>CM048745.1:457461757-458716757 GCA_026315105.1 Locusta migratoria | reverse complement strand
CACACACACACACACACACACACACACACACACACACACACACAAAAACTGTACTTCTATGTGAAAACACAATAAAGCACTGCATAGTTTCCTTATGGCTCCATTATTTCTTCACAGTTGGCAACCTAATCCCAGTGAATATCAGCAAGTGACCTGCTTTCATCTATAAACCACTACTTAAACCACCTTTAAGTATTAACCCTTCATGTAATGGTTGTCAATTTTAGGAATGGCATCAATATGTTGTGTACCTACACTTGTACCTGGCTCCAATGTTTTCTGTTTTCCTCTTTGATCTGGCTCAAGTATCACAACATTATACATTGCTCTAGAACTGTTAGAATTTGCTGGTTATTGACATCCAAAGTGTTTTTAAGAAGTGTTTTGCAAACACAAACCTCTTCCAACATTCAGAGAAAAATATAAAACCATAATAGGATTTTGTGGAGGGCTGCTGCCACCAACAAAAGTGTAGCAATACCTAGGAACAACAGACCCAGTGTCTATGCATTGCCTCTGGAGTTCTAATCACCTAATTACCAGTGTAATGTAAACAGTTTGCAGTAGGTAATTAACTTTCATGTGCACTGAAACTTTTAATTCTCTCTACATCATCCTTTCAATGACCTTTGGGGTGGTACCCTTTTACTTTGTGTTTCATAAGCCCAGCCAGTATTTTTTTTCCTTCTTCAAAAGATCCCTCTTCCAACTCAACATTTCTCTTCCTTTTCACACCTTTCTTTGAAGGGCACTCCAATATGGAAGTAATGTATCCTGCATGTCAGTTATTGAACTACTGCCATTGACAGTGAACAATGGAGTACAAGTTGTTGGAGTATTTGTTCTGCTTGGAGTTTCAAAATGATTCCCTACCATACCAAAAGCAGCAGTTTCGATAAGCATGCAGTTTCGATATCTTTACATGAACCAAGTACACATTGCTTTTAATAAGTAGCATCTTCATATGTCTATTTCAGTGTTCAGTGTTAATGCAAATTAATGAAATTTGTAAAGTAATTAAGAGTAGTCATGCTTTTAACCGTTTTGGGTTAAAACATTTGAGTTTTTCAGTTAAAGCATTTGAAGTTTCTGCACAAGGGCCAACTAATGCAAATGTCTCTCCTACCAGATCTTGTTTTTCTTGAAGCTGAAGAACAGGAAGAAGATCTTCTGAATATTGTGACTACTCAGATGATGAGAAAACATTCTCTCACTGGTGAGAGTGGAAAATTATAGTTATGACTGATTTAATGCAGCTCCCTACCTTACTCTATCTTGTAAAAGTTTATCTATGAATAATAACAGCAACCTACATCCATCTGAATCTGCTTACTGTATTCGTATGTCTCCCTCTGCAATTTTTACACCACACACTTCCCTCCAATGCAGAATTGACAATTCCATGTTTTCTCAGAATGTGTCCCACCAATCAATAATCCCTACTCTTGGTCAAGATAAGCCAGAAACTTTTCTTCCCATTTCTGTTCTGCATCTCATTACTTAAGCAATTTTCCCATCTTCAGCATTCATTTGTAGTACCAGATTTCAAAAGCTTCTGACATCTTATTGTCTTAAGTCCTTATCGTCCATGTTTTAATCCCGTATAATGCTACACTCCAGACAAATGTCTTCAGGAAGGAGTTAACATTTAAATTAATTTTGGATGTCAACAAATTTCACTTCTCAGAAATGCTTTTCTTCCCATAGTTATTCTGTATTTTATATCTCTTACTTCAGCCATCAGAAGTTATTTTGCTATCCAAATAACAAAACCCAGCTAATACTTTTATTGCCTCATTAACTAATCTAATTGTTTCAGCATCACCTGATTCTTACACTGCATTCCATCACCCTTTTTTGCTCTTGTTAATATTAATCTTATGAACTCCTTTCAAACACTGTCCATTCCATTCAGTTGTTCTTCCAGGACCTTTGCTGTCTGACAATCACAATGTCATTGTCAAGCTGCAGTGTTTTTATTTCTCATCCTTTAATTCCTTTTCCAAATTTCTTCTTGCATTCCTTCACAGCTTAATGTGTCAATCTAACAACATTGGCAAAACTGTCTTACTCCCTTTTCAATCACGGCACCCCTTTTCATTCCCTTTGACTCTTATTACACATAACTTTTTGTGCCCTATATTTTACCTCTGCTACCTTCACAATTTAACACCTCGGGGTGGGGGGGGGGGGGGAGGAATAATGATACCCTCATTTATAAAGTGCTGAGCTGAGATATGACACCTTTATGTTTGAAAAATCATTTTATTACGTGTTTTAGTACTTGTTTTTGATTAATGATGAAAATTATCCACAGAGATGATAAATTCTTTTTCAAAAGAGATAGATTGGCTGGCCAGTTCTTACCTTTGTGCTGTGCTGTCGATAGTCTCACAAATAAAAAGAACAAGCTTTCGGAACAGAGTTCTTTCCTCAGGTAGGAGAGAAGGGAAGAAAAAAGGGATGGGAACAGAAGGGGAAGGTAATTCATGACCTAGGTCATTAAGTCATGAAGGTGGTGCTTTGATATTTATATTTGCCATCTTTCTGCAGTTTCATGTACTACTTGTAAACGTTGTCGGATATGACTTTACACCAAATACATTAAAAATACAAAAGATGAGGGTTATCATTACTTACCCCCGAGGTCTTCAATTTGAAAGTGTATTCCAGTAAACATTATCAAAAGTTTTTTCTAAACTTACAAACGCTAAAAATGTAGGTTGCCTTTCCTTAACCTATATTATAAAGGTAACTTGTAATGTGAGTATTGCCTCGTGTATTCCTAAATCTAAACAAATTTTCCCCCAGGCCAGCTATCAGTCTTTCTATTCATCTGTAAATAATTCAAGTTAGTACTTTGCAAATATGACTTATTAAACTGGTAGTTATGTAATTTTCACACTTGTCAGCACTTGCTTTCTTTGGAATTGAATTTATTATATTTTTCTTGAATTCTGAGGGTATTTTGAGGTCCTGCACAAAAGGTGGGACAGTTTCTTCACGAGTGCCTCTTCCAATTATGTCAACAATTCAGAGGGAATATCATCCACTCCAGGGGCCTTGCTTCGACTCAGATCTTTAAGGGTTCTGTGAAATTCTTCTCACAGTGTCTCTCCTATATCATCTTCCACTTCCATTTCTACAATACTGCCTTCGTTTCCCTCATACAGGCCCTCTATATATATTCCTTCCATCTTTCAGCTTCCCTTCTTAGTACGGTTTCCAGCTGAGCTCTCTATATCCATGCAGCTGTTTTTCTTGTATGCAAATATTTCCTTTACATTCCTGCAGACAGTAACTTTCCCCTTGTTATACATTCTTAGGGTGAAAACAGTGGTGCAATGAGTCAAGAAGCGCGTTAAGCTGTACGTTTTTTGAATGAACATGGTAGCGGCATTGCACATGCCCATATTGGAATGGCAGGGCTCGCTGCGTCAACCAAGGAAATGTCATCTGACAGCAAAGACGATACGTTGTACGCGTATAGTGCACATAAAGTAGTATCGGTTTCGGGATGAGGAATTATGCTGTCCACCCTGCAAATCATGAATGTTGGTGAACATCACCTTTTATTCCTCCTGCTAAAGTAGTTTCCTGGCCTGTTTTTCAATATATAAGGATGAATTACAGTACATTTCAGTACATCTTCAAGTTGGTTGCCCAACATATGCAATTTAATTTCATTAACTTTGAGAAGCAACCAATTGAATCTGAAGAGAAGGTAGTCATTACTCCAAGAGACATTCTCTGCAACGTTTTATCAGACTAAGGGAAGTGAAAACTACTAGGTAACCTCATATTCAGGTTCAACCTCCTGTGGTCTGAGTTTGCTTCAACAAAATTTAAAAATTGGATCAGTCTGCCTTGAGCAAACTCTTTACTTCTTTTTATTACCCATACATGTTTCATTGCAGATGCAGCATCTTCGGTGGGACTTTATGTATTTCTTCATATTACATACTTAGGAATTCCTGGTTATCTAAGTTTTCCTCAGGACCCAATAAAAAATAATAAAAAAAAAATATAAAAAAATTAAAAATATCTGAACATATATTAACAAGAAATAAATAAAAGTCCACTGAAGATGCTGCAGTTGCCACAACATGTATCGGTAACAAAAAGAAGAAATACAATGTTTTGCTCAAGGCAGACCGATTCAACTGCAAAACATTATGTAATATTAGTTTTAGTAAGGTTGCCCACGGTAAAATAATTATGACTACAACTTCATTCTATTCATTATAAATTAATTAATTGGCGGTTTTCCTCTACAAATATGAGCAATTTGATGAAACAGCATAGTATTGACAAATAAGAGTGCATAATCATGCATTTACTATTAACAATACCCCTTTTTAAATAAATGGATTGTGGGAAGTAAGGGTACAGTCTAAGGTCGTCCCCCAAGCAACGCGTCTCACCTGGAGCAGCGCTGCAAAGAAAGTAGGGCTGAATTCCTGACCAGAGTGTCCAGCGTCTTGCCGCTGTAAACAGCACTGCTTGCTGCTTTATTATGTGTTGCCCCATTGGACTGTGTGAATTTTTAGAAGCTCGACTCGCCACTTTACTCTTGACTCACCACTTCACCCTTAATACAGACTTGCATTTGTCCTCCCACTACTGCTTATCCAGCCAGCAGTTCCTGTCAAACTCTTTTCTGTCTGTCTGTAGGCTACTCCCTTATTTGCCTGCCTCTTTAATTGCGGTTTTATACTTTCTTCTTTCATCCATTAAGTTCAGTATCTCCTGTGTTACCCCAAAGATTTTTATTAAGCCTAAATGATCTTCTGCAGCCTTCACTACTTTTTCTCTGAAAGCTATCTATTCCTCTTCCACTGTATTACTTTCACCCACTTCAGTCGAACCATGCCTAATGCTTCGAAACACTCAAGCACCTTAGGTTCCTGCAGTTTATCCCAGTTCCATCTCCTTTTCTACCTTTAGCAGTTTCATAACTTAATGTACAGTACATAATTTATACTTAGAAAATATTTTGGTGATTTGTTTTAATAATGTGAAGCTGAAATATCTGTTCTTCAGGGCAAGAGTGGCACATTACCTTTTAAAACACACACACACACACACACACACACACACACACACACACACACACACACACACACACACACACACACAACCTGAGGCAGATTTTCAGTGCATACTGCACTAATTCTAAACAATACATTATTCATGCAAAATTCTATGAAACAACATACATACTTACCCCACAACAAGTGTCACAAATGTCACTATTTAACAAAAGTTACAAATATCACACATCACAGTCCAAAGGCCACAAGTCAAATGATACAGTGTAGTATGCAATGAACTAGGAAAGGAGGTAGTAAAACAGCAACTGCCCTCTGAGCCTGCACTGTTTAACTTCAAATTATGACAATCTACCAGTTAAAAATAGTATGCAAGAACCATTACACTGGTATACATAATTGCAAACAGGCTATTTTTAATTATGACCTCAACATATATAATGAGTGATATGTTTGGACTGTTCACAATTTGAGTAAAGCTTAATCTTTAATAAGCCGAATCCAGTGCCCTTATTATATGATACATAAATAAACCAAGTAATATCAGGCTTCCAAACTCTGAAATACTTCTCACAATTCAAACAGCTCTGGGAGGAATTTTTAGGTCCACAATCTGCAACTCATTACTAAAACTGTGTTCCAGTGATTAGTATGTCACATGACATTTTAAAAGATCAGGTAGTAACTATGAGCAATAAATGAGTAGGCCACTTTCTATAAATAACAAGTGTAATTTAACAATGGAAAATCCATTTTAGAATTTCAATAATAGAGGATAAAGACATTCACTGAGCTACTGATAGGCATGTTAAATAGACAATCACGTTCAAACAATTTTTCGGCTATAACCATCAGAAAAACACACACATTCACACAATCATTCAGACATAACTATGTACATACAACACCATCTCTGGCTGCACTAGCAAAATCAAATTTTACACTGTTAAACAGTAGGAGATTGATAGCAAGTCACTGAGAAGACAATTGCTGAGCCACCAACATGTAAATTCGTGTGAATGTGATTGTCTAACATGCCTATTGGTGGCTCAGTGATTGTATTTACGGTGAGTTCTTATGTATCTTCTATTATTGATACACCAAATAGGATATTCAGTAGCTGTCAGTCACAATTCCAGTCATGTTTTTATTATTTAAGAATATCCAGATTTCAGTTATAAAAAGGGACCTTCAGTGCTAAAATTAAAAAAAATTGTAGAATCAGAATTCAGTTAATGAAGTACAAATAATGTGTTACCTAACTTTACTGTGTTTTATGTAATTAATACTGATTCAGGCCTCTATTTTTATTTCAGCATCGTAGATGGCTATTTATAGCTGAAATATGAATGTGCTTCAACAACAAAAACATCAATGAAATTGTGACTGGTGGCTACAACATGTCCTTCCTGTTCATAATTCATAGTCTCTGTACATAATGTTTAATTGTGGAATCAAATCTGGTTATAAATGTAATTGCATTAGAAGAAATTTTCTTTCAATTAATCTACAGTTACATATTCAGTCATCTGTTCTATATCAGGCAAGTATTCTCTCACAGATTCTTATGAAAATTTATTTCATGAACAGGGTTAGGAGAGTTAAATAACAATACAATTTTTTTTAAGTAAGGGGCATTTTATTGATAATTTCTTCAAATTACAAATTACACGAGGTCTTTGCCATAATTACTTTATTTAGTTCAATTAAGTCATGTAAATTAAATTAGTTCCTTATGGCCCTTAGAAAATGTTAGAAAAAGAAATATTGCTTTCACTTTCCTCCCCCCTCCCCCAAACACATCCTATATGCAAATAATACTCAATTTTGGCACTATATACCCACACACCTCACAGCACAAGAACTGGCTACTGCCTAAAATGGTATTAATGTAATTTTATATAAGGGGCAATTTCAAAACAGAAAATTATTAATTTAAGAGTCAGCTGATTTAATCACATCATCTTAAACTGCATAGTATGAATTTACCACTATTAATACAAGAATCCTCTGTAGCTGCCTGATTACAAGTCTTTTGAACTTTGATAGGCTCTTACTGTCACTGAGCAGAGTGAAGAGTAAGGCAGTTGTACCTACCAGGGTAATATCCATGTAATTTGTTGATCAGATAGGCCTATACAAGATGTTCAGTGGGTGAAAGTTTTGTTCAAATCATACTTAGGTGAAAGTTGTGCATTACTGCTGTTTTGACCTCAAACAATATAAAGTAAATTATGCAAAAAGATTACCATTCTTAAGATATTTTGGGCTCCGAGTAACACAATGCCTGTAGCTTCCCAATGACTTAATCTCCCAATTAAAGGCTTTTGACTTCAGCAAGCAAAACATTTCCATTCAGACTGCACAGTCTGAAATCATTCCAATGAGGCTGAATTGCCGTGAGCATTGCAAAAATCATGGAAAAAGAGTGAGAAAGGTTGAACATAATTTTTTGATAAAACCCGGGTGAGCCTGCTGCACATCCTCATCCATTAGGAATTTTCCACCATTCAAGGAGTAACTTAAGGGACTGAAAGCATAATAATTGCAGAGGGAGACTTCAGGATTGTATGTTAGGTGCTCCTGATCCTTTCACTTCAGGCTGGCCACCCAGATTGATCAGCGTCTTGCCTCAAATTGCACAATTTGGCACACCATTCCACAATGACTTTCAAAAGGCGTGCTGCCCCACAGATAATATTTATTCACTGATTAATGTCTGCTGGTGTTTCACCTGTGACAGCCAAGAAAAAAAGAAACAGCATGTTGGTCATATTTGGACAAATGCCAGACTAATCCCTTATATAAATGTTGGTGCTTAATGCACATAGATCAGGCAGACCAAAATTTTTCAACAGTCTTGTATACAATGAAAAAGGGAGTCAGTGGAGTCTATGAGCTTACAATTGTTGCTATTCTCCCCACACAACACATTCCCTATTTCAGATTTTCTAAAACTGGACTTTTAAGACTACTTTATAATAAATATTCAAAAATGTCAGTTTTTGTAGAGTACCATACACTTTTTATTGCATTTCATATATTACTAACTGAAATCCCAGCATTGCTTCCATATTTATTCCAAGGAAAAAACGCACACACGCACGCACACACGAGAGAGAGAGGGGGGGGGGGGGGAGAGCAGGGTATCTGTTGAGACAAACGCACGCACACACGAGAGAGAGAGAGGGGGGAGGGGGAGAGCAGGGTATCTGTTGAGACAAGCAATTTAGTTTTGTCTGGGATCTACTCTAGCATCCATGATACTATTAGTGCTGCCAAATCACTCTCATATATAGTAGATATAAATCATGAAATTAGCTTTGTAATAATATACTGTGTAGTTCCATCAAGCAGCTTGTTACCTACCTGTGAAGTATGCCAGTAACAGTATCACAGTCACCCCGTTTACATGGGCTCCCAAAACCGGATTTCGTAAACCGATTTCCCAGTTCCGCTTTTGGTTGGTCATGTAAACACTCCAAAATCGATTCTGGAAATCCGCTTCTCTAAAGCGGTTTTCCAGTTCCACAATCGATTTTCGTGCCCATGTAAACGCAACCGTTTTTGAAGCGTTCTTGGCTTGTCAGATTGTGTTTTTTTGGTAAGAATTTTCGGCACATATGGACAGAGTGATATTTTCTAATGTGAAATAAAAGTATTAATATTAGAGTGAGCATGAATCTGTGTATTTAAGTAAAGAAAAATAGCGATTATGCTGACTAAATCGGGGACTGAATCAGCTGTTTTTCAGCCGCCATCTTAAGTGGATTAGGAAATCCGATTCAGGCTGTGCCATGTAAACACGACAGCGAAAAACGGTTTATGAAAATCGGTTTTCGTCTTCCGGAAGATGTGTTACATGTAAACGTAGTGAGTGAGAAACTGGGAAATTATGTGTTCGTATGAACACCTTGCAGCCTGTAAACCCATATCTAAACATATTGGTTTTCTAAATTGACAAATTCTTCTTCTAACCAAGAACAAAAACACCAATAATGACTTTTTTTATGAAGTAGCTCAGGATTGGAAAGTCCGTGGTTTATAACCAAGAGTTGAGGCCCCCAACGCAAAAAAGAAAAATAAACTTCGTTCTTTGCATAACTTGTTACAAAAGCTTCAGCCATGACCTTTCCATCAAAAAAGTAAACCATCATCTTCCATGAGTGCTTAAAAAAAAAACATGTACAGTATTTGTATTTGTCTGGTAACATGTAGCTACAGGAATTTATTTTTGTCTTGGTTATGAAACCAAGGGAGTAGTTGAAAATTTATGTACCAAATGTTAGTAAGAAAATAAATGAATTGGCTACATTAGCTTAACTACCAAAATCTAGTACTGTGTCACAATGCTAATGCCAATGAGAATTAGGGCTAAGGTAAGAAGATTACAATGTGAAAGTTAACATCTATTGTATCCCACACTAAAACAATAATAGTTACAATAATTATTATTTATATGTCAATATCACAATAGTGTTTCTTGTTTCTTACTTTTTTTGAGATATAAATCATGAATAGGGGCATCTGTCAGACTATAAAATATTTTGGTAACTTACTATGTAGTTTCTACCCCAGCAATCCATCAGCTTACATAAATGCACAACGGTGGTTTCCGCTTTATTAAACATGTCACTTGTTTAGTGACCCTCTTGGAGACTGTGTCGTGTGGTCCTTGTCATTCCATTGTCATCAACATGCAAGTTGCCCCAGCAGCATCACCTAAATACTTGCACCAGGTAGGCAAAACATGATCTCCACTTTAGTCTGATGGCCAAAAATGCCACACACCATTATCAGCGGCAGCGAGTGTTTAGATGGCATTGTCTATTGATTCTGATGTTATTCATTTAACGTTAAATACTACTAAGAAAATTACAAGTAAATAAGAAAGACAGACCACTATTAACGCTCTTTAGGCAAGGTCATTATTTGTAACTTAAAAGGTCATATGTGGTCACTGACCACACTGATTTATTGTTACTTTAAACATTATTTCTATGCGTACAAATGTTTCAACGCTTTTTGAAAGTGTTGTGAATAAAAAATAAAAAATAAAGATAACTTGAGAAGACTTTATTTTATAAACCAAAAACAAACAGAAGGAATTATTTGCAAATCGGTTTCAGTATACATCTGCAATCAAGATGGTTTTGAATAAAGCAACAAACTTCTTTGGAACATTTTCTAACAATTTTGTAATTGAAGTGTCTTTTATACAAAATAGATTCATGAAATAAAAAAGTGTAGACTAGTCCAAATTAATTTGACAATATTTACACATTGTTTAGCTATATTCTACACATAGGTTTTCGACACACAAAACAAGCATAAAAAGTAGTAGTTGTGGTGTTTTTTTAAGGGCCAAACACATATTTTCCTTTTTTCCACGTTTTCTTTACCTTGGGGTTTCTCTTCTGGAACTTTGAGGCTTCTGCAAATGACTTCATGTAGTTCGCTTGGTATGTCTTGACTGTATGCACAATGCATCATATTTGGTTGTGCAAGCTGTCCAGCAAGTTGTTTCAGAAAATCAAACTCCTGTATCTTTTGCTTGTGAACTGTATTCTAAACGATGAAGGTGTTTGAGTCAACAATGTCAAGCAGTCAATAGAAAATGGTCACTGGCAATTTTAGAGTTGTTCTTGCCATGGTATAATTGGTGCAACGCTGATCCAGTAAATCCACACCAAACTTGTTGGCATTATAATACATAATTATTTCCGGTTTCTTTGTTGTGCTCTCTACAGAACGATTCCGGCCCATACTCTAAATGAGAATCACTGCTTTAGATTTTTTCAGTACATATGACACCAGCATTAGATGATCACAGAAACCAAACAAGGAAGAGCCAACTTTAATGCTGCTGGTATTTCTTTTTGATTTTTCTTTATTGTTCCCACATAAGTTAGACGTTTTCTTTGAAGTTCCTGTACTAATACTATTGACGTGAGCCAATTGTCAGCTGTTCTGTTACTCCCAATGATATGTTCAGCAAGTTTCAAAATGGCCTGACTGTTTCTTGAATATTTTATATTCTTCTGGCAAATATTATCCACCCGAGTCTTTTCCAGCATATACAGGCATTATGTAGTTATCTTTATTCAGCATTTCTGAGGCACAAAAATTTTTTTACACCACACTTGGCTAGTTTCTTTGGCATTTTGAATTTGCAATGGCCAAGAAATGCTACTAACATTTCGCCAACACACGCTTATGTGCTGATACAGTAAATATTCCTTGAATTTGTAATAAAAGCACCGAAAACCTCCATTATGGGAGCTGCAGGGTCTGTTTTGCACCTTTCTTCTCATGTGGTTGCCGAAGTGTAAGGCTAGCAACAAGGTATGTATATTTTTAAAAATAATTGACCTGTATGTGTCTACCAGTCCCATCAGACCTGTACCAGTTCATTAGTCTTCATAATTTTCCTTGAACATTATGGAGTAATGTAGCATACCAAACAATGCTCTTGACTCTACAACATCTACACTGTAAGAATTCCTTTTGTCTTCATACTTGCATTTATACTTTTCTGAATGCTGATTTGTAGATGTGATGATTTTTCTCGGAATGTTTTCATCAAATAAAGGATTCCAAATATCCTCTGCACTCAATTCATTATTTATTTCATCTATATTCACAACGAATACCGAGTGTTTCAGAGACTATGTTGTGCAACCATCTCTTACTGCAAGTCATACGCTGACAGCCATGTAAAAGAAAATTATTTTTATTGCAATAAGTTTTACCTCAGACTGATTTCATCTGTCCTTCCCTAAGGGGTTTCTTGTAGTCTCTTCCCCATCTGTAGTTGAATCTAAACCTGCTTGTTGTTCAGATTCTGAATCATGAGATTCTTCAAGTACATAATTCTCTGGAACATCAGTCACTTCTGTATAACTCCAGGCATCATCAAGATCACTCCCATCTTCAGAAATCAAGTCTTTTTCAAGCCACTTTCTGATCTGTTCACAATTTTTCACATTCATTTCTGTTTGGGTAAAATGAAAACTAAGTACACAACAAGCCAGGTGCAGTCATGCTGAATGAAAACCGAGTGACAACAGGCTAGGTGCGGTCACGGTGACCAAAAACTGAGCAGAGACGAAATAACTGAACAATAAGTATGCACACAACTGCTACGATTGGACTGGCAACAATGACAGAATTAGGGACGCAGGGGGAGGGATGAAGCTGTCAAGCTACAATGTGAACCGGAATGAACTGAAAGAAACCTGCATCGGTCACAGAGACCGCACCCGGCGTGTACAGGGTTAACTGTTATGCTGGTGAAAAAATTTTCATTGTTTATGTTTTGCAAGTTGGTATTTTGCTATGGGTTTATTTAGTGATTTTTTTTTTTTTTTTTTTTTTCATTTGTAGTTCAATCTTGCTATTTCAGTTTATATATTGTCATTTGGAGAAATTTTAACATTCCCTATAGTCTTCTGTGAGTTCAATAGATGGTGGACAGCACCAGAGACCACCAGAAACATTTGCATCAGTATGGGGCTAATGCTATTGGTCAGAGCATGGTAAGAAAATGGTTTTTCTTGTTTTTAAAGAGGATCATTTTGACCTTGGTGATCCTCCAGGTTTATGAAAACCTATGGTGGTGGTATTATTATTATTATTATTATTGCTACTGCTTTAAGGCACTAAACAACTGAGGTCATAAGCTACCAGCTCCTATCTAACTTTCTCTTCTGGGATTTTTCATTGATTTTTATTAAACCACTACTCTGTAATTACTCTCTCAAACTTGGTCCTACAAAAATAAATAAATAATAAAGATAAGAAACCTTACTAATTCTTTACAAAAATGGGTGATACTAATACAATTCAACACTTAACTTTGTTTCAGGGATCTCCCACCTCAATATTTTTCCCAGAAGACTGTTCAGAAGCCAAGCAAACACACAATGTGGTCTCCAAGGGAGGGGAAAAGAATAGTAAAAGGATAGGAATGTAGTATAGAGATACAGCACAGAAAGAGCTAGTGATGCAATGGCAGGGACCATGTGGTAGCCAAATACCTACTCAAGGAGTGGTGAGCACCCTTGGCAGGAAAGGGAGGGGGGGGGGAGACCTTTGGGGGTAATGTGTGGTGGCTGTGAACCACTGTGGGCCCAAACCTTGTATTGCTGGATGATAGTGCTAAGCCACAAAGCACAGGGGGTTGTTGTCTTGTAAATGTACGATATTGCATGCATAGTGTGGCCTGCTCATTCTACCGATCTGAATGGCTTAGATCGCATCTGGAGGTGCACTAGGGACATGGGTTACATCTCAACCAACCAACCACTCTCCTATACTTGTAATAAGCTGTACAGGAAGAATTGGCATTATTGTCTCAATTTGAGACTAATGACATCATTCAAACCTTGCCTCCTCATAGGCAGACCTGTATTGCTGCCAGAGGTGAACCCATACTGACAACATTTACTAGTTGTCAGAATGTTTGAGGAAATGCATGTAGTTAGATAAAAAAAAAGAGAGAACAGAATACAACATTGCAAATGATTCTTTACATTGTCTCAACTGACACCGCCTTACCCAGTTTTACACAAAATTAAGCTACGTTCCAAAATTTACATTTGTTGCTTTAATTTTTATTGCCAATTTACACTTATTTTAGTGTTTTAACCAAGACGCAATACCAAGTTTCCCATAGGAAGGATTAAACATGGATTATTTCCATTGGTTTAGCAACAAGAATCAGTTGTAGAAATCAATCAAATGGGTCCTCGAGGATATTATGGACAGTCAGGGTTGACACACTGGTTTTCATGCCACCGTAAGTAGCAATGCATGACTTAAGTATGACCATTACTAAGGTAACATATGACTGAAGCTGCTCTCCAATAGGGGGCAAAGTGACACTTCACTTTTCAAGGTAGGCTTTTATCTGAGTGTTGAGTGGGACACTACAAACTCTGAAAATTCAAAGCTTCTGATAACATCCCCTGGTGAAGTTGATAGAGGCAAAGTTTGATTATCCTGGAACAAACAAGGATTCCAACACAAAGCTAGAGGATGGTATCTGGTCAAGGGTAACTGCAGCCATGGTCTCTGAGCTGTTAGTCCATGCTGCGGCAAATGACGTCTGAACTGTTCGAGCAGATGGTTGCTGTCTTGCAAACGTCCCCATATGTAGACTCAGGGATCGAGACGTGGCTGCACGATCCATTACAGCCATGCTGATAAGATGCCTGTCATCAAAGTCAGAAACGTGATAGTACGCATTTCTCCTCCTTACATGAGGCATCACAGCAACGGTTCACCATGCAACGTCAGTCAACTGACGTTTGTATATGAGAAATCAGAAACTTTCCTCATGTCAGCATGTTGTAGGTGTCACCACCGGTGCCAACTTTATGTGAATGCTCTGAAAAGCTAATCGTCTGCATATCACAGTATCTTCTTCCTGTCAGTTAAATTTCACGTCTGTAGCACGTCATCTTCGTGGTGTAGCAATTTTAATGGCCAGGAGTGTATATACTGCAACATACTTTGACACAAGCAAATAAATGCGCATAATGTAAGGCTACCACAGAATCATTTTGTGCTACAGCAAGTTCACTTCATATTTTACATAAAAAATGTAATATTATTATGTTATATGTACAGTATATGAAAAATACTGTCATATTTGCAAGTACAAAGAACTTTGCATAACAAACTTGTTTTGTCTTTGTGTGTGTGCGCGCGCGCGCGAGTGTGTGCGTGTGTGTGCGTGTGTGTGTGTGTGTGTGTGTGTGTGTGTGTGTGTGTGTGTGTGTGTGCGCGCGCCTTTTTGCCTGGTAAGTCAAATTTTCATACATATATATTGTAGAAGGAAACTTCTTTCCTGGTGGGATAAATGTGTGTAAAAAATAGAAATCTAGTAACTTACCCAAAGCACAGGCTCGTAGACAGATATCAAAATAAAAAGAGGCACAAACAAGATTCAAGCTTTCGTAACTGTTGGCCGTTCTTCAGGAAAAGACGAAGGAAAGGGGGGGGGGAGGGAAGGCTGTGAGTTTTAAGAGCATGGATCACACACACACACACACACACACACACACACACACACACACACACACACACACACACCAAAATAAAGCAAAGAAGTTGGGCAAAGATGCCAGTTGAGGGAGAGGCTCTGTCCAGTGAACAGAGGCAAAGATGCTAAAGATGGTGGGTGGGAATTTGAATTTAGCGGAGGTTGAGACCAGGTGGGCAACGGGAGGAGAGAATAAGCTGAAGGTCAAGTTCCCATCTCCGGAGTTCTGAAAGGTTGGTGTCGATGGGAAGTATCAAGATAATCCGGACAGTGTAACACTGTGCCAAGATGTGCTGGCTGTGCTTAGCCACAGGGTGATCCTCATTAGCAACAAACACTGTCTGCCTGTGTCTGTTCATGCGAATAGAAAGTTTGTGTGTGCGTGTGTTTACCTTTCCTTTTTCTCCTCAAGGTAAGTCCTTCCACTCCTGGGATTAGAATGACTCCTCATCCACTCCCTTAAGACCCACAACCTTCCCTTTTTTCCCATCCTTCCTTCCTCTTTTCCTGATGAAACAACAGACAGTTATGAAAGCTTGAATCTTTACATACCTGCCAACCTTCGAAATTTAAAAATCAGGAGATCCAGTTTAAAAAAAAAATAATCGGGAAATTCTTCAAAAAATCAGGAGATACATTCCGTAAGGAGAAAAAAAAACTGCCACGGACTTTACTATAAACCTTAAGATAACTGATTTTAGCCTTTTCTGTGATCTCACAACACTACATAATGACTACTAAAAGACACATTAACCCAAATGTTAAATACATCTTTATTTGTAGCCAGTCCAGGTAAAGTGATTGATTCTTTTTTACTAAAACAAAAAAGTTCACATCTGTATTTTTGTGCTATACTGCTGACAGGGAACATTTTATGAAACAAGTGACCCACATGTTCATGAAGTGGTAAACAGTACACTAAAATAAACAATACAAATAAGCACTCTGAATGTATCACATGATCACTTTCACTTTTCTCAGCAATTTCAGTCTTTTACTGTTACTCTCACACTTTTCATTTTCTTTGCACGTATTCCGGTACATCGCTTTTTCCACTATGTGATGCGGAAATACCACACTGACAAAGAGTACAAAATACAAATAATGTTCCGGAAACTGCTTAAAAAGGAATCATATTTTTGCCATCCTAGAATACAAACCAATAAATTGAAATCCCATAGTCACGTAGACTAGCTGTTTACATAAAAGTTGACTTTCTGCAATTCGCATATGAAACTGATGCTCCTAACTATCCACTCAAAAGGTTTCCATTGATTAAAAACCAATGAAGTGATTTCATTTGTGTACAATGACAGAACAAAACATTCAAAAAGAGCACACTGAAACACTAGAAGTGTATTTGCAAGTATGCGCAAAGAGCAGAAATAATCATTATACAAGCCACATGCATCTCTTAATTTCTATACGTATTTAGATTAGAGTGATAAATGAACAAAGGACTTTTGAGCATTGGCCACAAAACGAACTTTGGGTTTCAGGATCAAAGCTAAAAATCTGGAGAAATAATGGCAAAATCAGGAGGTGGGAGAAAAAGTGAAAAATCAGGAGACTCCTGCCTAAATCGGGAGAGTTGGCAGGTATGTCTGTGTTTGTGTGTGTTTTATTTGTGTATCTGTCTACGAGCCTGTGCTTTGGGTAAGTTATACAATCTCTATCTTTTATGCATATTCTGTATCTTGGTAATGAATAAAGGTATTGAACACATTTTTGAATCTTATGGCATACGATTAAAATTTCAACAGTTTTTAATGAACACAAATTATAGAATTGACCATTCCCCAATTTTTAGTTTTGGTACCCAAAAATCTTAAGTTTTCTTAAGAACAGGCCATCAAGAAATGGTGCTTTTATAAGCTTACCATGCCCACTCTAGATCACAACTTTATTTATAAGTACAAACTGATTTGCTAAATTTGCCTAGCCTGCAAGAAATGTGTAATGTTCAATTTTGAGCCTTTGCTATACAATAGTTCCAGTAAGACTTTTTTGTTAGGTATACAAATGATCATTAGACCAGGGCTGTCCAAACAATTTACCCTTTATGTGATCAATAGAATCCTGTATTTGGATTCCTGAAGAATCACATTTTACTCAATGCAGAATTTTCAAACATTTAGTTACCAAGAATAGTCATGCAAGGACCAACATTTCAGCATTCCCTAATATTTAAACTTTGCATGACAAAATTTCTTCCCATTAATATACTATTAGCAATATTTCTAAATATCCTGCACAGACAGACTAACAAAAGGATGTGATGCTCTTTAATCTCATTTATTGTATCTGCCATTGGAAATGACCTATGACAAAAACTCTTTTGGAAAATTAACTGCATATTATCACACACTAGAACTTTATTTCATGTACCACAATGTTATCATAGATACAGTCTTTCCAAGCCAGGGAATGTCAGCCATAACTGTACAGAGAAACTTCAGATCCTTCCTGCAGGAAATATGTCATCATATCTAATCAGGACTGACCATGTGCAATTTAATAAAAGTAAATAAGAACATCTAGATCATACAATGTAAACTTTCACGGCCGGCGTCAACTTCATTTAAAACTTCCAGGCTCAAATTGGTCACGGCTTATGAGCCCGGAAGTTTTAAATGAAAAACTTCTAGCACATATTCTATTTCTTCATGCATATGATCTGAGAACTAGTAAATTATATCCCTGTTTAAGATACATATGTAAGACCACCTTACATTTGTTTACCACCACCTATTGAATGTGTCATTAGTATTGCTTACCACAGCAGACAGGGCAACAGGAAAAACTTCCTGCCTCATTTACCTATTTCATAAAAGCGAATGCCCAAAGATGTACACAAATACTACCACAAACATATATAGACTGCTGCCACTTTGTGGCCAAGGATCACACATGTTCATCTAAATTAAATGTCTGAAATTAAGATTGACAGAAGTGCAGACTGGCTAAGCAGGAGTGGCTAGAGGACAAAGAATGCATAATGAGGGGAAAGAAATACTGCCTACAGAAAAAAAAAAAAAAAAAAAAAAAAAAAAAAAAAAATAAATGAAACTTCCTGGCAGATTAAAATTGTGTGCTGGAACCGGGACTCGAACCTGGGACCTTTGCCTTTCGCGGGCAAGCGCTCTACCGACTGAGCTACCCCGACACGACTCACGATGCCGCCTCACAACTTTACTTCCGCCAGTACCTCACCTCCTACTTTCCAAACTCCACAGAAGTTCTCTTGCAAACACGCAAGACTAGCACTCCTGGAAGAAAGGATATGGTGGAGACATGGCTTATCCACCATATCCTTTCTTCCAGGAGTGCTAGTCTTGCGTGTTTGCAAGAGAGCTTCTGTGGAGTTTGGAAAGTAGGAGGCGAGGTACTGGCGGAAGTAAAGTTGTGAGGCGGCATCGTGAGTCGTGTCGGGGTAGCTCAGTCGGTAGAGCGCTTGCCCGCGAAAGGCAAAGGTCCCAGGTTTGAGTCCCGGTTCCGGCACACAATTTTAATCTGCCAGGAAGTTTCATATCAGCGCACACTCCGCTGCAGAGTGAAAGTTTCATTCTGGTAAATAAATAAATATTTGAAGACAATAGCAGCTGTATGACTATCAAGATCTAAGGCGGAAAACCAGTACTAAGCAAAGAAGGGAAAACTGAACTGTGGAAGGAATAAATAGAGGGCCTATACAAAGGAAGTAAACTTTAAGGCAGTATTCTAGAAATGGAAGACGAAGTGGAGGAAGATGAGATAGGAAATATGATATTGCAAGAAGAATTTGACAGAACGCTAAAGGATACGAGTCGAAACAAGGACCCTTGAGTAGATGATATTCCACCTGAACTGCTGATATCATTAGAAGAGCCAATCATGAAAAATCTGTTCCACTTGTTATGAAGATGTGTTCCAATTCAAAAGTAAGAACGTGCAGACAAGTGTGAAAATTACAGAACTATCAGTTTAGTAAGTCATGGTTGCAAAATAGTAACACAAATTACACCCTATTTAGAGACAAATGGAAAAACTTGTGGAATCTGACCTTTGAGGAGCTCAGTTTGGATTTAGGAGAAATGTAGGAACATGGGAGGCAATACTTACATTACGACTTATTTTAGAAGATATGTTACGGAAAAGCAAACCTAAATTTTTACCATTTGTAGATTTTGCAGAAAGCTTTTAACAATGTCAACTGGAATACACACTTCCAAATTCTGAAAGTAGCAGGGGTAAAATATAGGGAGCGAAGAGATATTTAACGTTTTGCTATTCGTACACCGAGGTTCGACGTTGCATACACCATCGTCGGTGCTCCTGTATGTGATGCAGCGTCATGGGTAACCGCAGCCATGGTCTCAGAGATGTAAGTCCATACTGCTGCAAACGTCATCGAACTGTTTGTGCAGATGATTGTTGTCCGGCAAATGTCTCCATCTGTTGACTCAGCAGCCATGCTGATACAATGCCTGTCAATTCAACTGCAAGTGATACGAGGCTGTTGGGATCCAGCACGGTGTTCCATATTGCCCTCCTGAACCTCCCAATTCCATATTCTGCTAACAGTCATTGGATCATGAACAGCAATGTCGTGATACAATAAACCACAATTGCGATAGACTACAATCTGTCCTTTATCAAAGTCGAAAACATGATGGTATGCATTTCTCCTCAAACGAGGCATCACAATGTTTCACCAGCCAATGCCAGTCAATTGCTGTTTGTGTTTGAGAAATCTGGTGGAAACATTCCTCATGTCAGCACATTGTAGGTGTCGCCACTGGCGCCAACCTTGGGTGAATGTTCTGAAGAGCTAATCATCTGCATATCACAGCATCTTAAATTTTGCATCTGTAGCACGTCATCTTCATGGTGTAGCAATTTTAATGGCCGGAGTGTATCTCTTGACTCTGAAAATTCAGTATTCAGTTTGCTGCAATCACATCCTGTTAGCAATGCCAATGGAAATCTTCCCAGGTACATCATTCTACAAAACAATAACAGTTGAATGATTAAGCTGAGAAATCAATGACACCTGTTCTTTAAAGAAAGCTTTCTCACTCCTCAGCAAATGTGACAAGACAATTTCAAATTGAAATAGGGCATATTGAGTTATCTGAAGAGAGCACACACAAAGCTGAAAATTTTTACTGGTGTACTGTCCAACCAGTGTTGCCAGACATAGGGAATTTTCCCTACATGTAGGTACTTTTAAGCATTGAAATCATGTAGGGAATTTTCATTCAAAAGTCCCTGACACGTAAGTACTTTGGTAAAATTTTACAATTGTCGACACAGGCCAAGCAGGTAATGTTGGAATGGAGAGTCTATTTGAAAATAGTGTTAGAAAATGTTAGCACAAGAAAAATTCATGGATTCCTTGAAAGAAAGACATTATATTACCTTGTCCAGACTGTTACTTGTTTACATCAGGATGATATGCTAGTTAGTATTTGTAAGTGAGAAGATGTTAACAAGACAATGCTAAAACATTTACGACAGCCAACGTTATAATGAACAAAACACTAGATATTCATTGTCAACATAGTATTACTCTTAGAAAATCAAATAATCTAGAGTGACTGAATTCCTTTTTTGTGCTGACTGAACTAAATAATAAGTACTGTTCCTATTCTATGGTTGATAGTATCTCTATGTATCTTTGTGCAGTTAATAAATCAGTTATCCTCATGCACTCCGAATTCACAGCATATTTGGGGAAACTATTTAAAGCTGTTCCTCTGTGATTGACATGTTCTTTATGTACCCTTGTCCGGCACTTTGAATTTGTGGCACAATATACACTTTACTATCAAAATAAGATCCTTGAAAGTAACAATTCCATCACCCATAATAACATGCAAATTCTCAATGAGTACAAAAAAGTTATCATAGATGCTAACGAAACAACGACCTCTTACTACATGCATTCAGATATTCCATAAATCTCATTTGAAATCTTATATCATCATCCGATTAGCCAACAAAATTACCACGAATCAACTGCCGTTGCAAACAATGACCGATTCTAATTGTTACTTTTTATATTTAAAAAAATTAAAACATAATTAAGCAAAGAAAAAGATATAAAGGAAGAAAAAGAAAAATAATGAAAAGTGAAACGATTAAAAAAATAATTAAGAAAAAATAAATAAAAAATCTTCCCATTCGGGTCATTTATTTTTCACTTTTCTTCATTTCTTTTCTTTTATTGTGCATAATTATATGCCTTTATATCTACTATGTTACAGCTTGAGTAAACAGGATAATAGCAAATAACATAACCAGCCTAGCAACTGATTATTTTACTTTTTGTACAGTGTTATTTACTCACTGTCATCATCATCACTATCTTTAACATCTGTACAAAATTCTGGGTGATAATTGTCATAGAATACCTGTCAAAGTATATGATTTATCTATTCGATGTTTTATATATATGTACTATTATTTGTGTGTGTGTGTGTGTGTGTGTGTGTGTGTGTGTGTGTGTGTGTGTGTGTGTGTTCTTACTCTTTGAAGGTGACAATTGAAGATTCCATGAACTATTTTAATTAGATGTGCAGTTGTTCAGTTGTCTTGGTGATTGCTAGAAGTATCTTAATTATCGTTCTTTAGCGGAATTTTAATAAATGTTTATTTTCTTCAAGAAAATTGCATTTGATGTTTAATCAACATGGTAGCAGATGTGCGTGGTTGTTGATAATTACGTTTTTATGAAGAACGGTAGTTTTGGTCGAGTTTAAGATACTAAAAGTGAAGAAAGACGAAACCATGGCCGAAGAAAGACAACAAATTGAGAAACTCACAGGTGAAGAAAATTGGGCGACTTGGAGAATCGTAATGAGAACTATTTTGGAATGTGACGAAATCTTTGACGTCGTAAATGACGTGCTGCTTAAACCAGAAGAAGGCGGACAAAATTATGATTCTGATATTAATAAATGGACGAAGGCAAATGCAAAAGCAAGGAAACGGCTAATTTTGTCGCTTGATACTAAGCCTTTACTTCGTGTTGGTGAATGTAAGACTGCTAAAGAGATTTGGGATAAGCTACACAAGATTTACGATGTTCACTCAGCCGAAAATATTGATCTGCTTCGACATAAATTACACAACATTGTGTGGGAAGCATCTGGTGGTATACAAGCCCATTTAGCGAAATTTGATGAAATAAAAACTCAACTTGCTTTGCTAGACAAGCCGATCGACGATGGTGATCTTTGTGCGCGATTTTTGCAAACTTTGCCGAAAGAATTTGACTACATATATATAACATGGCACGATTTACCTGCTGAAGAGAAGACGTGGAATAAACTGCAAAAACGGTGTTTAAATTATGAATTGAGAATTACAGATCGTGATGACGAAAGTGTTGCTTCAGCAATGGTGTCGAAAATGAAGATTAATAAAGAGCGACAAAGGCGCAAACAAACTACCAAAACAGACGCATTAAAATCGTCTAATCACAAAAGTACTGAAGATAGAAAATGTTTTTCTTGCGGTAAAGTAGGTCACTTATCAAAACAGTGCAAAACAGGTGTAGTGTGTTTCAAATGTAAGAAAAAAGGCCATCGCTCAAATGAATGTGCGAGTATTTGCGTGAATAAAAATGAAGACTGTGCTATGTTAAGTAAAGTTTTAATGCTGAAACGCAACAGTAGTTTTTCAGTAGATGTAAATACGCTTGATTGTGATGAGTGGTACATTGACAGTGGGGCGACACATCACGTAACAAATCAGCGTGACTGGTAAACTACCTATGAACCTTTTAAGACTCCAAAGAAGATGGATAGTGCTAAAAATGGTGTGCAAATTGAAGCACTTGGCACAGGTCGTATTGATGTAAAAGTTTTTAATGGACAGAAGTGGACAGTACGATATATTGAAGATGTTTGGTTTTGTCCTGATGGATCCTGCAACTTATTTTCTGTTAAGAAGGCTGCACAAAAGGGAATAAATCAAGTAATCGAAAATGATGGAAAATCATGGGTATTTTTCAAAAATGATATTCCAATTGCTGTTGTTACATCCATTGCTGAAAATGAACTTTATCGTTTAGCTGTGAAAGTTGTTCGTAAAGTCCTGTGTTGTTGCTGAAACTGATGACACCTTACAGAGTTGGCACGAAAGAATGGGTCATCAAAATAAGTGCCATGTGCACCAGTTCTTGAAGGATCATGGTGTAGAGACAATGTTTGATAATAGCCTTTGTGAAGGGTGTGTCTATGGTAAACATAATCGCCTGGCATTTGGTGAAAGAGTGGAGAAACCAACAAAATCTGGAGAATTATTTTATGCAGATGTATGTGGACCAATGGAGGAAACTGATTTGCGGGGTCATAGATACTTTGCTGTTTTTAAGGACGATTTTTCCAGTTTTAGAGTAACATACCTTCTGCATCACAAAGATGAAATTAAAGAAAAATTACCAGTATTCATTAAGATGATGAAGACTCAGGCAGATGTTACTGTAAGAGAATTACGTACAGACGGTGGCAAGGAATTCCACAACAAAGATGTACAGAAGATTTCTGACTCATTTGGGCTGAAACATTCAATAACTGCACCATATACTCCTCAGCAGAATGGAGTTGCCGAGCGGGAAAACAGGATTCTTTGTGAGATGGCACGTTCTTGGCTTTGCTCAGTTGAATATTTGCCAAAAGCATTGTGGGGTGAGGCTATTCTGGCTGCTACATACACTCTGAACTGAACTGGTCCCACAAAAATTAAAGGTAAAACTCCAATTGAAATATTTATGAAGAAGAAAGGTCATTTTGATAATTTAGTGATTTTTGGAACAGAATGTTATGCATGGATTCCTACACAAAAATGGAAGAAGTTTGATGCTAAATCTTCTAAAGGATATGTGGTTGGTTATGATGTTTGTGGGTACCGTATTTATTTTCCTGAAAAAGGATGTGTGTGTGTTTGTAGAGATGTAAAGTTTGCAGTCAAACAGTTACAGAAATCATATGCTCATAAGACTAAAAATGTTGTTGATGTGTCAGATATAGATGAAGATGCTGTAGAACATGAATATAAAAATTTTGATTTTGAAGAGGACAGTCAAACTGATACTGTTAACCAAGATGTAGCTGTAAGTGATGAAAGGGTTAGCAACGATTTCAATGGCACTGAGGAACAAGCTGAAAGTAACTTGGAGGCAAGACATGAAGAGAAAGGAAGCCACAATTTACGTGAACGACGGAATTTGAAGAAACCTTCTTGCTACTGTGAAGAACCAAGGAACTATAAAGAAGCAATGCAGTCAGAAAATTCTGAAGCATGGAAGAAAGCAATGGAGGAAGAAATAAATGCTCTGCAGAAAAATGAAACATGGGAACTAGTGTACAAAGAGAAACCAAACAAGCAAATTGAAAATAAGTGGGTCTTTGCTACAAAATTAAATGAAAATAGTGAAGTGGTTAGGTACAAGGTTCGCCTGGTGGCAAAAGGATACACTCAGCACTTTGGAATAGATTATGTTGACACTTTTAGCCCTGTTGCAAGATATGAGACAATGAGATGACTTGAGTGTTGCAGTTCAACATGATTGGTGTATAAGGCAATTTGATGTGAGGACAGCATTTCTTAATGGTATTTTGAAGGAAGAAATATACATGTATCAACCAGAGGGTTTTGACGATGGTACAGGATGTGTATGCAAATTACTGAAGAGTCTATATGGTTTAAAGCAAGCTTCAAAATGTTGGTATGAATGTCTTGTAAAGTTTCTTATTGTTCTATGGTGAAAACCTAGTACTATCGTTTTATGTTGATGATGGACTGGCTATGGGTTCCACTGATGCAACATCCAAGTTTATAGAACTGTTGGGTAAACGTTTTCAGATTACTGTGGAAAAGGTTGATTACTTCTTAGGTTTACAGATTAAGAAGTTTGACAACTGCATTCAAATAAACCAGTCAGCATATGTGAAAAGAATTTTAGAGAAATATGGTATGGTGGATGCAAAACCATTATCTTTACCCATTGAACCAGGATGGATACCAGGTGAATCACCGCCTTTTAATAATACTAAGCTATATCAAGAAATGGTTGGAAGTTTAATGTATTTAACACAAGCTACAAGGCCGGATTTATCATATGCTGTTAATGTTGCATCAAGAGTTCAAGACTCACCAAAACAGGCACATTTTGCATTGCTCAAACGGATACTTAGGTATCTAAAGTCAACAATAACAGATGGTATTCAGTTCATAAAAGATGACAACTGTAATATTGAAGCTTACAGTGATGCAGATCATGGTGGGGACAGAGGGACTAGGCGGTCAACAAGTGGCATTCTACTCAAGTTCCATGGAGGGCCAGTTGTGTGGAAGAGTAAATTACAAAAGTGTGTTGCTCTTTCTTCAATGGAGGCAGAACATGTGGCTGCAAGTGAAGCCTGTAAATCACTTGTGTGGTTGGATCAACTTCTGAAAGAAGTTGGAGCCGTTAATGAAACTTCAGTTCCTGTTTTACAAATAGATAACCAAAGTGCTATCAAATTCATTAACGGTTCAGGGTTTTATGAACGTTCAAAACATATAGAAACAAGGTACCATTATATTCGTCAACTGGTTAAAGAGAATAAGGTCAATGTGAGTTACATACCAACTAATAGACAGGCAGCTGATATTTTGACAAAAGGACTACCATTTACAAAGTTAAAATTGATGAAAGAATTTGCTGGTATGGTGTCTACGTCACAATATATATGAAAACATTGCGGGAGAGCGTCAAAGTATATGATTTATCTATTCAATGTTTTATATATATATGTACTATTATTTGTGTGTGTGTGTGTGTGTGTGTGTGTGTGTGTGTGTGTGTGTGTGTGTGTGTGTGTGTTCTTACTCTTTGAAGGCGACAATTGAAGATTCCATGAACTATTTTAATTAGATGTGCAGTTGTTCAGTTGTCTTGGTGATTGCTAGAAGTATCTTAATTATCGTTCTTTAGTGGAATTTTAATAAATGTTTATTTTCTTCAAGAAAATTGCATTTGATGTTTAATCAACAATACCGAAAACACAGAACACTGTAGCACCACGCACATTTAATAAATGCTACTGCTTTACAGGCGCAAGGTATTTTCATGAGTGATACTGTGCTTCGAAAAAACAAAATGAATAAAATAATCATCGCACAATACATAACATATTGAGCGAATATTACATGTTTTTATCCTGACCATTTACTGCAAATGTTTACATAACAATGGTTATAAAACTACATAATTATGCACAATCATCGGACATGTGTAAAAAGTAATTGACCCATGTTGAACTTTAACCCAGATCGCCTGCATGGCAGCCTTGCATCTTGCCGATTACACCACGCTGTCTCGCTGAGCGGTAACCGCCATGTATAAGTAGACAAGATATTGAAACCCTTGTGCTGTCTAAACAAACCAATCACCCATCCAGAGGATGCCCAAGTTTCAGAATACCTACCCTTTATATTTCAGCCACAAGACAACAGTTTAAGGACTTTTCCCCCCTTAACAATTCACATGCCAACTACAAAATTAAAAATTTTGTTAGTGAAACACAAGAGCTTAACCTATGACTAACCATTAGAGAGAAGCTACAGATCATATATTAAACACAAAATCATAATCTGTTCTGCTTGTAAACAAACTATTGTCTAACTCTCAGATATAACAGTGGTCAAAGCCGACGGGTCATCATGGACTTCAATTGACCCTAGGTTCCTGTGTAACCACATCCTTTAAAATTGACCTAGTCGTAAAAAGTATTAAAGTATTTTCATCAATCAGCTTGTCAAATGTACTTTGCTTATTACAAAACACGCCAATGTCACAGGTCATGGATGGAATCTCATCCTATAAATAACCCATGGATTGTGTGTTCTTGGCACAATAGGCCCAGTTCATTAACTACTTCTGTGTTATGTATTCTCTAATGAGATGAAGTGACAGAGGAACTGCTCTTTTGTAGCCTTTGTCTATATGCCAGTTATCATTTCTCTGTCATCCCATACTTTTAAGTTCTGCAAACATCTCCACTCAATATTTAGCTTGTTCGAAGAATTTTATAAAAGGTCCATTCCAACTGGCAATGTGGGAATGACTACAACAAAATAATGGTTGATTCATATCCTACCCTCATCTCCCTGTACACTGGTGTATATTAATGTGTCTTAGATCATCTTTGCAATGAACTGAAAGATCCTGTATCATTAGAAAATGATACTTTGCCTAGTCATATAAATTACCAATGCACAGAATACAATAAGAGCAAATACAATAGAGTACATGGTGTTGGATTAGATGGATACTTGTTCCATAGATGTCATACAAGTTTCTTAATGATGTGGCATGGGTCAGTTTAGTAACAATCTAATAATGGAAACTCCATGTTAGAATTCAACAATGTAATAAGGACAGTTTACAACTCACCTCACTGCAAAGACATAACAAATTGTGACGTCTTTGAAGTGAGTTGTAAACTGTCATCACATTGAGTTTAGTAAAAGATAACATTATGACAGATTTAAAAAAAAAAAAAAAAAAAAAAATATATATATATATATATATATATATATATATATATATATTATTATATCTATGTGAAAATTCATCTTCTGAGTAGGGGTTGTCATTCAAACATTCTTGCAATTTGTAAGTGCTGGTTGATCATCAGTCAGACATATAAGGGACCAAAGACTTTTGTGGAAACAATTCACCACCTTCTGTGCTAAAGATTTAACTTTGAATAGCATAAATAATTCTCTCCTGGTGTTGTAGCTACGCACACTATTGCTTTTGAATTAGGTACAAAGTTTGGTGAATCTTAAGACCAGGATACCACATAAACATGTAGGAAAACCCACATACGGGATATCATCTTAACACATACCTATTTTAAATAATTACCTATGGTTATCCTCTTAAATTAGAGATTACAACAAGAGAATGTACCATCGGTCACAGGTCTCAGACCAAAAATACGCACCTTCGGCATTCACTTATAAAAACCTTTCTGTTAAACTATACCTAACTATCAGAGGTTTTGCTTGTAAACAAACTACATTTAACTCTGCCCCCTACAAAGAATGCATGCACACGACGACACACCGATGCCATGGGACAAGCCGATGAGTGATATCCCTGTCTTCAGATAAAATGTCAAATTTATTACGGCTGGATTACTTCAGGAGTGGCAGTAGTCTTGTGTATATGTTCCACAGCCACTGAAAAATTCCTGAAGGAAGACGTTTTCTTGTGCAGGATGTTTTTCTCTAAATTTTAACTATTGCATAATATAAATATGAGCACTTTTGCCTCTTGCATAGACTCAGCCTTTGTCACTTGTGTTACACTGGAAGGTTAATTTTACTTATGGCAGTGAAGTGCATTTTAGTTGGCAACAACTATTTAATACTCCCTGAAACCCAGTCTCACAGAATTAGGGGAACAATCTTTTGTTTTGCCCATGAAATAAATAAGCCTAAAATGCTATTTGTGCCCTATACTTGACAGCTCTTGAAATGTACTCTTGTCTCGCCAGAAAATTACCACTGTAAAACTACTCTTACATCTAATAAATTTATCCTCAAAAGTAGTGGCAGTAACCTACACCCTTTTAAAAGTTCACCAATAGCCGGTATTGCTGCTGATTCAGCAAGGAATAGTACAGTTACTCTGTTTACCATAAAGACAGCAAAAATTAGAGCATTCAATGACTGACATATTGCATAGGCCTACATTAGGAAGTATTATCAATCACCAAGTTTCTAAGTAAGCAGAAATACTTATCTGCTTTCTGAAATTTCCATTCATCCAGAAATGCTGAATACTTGGATAGTCAATAGCATAGCAACAGAACAGCATTCAGTTCAAACAGCGGGACGGGGAGGGGGTTGTATATTACCATCAGATGCTGCTAGGCTCTTCGAGAGTTTTAAAAAACAAAACAGCAAACCAACGAAATGTTTATTATACAGGGCTAACCAGGTAATGTAACTGTAAAAAATTAGTGAATATGATAAACTCTGTAGTGTAACTCATAGCTTAGGTTCATAGAGATTTACACATTTATAAACTTCTACAGACTTAAAATGTTCAAATGTTTGTAAATCTATCGGACCAAACTACGTCGTCATCAGTCCGTAGCTTACAAACTACTTAAACTAAGGTAAACTAACCTACAGACAAGGCCCCAGGAAGATTCGAACCCCCGACGGCGAGCAACCGCGCGCTCCGCAGCGAGGCACCTTAGACCGCTCCGCTACTCCACCGCCGCTTTACAGACTTATTACTAAGACATGCAGTTTGGCCTACTTCTTTTACACAGAAATACGTACTGAGCTAATTACCCATACTGTACGTCGTAGGAAGTATGATAACGTATTCTTGTCATAAAAATAAGTTTCCCGCAATTAAAAATCCTAAAACGACGCCAATACGTTATTAACCCGCCCTGGCAGTATTAATCATCAATTATATAGCAGAACTAGCAGTCTAGCAAATTTTACATTTGATAAAAAATTGATATTACGTTACCTGCAATTTATATATTTTCTGTTAATGTAGAGGATACTAAAAAAATAAATATTATAAAGCATCTTTCACAAACCTCAAACTCCTTGCCTTTTCCTTTATATTTGCCTCCTTTAGGAATATTTACTCCAATTCCTCCCCCTCTTTTTCCACTGAATTTACCACGTGATGACATTGGTGCAGAATAAGACTGCATGGGTAAATGTCCTCTTGGTCTTAGATGCGATGGTGATGACCGTAATGGCATAAGCACTGGACCATGGGGCGGCGGCAGCGGAGGCGCATGTTGGAAAGGTGGATTCATTGGTCTGCCAGGACCTAACATCAGATGTGGTGGTGTATGTGGAACTCCTCGGGACGGCCTCAATCCGGAAGGTGGTCTCATTCGGGGGTGCAACGGTGGAACCGGCAATCCGCGCGGACGTAACGCCATGGTTGGAGCAGGGGCAGGACGCCCAAGCAATGTCGGTGGTTTCACAGCAACACCACGGCTTTTCGATTTCAGTATACCGCCTCTGCCTTTTCCACGACCCCTGCCACGAACCAAACCCATGCGTTTATTACACTCCGCGAATTCGATTCGTTGTCTTCTAAACGTCAACTTCGAGCTACTGTTCTGTCTTCTGCAACTCAAACAGTAGTTTCAAAGATATTTGACTTCGAAGACATCCCTTAGATCACGTTTAATGTACATGCAAAGATCAAAAGATGAAGAGATTCGCGTTTCCACTAGCAAGTATTTCTTAATTGTGTATACAACACACACACTCTCATTATGCGTAAAGCCGGGTCCACACGCAACGATATGTTTGCGCAAACCAATCGTTTCGTGTGGATGGGTGTTCACATCGCTGCAAATTCCCGCGCTCGACATCTTTCGGTAAAAAAACAAACTAGGTAGTACAGACTGCAATCTGACTGGAAACGAATACGATAAACATTGTTACGAAGTTTATTTTTGTCAGTGATAGAGGCAATCTGTTACGGACACTATTTACAACGTGTCTTGCAAAAAAAAAAAAGACATTCGCTGCTTAAAAGAAGGCAGTTGTCACATGTGATACTACATCGTGAGTTGGAGTGCAAACCCGATGACTGGCGTAACTTTTTTTCGAATGGATGTGGAAACTTATAATTATCTTTTGACACTGGTAACTCCTGGCATAATACGTAAAGACACTTGTATGACGAGATATATTATTCCACATGATTGGCTGACAATTACATTAAGATACCTGGCCACAGGAAGGACCTACAAAGACCTCGAATTTTCAGCAGAAATTTCTAAACAAGCATTGAGTTAAATCATCCCCCAACACTTGTGAAGCTATTTACGCTACCCAGAAGAATGATTTCATGAAAGCAAGTAAAGTAAGCCTACCTTCTAACAAGATACAAATAAAATTGTGAGAGTTTTAGATATGTTTGAAACACTGAACGCCTACTTCACTTTATATTATATATGTGGCCAATAAGCTGCTGCTAACTTTGTTTCCCAGTCGGAATTTTCAGTTCTCAGCCATTTTCATCGACTGTCAACGTATTAAACACATGAAAAAAGTATACACTGAGACAGATTTGCACCGATCTCCTGTCCACACGTTCCAACTTATCTGCACAGATGTGATTTGAACCCACAGATTTGAGCAATTTTGCTCAAACCTCCAACTATAACTTACAGGTTTGTGCACATCTCATATTTGCGCAAAAATGTTGTCCATAAGCAACGATTTGCAAGGTGTGCGCAGACAGATCGTAGCATGTGGACCCGGCTTAAAGGCAGGTCCACACCCAACGACCTGTCTGCGCAAATGTCTACTCACCACAAACGTTGGGCGTGGACGGGTATTTAGCAACGAGCTATATAAACTATATCGGTCGTTGGTATTTAGATTTCTGTAAATACTCCCGTTCGCCATCTGTCGGTGTAGTAAAACACTTCAACATTACGCACTACAGCCACACTGGAAAGTGAGTACGGTAATTTCAAAATATACAGGGTGAATCACCTAACACTTGCACCGCAAATATTACGGAAACAGAAAGTGTGATTGATTTGCGGTTTTCACAGAATGCACTGGCAGTCAAGGACTCGTATTGCTAGAAAATAAACAGATTGTAAAAACACCTAGAAAGTGTATTTTTAATCAAACGTACAATTTTTCAAATAGATAATGATTGTTTATATCATGCACTGGAATTTTTGACACTAGCTGTGTACAAAGAAGTTTGAATAACATTTTTATAACGTTTAGTTTGGCAGCTACAACCATTCAAAGTTTTGGGGGCGGACGCTACGACAGCATATCTGACTGGCTGGTGGTCATGAGACAGTGGGCCATGGGCCATATGAATAAAACGGAGTATCTACTTTATACTCTGAATTCCAGAGAACATACTCAAGTTTGCATGAATAAAGGTAGTTGGAGAATATACTTCAGCTGAGTAAGCTCTCGGCGTGAGTAACAGGGTGGGAGAAGTTTCTCACAGTAGAGAACATTCTCCAATTTCATATGAATAAAACTACAGAAGTTTCTCACAACCGGAGAACATTCTCAGATTTCTGAAGTGAGCTCCCTGGCATACTCTGTGCTGAGTAACTTCTGGTAAGGTTACGTTTTACTGTGGATTATAATAAAAATGTCACCAATTTTGTTACTTAGAAGGCAAAAACAAGTTCCTTTATATGTAGTCTTCAAGAAATAGGAGGGGATCTAAAAAGTTAATACAAATAAAAACATTTTGATGACAAGTATCTTCCTTCAGAAAAATCGTGACACTTCCAGCATTTTATATAGTGACGAGAGTGATGTAAGAGGTATATATATAAAAAATGACACACAAATTGATTCAGCTGCGAGTTTTACACATTTGTTTGGCGTGTATATTTACAGTTGTAAGCAGCTACATAGCAAAATAATATTGTGTTTTTAAATAGGGCCTATTAGTAAGACCTTATGCTGTTAGTTACAAATAAAGTGTATCCCAGGACTTCACAGTTTCTATTACAAAGTAAATATTGCTGCAATGCCAGGTAGGCATACTGAAGTACTGTTTCTGTCCAAACCGGTTGACCTATTTATGATGCGTTTTCTGACTTCATAATCGTAACTTCTGCTATGTTAGTAGTAAGTAAACACGAAAGTAAAATTAATAACTGATAATTACATACCTAGAAGCCTGTTTCTTGTTCAAAATCGCATGACTTAACGCTTATGAGCAAACCATTGGGTGTCATATTTAACAACAAGTAAGGCCTATCTCATGTTAGAACACTCCAACAGCATTCCACGTTGTAACAGATGAATATGTGATGCATTCTTAAAATTTAGTTCACAAATTGTGCTAACCCTACTTCATTAACAAAAGAGTTGCTCGCGTGACGAAAATTTTGTATTGTCAGGAGAATACAGTTTCGTAAAAAGTGCACATTTAGTCTTAATAATATGCTCCTTGATAACAAACTAATATATGAACATAGTACAGTTCTTCCTGAACACATAGATGCCTCTTCCATATTTGTACACTTAATAATTTGACTGACTGGGCTAGTTTAAAGAAATACACGATTGGACAGCTGATCTGTGTCGAACATGACACGCCGAGAACTTACTCAAGAAGGAGGGGAGGTAGCGATAATGAACTACCTGCTCAGAGCATATGCTTAGAAGTTTTTATTCATACGAAATTGAGAACTTACTCAGAGAACGTTCTTTTGCTCTGAGAATCTTCTGTGGAGCATTTGCTCTTTTTTATTCATATGACCCCATATCCGAGGGGCTAGCCACTTGTCCAGTGAGCTACGCTATCGCATCCTCTGCCCCCTAAACTTTGAACGGTTGTAGCTGCCAAACTAAACGTAATAAAAATGTGTGTAAAATTATTTGTACACAGCCGGTGTCAAAAATTTCAGTGCGTGATAGAAACAACTATTGTTCCATTCAAAAAACTATTTGTTTGCATGAAAAGTGTTCTTTCTAAGTAATATTACAATCGGTTTGTTTGCTAAAAATACGAGCCCCTGAGTACCAATCTATTGTGTGAAAACCGCACATAAATTGCGCATTGCGTTTCCGCAATAGTTGCGGTGCAAGTGTTAGGTAATTCACCCTGTATTTATTTTTATCAATGAGGAAGGAAATTCTGTTATAGTCGCTGTTTGAATAGAATGTAATAGAACTTTTTATTCACCTTAAAACATGTTTACAGGCAACTGCAGTCGTCATATGAAATTTATATACATAGCATATTCAGTTAGTACTTTACAGTTATTTTTAATTGATACATGATGTTACAAAGTAAATACATAAAAATGATAAATAATTATTATACTAATACAACACTGAACAGGAAATCAACAAATTTTATGTTGATCAAAATATCCACGGGTGTACTGCCGGTCTATAGTGTCCAACGGGCACAATATTTCGGCGATCAAACATGTCGCCATCATCAGGTGAACTGACGGACTGAGCTCCTGGAAACGCGCCAGCACAGAGATCCGCACGCTACGGCTGCTCGAAGGGAACTGGGTTCTAGCCCGGTAGCGGACCATTTAAATACCCTCGGCCCGCGGAGCGACCCCTCCACGGTCCGCGCTATCCATCTGCATTTGCAACTGGCTAGTCACTTCACGTCTTTTTCCTGGGATTGGATTGATGGTGTTACTTCGGTTGCAGCAGATTCCGCCCATAAGAAGGCGACGGGACGTCAAACAGCTAAGTTCTTACGCCTCCTTGACAAGCCATCTCTGCAGGTTCCGTGCAAGACCGTCATCAATCTGAGTGGCATGGAGTTGAGTGATGATGCGGTCTCAGTTTTAGAGAAAGGACTCAACTTTGCTCTTACCCCCAAGTTCACACCGGTCGCAGAAATTGTTAGTGCTGTCGAACAGGTTGCAGCTCGACTTCCGCCTGATTCAGCTGAGGAAATACGTCGTGAAACTTGTCGTGCATTGACGAAATCCAAGCCCACGAAGTCAAACATCACTAGTAAAGAGAGGGCGGCCATTCGTGACCTGAGGGAGCGCCCTGATATTGTTGTCTTACCGGCTGACAAAGGCAATGCTACGGTTGTTGTCTCCCATAAGGACTACACTGAAAAGATGCAGAGCCTGCTAAATGACGATACCTACCGGAAGATCAGCGTTGACCCCACAAAGAAGTTGGAAAACAAGACGAGGGCGCTTCTCAAGGATGCGGATTTACAGGAGGGTGTCGCCAAGAAACTTTTACCACAAGGTCCGGTACCGCCAAGACTTTATGGACTCCCAAAGGTTCACAAAGATGGGGTGCCGTTACGTCCCATTGTCAGTAACATCAGAGCACCTACATATTTGTTGGCCAAATACTTGACGGGAATATTAAGTCCTTATGTGGGTAAATGCCCTCATCACATCCGTAATTCCGTGGATTTTGTGAAACGCCTTAACAACTTCAGGCTGGATGAGTCAGATATCATGGTGAGTTTTGACGTCGTTTCGTTGTTTACGAGGGTGCCCCTTCGAGAGTCACTAGAATTGATTGGGCAGAAATTTGACGAGAAGACCACCGAACGTTTTAGGCATGTCTTGACCTTTACGTATTTTCTTTTCAATGGCGAATACTACGAACAAACGGAGGGAGTCGCCATGGGTAGCCCACTCTCCCCTGTGGTTGCAAATTTGTACATGGAGAATTTCGAGGAGGAAGCCCTGGCATCATCTGAATGGAAACCCACTTGCTTTTTCCGTCATGTGGACGACACTTTCGTCATCTGGCCACATGGTATGGATAAACTCCTTGACTTCCTTACACATCTGAACTCCATGCACCCCAACATCAAATTCACTATGGAGACTGAAACGGAGGGTAAATTGCCGTTCCTTGACGTCTTGGTCAAGAGAAGAGCTGATGGCACCCTGGGTCATAGTGTATATCGGAAGACAACGCACACTGATCTGTATTTACACGCAGACAGCTGTCACCACCCTTCACAGAGGAATGGGGTACTTAAAACTCTAGTACATAGGGCGCGCACTATCTCCGACGCAGAGAGTCTACCCCAGGAATTGGAACACCTGAGAACTGTATTTCGAAAAAATGGGTACTCAGAGTGGCAGATTCAGCGGGCTCTCCACCCAACCACTACAACACAACCTGTGGAAACGGATGAAAACGCAAGGGAGGATGTAGGCGCTGCGTTCATTCCATATACCGGCGCACTCTCAGGGAAGATTGCCCGCATTTTGAGAAAACACCAGGTTGGAACTGTTTTTTGTCCGCCGAATAAAATTCGTGCACTGGTGGGGAGCGCTAAAGATGATCTCGGTTTGAGGAAGGCGGGCGTGTACCAGATTCCGTGTCAGTGTGGAAAGTCATATATTGGACAGACGATGCGTACCGTCGAGGATCGATGCGTTGAACACCAGAGGCACACACGATTGATGTATCCGAGCAAGTCGGCGGTCGCTGAACATTGTTTGTCGGAGAATCACGCCATGGAGTATGAACACACTAGGATTCTGGTACAGACGTCGAGATACTGGGACTGCGTCGTTAGAGAGGCCATTGAAATTCGCACAAGTGACGACCTCATAAACCGTGACTCTGGCTATAATCTTAGCAAAGCTTGGGAACCAGCGATTGGGTTAATTAAGAGTAAATCTAGCAAACGTAACGAAGTGACGACCACGGCGGACAGAGCCCTCACACCGACGTCTTCTCAGACGCCGGCGCAATCGGTTCCACTGCGCGGCCGCGGCGCGGGGCGCGGACCGCGGAGGGGTCGCTCCGCGGGCCGAGGGTATTTAAATGGTCCGCTACCGGGCTAGAACCCAGTTCCCTTCGAGCAGCCGTAGCGTGCGGATCTCCGTGCCGGCGCGTTTCCAGGAGCTCAGTCCGTCAGTTCACCTGATGATGGCGACATGTTTGATCGCCGAAATATTGTGCCCGTTGGACACTATAGACCGGCAGTACACCCGTGGATATTTTGATCATCAAATACGCCGGGAGAAACTGAAGAATCACATATTTTATGTTGATTTATTAAATATTACAATTTAAAATTGCGTATATACATAAATGCCAATTTGCACAGTCCGTCACATCACATCACGACACCGTCTGTCAGAACATTCCGCAATGTATTTGTAATGGCGGCAATCACTCTGTCCATCACCGGACCATCACATCACATCAAGCTTTCTCGAGAACAATGTTTTAACTGAACGGGCGTCTGCTAACTTCGGAAGCTAACCCATTTTCGTCACAAGGTTTTCCTGTTGTAGTCGACGAGTACACGGTTTACATGTAAATGTAAGTAATTAACCGGACATCACCAGTTGTTTTTTTTGTGATCTCTCAAAGGATTTTGATTGTGTAAATCATGAGATTCTTCTAGATAAGCTTAATTATTGTGGTGTGAGTGGGACAGTGCACAAATGGTTTAAATCATACTTATCTGGAAGAGTGCAGAAAGTTGAAATAAGTAGTTCACATGTCATAGATGAAAGAATTAATTCTTCAAAATGGGAAGTTATCAAAAATGGGGTCCCACAAGGGTCGGTCTTAGGTCCTTTACTGTTCTTAATATATATTAATGACTTGCCATTCTACATTCACGAATATGCTGAGCTAGTACGTTTTGCTGATGATACAAGTATAGCCATCACACCTGACAAACAGGAATGAAGTGATGAAATTTTAAATGATATCTTCCAGAAAGTTATTAAGTGGTTCTCTACAAATGGACTCTCATGAAACTTTGATAAAATCCAGTATATACAGTTTCATACAGTAAATGGCATGACGCCATTAATAAATTTAGACTTTGAACATAAATCTGTAGCTAAGGTAGAATAGTCAAAATTTTTAGGTGTTTGCATTGACGAGGGACTCAATTGGAAGAAACATATTGAAGATCTCCTGAAACGTTTCAGTTCAGCTACTTATGCTATCAGACTCATTGCAAAATTGGGTCATATACATCTCAGTAAATTTGTTAAAAATGCTCAATCTCTGTTGCAATATTTTATTGTCCAATAACGGGTTTTGCGCTGTTATCGCATCATCAGCTTGGGCAGAGATGGAGCCACAGAGCTATCTATAGCTGTGTAGGAGGTATCTTAACAATTTGTGTTGTCATTGGGCGCCATAGCAGCAGAGGAGTCACTGTCACGGCAGGTCCTCGTTTACAACTGGTATTATTTTTAATAACTGCAGAACATATGCGACCGTTAAACAGAGCGGTATGCTGCCCAAGAATTTTTAAATAAAACTTAAAAAAAAATAAAAATAAAAAAACAAAAAAATCCTTAAAGTATTGATTGTCAAGTATAGACAACATTTACTAAACTGAGATGTTCCACATCATTACGAAATGTCGTATAAATAATCTATGGAACAAGTATTAATCTAATCTAATCTATTTTTATTATATTTTGTTTTAGCGGTAAATTCCAAATATTTCATGACAAATTATACGTTTTTCACAGTTGAGTGTCGTCCAGAAGCTAGGTCGGATATATGAAACCAAAAAATTGCTTATTTTTGTAGTGTTGTAACAGGAAAAGAGTGAAGCAAATTGTTTATTTGAATAAGATTGGAATTTTATGACGCAGTTTACATTAAATAACAATTCAAATGAAAAAATCATTACTAATTAATGACAAAAATTCAGTTGTCTACGACGGAATTAACAATTTCAGCGGTCAAATGGTAATGGATAAAGTTAAATATCTGTATTTATGCTCTTATAAATGTTGTTTGATGTGTTTGAATGTTTATGTTTTCGCTTGAAAATAGATGTCGATGTTTTGAAATGTTATTTTAGTTCCAGCACTTTACCACACTAAGCTGGCCAAAAACATACATTGTACAGTTGATTCTGGTCGTCAATAACATGTAGTGTTGTTGTTTCCTCAATGACAGTATTAAACAATAACTTTCTACATAACAGGTCACCTCTCACAATCTCACTATCAACATCGAGTAATGAGAAATGCAAATGGACGTGATCGACAGTGTGAATACAACTTAACGTGACAGTGCCATGACGTGATGGAGAGTGTGAATTGGCCTAAATATCGAAATTCCAAGTCATCTACTGTATCTTCTTCAAATTGCTTTAGGATATAGAAAGCTTTATTTTTAAGCACTTTGTTATAATATGTTTAAATTTATTTAGTGGGACTTTGTGGGCTTCATTGGGTAGTTCTAAAATATGACTCCAAGATACTTGTATTTGTTGTGGATCTTTGCTAATCTGGCATATGTTTTGTCAATTTCATGTCTGTCTTGTGTTACAATAATGTATTGACTTCCTAAGGTCAAACTTAGGGCAGGTTTTCTTTGGTGTATACTGAGCAAGTATAGATGTATAAACAAGGTACTGTCATAAGATTCATTTCTTCGAAGTAATGTCTGCACAATTCCCATGGTGCGAGTCCCACTATGCATCTGATGGCCTTTTTTGCCATTTGTATACAATCTTGGATCTACATGAGCTTCCCCATAGCAAAATTCCATGTGCCAGATGGAAACGAAGAATGTGAAGTATGCATACAATAGTTTTACTTATATAGCCTCTCAGCCTATGCAGCAGATAAACCACATGTGTGAGTCTGGAGACCAATATATCTGTATGTGTACAGTCTTTGATCAATATGAAGTCCAAGTAGTGTTACTGTTCTATTTTCCTGTTTATGGGCATTTAGATTAAATACATTGTTGTCTGTTTTGCTACTGTTAATGTGCAGTGCATTGGCCTAGAACCAGGAAGACACTTTTCTCCTGCCATAGCTAAATTCTGTTGCAGTTCATCAATATTGGTACTGTATTTTGAGTGATTAATGTAGTGTCAGCCACATATAGCACAGCCTCACAGGGAAATATGAAAGGTAAATCTTTTATGTAGATAATGGACAGAATGGGACCAAGGGCAGAACCCAGGAACACTCATTTTTTAACAGGTAAATGATAAGTTTTTTTATTATTATTTACACACACTAACTGTACCTTTCACTTAGGTATGACCACTGTAGGTGGATGGCATTCTCCCCTATTCCATAGAACTGCAGCTTTCTTATTAGGATGGAGTGAGACACTGTACCAATGGCATTCCTTAAGTCTAGAGTGTCACACAGCTTACTGACTTATTCTCAAAGCAGTCATACACTTTTGTTATAATACTATCCACTGCTTTCACTGTAGATAAGGCGGATCTAAAGCTAAACTGTGCAGGACAGATTAAGTTAATATGTTCAAAATATTGATTAATCTGCTGGTGCACACAGTACTCAGTTATTTTATATATTACTGGGACAAGTTAAATGGGTCAGTAGTTATCAGCTGAAATGTGTTACTTTCTTATAGGTTGGCTTAATTATGTATATTTAAAGGCTATCTGGGTAGACTCCTTATGTTAATATTATGTTTGTTAAGGGCATTATGATCTCTTGCCTTGTGTGTTTAATGAGAAAATTGGAAATCCCATAATGATCTTCTCTTGTGGAATTACTGAGTTTACTTATTGCTTCACCAACATGTCAGCAAGTTGTAACACCACATTGTGACCATAGCATTAGAATCACCATATTACAATATTTTTCATCATATCGTAATCTTAATTATTTGTTAAGAGCCAGAAATTTATCATTTTTCTAAATTTTTAGTAAATTCAAATTTTATCAGCATAATTCAGAATAATAGTATCCAGAGAATAAGTAGGTCAAAACACCTGGCATTACATGGCATAATTCTGTCCAAAATAAGAGATTGTGACCAAAAAAGGGCTATTCATGTTCTACCCACTATGGAAGTACATACGGCAAGGACATCATTTTTACTCCATATTTTGCCTTGCAGAACGAAGTACTTTTAATTACATCTGCGTTGTGCACAATAGGTTGATAGTCAGACAGAATTAAGTTTGATCTAAAGAATAAATATTAATTGAAAACTAATAGAGATCCCCACAAGGCAAAATATATTTGCATTATAGCTTGTAGCAGTGTATGGTAATAGATAGTTTTATTTGTGATTTTTTTTAAGTTGTTTAGGTTAACATTATGTCTGATAGGATTTTCCTGACTTTGAGTGTGTAGGAATTGTAAATGTCTAAACTGTGTGATTGCGATGATGTGAGGTACTTAACAGAATTTTATTTTGATAGTATGGTCAGGCATTTCATGCACATTAGAAATGGAACCCACAAAGCGAATGATGACCCATGCACAAGAAAATTTGAACATGAGGAACGAAATAGACCGGGAATGTTATTCTTAACCAGAATTAGGTGCACATGCCTAGGATAGTCTATTATCTCAATCCATTGGAAATTTCAATGCAGAACCAAGCACATCGCAAGGTCACTAGTTTACAACAGAATCTCCGCAAGTGCAAAATTTGAATCCAAATAACCGTACCTCCACCATGGTAGATCCATTTGCAATGACATTGCAAAAATTAGAAGAACAGAACCAGCTCAAGAAAAACAAACACGCAAGATAACTAAAACGTTCGTTGAACAGGCTTAACAAACACAAGAATTAACTAAAAATTTCGAGGAACTGACTAAATAGATACAACTTGTTTGTAAAGAACAGACAAAAAAGGTAGATGAACACTGCAGACAAATAAATGAACAATTCAAACACCAGGAAGAGACTAAACAAACACAAGAATTAACTAAAAAGTTTGAGGAGCAGACTAAACAGATACAACTTGTTTGGGAAGAACAGACAAAAAAGCTAGACGAACACTGCAAACAAATAAATGAACAATTCAAACACCAGGAAGGAACTATTAACGAACTCCAGGCTGAAACGCGTAAAAAATACGAATTCTTAAAACATCGATTGGATCGACAGTGCGAACAGAATGAACATTTAAAACAAGAACTCCACAATACCACCACTAACCAAAACGCCGAATTTGAAGAACAAGATACATGTCGTGACAGAATAACTAATCAATTAATTGCGGAATTTAAAAACCAACGAACAGACGTAAAAGGGTTTAAAACATCTTTAGAAGAAGTTCCCCAAAATGTTGAAGAATTACAAACTGATATGAATAAAATTAAAGATTTCCAGAACACAGCTCAACCTACAATCGAGGAACTAATTAGTAAAATCCAAAACGTCCAAGTAAATGCCAATGAGACACAAATAATTTCCTACACGAATCGTAAAAACGAATCAACAATTATGTACAGGACTGGCTCGAAAATCAGACTACATTCATAAAACAAAAGATTGAAAATGAACTACAATTAAATTTAAACAAAATGTCTAATAATAATAATAACAGCAATAACTGTAATTATAATCAAGCGAGCCCTCTACATGAAGCAAATATTTTGGAGCATGTTCGTCCAGAACATTCCAACAACAGGCAAAATTTTAGTAAAGGTGTACCAGTCTGGACACAGAAGACACAACATTGCCAACCTAACATATGCACGGAACTGGATCCTCATATTTATGGAGTTCTGGAGCCCGAAGCAGAAAGTAATATTTCTCAACCCCCTACTAGAACCAGAACTGTGAAATTTCATTGCACGAATTCTAACAGATGCGATATGCTGCGAAGTCCGGTTGCATGTAAATATAAAGACCCATGTAACCATGGATGCACAAATTTTAATGCTCCAGAAGAGATCCAAAAATATTAAAGAATCGACTTTTTCAGACATTCTCGTCAGAAAAGGACGACATGCATCCTATTGTTTTTATTTGAAGTTTCCAAAATGTGTGCCCATACAACTGGGTTGAATACAGTAAACTGTAATTATTTGTGTCACACATTGTAGGCGAGGCCACGTTGTGGGCGAACAAAATCACAGAAACTTCTGAAACTACCGAAGAATTTGAACAATTATTTACCAAACGATATTTTTCAAGAAACAAACAAGAACATTTGCGAAACGAAATTTACTACCATGCATTTTATAACCCAAAGAAAGGAACACTTCGCAAATATTTTGAAAAATACTTTAATAAGACCCGCTATTGGGATAACCCAATGCCCACATGTAAAGTCTTAAAGATTTTAAAAGGAAGACTTCCAATTGAACTTTGAGAAAGACTGATGTATGTACCCGACCATGACGTAGAAACCTTTCTAGCACACATAGATATACTGGATCAAACTGAAGACGACAAAAAGAATCTGCGTCGAAATTTGGGCTTCAGTGTCTACAATAATGGTAATAATAATAACGGTATCAACAACAACAATGGAAATGAAAATAATACGAATTACCACAATGGAAACAGTGATCAAAATTTTAGTAACCATAATTGGCGCCAGAATGGACAACCAAATGGGAAATATAAAAATCACAATAATGATGGGAACCGTAATTCTTCAAACTCGAATAATAATAACCACAACAGTAATTTAATCAATTTTAGAGAAATCAAAACTTTCAATCGTAAATAATGGACAGCAGTTTAATAGCACTACCAAATCACAAAAGTGGGCATATGATGGAAATTTTCGAAATATAAATCCACCGAATCAGTACAATTGGGCAAGGTGGCAAGGTGGATGATGGTCGGCCAGGTCAACGCAAGGGCAAGATTCATGTAACAGAAATTAGTAGCACCACTCTTAAACACATTTATTATGTATGAACACGACAATACAAAAGATAAATACAACTTAACTTTCTTTACTTGCAGTTTCTGAGCAAGCAATGTCCAATGCCTCGAAGCAGTCTTCTGTAAATACAATACTGTCACCATTCCATAGTCCACAAACCTATGCCAATATATCTCTAGCTTGTCTGCAGGTTACTGTGACATGCGTAAAGATATCCCGACAGGAATACTGTTTCTAACGGCCACATACAGACTGTCACTTTTTAATACTAACTGTCCCAGACAGACTTAGATAACGAACACGGACTAACTATTGAGGATGTGCGAAGACTGTCTGGTGTACGGGCATGCGGAGACTCCGACTTCCGACTGTAGACTCCGTATCTCCTGGCGACGGATTGGCGCCCGCCTATATCTCGGGTGGTGGAGGGATCTCACATCGATGTTGGATGCGCGGAATCCGATTGTCCTCATCTTGATTGTCTTCCTCGTGCAGAAGCATAAAGTGGTGCGGAGGCAGTGGCAGCCTCTGTTGGTGTTCGATGCACCCGCATTGCTGCACTGCCCCGCAACGGCTCTCTAGTGGGAAAGCGCACTCTTTGAGGATGGACACAATAGTGGCAATGGTATAATAATCCTCCACCAAAGTGGATACCACAGACAAATAATTTACTTACAGGGCCACTAATAAATGTACTTTCGAGTGGACATCAACAACAGAACACTTCAGACCGAGAAATCAACCAACAATGTCTTCTCAGTACACTACAAGTCAGAACCAAAACTCTAATCAGCAAGTAAGGTTAATAGAAGTTTTATAAGCTTTATCCAATCCAATTACAACTAATCCATCAACCTAGTGCCACATGTTTTTGCCTTCCTGGACTTGTCGGTACGAATAAGGAAGAACCGGATACCATTCGGATAAAAGTACTTAGATACATTCTTTGAAATTAATTTCTATGAGTTTTCACTTATTGCAGAGATTGAAGATCCTGTATCAATCACTATATCCGCAGGTATATCATAAATCTTGACACTAAATACAGCTTGAACAAGAGGTTCCTTTTTTTACATATGTCTGATGGTTCCTCATTTAAACCATCAAGTATATTCTGGCCATGATTGTCATGGCCAGAATATACTTGATGGTTTAAATGAGGAACCATCAGACATATGTAAAAAAAGGAACCTCTTGTTCTAGCTGTATTTAGTGTCAAGATTTATGATATACCTGCGGATATAGTGATTGATACAGGATCTTCAATCTCTGCAATAAGTGAAAACTCATAGAAATTAATTTCAAAGAATGTATCTATTTCCACACTTCCTGCACAATATTGTACGGTGACTGGAGCATTAGGTTTAAGTTGTCAAAGAGTAAAGACTAAATGCTGGTTGGTAGTAAATGTAGAGGATGATGTACTTAATTATGCATACCTTGTAATTCCTAAACTGACCACGCCATGCATTTGGGGATTAAATATTTTATGTGGGAGGGATGCAGAAATCTACCTCTCTTTAGGTTATTTACTTATAAGTGGCTCAAGTGGCCGAATAAAGTTGTCTTTAAGTGGTGTGGAGAACGAACAACCTATGAAAATCTGTAATTTGAAGATTAATTATATAGCTCCAACAGCTTGCAATTTGCAGGAAGATATTCTTGCTAACCAATTTATTAGTGAAAAATCAGGGACTAGAATACATAAAACTGTTTTAGAGAAATTATCTGAATCTGGTTACCTCACAGAGCAGCAACAAAATGATCTAGCCTCATTGTTAGTGAAATATATTGAAGTATTTGATGAGAAACCTGGTATAACTAAAGGATATGTTTACCACATGAATGTATATCCACACAAAGTTTATTGTAGGTCTTCCTATTCGGTACCATGGACCAAACAGGAAAAGGTAAAGGCAGAAATAAAGAAAATGTTAAAATGGAACATCATAGAACTTTCTCATTTAGAATGTTGCAGTCCTCTTTTGGCAATTTATAAGGCAGATAATAGCGCGTCTTGTACTAGATGCAAGAGAAATAAATAAAGTAATTGTTCCTGTAAGAACATATCCTGAAAAGTTGGATGAACTTCTACAGAAATTTCATGGAATGCAGTTTTTATCGTCAATCGATTTAAGGTCAAGCTATTGGCAGATTTTATTAGATGAAGAATCAAGGAAATATACTGCTTTCAAATTTGCTGCATGATCATATCATTTCTGTGTTATGCCTTTTGGATTATCTGTTAGTGGTGGAGTTTTTATTGAAGCTTTAGACACTGTATTAAAACCACGTTGTGGACGACTTACTTATTGCTACCAAGACATGGGAAGAACATTTAGAATTATTAGAAGCAGTTTTAACACATTTCAAGAATATGGTGTAACAGCAGAACTAAGATTCTTGGGACATATTATCTCACCAACAGGTATACTACCTGATGAAGACAAACTAAGTGCCATAGAGAATTTTACTTATCCAATCACCAAGAAACAATTAAAATCATTTATCAGTTTAATGCCATTTTTTCTAAAGTATTTACCTAATAATTTAATAAATAATGATGTCTTATTTAAACTGCTCCGAAAGAATGTTCCATGGAATTGGACTAAGGAGTGTTGCTTCATATTTGATGCATTCAAGAAGGATTTAGAGAATGCAAACATTTTGTATCATCCTGATATGACAAAGGAATTCTGTATAGCTACAGATGCAAGTTTTACAGGTCTAGGAGCAGATGGAAAGCAAGAATTCCGGATTATAAGCTTTGCAAGTAGGATCTTGAGTAATACTGAACGATCTTACCACACCACCGAACTTGAAGTACTAGCCATGAAGTGGATATTGGAAAAGTTTAAAAAAATTTTTTTTGAAGAAAAGTTAAAATCTACTGTGATTATCAGGCAGTAACGTTTCTTTTATCGTGCAAATTATTGCATAAAAAATTAGCTCAATAGGCAATGACACTGCAGAACTATAATCTGGAAATAATCCACATAAAAGGAAAGGATGATGTGATAGCCGATTGTCTTTCAAGATTACCTGAAGGTTTATCTGAATATTCGAATATAGCAGAGCAGTCAGGAACCTACAAAATCATGCTAATTGAAGATTATAAGGATTATCTTAACATTTTCAAGAAACGGATGCTAACCCACATTGGCAAGCAGTAATTAGAATCACAAAGATTAGCAAATGTTGATGATTATCACCTTAATAACGACGTACTGTATTATAAAGATAATTACAGAACTGGCAATTGGCGAGTTTGTTTACCAAAATCCCATCTAAATCATATTATTTGGTTTACACACTTGGTCTGGGGTCATTTTGGACCAGATAAATATGCTGAAAGAATTCTTAGACATAATCTGGAAAGAATAGCCTTTAAATTATTACGTTCTTGTGTCATTTGTCAGAAAGCCAAACCAGTATCCTACAGTAGAAAAACTTATCTACATCTAGTTATTCCAAGCAAACCATTAGAATTAGTGTCTTGTGATTTATGTGGATCTCTACCCATTGGAAGGGGTGGAATGAAGCATATGTTGGCTATTTATGATGTTTTTTCAAAATATAAGTTGTCCCTACTAAACTCAGCAACTACTTCAGAACTAATTAAAAATTTTAGAACTTATTTGGCTCAAGTAGGCAAACCATCAATTAAAGTGTCTGATAATGCTAGCTTCTTCACTAGTAAGAAATGGAGTGATTTCTTACAAGAACGAAATATTCAAAAAGTTCTTATATCTAAATAACACTCTGAATCTTCGCCTATAGAAAGGATGTTTCATGATTTTAATCGCTTTATTAGAACTTATGCTTCAAATCGCCACACCAATGGGTGGAGTATATTAAGTTATTTGAAAACATTTACAATAATCTTCCATATTCCTCTGATAAGCATACACCAAATGAAATTATGTCTGATGACTCAGAGGATAATTTATGGTATAATGGCATTCATAAAGTGAATAAAAATGTATATGACCAACAAGCTATCATAAGTAATGTTTGTACATGCTTTAGAAGTGAGTGCAGCAAAATGTAAAAAGAAATTTGACAGGAATATCTCCAAGACTGTAGACTATGAAATAGATGATCCCATATTAGTGATAACGCATCCCTATTCTTATCCAATAAAAAGGAAAAATAAAAAGTGGTCATTATTCTACGAAGGACCTTATGAGATTGTCAATATACCACATGAAAACAGCTACTGGCTAGTAAACTCTAGAACCAGAATAGCGAAGGGAAGTTTTATTAATTTGTCATTAATGTATAGTGTATATATGTGTTGTATGCTATAAGACATACATCTATATACAGCGTATATAATGTGTTTTAGTCTTTAAGTGATGATATGTAGGTCATAAGTAATGTTTACGTATATATGTGGTGATTTACAATACGTTGCAATGACTTGTAAAAGATTCCATATGCAAGACAAAACGAGTAAAAATAGAGTCTGCTACTCAGGAGTAGTCTTGTTACAGTGTTGGTAGCGACATTGCATCATGGGAGAGACAGACAGCAAGAGTGAAAATTTTACTTCTGTACCCATAGGTAGTGTTGTCAAAGGTGCCTATACTGTTGCATCATGGGAGATAGACAGTGTGACGGTTAAATTTTATTATGCAGTGCACAAAGATTGTGTCCAAAAGGTTGACCGCACAGATATACTGACTATTTAAAATGTGTGCATTAATAAAATATTTTATCTCTCACAGACGGAACAAATGTGAATGGACTGAGACTAATATTCTGAGTCTGAGACTAATATTCCCTTATATGACATCTGAAATGAAATTTTACCAAAACTACAATGAGTAGTAATTTTATTTAAGCTCTGATGTAAGAGTATCTTTTTCTATAATGTGTTATGATCTTATTTCAGCTTAGTGTAAGATATTTATTCTTGTGTACATAGTAATAATGTAAGATGTTTATAACTACAATGATATTTTGAACTAATTTTCTAATTGATTATTTAATAAATAACATTGTTTGAATGGAGCTTCACTCTGATATAACTTACGAATTACATCAGATGTAATTAGAAACCACAGTTCGAACTTTCACAAGCAATTTGAGGCTTATTTTGTCGTGTATAACAGGGAGATTACCCAAAGAAACTTAAATTCCATAATTCGCGAAATTTTTTTCATGCATTTACAACACAAGGCAAAAAGTAGTAAAAATGTATGTCCAATACATACTTGACCTCATTCCTATATAGATGTTAATATTTAAAAATGGCATTCGGTGTACTTGGAATGATTTTGAATAATTAATAATAGTATTCAACCTTGTTTATTTTTATGTCTACATGTGGTGACAGATAAGACTGTGTTACAGCAGCAATCTGCAACCCTTGTGATGACTTTTAAATCGAATAAACTGGGAGCAACAGTGTTCGATAGTGCTTGCGTGTTAATAAAACTGTCAATATACAGCGATCAGCACAAACTAAGCAAGTGCAAATTTAACTAAGTGGTAGTACTGTGGCAATTACCCACTAAAATAGTGCAATATACAAGTCATTATTCAAGACTGAATGTGCAAAACAAAACTGAAAACAGTTCATTGTGTGTGTAGTGCAGAAGTGTCATGCCATATCGAACTGTAGTCAGTCGATTTGGACACTCGCATACCTTCTACTAGCTTCACAAAAGAGTAATGATATTGAACAAAGAAATAAAAGGGACAAAGACTGTGCACTCAATATTAAATAAAAAGAGTCTAATGAACACAGTGACTTCTTTGCTTTCAGGAAGAATTATTATTAAAGATACTTTAATATTTTTGTACAATGTTTGTTGCATGTACTTGTGAACTTTAGTGCATTTTGGGAGCATATTGGACCTGGGGGGCCTGTGTTCCTGATGAAGACCAGACCATCATCACCACATCAAGACATCGTGTCGGAATCGATTGATAAAATGATGTTTCTCAGGCCACAATTACACTACCTACATGTAGTAGTAGGAGCGTATGTCGCTCAAATTACACCACAACATCATAATAAAGGACCAAGAGTCCCAGTACACACACGCAAGATATTCTTTTTCAGCTTTGAAATGAATTTGAAATAATTTGATATGAAATAACTTTGTTCTCTTTTGCTTGAAAATGAAATAACTTTGTCTTAAATGATTTTATGAAATAATGTTAAAAAGAGTGTGACATATGTAACTTATTAATATTTTTTAAACATTGTGTACTTTGTATAGATAAATGTTGTAGAATTAAGATAGATTTTATGGGGTCAAATACTTAAATGATCAAAATTTCTTGTAAAGTCATAGGAAACAAAATGATACTATTGGTATGTCTTGCAATGTTGTGTTATGATCTAGATGGAGTGAACAAACACCATCTGGGGGGCCTGTGTAACACCACATCGCGACCATAGCATTAGAATCACCATATTCCCACATTTTTCATCGTTTCATAATTTTAATTATTTGTTAAGAGGCAGAAATTTCTCATTTTTAAAAATTTTTAGTAAATGCAAATAATATCAGCGTAATTCAGAATATTAGTATCCAGGTAATAAGTAGATCAAAACACCTTGTATATCAGAGGTCATTTGTCAGATTGCCATTATAAATAGTACCTGCAGTTGAGTTACTCCCTCTCTATGTGATTAACGCTCTATGTGATTGGTTCTATGTGATTAGCTCCCTATGTGATTAGCTCTCTATTCAGTGCTTAGCTTCAAAATATCATTCGCAGTTTATGTCCAAGATAGACAGGAATCCAATAAATTATTTATTTCTCAATATAAGCTTTTATATTGTGATCATACGCTAATGCGTGCAATATCTTTGGACTTGGATTGGGATAGATTAGGAAGGAAGAATTAGAAACTTGTGCCACCCGTTTATAATCTGATTAATATTCGTGATATTGCAATTTGAAGTTATTTGCAAGATTTAAGGAAAAAACGTATCTGGATGAATTAAAGTTCATAGTCAATTTAATAGGATCCAGAGACTTCAATGTAAATGAGACTTTTACGAAAATAGTCACGAATTGTGAACTTACGAAGTGTTTTCTGTAAAAGTGATTTGGTTGTAACTATTAATTTCAAAATCTGTGAAACTTAAAAATAGTCTTAAACAGTTATTCAATTATTTAATTTCCAAATATGTTCCAAGATTATTCTAAAGATGAACATATATATCTGTGATGTTCACAAGAAATCAGTTAATGTGTGAAAGAAAAATATCTAACAGCTTTGGTTAGGAGAGATTTTTAATAATTTTTTTAAAAGTAATTCGATACTAAAAAGAATCAGGCACAAATAATATCTTTTGTGACTGGCTTCAAACGGTCTGAACTACTGGGCCTCAATGATTCAAGTTTTTTTTCAGGTTATAAAATATTAGCCTTTGAGAAACGGAATTTCATGTTCAAACATTACTGTACAAAAAGTCTTTAAATTATGCACAGAACCAATATTTACAGTATGAAAAATTAAAGAAAGATATAAATTTTATTAATTATGAAGAAGTACCAGGTCTACCAACTTAAATTTCATACAGGGATGACAAATAAAATTTAGAGCCTATACATCCATTACAAACTGTGAAAGTCAAACCGAAATCTACAGCATGCAATTCACAGACTAAAGGCAAATGTAAGCCAACCAACCGAAGCCGAGTCACAAAGTGACATGGCTCCAATCAAAATATTCAATTGCTACATTGTGTAATGGTGGTTGCAGCTCTTCTTCCTTGCTCACGTCATCCACGATGTTGGTTTGCAATACAGGATTGGCAGAGAATTTATGAGTATTGGGAAGAATTGGAATATTACGATATTTCTTTTGACAGTTAATTTCTTTTTTGATGATTTCTCACACTGATTTACATTTTTTTAGATAGTTTAGAATGTATCCATCATTGGCCTTGCATTTTGCTCTTTGATTGCAAATTTGTAGTACTTTTTTATGTTGTTGTTGTGATCTTAAGTCCGCAGACTGGTTTGAGCAGCTCTCCATGCTAACCAGTCCTGAACAGGCCTCTTCATCTGAGAATACATACGGCAACCTATATCCTTTCGAGAATTTGCTTATTGTATTTGTTCCTCAGGTCTCCCTCTACGATTTTTATCCCACACACTTCCTTATAATACTAAGTTGACGATTCCTTGATGTGTCAGAATGTGTCCCACCAACATATCCCTTCTCTTAGTCAGGATATGCCAGAACTCCTTCTTTCCACAATTCTGTTAATCATCTCCTAATTAGTTGCATGCTCTACCATCTAATTTTCATCATTCGTCTATAGTACACATTTCGAAAACTTTTATCGTCTTTTTGTCTGAACTCCTTATCATCCACGTTTCACTCCAGACAAATGCTTTCAGAAAGAACTTCCTAACATTTAAACTACTATTGGATGTCATCAAATATCGCTTCTTCAGAAACGCTTTTCTTCCCATAGTCTTTCTGCATTTTATAGTTTCTTTATTATGGATATCGGAATATTTGTTATCCAAATAACAATTCTCATCTACTACTTTTATTGTCTCATTATGTAATTTAATTTCTTCAGCATTACCTGATTTTCTGACACTACATTACATTACCCTCGTTTACTCTTGTTAATGTTCATCTTACATCTTTCTTTCAAGACACTGTCCATTCCATTTAATTGCTCTTCCAGCTCTTTTGATGTCTCTAACAGAATTACTATGTCATCAGCGAAACACAGGGTTTTTATTCCCTCTCCGTGTACTCAAATCCCCTTTTCTCATTGCATTCCTTCACAACTTTCTCAATGTACAGATTGAACAAAACCCTGTCTTATTCCCTTCCCAAACAATGTGTCGCTTTCAAGCCCTTTAATACTTGCTGCCTGGGTTTTGTACAAGTTGATTATAGCTCTTCGCTCCCTATTATTATACCCCTGCTACTTTCAGAATTTGTAAGAGTGTATTCCAGTTGACATTGTCAAAAGCTTTCTCCAGATCAACAAATGCTAAAATCGTAGGTTTTCCTTTCCTTAACCTATCTCCTAAGATAAGTCATAATGTATTGTCTCTCGTATTCCTACATTTCTCCTAAATCCAAACTGATCTTCCCCAAGGTCAGATTCCACCAATTTTTCCATGCGTCTGTAAATAATCCGTGTTAGTATTTTGCAACCATGTCTTATTAAACTGATAGTTCAGTAATTTTCGCATTTGTCTTCACTTGCTTTCTTATGTATTGAGTTACTAATTCTTCTTGAAGTGAATTCGGTCTCATACATCTTGCACACCAGCTAGAACAATTTCTTCATGACTGGATCTCGTAATGATGATAGCAGTTCAGACAGAACGTAATCTACTCCAGTTGTCTTGTTTCTACTCAAATCTTTTAGTGCTCTGTCAAATTCGTCTTGCTGTATAGTATCTCCTATCTTATCTACCTCTACTTAGTCTTCCATTTCTAGAATACTGCCTTCAAGTTTATTTCCTTTGTTCAGGCTCGCTATGTATTCCTTCCATGTTCACCTTTCCCTTCTTTGTTTAGTACTGGTTTGCCATATGAGTTCTTGATATTCGTACTGCTGCTTTTCTTGTCTCCAAATGTCTCTTTTATTTTCCCTTAGGTGGTATCTATCTTTCCCCTAGGTATACATTCTACTATGATCTTGCATTTCTCCTCAAGCCATTCCTGCTTAGCCAGTTTGCACTTCCTGACAACCTTATTTTTCAGATGTCTGTACTCCGTTTTGGCTGCTTCTCTTGATGTTTTTTTACATTTTCATATTTTATCAAATAAGTTCAGTATTATCTGTGTTATCCAAGGATTTCTATTAGGCCTTATCCTTCTGCCTATGTGGTCCTCTGTGGCCTTCACTACTGTATCTCTCAGAGCTACCCATTCTTCTTCTACTGTATTACTTTCATCTGTTTCAGCCAATCTTTGCATAATGCTCGTTCTGAAACTCTCAACCACCTCTGGTTCCTTCAGTTTGTCTAGGTTCCATCTCTTTAATTTTAATCTACTGTTCATAACCAATACGTTATGTTCAGAGTCTATATCTGCCCCTTTGGTATGTCTTACAGTTTTGAACCTGGTTTCTAAACCTTTGCTATACTATTATAAAGTCATCTGGTATGTCCCAGTGTCTCCTGGTCTCTTCCACATATATAACCTTCTTGCATTATGATTTAACCAAGTGTTTGTCGTTATTAAATTGTGCTCTGCACAAAGTTCTACCACGCGATCTCCTCTTTCATTCCTTTTTCCCTGTCCATTCACCCACTGCATTTCCTTCTCTTCCCTTTCGTACTACTGAGTTCCAGTCCCCCATCACAATTAAGTTTTCTTTTCCCTTAAGTGTCTAAATTATTTCTTTTATCTCCTCATATCTTTCTTTGATTTCATCATCATCAGCAGAGATAGTTGGCATATAAACTTGTAGTAATGTGGTCGGTGTTGGCTTTGTGTCTATCTTTGCTACGATAATGCATTCACTATGCTGTTAATAGTAACTTACCTGCATTCCTATTTTCTTATTCATTATCAGACTTACTCCTGCATTACCACCAACTGATTTTGTATTTATAACCCTGTACTCACCAGACCAAAAATCCTGTTCATCCTGCCACTGAATGTCACTAATCTCTACCATATCTAACTTCAACCTATCCATTTCTCTTTTCAAATTTTCTAACTTACCTATTCGATTATAAGATAGATCATTCCACGCTCCAATCCATAGAATGCCTGTTTTGTTTTTCTCCTGAGTAGTCCCCACCCGGAGATCTGAAAGGGGGACTATTTTACTTCCGAAATATTTACCCGAGAGTATGCCATCATCATTTATTCATACATTAGAACTGCATGTCTTAGGTAAAATTAACAACTGTAGTTTCCCCTTACTTTCAGCCATTCACAGTAACTGCATGGCAAAGCCATGTTAGCTGATGTTAAAAGGCCAAATCAGTCAATCAATCAGACTGTTGCCCCTATAACTACTGAAAAAGCTGCTGCCCCTCATCAGGAACCACATGTTTGTCTGACCTTTCCACAGATACCCCTCGGCTGTGGTTGCACCTACTGTATCATTGAGGCACGCAAGCCACCCCACGTTGGCAATGTTTGGGGTTCATGAGGGTGGACTTTTTTAATGATCTTCTATTTATCCGTATCTGAATTACTATATTGTGATCCATCATAGTACAGAAGCATTAAGAATCTTACTTTGTTTAGTCAGGGTGTGTACCAGTGTTTTAATGTTTCTAGTTCCGCATGGGAGTTATGCTTGTTACGTTTCTTATAAATCAAGGGTATACTTCTTCGAAGATTTCAGTTACGACTTCTAAAAATCTTTTAGTTGACTCACTAGCTCCCAAATCTTGGGTGAGTTATTCATTCCAGTCTATTAACTTTAATTATGTTCTTAATCTGTTCAATTTCTGCTGATTTATAGGCCTGATTACTTTTTCTGAGAAGTATCTGTTTTATGGTTCAAAGGAAGTCTAAGCCTCAACCCGCCATGATCAGAAATTCCCAATTTTAATGTATGTAATTGGTATCTGCCTATTTGAAAATTACGGATGAGGTTATTCATACATGGATTCAGTCTGGTAGGTATGTCATTTTTACAATACAAATTTAGTAACCATATTGTATCAAGTAAACTGCTTACCATATTATTTCTGTATCTAACATCTATATTTATGTCACCAAATATTAGAACTCTACACGTTTTTCTCTTGCTGAGGAAGACTATCAGATTCTGGAGATTTTCTGTGAATAATCTTCATCGAAATCGGGATGTCGCTATACAGACACAGCTATAATTTCCTGTCTTATCATCATCACAGCTGCAACTTCAAAGTTAGATTCTATACAAAATTCACTGACATCTATTGTTTCACAGTTTAGTTTAAGCTCTTTACAGATGTAACTAGAAACACCATCATGTTTCATATTTGTTCTACAATTGCCTGTAACTAATTCATAACCATTTGCTACACATAATTACAACTCACTACTTGATGGCCAGTGTTCATTTATCAAAAGCATACTACAGTTTAAGTTTTGTAGCTATTCTGGAGATCAGGTAGTTTACTTTTTTGGGACTCTGTGTTTGTATGGAGGAAAGTTCGGCTTTTGTCATTGCAGGATGGTATTAAATCTGTTTCAAATTCAACATTACAAAATCTACTTGTCAGTTCTAATTGTTCTACATAATTTTCTATTACTAGAGTGGAATACATATTTATATTAATAGCGTTATTGCTGATACAACATTGCTGTAATGACACTTTCCTCTAAAAAAAGCCTCAGGATTATAATGAAGGGCGATTGGTTCCTTTCTTGTGTTGAGTTGGACACATTGACTTTATTTCATTTGCTAATCTTAATTTCCCTTTTATACTGAAGTGTAGTCCACACTGAGCGTGTTCATGCCTGATCAGTTTGCTAACATCTAACAAGTGTACATGGCTGAATTTTTGGCATAGTTTTTGAAGCACTGAATTGTGAGTCTCTATTTCCCTGTTAACACAAGACTACTCTAGTACTGAAATGGTACGTTTGTTATGACAACGTTTGTGTAGCGCAGTTGTGGCAATAACTTTCTGTAATCTAGCAGTGTCAATTTGCTTTCATTTTTGTATACAACATTAGCACCTCCTTATTATCACAATATAGTCGTCTTTGTTTAGACTTTTTGTTTCTCTGATTTGCTTTACTACCACAGAATTACATGTAGCTTCAGATTTGACCTTAGAAAACACAGAATGTCCAGAGTTTATATTTTCACGAAGTGAGACAGAGAGACCTTATCATAGCCATTGGCCTTCGACCATAGATATTGGTCAAGAAGGTTAGAATAGGGCGAGGTGCCCTTAACACCACTGAAGTGAAGCCACCATCACCATACTGTGCAGCCAATATGCGTTCTGTATACACCATTTGAAACAAAAGTAGCGTCATTTTTACATCACATGCTGTATAGAAGATCGCACGAAGAGCTATTGACTTGCAGTCACAAAACTTGGTGCTAATGTGATATGCTAGTTTAATGTTAATTGGTTTATTTCAATAGTTATTGTATTATCATAAACATTGTTGTTGATCGATTGCAGTCTGCTGCAAAAGTGACATGCTTGGGTATTACCTTATTTAATGGTAGCTTAAAAACACCTCATTCTCGGAAAATAGATTATAAACAAACACTGGTATCATCCAAAGTTTCGCAACTTTATCTTGATATAGTGATTGTGAGCCATTTCCATTTTATTTTTCTTTATTTGCCTTCCTGTTTCTAAAAAACTACAGGACTTCTTAATAAAATTAAACTAAGCACAAAACATGGAAATGCATGTCCATACTTAAAATATGTTGGAGAGTTTCTTTTTGTGATATGAATTCTAGAAGTTTATCCTTTAGTATGACATTGCTATTAACAGTGTCTCTTTTACTATCTGCAGTGTCACTGATGTGTGTTAAGAACAGAACTAGACACAATACACTACCCTTTTCTCTAGGCCTTAATAAGTGAGTAATGGGTTTAAGCTAAAATGTTAAAAAGTGTAATGCCCTTAATGGATATAGGTCTAGAGAATCAGGTAATGCCACTTTGTAGTCTGTGTAAAAAACATTAAACTATGACTAAAATGAATATTTCTAACGGATTATGGAGGAATTTCGGATCTCTAATAGCTCCAAAATTAAGACTGTGGGTTGAACATTAGGATGTAGAGATGCCAGCAGACGACACTGTTAGTGTTCTGAGAGTGAGCTGTATACATTTGCAAATGAAATTCAGGTTTTCTTCATAGGATCCTGGCTAACCAAAAACTGTGCAATCGTAAAATATTCAGAAATAAACTACTGTACCAAATACTGGTGACAAGCAAGGATATCGTTCTAATCATACTCTCGGAAATCGATACACTTTCGAAAATAAACAACCAAATATTGAGAGAAGGTAGGAATATCACCCTAACCACGTTCTCACATATCACAAGATATTCGAAAATTAACAGCGTAATATTTCTGAGAAGCGAACAATATAAATGGCATCGTCACTTTTTTACTTATCAGCAGTTTATTTCCTTTGATTGCCGTTTGGAGATATATTGTATACCATACATTAAGTGTCTTTTACTATTACAATGTAGGCTATTAAACGTTTTCCTTAGTTTGGGTATATTTATCTACTATAGTTTCCGGAATTTTTGACTGTTGGTGTATTATCATTTACATGTAGTGGTACGGAATGGAGCTGAGAAAGGTTTTTGTGATTCATCCATAATGTGTTGTTTCTATGAAATGGCTTACTGCATGATATAATACCAAAACTCTTAGAAATATGGCAAATCAAGATAGCGTCTGTCACATAGAAGTATCGAGTAACAGGGAATAGTCGATAGCTGTTTGCGCAGATTTCTATACAAAAATGATGTCACGTTTATTCCAAGTGGTGTGAGCAGAACGCTATTCCAATAACATTTGCGGTGAATAGTGTATTCAACTGTCTGGACTGCATTTGTCCACAAATATGTATTATATCAAAATGTACTCGTCAGGCATTTAAATGTATGAAAGTTAACAGGGCAAGAATCACAGAGTGCTTTAATCTGAAAACATATTTCCTTGGCTCCATAAGATAGCGGACTGACTTCAATCGACAGCTAAGCTTTGAATAGTAGCCCCATCTCCCCCTATTTTAACCACCTTGATATAGGTAGACTGGGCATGCCATCCTTTTTATGGCCCCAAATCTCTGCAGCTAAACCATTGCTTTGCCAACAGTCATGTGGTAGTAAACTGCTGTGATATAGTTTTTCCAAGGATTGTACAGAGCTTTTTGTGAAGGTAAGCAACATTAAATTTCAAGTGAAAGTATTATTAATTTAAAATGATGGCCCTTCTTGAAAACAATGGCTAATGTTTGCGAACAGTCATGTGGTCTTATGTTAGAACCATGCCATGAGTATAGCTGCTCCGCTTTTTGCCTGGTCTATTAGTAACTATGGTCGAAGCTATTGCCATAAATTACGAGGTTTATTGTTTGACATGGCTCTTGAAAATTTCAATTTAGAGCTTTCTCAGATATCTTGTGATGTCCTGGTTTGTCCATGCTGGTATGTGTTTTGCCATCTGAATCAGGGGGGTGGGACTTTGTGTAAACAATTGTTGTAATTCTTTTTCTGCTTTCTTTAGAAACCCAGTCTTCTGCTGCGATGAACGAACACTTTTGGCTTCACTGGTGGAAACGGTTCTGGAACTTCTGTTGTAGCGTTTCACCTCAACTGTAACTGGTACAGTCTTCTCGGCTGGCTACAGTAATCAGTATATGAAATACTAGGTGATCAAAAAGTGAGTATAAATTTGAAAACTTAATAAACCACGGAATAATGTAGATAGAGAGGTAAAAATTGACACACATGCTTGGAATGATATGGGGTTTTATTATTAAAAAAAAAGTATTGCTAGACGCGTGAAAGTTCTCTTGTGCGCATCGTTTGGTGATGATTGTGTGCTCAGCCGCCACTTTCGTCATGCTTGGCCTCCCAGGTCCCCAGACCTCAGGCCGTGCGATTATTGGCTTTAGGGTTACCTGAAGTCACAAGTGTATCGTGATCGACCGACATCTCTAGGGATGCTGAAAGACAACATCAGACGCCAATGCCTCACCATAACTCCGGACATGCTTTACAATGCTGTTCACAACATTATTCCTTGACTACAGCTATTATTGAGGAATGATGGTGAACATATTGAGCATTTCCTGTAAAGACCATCATCTTTGCTTTGACTTAATTTATTATGCTAATTATTGCTTTTCTGATCAGACATTTTTTGAACTTTTTTTTTGTTCCAATAAAACCCCATGTTATTCCAAGCATGTGTGTCAATTTTTACCTCTCTACCTACATTATTACATGATTTATTAAGTATTCAAATTTATACTGACTTTTTGATCACCTGGTACATTAAGAATGAGAAACAAATTACAAACAATTCTCATTTTCCTTCAAAGTACTCAATTTCATGAAAAAACCTTCAATGGTAAATACATACTACTACAGTCGAAAAAAAGGTGAAATGAAGATTGCGCCAAAGAATATAAAAGTGACAGATTTGTCACTTAATCAACAACTGAATACAGTTTCTCGAGGCAGTCTAACACACAAATAAATCAATATATGCACAATCAAAGTAGTTATATTGTATGAGAAACGTTTTACGTCGTGGGGACAGCACGTAAACGAGACGTAGCGCGGCCGCCTAATATATGCGGCAGTGGCCGCAGCGTTACAACGCACATTCGCGGCTGAGGTTAAATTTCTCTTCTGAACTCCCTGGGGACAGCATACAGGCTCTCCCACGGCAGGGAGGGACGAGGGGAAACGTTGCTTTGAACATTGGCGTTGGAGCTGGTAGAGGCAGCAAGAGGAAGCAAGACAATGGAGCTACTGCACACCTTGTCGTGTGCATGCGCAAATCCTCCATGTAGGCAACATCCTCTCCTCATTTTATTTTATTTTTATTTATTTTGGCGCAATGAAGATTTATCAGAAACACGACAAATTATCTTACAGCTATAAATTAAAGACGCATCAACTGTAAAAGCCTTCAGATGATCCGATCATGAATAATAACTCTCCACCTAGCACGAATAGCCATGTGGTTTCAGCATCACGCTGCGCTGTCGAAAGTAGTGGATTGGAGACCGACTGCAAGCAATTTTTTTTTTAACCCAATCTTCTTTTTAACAGATTCTGAAACAAAAATGACTTTTGTATTGTTACTTGTGACATATCTTTGGACGTTTTTTTGCAAATGTATCACAAATTTGAGGATAAATGACATTTATACTCTTCGTTGTAACAAATATTTAACTGTTTGAAAAGATTTGGGGGATAGCAGCCTTTGCACATGGTTAGGACGGGATGGTACTTACAGTATCAAGAAGATAGCTTGTGTCTTCATCGTAACAGATTCATTTTGTTACAGTTACTTAACAGTGTAATCAGTTACTGTGGTTTAGTGTTCATAAGGATGGTTATATGTTCTTGGTGTTTATTAACACAGAAAAATGAACAATGTTCAGTATCATGCAATGAAGGCTTTCACGACCGGATGTCATAGTTGCTGGTATAACTTTCGGGTTATAAGGCCGTGGTCCATAAAACTTTCCAGTTTCACCTAACGTTTCGTCCAGAGCTGCGCCGGACATCTTAAGAGGTCTTCTTACTTAAGTAGTCGGCAAGACTCAACGCAAGTAAGAAGACTGAAGATTTCCGGCGCAGCTCTGGACGAAAAGTTAGGTGAAACTGGAAAGTTTATGGACCACGGCCTTACAACCCGGAAGTTCTACCAGCAATGTTCACTATCTTTTACAAACAAATTACTCATCCTTAACTTGCAAGAAAAGTATGAAATAAAGAAGCTTGGTAAGCTGATGCCTCATCTCGAGTTGAAGCAAGCGCAAACAAGCCGAGGTAAGATATTTTGCATTGGTTTACAATTTGAAAGTTGCTGTGCTGTGGTAAGGTGTGTACAGTGTTGTGAAATACATCTAAAGGACAGGGGCGGTTTCCCCGGGGATCAATCACAGAGTTGCGCTACACCAAATTGTCTCTTTGGACGCCTAACGGGGAGGGGGGAGGGTCGCCAATGTTGCCAACTGTAGGGACATCTCCCTAGGGACTTTTGACTCTCTTTTCCAACTGTAGGGACAGATTTGCAAAACGTAGAGAATTTTCTCACAGATGATGCAGAATGAAAGTACCTTTTTTTAATTCAAAACAGTAACAATTCATTGCACAATAATGTTAATAAAGGGGAAGTCACCCAATCCAAAAGTAGGTTTATTTATTTATTATTTTTTTTTTTTATATAAATCGGATTGGTCCTTAGAAACTTTATGGTGAACGTAGGGATTTTTGACAAGTCATGTAGTGCCATGGTTGGAAACGAGTTGGCAGTTGGCAACACTGCACTAGGCCTTTGCATACTTGTTGCTCCAGGGCCGGCATAAAGCATGTGCAAAACGTGCAGCCGCACGGGGCGGCACATCAGCAGGTTGGCACCAGACACAGCAGCAGGTCCAATATTAGGCAAGACGAGTGAGAGGAGCAGAGAGAAATTCTGTGACATTTCGTTTCTCCATTCTGAGAGTACCCATTGTGGTGTTTATCACCCCGTTTACATGGGCTCCCAAAACCGGATTTCATAAACCGATTTCCCAATTCCGCTTTTGGTTGGTCAAGTAAACACTCCAAAATCGATTCTGGAAATCCGCTTCTCTAAAGCGGTTTTCCAGTTCCACGATCTATTTTCGTGCCCATGTAAACGCAACCGTTTTGAAGCGTTCTTGGCTTGTCAGATTGTGTTTACTTGTTAAGAATTTTCGGCACATATTGAAAGGGTGAAATATAAGTAAACATATTAGAGTGAACATGAATCTGTGTATTTAAATAAAGAAAAATATCGATTTTGCTGTCATATTAAGTGGGCTAGGAAATCCGATTCACGCTATGCCATGTAAACACGACAGCGAAAAACGGTTTTCGTCTTCCGGAAGATGTGTTCCATGTAAACGTAGTGTATGTGTTCGCTGACTATGAAAGATATTTTTTCTCAATTGTTGCCTTTATTTTTTAGGAAAGCCGTTCTAGACATTGTTGCGTACTTTACGAATGAAAAATACAGAATTGGTATTAGCAGTTGCAGTGTTGCCACTTTATTTATTTTGGCTTCTATCTACAGCTGGTTACAAAAAGGCAAAATCTCCTTCTTTTTTAATATCCGCGAAAATCTACTTAATTATTTTATTATTTTTTAGGGTTATTCGTAGTCGATAACGGATGCAGTCAGTCGTCTTCATTATTACGGTGAAGTGCTTTTCCTTTGGTCTCTCATGACAAACACACTGCGTAGTACCTCTGCACGTTGAGGAATGAAAGGGGAATCCCGTAAGAGTCACAGGTAAGTCACCCTTGCTATTCGGACATTGTGACGTAGAGGCTTCAGGTGGGGGTGGTTTCATAAGTGGTTGTATAAAACACCGATAGAGGTCAGGCAGGAACTACCTCATTTTATGACAATGGCTGCCTGCGCAAACAATTGTACCACAGCCTTTGCCGAATGCTTTTCTGTATTCCACTTTGCGGATAGAATATTATTGGTTAGTCACGGTAATTAAACGATTGGTTAATTTTTGTTTTTTATTGGTAATGAAACGATCGGTTTATTACATTATTATTATTATTATTTTACGTTCGCGATCGGCTTCCAGGATTGGTGAACTGCGTTATTAATTTTTCACAGTGCACACAGTATTGGTTTTCTTGTCTTGTGTTGAATTCAGGTTAATTCATCACTGTGCAGAAATGAGGGGCCTAAAAAAAAGCGGATTGGTGACCTGCGATATTCACGTTTAGTAGTGCATGTGGTAGTGATTCTTTTATGTTGAGTTATGTTTTATGTTGTGTTAAATGATAAGTGACCAAGAGTGAGGGAGCTAGGAAACAGCCAAGTACTCTCAAACGTACAGAACAGAATGCGAATAATCCAGTAAATTAAAGGGTTGGTTAGTGAAAACTAAAAGGGGGATATGTTTGCATATTGCAAGTCATGTGACACATACATTAACATTGCTTCTGTGGGCAAAACAGGACTGGAAAAACATGCTAAAAGTGAGAAAGTCGTCATCCTAGCAGTGTCATTCGAAATTCTACTTTTTTCTCCTTCTGTTTACGATTCACGTCTACTTCTTTCCGTGGAACCCGGTTGGCAATAGTGAGCAGTTGGCCGATGGACGTAAGACCGATCAGACGTAATTTCACTGCTTTTCTTTAATCTTGGAAAAAGAGGCGCGTTCTTGTTTTGTCCTAACACGCGATTATAGGCTTTAACATACATAATAAGAAAGTGTTCAGTGCAGTTAGACTTGCCAGATTGAAGAGTAAAATAACTGCAAAAAATTCAGGATGTTGTGATTTTTTAATGGTTTTCGTGGTAAATAAATTTTATCAATTAAAATGTTCTTACTTTTCAAATCAACTTCCTACAGAAAATGTCAACACTACTGGCAGACAATTAATTTGCATTTAATTTCTACGTTCCCACTCGTACTTTGTTGTGTATTTTACAGAGCCAGCCAATTTGGATCCTATAATAGTATTCCGAAAAGTTTTAAAATTCAAACAATTTGCTTCAAATTTCAATCTAATTATGAATTCGGCTTTTATTGAAGCAACACACAAAGGTATTTTCGACTACAGTTGCCACTGGACTTTGAATTGCCGGTCGTGGTGGCCAAGGGGACTGCCCGCACACTATTAATAAATCAATGCAAAATACGAATACGAAATACGTAAACATTTCGACCGTTTCAGGGCATTGAAATAAATCCGTAAATTTATGGCCGTTAATGTCAACAAATGGTGTCGGTTCTTTCGGACATGTCAAAAAAAAAATAAATAAATAAATAAATAAAATAAAGTAAAAAAAATAAAAAAATAACAAAAAAATAAAATAAAGAGAAAGAAAGAAAGAATCAGACAGCACATAAATAATTGTATATCTGCCCCAACAGGCAATTGACAATTTCCATGCGGAAGCATTAATACGTTCGATCCCTTGATCCCTTGCGGGAATAGAGTATAGGCTGCGAGCAGGTGGAATCGTATGGGCAGAGGCCACTACAATCGTAGTGTTCTACAAGGTGACAATTTGGGTAGGAAGTGAGGCGTGCCTGGATAGCCTAATTGGTAAGGCGACCGCTGGCCGAAAGCGGGAAATGCGGGTTCGCAACCCGGTCCCGCACAAATATTTATTATTTCAGTGTCCTGAAACGGTCGAAATGTTTGAATATTTTCGAATAGAACAGACATTGTATAAGTAATTCAATACATAGTAATATAATTTCCTAACACAGAACTTCAGAAGAGTTTTTCACGAGATTCTGAATTTTGCTTAGAGTCTGGACATTATATGAAATGTCTGGAGTATCCAGAAGAATACCGACCATCTGGCAAGCCTAAGAACAATTAGAATAGTCCATACACATTGCTCGAAAGTTAGAGTTTTTGTTCTTCGAGGTTGAAGAGAGGGTGATTATTCTTCTTTTATTTGAAAAACGGGTAGGGTGGCAAAAAAGCACGAATGGAAAATAAAGGGAAGAAAAGTGAAATGATAGAGCGAGAGAAACTAGTCTGTTAGTGCTTACTGAATAATCAAGCATGAAAGAGTTGTCATGATGACATTTGTCCAATGTCTGTACTTTCTAATGAGCGAGCGCGGTGCAGGTTGTTAATATTTTGCTTTTTACCTTCCATTCCGTTCTTAATTTCAGCATTGTAAAGCAAAAAGTTATGAAAATAGAAAGGAATATCATCCCATTTTCTTTCAGTCGCGAGAAATCCTCTCTATGTAGCAGCAGAAATTACTACTAATCGCGTAGTATCTACCACGCGCAACATCTGGAACAGCATGTTCAGAAGCAAGTGATGAGAATTTACGGAGATTAGCTGAATTGACACAGACCCTCTCATCGAGATATGATTTTCTCTAACGCTTTATTCGTCGTTGTATGAAGAGATTAAAGTCATACGAGTATGTAAGGCGAAAAAATTGCAACCAGAAAGAGGGATTTAAGTTGATTTTAACAAGCGATAGTACATATTTTGGATTCCAGTGTCAAATTTTATTTCATGTACAAGCAATCTGCACTACAGCTTGTTGAAGTGCACGATTGCTAACGACACCAATGTTCCAACCCACCTTCTCAATCCCCCCCCCCCCCCCTAATTCCACCCCCACCTCTCTATTTCTGACCGAATGTTCAGTAGAGCATCATGTTCAAATTCTAACTAAATCGATCGAAAACTTTTACAGACATTTTCAATTGGTGAGAGATCTGGAGAATGTGCTGGCCAGGACACGAGTCTAACATTTTCCGTGTCCAGAAAGGCCCGTACAGGACCTGCACCAAACGGTCGTGCATTTCCTGCTGAAGTGCAGGGTTTCACAGGGATCGAATGAAGGGTAGAGCCACGGGTTGTAACACGTCTGAAGTGTAACGGCCACTGACCGAGACGTGTAACCAATGGCACCCCATACCATCACGCTGCGTGATACCCCAGTATGGAGATGACGATTACACGCTTCCAATGTGCGTTCACCGCGATGTTGCCAAACACGGATGCGACCGTCATTATGCTACAACCAGAACCTGGATTCATCCGCAAAAATGACGTTTTACCATTCGTGCATCCAGGTTCGTCGTTGCGTATACCATCGCAAGAGCTCCTGTCTGTGATGCGACGTCAAGGGTAACCGCAATCACGGTCTCCGAGCTGATAGTCCAAGCTGCTGCAAACGTCGTCGAACTGTTCGTGCAGATGGTTGTGTCTTGCAAACGTCCCCATCTGTTGACTCAGGGATCGAGACGTGGCTGCACGATCCGTTATAGCCATGCGGATAAGATGCCTGTCATCTCGACTGCTAGTGTTACGGCAATCCGACCTTTATCAAAGTCGGAAACGTGATAGTACGCATTTCTGCTCCTTACACGAAGCATCACAGCAACGTTTCACCAGGCAACGTCGGTCAACTGCTGTTTGTGTGTGAGAAATCGGTTGGAAACTTTCCTCATGTCAGCACGTTGTAGGTGTCGCCACCGGCGCTAACTTTGTGTGAATGCTCTGAAAAGCTAATCGTTTGCATCTTCTTCCTGCCGGTTAAATTTCGCGTCTATAGCACGTCATCTTCGTGGTGTAGCAATTTTAATTAACAGGAGTGTAGTTTAATATTTGTAGATTTTTGTACAATAAATTATTTCCTGTATCTGTACACGTTTGTTTGATTTAACCAAACGAAACTTATTTTGTTGACCTACTGTACCTCTGCTTTTAGCTGACTAGCCCGGAGCTGGTATTTCACGATAATTGTCACCCTAGTTATTTGATCTGCTCTGAAATCTTAAATTGAGCGGTGGCAACATAGAAACGGGAAAATTGTAGAATAATCACATTGTTGGAAGAAAGATTAAATCTTTAGAGTTTACTACTGTGAGAGTTAAGAGTGTACTATCAAGTCGCAGCAGTTGTACAGTTAAAGAGGGCACATTAAGTTCAATGTAGTAGCTCAGCCAGCAGTGTGCAGTATGGTGCTGCTTTGTGTATACCTGTTTTGTTGTTTTATGTACGACTATCCCCCAGCACACTATGGCTTTATATTTGACTACCCACCAGCACAATTTTAAAATAGTATGTGGAGCACTTGAATAAACAGATAAAAGGCAAGTATAACAGAGACAAGAAGATGACACCCTTAAGTGTCGAAGCCTGCCGTCTTACCTACAAAATAAAGTCTTGCAATCTTGGCATATTTTTCATTATATTACTGTAATACAATCGCTCCCTACGGAGAGCAGATTAAGTCTTGGGTCTGTTCTTAAAGATTATTTTGCTCCAGTTAACTGCAAATTCTCTTCTTCCCTGTAAATATTTATTGTTGGGCTAATATTTCTTGATGAAGTTTTTGCATTTGATGACGTCTGAAATTAAACAATGGATCATGACTCACACCTTCATTGGAAAATGCAAAATCAAAGATTCATTTCCTATTACCAGATAATACGTACGCGTTTTCACAACGAAATACAAAAGCGAAATAAAATGCCAATGGTGTGTGGTGTGATTTAAGAAGAGCATTTGTCGTAAAGTAAAACGATTTTATTCGTTCACGTCATGGATTTGTTTACAGATGAGACCAATAAATTGGCTGCGACAGTCCAGTACTGAGTTGTTCCTAGGCAACAGGTGCAACAGGAATGGCGTCTCCGGTGGCGACGTATCCGAACTCGTCGGCCTTGTACTTGATGTCGACGACCTTGCCCTCGGGGCTGGTGTACTGGTACTGGCCGCTCTTGATCAGCACGTGGTCCTTGCCGTCAGGGGTGGGTTTCAGCTCGCCGTGCTCCACCACCGTGATGCCGTTGCCTGTCTGGTATCTGCAAGGAGAAGAAGATGGCTGTCTGAATTACTGGTGTTCCTGCTAACAGCACCGTCGTCTAAAGCACAGGAGCTGTGCACGTGGTTAATTTACAGCAGGAACAGACGTCAAGGTGACAAGCTGTCTGTCAAAATGACGTACACCGTAATGTTCGAACTTTACTGCGAGACCAAGAAATCCTTGTATAACATAGATGCTTTGAAATTAATTGATGAAATGAGAAAATATAGAAATGTATTAAATGGCGGAGGTAAAATGGAGTACAGACGACTAAGAAATGAGATTGACAGAAAGTATAAAATGGCTAAGCAGAAGTGGCTAAGGGGAAAATGCACGACTATAGTGTGTGGGGGTCTTCAGTCCGGAGACTGGTTTGATGCAGCTCTCCACAATACCATATCCTGAGCAAGCCTCTTCAAGAACGGCAACCTACATCTGTCTGAATCTGCTTACTGTATCCATCTCTGGTCTTCCTTCGGCTTTTACCCCAAACACGTTCCTCGAATGCTAAATTCACGATTCCTTGATGTCTAAAAATGTGTCCTACCAATCGATCCCTTCTTTTAGTCGAGGTATGTCAGAAATTCCTTTTCTCACCAATTCTGTTCAGTACCTCCTCATTAGTTACGCGATCCACCCATCTAAACTTCAGCATTCTTCTGTAGCATCACATTTCAAAAGCCTCTATCCTCTTCCTGTCCGCACTGTTTATCGTCCATGTTTCACTCCCGTAAAAGGTAACACTCCACACAAATGCCTTCAGAAAGGACTTCCGTAGGCTTAAATCAATATTCGATGTTCCAAATATCTCTTTTTCAAGAACGCTTTTCTACCCATTGCCATTCTGCATTTTATATCCTCTGTACTGCGACCATCATTTGTTATTTTACTGCCCAAGTAACAAAACTCATCTACTTCCTTTATTGTTTCGTTACCTAATCTAATTCCTTCAGCATCCCCTGATTTTCTTAGACTGCATTCCATTACCCTAGTTTTGCTCTTGTTAATGTTAATCTTATATGCACCTTTCAGCACACGGTACATTCCGTTGAACTGCTCTTCCAGGTACTTTTCTGTCTCTGTCGTCGGCAAAACGCACTGTTTTTAATTCTTCACCCTGAACTTTAATTCCTTCTCCAAATTTCTCCTTGCTTCCCTTTATAGCTTGTTCAATGTGAAAATTGAATAACATTGGAGAAAAGCTACAACCCTGTCTTTCTCCCTTCCCAACCACTGCATCCCTTTCATGCCCTTCAACTCTGACAACTGCTGTCTGGTTTTTGTACAAGTTGTAACTAATCTTACGCTTACTATATTTTACTCTTGCTTGCTTCAGAACTTGAAAGAGTTTATTCCAATCAACATTGTCAAAAGCCTTCTCCAAATCTACAAAAGCTAGAAATGTAGGTTTGCCTTTCCTTAATCTATCTTCTAGGATAAGCCGTAAAGTATTGTCTCCCTTGTTACTACATTTATCCTGAACCCAATCTTCCCCGAGGTCAGCTTCTACCAGCTTTTCCATCCTTCTGTAGAAGAATGTATAACTAGGTGAAAGATAGATCCCGCTCACAGAAAAATAAAAGCAGCTCTATGACTATCAAGAACTCAGTTAGAAACCAGTTCAAGGGCTCTAAAAAGGATTTGAACCGCGAGACAATATTGTAGAAAGGAAGAGGGAGTAGATGAATATAGAGCTACTGAAGTCTTTGGGAGAGATAGCGATGACGAAACTTTTTCACCTAGTGTGCAAGATGTGAATACTACCAGACTTCAAGAAATACGTAATAATCTCAATTCCAAAGAGAGTAGGCACAGAAATGGGAGAAAATTACAGAACCATCAGTTTAATTAGTCATAGTAGTACACATTCATAGACATAAGGTAATGTTAAATTTTACATTGGAGAGACGTGTGTGTGGTAAAAATCGCAGAGAGAGCAAGGGACGAATACAGTAAGCAGGTTCAAATGGATGTGGGTTTGTCGTTCTTATGAGGAGATGAAGAGGCTTGTTATAGTCTGGAGAGTTTCATCAAACCAGTCCCCAGACTGAAGACCACAACAATAACTGTGTGACACAAAACATTGATCTGCTTCATAGCGGAGTTTGGACAGCAGAGCCAATGACAAATATAATTTATCAAAAAAAGAAGAAAAAAATTAATTCGTCTGCTGTGGTAGCATGTTCAATGTTGATATTTAAAGTGATTTCTTGAAATGTTATTTCTCTGTTAAAGCACTAGTTGATTGGTATTTTTCTGATTACACTAATACTTATCAGGATAACAGAGATTCAAATGTTTGTAGAGCTTATGGCACTTAACTACGGGGTCATCAGTCCCTAAACTTACAAACTACTTATGAACTAGCTAATACTAAGGGCGGCACAAATATCCATACCCGAGGGGGGATTCGAACCCCCGACCGTAGTGGCCGTGCAGACCGTGACTGGCGCGCCGCAGTCCCCTCTGCCACCGAGGCCGCCGGATAACAGAGAAATTTGCCTTATCTTTTAGTACTCTCGACGAGTCGAACATCTATAGCAAGACGTAGACATTTCTCGTATTTTCTTTGCAGTACAATCAGTTCTTTTTTGAATATACATCGTACAGAGAACTTCCGTCTTGCCATCCCAGAGAAATTTAAAGCGCCACTTTTTCTCTACCTGTTAACCGAAGGAAAGAACTTTGCTGTCAAAGCAACTGTTCTTAATCGGACGGAATTTAGCTGCCAGAGAGTTCGCCAGATTAATGTGGAGTCAGGATGTAAACACATTAAAATGAATCTAAACGCCATTTTCATAATGATGTGTATTGACTAGTGTACAACCATGTAGAATGCAAGGGAAGGATGCCCAAACTCTATGGAAACTACACGCCTCTACGTCATCACTACCACAAACTGCAACCGAACACACCGTTACACTTTGGATGATAGCTCCTCTGCCAAATATTTTAATAGCTGTGCATCGAACCGTGGAAGTTTTCAAACTTGGTTCTTTTTATCGACCCCCTCACTCAGAAGATTCGATTGCAGAAATGTTCAGAGAAAGTTCAAAAATGTTCAAATGTTTGTAGAGCTTATGGGACTTAACTACGGGTCATCAGTCCCTAAACTTACAAACTACTTATGATCTAGCTAATACTAAGGACGGCACAAATATCCATGCCCGAGAGGGGATTCGAACCCCCGGCCGTAGTGACCGTGCAGACCGTGACTGGAGCGCCTCAGTCCCCTCGGCCACCGCGGCCGTCGAAGAAAGCTTGGATTTAAAAAAAAAAAAAAATACAGACCATAGCATACAATTTTAATTGGTGGCGACGTTAATTTACCCTCGATACGTTGGCAAAAATACATGTTCAAAACCGGAGGCAAACATAAAATATCGTCCGAAATAGTACTGAACGCATTCTCCGAAAATTATCTCCAGCAATTAGTTCACGAACCCACTAGAATAGTAAATGAGTGTGAGAACATACTTGACCTCCTGGAAACAAATAATCCGGTGCTAATAAAGAGCATACTTACGAGAGAGAGTACTGGCCAGCTGCGTCGCGGACTTCACTGCGCGCCAGTATGGGGATGACGTCACAGGACACCATCACCGCGCCGACCAGCACCAGGAGAGCCTGCGACAGGATGACCAACGTCAGCATGTTGCAATTTACACGCGCATTACGCAAATTTTCTTCCGTGTGGAATGTGCATTCTTACTCATAAGAACGGCAAACCCACATCCATTTGAACCTGCTTACTGTATTCGTCCCTTGCTCTCTCTACGATTTTTACCACACACACGTCTCTCCAATGAAAAATTTAACATTATCTTATGTCTATGAATGTTTCCTACCAATCGATCTCTTCTTTTAATCAAGGTATGCGAGAAATTTCTTTCCTGCCCATTTTTGTTCAGTCCTCCTCATTAGTTACGCGATCTACACTTCTAATTTTTAACATTCGTCTGTAGCAAGACATTTCTTGAGCTTCTCTCCTCGTCCTGTCTGAACAGTCTATCGTTCATGTTTCACTCCATTACAAGGCAACACACGACACAAACTCCTTCAGAAAAGACTACCTTAAATTCATATCCGATGTTAACAAATATCTCTTCTTCAGAAGTGTTTTTCTTCCCATTGCCATTCTGCATTTTATTTAATCTATACTGCGACAATCGTATGTTATCTTGGCGCCCAAGTAACAAAACTGTTCTAACACATTTAGTGTCTCGCTACTTAACATAATTCCTTCAGTATCGCCTAATTTATTTAGACTACAACACTGTCCATTCCGTTCAACTGTTCTTTCAGGTACTATACAGTCTCTGACAGAATTACAATGTCATTGACGAACCGCAGAGCTGTATTTCTTCACCCTTCTCCTTGCTTTCCTTCACAGCTTGCTCTTTGTATAGATTGAATAACATTGAGGAAAGGCTACAACCCTGTCTTACTTGCACTGACAATCATGTCGTTTTTTTCTACCTATTTATCAGGCGAATTCAAATTTTGTAGTCACAATTCTAGAAGATACTTACGTGGAGTACTGCGAATATGTTAAATTTGTGAACAATTATTTTTCGCTTGTATTCGCGCATTTATAGCTTACGGAAGAAGTATTAACAGAATGAATAGCTTAGAATCTACGTGCCTGGAAGAAAGTACATGAAATGGATGTTAGCGACTATTCGTAGCGGATGTCTTGAGCCACTCGTGCACTACGCATGCGCAAACTGACGCTGTGCAGGCCTGTGCAGGGCAGGCACCGCGCGTGTTCCCTCAAACTCGAGTGACGATCATACCCACTCGGGAATTTTACCTATTTACAGTTCCACGCTTTAAATAAGGATTGACTATTGAATGCGGATGTGCATCAAGTCCCGTCAGACTTCTTCGAAGCTGCAAATTGACCAGCTTGGTAGTAAATTTCCTAAAAATGCAGTAATGAAATATCACCAACTATCAGTATTACAGATCCATTTCGAAGTATAACAGTTACCTGAGATTTGCAATAACAACGAAAATGCCGGTGCGAAAATATATGTTTTGATTTTAATGCAAGTACATGGTCTAAACGAGCTGCTAAACATACAGTGAACAGTAATTGTTTTGACGAACAATCATGATCATGGATCTTCATCTGCTGTTAATGTGTTGTTACAACTGTTCTCATAAAGTCTAGTATACACTTATCTTTTGTTTACTAAAACTATTAAGTCTATAAACTTGTAAAATTGCTGTTAAAGGGTGGACAACATTTGAGTACAAAGATGAAAGTGACAGCAAAATACTGCAGTTAAAAATGCGCCTACGTCATCTGCCACAAAAGCATTCCCCGTCGAAATAAGTTTCCTTGTTGCCATGCTGAAACAAGTAACGTTTGGTACGTGAAATTTCAGTACAAAAACGAAAGTGACAACAGAATATTGCAATAAAAATCTGCCTGGGTCAGCTGTTACATAAGCATTCCACTCCGAAATAAAGAATAATTAATTACTTTCGTAGGTGCTACGCTGAAATAAGTACATATTTGTTGCAAAGAACACAGACATATATAAGAGAAAAAATTCTGACTGTTACTACAGCTTCCACACTTTGTATGTCAACCATGCTCGATCAGGTATTGTCAACAACAAATGCAAATATTTTTGAAGAAGATGTAGACACTCAAAAGTGTGGTTTCATCAACCACAGCAGCGACAGAAGAAGAAATATCTCAAATGTTCAAATGTGTGTGAGGTCTTATGCGACCAAACTTCGTGGTTATCAGTCGCTAGTCTTAACACACTAATTACTTGACTAACTTAAACTAACTTACGCTAAGGACAACACAAACACCCATGTCCGAGGAAGGATTCGAACCCACGACCGTAGCGGCCGTGCAGACTGTGACCGGCGCGTCGCAGACCGCTCGGTCACTGCGGCCAGCAGAAATATCTCAAAAACACACCAACACAAGGTAGACAACTGAGCATTTTTATGGGGTGAACTTCAAGGGTATTGCAGGATAGGTCATCTGAAGCTTCACTATTGGGGCAGCTAAGTGCCATTAATCAGGTATTTTGTTTGCGTATAGACAGATTGAGATCAAACATGGCAAAACATTTGGTGTTCTTTCACAAAGTACTTGTCGTTGTATCACTTAGATTTGTGAATTTAAATGCTGAACACTCTTTAGGAGTATTTCAGCAGCAAATATTCTACAAGCAGTACACACTAAATACAATATATACAATACTTCAAGCTCAACAACATACGATAGACAGACTACTCTCAAGTCTACTGACCTCATAAAATATGACGGCTGAGTTTACGCAGGTTGCCGCAAAGATCGCTGTTGCCTGTATGTTAGCCATTCCATGAAATTTAAATTTACTTACGATTAATGAATTAAACTGAATTTTCGAAGAGTACATTTCCCTTGTGTTCACAATAGCATCACACATTTAAATGTTCAAATGTTTGTAAAGCTATGGCGACAAACTGCAGTCGTCATCAGTCCCTAGACTTACAATCTACTTAAACTAACTTATAGTAAGGACAACAGACACAACCATGCCGAGGGAGGACTCGAACCTCTGACGGGTATAGCACATTTAACACGCGCTCTCATAAAGCATTATACATTTCACTAGTGTTCACGAAAAGTATCGCAAAACAAACTCTTTAAATGTTTGTAAAACTATTGGACGAAACTGCTATGATCTTCAGTCCCTAGACTTACAAACTATTTAAATTAACCTAAGGACGTCACACACACCCATGCCCATGGGAGGACTCGAAACTCCGCAGCGAGGCGCCTTAGGATACTCAGCCACTCTGCCGCGTCAAACGAACTCTAAATACAGTCACTAATCATAACAACTAGAAATATTTAGTTTCGTTAAACTCAATCTACACGAATGTTTAATCTGATGAACTGCCATCATAGGGAACGTGTTGCAGGAGACTGAAGGCGATATTAAGGCTCTCTTGAGAAGAGGGATTCAGAATAAACTAACGCATATCCTCTTGGTTTACTGCACCAAAAATATAATCTCTGGGTTACAATTTTCTTGTCGGCAGACAGAGCATCAACATTTGCCTATAAGCGCTTGCATTTGCTTTGCCTTATTGAGTTTTCAACTGCTCTGCTCACGTATTCAGAATCTGTTTCTTTAATTAACTTATATACCTGCTCTAACTTTAACATCAATTTTTCTTCCTATTCCGTACGGGTGAAGTGTTCTCTCTCTTTAATGTGTTTATGAGTGTCGGTTCCGATGAGTTTTTATTAACGTTCATCATTAACAAATCATTGCCGTCCTTGTTAGTTTCAACAGAACTTTTATTTTTCATGCAACATACGAAGTGAGTGTGTTTACAGATGTTCCAGTTGATTGTTTAACCCGGGCAGCTACGTATGTACCGATGAAATTATGCAACGCATCAGTTCATGAGATTTTACGAAATCGAAACCTTGAAACATTTCGACTGTTTGTGTGTGTGTGTGTGTGGGGCGGGGGGGGGGGGGGGAGGGGTGTTCAAATAAATTCAACGACAAAGTTGAAAATTTGTGCTGGACCGGTATCCGAACCCGGATTTCCCGCTTTGTGCCAGCAACCACCTTGACCAGTTAGGCTATCCAGGTACGCTGCCCTTCCAACCCAAATTCTCAATTTCTAGCCCCCTGTTCATTGAGTCCTCTTGCTTGCACCAACAGGCAATTGACAATTTCAATGTGGACGCATTCAAACGCTCGATCCCTGCGGGAATTCAATATAGGCTGCGAGCAAGAGGAATTAATGGTCAAGGGGCTAAAAGCTGAGAAATTGGATTGGTAGGAAAATGTGTATCAATGCCTTCTGTAATAAAACAGCTGAGCCAGGAACACATGGAACAACAACGAACGTACCCCATCAGCGGCCGCAAGGTACAGACCTATCCTTAGAGAACAAAAAAAGAAAAAAAAAGTGGTTAACCCTTTCATTTTCACTTTTGTTCCTGGACAACGACGTATTAAAAGTTAATTTATACCGTATTTTGTGCATCAATCCTTAAAGTTGCATTGTTGTTGATGAACAACATGCTTCTAGTACGACAAATGTTTAAATGTTTGTAGAGCTTATAGGATTTAACTACGGGGTCATCAGCCCCTAAACTTACAAACTACTTATGAACTAGCTTATACTAAAGACGGCACAAATATTCGAACCCCCGACGGAGAACGGCCTCGCGCATCGCAGCACAGTGCTTCAATAACGCGGCTCTATTACGACATTTTGCCGCTTGGTAAGGCGTGTAGCCACTTCTGGGGCATTAATCTGTCCATCTTGGAGGCTGTGTTGGGTGGCCGTCTGTACGTGGCTGAGAGTGTGAGCTCGAGGGTGGCTCTTTTTACTTTATTCCATCAGTGAATAGTCTTGTCTTTGGTGCTGTGGCGAAGATTATGGTAGCATTATTGATCTGGCAGAGTTAACTATCAACAAAATAACGCCCAAGTAATAAAATACCTCGATACAAACGTCTGTGTTGTGCATGAAATATTGTTGTGGTCTTCAGCCCGGAGACTGGTTTGATGTAGCTCTTCACAATACCCTATCCTAAACAAGCTTCTTCAACTCCACATAATAATAGCAATCTACATGTCTGAATCTGCTTACTGTATCCATCTCTCGGTCTTCCTCTGCGGTTTGTACCCCAAACACTTCCCTCGAATGCTAAATTCACGATACCTTGATGTCTAAGAGTGTGTCTTACCCAGTGGCGGCTCGTACAACATTTGACCAGTGTGCTTCAATATTACAAAAATAAACAGGAAACAAAATATACTAAAATAAAAAGTCAACCTTTGTATGATTGCCTTTAATTAAATATCAATTAATACTGTATTGACAATAAGACCTTCAGGGGAATCTATAACAGCGCTGCCAACTGCGGATAGTAAAAATAACGTTTAAAACATATTAATTTTATTTACAGAAATTAAAAATTTAGACTCAGAGGTATTTGAATACGAGCCTCTCACAGGTAGGTTTGAGAGACAACGCGCAAGACTCCTGAGCCAGGGCGCTATTTGACTCTGTATGCAGCAATATTCGTCATATACTATTCCGCAGCAGTTACACGCAGCGCGAAGAGAAATATTGATCTAGTGCTGCAGTCGGTCTCAGCACACATGAGCCGCCAGGCCTGACGTCACGTCTGCGCATGCGCACTAGTGAACAGACGACTGCGCCGCCTCTCTGCGCACGTACCAGCGCGGCTGAATCCCACTTCAGCACACGGAGCTGGTTTCCAGTTATCGCGGCGAGAGCGCTCCAAAATGCGTTTTCATCCTCATTACTAGCATTCTAATATGCATTGGAAAGGAATTGGCATAATTTTATTGTGATATCTGGCTCGTATTCCAAGAGAAAGTATGTAATTTTATAGCGATTTCTCGCTTTCATTCGAAGAGAAATGGCATAATTTTAGAAATATATTTACAGTGTGCTGCAGCACATTAGCACATTATCACCAGCCGCCACTGGTCCTACAAATCGATCCCTTCTTTTAGTTAAGGTATGCCAGAAATTCCTTTTCTCCTCAATATCGTCCATGTTTCACTCCCATACAAGGCAACGCTCCACACAAATGCCTTCTGAAAGGACTTCCTTAGGCTTAAATCAACATTCGTTGTTAACAAATAGCTCTTTTTCAGGGACGCTTTTCTACCCATTGCCATTCTACACTTTTGATAATGATAGAGTTACATCCAGAAGAAATTTAAAATTTCTAAATTAATGCCTTAGAGACGGTCACGGCGGATGAAGACATTTACAAAGTTAAGGGTAGGCACTCACCACTGCAGCCTTCATGTCGGTTGTTGAGCGGGCAGAGGGGGACTACGGCGGCACTGTCAGCTGGGGCCCTTATATACGCCACCACCTGCTGTTTGTCGCCCGGCCCTGGGACCCCGGCGCTGTTTTGACGGCTAACCTCGCTCGGCAAACGTTAACAGTTGCTACAACTTCTGTGGCGGGACAGGCGCTGTCACAGGGGCGACTCTGTCTGAACTAGAAAATCACAGCTAGCCATAAAACATTTCACTCTAACAACACAAAATTTTCGATTTCTTAAAGATCTGTATCTACATGGATACTCTACAATGAAGTGCATGGCGCCGGCCGCGGTGGCCGACGGAATTGAGGCGCTTCAGTCACGGTCTGCACGGCCACTACGGTCGGGGGTTCGAATCCCCCCTCGGGCATGGATATTTGTGCCGTCCTTAGTAGTAGCTAGTTCTTAAGTAGTTTGTAAGTTTAGGGACTGATAACCCCGTAGTTAAGTCCCATAAGCTATGCAAACATTTGAACATTTGAAGTGCATGGCAGAGGGTTCACCGAACCACTTTATTATATGTCTCTACTAGATGTCCCGGTGAACACATTATTTTCGCTTGATGATCTAGGCTCGGATGCCGTTATACATTAGCTTCTTCACAGCCAGTCTCATGCCATTGCACAGTCGAGGTTGATTTATGTTACGCAGCTAGATGACAACTGATCTCACTTTTAATTGCAAATTATTTGGTAGGGGAGACACGTTTTCCACCATTTTACATTTTTATTTTTGTACTTCTTATTTTTATCGATTTTGCGGTAAACAGCGGATAATTATATTTCCTACACCTTTATTTACAGTCTTGTACAGATATTTTTGAAAATGGTAAATATCATTATTGATAGCAAATGGTTTTGTCTGACCATGTTCCGTTGGAAAATTTGCCCCGTATGCGGGGCAAGTTTTCCAGCTTACTTAAAATGTACAGGGGCAAATATTCCAATTATACTTTCAATATTAAAACAGAGATAATTATCTTGATTTCACTGAATACGTATTTTTATCATGAATTTACAATACATTTACAAAAGAGGATAGTAACAATAGCCACTTTAAATAAAAACAAATGCTATTTAATGGTTTTACAAAATATGTGACTTAAAAATTTTACAAATACAGACATTTTTAACAATACTTATACTGATTGTCTGAATCACAATGTAAGCAAACAAAAAATGCAACATTCCCTTTCGTACAGTCTCCATGCGTCCATTTCTTGCATTTTGTGCACTGTACCCACGTTTCATTTGCTGTAAACTTGGCGTAAGACTCAAAGCAATATGGAATATGAGCCCCATATGCACTCGGAAAACGTGCCCCGTCGCCATATTCGAAAGTATAACACTACGTCCACGAGTAGCAGTGTAAGCTATTTACAAAACAAATGCACAGTTACGTGAAGAAAGAAACCCACTTTTAGTGTGTGCAATGTCAAAATAACAAGTTTAACGCTAGAATGTTTTTTAAGTTTCAATAAAAACGTGAAAGTTTACTTACATTTGCAAAAATGACGAAAACAGCCCTGCCGACGTTGTGACTGCTGGCACAACACTGAAACTTTCGTAAATGAAGCGTGCTTTGTTGCTACTTCTACAGAATCGCCGGTGTTAACATCTAGCGGTTTGTTTCGAAAATAAACGGATTTGGAAAACTTGCCCCTATGGAAAATGTGCCCCGGTCTCCCCTAGTAGTACGAGTACTTTTGATATCCAAAGGAAAGAGCTCTTTCAGTTTTACACAAATTTTCCTATTTTATGGCCAACTATTCCAAACTTTTACTTCACTCAAACCTTCCTCTCGCTTTGAACGTCGAATGTGCAAAATGGTATCGCAATCAGATGAATGGTATTGATATTTCACATAAAAATCTTTTGCTATTTTTTCTGAATTTTCCACTTTTCCGGGAAGCTTTCCCAAATTTTTATTTCATAAGAACGTTACTCTTGCTTTGAATGTCAAATATGCAAAATTTTATCGCAAGCAGACGAATGACATTGATATCCCATTGAAAAAAGCTTTTTCAGTTTCTCGCGAATTTTCAAAATTTCCGGGTAACTTTCCCAAATTTTTAGTTCATAAGAACGATCATCTTTCGTTGAACGTCAAATGATGACAATTTCATCGCAATCGGATTAACGGTTCTCAACTTATAGTGTTAAGTACATTTAGAAACACATTTAGTACATTTATAAACACTTTCCTTTTTAACTGTCTCTATTTTTTTTTTTTACTTAAATCTTTTCCAAGACCATAATCAAAAATCTTATGAAATAAAAATAATCAAAAAAGAATTACCCCTCCCTGTCGTGGGAATAGTCAGTTATAGTGCTGAATTCAATCAAAAACACATTGAAAAAGCACTTTCAGTTTTTCTCAAATTTTCCGGTAGATTTTCGAAAACATTTATTTCATGCAAATCTTGATGTTAAGCCGTACTCAAGTGATGCTCTTTCAACCATGTGGCAATTGATTTTTATTCGTAGAAAAAAGTCGCTTTGGGTTTTTCTAAATTTTCCTACTTTCCGGCTGACTTTTTCAAATTTTTATTTCATGCGAACCTTCCTGTTGCTTTCAACGTGAAGGGTACAAAATTGTATCGCAATTCGACCGACGGTATTGATACCTCACTGGAAAAAGCTGTTTCAGTTTTTCCGAATTTTCCTCTTTTTCTGGACCACGTTTCCATATTTTATCACCGTTTAAACTTCCCCTGGATCTACACGAATGTTTCGAGACTAAAATTAGCCAAATCTGTTCAGTCGTTCTCGAGTTTTAGCGAAACTAACGAACAGCAATATATATATATATATATATATATATATATATATATATATATATATATATATATATATAAGCTTAATTCCCGCTGCTTCGCACGCGTGGACTGGATGGTCTGAATTAGTTGTTTCCACGTCTAAATATAAATTTTCACAGATTTAGCTTTAAAAATGCATTCCTAATCAAGTATTTTGATACAACTTGCCACCCCGTATTGCACCATTGATGGCAGAGTTCAAAACATCCTGAACACATTTTTTAAAATTATAACCGTGGTTCAAAAACAAAAGTTTCGCATTTCTAGCTTCAAAACAGTCTTATTAAGACCCTTAAATGATTTTCCGTTATTTCACCCGCTTAATAGTTGAATTTCCAAAAATATCGAAAAACTTTTTTATTAAAATTCTAATAAAAAATCTAAATCCGAAGCTTTGTAGTTTTTGCTTCAAAATTGCCTGAACAGCAACGTATTTTCAAAAAACCGTACGTTTCTATTTCACTCCCTTAGGGATAGGAATATCGAAAAATCGCTGATATCTACAGTGTAAGATAAACAACGTCTACAAATTTCAAGTTTTTATCGTCTGTAGAATCACTTTTCAGCGCCGTTTTCTCTCTTTTAGAAACGGAATCGAGAAAATTTCATTCTTACGCTTTGGCATTTTTCTTGGTAGTTTTACTTCTGAAACTGCAATATGTACTTATTTTTCTTTATACGTACGCTTGTTGCAGAAAAACAAATGAAGAATGTGCATCAATTTTCGAGGTATATAATGTCTTTGTCATTGTAGTGTCAAAAGTCATCGCTGGTTTTCAGTCCGAATTTTATATGAGCTGACGACGTTCAACCACTATATCTTCCAACCTCTTATAGCTATCGACATCGATCTGCTATGGTCTACAATGGGATACTGTTTACTACAACAACACAGACCCAAAAACAAAAGAGCACGACAAATAGCTCAGGAGATATGACATCATAAATAATGAGAGACCACCGCGTGAGAATATCAAGATTTATGCGTAAATTATTGGAAAATGGGAGTAGTTAGGGACCTGCAACAAAGTTTGCATGTAATTTCGGACTTTTATGCAGCGTTTCGTAACTGACACCCCCCACCTCCCCGCAGACACAAAATGTGGAAACAAAAAGAAGTCTACCGCCCACAACAGTTTCGCTGTAGTTTCCGTAAAACTGTCGCATCAGGCATCACCTTGTAAGCAATATAGTTCCAAGAAACTGCAACATAATGCGACGAGACTTCATTCACGCACTGTATGAGAAGGACAGTACTTAGCGACTTGCAACGAACTTTAAACATAATTTCAAACCTTTATTGAACTTTTTCTCGCTAACAACCATAGCAAAATTGTGAAGGGACAAAAGTTTCTCGTTTACTACTTTTGAGCTATTCACGGATTAAAACTATGGCATAAAGTATAACGTTACAATTAATAATTACACTACAAATTGTAGCCACAGAAAATTTTACAGACAGTATACACACATATAGCTGAATGAATCTTCGAAAATGTATCACAATACGACACGTAGTACATGATATATAAGCACATAAACAGTAACGTTCATAGAAAACCGCCCTATCACGCACCAAGTTTTAATCTATTACTTCTTTACTACTAATTATATTCGCAAAAGGTTTTACAGACATACACCACTTACACAAATATATACATCAAAAATTATTCAATTTTACAATGTATAACTCAGCAAATATGATATCGTGAGAATTTTTTACGCCATTTGTATTTCCATTGCTATCTTTATTATTGAACGTATAATTTTGTACATTATGCTGCTTCTTATATATTCTCCTATAAATATAACATGTTTTTGGAAAAAAGGAGATGTACAGAGAGAAGGGATAGAAGTACTAACTCAAAGCAGGAATAACTAAATAAATGAATACCCGGGCAATGCCGGGTTTTCAGCTATCTTTATTATTGAACGTATAATTTTGTACATTATGCTGTTTCTTATATATTTTCCTATAAATATAACATGTTTTTGGAAAAAAGGAGATGTACAGAGAGAAGGGATAGAAGTACTAACTCAAAGCAGGAATAAATAAATAAATGAATACCCGGGCAATGCCGGGTTTTCAGATTATATATATATATATATATATATATATATATATATATATATATATATATATATATATATATATATATATATGTGTGTGTGTGTGTGTGTGTGTGTGTGTGTGTGTGTGTGTGTGTGTTTGTGTGTGTGTGTGTGTGTGTGTGTGTGTATGTTAGTCTGTATGTCCTCTATGTATTCATAAACCAATAATTTGATTGCAATGAAACTTTGGTGAACTGTTCACCGTACGCCCACGAAGGTTCCTGACCCAAAAACAAAAGAGCACGACACATAGCTCAGGAGATTTGGCGTCCTAAGTAATGAGAGGTCACCTCGTAAGAATACCCGGATTTATGCGTCAGTTATTGGAAAATGGAGGTAGTTAGGAACCTGCAACAAAGTTTGCATGTAATTTCGGACGTTTATGAAGCGTTTTGTAACTGAATCCCCCCTCCTCCCCACAAAATGATGAAACAAAAGGTAGTCTACCGCTCACAACGGTTTCGCTGTCAACGGTTCCGCTGTAGATCCCGTAAAACTGTCGCATCAGGCATGAACTTGTATCAAATAAAGTTAGCATTACAGATTTGCATGTTACTATTTCTTTTTGTCTGCAAGTCTCCCTTAATTCTTTTGCATCCAAAATTAAGCAATCTGTTTTTTTAATCTCTATCTATATAAAAGTGATAGGGCACTCAGTCAGTCACTCACTGACTAAACATGAAAGCTCGAAAACTACTTCACCAATTAAGCTGAAATTTAGTAGGAATATAGTCCATAGGTGGAAAACGTCAGATAAGAAAGTATTTTGTGATAGGTGCATGGCGGAGGATACTTCTCCCACTGACTCATGAAATCTACAGTTTCATTGCGATTTTCACGAAATTTCCCACGCTTGACCTTCCAAACCAGAGGAAGGTCACCGTCTACCTTAAGTTTCATACGGTGCATGGGGGAGTGTACTTTGAAACATAATAATGGATCCCTAAATACCTTGGTCGCGCCATAACTTGAGGAACGGCTCAGATTTCACAGATCCTTTTTTTTTTTTTTTTTTTTTTTTTTTTTTTTGTTTTTTTTTTTTTTTTTTTTGTTTTCTTTATTCTCAGAACAAGGCTTGCATGAAATAAAACTGGAATATTTGAGAACAACGAAGTGCGTTTTTCAATGCCACCCTGCGTTTCTATTGCATAGAAATCTATAGTTTTGTTCCGATATTGATGAAATTTTGTACACTCTACCTTAAAAACAAGAGGAATGTTACTGTCTGTAAAAAATTTCGTTCGGTGCGTGGTGGAGGGTACTTACGGAATTTTACAAAATGCATAGTTTTGCTCCAATCTTTATGAATTTTTGCACCAGTGACCTTTAAGCCAAGAGGAAGATCACTGGGTACATAAATGTTTGTATGGTACATGACAGAGAGCACCTTTGCCGAGAGAGGGAAAGGTGAAAACGAACAGAGAGATGGGAGAGAAAGGGCATGGATATTTGTGCCGTCCTTAGTATTAGCTAGTTCGTAAGTAGTTTGTAAGTTTAGGGACTGATGACCCCGTAGTTAAGTCCCATAGACTCTACAAACATTTGAACCTAGTGAATTGACAGGTAGTCAGGGTTTCCCTAATGTGCTCGGAAACTGGAAGCGGTCTTGACTGAGCGAGGGCGTCTGTCCCAGATTGCAACTGAAATACAATATAGCCCCAAACATAATTCTAAAAATCCATATAAAATCAGGGAATGATCATAAGGCAAATATATGAATGGATTCAGGAGACTTGTTAGAATCAAATACTGTAATTACAATTTCAGTATCCCTTGTAGACAAAAAGCCGACAAATTTCAGTACTATAATAATAATAAGACTTATATTTACAATTATTGATACATAGCGTTTATATGTAACAGTTTAAGAAGCAAATGGGCAGCATTGCACCACGCTACCTATATTAAAAGACGCACCACGTCATTTCTGTATTCCTTCAATAAATTTTGTTTTATTCTCTTGTTCTGCTTTTCGTTGAGGTAGTAATTAATACTCGTGTGTCAGAACATAGATTCCACCACAGAAACACAAAACATGAACCCAGCAAGGCGCATTACATTTATACATGTATTTTATTATATTTAATATTATTCTTACCAACGTTCGATTTTTATGTTGTAGACTGCCACTTAAATATTTTATGGCCGACTAAAATGGTATATAAGCAGCAGATAATTTATATATAAACAATTATAAGTATTTGTGGACAAGAACTGAATATATTTGTATAAAAATATAAATTATAAATTAAATATTAATTGTGTAACTATATTTCGATGGCGGCAGTATATTTGAACAGTGAGACGCCATGCTTAATGGCTATTTGAGCAAAGAGATTAAGTATCGACCGTTTTTTAGTATTGTTAAATATATATTTGTTTGTTAAATGTAAACAACATTTGTGGTCAAAGCATTTAATTCCCTGATATTCAAATGTATAATATTTTGGAAGGGAAATTGTATTTTAAAGATGAGGCTTTAGGATGCGTGGAAGGATACAAATTTGGGTGCAGAGAGAGCACGCTTTTGAACGCTTGGGAAGGGACTCATAACTTGGACGTGGTGGTGAAAGGTTGTGACGCTGGGCTTTCTGAAGTCGCGTTACTAACTTGTGATTTGAAGAGATAGGCATGTGTGTGGACTTACATAATTTACGGGACTGTGACTGCAGAACTTAGTGTCAGCTTGAAAAGTGATAAACTATGAACGGTAGTAGGGCTGTTAAACTGTAATAATTCAGCAATCGTGTACTCGCGCGATTACGAACTGTGTTTCATAACAAATACTTTAAATCGCAGATTAATTTGGAACTTTTACTCTGGAATGCGTGTGATACTTATTGTGTCTCTCATGAACAATAGTTGGGGAAATATTAAGCTATTTATCGATGTATAAAGTAGGACCACCTCCGCATTTTCATTTCCAGAAAGAGAAATAAACTCTATTTATAAAGAATTACTTCTTGAGTGAACCACTTGTTTATCTTAGAATCCATTTTGTTGGTTATTCAGAGGTTTAATTTATGTTTGTTTAAATATATTTTCACGTCATCATATGCAGATTAATAGACTGACTAAACTACAGATTAATTATTGATCTTGTTTAAACAGATTGGGTAGCTGTTTAGGGCATAGAAGCTGACATACATAACTCACCTCTTTGTACAGAGACAACGAGCCATAAACTTTTACTACCCGAGTTACGTATTGCCCAATTCTTATTGGTGAGTACCGATAGGAAGGACGCAAGCTTTTACGAATGCTTCGAACCACATTTGCATTTACATCATAACGGAGCTATTGAAAATGAGTAACCTTCTGGATTACGCACGTTATTTGTTGTATTTCGTGAGAAAATCACCATTCTCCCTAGAGCCAATTAGATTTACATCTACTCCGCAATCCACCGTAAGGTGCGTGGCGGAGGATACACTGTGACATTACTAGGCATTTCCTTTCCTATTCTACTCCCAAATAGAACGAGGGAAAAAGAATGTCTATATGCGTCTGTACGAGCCGTAATTACTCTTATCTTGTCTTTGTTATCTTTACGCGAAATGTAAGTAGGTAGCAGCAAGCTCGTTCTGCAGTCACCTTCAAATTCCGCCCTTCTAAATTTCCTCAACAGAATTTCTCGAAAAGAACGTCGTCTTTCCTCCAGCGATTCCCATTTGAGTCCCCGGAACATTTCTGTGACACTCGCGCATTGGTTGAACCTATCAGTCACGAACATAGTTGCTCGCCTCTGAACTACTTCCATGTCTTCCTTTAAAATGATCCGCTGCGGGTCCCAAACACTTGAGCAATAATCAAGACGCGATAGTACAAGCGTTTTATACCCCGTCTCCTTCACAGATTCAGTACATCTTCCCAAAATTCTCCCAAAAAACCGTATATGGCTGTCCGCCTTACTTACAACTGTCCTTTCATGTTCGTTCCATTTCATATCGCTCTGCAATGTTACGCGTAAATATATGGACGACGCGATTGAATCAAGAAGCTGTATTCGAACATTATGGGATTGTTTTTCCTACCTCACAAAAAATGTTCAAATGTTTATATAGCTTATGGGACTTAACTACGGGGTCATCAGTCCCTAATCTTACAAACTAATTATGAACTAACTAATACTAAGGACGGCACAAATATCCATGCCCGAGGGGGGATTCGAACCCCCGACCGTAGTAGCCGTGCAGACCGTGACTGGAGCGCCTCAGTACCCTCGGCCACCGCGGCCGGCCCTACCTCACATTTTCCACAATTAGAGCTAGCTGACATTATAGACACCAAGTAGAAATTTTGTCTTAGTCATCCTGTATGCTATTAAAGTCAATTAATGACGATACTCTCCCATACAGCACAGCATCATCAGCAAACAGCCGCAATTTACAAGTTACACTAACCATCAGATTATTTATATAGAAAACAATAGCGTTCCTATCACACCCCCAAGGGGCACACCTGACGATACACTCGTCTCTGATAAACACTCGCCGTCGAGACAAACGCACTGCGTTCTATTACTTAGGAGTCTTCAAGCCAGTCACAAATCTGTGAACCTATTCGATATGCTCGTACCTTCGTTAGCAGTCTGTAGTGCGACACCGCGTCAAATGCCTTTTTCAAATCGAGAAAAACATAATCCGCCTGTTGTCCTTCATCCATGGCTCGCAAGTTGCCATGTGAGAAAAGGGCAAGCTGAGTTTCACACGAAGATGTTTCCTAAACGTATGCTGATTAATAGAAAGATGCTTATTAGTCTCAATGAAATTTGCTATATTCGAGCTGAGAATATGCTCCAAAATTTTACAGGTAACTGATGTTAACGATATTGGCTTGTAATTATGTGATTTAGTTCTATTACCTTTTTTATAAACGGGAGTCACCTGCGATTTTTTCCAATCACTAGGAACTTTGCGCTGAATTAAAGATTCACGATAAATGTAAACTAAGTAACTTTGTAAAACCGAACTGGTATTCCATCGGGACCAGGATACTTTTTTATATTCAGCTCTCTCAGCTGGTTCTCTACACCGGAAATACGTATCACTATGTCCTCAATTTCGGAGTTAGTGCGTTGCTCAAATGCTGGTACGTTGTACGGTCCTCCTGCATGAATGATTTCTTAAAGGTTGAATTTAGAAATTCATCTTTCCGTTTGCTTTTTTCTAGTATGTCAACGAATCAACGATTGACTGGATTATGGCCTTTGATCCGCTTATCGATTTTACATAGGACCAGAATTTTTTCGGGTTCTCGGAAATATCTTTTGCTAAGGTTTGGCTGTGGTAATCACTGTATCCTTTGCGCATCGATCTTTTGATAGACGCACGAATCTCTACTAACTTTTGCCTGTCTTGATTTGAGTGTTCTTTTCTGAAGCGAGAGTGCAACAGCCTTTGCTTTCTAGTAGCTTTCTAATATTAGTATTATACCACGGTGGACCTTTTCCAACCTTAATCGACTTTATAGGCACATATTTCTCTAACCCTTTATTTACAATGCATTTAAAGTTACTCCACAATTCCTATACATCCGCTGTACCGGAACTAAACGATGTCCATTTAGTTTCTAAGTCTGATGCTAGCAATTGCTTATCGGTTCCTAGCCTTCTTGATTGGTTTATTAACTTTGGTCACTATTGACGCTATGACAACATCATGATCACTGACTACTGTCTCTACAAGTCGGGCCTGTTGATAGGTATAAGATCTAAAATATTTCCATTGCGTGTGGGCTGTCGGTTTAACTGCTCGATACAGCCTTCGGAAAACATGTCCAATAGTAGTTCACATGACTGTTTGTCTGTACCGCCAGAAATGAAACTAGATAGGTCCCAATCTGTACTCTTAAGGTTGAAGCCTCCCGCATCTAATATTGCATGGTGCGGATATCTACGCACTACCTGGTGTAGACTTTCTTGAATGACCCTAAAACCGTACAACAGCACTATAGGGCCGGTAAAAACACCCAACTACTATCTTCACTTCTCTTAGACCTGTTATACGTGCCCAGATTGTGGTGTCGCACAAGTACAAAGTGCGCGCCACTTACTTTCGCCGCGCGCCGCCAGGCACGCTCGGCGCGGCGTTCTCACGACGACAGCCACGAGCGCCCTCTGCGACAACGCCGCTCGTGGCCACCACTGAAGGACATCGGCCACTTCGGACTGAGATAGCAACGAGTTACGACCTTCGTAATCAGATAGGCACGATTGAAGACTTCGCTATTGTACAGGCACTAGGCAGGCCTCCAACAACTATGTATCAACATTCTGCAGTACTATGTAAAAGTTAAGTATTGTTACATTCTGTGCAATATATATCTCTTTCTAATTTACTCGAGTGTTTATAGTTTCTGGCTGCTCCCCTCCGTACCTGCACCAGCGTGTCGGTCTCGTTTCACTCGGCTACCGACACCTACGACGAGGCTGGGACACAAAAGCGGCGACGAAGTCGGGACACAAAACAGATAACTTCACATTTAGTCTCAACCTCGACCTCCGTAGAAACGATACCTTTGTCCACTGCACTGAAGACTCGCCCTCCAGTTGTGTCTGATCTGTCTTTCCGATATTCATTCGACGCCTCGCTAAATATTTAACTGTCTGAGAACAATAATTTCTCTGCAGCGCGGTCAATTCGGGAACTTTCATTTTAATACTTTGGAAGTTTACGGTTAATATTTTGATAGTCGAATTATTGTTCTGAATGTGGCCTGAAATCGCTGTATGACTGGCGACTGCTCATCAGCGCTAGCGCCTAATAATAATAATAAAATAACAATAAATAAAAAAAACCACGCACCCTACACTACAAGTACTCTGCTACCCGAGTAGCTGCTTCCTTAGTGTAGGGCAATCTTGATCTATCTAGGGGCGTCCTACAATTCCCCAAGCTGATCCAGATCTATGAAACTGTGAAAGAACCGTTTGAGTTACAAAAGAGTAGTTTTAAGCTCACGATTTTATTTCCCAGCCGCGGTGGAGTAGCCAAGCGCTATGTTAGGCACCTCGCTGTTGAGCACGCGGTTGCTCGCCGTCGGAGGTTCGAGTCCTCCTTGGGGCATTAGTATGTGTGTTGTTTTGTCCTTAGGTTAGTTTAAGTAGTTTGCAAGTCTTGGAACTGATGGCTTGACGACCATAGCAGTTTGGTCTAATGGTTTCTCAAACATTAACTTTATTTACTTTTATATTTTTTATAGCAGTTGCCCACTTGCTACCTCGTATTGCGAATCAGGAGCTGTTCCACGAATTTCACTATTTAGACATTATGTTTAGTTGTAAAAATATCGACTGTTGTACAGTTTTCCATTTTTCCTTGAAACACTCAGATAAAAGAGAACATTTCAGTATAGTTGGGATAAAAAATTTATTTACTTCCACTAAACAACTTCCAAACGGAAATGTATCAGAGATCGCTTTTATACAGTCCTTTATTTTCTGACAACTGGTTTTGATGAACGAAGTCATCATCTTCCTATCAGCATTGTGTACAAATATTGGTCACTTGCTTCTACAAATTTGACGTAAGGCATAAAAGTAAACGAAAATTTTTAAAATTTCCGTATTACAACACCGGCTATATGTAACACTACACCTACAGCCGGTGCAGTAACATGGAAATTTTGAAAATTTTCATTTACGTCTTCGTGCAACTTTCTTATATGAACATTTTAACGTTAATTCAAATGTGTACAAACAAGTGAGCAATATTTGTAGACAACGCTGATCTGAAGATGATGACTTAGTTCATTGAAACCAGTTGTGGAAAAATAAAGGACTGTAAAAGAGCGATGTGTGATACATTTCCGTTTGGAAGTTGTTTAGTGAAAGTAAATAAAATTTGTATCCCAAATTTACTTAAATATTCTCTTTTATTTGAGTGTTTCAAGGAAAAATGGAAAACATAGATGCTAGATCTGTATAAAGATAAGCTTCCATTAGAAACAAGGCTTCAGCGCTCAAAAGAAAAGTGGTGTAAAAGTATTGAATGCAGGGAGTTTCGATTGCCAGAGCTCGCTTCTGCTGGTCACGCGTTTTCCTCAATACCATAGACGCTTTACGAATCTTACCTCTATTGATTTTGTCAAATTTTGCAAGTAAAGTCTCCCCCAACAAGCGCCATACGAAGTTCTGAAGATCAGGTCTGTAAAATTTCACCGAAATCGGTTAAAAACTATACACAGGGTGAATCACCTAACACTTGGACCGCAAATATTGCGGAAACGGAAAGTGCGATAGATGTGCAATTTTCACAGAATGGATTGGTAGTCAGGGACTGGTATTTTTAGCCAAAAGCAGATTTTAATATTACTTAGGAACTGTATTTTTATGTAAACATACAGTTTTTTTTAAATGGAACAATGCCTGTAAACATTAAGAAACTAAAAGTAGGGTGCACTAGAATATCAGTAGTGTTTGTTGCAGGGATTCTAGTGCAAGTCGTTTACGAGATATCGTCTTTTGAAACGTTCCCACACAGGTACTTGTACAATTCCTGTGGTAACACACACTAAAGAACAACACAAGTGCATACACTAGTTATGTGGATTCCAACCAGTAACGCGACAAATAACCATCACAGGTAGTGTTCAAAATGACCACCGGCAGCAGAAATACACGCTGTCAGTCTGGTATGGAACGACCACTGCATACGTGCTAGTATTTCAGCGGATATGTCCGAGCAGGCTGTAGTAATACGTCATTGCATATCATCGGGTGTGGTTGGTATGGCCTTGTAGACAGCATCTTTCAACTTTCCCCACAGAAAAAAGTCTACAGGTGTCCAATCCGGGGAACAAGCGCTCCAAGGTATAGGTCGTCTGCGTCCAATCCATCGATTTGGGAACAATTCATGAAGACATGCTGTAGTAATTAGTGCACTATGGGCTGGACAGCCATCATGTTGGTTCCATAGATTCCTCCTAGTCTGCAGAGGCACGTCTTCCAGCATCCGTGGAAGATGGTCTGTTAGAAGGCTGCGATACTTGTGTGTGGTCAGTGTTCCGTCTATGAAATACGAGCCTATGAGCTGCTGGTTCATTATCCCACATCACACGTTTACACTCCATGGACGCTGACAGTCCACCTGTCGAAGCCAAGACGGATTGTCAGCAGACCAATAGTGCACGTTTCTGCGGTTTACCTGGCCATGGTTGGTAAATGTGGCTTCATCACTAAACAAGATACATGATACATCTGGGGTATCCTGTCGTAAAGCCCATCTAAATCATCTAACACGATTCTCAAAATCGTTTCCATGCAGCTCTTGACGGAGAGAGATGTGATAGGGATAAAACCTATGTCAATGGAGAATGCTTAGGACACGTGCCTCACTCATGCCACTTCCTCGTGCGATTGCGCGGGAGCTGACATTCGGATCAACTACAACAGCAGCAAGAACATCAATGTCCTCCTCGACTGTCGTTACTTGTTTCCTTCTGTTCGTTGTCTCGGTGTTACACTACCACTTTCACGTAACTGGTTGAAGAGGTTGATGAATAAGTGCCGAGATGGGTGACGTCTATCGGGATATCTTGCCGCATACACCGTACAAGAACGTGCGGCATTCTTTCTACACTCTCCATACACCATGAGCATGTCGGCTGTTTCTGCATTACTAAAACGCATCTACACTCACCACCTACCGCTTGGACTTTTACACGCTAACTGACTAGCGAGACGCAGTGCACTCAAGGAACACACAAGCACGCTGTAAGCAAACATAACATCATCGTACCTAGCAATATTTACTGGCACACGCAAATGTCGCTGTGGAAACGTTTCAGCCGGCCGCGGTGGCCGAGGGGACTGAGGCGCTCCAGTCACGCTCTGCACTGCCACTACGGTCGGGGGTTCGAATCCCCCATCGGGCATGGATATTTGTGCCGTACTTAGTATTAGTTAGTTCATAAGTAGTTTGTAAGTTTAGGGACTGATGACCCCCGTAGTTAAGTCCCATAAGCTATACAAACATTTGAACATTTACATCTGAAACGTTTCAAATGCCAATTTTTCATAAACGACTTGCACTAAAATCCTGCAACAAACACTATTGATATTCTAGTGCACCCTACTTTTAGTTTCTTAATGTCTACAGGCATTGTTCCATTTAAAAAACTAAAAACTGTATGTTTGCGTAAAAAATACACTTTTTAAGTAATATTACAATCTATTTGTTGGCTAAAAATACGAGCTCCTGACTACTAATCCATTTTGTGAAAAACGTGCATCAATCGCACTTTCCGTTTCCGCAATATTTGCGGTGAATGTGTTAGGTTATTCACCCTATATATATATATATATATATATATATATATATATATATATATATATATATATATATACAATAGGAACATTGCGAAATTGAAAAACACATTTCAGCTTTTCTCGAATTTCCCAATTTTCCGATGGATTTTCTAAAAAAATTAATTCATAATAGCCTTTACACGAAGATTGTGAACACACACACACACACACACACACACACACACACACACACACATACACATCCGCGCGCGCGCTCGCAAAGATAGGCCAATTTGGATGAGCCGTTCTCACGTTATGAAGTGACAAGGGAAACAGAGATTCATTTTTGTATAAAAAAGATTCAATCAAGCCTTGATTTACTACTATCTCTTCTCCCTCTGTCCGTCTCCTTTCTTCTAAAAATATGTTTTATTTATGGGATAATATATAAAAAGTAAGGCTGTCTTGCGCCATACACAAAATTACAAGTGCAGTATCCAAACAAAGAAAGATAGTATTAAAAATACAAATGATATGTAACATTCGTATATTCCTTTAATTCAGAACTTGAGTCTAAACAAGATTTCTTGTTACTTGTCCGGGTGCGAGTATGAATAAGTTCTTTAGTGAGCCCATCCTTGAGCAAACGACATAAAGCTGTTCGTGTGAAAAACGTGGAAATGTCAAATCCACTCTGCAGAATTTAATAGATGGCCCCGTGATTTGTTAATCGTAATAGAACATGCAAGTCTCACTGGAAACGGCAGTCTCTCGAATTCGAAAGGTAGGTGTTGTTGTTGTGGTATTCAGCCCGCAGACTGGTTTGATGCAGCTTAACTGTCCTTTGCAAGTCACTTCATCTGAGAATAAGTTCGGCCACCTACATCCTTTTGAATCTGCTGACTGTATTCGTCCTTCGGTCTGCCTCTACGATTTTTAACCCACACACTTCCTTCTAATGCTAAGCTGACAATTCCTTGATGTCTCAGAATGTGTCCAACCAATCTATCCCTTCTCTTAGTCAGGATATGCAGAAACGTCTTTTCTCCCCAATTCGGTTAAGCACCTCCTCATTAGTTACGTAATCTACCTATCTAATTTTCATCATTTGTCTGTAACGCCATATTTCAAAAGCTTCTATTATCTTTTTGTCTGAACTCCTTATCGTTCACGTTTCACTCCCATACAATGCTATACTCCAGATAAATGATTTTAGAAAGGACTTACTAACATTTAAATTAATATTGGATGTTAACAAGTTCCCTTCTTAAGAAACGCTTTTCTTTCCATAGCCATTCTGCATTTTATATCTTCTTTGTTGGATGTACACTGTTTCATTCTCTTCCTTTCCTCCTATAGAATCTATTGCTTTTGCATGCAGCCGTGTGCACCTTACAGTTCAAAGTTGCTGGTGATAACATCCTGTCTGCTCTCAGAAATTTCCTGAGGCTGATTCAAGTTCAGGAGTGTCTTAGTAGCAAATAAAAAATGTATTAAAATGTAGCGAATGATGTGGCCGTTTTTTACTCATCGCAGTATACAAGGTGAGTCACTAATTATTGCCACGAAGAATAATTCCGAAAATATGATAGGAGCTGAAAAGTTTGTGAGACAGGAGTTGTATGGGACAACGGGGTCAGAATATGACGTTGGTTTTTTTGTTGCTAGGTGGAGTAGCTTCAGAGATATGAAGGTTAATTTCGTTTATTTCTTTTTATTTTTAGTGGGATGCTATAGTTTCGTAGTTATTTTCTGATAGCGGGTATCATGACGAATCCAATGATGTGTGTCAGTAAGGTCTTTGAAGGTCAACGAGATGGCAGCAATAAGCATTGTGAAGCACTTGGCAAGACGGGTATTCTGGGGAGTGAAAATTGCCGTAGCAATGCTTGCAAGTGCGGAAGTGATACGGAATACCACGCAATCCTTGATAAGAAGATCGCTGCGCTGCATTGATTCCAGTGGTCATCACTTCGACCACCTTTAAACGGACATTCAAGACATCTTTTTGACGTTTTTGACCATATCAGAAAATACGAGCGTTGGAACTTTATTTATTCACAACCGATACAAAAGTGGTACATGTTTGCACCTGTTACTGTACTTCTAAGTAGCCACCAGCGTTGTGTAGAACCCGTTGCCAGCAATGTGGAGGGCGTAGTATACCGTTATCAGAGCCTGTTCTGTTGATGGTGCGAATGGAGCGGTCTACTGTCTGTCGAATCTCTGGAACAGTTCTGAAGCGAATGCCCCGAAGTGGTTCCTTCATCTTCGGAATCAAATCAAAGTCACAAGAACTTGTTGTGCAACCCACTCATCATTTTGCACGACAATTCGCGGTCGCATACTGCGCGAGATGTGGCTGCTCTGTTCGGTCGATGGGACTGGCATCCACCATACTCTCCGGACATAAGTCCTTGTGATTTTTATTTGATTCCAAAGACGAAGGAACCATTTCGTGCCATTCGCTTCAGAAGTGTTCCAGAGATTCGACAGGCAGTAGACCGCTCCATTCACACAATCAACAGAACAGGCGCTACTAAGGGTGTACTACGCCTTCCACATCGCTGGAAACGCGTTCTACACAACGCTGTTGGTGACTACTTTGAAGAACAGTAACAGGTGCCAACATGTAACGCTTTTGTGTCGGTTGTCAATAAGTAGTTGCCCCTATTTAAGTTCCAACCCTCGTAAGTACTAAACTACAACATCCCATTAAAAAAATACCTCTGAAGCGACCCCACCTATCAACAAAAAACCAACGTCATATTCTGGTTTGTTGTTATATTCAATTTTTGTCCCACAAACTTTTCAGCTCCTGTCATAACTTTTTGAGTTATTCTTGGCGGCAATAGTTAGTGACTCACCGTATATATGATCCCATATTTATCGAATCATGTGTTGTACATTTGTATAATTTTGCAGGCATTTATTCATTTGTATAAGTGCTATACATCTGTAAAATCTGTTAATAATGCATTTAGTAGTAAAAAAGCAATATATTTAAACATGATGCGTGATGAGGCGATTTTCCATTAACGTTACTGTTTACATCCTCATATCTCATGAACTGCGTGTCGGTACGTGATACAATTTCAAAGGTACATTCAGCTCTATGTTTATATCCTTTCTGTAAAATCTTCTGCGAGTACAATTTGTAGTGTAGAAATTATAATTTGTAATGTCATTGCGAATGGGGTAGTTTTACTCCATGAATAGCGAAAAAGTAGTAAGCGAAAAACTTATTTCCTTTCATTTTGCTGAGGTAGTAAGCGAGAAAAAATATTATATTTACAGTTTGTTGCAAGTATCTAATCCTTTAAGTCCCACATTATGAAATCAGCGTTGGAAAAATTAAAATCAAGTGTTTTCTGTATTAATAAAGTGCACTAAACATCAAAATATGTGTTTTAAATTTTTTGTCGAACTATTGATTTTTATGTCATGTATTTCATGGTTGCAAAATACTAACACGAATTATTTACAGACGAATGGAAAAATTGTGGAATCCGACCTCAGGGAAGATCAGTTTGGATTCAGGAGAAAAGTAGGAACACGGGAGGCAATACTCAAATTACGACTTATCTTAGAAGATAGGCTAAGGAAAGGGAAACCTACCTTTTTAGCGTTTGTCGATTTGGAGAAAGCTTCTGACAACGTCGACTGGGATACACTCTTCCAAAATTCTGAAGGTAGCAGGGGTAAAATATAGCGAGCGAAGAGTTATATTCAAGAGTTCAGATAAAAAGATGATAGAATCTTTTGAAATGTGGTGCTACAGACGAATGATGAAAATTAGATGGGTTTGAGGAGGCGCTCAACAGAATTGGGGAGAAAAGGAATTTCTGGCGTATTATGACTAAGAGAAGGGATAGGTTGGTGGAACACTTCCTGAGACATCAAGGAATCGCCAACTTAGCATTAGAAGGAAGTATGTGTTGGGTTAAAATCGTAGAGGGAGACCAAGGGACGAATACAGTAAGCAGATTCAAAGGGATGTAGGTTACCGAAAGTATTCTCAAATGAAGAGACTTGCACAGGACAGGTTAGCGTGGAGAGCTGCATCAAACTAGTCTGCGGACTGAAGACCACAACAATAACATCGGAATGTTGCAGACATTTTGCGTCAGTGTTTTTATCTCTCATACTTCTCTGCAACACACACTCGTGTGTTTCTTAATTAGATGTGGGTTTAATTTGCTCATACAATTATTAAATTTAAATTTGTGTAATTATACTTTACGTTTTTGTGCTGCTTATTTATTTTGCAGACATCAGTTTCCTCTATGTGTGTGTGAGTGTGTGTGTGAGTGTGTGTGTGTGTGTGCAGCGCAAAATGTTATAAATAAAAAATTTCAACCCCTCGAACATACATACACAAATTTGTTCGTCACTGTAACTGTTAAATATTTTAAATAAAGTCTGTTTACGTTAAAAATATCGCATCACCCAGCGAAATGACGCAGTGGTTAGCATACTGGACTTGCATTCGGGAGGACGGTGGCTCAAATCCATCTCCAGCCATTTAGTTACGTTGTCCGTAATTTATATTAACAAACCCAATCAAATTTCCACTTGGTTGCTATGAAAGGGCATAGCCGATTTCCTTCCCCATCCCTACCCAAATATTCCGATCGTGAGCTCCGTCTCTAAAGACCGCGCTGTCGACGGGACGTTAATATTTCTTTTTCTCCATCGCATCCCCTTCAGACTTATGATAAGAGGGCCCATTGGATAATCCGTTAAAACTTTACACAGATAAAGCACGAAAACAGGACATAGATATACGGAAATGTGAAAAACGAAGCAAATTTGAAACTACCCAAGATAAAATGTGCAACAGTGAGATCATTACAAAAGCCGAGGCGTCGTGGTATTGTATTTAAGGTGTTGAGCTACAAAGTGGGAGGCCCATATGCATTTTTTTAATTATTTATTTTTGTGTCGCAAAAGTATGAATTGTCTGTCTCGTCACAGACGTGTCTATTCGCTGTATTCTGTTTTGTGTCTGTGTCGTTGTGTAATGTCCGTTTGCAACAGCAAGGTGTCAAGAAGCGACCTATAACTTTTTCATGAATACCATTATGTTAAGGCACCTAGACAGTCGCGCAACTCTCTAGGGGAATAAGTGCAGCTGAAGCGATACTAGCAGTCCAAGTGGCCAAGTACCAGAAGAATGGCATAATACAAAATGAGTAGTAGTTGTTTTTTATTTTCATATTTCCTAATAACTAAACGTTGTTGTGAATTCTCTAATATGATAACGTCATTAAAGTAATATCACTGCTTCTTTCGATGGCTATAATATTGTTGTTGTTGGATGTTTAGAGGGGACTAAACGGCTGGGTTATCAGTCCCTGGCTATAATAACAAAATGTCAGTGCAGTGTAATTCAGACGGATCACAATAGCTGAGTCATAATCGTATCATCTGGAAACGTTTTAAGAGCAAAAATGAATTGCAACTGGTGTATTCAAGTACAAAAGGAAATGATTAGCCGGCCGCGGTGGCCGAGGGGACTGAGGCGCTCCAGTCACAGTCTACACGGCCACTACGGTCGGGGGTTCGAATCCCCCTTCGGACATGAATATTTGTGCCGTACTTAGTATAAGGTAGTTGATAAATAGTTTGTAAGTTTAGGGACTGATGACCCCGTAGTTAAGTCCCATAAGCTTAACAAACATTTGAACATTTTTGGAAATGATTATGATTATAGTCGCGTGCTCGGTACGTACGTTCGCGTTCATGACTTTTATTTTAGTAGATTTCGGAGATTGTAATATTTTTCAGAAATAGACTGCTTAGAGATTAGGTTTTACATCTCACAAACGCACTTTTCTGTGCCTTGCACGTACCTATCATGATTTTTTTTTCAGCAACTTGTCAAGTATCACATTGAATATATTGAAGAATGTGACGTGCTAATATTGACAGTTTATACACGGACATTTTATTTACTTATAGCTACATATTCACTTTTTCAAACTAGGAGGTATCCGCCCAAATATACCTATAATTTTTGTGTAATTTAAGTACGAAACTAAGCAGGCAGTACTGAAATAGGTAATTTACTGCAATTGGAAGCGTTCAGACATTACTTTTATACAGCATTAATATTATGAAGCAGGGTTAAGCATTGAAGATTCTCTTTAAGAGCCGAAGTTTCGAAGGGAATGAACTGTTAAAGGTTGTCTTCCATACCTAAAGTGACACTAAGGTAAAGCAGTCAACAATTCGCAGATTGGTTTGAACACCACAGTGCTTTAATAGGCATGGTCCTGTTTGGAGGTGGTGTGCCGTTGCCTTCCTCCGACCTTCGAACTGACTTACCCAGCCAGTTATAGGGGGACTTTCAGTTTAACGTGGGTTCCGAACCACGGTGCTACTCGGTATTTTTCACATGAGCAATACTGCCAGAGGTGAAAATGTTCAAATGTTTGTACAGCTTATGGGACTTAACTACGGGGTCATAAGTCCCTAAACTTACAAACTACTTATGAACTACTTACGAACTAGGACGGCACAAATATCCATGCCCGAGGGGGGATTCGAACCCACGACCGTAGTGGCCGTGCAGACCGTGACTGAAGCGCCTCAGTCCCCTCGGCCACCGCGGCCGGCACCAGACGTGAAAGAAGTGGAAAGTGAAAGATAAAAACGGTAGGACCTGGCGGGGACCGCACCCGCAACTTTTCAATTTGTATTCTGCCACTCTACCACTGTGCAACCGAGGCGCACTAAAGTGACACTAACCACGGTAAATGAACAATTGTCATTCGTGACACTAACCACGGTAAATGAACACTTGTCATTCGTAAAATTATTCTCTTACTTCCGAGCAAATGAGAGATTTTGGATTATGTTTTTGATAGCTGCTACAATGTTTAGCGCAACAAATGCTCCCAAATACGGAGGTATTTTGAGTATGCTGCTCCACTCCAATTGCACACGGTCGTTTCGCGGTATGTTTTTACGACCCAGCCGCTGGGCACCGCTGTAGTTGCGAAGTTGCACAAAATCACTGGGAGTTTCGCGACTTTTACGTTACACTCTGACCACATGTTATGACTAGAGACGAGAATTTCATGCACTATAAATTTCCCAAATATGCATGCATTCATGCGCTATCAAACTACATAACATGCACGATCAGCACTAATAATCTTTAAAATATGCATTATCGTTTTTACTCTGAATTTATTTTTTCAAGTCCATGTTTGCAAATTTAACAACTAACAACATTTCTACTTTTTTTCTGTTTTTTAAAGTAGTTCCTGCGTTTATCTGTAGACAGAAAATGATCTCTCTACTTCACAAGACGTAATAGGCGCAAATTTCAGTGAACATATTTGAGACAGTGTCAGGTCAGGTTTTCACTCAGGATTCCACCACAAAACACTTTCTTCACAGAACATAAAAATTCAAAATCTGGGTTTCTTTTAACAACAATGTACAGTTTATTCTTTGCAGTTGGTGACATTTTTCCTTGGCCTTGACTAAGGTGTTCCTGAAATTCCTCAATAATTGAAATAGAGTCTACCAGTGGTAGAGACGTGTCCTCTAATTTTATAATTATAGAGGGAAATTTAGAGAAATTTGTTTTGGTGTAAATTAAATCTTGCTGCACATTATTACATTTAACTGCTATTTGTGTGTCACTGATGCATATGGCATCATCTGGATCGAGAGAAAAAATTACTACCTAAAATGAAAGAAAAATTTATTTTAGAATAAGGTATTGTAGTATTAATATTTTTATGGTTAAGTACTAAAAATTTTAATCATGCAGTATAAACGTCTAAATCATGCTTTGATGTCGAATAAAATTCCAAAACATGCATTTACCCCTCAAATGGCCAAAAACGTGCATACGAAATGCATTTGCATGAAATTCTCGTCTTTAGTTTTGCAAGTTATGTTTCTGGCTCTTGAATTAACTACGTTGTAGCTCACAAACAGTTTCTTTGTTGTTTTCATTTCTTTGAGAGGTGTATGTGGCATGTCCCGTGCTCTCACTAATCAATACATTTTCTCACAATGATAGTCTGTTCTAACGTCCAAAAAATGTTCAAATGTTTGTATAGCTTATGGGACTTAACTACGGGGTCATCAGTCCCTAAACCTACAAACTACTTATGAACTAGCTAATACTACGGACGGCACAAATATCCATGCCCGATGGGGGATTCGAACCCCCGACCGTAGTGGCCGTGCAGATCGTGACTGGAGCGCCTCAGTCTCCTCGGCCACCGCGGCCGGCTTCTAACGTGCTGACCGTGTGCTGTGGAGCAGTGTTTACCACACTGGACTTGTGTCTGCGACCATCCTGATTTGGGTTCTCCGTGTATGCCTTAAATCATACAGGAAAAAGTTGGGTGATTCCTTTTGTAAGGGCACAGCCAATTTCCTTCACCATCCTTAACACAGTGTGCGAGCTTATACTCCGTCGCTATTGACTATGATGTCGATGGAACGTTAAATCCCAATCTTCTCTGCTTCCTTCCTTACCACATGATTCATATTCTACGACAGTTGACAGACATGTCAGTGACCGGACAGACTACTCATAACTTAGTTAAAAACATGTAACACGAAGGAGATGTGAACCAGGATTTTCCGCTTCACAGCCCAACTCCTTCACACATGAGCACGACACCACGTCTCCTTCCATTTCACTCTATGATGTACATCTTTAGATTGGACTGCTCACTGTGTCTATTCTTTCAAATCAAATGTTCAAATGTTTGTATAGCTTATGGGACTTAACTACGGGGCCATCAGTCTCTAAATTTACAAACTACTTACGAACTAGCTAGTACAAAAGCCTCTCTCACACGGAGCAAGATTTGCGGGAAGCATGCCGCGACGCACACAGGGCGGGTGAGCAGTCGGCCCTGCTGACTGCTGGAGGGCTGTTTGCTGCAGGATTCTGCATATAGCGCGTGTCCTATTTTTCTCGCATGTTTTCGAAATGTTACCTGCCAATCAGGAGTCGCCTATGGCGTGTGACCTTGAGGCCAGCAAGGCGGAAACTCGAAAAGAGCACTCCAGGCGGAACGCAGTGCCACGCGCCCCCCAGCGAAGTGCGGTCTTTCTCAATAGATTATAAAGAAACTATTCGGTAAAAAAAATATGATTCTCGCACAACTTATAGATGCATTCTTCTGCTTCATGATGAAATGAATATTATTTTGTTAGTGGTCATAGTTCTTGTGATATTTACGTATTTAGTACAGTACTACAAGAAATCCGAAAGTTTTACATTGAAAAATAGATGTCGCTATGAATTTGCGTTTGGTACACGTTAGGTCATATGTTGCTGCCGATGAAATGTAGCTGAAATATTGAATTATTCTTCGAAGTTGGAAGGATGTCGCTATCTATCACCAATCTCGAGATAATGGGTTGTATGTAAAGCACTTGTTCCCGATCCCGCGCGTCAGCGAAGAAAACGGTACGAAAATTTCATATAATCCCTTATATGTCATAAATGATTGGAGGTATCGAAGCAAGATTTTATGAAATGCTAATACGCAAAGTAAAGTTTATTTTGTCACGTTATTAATTTACGAAACTTGCATATGAAGCGCGTTATTCGAGCAACTACAGATTTTATTCAATGAAGTAATGGACTTTTAAAGAGTCACGGATACCTGGTAAAACTAAATTTGCTTTGTCTTTATTTTTACAACGTCAGTGAGCAATTTGTTTAATTTTATACCGCTTATGATTATTTTCATATACTACTAACTTGTCTTGCTCTCAGTATTACTAAATACAGTTTAATATTATGTGGTAACTGCAAATACATAAAAACGTTAGTGGGAGGAATATTTGTAAACTCTATTGTTTTGACAAAAGAAGCGGATTTTAGCATTGCAACGAAAGTGTTTGCATATTAACGAAATCTCATCACTGAAATATTACTCTGGAAAAAAGGAAAAAAAGTAGTGCTGTGAAATAAATATTTTCTTGATTTGACATTACAGAGGAATTCGATATCGCAGCATGTTTTTAAATGATATAGAACAAACTGATGAGATGATTATATATGTATACGTTCAAATTTCTGAGAAATAAGGAAAATCATGTAGAGTACATATATTTTAGTTAGTGTGCCAACACAGAGTGATCTTTTTTTTTTTTTTTATTTTATTTTTTTTTTTTTTTTTTTTTTTTTTTATCGCAGACATCTTTCAGCTTGTCAAAAGAATTCAATTTAGACCATCGTGGCTGGATTACAGGATTCCAGTAAGTTAAACGTTTTTGTATTTCTAAGATTGAGATACAAAAAAAAATTTTCATCATTAAAATATACTGGGGTAGCGGATTCAACGAGAGTTCCAATATATACATATTTCGTATACTAGCTACAAACAGTATAAAATAAAACACTTTCTCTGATTCCCCACTAAGTTTCAATGTAACTAGACATTTAGGTGCCCTACCGGACTTTTCTTCTTCTTCTGACGAACGTATATTCACATCCTGTCCCTGACAACGTAACTTCCCTTGTTCCAATGTTAAAATCCGCTTCTTTTGCAAAAACATAGCAAAGCTAACAAATATTATTTTCACTAACATTTTTATGCAGATAAAATAGCAACAGACCATTGAGTGTTCCGATTTGTAAGGGGACTAAACGGCAGGGTAATCAGTCTTCCAGAATATTGAAACTAATAACACTGAGGGCAACATAATTTCTACTTCATGAAACTGTCCATTCTAAAATTAAACGAGTAGCTTCGCTTCTTCACTTACATAGAAAAACAGCAATTTTCGTCTCACCAGCTATTGATGGCCGGCCTACGAACACGGCGTGCGTTGAGCGTAGTTGCGTGAAGCACTGCAGTGCCGAAAAATTTAAATTGTTGGCCACGTGTTTAGATTACTCGTGATGTGTTAATGATGCATAACCAGAAAACAAGTATGACCTAATTTTTCTTGGGTGGCGACCGATTACAATGCATAACGACCTGCTACGGTTTTACAAGAAGTCATACTTGACTTTCTGAGAGGTAGAGATGGGAAAACTGAAACATCTGACGCTTTCGAAACCAATGAAACCGTACCATCTGTGGTTTCGAAACACTGTTTCGAAACCATGAAACCGTGAAGCAATGTATGTTTTGTCATGAAATCTTCGTTCTACGAGGGCAATATTTTTCACTATGTGGACAAGGGTACATACAAGAACCTGACAACCATAGAGTATATATTTACTTCTTGGTCTGTACGGAACATGTTGATAAATATTTTCTCCCGTGTTGTTGATGTTGCCAAAATAGTCACACGAGGCCGCCGGTATGGTAGGTAAAAGTTTACCCCGTTAGGAGCTCACAAACTGCAATACGGTACGCATATTACAGTGATGGATCATAAATGCTACTTTCTATACAGACTAAATAAATTATAGAGAATTAGGGACACACTAAATAATCATAAGTAAGGCTATGGAATTACAAAAATTATAAAGTAAGAGGTATGTTCACCACTTGTACGTCTTGACCGTTACACCACCGCCGCAATTCTTTTAACATGAGTGTCGAAAAATTATAACGACAGTAGGTAACTTCGTTTTCGCTCATAAGAAACCAACTCTTTAACACGAGATTAAATATGCGATCTACCCTTGTTAGTATAAAAAATGTCATTCCAGGCTTCATGTTGTATCTTATTTTAAAGATGTGTGTCTTTAATGTGGTAGATAAACCTAGAACTGGTTTTTCAATGCAAATAGTGAACGTTGTTTTATTGTTCTTTTATATTTATAAAGCAGACATTATGTCATTTCGGCATACAGCAGTCTCTTGCAAACGAATCTTGATATCAGTAATCATAAGCTGCAGACTAAAGAGTGTCAACTACTATTTGATACTCTCTAAATGGTTTATATACTAGTAAGTTACATGTGTATCTTTGTGGAGCTTCAGTAAAACACCACATTTCGATACCATTAGTCTGTTCCACGTTTCTGCATTAGTGGTTTGAAACACCGGTGTTGTGAAACCGACATGAAATCGTGAAACCGACATGAAATCGTGAAACCGACATGAAATAGTGAAACCGACACGAAACCGTGAAACCGACACGATACTGTGAAACCGACAGGAAGAAACGGTTTCAGTGTATCGACAATCGACCGCGAATGTGATCCGAAACAGAACGGAATGAAACCGCATGGCTTCGAAACCGTGAAAGATGCCGGTTTTGAAACACTGAAACTGTTGTGTGTATCGAAACCTGGTTTCGAAACCATGAAACCGTAGCCAACTCTACTGAAAGGCATACAACTGGATTTTTGTCTACACCAGACAGTTAATGGAATATATATTTCGTGTTTGGAACTAGAAGAGAAGAAAATATAAACTGCTACTTACTGTTGATGGACAAATGAATTATTCCGAAATTAAACTTAATGGTTTTCTAGTTGGAGATGATAAAAGAAGCCCAAAAATACACTTACATTTATAGATATATCTGCTTCTAATACAAAATATATACCTTCTTTTTTTTTTTTTTTTTTTTTTGCTTTTGTAACTCCCGAAAAATTTTGTTCCACAATGTGAAAATAATTGTATACAGCATGTTACACATAAAAGCGGTACCAGATTAAATTAAGAATGGATTAACTAAAAAACGATACGGAACAGTGACATTAAAAACACGTAGATACCACCTTATAAGAAATTTTGCAAGTGAGGTGTACCGTTTTTATGTGTGTCATGCTGTGCTATATTTCAGTCCACCTGCACGTTGAAGGTGACAGAATTTTTTGTTTTCTAAACATTCTTTTTAATTTTTTTTTTCTTTTTAGGATCTCCTCTGAGGGAAACTAAATTTCTATAAACTTTTTGTTGAATCATGTGATGACAATTTTCTTTGTCTGCTACTTTCTAGTTTTATACTTTAACTGAAAGAAAAATACGCTGTTTAGTTTAGCCTCAGACTCCGCAGAACAGGTCAGTAAAGGATAGAAGCGTGTGTCACTTTTTTTTTCTTTTTTATTCTTGGTGGGCTTGTCCCCAGCAACAAGAAATCCCCACCCACTGTCAGCAGAAGATCGAAGGAAACACGGGGGTGACCAAAACTTGTTCATTGCCGTCTTTTTAAAGCCAGCTGACAGTTAACTGATTTTATATTTTAACACTACTATTCTTACACTGTAGTGACTCGTCAATTTTTAAACAGTTAAGAAATAGGTGGTAATGAACTTATCCCATGAATTTCGACTAAAATTTAGGACAGTTTTTCCTTATGTGAACGACTAAAATAAACATTACTGAATAAGAAAGATATTCATATTACAGAATTAATAGTGATACAATTAAGAAATAAACAACATATTTTCATAACAGTGTATTTGAAACTAAAAGTCATGCAGACGCTTCCTTTGAAAGCAGAGAGGAAACGTGTGATACTCGTGCTGCAGAAGCAACACCGTAGGCCAATCGGCTCGCGCCGGCGCCGGCTCGCGCCGGGAATATTAAACATTAGGAATGTCGTCGGCTCGGCGTGAGCCGGCTAAAGCGGAGCCCTCTCGGCCTCGACGGCAGTGTGAACAGCGCCATTTAAAACAATGTGTTTCATCTTCCGGCTCGGCTCGGCTCGGCCCGGCCGGCAGTGTGAACTCGTCTAAGTGCGCTGGCACAGCCGCCCCGTCCTACTCGCGGGCTCACACAGTAGCCACCAGACGTGAGCTCCAAGGGTACTCGACGCCCCATATCCATACTCGCTGTCTCCGTGAGCTCGGCGACCAAATATTTGTAATTCATACAAATCTACAGTTTTATTCCGATACTGATGAAATGGTGCATACTCGATCTTCAAAATAAGAGGAATATCACTGCCTACACAATATTCCATGTGGTGGATAGCGAAGGCTACTTTACTCACAGAATTCGACAAAATCAACATTTTTCTTACGATTCTGTTGAAATTTTGCACAGTTGACCTTCAGATCAAGTATTCATCAGTTTCTTTCTGCAATGTGTCGAGACAACTTCATACCATTGAACTGAAAATCATTTCCACACATTCATGCTATACTCTCAACTCATTCAATAAATTTAAAAATTCTTTCAACTGACTACAATGTTCTTGCAGATCAAGTGAAACATTTGTCACTACATATTAAGAAAACAATTCACAGAAGATTTTACATATATTATAGTTTGATGTAATAAACGCCTAAATTTATTTTCATTACTGTGTAGCGTCGAATTAAGTGAAGTATTACACGAAAATTATAAATGTGATTTGGTAAAAATGCATTGCATAGAGTTTTTGGTACAGTCGATTTTTGATCAAAAGTCGCTGTGTTTGAAATGTAGACAATATTTTGACTTTTCTTTTGAAACCGAGCAGAACGATAAATGTTAAATCGTTTTCGAGGCACTGCCGCTCCCATTTCCATCCCTGCGCATCGGGAATCATGTGCTCATATCGTCAAATTTCATACTCATTTTAGCGACGAAGTTTTGCTTTATTAATTACTGCATTAAAAATATCACCAAATAAATGCATTAGAGTGAAACCGAGCAGAACGATAAATGTTAATTCGTTTTCGAGGCACTGCCGCTCCCATTTCCATCCCTGCGCATCGGGAATCATGTGGTCATATCGTCAAATTTCATACTCATTTTAGCTACGAAGTTTTGCTTTATTCATTACTGCATTAAAAATATCACCAAATAACTGTATTAGAGTGAATGGAAAATCTGGAAGATGTCAAACTACTACGAAGACAAGTGATGCTGATTTTACATCGGACTGACTAACAGGCAGTTTTCAGAAGTATAATAGGGAATTATATAGGACGCCATTCACCTACATGAATGTTATTTGCAAGAAACTATTTCAAATTAACCGGAATCGGCGGTATGTTTGAGGTACGGTAGACGTTGAAATCTCACAATTGTGTGTGTTTTAACCAAACGAAAGCCTTATTTCATTTATTAATAAAGAATGACCTAGGTTTCGAATCATAATCTCATCTTCCAGTAAATAACTGATACAAAACATGACAACCAAGAAAAGATAAACGTACCAACTCCCCAAGATATGGAACGTTGACTTAAGCTTTAAAATTTATCTTTGAGATTCTAACCACATTATGTATGGATTCAAAAATACTTTAGCATTAATTACAGTAACTATCACAATTCTGACAAAATTATCTAGATTTTTACTAGTTCCTTGGGAACAAAATGATTGGTTTTATTTATTTAAGAAGCCATAAAATGTTGCATCCATTTATCTACTACACTGTCGACAATGTCCTACTACGAAATTAAAATTTTCTGCGTTGGTTGTTGATCATATGATGTTACAATATTTCACTAAACAAAACTGTACAGATATACGTACGCAGTAACTGATAAGTGTAATGCACAGTTGAAAAGAGAACGAGAACTTAAATATTTAAAAACTAATCACTAGTCTATGACAAACACTTTCAGTCGTAAGGCAATATTGTTCGGAAGGCAATAATCTATGGATTGGGCAGTCACTCCCGCCGAGGGTTCGAGTCCTCGCCGGCCGCGGTGGCCGAGGGGACTGAGGCGCTCCAGTCACGGTCTGCACGGCCACTACGGTCGGGGTTTGAATCCCCCCTCGGGCATGGATATTTGTGCCGTCCTTAGTGTTAAGTAGTTCATAAGTTTAGGGACTGATGACCCCGTAGTTAAGTCCCATAAGCTATACAAACATTTGAACATTTTGTTCGAGTCCTCCCGCAGGCATGTGTGTGTGTTTGTTTGTTGTTCTTAGTGTACGTTGGTTTAAGTAGTTTGTAAGTATATAGACTGATGACTATAGCAGTATGGTCCAATAGTTTTACATACATTGAACGACCAATAATACTGCCACTTTGGATACAGAGCGTACGGCAGAGTGCTTGCCCGCTCCCCGACTCCCCTTTCTGTGCCTCGGCTGCAGCGACACGCAGCCCAGCGCTGTTCAGGTGCAGGTCGCATCAGCGTCGCGCCCCCTCTACTGCCAGTCTGCGCGGCCCCATTAGACTGCGCTGTGCCGCCTGTCTCAATTTGCCTCCGAGTCAACCACTGTGCTGCTTGGTTGCGCACGTGGGACGTAGAATTAAAACATTTCCATCACAGTCCTTAGTGACGGATACTAAAGCGTGTACTGTCAAAGTATTACCCGTTCAACTTATAATGGCCATTTCAGCTGAATGTGAACTGTTGACTTGTTCTATCATTTAATTCGTATGACGTACGGGCATTATAATTATGCTCATTGGTACATATGCAACAGATAATAGAACTGTATATTCTGTTAACTCACCCTTGAACAGAAAAGCAATCGAAATTAATATTAAGAATATAAATGTATTATTTTACGATAAAACAAAGCTGCAGCATGTTTCCAAAGAAAAAAACATTACAGTCGTTTTTAATATATTCTTCTGAAGGAAAAATATGTGTGTAAAGGTACACTTCAAGTTTATTTTTTTTTTTATTTTTTGTTTTTCTTTGATCAGCGATGCTTGTCGCCTCCGGTTCCCTCTGACTCGCAATGCAACTGATTTAATTTCGTTCGTCATTTTTTATTTAAAGACATGCGAGAAGACGGAACTGTGATAGTAGTTTTACTCACTCTCTGGTTTGTATCTAATCGGTGTAGACGTCTTTCATACCTGTATCTACTAATGTAAGTATCATGCAAGTTGTTGCTGAAAATGTATTATTTAAATTTAAAAGAAAAAAAATTATAACGTTGCACTTGCTTAGTATGATGCCATAATTGTTAAAGTAGACTCCGCGATTATATTTGGGACAAGGAATTGATGGTACCGAATTTTTTTGAACTTGAAATAATTTAGTTAAAGTACAGCACAAAATGAACATTAAAGCAAATAAACCGCGGGTTGCATATTAAAGTTGGGCCCCATACAAGCAACAGCACGTTATAAGACTTACGGAAAGCATCTAGCTGGATCCTGCATTTCGTATTGTAGAAGCTGGAAATGATAACTTTTAATATTTAATACGTGAATACTTTCCGTAGGAGATCAATGTTCAGACTGTTTACTTCGCTTTTCATTGTTGTATGACCGTGGGTGGAACATGAAGTTATTGGTAATCATAGAATAATTAAAAAAAGGATCGGACTTCGTGAAATTACAAAAGAAATGACTGCAGGTTCTAAAATCAAGCAAAGTATTGTATAAGGATGATTGATTGATTGAAATTTTGCAGACAATGGGAAGCGATTGTAATGGCGTCTGAACATTAAACTATTACGGCTGCGAAGGAGCTGAAAACACTAAGAAATTAAATATTTGACGTGGAGGAGGTTGATTTAAATGAACACCAAGGAGAGGGAATGCTTTTAAATTTAAATAACATATTTTCAGCAACAACTTGCATCATACTTACATTAGTGGATACAGATATGAAAGACGTCTACACCGATTAGATACAGACCAGAGAGTGAGTAAAACTACTATCACAGTTCCGTCTTCTCGCTTGTTTTAAAGTAAAAAATGACGAACGAAATTAAATTAGTTGCAATGCGAGTCAGAGGGAACCGGAGGCGATAAGCATTGCTGATCAAAGATTTTATATATATATATATATATATATATATATATATATATAATCTTTGATCAGCGATGCGACTTATATATATATATATATATATAAGTGTATCGTTACACTTGCCGCCTCTGGCTTTGTGTGGGGCAAATGCAACCTACACAAAGACATACTAGTTGGGTATTATTATTATTATAATTATTATGTTTTTTAAGAAAAACATCAGTTTGTTATTTTCATTTGTTTGTTTCAGTTTCAAGTATACAATTCAAATAAGTTATTTTCTTTACAAGTATATTAATGAAAAAAAGAATTGTAGCGACGTGACGGTGAGGAAGCCGAGGGTGGTGAGGACAGGTGCGAAAGACGCGACAGGTAGCGATGACGTCACACGGTAGCGCGGCGGCGACAACGGGTGGCTGGATGGTGTGTGACGTCAGCGGGTGGGGAGAAGCGTGACGTCACGGCCAACGGCGTTCGAGCAGGGCGCCTCTCCGGCCCGAACACCGATCTTATGGCCCTCGGTACGGCGCTGCATCGCGCCTCCGATTGTGGTTAACATGTAAACAAAATCATATACACAAAATTACTTTTTTTTTTTTTTTTTTTTTGCATACACGTTAGTTTTCCTTCTGAAAGATGACTCTTTAGCATGTTATTGGTGTGCGTATGTTTGTGTGGTCATTTGAATTTACATTTGATGTGTTTCAGGTAAGAGTGATGCAAGCTGTACGGCTATCTTTCTGACATGTACTCATATCGTTACGTAATTTGACATTTAAAAATCATCTATCTACTATGTACATTTGTTTACAGACATATGTTCATTTATTCATTCACGTGAAGTAGTTATTTTAAAGATTGACAAGTTAAAAAAAATGAACAAAATATTTTTATCATAATGATAATCTCTTAAGTGCCGTAGCACAGTCTTTGAGTTTCGGGATGTTTGTAAAGTGCAGTAGCACAGTCTATGCATTTTTAACATGTTCAATTTGATGGTAGCACAGTATGTTGATTACATCTCATGAATTTCACTTCTTAGGTTCATAAGTTGGCAACGCGCAAGCGTCGCAGTAGCGGTTAGCTTCAACAATCACGGCCGGGCGGTAGTCGGTCACGTGCTCTGTCGGTGACAGTCCATATTCAAACATTATTACTGTGCGGTTGCTCTCCGCTTTCCGACTTCCGTGAATCGTAAATTGTGATTTCTTGCCGTTTTTCCGTTTGTGCACTAAACACTGGATTATAGTTCTCTGCAAGATCCACCGCAGATCGGTAAGTACACTTTGAGTCTTTTGCGGCAGCTCAGCGTTTGGTTTAACGTCCGTGCAGTTTATTGCATCGTTGTGAGGATGTGCACTTTAACACTGTGACTATTACGTTCAAGATCACTTCATATAGTCTATTCACAGGACAATTTATCGGTTCATGAGGTTTTATTTGCGCGGCACAAAATAGTCTTTCAATGCAATAGTGTGCCATTGTAAATACATTGACTATGTACTACATTGTCTATGGGGAAACGAGCGGCACTGGAGTAGTGTCCCGTTCGTCGTTTGGATTAAATGGTTTATCGTATCACACAACACTTTTGTTTTATCGTTCATTAAATAATGATATATAAGTGGAAGGAAAACACAGTGGATGCTGAAAGTCGCTGATTGGCGTCCATTCACATCCGTTCACTGTTTTTCGCGTTCGTTCGTACGTGCGTTGCACTGCTCTAATAGTCTTTTCAGTTCGACACACGCAATCGTACACACGTTCACTATGATAATAAATGTAGATAATCTCAGAACGGCACGTGCACTTTTACAAAACAAATATATAAATAAACCATGTTTAATCTGATGTTGGCACTAACTTTGAAAGTTTTCGTGACACATTAATCACGTATTTTTGTTTTTTTACAGAGAAGATAATTGCAATCTCCTTTTCTAGAACATTATACATATACATATGTATACATCCGTTATTTACAAAGTTACACAAATTTATTTCTGGCTGTTTTCATGTCAGCTTAGAGGGGAATGTTAGCAAAAGGGACTGGCTGTTTTCAGCACCTCCGTATGATCTACATTACCAAATTTGGTAACATTTCGTCTCATGACATTTGTTTACATATCTTATTGGTCTTAATGTCATCAGTTTTCGTCATATTTCCTCTCGTGATTTCTTACTTAAATTCATGAGTGTCAAGATGTATGTCATTTTGTACATAAAAGAAATTAACCATTAAATATTTTTAAAAATGATAGCAATTATTGTAAGTCTATGACATTTATAATAAACATAAACAATTGCTATGAAACTTTGACACAGGTAAAGTCAGACCAGCAGATATACTTGGTGCAGGAGGGCTTGCACTAAAGCATGCGGAAAGATAAAGATTAGATTTAAAAAGAGGTGTTCATTACATAAGACAGAGGGAGAAAAGCATCGCTAAAATAAGCATACGCATTGCAAATTCAGCATTACAGTTCCTAACTACATCAAATACTACTGTCACAATCATAAATTACAATAAAGTTACAAGTATCAAGTTTAAATAAAAGCATCGCGTTCTCTCGCTCCTTCCCCGCGGTACCTCTGCATCCCATACGTTTTGTCGCTATTGTCTGACTAGTGTGAAACTGCTGACTACAATGTGTTAGGGAGAAAATCCTGTGTCAACCTTACGAATGTTCATGTCGTTGTCTAATCCATGTTTGTGTTTGTTTTGGTGTATACACCGTGTCAAAATAGTCATAACTCTATCTCATGTCTCTCCGAAGTAGCTTATAGTTCTGACGATCTCGCTGCGATGACGGCGGCACCAAAGTTCTCGTAGACGATGGCAACCAGCTGAAAGAGAAAACTTATTCTATTCTTACGCTATTGATATGCTGATGTATGTGTTATCGTGTAATAGATAAGAAATGGCACAGTTTTACATACATACCTGGATCAAAAAATGAAAATTATTTTACGTAAATAAAAATTTGACTGTTTGTCAAGAATTAAAATTCTTCTCACAGTACAGTAAATAAGACCAGATACTACTAGGTGTAGCGTGTATGTAAACACAAACAAGTAACCAGCTGATTCTATTCTCCCATTCCTAGGTGTTCATGCACTTTCGTGGTTTCCGAAGTCACCTATTGCTGTTGTTGTCACTCTTACATGTTACTTTTATAAAAGCTAGTTGATAAGCAGGTAAATTCATAATGGTTCCTGTCATGTGTAACAAAGGTTTCTGCAGAATATGTCTGTATTATGCTTACGTCAAAATATTTGTTGCTTGACCTACAATGACATTCTTGCAAACGGGTCCTAATCTAAACTCTTCCATTCACTCTCTCACACTTACAAACAAAAACCTAGACAATATAAATTCATTACGCAGTAGTGGGTTCCATAACAAAAATAATCAGAGTGTGCTTGTGCGCTCCACCCGCATAATAATAATAATAATAATAATAATAATAATAATAATAATAATAATAATGTTTCCCAACTACTAGCCATAACAAATTGTTCATTATATTAAACCTTCACATAAATAATAAATGATGCCATTCATTCAGTTGCAAAGTTACACCACCCGTTTCAAGAAACATTACTTAGTATATTTGTTACACAGCATAAATGTAGATAAGTTATAGTGCTCAGAAGCTTTTCTGAAAAGTGTTTATTATTGTGTCGGTAGTTAAAAGTGGTATCTGTCAATCACTGAGTATTTTAAACATAACAATACATTCTAGGAAGGCTTATGGTACACATTAAATCATAGAATCAGCTTACTAACAATTTATGCATGATATTTCTTAAGATCTTTGTGTGGATAGATTCCTCTAGGTCGTGTCGTGTGTACAGGTCACAATAAATAACTTCCTTCGTGAGCGATCTGTAGTATTCTGTACGGTCCGGAATAAAGATATTGCCATTTTTTTGTTTCTCATTTGGACAGCTGAAGACTTTGGATGTACCCTTAACATTACCAAATCATTAAGTTTGAATGACTGGGTGCGTTTTAATTGTTTGTCGAAATAGCTTTTACGTTTGAAAGCTGCGTTCGTTAGTGCTGTTATACTATCCTTACCTTCTCTTCCAGCGATGGCTGCTCTCGTGGGATTTTTGGTATTGGGTTTACCCATTCATTGTTTTCTTTAGTTTGCAGAACTAAATCAGTTGGTGTGTATGGTGTGGAAAATAGGGGTAAATTGTTGACTACTTGTTCGAACAGTCCTAGGTTTTCTAGCCAAGTTGTTTGTTTTGTGGTCGCGTATGTGCGGATAAATCTATTCAATGCACGAAACATTCGTTCCATGGGGTTTGCAGCAAGGTTAAATCTTGAGAATAAAATATGTTTGACGTCATGACGACGTATGAAACTCGACCAAGTATGACAGGTGAATATTTTTGCATTATCAGATAAAATACTGGTTGGTTTTCCATAGAACGGGAAAAAATCATTTTCAAGGCGGCGGATAACTGCCGTAGCAGTGGCGGTCTTTAGAGCATAAAGCTTTACGAATTTTGAAAAGATATCATAGATTCCCAATATATATTTAACACCACCTCGACCACTCGGAAGAGGGCCGGAAAGATCAACTGCCACAAGGTTTAGTGGTTCACAAGGTAGAATAGTATGAAGAGGCCTTTTGCTTGACTGAATGTTTGGTTTGCATTTTGACATATTAAACACGACTTAATAGTGTGGTGAATTTTCCTCGACATATTAGGGAAGTAACAATACTGTTTTAAGTTTTCGTAGGCATCTAAGAACACCAAGGTGACCCCAGACTTTGTGTGTATGCCATAGAGGAGAATTTTCATGCGAAGCAGGAATGCACACGCACCAAATTTGAGACTGTGGGTGTCTACGATAGAACAACACTCCTTGGTGTAATTTGTACCTTTGGACAAGGAATTGATGGTACCGAATTTTTTTGAACTTGAAATAATTAAGTTAAAGTACAGCACAAAATGAACATTAAAGCAAATAAATAGCGGGTTGCATATTAAAGTTGGGCATCATACAAGCAACAGCACGTTATAAGACTTACGGAAAGCATCTAGCTGGATCCTGCATTTAGTATTGTAGAAGCTGGAAATGATAACTTTAAATATTTAATACGTGAATGTTAGGAATACTTCCGTAGGAGATCAATGTTCAGACTGTTCACTTCGCTTTTCATTGTTGTGTGACCGTGGGTGCAACATGAAGTTACTGGTAATTATAGAATAATTTAAAAAAGGATCGGACTTCGTGAAATTACAAAAGAAATGACTGCAGGTTCTAAAATCAAGCAAAGTATTGTATAAGGATGATTGATTGATTGAAATTTTGCAGACAATGCTGCGAAGGAGCTGAAAACATTAAGAAATTAAATATTTAACGTGGAGGAGTTTGTTTTAAATGAAAACCAAGGAGAGGGAATGCTTTTAAATTTAAATAATATATTTTCAGCAACAACTTGCATCATACTTACATTTGTGGATACAGGTATGAAAGACGTCTACACCGATTAGATATAGACCAGAGAGTGAGTAAAACTACTATCACAGTTCCGTCTTCTCGCTTGTTTTTAAGTAAAAAATGACGAACGAAATTAAATTAGTTGCATTGCAAGTCAGAGGGAACCGGAGGCGACAAGCATCGCTGATCAAAAAAAAAAAAAAAAAAAAAAAAAAAAAAAAAAAAAAAAAAAAAAATTAAGTGTATCGTTACATGTGAACTGAAAAAAGAACCTGTAATGTTACTTTGGAATAACTGGAGCGAATGCATAATACATTTTCTACATATTTTTCTACAGAAAATTGTACGGAATTAAAATAAATTTATTTTCCAATGTAATAATTTGGTTTTGCGGGTATCTGATAAAAATACATTTGCTGTTAACACTAAAATCTAAGAAATTAAAATATTGAGGTACAGGCTCATAACTAAAAGGAAGATGTCCCCGCTGGCAGGATGGACGCTGGTGTAGATATGTCATTCACCCTGCTGAGCCTCAGTTTGAGTAGTCGATGAGACCTGAAAATTATTTAAGTTTTCCTTATAAACGTTCTTTGTGACAACATATATTTGCGCGATACCTATCCATTTCAGCAAACTATCAGATTACGTAGTCGCACTGTGACAATAGCGTGAGTGTACAATGCGGCCGGCCGCAGTGGCCGAGCGGTCTGCGGCGTGCCAGTCACGGCCTGCACGGCCGACGCGGATGGGGTTTCGAATCCCCCCCTGGGCATGGATGTTTCTGCCGTTTTTAGTATAAGCTAGTTCATAAGTAGGGACTAATGACCCCGTAGATAAGTCCCGTAAGCTCTACAAATATTTGAACATTTTTGTTGAATGCGGAGCCACGTGCCTCGATCGTGTACTGTCGAGTGTTGTCGGACGCCTTCAGCCTCCTCTGGCCGTAAAAAAAGTTTGGTGCAGCGCGCTGCCGTTGGCAATTGTAAAGTGAGTAGGAAGTAATAGTCGCGACGTAACGCGGCAGTTGAGTGCCCGATCTCGCTTTGTTGCGTGTCACTGGCAGAGCGAAAATGACCGACTCTAGCGATGACGTAGCCTCTAATGAATCTGTTAGTTGTGAGACCGTAGAGCATGTTCAAATGTTTGTATATCTATCGGACCAAACTGCGTGGTCATCTGTCCGTAGCTTACAAACTACTTAAACTAAGGTAAACAAAATTAAGGCTCCGCAGCGAGGCGCCTTAGACCGCTCGGCTACTCCACCGCGGTGTAGAGGATGTACGTACTTGCAAATATGCTGAAGAAGAGGAAGAGTGGCGCCTGGGAAACTTTTCACACTGTAGTAAACGCCGCAGATGGAAAATACAGGAAGTACGTACATTGCAGAGAAAACGGTTGTATTTTTGTCTATTCTACTTCTTCCAGGACAAGACATAGATGCTCTGTCGAACAAAAACACAGGCCACAGGACTAAGTGTGGAGTAAGCTACCCTCGCCCCCAGGGCCGGCGGAAGAGGAAAATATCACTCGGGCAAAGAATCCATTTGGCGCTCCCCTACAACCCATTGGTATTACTGACTTTAAATTTGCTATGCTACCTTACAGATAGCTGCTTTTGAAGGATAACTATAAGAATCAGTTTTCAAACTGAGTAAGATCTTTAAAAAAATGTTCAAATGTTTGTTAAGCTTAAGGGATTTAACCACGGGGTCATCAGTCCCTATACTTACAAACTACTTACGAACTAGCTAACACTAAGAACGGCACAAATATCCATGCCCGAGGGGGGGATTCGAATCCCCGACCGTAGTGACCGTGCAGACAGTGACTGAAGCGCCTCAGTCCCCTCGGCCACCGCGGCCGGCAGTAAGATCTTAACTTGTCAGTCAAATACACATAGTAAGTTTTGGTTAACGATATACGAAACGATTATTTACACATGAGCATGCAGAATATTCTACGTCACTGATTAGAAATTTACGGAACGATTCAAGAAACAAAGATTTATATAAAATTAAGATTAAGATTGATGATGCGATACAGCATTTATTTACACATATATAAACAACTTTGATAACTGCGAAAGAGAACACATATATGAAAAAAAGAATATACAACTATATTTTGTAACAGCATTATACAAAGATTTAGTAATACAAATAATACAACCAGTAATATAATTTTATATCTTTATACAGTTTTAATGCAAATTGTCCTTTGAGTTGTGTACAAAGCTAAGTAAAGTTAACTTTTCGTGCCTTTTTCTCTGCAAAGTCTTTAATTCAAGTTGGTTAATACACATCTAACGAGTAAAAGTCTTATCGCTTTGGTACATGTATCAAGCATCAGTGTTGGTATAGAATGTAATTATTGCTACTTATGTCAATGGGGAAAAAACTTTCTTTGAGCGTGAAGTTCGCCGCCTATCTGAGAGGCCGCTTCCCTACCCACCCCAGCCTGCTAAGACGCTACGTGTTTTAACACCTCTTCTCTATTAAACGCAATGCAACGAAAATACGGTACGTAATGTAGGCGTACTTACCTGTACTATGTTGTTATCTTCTGGAATATTTGTTGATTTCTTGCTGGTTTCCTCATTCTCTGGTCCTACGTTTTCATTTCCATTATTGTCTGTTTCAGGAGTACAAAAGAATTTCTTTAATGCTGCTGCCTGCTTCTCATTTTCAGCCGCTAATTGTGCTCTTCTATTTCTGTATACATTTCCAGAAGGTTTCTTTTTTCCGACATGTTGATAAAGAACACATTAACGCAACGATTCTTCTATTAAGAGTCGAAATTCAGGAGAAAATGTTCAAATGTTTGTTAAGCTTATGGGACTTAACTACGGGGTCGTCAGTCCCCAAAACCTACAAACTACTTATGAACTAAGGACGGCACAAATATCCATTCCCGAGGGGGGATTCGAAACCCCGACCGTAGTGGCCGGGCAGACTGTGACTGGAGCGCCTCAGTCCCCTAGGCTACCGCGGCCGGCGCAGGAGATAAAATAAGAACACGCACACCATGAAGCCTGCACTTTACGTACATGACTATATACGAGACATTTGACAGTACAGACAGGAGTAATTTCTTTTTGGTTACAGATAACGCAATATTGTTTGTGTGTATTGTTAGAACGGCCGACATAGCTTTGTCACAAGGAGTGCAACCTGTCGGTACCGCGACGGTTGTAATTGTCAGAGCGTGTTATTGTTGCTCAAAACTCTCAACAATAGCCTTTAGCTTTGTCAGCGGAGATTTTTGTATAGACAAATAAGGTGAAGGGATGTCCTTTATAGGAGATTCAAGAAGAAACCGGAGTTGTTATAAAGAGTGAGGCCTATGCCATGAGGTAGTAACCAATGTTGCTACACAATTTATGAAAAAGTTAATTTTTAGTTTACTGTTTACAATAATATAAATTTAGCAAGGATTTTGGCGCCACCCAAATTCCCCTACAATTTGGCGCCCCGGGTGGTCGCCCGGCACTTCCGCCGGTAGTGCCCGCCCCCCTATCCCCCTCAACAAAACAGAATCTTATACGTGATGGTACCCCTGTTATGGTTAAGTAGAATTCGTAAGTGAAGTACCCTCCGCCATGTACCACACGAATCTTACGTAGCCAGTGACCTTCCGCTAGTTTTGAATGTCAAGTGTGTGAAATTTCATCAAGATCGTAATAAAACTTTAGATTTTATAGAACTTTTAAATGAAGTACCCTCCGCCATGTACCACACGGATCTTTCGCCGAGGGGGCCGAATGGTCTGCGCAGTCCGAGGTAGAAATTCGTCGTACTGCGCACGATGTCACCGCCGAAGCACGTGGCGGCAGTTGCAGCGGTAGTCCTGCAGTAGCTTGTTTACAGTGTATGTTTTCTTTCAAGAGTCAACACAGTTTCAGCCGACCAGTAGCATAAAATAGTTTACATCTATAAACCTTTACCCAGGTTTCGGCAAAATTAATTTTGCCTTCTTCAGAAGGATACAATAAAGCTCACATTAAAAATTTGTTAAAATGTGGCTGGCTCCATGTCAATAGATTAAGATTTTAAAATTTAAAAACAATGTCACATTATAAAATTATGGAGCATGTCCACACACAGGTCGAGTGCTCACTCTTTCGTATATTCGTGTGTTTTACGACAGAAAATTCGATTGATATGTTAATGATTCGTTTGACATTTTAAATTCTTCCAGAATCGTTTACATAAAGACATTAGCAAGTGCCTATGGAACAAACGAGCAGCTCCAAAAACCAATTCTCAGCATAAGGTATTTGTACTGTGAAACAATACAGGAAGCTGTTACCATTTCAGAAAGGACTGTTAATGTCAATTAATTCTTTATTTGGCCTTCATTCTGACCTTTTGTCAATAGGCATTAAGTGTAAATTAACCCGCGAGAACATGCACCTTTAAAAGTTACGCGATCGATCGCGTGTATAGTATTTTTCTGACAGTCAAAGAACAGTTTGTAATATACTTAATATGTCTAAATAAGTGCTTCTCGTTGCGTTTATAAGAAAACACAAACATTTCATTATTTAAATCTGGTAAAATTAGGGTTACCATATGTCTCTCTTCAGAAAAGAGGACATTTCTAGATTAATGAAAAAACCTTCTTTCGCTCGCTCTCTCTCTCTCTCTCTCTCTCTCTCTCTCTCTCTCTCTCTCTCTCTCTCCTTTGAAAACTCAAGTACTTGTGATGTCTCTACTGTATTATCAGAGTCTTGTTTGTTATACAATTTAGGCATCTTACGAAATTTGTTCATATTCTTACATATTAAGAGGCATGAATTGTTGAGACCCGTAGAAAGTTCAAATGTTTGTATAGCTTATGGGACTTAACTACGGGGTCATCAGTCCCTAAACTTTACAAACTACTTACGAACTAGCTAAGACGAAGGACGGCACAAATATCCATGCCCGAGGGGGGATTCGAAAAAATGTTCAAATGTTTGTTAAGCTTATGGGACTTAACTACGGGGTCATCAGTCCCTAAACTTACAAACTACCTATGAACTACTTACAAACTAGGACGGCACAAATATCCATGCCCGAGGGGGGATTCGAACCCCTGACCGTAGTGGCCGTGCGCACCATGACTGGCGCGCCGCGAAGTACATTACATGACTACATAGCAGTGAAGCCCTAATATTTCATCACTTCACCACTTGTAACCATCGTCTTAAGTGCTGAACATTATTTCCATATTTATAAGATATCTTGCCGATCACCCCTATTTTCACCTGAAAATTTTTACGATGCATCATTTACGGAAACCATAGAACTGTTGACTGTAAAATCGTCACGAATAAAGTAACTGTAAAAATTATCTAAGCGTACCTTGATATGGCTGTGCTCCCATTTCGGATTAGACCGACATGGCGGTCGCGGTGGCCGAGGGGACTGAGGCACTCCAGTCACGGTCTGCACGGCCACTACGGTAGGGGGTTCGAATCCCCCCTCGGGCATGGATATTTGTGCCGTCCTTAGTATAAGGTAGTTGATAAGTAGTGTGTAACTTTAGGGACTGATGACCCCGTAGGTAAGTCCCATAAGCTTAACAAACATTTGAACATTTTGAGACCGACGTGACTATATACATGATTAACATCTAGATTCTAGTAAATGAATTGAATATGAAGGCCGAGGTGAAAAAGGCAATGAATAAAGTAAAAATTTACCGTACAAAGGCTCCCAATTAATTATTAAAACTACTCAGTTTTTAGGACAAAAGCTTTAAATCGATGTTTTCAAAACACTGTTTATGCACTTACGACTCTTTGGTCCTAAACAGGCGAATGGTAAAACGGCAGTGGTGACTGTGGCATCTGACATTTGTATGAAGTTTTGAACAAGGATTTAACTTATGTATAACGAACATTGCACTAGTTTTTGATCTTAAAGTCGTAAGTGTGGTTGTCAGAAAACACAGAACTGCTGAGTCCCATCACGAAGACTGAACGTCTTATTTTTGTGTCACACAACACTCCGACCAGAGAAAGGGGAGAATAGTTTCATGGTATACTATGTGTTCGCACTGTTTGCATTGTTGCAGACGTATGTTTTTAATTGACCGCCTGAAGCTCTATTCCGCGACAATTGCCACGCCAATTGTTTCAATTGTTCCGAAGTAGCTTGACCTCGGAGCGTTGACGGCACAGAAACGAGAATATTCAAATATCACATTGTTTCAAGAAAGGTTAAATTTTCTGAGTTAGCGATAGTGACAGTTCAGAGAGTTATATTCACGCACTTTCAAGTGGAAACAGTTGCACAACGCAAAAAAGAGGATTTCCCCATTATGTTAAAAACCCGGCCGGACCATTTTTAGGGTCCAAAAAAGAGGACATGTCCGGGTAAAAGAGGACGTCTGGTAAGCCTAGGTAAAATACCGATTGTTTTAAAATTACTGTCAGCAAAATCCTCCTCGCGAGTTAACAGCACGGCTGAACCAGGACTGTCTTGAAATTTTGTTTTCACAGATTAGAGGTATTGGCCATTTCTATCAGCATCCTACACCCGAAATAAGTAAACATCGGCTGCGTTTGTTGCTTCTGGGAAAGAATGCCTAAGACATTCCACTGTCTAATACTTCGTCTGTCAGACAGGAAGAAGATTCACAACAATTTCTGTTATCTAGTCCGCTGTGTGGACTTTTGCCGGATATGTCTGAAGCAATGACCATGCTAGACGGGAAGCAGAGAGCCAGGACATAGGTTTTAGTTGTGAGGCTGCTGCACCGTCTGCTGTGACACATGTTGAATGCCCAACTGAAGGATTCAAATATCTGGCAGGCTACATTGCACGCCGTGCTGCGAAATATGAGATCTCACTGGTGGCGTCGTGTAATGAACTACTCTGTCCTCCTCCAAAACACCTCGCAGAATACGGGTGGATAGAATTTCTATCACGAGGAGGTTTGCTTGTGTCTTCTGACGAGTGGATGCGGCAGATCTCAGTGTTTGAGCTGCAGTTCAATGAGATTAACAGAAGTGACAGACTTAAAATAAATATTTGTAAGAGATTAGCCGACGTAATTTCGCAGAAATATCTTCATGGGGCGCCGGAGGTCATTAAAATATTCTTACGGACCGAATTTTTATTCGAATGCGCTACATTAACATGAAGCTGAAGAGAGAGAAAGCAGCAGCATCACAAAAGCGAAAATGACGTCAGCGGCATTCTTCGGCTGTCGGAGGGATTTAACGAGGTATGTAACTGCAATAAGCAATGCGTAAACAGTTGACTTTTTTGTGTTTAGTGGTGATCTACGTGACGGCGCAGCGCCGCTTCGCTAGCAGTGCTGCTTCGCCGCTGACGTCATTTGAACGGCCAATAGCAGGACGTTTCGCTTCGGGCCCAACCTTTTATAGAATAACCTTAGCCAGTGCCCTCCCGCTAGTTTTGAATATCAAGTGTGTGAAATTTCATCAAGATCGTAATAGAACTTTAGATTTTATAGAATTGTTAACTGAAGTACTCTCCGCCATGTACCACCCGAATCTTACGTAGACAGTGACCATCCGCTAGTCTTGACAGCAAGTGCTCGAAATTTCAAGTTAGAAAATAATACTATAAATTTTGTAAACTATATACGTGAAGTATCCTCCGCCATCCACTAGGTAAATCTTATGTAGGACGTGACCTTCATTTTGAATGTCAAGTGTGCAAATTTCATCAAGATCATGATAAAAACGTAGATTGTAAGAAATTCTGTAACTGAATCACCCTCTGCCATGCACTACACTAATCCCTGCCAGAGTGACCTTTCTCTTGTTTTGAAAGTAATGAGTGATCATTTCATCAAGTTTGGAATAAAGCAGGCGTAAGTAATACAAAATCATAGGTAATTATCACGTGTAAGTATCTGTCGCGAAAAATCTCCGCGTCTTCTGTTATAAGAGTCACAGGCTATGCGTGGCTCTCCAGGCTCGTCTCGGCTCGTTTCGCCAGGCTCGCTGTATTCGCTGCGCCCGCCGGCCCGACCCGCCGGCCTCCTTGGGTCCCGTGTAACCGACAGCGCGGCTCGTGAGTCTGCTGTCTGCTGCGGCTGCGGGTACCGCCAGGCCCGGCCAAGGCGGCGAGCCGCGTCGGCAAGCCCACGAGAGCAGCGGGCCGAGCCGGTGTGTCATAACGCCCGCTAGCGGGTTTTAAGCAACATTTCGAAGCCCGTTTCGGATCTCTATGGGGCACCTCAGGTGTCTCATGCTTTACTCTGTTCCTGCTACCGAGGCACCTTCAGGTGTACCGGACGTGGTCGAGCCGCCCTCTCCGCAAAAGGAGTGGTGGTTGTACGGCGTTCGCGTCGCTCGAAGCGGAAGGCCAATGTGGAGGCTGGACGTCCGTCCACGCCCGTTCGTCCTGTGAGTGGACGTGTGGCCACTCCTTCAGCAGGGCCCGAGCAGGTGCACGGGGGGGAGGGGATTATTAGTTATTGGGAGCTCCAGTGTTAGGCGCGTGATGGACCCTCTTGGGCAGATAGCGTCGAGATCCAGAAAAAATCCAACGTGCACTGGGTGTGTCTGCCGGGGGGCCTCATCCGAGATGTGGAGGCGGCCTTGCCGGCGACTATCGAGGGTGCGGAGTGCGGTCGACTGCAAGTCGTGGCTCACGTCGGCACCAATGACGCTTGTCGCTTGGGTTCTGAGGACATCCTCAGGTCCTACGGGCGGCTGACGGAATTGGTGAAGGCTGCTGCCCTCGCACGCGGGGTGCAAGCAGAGCTGTCGATTTGTAGAATTGTTCCCAGGGTTGATCGGGGCCCTTTGGTTTGGAGCCGAGTGGAGGGTCTGAACCAGAGGCTTCGCCGACTCTATGACAGTCATGGCTGCAGATTTCTGGATCTATATTATCGGGTGGGGAATTGTAGGGTGCCCCTAGATGGATCAGGGGTGCACTACACTATTCGGGTAGCAGAGTACTTGTGGAGTGCACATGGTTTTTTTTTTTTTTTTTTTTTTTTTTTTTTTTTTTTTTTTTTTTTTTTTTTTTTTTTTTTTTTTTTTTTAGGTTAGGTGCTAACTCTGATGAGCACTCGCCTGTCAACATTCAAACAGCGTATTCAGGCCACGTTCGGATAAAAAATTCGAATATCAAAATATTAGCAGCGAACTTACGAAGTAATAGAAACAATGTTCCCGAATTTGCCGCACTGAATGGAAATTATTGTGCTCAGATAGTTCTAGGCACCGAATGCTGGCTAAATCATGATGTGGCAAGGTCAGAAATATTTAGCGAGGCGTGGAATGTATATCGGAAAGATAGATCGGATACAACTGGAGGAGGAGTGTTCATCGCTGTGGACAAAGATATTGTTTCTACTGAGATGGAGGTTGAAAGTAACTGTGAAGTTATCTGGGCACGGGTAACAGGTCTAAAAGAAGTAAAGTTAATAGTTGGGTGTTTTTACCGGCCCCCAAGTGCTGCTGTAGCAGTTTTAGAATCATTCAAAGAAAGACTACACCAGGTAGTACATAGGTATCCGGGCCATGTAATATTAGTCGGGGAAGACTTCAACCATAAGAGTATATATTGGGACCTCTCTAGTTATATTTCAGGCGGTACAGACAATCAGTCTTGCGAGCTGCTTTTGGACACATTCTCCGAAAACTGTCTTGAGCAGTTAAACCGGCAACCCACGCGCAATGGAAATATCTTAGACCTTATAGCCACGAACAGGCCTGGTCTTATTAACGATGTCTGTGAAGAGACAGAAATTAGTGATCATGATATCGTCATTACGTCGATGATGACCAAAGTTCATAAACCAATCAAGTAGGCTGGGAGCGTGTTTTTGTTGGGAAGAGCCTATAAGCAAATGTTAGGATCCCACTTAGAAAACAAATGGGCATCGTTTAATTCCGGGACTATGGATGAAGAGAAATTGTGGATAAATTTAACTGCATTGTAAATAAAGGGTTAGAGAAATATGTGCCAGTAAAGACGATTAAGGATGGAAAAGATCCACCTTGGTATAATACTAATGTTAGAAAGCTGCTGAGAAAGCAAAGGCTGTTGCACTCTCGATTAAAAAAGAACACGCAAATGATGATAGGCATAAGTTAGTAGAGATTCGTGCGTCTATAAAAAGATCGATGCGCGAAGCATACAATAATTACTACAGCCATACCTTACTAAAAGATCTTTCCGAGAACCCGAAAAAATTCTGGTCCTATGTAAAATCGATAAGCGGGTCAAAGCTCACTGTCCAGTCACTCGTTGATCATTCCGGGGCAGTAATAGAAGAAAGCAAAGGGAAAGCTGAAGTTCTAAGTTTAACCTTTAAGAAATCTTTCGCGCTGGAGCACCCCACAAATGTACCATCATTTGATCAACGTACTAATTCTGAAATGGAGGACATAGTAATAGGTATATCCGGTGTAGAGAGAGCTAAATACGAAAAAGTCTGCTGGTCCGGATGGAGTACCAGTTCGGTTTTACAAAAAGTATTCTGCGGCATTGGCCCCGTACTTAGCTTGCATTTATCGCGAATCTTTAATTCAGCGCAAAGTTCCTAGTGATTGGAAAAAAGCGCAGGTGACTCCCGTTTATAAGAAAGGAAAGAGAACTGACCCACATAATTACAGGCGAATATCGTTGACATCAGTTTCATGTAGAATTTTGGAGCATATTCTCAATTCGAATATAGTAAATTTCCTTGAAACGGAAAAGCTTCTTTCTATGAATCAGCATGGGTTTAGGAAACATCGTTCATGTGAAACTCAGCTTGCCCTTTTCTCACATGACATCTTGCAAACCTTGGATGAAGGGCAAGACTAGGTGCCACACTGCAGACTGCTAACGAAGATACGAGCTTATGGAATAGGTTCACAGATTTGTGACTGGCTGGAAGACTTCTTAAGTAATAGAACGCAGTACGTTGTTCTCGACGGCGAGTGTTCATCAGAGATGAGTGTATCGTCAGGCGTGCCCCAGGGGAGTGTGATAAGATGATCTGATGGACAGAGTAAGTTGTAATTTGCGGCTGTTTGCTGAGTATGTTGTGATGTATGGGAGGGTGTCGTCTTTAACTGACTGTAATAGCATACAGGTTAACTTAGACAAAATTTCTAGTTGGTGCGAAGAATGGCAGCTAGCTCTCAATGTAGAAAAGTGTAAGGTGATGCGCATGAGTAGGAAAAACAATCCCATAATGTTCGAATACTACATTAGTAGTGAGCTTCTTGATGCTGTCGCGTCGTTCAAATATCTAGGCGTAACATTGCAGAGCGGTATGAAATGGAACGAACATGTAAGGACAGTTGTGAGTAAGGCGGACAGCCGACTTCGGTTTATTGGGAGAATTTTGGGAAAATGTACTTCATTTGTAAAGGAGACCGCGTATAAAACGCTTGGCAACCACGTCCTGAGTATTGCTCAAGAGTTTGGGACCCGCAGCAGATCAGTTTAAAGGAAGACATAGAAGCAGTTCAGAGGCGAGCAGCTAGGTTTGTTACTGGTAGGTTCGACCAATGCACGAGTGTCACGCAAATGCTCCGGCAACCCAATTGGGAATCGCTGGAGGAAAGACGACGTTCTTTTCGTGAATGTCTGTTGAGGAATTTTAGAGGGCCGGAATTTGAAGCTGAGTGTAGTACGATCTTGCTGCCGCCTACTTACATTTGTAGTAGTGATCACAACGACAAGATAAGAGAAATTAGGGCTCGTACGGAGGCATATAGGCATTCTTTTTTTCCTCGTTCTATTTGGGAGTGGAATAGGAAAGGAAATGCCTAGTAGTGGTACAGTGTACCCTCCGCCACGCACCTTACGGTGGATTGCGGAGTTTGTATGTAGATGTAGCGGGATACAAACATGCAGTTTGATCGTTTTCTGTACCTCTTGTTGTATTGTTCCAATAGCACCTCAGCGACGATGTTTGCTTCCATGGATGTTGCTTCCAACGTCGTCATACAAAGACTTTCAATGTTTAGCGCCCCCAATGCACTGCATTAACTAGACTGGAAAAGCCTGACGCCGCCATCTTACCGATCCAAACTTAAGAAGTTCATGTATGGTACAAAACATTATGACCTAATACAACGCATGCGTGGATAATGACGTCAAAAGATGGCTTTTTTATTATTTTATCCCTGTTTCTTATGACCTTTTTATCTAGACACAAATAGTGTTGTTTACACGCCTTTTAGAGCCGTAATATGGCGGCGAGTGCAAAATGCAGACTTCAGTGACACCAATGATACTGCTTATAATACGTTGGATGTAAACAGCTACCGCCCAATCTCACTTCTAACCGCTCTATCAAAAATTCTTGACAAAGTTCTGTTTTCCAGAGTAGCTTCACATATTAATAAAAATAAAGTTCTAACAAAATGTCAGTTTGGTTTCCAGAAAGACTTTTCAACAGAAAATGCAATATATATTTTCACTAATTAAATACTAAATGCTCTGGATAACCGTAAATCACCGATTTTTTGTGATCTATCAAAGGCCTTTGATTGTGTTAACCATGGAATTCTTCTAGATAAGCTTAAGTATTGTGGAATGAGAAGGAAAGTGCACAAATGGTTTAAATCATACCTAACTGGAAGAGTTCAGAAAGTTGATATAAGTAATTCACATAATATACAAAAAACAGCGGAGTCCTCAAACTGGAGAACTATGAACCATGGGGTGCCACAGGGTTCGGTACTGGGACCTTTGCTGTTCTTAATATATATTAATGATTTGCCTTTCTATATTCATAAATATGCCAAGCTAGTTCTCTTTGCTGATGATACAAGTATGGCTATCACACCTGAATCACAGGAATGAACTGATGAAATTGTCAATGAAGTATTTCAGAGAATTATTAGGTGGTTCTCTGTAAATGGACTCTCTTTAAATTTCGAAAAAACGCAGTATATTCAGTTTCACACATTAAATGGCATCACACCATTAAGTAATATTGAATTCAACCAGAAATCTATAGCTGAGTTAGAATATTCAAAAATTTTAGGTTTATGCATTGATGAGGGATTTAATTGGAAGAAACATTGAAGATCTGCTGAAACGTTTGAGCTCAGCTACTTATGCTATTAGTGTGATTGCAAACTTTGGTGATTTACAACTCAGTAAACTAGCATACTATGCCTATTTTCACTCTGTGCTTTCTTATGGCATCATATTCTGGGGTAATTCATCATTTAGTAAGAAAGTATTCATTGCCCAAAAGCGGGTCATCAGAATAATTGCTGGATCCCACCCAAAATCATCCCGAGGACAATTATTTAAGGACCTACGAATCTTCACTGTAGCTTCACAATATATATATATATATATATATATATATATATATATATATATATATATATATGTATGTATGTATATATATATATTCACTTATGAAATTTGTTATTTACAATCCAACTGAATTCAAATGTAATAGCAGTGTGCATAGCTACAACACTAGGAGAGTGGCCTACACTATTCAAGGTTAAATTTAGCTCTGTCACAGAAAGGGGTTAATTATTCTGCCACAAAAGTCTTTGGTCACTTACCAAGTAGTATCAAAATTATGACAGATAGCCAACTTGCATTTAAAAATAAATTAAGAGAATTTCTGAATGGCAATTCCTTCTACACATTAGATGAATTTCTAAATAAAAGTTAGTACTTTAGGAAAAACATAAATAAATAAAAAGAAAAAAAAGAAAGAAAAAAAGAAAAAGAAAATATTCAAATATTGAGTGTCATGTAATATTATGTATAGACACATTTCATTTAACTGACACATTCTACATCATTACGAAGTATCGTATTCATGATCTATGGAACAAGTATTAATCTAATCTCATATTGTCACTGTAGATAATGTAATCATGTCTTTTTTATTCAATGAAATCTTCTATGTTTAGAATAAATCGTCAGTCTAAACCAGAATTCGAACGAGGTACTATAGGAACCCTTCACTTTAGCCAAGCAGGTGATCCTGTGAAGTTTTCTTGCAATCGGATATTAATTTATTTGAAGAATATAATGCGAAATATGGAATAATAACTACTCTTTGGATGAGATTGATTACATTAATACTTCTTCCATGGACCATGAATACGAGATCTCGTAATGATTTGGAACGTGTCAGTTTAGTGAACGATGGGTCCCAGGATTTTTATGTCACTTTTTACTTCTTTCAGCTCTGACAATGTTTCTACATCTCTATCTACATCTACATGGGATACTCTGCAATTCACATTTAAGTGCCTGGCAGAGGGTTCATCGAACCACCATTATACTATTTATCTCCCATTCCATTCTCGAATAGCGCGTGGGAAGAAAGAACACCTGAATATCTCTGTTCGAGGTCTGATTTCTCGTATTTTATTCTAATGTTCATTTCTACCTATGTAAGTGGGAGTCAACAATATATTTTCGCATTCGGAGTAGAATCCTGACAATTGGAGTTTCGCAAGTAGCCCACGCCGCAGCGATAAGCGCCGTTGTTGTAATGATTCCCATCCCAGATCCTGTATCATTTCCGTAAAGCTGTCTCCCCGGTATCGTGACAATACGAAGCGAGCTGCCCTTCTTTGGGCTCTTTCGATGCCCTCCGTTAAACCCACCTGACAAGGATCCCACACTCGACTGCAATACTCCAAAAATGGACGGACAAGCGTAGTGTATGCAGTTTCTTTTGTAGTTCTACTGCATCTTTTAAGGGTTCCGCCAACAAAACGCAGTCTCTGGTTCGCCTTTCCCACGATATTATATACGTGTTCTTTCCCATTTAAGTCTGAAGTAATTGTAATTCCTAGGTATTTTGTGGAGTTTACGGCCTTCACATTTGATTGATTTATCTTGTAAACAAAGTTTAACGGATTTCTTTTCATACTCATGTGGACGACTTCACACTTCTCATTATTTAGAGTCAATTGCCAATTTTTACACCATACTGATATCTTATTCACATCGTTCTGCAGTTGGTTTTGATCTTCAGATGATTTTACTAGACGGTAAATGACCGCGTCATCTGCAAACAACCTAAGAGGGCTAGATTTTCCCCTAAATCGTTTATGTAAATAAGGAACAGCAGAGGACCAATAACACTACCATGTGGAAAGCCCGATATCACCTCTGTTTTAGTCGATGTCTTACCATCGATTACTACGAACTGTGTCCTCTCTGACAAGAAATCCCCTATCCAATCGCAAATTTGGGGCGATATACTATAACCACGCAATGTGATTAAAAGCCGTTTATGAGGTACGGTGTCAAAAGCCTTCTGGAAATCAAGAAATACGGAATCGATTTGCGAACCTTTGTCGATAGCACCCATCACTTCGTGTGAATAAAGAGCTAGTTGTGTTTCGCAAGACGATATTTTCTAAATCCGTGTTGACCTTGGGTCAATAGATCGTTCTGTTCGAGAGAATTCATAATATTTGAATACAGGATATGTTCCAAAACCCTGCTGCAGATTGACGTCGATGAAATAGGCCTGTAGTTTAGTGGGTTACTCCTACTGCCTTTCTTGAATATAGGTGTGACCTGTGCAACTTTCCAATCTTTTGGTACAGATCCTTCTTTGAGAGAGCGGTTGTATATGGCTGTTAAGTAAGGGGCTATCGCTTCAGCATAATCAGATAGAAATCTAATGGGTATACAATCCGGACCAGAAGAGTTGTTCTTGTTAAGTGATTTTAGTTGCTGCACTACTCCGATGACATCTACTTTTACATAACTCATTACGGCATCTGTTCGTAATTCGAAATCGGGAATATTGGATTCGTCTTCTTTGGTGAATGAGTTTCGAAAAGCTACGTTTAGTAACTCTGCTTTAGTAGCTCTGTCATCGGCAGGATCGCCATTACTATCACGTAGTGATGTTTGTGTTTTACCCCTAGTATATTTAACATATGACCAAAATCTCTTTGGGTTTTCAGTCAAATTTCGAGAAAGTGTTTCGTTGTGATAATTATTGTAGGCATCTCGCATTGAAATCCTCGTTAAATTTCGAGATTCTGAGTACGATCGCCAATCCTGGGGATTTTGTGTTTGTTTAAATTTAGTATGCCTTTTCCTGTTTTGTGTACCAAGGGGGATAGCCTCCTTCTTTTATTAATTTATTTGGTATAAAACTGTCAATTGCTGTCGAAAGCACTTCTTTGAATTTGAGCCCCATCTGGTCTACACCTAAGTTTAGTGATAGAAACGAGTGGAAGCTGTATTTCAAGAAGCAATGTATTTTATTTCTATCTGCGTTCCTGAACAAACATACTTTTCGTTTATTTTTGGTAACTTTGGGACTTTCGATATTCAATTTCGCTACGACAGCTCTGTCTTCACTAATACCTGTATCCATTTTGATGCTCGTTATGAGCTCAGGATTATTTGTTGCTAAGAGATCAAGTGTGTTTTCACATCCATTTACAATTCTAGTTGGCTCATGAACTAATTGTTCGAAGTAATTCTCAGAGAATGCGTTGAGTACAATTTCGGACGATGTTTTATGCGTACCTCCTGATTTGAAAATATAATTTCCCCAACAGATCGAGGGTAAATTAAAATCACCGCCTACTATTATAGTGTGAGTCGGGTACATTTTTGTAATTAGACTCAGGTTTTCGTTTAACCTTTCTGCTATTGTATCGTCAGGGTCGGGAGGCCTGTAAAAGGAACCAATTATTAACTTCTTACGATTTTCGGGTACAACCTCCACCCATAATAGCTCGCAGGAACTATTAACTTCAACTTCGCTACACGAAATACTACTTTTGACTCGACAAACACGCCTCCACCTATTTTGTTTAATCTATCCTTTCTGAACACAGTTAGATCTTTTGCAAATACTTCTTCTGAACTTATTTCCGGCTTGAGCCAACTTTCACTGCCTATAATGATGGGTGTTTCGGTGCTTTCTATTAACGCTTGGAGTTCTGGTACTTTCCCGACTATAATGTTCCAGCCTGGCTATTAATTTTTGAGATTAACAAATTTACAGAAGGAAGTGGTTTGAAGTTAGAAGCTATGAAAGATCCCAATCAGTAAATTACGAAAAAAAAATTTGGAAAAATTATTACATGCATTTAAATGAAATGGCAAGCTAATTAACGGTGGAGTGTTGTGCGGGCAGAACATTACAAAAGAATCGACGAGCAGTTACCTTTAACAAGAGATCCATCGGTGGTTGGAATTTGGCTGTAAATGAAATTTTAATAATATGATAACCACTCGCCGAACAGTGGATGGCAGTTCGTCAATATCAAACTACGGCTCGTGTAGCAAACAGTTAAGTAAGATAAGTGACATGATATAAATCGGATAGGAATATTACGTAAGTGAAACACATCGGACTTCTAAAAATTTACAAGAAAATCGACTGCAGGTTCTATTGCCAGTAAATGATAATATTATGGAATAAATTTTGAAACAAGAGTGGCAGGCTACACGAAATATCACCATTCAATATTAACTAAAAACTATGCCATCCATTGTTGCGGTGATTCAACAAGGCTGAAAAAGACATTATGGGGGGAAGGAGGATAGGGCAAAATTATTAATAAATATTCATAAGTGCGAATTTAAGTGAGAGGTGGGGTTTATTTATAAATTTAAGATACGCACACAGCACATATATTTACCTGAATGTACACTCTTTGACAAAAAACCTGGCCGCCGGCCGGCCGCCGCTGAGCCTAAGTCCGAGCCGATCGCGACTTGGGACAATAAAAGTGGCCGCGCTGATTCGCTCTAAGTCCAGCTATCTGCACAATCTGGCAACACTGCAGACTGCGGGAGTTCATACAGCACTTCTTGTGTGCAGTTAGAAGATAACTGGGTCAGCTCCCTGCTTGGTCTTGCGGTGAAGTGCGCGACTTGCATGTTCAGTATTAGCGATCGAAACCGACTGTTGACAAAAATTTTAAATTCACGTCACTCGTTCATGCTCATGCCCCATGTGTAAGGGAAGCATATGTGTAACGTATTTCATTTTTTGGCACACTGGTAATAACATTTCGGCCCAATAACATTGCCACCTCTGGCCGCAGCACTTGGCACAGCTCTCCGCGGCCCATATACCTCGCCGGCAGCAGCGGTGACGGCGCTACACAGCGCTGCCTCGCCCTCTGCCCACAGCGCCTGCCGCCGCTCATCGCCCTGGATACGTAAAAGGCTGTAGTGTTGCTAAATGGTGATCCACAAAAAAGGTTGCGATTCGTATTTCACACAGGATATAACGAAGCAACCCACCTATTTTGAATTTTTGCAATTAGAGAGGCAAAAAATTGTCATTGTCCAATCCAATGGCACTCTCCGATGGTTAACACTTATTTGTCGGTTTAAATATCGATCCTTTTCCTTTCAGAAAAGCCTTTCATGTAATTTGTTATTGTCATCAGTTCATATGTTTTCATCAAGACACAATATGTAACTCACTAAAATGTTTTAGTGTCGTTGTTTCACTCCGTACGGTAAATGTATGAGCTAAATTATGCGAATACGTTTCAGTGCACATTCTAAAGCAACACAGGCACACTGCAAGGTTCGTGTCTTCATGTCTCATTTCTACAGGAGATATTTCACATCAATGGAGGTGAATTCGAATTTGTTCGAAGGCGTTGTATGGTGAAGCAAAGAAGACATCTAATACCATTTCCATAATTTGAAATCGACCTTTTTGAAAGACTTATTGTATAAAGTTTTTCTTATGATTCCGTTAAAGAGTTTCTTCTTGTAGGCTGCAGCGTATAAAGTAAAATAAAATGAAATTAACTTCCATCCCCAAACGTACTTTTTCCAACCAGGATTAGAACTGCCGCCTCACAACAGGCTTGGATCGCAAGACACAAGCAGAACCACACAGCCAACCACACACTGCCGCTTACTCCCCTCAGTCTTTCACATATTCAATGCTTAGCCTCTAACGCATCGCGAAAGAACCTGAAAGTCACCTACACACATAACTATATTCCTTGAGTGCAAAAGTTAAATTTCTGTCTCTCATTTCACGTCGCCATTACAAATCATTAGTCATGAAAGTAGAAAAGGAATGTCAAGTGAACTTAGTGAGACAATTCAGTACCACTTGAGGAAGTAACTGCACTGTCACAGTGTTGCCAAATATCAGCAACGATGTTGCCAGTTCTTAGCTGTACTAGGAAGACCTGTGTAGCGATAAGCGACGCGAAATCGCGCTAGTCTCATGCGGGTTTCTAGAGGGGAGTCGCGCATTTCGATTAATATGCAGCGCTATCTCCTGACAGATTCCGTCGTCACATTTACGATGCAGATATTAAATTCGTCCAATGAGGCCGAAACTATCGTTTAAATTTTTTGAAGCTTTACAGCATTATGATATTTCAGCAAATGACTAGAGAAGTTAAAAATACTGATATTGTGCTTGCAACATACGGCAGGTCAAAGTCTGAGATATATATAAACTTCCATCACGATTTCAGTTTCACCCCCCTCCCCCCCCAAAAAAAGACTAAAACAATTACTTTGTTAGATATCTACAAAAGCAATTTTTTATGAGTTACTGGAAATGAACGTTGCATCATCCGTCACTAAACAGTAAGGTATCAAACACTTCGCATCTTGAAAGCGACAGCCCACAATATTCTCAATCCTACTAGCAACTGGCCTCAACTGGCTTTTAGCCATGCATTGAGAAGAAATGATGATGAATTGATAACTTACCCTCATCAACTTTCAGTGAGAGCTTTTTGTAACAAAACGAAAAAGTAATGCGAACCATCATTTTCTCCAATGATACTATGCACTGTTGTCCGAAGATGGACTGTATCTATGTTGAGTCTTGCCAAACGCGTCTCACATTCAAGGAATATTACCTAAATGAATTTAGTCCTCATGAAGCTGTAACAAAACAGAGAATCTGGGTGGTTGTTCATATTCGTATTACCTTGCCGTAATACTTGATGCAAAGATGAGCAAAATACAAATCCATCATCTATCGGTTTCTTCGATTCTTTAGACAGTTTTCTTTGGTTTGTACTCCTTCACTTCGTCGGCTATCTACTGGTTTAATTGAAAATACAGTAATCAAAATTACGCGACTATTTGTTCCACATTTTAATGTCCTACGTTTTTATTCTGAATGACAGTGATGATTTCTGTTGGACTGGTTCCAAATATCTGAGCCTAATTAATGAAATTTTATTCCCATGACAGATGAAAGCAATTAGAACCTTGTGTCTCTAAAATGAATTTTCATATGAAAAAACTTAACACCTGAAGATGGGCCTTTAAAAACGTGAAAACGGTCTTGGATCTGTAAAGCAACATTCTTAATAAAAAAAACAGCTGACACGGCTTCAGTATTTATTATTTACTTGATGGAATGACTACATTTGAAGTGATTTCCAAATAAGTTGTTCTATCTATATTTAAAATTTTACCATCATTTTAGAATAATTGATAAATTCATTTAAGAAAATGTTGTTTCGTTTTGTTTCTGATGTCACTTGATATTCTTGAAGTAGGTGGCTACAGCATCTGCTATGAGGTTTCCATGAGACAGTTGGCACGGATGATTTTGTTTGACAGTAAGCGGATAAATTAAAGACGTAACGAGACGAAATGATGAGATCCAGCTTTTGAAACAAAACGGCCCCGATTTCTAAATTGGCTAGGTTTTCAGAAAGTGACTATTATACAGCTAGACATTACTGCTATAAACCCTACGTCATTTATTTACTCACAGCTGAGGCAGATTGCTCGCAACGTGAAAGAGAGTAGGAGTAGTTAATGTATGAAACGACCTTCTTGAACACAAATTCAGTTAACTACTACAACGAGCATATTATGATGTTAATTTTTCAAAATATTTAATGTAGGTGACAAGAAAATGTCAACTGACTGCAGAATTACATATCAGACTCACATCTACATGATGCCGAAGTTGCGAAACAGTAGGCCCTACTATGACGTTGGAAAATCTTGATTACATTGGTGGCCTGATGAACGAGCTTTTGTATCTGGCGTCCTGCATATTAGGATCCGGATCCGTAATTCCACTAAGGCTCGAGGTACTGTGCTCTCCAAATTGCACATATGTCACGTGGCCAGCTATTTAAAAAAAATCAATGAATTTCTCATTGAGCGTATTACCAGTTTTATTTCTTGGTTTATGGTTGATTCATATGCAGGACTTATCGTTATGTTTACTGTACTCCATTAACTAACAATAAGACTCACAATTTGTCGCAGAAAAGTCTTCCTAAATACCCAAATTTGTCCAGTTTCCTTCGAGTTTGCTTCCTAATAAAATAAAATGTCCACAGGCCAATAAGGAAATTACAAGCGACCTGTTATTGACAGAACATCTTGCTACGATGAATAGCGTTCCATTTGAATTTTTTGAGCACGTTCCTTGATGAGGTGCTCAATGGATTCCGGACCTGTCTTTGTTGCCTGCCTCGTTGATTTCATAAAATGTTACGTAGTCTCATGGCCGGATGCGATTTAAACATAGTTTTAATTGCAACGTGTTCATTACAGTGCGGTGATAGGTTTCAAAGTACAAACTTAATGGCGACTTTTAGGTGCCAGGCATCTCACGTCGATAGATTGTCATTCGATCGGTGTCGTCGCAGACAGCGGACGACATTAATTTACTATACATTGCAATGTTCAATGCAATTCGTGAATTTCATTTATTTCTTATGTTAAAGTCAAAACGCGTAAGTTCCAAGAAGTCTACCGAATATCTGTTAGGCTCCTTTTGATGGCTTCCTCTGTTCAGAACGAAAACTATCCCTCCAACAGGCGCGCTCCGCCTTCTCCGTTTCCAGACGCGCGCGCCTTCGCTCGCTCGTTGTGCCGCATTTACCAAAACGACCGTGGCTGCCCCCACCGCGTCATACCTTTTATCGACTTCAGAACGTTAATGAAATAAATTACCCTTCACGTTGGTGGCCACTAAACGCTACTGTTAGCATACTCATGATGCAAGAACACTTTATGTTCCAGTGTTACTATGATGTCTGACACAGCTATTAAAAATTCGAAAATTTATTGGAACTATCCTTAACGCGGTAGCAATTATCGAGTGGACAAAAGTTACTTTATACGTCTTAGTCTATTTTAAAACCACGTTTCTTTGCATTTTCCATCTGAATGATTATTTTACACTTTTCAAATTTTGTATGTGTGAAATTTTTCATTCAGTTTCAACCGTTTTTATGAGAATACAACAGAGACATTCGATACATTTGTTTTATTTCTATTTCACCAGACCCCTCTCATGTATTAGTCACGAAGGGATCGCGAAGGTAAACGATAGGGCGATATGAACTCACACTAAGTCTTACCAGAAATAGTTTTAACGGCGTACCATTCACGACTGGAAGAGAAACAGGCGGAAACAGCAGTTGTATAAAAATTGCCCTCCACCACACACCAATTAAGAAATGGCGTCAATGAAGCAGTGTCAACCAGTTCTAAGTTAAGTTGAAAATTCAAGGTATCTTGTTCAGAGGGAAGTTAGTTTGAAATGAACTGCAAAATTTGTACCAACACACGGAAACATGAACAAAGTAAGCTCTATTGCACACGAGACACGAAAGGAGGAAGGAAGATTACGATTTAACGTCCCCTCGACAAGGGGGTCATTAGAGCGAAGCAGAAGTTCGGATTGTCATGATAAGGATGTGGAAGGAAATCGGCCGTGCCCTGCCGCAAGGACCATTCCAGCATTTGCCTAGACTGATTCAGGAAAATCATGGAAAACTCAAATCCAAATGGCCGAAGGCCAGTTCGATGCGTCGTGCAGCCGAATATGAGTCCCGTGTGTTACCACTGCACCAACTCGCTCCGTAGCAAAAACGAATGCGAGTAAATATTGCATTATCACGCGGTTCTGAGTTAACGTTAATTAAGTTTCTCGCCTATCATTAGTATAAAATCAATTGTAAAATTTGTAACAAAAACACAATAGACAATAAAGCAACCTAATAATCACGTGTTACAACGATTAAAATTGATCGATGAATTGTGCCATGGTTTAGAACAATATTATGGAAAGCAATTGCACTGTTGCTTATTAAAAGATAGTAAATAAAAGTACTGACGTATCTCTTATTCATTGATTTTGAACAGATGCCCTAGGTTGCGCAAGGCTGTAATTTTACCGCTATCATAAAAATTAAATGGACTGAGTACAAAATTTGTAAATAAATTTGATCCAAATTATCATTATGAATGAAGTTAATAAATGAGCAATCCTTGAATGTCCTCTGCCTAAGTTTGGTTTTCAAATTCAGGGTGTTAAAAGAAGTGTTCCAGATTTTCAGAGGAACTTAACAGATGAAACAAGACTAAAATGAACGTTATACATTAGCTCTAAGTCGCTTATATTAATGGATATAAGAACTTGTTAATCTTCAATATTGTGAAACATATTGAACAAACAAATATAACGGTAATACAAAATACAAATTCAGAGATCAACTTGAAATAAAAACTAATGGTACTAACAATAATAAAGCACAGCAGTTCAAACACTTCACGAGGAGAATTATAGAGAAAATATGTGTTTAACGATATTAAGGAGATGAACAGCAGGAGCAAACTGTTTACGGTTACGAACAATGTTCGTACAAGTAAATATACCAACTGTGGAAATACGACCGCCTACTGCGAAATGAATTATGTGGAGCACATGTTTTCTTTCGACGTGAAATCTGGGATCGGCAGAGACAAAATATTATCCATCTAGAGACAACCGAAAATGTAATGCGGTCGGAAACGACCAAAGGTAGCTTCTAGCAGAGAAAAATATATCTCATTATTTTGTGAGAAGTAAAGGCGAATATAAACTGAAAGAATGTAAATACACGAGAAAAATAAAATTAATATGCAAGTTTCTTAGATATGACTTCTTTCTTCAACATATAATTCCATCTCTTCTGCACAGAGGACTAGCTACGCGAGCCTAACTCTACTATGACAGAGAACCGTCCGCTTCTCTCCCTTTCGTGGAGATATTTCAGATGAAAGTGTTCTGCCCATACACGAATGACCTAAGATAACCAAACGGTTTGGTTTATAGGACAATTTCACTTTTGGCGGTTGCAATTACTTTACAAATAACAGATCGAATGAATGGAGTAATTTGAAGGGAAACTAATTATTACAATTACAATGAATCACCTGCAAATATAAAAGTATTTAAGACAAAAAGTACTTCTGAAGCAACATTAAACACTAACATTATAATGCACCTAAACAGGGGCATCACTATACGAAGAAAACAGTTTCTTATTGGGAAAGGTTATGCGGATGTAATAGAAGTCACTATATTCTGCAGCAAAAGCCGTCTTGTCAATTTTATGATTATCGGTAAAAACTTGCGTAATAGCTGCTCTAGGACGGTACCCGCCAGATGCTCATTTTGGTGATATTCCTGGAATGTGAGCCGCGTATGACAAGATTGAACGTATATACGTCCAATTTGGGACAAAAGTCCGTAGGAACTTTGGAGAAAGTAGTCATTTCACACTTTCTCAGTTTTGATGAACGTAAGTCATCTATTCATCAGCATTTTCGATGATGTTGTCTGCTTTCGGACTGAAGCCTTACTTAGAATGAGCGTTGGCAGCGCAGCATGGATAAAAGCCAGTTGAAGCAAGCTGTTTGTAGGAATGAGGATATTGTGGGATGGCCAAGAAATTCTTCCTATGGCTTAGCAGCATTTCTTACGATGTTAGGAAACTCTGATCGTTCCCTTAGTTCCAGAATTTGAGGTATTTTCCAATATTCATGAGGATATGAGATTAGTCATTGCATTTAAATGACTCTGTTATCCTGAATTAAATTTTCGACCGCAGAAAGGTCTATCCCTCCTTAAATTGCAAACAATTTTGTGTTTTATGTCGGGACTGTCTGTATTAACTGCCAACAAATGTCAGATAACTGAACGAGTAATCTCATTTTAGCTCGGTGGCGCCGTTCTCGTTTTCTCATCTACAGCAAACATAGTTGATTAGAGAGGTATCGTTATACTAGTGATGTGTGTGGCTTCAGGTCTATTTTTATCCTCTGAAAAATGTCCTAAATGGCATTCAGCAACGAAATACCAAAACTCATTGCAGTGTGTCAACGAAGAGATCGTCATTTTCTATTGTTATTGTAATCTTTATCATTCTGCTGTAATGCCGTAAACATCATTGATTACTATCATTATTATCATTAATTCAGTTGCAAAAGCTTTCTTTCCCATGTGGCCAAGAGACCAGAAAGAATGTGTGGTTTGACGAAAAATAGGACAATAGGAGAAAGTACGTAAAATGTTTGTAACAATTTCTATTGATTTAACATCGTGACGACAGATACTAAGCAACAACTAAGCAAGTCATAGGTTGCAACGTTCGAAAAATCCATCAGACACATGGGTTCGGATTCTCATCATCATTTGTTGGCCCATCAAGGCTGTAACACTACGAAATCAATAAGCTGCTTAGTAGTCTATAGATTATATGTATATGTTTGCAGAGGAAAAACATCAGAATTGCACGTTTCCCACATATACAGTTTAGTTTCTGTGTTCATGGCCGTAATTTTAAATATCCAGTCTTCTGAATACTTAAGTGAAACAATTACTGTGTTGCACAAATAATCAGTTAACTATGTTTCTTATGGCTTTCAAGCAAACCAACACGTAGAAGACATGAAATATTACTTGTACAGTCGTATGGTTGCATTTTGAAACGCAGTCGCTTTCAAGTTGCGAAGTTTTTCGAGACGGATGGGGCATCATTGATTTCCAGTAACTTTTCATCAAAAAATTAGCTTTTGTCGAAATGTATCAAAGCAATTGTTTTAGTCTTTTTTTATTGGGGGGGGGGGATAAAACTGTAATCGTGATGCATGTTTACGTATCTCAGTCTTTCATTTGCCGTATGTTGGAATCACAATATCAGTATTTTTTTCTCTAGTCATTTGCTGAAAATATATCATAATGCAGTAAAGCTTCAAAAAATTTAAACGATAGTTTCGGCCTCATTGGACGAATTTAATATCTGCATCGTAAATGTGACGACGGAATCTGTCAGGAGATAGCGCTGCATATTAACCGAAATGCGCGACTCCTCTCTAGAAGCCCGCATGAGATTAGCGCGATTTCGCGTCGCTTATCGCTACACAGGTCTTCCTAGTACAGCTAAGAACTGGCAACATCGTTGCTGATATTTGGCTACACTGTGACAGAGCAGTTACTTCCTCAAGTGGTACTGAATTGTCTCACTAAGTTCACTTGACATTCCTTTTCTACTTTCATGACTAATGATTTGTAATGGCGACGTGAAATGAGAGACAGAAATTTAACTTTTGCACTCAAGGAATATAGTTATTTGTGTAGGTGACTTTCAGGTTCTTTCGCGATGCGTTAGAGGCTAAGCATTGAATATGTGAAAGACTGAGGGGAGTATGCGGCAGTGTGTGGTTGGCTGTGTGGTTCTGCTTGTGTCTTGCGATCCAAGCCTGTTGTCAGGCGGCAGTTCTAATCCTGGTTGGAAAAAGTACGTTTGGGGATGGAAGTTAATTTCATTTTATTTTACTTTATACGCTGCAGCCTACAAGAAGAAACTCTTTAACGGAATCATAAGAAAAACTTTATACAATAAGTCTTTCAAAAAGGTCGATTTCAAATTATGGAAATGGTATTAGATGTCTTCTTTGCTTCACCATACAACGCCTTCGAACAAATTCGAATTCACCTCCATTGATGTGAAATATCTCCTGTAGAAATGAGACATGAAGACACGAACCTTGCAGTGTGCCTGTGTTGCTTTAGAATGTGCACTGAAACGTATTCGCATAATTTAGCTCATACATTTACCGTACGGAGTGAAACAACGACACTAAAACATTTTAGTGAGTTACATATTGTGTCTTGATGAAAACATATGAACTGACGACAATAACAAATTACATGAAAGGCTTTTCTGAAAGGAAAAGGATCGATATTTAAACCATAAATAAGTGTTAACCATCGAGGGTGCCATTGGGTTGGAAAATGACAATTTTTTGCCTCTCTAATGTATAATATGCTCATCATTCAAAATAGGTGGTCTGCTTCGTTATATCCTGTGTGAAATACGAATCGCAACCTTTTTGTGGATCACCATTTAGCAACACTACAGCCTTTTACGTATCCAGGGCGATGAGCGGCGGCAGGCGCTGTGGGCAGAGGGCGAGTCAGCGCTGTGTAGCGCCGTCACCGCTGCTGCCGGCGAGGTATATGGGCCGCGGAGAGCTGTGCCAAGTGCTGCGGCCAGAGGTGGCAATGTTATTGGGCCGAAATGTTATTACCAGTGTGCCAAAAAATGAAATACGTTACACATATGCTTCCCTTACACATGGGGCATGAGCATGAACGAGTGACGTGAATTTAAAATTTTTGTCAACAGTCGGTTTCGATCGCTAATACTGAACATGCAAGTCGCGCACTTCACCGCAAGACCAAGCAGGGAGCTGACCCAGTTATCTTCTAACTGCCCACAAGAAGTGCTGCATGAACTCCCGCAGTCTGCAGTGTTGCCAGATTGTGCAGATAGCTGGACTTAGAGCGAATCAGCGCGGCCACTTTTATTGTCCCAAGTCGCGATCGGCTCGGACTTAGGCTCAGCGGCGGCCGGCCGGCGGCCAGGTTTTTTGTCAAAGAGTGTACATAATAGCGGCCACATAAAAATAATAAAGTACAGCTCCAGTCTGCAAGATGCTATCGCTACGAAGTACAAAGCAAGAGTGTCTTCTTTCTTACAAAAAAATAGAAAGGGTTGTTCCTAAATTTTCTTTCTCTGACTTTCATAGATAACTATTTTAACATGCCGAAATAATATAAAAATACAAAACTTTCTCTGATAATATCGGGGAAAGGAAAACGTGTCATTATACGACACAGCTGTTACACCGATAGTTCTCATATCTACATTTCTTCTGTGATCCACCTGCACCCTTTGAGATTGTCCATTTTGTTTTTCCCCAAAGCCCTCTATCCTAAAAAACCACCCAGTCCACGTCACACAGCCCCCGCTACCCGTGTAGCCGCTTCCTGCGTATAGTGGACTCCTGACCTATTCAGCGGAATCCGGAAACCCACCACCCGACGGCGCAAGTCAAGGAATCTGCAGCCTACACGGTCGCAGAACCGTCTGAGCCTCTGATTCAGACCTTCCACTCGGCTCTGTACCAGAGGTCCACAGTCGGTCCTGTCAACTATGCCCCAGATGGTGAGCTCTGCTTTCATCTTGCAAGCAAGACGTGCAGTCTTTAACACTTCAGATAGCCGCTCAAAACCTGAGAGAATCTCTACAGATCCGAAGCGACACACATCCTTGGTACTGACGTGAGCCACCACCAGTTGGCTGCACCCCGTACGCTTCATGGCATCCGAAAGGACTCGTTACACATCTGGAATGACTCCACCCGGTATGCACATGGAGTGCACGTTGGCCTTCTTCCCCTCCTTGGCAGCCATCCCTCTAAGGGGCTCCATCACCCGCCTAACATTGGAGCTCCTAACTACAAGCAAACCCACCCTCTGTGAAAGCCCGAATCATGCAGGCTGGGTGGTGACCTCAGGATGAGAGACACCATCCGACTTAGGAACGTTGTCCTGAGCAGATAGCGCCTCAAAACTGTTCGCAAGACGAACCGGGGAGGCCTCACGATCGGTCCCCCTGAATGTCTTGCGCCTCCTACCACGAACTGGAGCAACCTCCCACGCAACCACAGGTGGGATGTCTGACTCACTGCTAGCAGTATCAGGGCATGTCTCTACCGCATGCCGATCGGTGGAGACGACGGGAGTCCGTTCGGTACCCACTACCGGCCAACAACAACGACGCCCCTCGATCGCAGCTTCCAACTGTGCAACGGAGGTTAATACAGCTTTAAGCTGGGAGCGAAGTGTCACCAGCTCAGACTGCATTCGCACACAGCAGTCACAGTCCCTATTCATGATTACAGTGCCGACAAAAACAAAAACTACAGTCGCGATGCGTTCAAAGGAAGACTAAACTGTGCGTTAAAACGCGGATTTGAATCTAATATGCACGAGAGCACAGTATACATTTACAAATTGAAACGAGAACGCGCAGACAAAAATCAAAATACTATATATCGCTACTAATAAGAAAATAAAGACAGCCGACTGTCGAGACGCGATTCACACGGCGGAATAATACACTAACCAGATATTTAACGCGAATGTGAATCAAATAAAAAAGCGAGCACACAATAACTTTAACGAACTGAAGGGAAAGCGCACTGAAAAGTCAAAATATGTAGCTTCTAGAGAGAAGCTGGTTACAACTGAGACTTTGCTGTCACTGGACGGGTGTGCACTGGAGGACGTCCACTCGGTGAAAAATGTCGATTAGTACCATGATTATGAACCCACGGTCAGCTGTAGGTCCCCAGATAACTGGCTGGGTAAGTCAGTTCGAAGTTCAGAAGAAGGCAACGGCGTGCCACCTCCAAAATAGGACCATGCCTATAATCCACATCACATACGAAGGCGGCCCGATTTTCCGCTGTTCTGCACATCTACCACCGTTACCGCACTGGCAGCCAATATATTCATTCTGTTCACCTGTATTTTGCAAGTGGTACATAGCTGTCACTTCTATATTCTTTGGCGCAATCTTCATTTGTTCTTTGCTTCGACTGTAGTAGTAGGTATTTACCGTTGAAGGTTCTTTCTTTAAATTGAGTACTTTGAAGGAAGATGAGTGTGGTGTCGCACAAGTCTAAAGTACGCGCCACCTACTTTTGCCGCGCGCCGCCATGCACGCACGGCGCGGCGTTCTTACTACGTCAGCCACGAGCGCCCTCTGCTATAACTCCGCTCGTGGCCACCACTGAACGACATCGTTCACTTGGGACTGAGATAGGAACCAGCTAACACTTCGGAATCAGATAGGCACCAGTGAAGACTTGGCTATCGGATAGGCACTAGGCAGGCCTCTAGCTCAACTATGTATCAGCATTCTGCAGTACTGAGCTATGTAAAAGTTAAGTATTACTAAGTCTCTAAGAAATATATATCTCGTTCTAATTTACTCTAGTGTTTCTAGTTCCTGCTGTCCCACTGGCTGGTCACCTCCTACCTGCACAAGCGTGCATCCTTTATTCCTGTGTCGGTTTTTCTACTCGGCCACCGACACCTACGACGGAAACGAGACACAAAAGCGGCGACGAGGCTGGGACACAAAAATGAGAATTGTTTGTAATTTGTTTCTCATTCTTTCTGTATTTCATATACTGATTACTGTGCACGTGCAACATGGCCAGCGAAGCAGAAAGCAGTGAAATTGAGGTTAGAGTGTTTCCATTACTGTACTGAAGAAATTATTTTCTATTGAATGGTGTTGGATAAGGCAGCTTCATATTTCACCAGTAGTTCAAATGATTATTTTTGAAATTAAATGTAGGAATACTATTAAATTCTCCTATGGAACACCTCTTTAATGTGTGCAAAGAGATTCTTTCACCCAGCAGGACTAGGCTTAGTGATAAATACTTTGAAATGCAGCTGTTTTGCACGGTCAGCAGTAATCCAAATCTATAAATGTATTCTTAATATGTTCGTAATTTGTGTATTCATTCTTGTATCATTCTGTTTTTATTATTATTATTATTGTACAAATTGCAAATAACCTTCCGTTACCTATATTTTATCCTTGCTCACTTCAGTATTTGAAAAAGTGTATTCCAATCAACATTGTCAAAAGCTGTCTCCAAAACTACAAAAGTTAGGAATTTAGCTTGCCTTTCCTTAATCTAAGTCCTAAGGTAAGTACTACCTCACGTATTCCTACATTCCTACTAAATCGAAACTGATGATTCCCGATGTCAGCTCTTACCAGGTTATCCATTCTTCTGTAAATATTTCGTCTTAAACTTTTATAACCATGAATTATTAAATCGATGGTTCTGACCTCCATTCTTTGGAATTGGAATAATTACATTTTTTATTGAAGTCTGAGGGTATTTCGCCTGTGTCATATATCTTGGACGCCAGGTGAAATAGTTTTGTCATGGCTGGCTCTTCCAGAGACTTCATTATTTCCGAGAGAATGTCATCTACTCCAGGGGCCTTGTTTCGACCTTGGTCATCTATTTCCTATTCCCTTCCTACAACATTGGAAGTTAATTTCCTTTTTAGAGCCCCTCTATATATTCTTTCCACCGTTCAGCTTTCCCCTCTTTGCTCATGACTGATTATCCGTCTGATCTTTTGATATTCTACAGCTGCTTTTCTGGTCTCTAAATATAGTTTTTTTTCCTGTGGCGGTATATATTTTTCCCCTAGTTAAACATTCTTTTACTGCCACTCATATGTTCTATAACATGTTTATATATTTGTTCTTTATGATTCGACTGTCAGCTTTTTAGGCCATCGTCAGTCAGTTAACTTAATATTGAACAGACAAGGCACACAACAACAGTGAGAGAGACTATGGTGAGAGTACATAGTTTTAGAAAGAATGTTTTCTAAAGATTTGAGAATTTTGTCGACTACACATTATTGTTTGCATTTTCTGGTTTCGATAAATAGTCACAAAATTCACACATCTTTCGAAAACTATCTTTGTATAACTATGTACTCTCAATGTATGGACTGCCTGTTCAGCATTAATTTAAGTGACGGTGGCCTAAAAAGCCGAATACCAGTTCGTAACAAACAAATAAATAAAAGTATTGTGAAACATAAATACAACGTTTCCAAGATTGTTATATGTCTATGTTCATCCAAGTAGCCTACAGACGGGATATTCCATAAATATGAAGTTATTAACCCTGCTCCACACATTAAAGATTCCCAGACTAACTTCAATGTCCAACAATGAAAATAAATGTGTTTATTCGAGTTTATACAGTCTTATGATTTATATAGGGGAAGAACACTGGTATTTGCCTACAAAACTGATATATGGTTCATTAATTCACGGCATTATTGCTCTAAAACGAGGCACTAAAGGGGATTTCCACCAGTTGATCACCGTGTCGAAATGAGCTAGGTATATGAGTTTCACCCAAACACAACTCATGCAATTATATATTTTTGACGACGTTACAGCGTTCAATGAATGAAATAAATCGCAATTTGCGATCAGTTATGTCTTCGCTGTACTAGGTTTAGATGAAATACCAACGTGCGGCGAATGAATATTTGTGCCCGGCCGGGATTCGAACTCGGGATCTCCTGCGTTTGCGTCTGCGTCTGTCTAGTCTGCCCTGTTCGCAAATTGCGATTTATTTCACAACTCATACAGTTGAAACACCTACCTTGTGAGATTGTGTCCGTTAATTGTAACAGGCAATTATGTATCCTCTGAACACCGAAACAAGTGCTTCAGAGCATTGTGTTAAATGGATAAGCACTATATACTATCTCGGTGATGAGTTAGGTATACAGTCATGTTAAGCGACAAAAGAAGTTGAACGCTCGAATTATTATGAACTCACAACAATGCTTAGATATTCTTAGGCTATCTGGAAACGATTCTTATGTACTGAAACAATCATCCCAGCGTCTCTTTTGCAGCGATTTAAGGATATCAAGGAAATGATGTCATGATAACCATCGAAAGAATTGGACGGAAAACAGCGCACTCATGCGACCCTAGTTGCGACCATGCTCATACCGGGACGCCACTTTTACCTTTTGAACGATGTTAGTACATCTACATAAATACTCTGCAAGTCAGATTGAAATGCATGGCAGAGGGTTCATCGAACCGCTTTTATGATGTTGCTCTACAGTTTCATTCTCCAATACCTCGCGGGAAAAAAGGAACACCTAAAGCTTTCCGTTTTCGATCTGATTTTTCTTATTTTATTTTGATGATCAAGTCTTCCTATGTAGGTGGGTGCTAACAAAATATGTTCGCATTCGGAAGAGGAAGCTGGTGAAAGAAATTTCGCAAATAGATCTTGTCGCAATGAGTAATGCCTTTTATTTATTTATTTATTTATTTATGATTTCCACCCCAACGCGTGCATCATTTCCGTAACACTCGCTATCCCCTAAATCGCGATAATACACAACGAGCTGCGATTCTCTGAGCTTTCTCTAAATCGTATGTCAGTCCCACTTGGTGTGGATCCCACAATGCGCAACAATATTCCGAAATAGGACGCACAAGTGTGGTGTAGGCAGTTTCTTTAGTGTAACTGTTACATCTTCTAAGTGTTCTGCCAATGAAACGTAGTCTTTGGTTCGCTTTCCGTACAATATTTTCCATGTGTTCTTTAGAATTCAAGTTGTTTGTAATTGTTACTCCTAAGTATTTAGTTTAATTTACGGCCTGTAGTTTTGACTGATTTATCGTGTAAATGAAGTTCAACGGGCTTCTTTTAGATGATATGGATGACTTCACACTTCTCATTATAAGGGCAATTGCCATTTTTTGCACCATGCTGCGATGTAATAAATGCTGGTCTTGTTCGAAGCGTTGAACAAAACCTATTGAAGCAGATGTTTAAAGTTGTTCTACTATCTTAAATAACGTACTGTAGCACACAGAAATAGCGTTTTCGCACCCGACTAAAGCGGCGGACTATGTCTGCCCGAAGTGCGTTCTTCATGACACACGTATTATGATTCTTCAGTTGCCGTTGAAAGAGTAATTTTAATGCTTAAGGAAATAAATCAAGCATAAGGATTCTCTAGTTATAACATATTTTGACTGCTGTACAGGCTGTAATATGGAGAACATGAAAATCCCTGGCGTTGAGTAGTAACCGAAAGAGCTGAAAACAAACAGTTCTTCGATTCATCAATATGAATTATCAATATGAATTTACAGAGATTTCTGATCCACACTGGCCCATTATCGCGAATCTCTCGTTCAACGTAAAATCCCGAGTGATTGGAGAAAAGTAGAGGTGACTCCAGTATATAAGAATGGCAAAAGAACGGACCCGTGGAATTACAGACCATTATCTGTTATATAATTTTGAACATACACTAAGTTAGAAAATAAGAAATTTCCTAGACAAAAATCAGCACGGATTTAGAAAGCATCGCACATATAGAACTCAGATTGGCCTTATTCACACGAGAGTTGCAGAGTAATGGGCAGATGGTATACTCCCAGATTTCGGAAAACCGTTTTGCATACGGCTAGAAGAATATTCTAACGATATATCTTACAAGGAACGATATCACAGTGTTTGGTTAGACTTATAAAAACATACGAAATTTAGGTTTCTAAATACAAAACATTTTAACATTTTGGACGTGTAGAAAAACCGTTGTAGTGCTCCCTATTGATTGTGAACGTTGGAGGAAGTTATTCAATGGTAAGAGATTATGTTGACAGCCTAAAATGTTTGCATTGTTACCGTGGTAGTCTCCCTTCCGTTCTCTGACCATCCAGTATTCGTTTTCTATTCAACTTGGATCTTCAAAACTGTCAATCAATGACCGGTACTTCACTCAGACTGTCTCCTTGATTCAGTAGGTCCGTTTAAGATTCTTTTTCGCTTTCGAGTACAATTTAAACAAGTTTAGCTCTGGTGTCAAGCAAATTAAAATCTTTTTGTCAGTTTCTTCTCAAACCTCATAAATAGATGTCGGTAATATTTTATTATATTTTAAATGTCTCGATTGATCTTTCATTGTACAGTTTTTTCATTAGTCGAAATTTATAATACCCCTCACGCTCTTTGGGTCCATTATCCCGCAGAAGATCATTCTTTCGAAAGCTTACAGACACTCTTCCATAATGAGGTAGCTTGCAACTAAACGCAACCTTCGACAAGCACGGACAAGAACATAAAAAAGACACTCATACAAACAAAGCTTTCTGCCACAGCCTTCACCAGGAAAAGGACAAACACTCACATTCTTAAAACCACACAGACACACCTCACTGACACTCAACCATCAACTCTGGTTGCTTCTGAGTGACGTCTTAACAAGGGCACCGAGTGCCCGAAAACAGCCATTAAAAGCAATTTAAGTATAGCTGCTTCCTGCTGTTTTAAAAGCCAAGTGAATAAACGTTACTGTAATCGGATATATTCAGTGCCTACTGGCAGTTAATGTCTGTTACATTTGTGTCTTGCCTCTGTTCTACTCTTGGCGTGCCTTGGTAGTGCCTTTGTTAGTTTAAATCAACTTGAGGTGGCTTTTATCTATTATAAAGTGTGTTCGCTGCGAAAGCCAATAGTCTTTTTTCGCCTAGTGTTGTCGACATCTAAGTTTACATTTCTTCAAATATTTGTAAATCTAAAGGACTTAACTGCTGCGGTTATCAGTCCCTAAGCTTACACACTACTTAAACTGACTTATGCTAAGGACAACACAGACAGCCGTGTTCGAGGGAGGAATCGAACCTCCGACGGCGAACAGCCGCGCGCTCAGTAGCAAGGCGCCTTAGACCACTCGGCCCCTCCACCGTGGCAAGTTTGCATTTTTACTGTTTGCCTGAAATATTCAAAGCTATCCAATACTTACCTTGCTCCTTTCTCAAGTAAGGGACGGCTTAAATGATTGTCACTTGTTTCTGAAAGCTAAAACTAGTTGATAGTATTAAATATCTATGGGAAATTGAACAACTCAATACTACCGGGAGAGATGTCAAAGTGAGGGGGAAAAGAAATGGCCGATGCTTTTCGCTGTCCATACATGATACTGTAATATATTCCATTCCGACCGTCTGTTACGCGTCTTGGCCTGATGATCACTTCAACAGCATCCTGTGGACGTGGGATGCGTGTCGTCCTTGGCAAGAACTCCCTGTAAGTGATACCTCCGTTAACCCGCTAGCAGGCTGTTTGCTCCGTGTTATGGCCGGATAGCGCACAGCATTCCTCCTCTGTCGCAATCACCTAGCTGCCATCTGCAGCGGCGGTCAAGAAACTATTTTCCCCTTTCGCCTAATATGAGCACTATTAATAGTTTTAAGAGATGGAAAATATGTCACTTTCAGATCGCGACTAACGTTAATTTCTGGTAGCGTACGGGTGCGTATTTGTTTATTCGTATGTTCCTTATTGTGTAATAAAAAGTAGGAAACGGAACTGGATTGGGCATATACGAGTGTTGGAACTTAAATAGTGGCAACTACTTATTCAAATCAAAATGTTCAAATGTTTGTACAGTCTATGGGATTTAACTATGGGGTCATCAGTCCCTAAACTTACAAACTACTTATGAACTACTTACGAACTAGGACGGCACAAATATCCATGCCCGAGGGGGGATTCGAACCCCCGACCGTAGTGGCCGTGCAGACCGTGACTGAAGCGCCTCAGTCCCCGCGGCCACTGCGGCCGGCCTACTTATTCACAACCGGTACAAAAGCGTTACGTGTTTGCACCAGTCAGGGCTATTCTATACGAGTGCTGAAATCGCGGCGGTGTTAACGCTGAAACCTAGGCATTAAATTTGCATACTATACAGGGCGCTAGGAACGCCGCGTTTTAAAGCGACGTTAGCGTTGGGGGTATACTATACACCGCGTATTTGGGGCGATGGCGTTGGTTTTACATTACAGTTTCAAAATGGACACTATCCAATTGGGCTGCGCCAGTCTGTATATATTACAAATGTATGAAGATCCTAATAAAAAGAGAAAAGCGAGACGTTGGGGTACACACCCGGTGCTTGCAAGTAGACTATCAACAGGACAGTTTCATTTAATGTGTCAGCAACACCGAATGTACGAAGAGAAATTCTTTCATTATTATAGAATGTCGGTTGCTTCTTTTGATGAACTGCTTTATGCCATATGTGAACATATAAGGAAGAAAGAACGACACAGTGATGAAAAAATGGATGCGAGACGTTTTTTTTTTCTTAAAAAAAAAAAAAAAAAAAAAAAAAAAAAAAAAAAAAAAAATTGTCCCATAGAGACTTCCACTTCTTCATTAGTTCTTTACCTGAAATAAAACTGTGTGTAAGTACATTAGATAAAAGTAAGTCAGTTGTTCATGTTACTTCGCTATGAATGATTCTTTTTTATGCTAACTGCACTGTTTACTTTCTGAACATATATATCGTAAGGGAGGTATTGTGATCTTGATTTAAAAAATAATAAAAAATTAAAAATAAATAAACGACCATTAGATTGCTGTACAATACGTCTTGACGTTGTGAAATACAGTCCCCTGCCATAAGTACTAGTAAGATTTTCAGCAACATAGATGAACAAAGTTGTAATGAAAGCATGTGATTTGGAAAGAAAAATACTGTTTACATAATATTTGTATTGATATGTGCTATCATCAAAATACTCTTGGTGTCCACAAAATGGAGAGTTAGTTTTCGTATAGTTCTTACATACCTGCTTTATCCTTATCAGCAGCACTCATCGCATGCCAATTTGGGTGCAAGGCGTCGCAGACTTCGTTCCAGCACTTCGTCTTCAATTGTTTGTCGCTGTAGTCCTTTCATCCGACTTCATAAATGGCAGACTGCTTCTCAATTTCATATATAAATGACTTCGTATCAAACATATTGACCGGCGACAAATAACAACTTCAGTGACACAAGCTGAGTCTCTAACGCCTCGTACAGTAGGGCACCAACGTTACTGACGCCGCGTTTTCACTCCTCCGACCGCTTTGCTGTCGCTCATCGCCGGGCTAACGCGGAAACACCGGCGTCCAAAACGCTCGTATAGTTTGTGTCATCGTAGTGCCATTGCTGTAGTCATTCGACGTTAACGCGGCGTAGTCGACGCCGCAATTTTAGCGCTCGTATAGAATACCCCTCAGTAAGCGCGAAAGCGTCACGGAGATGATCAGCAAATTCCAGAGGAAGACGCTGGAAGGGAGACCTTCTGCACCACGGCATGGGCTTCTGTCAAAATTTCCGAGAGCATACCTTTCTCAACGAGTTAACTAATATATTGCTACCTCCTGCGGATGTCTCTCGAAAAGACCACGAGGATAAAATTAACGAGATTAGAGCCCACATGGAGGCATACACAAATGATCCCCCGCCACACTCTTTGAGGTGGCTTACGGTGTATGGATGTAGATACAGATGTAGAGGGTGAGAATTGCCGACCACGTGACGTTTACACACACTTATATCTGATTTGATGTTATGAGAGATACATGCTTTGGTAACGTTATTTTTTGTAAGGAGACGTGACACAGACCATGCCGGTGCAAACGCCAGGGAGTGTCAGCGTCCTATTACACCGTTGCGTAAACAGAACGCTGCCACATAGCGGTGTCCCAGAGTGTGCTGAACTTTCTTCGTTGTTATTCTCTTTGCTGTTGTAACAGCCCGAATAAATAACATAAATGTTTCCAGAATGAAACTTCACTCTGCAGCGGAGTGTGCGCTGATATGAAACTTCCTGGCAGATTAAAATTGTGTGCCGGAACCGGGACTCGAACCTGGGACCTTTGCCTTTCGCGGGCAAGCGCACTACCGACTGGCGGAAGTAAAGTTGTGAGGCGGCATCGTGAGTCGTGTCGGGATAGCACAGTCGGTAGTGCGCTTGCCCGCGAAAGGCAAAGGTCCCAGGTTCGAGTCCCGGTTCCGGCACACAATTTTAATCTGCCAGGAAGTTTCAACATAAATGTTGTTGTTCGTTAAGCTTAAGGGACTTAACTGTGGGGTCATCAGGCCCTAAACTTGCAAACTACTTATGAACTAACTTATACTAAAGACAACACAAACATCCATGCCCGAGGAAGGATTCGAACCTCCGACGCGGGAGGCCGCGCGATCCGTAACGTGGCGCTCCAGGCCGTTCGGCTACTCCCGCGCGACTAAGATAATTGCTCCGGATAACATTATCAGAGCAAAAGTACTTCCTCCTAGAAAGTTCTCAATTTCTTGTGAATAAAAATTCCAAGCATATGTTCTGAGTAGTGTGATCTTTCTCTCTATCTCCTCTCTTTCTTGAGTAAGTTCTCGATGTGTATTGTGTTGTCACCTTAGGCACTGAACAGACGTATAATCTTACATTTTTTTCAGCTAGCTCAAGCAGGCAAACTATTCAGTATAGAAATATGAACAGGCATCTACGAATTCAGGAAGAGTTGAACATTGTTTAGATTTTAGTCTCATGTTCGGGAGCAGTTATTCAAATGTTCAAATGTTTGTAAATCTATGGGACTTAACTACTGAGGTTATCAGTTTCTAGGTTTTATAAACTACTTACACTAACTTAAAGTAACCTAAGGACTAAACACCACACACACACACACACACACACACATACCATAATCGAGGAAGGTCTCGAACCTCCGACGGTGAGCAATAGAGCTCTCCGCAGCAAGTCGCCTTAGAGAGCTCGGTTATTCCACCGCGTGTTGCAATTATTAAGACTAAATACGGAAAGTTCATGAAAATGAATTTTCTGACGATGTTACCAAATTTTCGACAAGCGAAATACTTCTTGGTTATTGAAGTTAGGTTACTATAAGAATATATGACATTTTCATCTATTACAACCTGTAACTCTGTCAAAGTTTTCTAAGAGGAGATACTTTTGGTTAAATATGACGCCCAATGGTCTACTCTCACATTAAGTGTGAAGCTATAAGAACCCGTGAGGTTTTTGTTACTAGAAACAGGCCCCTAGTTTTCCAATTAATCAGTTATTAATTTATGTGAAGCATCTACTTACTTCTAACAACATAAATTAATATTTATGTTGTCCGAAACGTATCTAAATAGGCCAACAGGTATTGGTAGAATGAACAAGAGCAACGCAAAATACAATACTTCAGTATAGCAGCAATATTTATTTTGTGCGATAACAGACTGTGAGGCTCTGAGATACACATTTGGAATTAGCTACTGATAAGGTCTTATTAATAGACTCTATTTCAAGACGTACAATACATATTTGTAATGCAGTTATTTAAAATTGTTAACGCGCACTCGAAACACGCAGATGAATGTACTTGTGTTTTATTTCTATGCCGGTAATGGAAAGACTCCACTGACTTCAGTCTCGTCGCTATGTAAAATGCTCGAAGTGTCGCTGTAATGATTTTTGGGAAGAAAATGATTTACCAACCCAATAAAGTTTTCATTGTTTTATCTGTATAAACGTTTTTTTCTACAGACTACGTAAAGGCAGAGTGGAACCTCAATAGAACTTACCCAACTCGAAGTATGATACAAAAAAGAAGACTATTTTCCGCTTGTGAGAAACTTCTCCAGTTTCATTCTTACTAAATCGGAGAATGCTCTTTCCAATGAGCACCTACATCTACATAGATACTCTGGAAATCACATTTAAGTGCATGGCAGAGGGTTCATTAACCACTTTTTCTCTACCGTTCCATTCTCTAATAGCGCGCGGGAAGAAAGAACACCTAAATCGTTCCGTTTTCGATCTGATTTCTCTTATTTTATTGGGATGGTTAAGTCTCCCTATGTAGGTGGGTGCTAGAAAAATATTTTCACATTCAGAAGTAAAAGTCAGTGATTGAAATTTCGTAAATAGATCTGGCCGCAACGAATAACGTCTTTCTTTCAATGATTTACACCTCAAATCGTGCAACATTTCCGTGACGCTTTCCCCTCTGTAACGTGATAAAACAAAACGAGCTGCCCTTCACTGAAGCTTCTCAGTGTCTTCCGTCAGTCGCACCTGGTGTGGGTCTCACATTGGGCAACAGTACTCCAGGAGAGGACGCACAAGTGTAATGTAGGCAGTCTCTTTGGTGGAGCTGTTGCATCTTTGAAGCGTTCTGCCAATGAAACATAACCTTTGGTTCGCCTTTCCCACAATATTTTCTGTGTGTTCTCTCCAGTCTAAGTTGTTCGTATTTGTAGCTCCGAGGTATTTGGTAGAATTTACGACCTTAAGGTATAACTGATTTATCGTAAATTGAAGTGGTCATGTGTATTACTTCACACTTTTTTTTTTATTTAGTGTCAATTGTCAATTTTCGAACCATGTAGAAATTTTGTCTAATTCGATTTGCAGTTGCTTTTGAGTCTCTGTTAACTTCACTAACCGATAAACGACAGTATCATCCGCGAACTGTCTAAGGGAGATATTCAGATAGTCTTCTAAATCGTTTATAAACACAAGGAAGAGTAGGGGACCTATAATGCCTCCCTGGGGAACGCCAGATATCACTTCTGTTTTACTCGATGACTTACCGTCAATTACTACGAACTGTGTCCTTTCTGATAGGAAATCTTGAATCCAATTGCACAATTGGGGCGATATTGCACAAGCACGCAATTTCATTAGAAGCCGCTTGCGAGGTACAGTGAGCAACTTCCCTCCACCCTTGTACTCAAACAGAGTACATTCTCAGGTGAAGTACATTCTCCGACTTGCTTTATCGTGAATTAGAGGATGATCTCGAAAATTCCGAGAATAAAATGCTATTCCGGTTAATTCATTCGACCTAATTGTGGTGAAACTTATATGTTAAAATAAAATGAGGTGGTTGGGATCGGTGACCGAAGCTTGGGTGTGTGAGTGTGCAAGGTTTGTGCAGATGCAACAGTACCTATATAGATTAGTACAGCACTGTGAATGTAAAACCTTATCTGAATATCTGATCATTAAGTAAGAGTCAATATTATAATTAATCAGCCTGGCATCGACTGACTGCAATGAGTATGGCCCTGTAAAGCGCTTTACTTTCCAGAACACGAGTCTCGTTAAACAATGAATGAGAAGTCCGGTTGTGGCTCAAGTTCTGATTCGTTAATCAGACAGACAAACTATTCATTAGTTAAGTTAAATGCTGATCAATGTTTGACACCAATTTGATACCCAAAATTAAATGTGAACATTGGTGGGGTGACTGATAGTAGCGGAATGGCGTAATTGTATGACACAATAAAAACACTAAAGTTGACAATTATGTGTCTTTTAATGAAAGATTAAAGTTTAACTTCCTACTATGACACAGACTGAGAATGACATCTATTCGTGGAATGGGAAACTATAACAGTATCTGATAGCAATGCAAGGAACTTGTAGGTTACAATCTAAAGGAACATCTAAATCAATAAATTTGTACTATCTATTCTAGGATGGAAAGTCCAAGTCGCCGTGGTGGAGTGGCCGAGCGGTCTGAAGCGTCTCGCTGCGGAGCGCGCGGTTGCTCGCCGTGGAGGTTCGAGTCCTCCGTGGGGCATGGGTGTGTGTGTTGTCCTTAGTTTAGTTTAAGTAGTTTTTAAGCTACGGACTGATGACCACGCAGTTTGGTCCGATAGAATTACAAACATTTGAACATTTTGAAAGTCCAAGTCGATAATTGTGTGATTGACTACTTATTTACAGTATAGATCAAAGTTTAGTTTATTAAATGCCAAAACTGACTAAGTATGGATTCAGTTGCGAGCTTAACAACAATTATCGTGTGTACCTACACCTTCTAGTCTATTAACAAACCAATTATTGTTTGTCAGCAAGTGGTGTAATTAATATCTGTATGAAAAGGCACGTTAAACAATAGACAAGTAATACCGGTAGTTACGTGATATGCAAGTTGGTTATGATTTCGTCAATTGAATATGAATGACATAACAAGTGAACAATAAGCAAGTGGTGTAATTAGTTTGATATGTCGAGTGCTTTCCACGATATGCAAGAAATATTGGTAGCTACCTGATAAATTAGTTGTCTACTATTCTTGTACAAAAAATGTAAGAGCGTGACAAATCGGGCTACTAAGTATGTGCGAAATAAATTTAAATTCACTCACCTCTTATCTGTAGACAGCAGCTTCTTCTTGCAGCACATTAATGATGAAATATAAATAAAATTGAAACTTGTGTCTATCCTACCATTTAAAAGTTACAGTCTAATATAACTTGGGGATAATACGTTCTTTAAAAAAAATAGAAGTTGCAAGTTAAGATTATTATTATTGTTACCTTATCAACACGACCATTACAAAAAAATAATACAAAAATCAAAATCAGAATTATTAAGACTCCTAACAGCTTAACCAACACCTAACTTCGTCCATCCACTTCCACTCACTCCAACTCTCTGACTCTGTCTTCTCGCGTACCTTTAATTATTCATATATTGTCTTTGGTCGAAGAGTGACAGTGAGAAAACAATGTTGCCATCATTCCGTGGCACCGAAACATCCAAATGGGAGGGTGACAATAATATTCACGTCCGGGGAGTTTGGTGGCCGTCGGAAGTGTTTTAAGCTCATAAGAGTGTTCCTGGAGCCACTCTGTAGCAGTTCTGGACGTGTGGGATATAGAATTGTTCTGTTGGAATTGCTCAAGTACGTCAGAATGCACAATGGAGTTGAATGGATGCGGGTGATCAGCCAGGTTGAGTACGTACGTGTCACCTGTCAGAGTCGTTTCTAGATATCTCATACAACTCCAACTGCACACGCCCCACACCACACCATCACATCTGCTTACAGTCCTCTGCTGTCATGCAGGGTCCATGGATTCATGAGGTTGCCTCCATACTTTTACACGCCCATCCGCTCGATACAACTGGAAACGAGACTCGTCAAAAAAAGGAACATGTTTCCAGGCAAAATCAATCCATTGTCAGTCAGTTTGCGGAAGGGTTGCACTTCTGTAACGATGAACGGTTCTCTTCAGTCGTCGTTGGTCCCGTTGTTACAGGATCTTAGACGCAGCGATGTTGTACCGAATTCCCGATATTCACGGTGCAATCGTGAAATAGCCCTACGGGAAAATTCCCACTTCAATCGCTACCTCGGAAGTGGCGTGTTTCATCTCTCATGCTGCGACTATAACAGCACGTTCGAACTTACTTAAATCGTGATAATTGCCATTACAGCAGTTGTAACCGATCAAACGCCTGCCGTACACCTGTTGTCTTATGTAGGAGTTGGGGTATACCGAATTGGTGCTTGTGTTGTTCGTAGTATAAGTTAGTTCATAAGTAGTTTGTAAGTCTAGGGACTGATGACCCCGCAGTTAAGTCCCATAAGCTTAACAAACATTTGAACATTATTTATTTATTATTTTATGTAGGATTTGCCGACTGGCCGCGCCGTCCTCTGAGTGTTTACATATCCTAATGATTGCATTCACATGCTTATAACAATTTCTTTGGCTCTTCAGTGCAAAAAGATATTTACAAGTTAAAATATTTTCTCTTAATTTTCCATCGAAAATAAGTACAATACTTAATATCTTCTTGAAAAATTTTAATCAGTAAAGTATAATAAACACTTAATACTTTAAATAGTTTTTAATGAAATGGAACCATCGTGATTTGATTATGACCAGGAGATTGTTTACCGATTGTCTGGTCGCCAGTATGGTGCTAGTTCATTTAGCGTTACCCAGGGTGCACGTGTAGTTTTCTACTACGGACGCGAACTAGCTTTACAAGATGGTGGAGACAGTAGTGAACCAAACTATGGGGATTATTTCAGGTACAATAAAATCAAGCCCCAGTCACTGGCTACCTGTACTGAGCCACATACCGCCACCTCACTTACGAAAAGAACATGCACTTCTCAGAGAATTAAAAAATAATAATAATAATAATAATAATAATAATAAAAATACAAGACAACCTGCAACTTACGATTCACACTTTGAGCAATAGCATTGACAGAGATAGATTGCGCTTTCGACATCCACCTCTTATAATTGCCAAAGATCTGGAGGAAAATTGTTTCTGTCTTGAAGAACGCTGGAAAGTGGAATGGGGAGGATCAGCACCACCACAGGTAAACACCTCAGTGAAACCGTCGAACAGATCTCCAGGCTTCGACCTACCCCGTAAAACCTGGACACCACCCTCAACAGGATAAGGACGGGCCAAGGCCGATGTGCGGACCCTCTACACAAACGGGGAAGAGCGTCATCTGCAGAGTGCGACTGCGGCGCTGAGAAACAGACGGTCCGGCACATCACTGCAGAGTGCCCTCTGAGAGCCTACTCTGGTCACACAACGGACTTCCTGGATGCGACTCAAAGTCCAGTGGAATATATTAATAGCCTAAATGTTAATTTGTAATTGTATATATGTTGTTCTTGACATAATTGTATTTAATTCTTGTATTTAACTGACAAAGTTATAAAGTTATTGTAGCAGTATATTTTTCCATAAACGTGATTTGTACTTGCCATACGCTAAATAAATAAATAAATGAAATGTAAGTGACTTCCACCATTTTTGTCATCAGAAATTGTAAGATGGGGTGGCTTAAAAGCTCTTTGACGTATTAAGAGCTCCAACTTGAACTAAGAGCGTTTAGATCCAAGCTGACATATCAACTTGAAATGCTGGATAAGCCATCTTGCATCATCCTGCAGTAACTCAACGCCACACCTTTCCGTACACACAGCCGTAATTTGCTGCTGTCACCTGGTGGTGTCGATGTACATGTACACTAGTGAAAAGACGTATGGCTCTTCAGGTGCCTGTGTATTTCTTTCGAGTTGGTAGGTGGAATGGATCAAGACTCGAAATATGCAATTCCGTAGACGATAATTCAAACACGAGTCCTTTATCAGGATTTTATGATTTTTTTCTTATATCAGTTTCTTTGACAGTAGGTATGAATCCATCTCCTTCTGTTTCAAACTGAACAGATGCTCCTCCTCTCCATTTCAACAAACTTTTACCCATATTATTATAATTAAACCAATCGCTGCTACTGAGTATTTTTTATTTTCACTACAGATCCGTTTCGGCTAATACTGCCATTGTTAAGTGACCTGAGTTTTAAATGGGTTTTAAATTGGTAACATTAAGATTAAACAATGGTATTTCATATTATAATATTACAGAAGGATCTTAATAACTACTTATGTATGTGTCTAGATGTTCAGACGTACATAAGACATCTAAAGCATATATATATTAACTGTCAAAAAAAATTTGATAATATTACGTATTTTGACAGTTGCAGCTAAGATCTCATATGTTTACAAAAGATGTACAACAGATATCATTGGCGTTTTGACATCTGTGTTAATAAACTATAGATGCTATAATATGATATAGTTTTGAAGTACATGTTGTATGCTTAAAATTTTTATGTTTTAATATATAGAAATTAACAGTAAAACATAAAAATTTTAAGTATACAACATGTACTTCGAAAGTAGACCATATTAAAGCATCTATAATTTATGAGCACAGATGTCAAATACGTTAAAGATATCCGTTGTACATCTTTTGTAAACATATGAAATCTTAGCTGTAACTATCAAAATACGTAATATTATCAAAATCTTTTTGACAGCTATAATATATATATATATATATATATATATATATATATATATATATATATATATATATATATATATATGCTTTAGATGTCTTATGTACGTCTCAACAACTAGACACATACGTAAGTAGTTATCAAGATCCTTCTGTTATATTACAATACGACATACCATTGTTTAATCTTAATGTTACCAATTTAAAACGCAGGTCACTTGACAATGGCAGTATTAGCCGAAACGGATCTGTAGTGAAAATAAAAAATACTCATTAGCAGCGATTGATTTAATTATAATAATATGTCACTTGCTGACCTTTTTAACGCTGCAGGCCCTATAGAACATAAATTTTACACATATGCCAAGCAATACTCAGATTAAGTATTGAGAGTTATTATAAACAGTATTTGGAATCTGAATTGCATTGTTTCTAAAAAAATCGAGTATAATCAAAAAAGGCTGAAGTAGTGCTGAATACAATAAAAACACATTCAGGAGGAGAAATGTTCAAATCATTGCAATGTCATTATTATTTAGGTTTCGTGTGGTATCCATGAAACATATGCAAGTATTTGTATCTTTAATTTATTACGCCTTAGCCAATTTCCTTCTTTCTCCTTGTCTTATCCAAGTCTGCGTTGGGCAAGTAAAATTACCGGTAACTGGTAAAAGTAAACCTTGTCATTTCATTAAAATTCATTATTTAATGTGTTGCTTATTTCACCTAAGCTAAGCATTTTTACATCACAATTTGACGAAATGATTTCTCTCGGTTCTGACCTAAGTCAAATATAAACAACTGCCATCTTTGGGAACCATTTCCTATGGATGTGCAAGTTTTTGACCCACAAAAACTTTGCACTCAAACATTTTTTATGATGGTGTAACAACCGAAAATCACATACAAAGCAGTAGAATAGCAAGAATTATAAACAGCCAATTAATGGCACAGAGAAGTTTCTTGGTTCAACACTAAATCAGAAAAAAGAACATGGGAATTGCGTCCACATAGTTAACTGTTTAACTTCAGACTAGCTGAAAACCCGCGTTGCCCGGGTATTTATTTATTTATTCCGCCATTTTTCAGGTATATATTTGTTTTTATAAGGTCTGTATGTCTGTAAAATATGTTAGGAATACAATTAGTAGTAAAGGTGTAATAGATTAAAACTTGGTGCGTGATGGTGCGGTTTTCCATGAACATTACTGTTTGTGTTCATATCTCATGAACTACGTGTCGTACTGTGATACTATTAGGAGGTACATTCAACTATATTCGTGTATACTGTCTGTAAAATTTCCTGCGTCTACAATTTGTAGTGTATTCATTATAAATTGTAACGTCATACCGAATGCCGTAGTTTTACTCCATAAATAGTGGAAAAGTAGTAAGCGAGAAACTTTTTTTTTCCTTTCATAATTTTACTATGGTTGCCAGTGAGAAAAAGTTTAATAAAGGTTTGAAATTATGTTTAAAGTTTGTTGCAAGTCGCTAAGTACTGTCGTTCTCATACAGTGTATTTCGAAAGTCTCGCCGAATTATATGGCATTTTTTGCGATTTCTATTGGTTATGACGTCATATCTTTTGAACTATGTGCCGTATGTAATTCTTAACCATGCAGCAATTGGTACCTCACGGTAAGGAATGTGTGTATCAAATTTGGTTGAAATCGGTCCAATGGTTTAGGAGAAAAAGAGAAGCATTGTCGCAAAATGCAGCAGTTTTTCGCGCATCTCATTGTTTATGACGTCATATCTCGTGAACTATATATCGTATGCGTTCTTACACTTACGGCGACCGTCCTCATGGATTGAAGCATTCGTGCACAAAATTTTATAAAGATTGGAACACGTACAACCATACGGACATTCTGCTTTATATATTAGACTTTTCAGTTTGATAAAAAATAGTTCTACGGACTGAGATCGAGACGGCCCCACAATGTGTTTACTGTACCAGGTGTACAGGCGATTTTGCCGGTGTACGAAATACTATTGTCATGTTCGAAAGATATCACCTACTTCGAGTTGAATACATAAGGATTCTTTTAGCTGTGTTTCAGGATATGTACAAAATAATAGATACAATTAGGCGCCTATTAAAGGAATCTATTGTTCAGTCTCTTCGATCTGCAATTAGTGAATTTGTAGAGTGGTCAGGGATTTACAGGAAATAATTGATGTATGAAGCATAGTATGGAAGGCGAAATTAATTTATTGACTGGGCTAATGGTTTTGTACAGTTGTTGGTGAGGTGTCCATGTTTAGGCGACGGGCGCGACGGGGATGGCGTCTCCGGTGGCGACGTATCCGAACTCGTCGGCCTTGTACTTGATGTCGACGAGCTTGCCCTCAGGGCTGGTGTACTGGTATCCTCCGCTCTTGATCAGCACGTGGTCCTTGCCGTCAGGGGTGGGCTTCAGTTCGCCGTGTTCCACCACCGTGATGCCGTTGGCCGTTTGGTACCTGTGGACCCACATCCTGTGTTACTCGGGTGACAAAATTACGTATATTCCAGCGTGTATCGAACTTTCTCAGTGCTATCACGTTGTACTTGGCATTTAAGTTCACAAGTGTCCCTTTCATTGACTTAAAATGATACGAAATGTCTTGGGTAGTCATGTAGAAATAGGTTACTACAGTAAATTATAGTAAATTATTTATTTTATTTCGGGGGAGGGAAGATTTGAGTCTGTGCATTTGCGTGCAACGTTTTATCGGTGTTCTGAATACTCTGTCAACCAGATTCATGTATACATATTATCAGTACCAAAAAATGGTACGCAAAGAATTAGAGTGTTTGAAATTTGGGGGAGGGGGGAAGGGAGGCTACTTCAAAATATCGGGGGATTTGGGGGGGGGGTGAAAAGTACCGTGCCTCCCCCCTCCCCACATGTCGGACCATCTGAAGCTGGTCACATGATGCATGAAACTCACTTGACTGGAAAATCTCTGCAAAGTTTCAGTTTTCAGCAGTCTAAGTCTTGTAGGACAGCTCATTATACAGCGAGCAGATCAGAAAGACATTTGATGAGCGTCATCCACTATACGGCAGCTGTAACGGATCCAAAAGACTAAAATCAAGGTATCGGTTTCTCATTGACACTTTGGATGAACCCCTAGTCACCTATCCTATTCCATAACATCCACAAACGAAACTGCTGTAATATGGCTATTGGACCGTGATGGTAATAAATGCTGTTGTTGTTGTGGTTTTCAGTCCGCAGACTGGTTTGATGCAGCTCTCCACGCTATCCTGTCCTGTGCAAGCCTCTTCATCTGAGAAAAATAACGGCAACCTACATCACTTTGAATCTGTTACTTTATTCGTTCCTACCCTCTACGATTTTTTACCCCACATACTTCCTTCTAATGTTAAGCTGACAATTCCTGTCTCATAATATGTCTCCTCAACCTATCCCTTCTCTTACTCAGGATTTCCCACAAACTCCTTTTCTCAACAATTCTGTTCAATACCTCCTCATTCGTTACTCCATCTACTCTTCATCATTCATCTGTAGCACCAAATTTTAAAATCTTCTATCATCTTTTTTGTTTGAGCACCTTATCGTTCACGTTTCACTGCCATACAACGCTACACTCAAGAAAAATGCTTTCAGAAAGGACTTCCTAACATTTAAACTAATGTGGATGTCAACAAATTTCGCTTCTTTAGAAACGCGTTTGTTCCCATAGCCATTGTCTGAGCTCCTTATCGTCCATGTTTCACTCACATACAATGCTACACACCAGACAAGTGCTTTCGGAAAGGACTTCCTAACACTTAAACTAACGTTGGGTGTTAACAAATTTCGCTTCTTCAGAAACGCTTTTCTTCTCATAGTCATTCTGCATTTTATATCTTCTTTACTTCGGTCACCAGAAGTTATTTTATACCCAAATAACAACACTAATCTACTACTATTATTGCCTCCTTTCGTAATCTAATTCCTTCAGAATTGCCTGATTTTCTTACACTACATTCCATTAACTTTCTTTTACTCTTGTTAATTTTCATCTTGTACCTTCCTTTCAAGACACTATTTAATTGCTTTTCCAGGTCCTCTGCAGTTTCTGACAGAATTACTATGTCATCAGCAAACAGCAAAGATTTCATTTCTTCTCCCTGAACTTTAATTCCTTATCCAAATTTATCCTTGCATTCCTACACGGCTTGCTTAATGTACAGAGTGGACAACATTGGAGAAACGCTACAATCCTGTCTTACTCCCTTCCCAACCACTGCGACCCTTTCATGCCCTTCGACTCTAATAATTATAATTCTTCCCTCCCTATATTTCACCCCTGCTACTTTCAGATAATGAAAGAGTGTATTCCAGTCAAAACTGTCAAAAGCTTTCTCCAGAAGCTTGCAATCCTTACAGTGATTCATTAGATACAATGTGTAGTGTCCGTGATTATTGATGGACCCAGTGCACATGTCCTTCAGACATAGGCGTAGACAGGATTTGATTTCTGGAGGGGTTTGTAACAAATAAACATGTAAAAAAATTACGTGTGTCTTTTAATAACACACGTTAAAACAGATATCCACGGCTGTCCATTTGCTTCGTATGAAAAGGCACATTATCTTGCCTCGCAGTGGGATAAATCTATTTACAGTGATAGCGATTATTTTCGAAATAATGAAAGCAGAAAATTCTATTCGCGACCGATGAATTCGGATGGTTTCTGCTTCCTGCAGCTATTGCCAAGCTGCTTACACACAAGGCAAGGGATTTTGTTTGCCTCTTCCCTCAAACCTAACCCGAGACATAAAGAAACCGCTCCAGATCATGATGCAATGAACGTCGTTGCAGAAGATCAATTACTCGCATACTCTGGACACATTCTTAGTAGACTCTTCTTGTCATCGAACATTAGTGTTTTATGTCAATAATGAACTGTTGAACAAACAGGATAACCCTGAGTAGAGAGAAAGTCAAAAATAATAACGGAAGGACTGTTAAAAGAAGATAAGGAGGGAAAGAAAAATGTCGGATTATCACATTGCATACATTTTCCGTTCCTGACAGTTTGAAAAGGCAGTACTTTGACGTGTAAATTAAACGGCAATCCATAGTTAGACAATTTCTTCCACTTTTTTATTAGTTTCGTTAAAATTTCGAGAGGGGTTTGAACCCCTGAACCCCCCCCCCCTGGCTAACACTTGCCTTCAGACATGGAAGGCGTGAAGGGATATTGTAATGGACGCTCGCGAAAATAGGGTCGAGTTCCGGTGCGGTACAAATTTTCGAATGTCACCATTAAATCGAGCAGTTCATAGTGATTCATATTCATATTTCGAATATCATTTTTGTAATTAATTTGACAGTGCAGTCTCTGCAGAGTCCGGCATTAGTTCCATTAGTGAACACGGAAACTGCACATCGTAGAAGGAACCCTATAACACGCACCTTACGCTCGATTGCAGAGAGCCGGCCGCGGTGGCCGAGGAGACAGAGGCGCTCCAGTCACGGTCTGCACGGACACTACGGTCGGGGGTTCGAATCCCCCCTCGGGCATGGATATTTGTGCCGTCCTAGTTCTTAAGTAGTTCATAAGTAGTTTGTAAGTTTAGGGACTAATGACCCCGTAGTTAAGTCCAATAGACTATACAAACATTTGAATTTGATTGCAGAGTATGCATGTAGACGTCCATGTAGACTGACAGAATTAGTGAATTACCAGGAAATTCATTTCAGCCGAGGGGCTGCTGTTGTGAATGTCACCGTATATGGAATTAACAGCGTCATTACTTGTAAGTTCAACCACTTTGGTCAAACAAGGTAAGTATTTTAATGTCTACAAATCAGATGATTTAATCATGCTTCGTTGCCGAATGTGACAGTTGTATCCATGAAATTTATCAGCTGATGTAACACGAAATTATATAAGCTGTAAAAACTGACTGACGTGTTGTAGTTATTGTATTCGCAAAAGATCCATTCCAGTGGTGACAGGAGAAGATCGAATCAGCTGCAGTCCTAGTCTAATCACTAATGCTTTACTTGCATTTATATCTACGGATAACTGTAGTCGCGATAGCAGCTCAGGGCCAGAAAATTATTTTGAAATAGTCTTACAAACCCTCTGTCCCATAATGCATATCTCTGACCATTGTTGAAAGAGCTAGAACGTTGCTACCCAACGACGCAAGAGAGAATGAGGGAGAGAACTCACGAGAGCGAGTACTGTCCGGCCGCATCGTGCACCTCCTCACGGGACAGCACCTCGATGGGTTTGGTGTCGGCCAGCACGTAGGACACGGCGAAGACCAGGCACAGCTGAAACACGGAGACAGGTATACACTCATATTAGAAAGGCGTCTTCCACTGCAGGTCACTCCAGACAACTACCCTGTCACTCGCTGTCTTACAATAATTCTTTTTTCCTTAGCAGATAAGTCATGGCTACTTGAAAAAGGATAAATTCTGCTAATCAAAATATCAGACTGACTTGCAAAATTACTAAAGAAAAGAATTCAGTTTATCCACAACTTAACAGTTCATCTACAGGCTGCTTTAGAAGGTAAGACGTAACATTTAATTTATAGACTGTTTTAGAAGGTTGTGTGTGGCTCATGAAATATGATGATAGACATGGAACTAATGTTATAACTTCAGTCCCATTAGCCGAGATACATCTACTTCAGTTGAGATTGGACTTTTATTGAATTCTTCGACGATCTAGAGAGAGATAAATTCCGTGATTATAAAATGTCACAAAATATATCGTGTGCCAGGCCATGAACCACATTTGTCAACATTGAGCTTGCTTGATTAGTGCGCACCCAAAGTCGGAGTAATACTTCAACACACTAAGGTACTATTTCGGCTATTCTTATAATTGTGATTAGGCACCGGTTTCCACAGTAGTATGATAATTTCTTTTTAAATTCTCGGAAAAGAATGTCACTATTCTACTGACTGCCTGTGGACCGCCACAGATCTAGAATATGATTAATTTTCAGTACCTGCTAGCACTGCTAGACGTAAAATCATTAAAAGCTTTGTAATCTTTCTTCATGGAATAATTTTCTGTAGTTTCCCAGAGTCTAAACAGTAAAATAATCATGTACGTATGTCAGAACTTTGAAATACATTTCTGAAAAAATTAACTAAGTAAGGGGCCTATTATTCTGATCCCAAAACAGCCGAAGCGCTAGAATTTTACAAGAAAGTTTAATATCTCAAGTAGAAGAAAATAAGCGTTATGTTCCATCGACTACAACTCCAATGTAGGCAAAGATCAAGCGAGCCAGAATATACAACGTCTGCTGACAAAAGACTGATTCGTAAGCTTAGAGACTCCATGGGAAAGTTCAGTAGAAGGTATGTAGAGAGCAAGTGAGAGTCCATACTACCTCTGCTACAATGAAGAGTGTAGAAAAAAGACAAATGAAATAGCGAGTCCTACAGTCGAGATACTACTTACTAAAGTAGATGAGAATACTTACAGCGATGCACTTCATGGTGAGTGGTGGGTTGTGACGGCTGTGCTGTCTCTGGAAGTGAGCGGATGACTATGCCATGCTGTCGTTCCACGGCCTCTTATATACCTGCACCAACTCTTCACTCACAGTCCACAATAACGGCGCGGTCATTTTCTTGTTTCTCAGCTGACTGAGACCTTGAGTTAGTCGATGATCCTTAATAGCCTGTAGGAGTCTTCCTCTCCGCTGTTCAGCACATGTAACTTACAGTACTTGCAACCGAAATTCGACATTATTATGAAATAAGCAACAAACTGTTAGCAGAGTTAGTTTTTCAAAATTATAATAGAAAGAAGCTTAGTATCTGCAGACAATGTATTTTATTACCAATGTTTCTAATTGAACGATAAATCACTGTCCCTAATTTTGTCCTTGTCGTAGCTTACTTTAGGGGGAAAAAAAACCAGTAAATTTTATAGCAAGTATATGAACGTAATGACGGAATGAAGTCTAAGTAAATTTTCTGAACATTCTCTTCTTTATAGCACTACTAGGAGGGCCAAAGTTATAATGGATTTTGCAACTTTGCTCGTAGTGGCATGTGGAAGAATAAAAATAAATTACGTTAGAAGTTAAAGTTTGTCAGTAGCGAGATTATCGTTGCTAGAACATCATCTCAAACGAAACAGAATGCAGATAGAAGCCTTTAGGGTTTCATGTAAAGTAATTTAGGGAAATTCTTCAGGAAAAATGTAGGGCAGCAGCGTATCTACATGTAGAATAGAATATTAACTGCGAACATTCAGTCCTAGAATGAAAGACATATTACACGATGTTACGTGAAAAAAGAAACAGAGAATATGTTAGTGAAAAGTACACTCAGAATTTGTATTTCTATTTAGCAGTCGTTTTTATTACTAGGTGATGAACTAGATCAGATAATACGTCGGACATACACTCTGCTCTTGTGGTTGAATCTTGTTAGGTTAGTAATGTCCTTTAGTTTGATAGCGCTATCCCAACTATCTTATAATAAAGAAGGATGTCCGTTTGTTTGATGGCTTCTAATGCATACAAATCTACAGTTTTATTAATGCGTTTCCTTTAAATCGAGGCTTTTTTTTTAATAACCAACATGGGTTTAGGAACCACTGATCACGTGTTACACAGCTTTTCTTCTTGAGTTTGCGTATAGACTGACAACAATCCTACTGTAAGTCGAAACTGTGACGTTGAAATTGATTTACTGACAGGAACGAAGCCTTTTAGTCATCAACAATATATAACAACAATTTCACTTCGCTTAAATCTAATTACTGTAATAAACAAATGAATAATGATAATTTTCAAATGTTTGTAAAGCTGTGGGACCAAACTGCAGTGGTCTTCGGTCCCTAGACTTACAAACTGCTGAATCCAACTTATGCTAAGGACAATACAAAAAGCCCGAGCGAGGACTCGGATCTCTGACAGAGAAAAAACGCGCACTCCGCAGCAAGACGCCTTAGAGCGCACGGCCACCACGCGCGGTATGCATTAACAGTAAGAGGGTCGACTTAATTCATACGGTAGTTTTAACGTAGAAATAGCATTCTAACTCACTAAGATGACGGACAGGATTCAACTGACATATGTGCTCAGCATAGATAACGTCATCTCCCTTTATTTTAACCTCCTTGGAATACTGAATTAAATTAGAAACAAACTCTCAGTTTACTACATATTAAATTTGGACATGAAAGTGCAATTAAAGAACCATTATTCGTATTTAAGTATTTATGTTGCGTGTAGAATCACGTAATCAAAATCTAAGAACAACAGGGGTGAAGCAATAAGTTACACCAATGTTATATTTGTATTGACGTACAAAACGAATAATTATATATGCAGGCATAATTTTTTTTTTTTTTAAATGTCTTGGTCGCACTATTTTTTATTTTATCATTACGCGTTTCGATACATCATCATCAGATCTGTGGCACAAATGATAAAAATAAATTACATTTCGGATGTTTACTGTTCATGATCACAAAATTCATAGGGAGCACAAACACATTATATGCAAATATACAAACAAACTTTTTGTAAAACGATGGCAGTTAAAATACATCTTATTGGAGATGAGTGACTAAAATATAAACCACCGTCGTCGACGTCTAGTGAAGGTGTTCAACTAGATTCTCATGGCAAACTGTGGTGAGAGGAAGGAAACACCGTGATTATATTACAGGGTTAACCAGGAAATGCCTGTATTGTGTCTAAAAAGAGAATAATAATGGGGGGAGATGAGCAGCCATATGACTGTCACGTCATAATGGTTTAGCATGTTTGCTTCTTAGATATTTTCGTTGGAATTTATGCTGTATTTGGCCACGCCCAATCCAATCCTTCTGCCCTCCCACTTCTCCACTTTTCGTACACCCAATCCCAGTAATATGTTTTTATAATAACGTATCTGATATTTTTCTTTTGACTTAACACATTTTGTAGCCACGTTTTTCATAGCTTCTATGTCAGAGGGAGCAAGATGATGTTATTGTAAATTCATTCAGGTAATATTTAATTTTAACCCTGCACCATCTGGCGGATATTGGATCTACATTACCTATTACGGTGTTTAAACCCTCTCATCACAATTTGGCATGAGAATCTAGTTGAACACCTTCACTAGACATCCACGATGGTGATTTACATTTTAGTTAGTCATCTTCAATAAAATGTATTTTAACTGCCATCGTTTTACAAAACGTTTGTTAGTATATTTGCATATAATGTGTTTGTGCTGCATATGAATTTTGTGATTATAAACTTTAAACATCCGAAATGTAATTTATTTTTGTTATTTGTGCCACAGACCTGATGATGATGTATCGAAACGCGTAATGATAAAATAACAAACAGTGGGACCAAGACATTAAAAAAAAAAATTATGCATGCCAACGTATGGTCGCTTGTCCGCAAAAAATGGAAGGTTTTATGAACCAAGTGATAAAAATTATATATGCAAAGGTGTTTCTTTTGGTAATAGGTGTTGATAAAGCGACCTAGCAACAATTTTCCGTCATTATGGCCCTATGTACATGTTTATGTACTGCATAAAAATGAAACTGAGGAGAATAAAATGTTAAATATCTAACAACAGACGGGCAACATTTTTAAATAAATTTATGTTTGAATGTTTATAGCAATCTATGTATGACTGTTTATGCATAACGACACAGGCAAACCCATATACGTATAAAACTGTTTATATATGAAACTATGTTGCTGTAAATAGTGAAATCGTACACTAATGCATATTCGGCAATGTGGCACTGAAAATCCTTCCGTCAATCCTGAGTTTGATTTTCGTGTGTTCTCATTATCATGAAAGCCTAACAATTTCAGATAACAAGCTGTCGGGCAGTTGACTTCTATCTCATAGTCCAGTACTCAGGTTCTATCTACCTGAAAAGTAGAATCTGGTCTTTCGATCTCGGAGAACCTCTCGCTAAATTTTAAATTCTCGGCCTTTTCTCAATATTTCGTTTTTATTTTATATAGAGCAAGTTACGAAGTCGAAGACATACAATTATCTGCAAATTTCACTGCATCTGCTTCTACAGCTACACAAATTCTCTGCAATAAATCACATTTGAGTGCTTGTCAGAGGATTCATCGCACCGCTTTTATGATATTTCTCCACCGTTCCGCCTCCATTACAGCGCGCGGGAGATAAGAACAACCTAAATATGTCCGTTTTCGATCTGATGTCTCTTATTTTATTATTATGATAAAGTCTCCCCATATAGGTGGGTGCTGTCAAAATATGTTCGCATTCGGAGGAGAAAGTTGATGAAACAAATTTCACAAATAGATCTCTTCGCAACGAATGACACCTTTCTTTTAATGATTTCCACCCCAGCTCGTGCATCATTTCCGCGTAACTCTTATTGGTGAAGTTTTCGCGGACTTGAGAATTCACGTGTTTTTGTAAGTTGGTCATATCGTGGTAGTCCTAGTGTCCATTCTTGGCGTAATTTAATTTAAATGCCCTGCTGCATGGAAGTAGGGAATCATTTCTCTGGCTGGGTCGAGATGGAGATTTCAGTCACCCATACGTTCATTATGGCGAAATTTTTCATTGGAGTAAACATAAGTAGCATAGGTCTTCGAGAGTTTAACTTCAATTACATGCAGTTCTGTATCCTTAGAATATGTCATCAGATGGGTAAGAAGTATCGACAGTGCGAATTAGGGCGAACATCTCTTTCTTCATACCCAAAGCAGCATAAGCAAGACTATGCGCACAGACAGCTAAGTGGTAAGCTACCATGATGTCGGACAACAGCTCTTTCAGAACACTCCCAGCCGTAATCTCCCCTATGGCAGCCATGAATGACATTAAGAGTTGGAAACGTCCAAGCCTCACAACGTCATTGTAAAACTCTGGAATAGAGGCAATCACATCACGAGTCGTCCAAACAATGGCTTGTCAAAAGTGACAAATGTCTCATCGTAGGGGAGAGGGGTACAATATGCCTCTTCCGTCCAACAAGTACACATTGATGTAAGTGATGTTCAGGATGAAATGACTGCAGCACATACGAACCATCAAGTCGCGAAGCTTCATAATATGAAGATGAAGATTCTAACAGCGTCAGGGAGTTTAGAAGACGTTTGTGTCAAAACTCCAGGAGGAGAGGCTGTTTCTCGAGGACAACATGATGGGAACCGCCAAAAACATGTTAGTGTAAGTGTGATGAATATTTTAGAACTTATATTTTCTAAAATAATTTAGCCTACAGTTCTCACAATTCGGGACCTTTCTTCTTGTGGGTCTAGCTTCTTGTTCGGATAAATACCAGTTGCCAAACAAATTTTGTGTCCAGTGTTCTTGAAACATACAATACTCAGTTGAGTAAACCAGAGATGTTAAAATGTTTGTAAATCTATGGGACTTAACTACTGTGGTTATTAGTCCTAGGCTTACAAACTACTTAACTAACCTAAGGACAACACACACACAGTAGCCCGATGGAGGACTCAAACCTCCGATGGGGAGCAACCGCGCGCTCTGCAGCAATACGCCTTAGAGCGCTCGACCATTCCAGTCGTTTCAGATGATTATGACATCTTCATACACTTCTTACAAGCGCTTTCTCGCATTTTAAAACGTGGACGACAATTAAAAAAATAATAATAATAATAAATAAAAAGTTCAAATATTTGTAAAGTTTATGGGACTTAGCTGCGGGGTCCCTAAACTTACAAACTACTTATGAACTAATTTATACTAAAGACGGCACAAATATCCATGTCCGAGGGGGGATTCCAACCTCCGACGCGGGAGGCCGCGAGATCCGCAACGTGGCGCTCCACACCGCTTTTTTTTCTTTCCTCATAGGCTAAATCTACCTTGTGCTGTCGTTCTTCATTTCGGTATTGTTGGTTTGTTGAATATTTGGCTCAGCTTTTTTATTTTATTAATTAATTAATTTTTTACTTTAGCCCCCTGACCGGGCGCGCTGAGCCACGGCGCCCGGTAACCGCTCGGCTACTCCCGCGCGGTGATAATTTTCAGGCACTTCATCAAACGACTTTCGAAGTGTAACCTATCACTCGTGACTCTTCTCCTCGAGAAACGTGAATATAGTTTCCAAGGCTTGATCTATGTTGGTATTAAGTTTTTATTGGTCTTTCGCAGATACATTTGATGATATTCCACGTTAACAGCAATTAAACCTGTGTCATTATTACTGAACATGCCTGCACAGTCTTCAATTTCTGTCCCAATTAATCATCTTCCAGTATCATATATGGCGAAATCGTTCTCGCTACCTCTGTTAGCGTTACTTTGACCTTGGAATTGCACATTTCCTTTCCTTCTGTTTTTGTGCACACTTTAGCAACGTACGTTTCACCTTACTCAATGTAAATAGAATTATTGCCAAATGGACGTTATATGGAAAAAACCTGCAATTTACTTGCTAATTTAAGAAATTTATAGTATTTTTGAACCTTTGTATGTCTGTAACAGTTGACTCAGAAATAATTTTTAGCAGTGAAATGTGCAGGAATTTTAATGCTCTCAATCATAATAAAAGTCCCGTAAACCGCATGTTTTAGAAGCATCTGCTCTCTCGAAAAATTTAGTAAGCGATAAACTTTTTTTTCCTTTCGTCACTTTGTGGGGCTGACGGCAGCAAAAAAAGTTTCGTGACGATTTGGTATGTGAAAATCACCTCGAAAGTTGCTAAGTTCGAAGTCTTTCATTCTGAAACGAAACAATGAACCCTCTGCCATGCACTTCAATGTGACTTGCAGAGTATTTATATAGATAGATGTAGAAATACTGGGGACCGTGTACCGGAATAGTCGTTTAGTAATACACATAGCTATACTAACATGAAATTTTACTATTAGTAAAGATTGCATTACACTTCCCGTAATCTGACTTTTCACTACCTTAGGCTCACTCATACTATACGTATACAAAATGTATATCAGTTTGTAATACTTTGTTCCTAAAACATATCCATACGCTAGTTTATAGTTCAGTAAGTGAAAAGAAAAAATAAATAATAAGTGTCCGATCAGCCTCTCTGATGTCTTTCACTGCTGTTTGAAATTGTCGTTGAACTGTAGGTTTCTCTCTCGCTACGTATGACAACTCGCTCTCATATTCGAAGAACAGCAGCTCCCTTTGGAACTGGAAATGATCTTTGGTTCCTTCTATTTGTCCAGGTTTTAGTTCCATATGTTTTTAATTGAATTTCATCTGCAGTCCATCTGCATTAAATTATGTTCAGAAGTCTCATCTGCTCCTCTAAATGTTTTTACAATCTCTCGCATTTTAGAAATCTTGTATTACCATTATGTTATCTGTCTGAAACCTGTCGGTGCCTCAAGGTCGCTTCTATGTATACAACGTAATTTAATGATTGTTCTACCTAATATTAAGTATGTCTGAACTTTATGCAAAGTTCTACCACTCTGCTTCGTCTTTCATCTCTTTTTCCGAGTCTGCGTTCTCTTACTTTTTCCACCTCTTTCTTTTTGTATAGAATTTGCCGTTTTCATAAATAAACTCGCGTTTCAACTATCTGAATATTTTCTTTTATACGAATTCTTATTTTTTTAGTCAATGTTGGTCCGATTCATGAGTTATACCTATTTGGTTTTGTGTCGGTTACCCTCTATTAAGATGATAAGAAATCCTATTCTTCATACCACCGCACATCACTTGATTTACTCTGTAAGTAAGCTCAACCTATCTTATTTTTAACTTTATATCCTTCTATTAGATTAATGCGTCCCTTATGGTCCAACTCGTAGAACACCCATTTTCTATTTCCTAATAACTACATAATTATGAAAGAGCCCATCCAGAAATCTGGATGGGATACATTGTACCTCGGAAATGTTACATAGGAGGATGCCGCACAGAATAGTTCGACAGCTGAGGAAAGAAAACGACTGCACTTTCCCCTTGTTTTCAGACGTGCCGGCTGATGATACAAGGTCAGCTCGGTCAACCATCTACATTGGTCCTCCGGCAATTACTGAAAATAGCTGCTGCCGCTCTTGACGTACGCTAAGTATCCCACGTTTCTCCACAAATACTTTTACTATTTGATTGACTGCACATACAGTACGGCTATCTGTATCTTTTTCTCGCGGGCCTGAGGCATCTGCTATAATATATACACATTGTTGTTGTTATGGTCTTCAGTCCGTAGACTGGTTTGATGCAGCTCTCCACGCTACCCTGTCCTGTACAAGTCTCTTCATCTGAGAATACGTTCGGCAACCTACATCCTTTTGAATCTGCTTACTGCATTCGTCCCTCGTTCTCCCTCTACGATTTTTACCCCACACACTTCCTTCTAATGCTAAGTTGACAATTCCTTGATGTCTCAGAATGTGTCCTACCAATCTATCCCATCTCTTAGTCAGGATATGCCAGAAACTCCTTTTCTCCCCAATTCGGTTAAACACCTCCTCATTAGTCATGTGATCTACCCATCTAACCTTCATCATTCGCCTGTAGCACCACATTTCAAACGCTTCTATAATCTTTTTGTCTAAATTCCATATCGTCCACGTTTCACTGCCATACAATGCTACACTTCAGACAAATGCTTTCAGGAAGGACTTCCTAACATTTAAATTAATATTGGATGTCAACAAGTTTCGCTTCTTTAGAAACGCTTTTCTCCCCATAGCCATTCTGGATTTTATATGTTCTTTACTTCGGCCATCAGAAGTTATCTTGATACCCAAATAACAAAATTCATCTACTACTTTTATTGTCTCATTACGTAATCTAATTCCTTCAGCATCGCCTGATTTTCTAACATTACATTCCACTACCTTCGTTTTACTCTTGTTAATGTTCATCTTATATCTTCCTTTCAAGACACTGTCCTTTCCATTCAATTGCTCTTCCAGATCCTTTGCAGTCTCTGACAGAATTACTATGTCATCGGCAAATGGCAAACTTTTTATTTCTTCTCCCTGAACTTTAATTCCCTCTCCAAATTTCTCCTTCCATTCCTTCACTGTTTGCTAAATGTACAGATTGAGCAACATTGGGGAAAGGCTAGAACCGTATCTTACTCCCTTACCAACCTCTGCGTCCCTTTCTTGCCCTTCGACTCTAATAACCTATGTATGGTTTTTGTATAGGTTGAATATAACTCTTCGCTCCCTATATTTTACACCTGGTACCTTCAGAATTTGGAAGAGTGTATTCCAGTCGACATTGTCAAAAGCTTTCTCTAAATCTACAAACTCCAAAAACGTAGGTTTGCCCTTCCTTAGCCTATATTCTAAGATAAAGGAAAGGTACCGTGACGCAGATGTACATAAAATAAAAATGTGTGGAAGTAGTTTGGTAAAAGGAAGTAGATGATTACGTATAATACGAAAGGTACTATGCCATAGATGTGAACGAAATCAAAATCATCTGAGTACGTAGTATGGTAAAAGGAAGTGGATGTTTTCGCATCTATTAACTCTGACTTTACTTTATATATAACGCATTAAAATCACCAATAATAATAATGAATATCGAAAACTGAAATACTACTACTTTGCCCTACGTACCGATCACGTGCTTTGGTAACAATAACAACCTTTCATGAAATCACATACTAGTGACGTTACTGTATAAGGTTCATTTGCAGTAACACTGCTGGATAACTACAACTGCTAGGTCGATAACGTAATAACGTTTTTCTCTTTCCTTTTGTAAGAGTAAATTTCTAGTTGCTTGCTTCCGTAACCAAGGAGGAAGGCAAAGAGAAGATAGTCAGGGGATGGATAAAGAGAGAGGAGGAGTTGGTGGGAGATAGAGGGAGGGGGGAGATTGACAGAGATAAGAAATGGAGAGTAGATGGACAGAATGTAGATAACGTTTGCTTTTCCCAGAGACAATTACACGCCGCATGCCAGAGAGTCGGTAAGCCTTGTGATCTTTATGTAATGCAGTAAAAGGACAAAAGAATTGTAAATGTACTGGGTTTACAATAGTTTAACTTCTGAGAAAACATCATTTTTCTAACTTTCCTTTCATACCACACACCACAGTAACTCAAAGAAGGTATTGATTTGAGTGCTATATTTTCTCGTTGCATCTATATTTGCAGGAATTCTTGCATTTACATTCCCACTAATATATCATACTGAGCCACAGTCAAGTGTGGCAGGGCTTAACACTTTTAACACTTAATTTGAACATTTCTGGGAATATGGTGAAAAGTTAGCTCACTGGGAGATAAGGAATTCTTCAGTTTGAAGTAGGGGAAGGCTCCTTTTGTTGTTTTGTAGAGCTTATGGGACTTGTCTACGTGGTTATCAGTCTCTAAACTTACAAACTACTTATGAACTATCTTATACTAAATACGGCACAAACATCCATGCCCGAGGGGGGATTCGAACCCCCGACGGGGAACGGCCTCGCGCATCATAGCATGGCGCCTCAATGCGCTCGACCACTCCACCGCGGCTGGGAAGGCTCCATCCGGACCTTCGATTCAACTGATATAGGGCGGAAACATAAAATTCTTTCTGTATATCTTTCTTGTCATCTTTATGGTCAGTATGCACAATAACATCATATTTTAATGCCCGGAAACATACTATACTTCAGTGATGCATGCTTAATTCACTAACAACACGACGCGTTTCGTTAGAACACGATTTTAAATTCCATCAACAGCAGTCATGCGTTTCAGTTAAATGCAGTGAAGGTTGTCCGTGTTATGACAAACTTCTTAATTCTTTGTGTAATTTCATCTTCGGTACATCTCGTTGAATTTTTTGTGTCTCGTTGCAGCCGGTTGTCCTAGGTGTCGGTGGCCGAGTAGAGAGAGACAGACACAGGAAAGTAGGATGCACGCGTGTGCGGGTACAGAGTCGGAGGTGACCAGCCAGTGGGACAGCAGAAACTAGAAACACTAAGCTAGATTAGAATATATATATATATATATATATATATATATATATATATATATATATATATATATATATTTCGTAGAGATAGTACAATACTTAACTTTGCTACCTGAAGTCTAGTGGAATGCAGATACATAGTTAACTAGGTAGAGGCCTGCCTACTGATGAGAGACTATTCTGGTGCCTGTCTGATTGCCAAGTGACCGATCCAGTTCAGTGGTGGCCACGAGCGGGATCGCAGCAGAGGGCGCTCGTGGCTGACGTCTTCAGAACGCCGCGCCGAGCTTGCATGGCGGCGCGCGGCGAAAGTACGTGGCGCGCACTTCAGAATTGTGCCACACCACCGAATTCTCATAAGAAGAATATGTTGAATTATTTTGCTGCTCTATGTTAGAAGTAATTGTTAAATATCTTACACGTCAGTTTCTCAAAAGCGTCTAATATAATCTAATGACGATCACCACAATTTATTCGAAAGATACACACCACATCACTTTCAAAGCAAAAATGCAAGAAGAGGAAGAGAGCGCTGTGGAAGGAAATTAAAACACTCGTTTAGCGAGGCTATTTCAACAGTAAACAAAATACGACATACAGTATGAAGAAAGGCAACACACACAAATACGTATCACCACACAACTAAAGATAACCAACGTTTGCCTAGCTTAATATGCGTAAATAAAAGTCAATTGAAGGTAGTTGTTAAGTGCATAAATTGAGTGCGGTAGGACCGATTTAAATATTTTGTTTGAATGTTCGTAACAGGACGAATATGCGAAATTCAAAATATTGAAACATCTCGACCGTTTCTGGAGATTGAAATAAATTCAATGGCAAAGTTGGAAATTTATGCTGGGCCAGGATTCGAACACGGATTTTCCGCATTGGCGCAGCGATCGCATTAACAATTTCATTTATTTTTATGGTCCTTCGGGTAGTTCGATCCGCTGCGGATGGGTTTTCGTTTTCGAAGGTTTCAGCACTGTCCGAACGTGTTGAGCTACCGCGTCGGTTACTAAATAGCCTATCCAGATATGCTTCTCTTCCTGCCTAAATTCTCGACTTCTAGCACAGTACGATCATAGTGCCCCCCGTCCATTAGTTCCTCTTGCTCGCAGCCTATACTGGATTCCTGCAAGGGATTGAGCGTCCTTAGCAGCGACCTCTATACAAACTGGATGTATAACTATTCTCTCTGAGTATAAAAATGCAGTGAATCTGCGCATTCATATGATTTGCTCAGTGACCGGCGGCCAGTGCACACGTGACCAGCAGCAGCTCTACATTGTACGGTAACCGGCTTCTTAATAGAAGCGACTTATTTACATTTCGTGTGTACTTTCTCTTGCAGCTCTTTATACTTTAGTGTGCTCGCGTGTTTGTTTATTAAGAATCGCGTTTATTTGTCAGCTCAGTTACTGTATTTTTTATTTATTAGCTCGCGTATATATTTTTCAGATTCGCCGTTAATAAACAGTTCAGCGTTAGGTCTATACTTTACAAAGCTCACTGTTTATCAAACTACTGAGTCCTCTGACGTACTTACTTGGAAGAATCAAAGGTTTTTAGAATAGCTAGGAACTGTGACTGCTGCGAACGGATGGAGGCAGAGTTGGTGCCGGCCGCGGTGGCCGAGGTGACTGAGGCGCTCCAGTCACGGTCAGCACGGCCACTACGGTCGGGGGTTCGAATCCCCCCTCGGGCATGGATATTTGTGCCGTCCTAGTTCGTAAGTAGTTCATAAGTAGTTTGTAAGTTTAGGGACTGATGACCCCGTAGTTAAGTCCCATAAGCTTAACAAACAGTTGAACAGTTGAACAGTTAGCAGAGTTGGTGACTCTTCGCTCGCAGCTTCAGGCGGCGTTGGCTTCGCTGGCAACGCTTGAGACTGCGGTGGGTGGGCGCCTCTGTTGTGGGCCGCTCGCGGGGGTACAGCGTCTGTTGTGCCCTCCGATCGGCCTGCGGCTGTGGCCAGCCCGCTCACTGCCCGCGAGGAGGTAGCCCCCCAATCCGTGGTGGATTGGGAGGTCCCCTCAGCGCGTGTCAGGTGGCGTAAGACTTCCCGGGGGACCGAAGTGGAGGCCTCCCCGGTTAGTCTTGCCAACAGATTCAAGGCGCTGTCTGTGGCAGGGGATGTTCCTGATGCGGATGATGTCGCTTGTCCTGTACTCGCCCCTCTGCATTCAAGATCCGGGCACTCACAGAGGGTGGGTTTGTTGGTAGTTGGGAGCTCCAACGTTAGGCGGGTAATGGAGCCCCTTAGGAAAATGGCTACTAGGGAGGGGAAGAATTCCAATGTGCACTCCGTGTGCATACCGGGGGGAGTCATTCCGGATGTGGAACGGCTCCTTCCGGATGCCATGAAGAGCACAGGGTGCAGCCAACTGCAGGTGGTGGCTCATGTTGGGACCAATGATGTGTGTCGCTTTGGATCGGAAGAGATCCTCTCTGGTTTTGAGCGGCTATCAGAAGTGGTTAAGACTGCCAGTCTTGCTTGCAAGATGAAAGCGGAGCTCACCATCTGCAGCATTGTCGACAGGACTGACTGCGGACCTTTGGTTCAGAGCCGAGTGGAGGGTCTGAATCAGAGGCTCAGACGGTTCTGCGACCGTGTCGGCTGCAGATTCCTCGACTTGCGCCAAAGGGTGGTGGGTTTTCGGGTTCCGCTAAATAGGTCAGGAGTCCACTACACTCAGGAAGCGGCTACACGGGTAGCGGGGGCTGTGTGGCGTGGACTGGGCGGTTTTTTAGGTTAGATGGCCTCGGGAATACAGAAAATGGGTTTCAGTCTCAAAGGGGGCAGGTCAGACACGGGAAGAAAGTAGACATAAAAACCATTGGTGTAACAGTTGTAAATTGTCGTAGCTGTGTTGGGAAAATTCCAGAGCTCCAAGCGCTGATAGAAAGTAATGAGGCACAAATCGTTATGGGTTCTGAAAGCTGGCTGACGCCTGAGATAAATTCGGCCGAAATTTTTTCAAAGGGCCAAATGGCTGTTTATTGCTGTTACAAACGGTTTATCCTGCAACGAAATTGAGGCAGATACTTCCTGTGAATTGGTCTGGGTAGAGGTTATACCTGACCACCGAAATAAATTAATAATTGGATCTTTTTATCGGCCCCCTGACTCAGACGATGCGGTTGCAGAAATGTTCAAAGAAAGCTTGAATCATATTTCAAATAGGTATCCGAAGCATACTGTTATAATCGGTGGCGACTTTAATTTACCCTCGATATGTTGGCATAATTACGTATTCAAAACCGGGGGCAAATATAAAACATCGTCCGAACTAGTTCTGAATGCTTTTTCTGAGAATTACTTCGAACAGTTAGTTCATGAACCCACTAGAATAGTACGTGGTTGCGAAAATACTCTTGATCTCCTAGCAACAAATAATCCCGAGATAGTAAAGAGCATCAAAACAGATACAGGGATTAGCGAACATCGAGTTGTAGTAGCGAGACTGAATATCGAAATTCCCAAATGCACCAAAAATAAACGAAAAATATATCTATTCAATAAAGCAGATAAAAATTCGCTTCACGCTTTCCTGAGTGATAGTCTCCAGTCCTTCAAAACTAAAAATGCGAGTGTAGATCAGTTGTGGCTTACATTCAAAGACATAATATCAGTAGCAATCGAGAGATTTATACCAAATAAATTAATAAAAGAGGGGGCTGACCCCCCGTGGTACACAAAACAGGTCAGATCACTGTTGCAGAAACAAAGAAAAACGCATGCAAAATTTAAAAAGACACAGAATCCGCAAGACTGGCAATCTTTTACTGAAACTCGCAACCTAGCGCGGACTTCAATGCGAGAATCTTATAGTTGTTTCCACAACGAAATCCTGTCTCGTAATCTTGCAGAAAATCCAAAGAAATTCTGGTCATATGTGAAGTACACTAGCGGCAAAACACAAACAATACCTTCACTACGCGATAGCAATGGTAATACTACCGACGACAGTACTGCTAAGGCAGAATTACTAAACACAGCTTTCCGAAATTCTTTCACCAAAGAAGACGAAGTGAACACTCCAGTATTCAATCCAAGAACAGCTGCCAGCATGCGAAACTTAGAAGTATATGTCCCTGGAGTAGTAAAACAACTTAAGTCACTAAACAAAAATAAATCTTCCGGGCCAGATTGTATACCAACTAGATTCCTCTCAGAGTATGCTGATGAAATAGCTCCGTACTTAGCTATAATTTACAACCGATCACTCAGCGAAAGATCCGTACCCAAAGACTGGAAAGTTGCCCAAATTACTCCAATATTCAAGAAAGGCAATAGGAGTGATCCCCAAAATTACAGGCCTATCTCACTGACGTCGATTTGCAGTAGGATTTTGGAACATATACTTTGTTCGAATATTATGTACTACCTCGAAGAGAACGACCTACTAACCAATAGTCAGCACGGATTCAGAAAGTATCGCTCTTGCGAAACACAGCTTGCCCTTTATTCACATGAAGTGTTAAGTGCCATCGACAAGGGATCTCAAATCGAATCCATATTTCTGGATTTCCGGAAGGCTTTTGATACTGTACCCCACAAGCGGCTTCTAATGAAATTGCGTGCTTATGGAATATCTCCCCAATTGTGCGATTGGATTCACGATTTCCTATCAGAAAGGACACAGTTCGTTGTAATTGACGGTGTCATCGAGTAAAACAGAAGTGATATTTGGCGTTCCACAGGGAAGCGTTATTGGTCCCCTACTCTTCCTCGTGTTTATAAACGATTTAGGAGATAATCTGAATAGCTCTCTTAGACTGTTCGCGGATGATGCTGTCGTTTATCGGTTAGTGAAGTCAACAGAGGATGAAAAGCAACTGCAAAGCGATTTAGACAAAATTTCTACTTGGTGCGAAAATTGGCAATTGACACTAAATAAAGAAAAGTGTGAAGTAATACACATGACCACTAAAAGAAATCCGCTGAACTTCAATTACGCGATAAATCAGTCAAACCTAAAGGTCGTAAATTCTACCAAATACCTAGGAGTTACAATTACGAACAACTTTGACTGGAGAGAACACACAGAAAATATTGTGGGGAAGGCGAACCAAAGGTTACGTTTCATTGGCAGAACGCTTAGACGATGCACCAGCTCCACCAAAGAGACTGCCTACATCACACTTGTGCGTCCTCTCTTGGAGTACTGTTGCCCCTTGTGGGACCCTCACCAGGTGGGACTGACGGAAGATATTGAGAAGGTTCAGAGAAGGGCAGCTCGTTTTGTTTTATCACGTTACGGGGGGAAAGCGTCACGGAAATGTTGCACGAATTGGGGTGGAAATCATTAAAAGAAAGACGTTATTCATTGCGGCGTGATCTGTTTGCGAAGTTTCAATCACCGACTTTTAGTTCTGAATGTGAAAATATTTTGCTAGCACCCACCTACTTAGGGAGACATGACCATCCCAATAAAATAAGAGAAATCAGATCGAAAACAGAACGATTTAGGTGTTCTTTCTTCCCGCGCGCTATTAGAGAATGGAACGGTAGAGAAAAGTTATGAAGGTGGTTAATGAACCCTCTGCCAGGCACTTAAATGTGATTTGCAGAGTATCGATGTAGATGTAGATATTTCACATAGCCCGCCATGTTTTAATTTGGGAAACGAATTTCCATCTACTACTATGTGACAAACAATTTTTGCTCACCGCCAATTTTAAATTTATGTCAAAATGTTATGTAAGTGGCTAATATGGAAGCGGAATCTAAATGTATTATCTTGTAGTACTTCATAGCAACTATATTTAAATTTGGCAAGAAACTAAATATGAAAATTTATGTCTGGCAGGCTCAGACAGCTGAAGATCAACAAAAATGTTTGATAGCTTATGGGACTTAACTACAGGGTCATCAGTCCTTAAACTTACAAACTAGCTAACACTAATGACGGCACAAATATCAATGCCCGAGGGGGGATTCGAACCCTCGACCGTAGTGGCCGTGCAGACCATGACTGGCGCGCCGCAGTCCCCTCGGCCACCGCGGCCGGCTGAAAATCAACATCGAGGTAGTTTGGAGATCGATGGTCCGCATTGAAACTGTCAATTGACTGTTGGGGGCATATAACGAAATAGGCACCATATCAATAATAGTACGAATATGGTTTTTAGGAGTCGGGTCCAGTGGTCTCGGGGTTAAGCGCTCGACTGGAAATCGAAGGGTCGCAAGTCCGAAACCCAGTCGTATTTCTAATTTTTTCAGTCTACCTTTTAACCTAGCCCATCACCTCTCAACGATGTGAGGAGTCAACGGAAACGACACGTGTTTCGGATTCCATGTTAAGCTGTAGGTCCCCCGATTGGATAACTGGGTAGGTTAGGGACACGCAAGTCGCCGAAGTGGCGTCCAATTGAAAGACCAATGAACCACACGAAACAATATATTGGCAATGTCAATATGGCAGATATATAAACAACAACAATAATAATAATAATAATAATAATATTGGCAATGCCAATATGGCAGACATAAACAATGTGGGGGCTGGGGGAGGGCATAAACAATAATATTGTCAATATGACAGACGTAAACAATATGGCAGACATTTTGTAAATAATAGCAACATTGGCAGAAGTGAAAAAGTGGAAAGCAGCAGATAAAAATGCGCGAGGACCTGGCGGGGATTGAACCTATGACCTTTGGTTTATGAGTTCGAGACACTATCAACTCTTTTTTTTCCTCAGCTCTGCCTCTTCAGGCGTTGGCTCCTATCACTTATATTACCACCACAAAAAAAATTAACTAACTAAACCTAGCAACAAAAAGAGTCAAGTGCTACAGTCATTTTTACCCTCAGCCAAATTAACATAAGTCGCCAATTCTTCAGGTGACATCATCAACGGAATAATAAATAAATAAAAATAAAATAGTAGGAAAGGATACAGATGGGTTCATTTTTTATTGTTTTTATTTATTTATTTATTTAAATTATTTTTAAGGGGGTGTTCGCAGCATCCAGGCGTCGGGGTCTCCAGGTCGTCTTCTCGTTAAGAAAGGGGTATAGCCCACGTTTTATTCCGTCGTAATTCCGTAAAGTTGATCGTTAAATAGTACCAAAAATCTAACCACTCCATCTCTCCCCCACGAAAAATGTATGACGCTGTCATACCTTTGACCCAAATTGTGGCATTATGTCTCATGTTTGGGAAGTAAATAATGTCAGGGTGAATCAAGTCCACTGGTTCTACAGAGTGGGGCGTCCGTCGCAACAGCAACGCCAACATGCGGCGTGCCAGCAGCCAGCAGTCGGCTGCCGCTTCACAAACCAAACGGTGTGTAGCGGTGTCAACCGAGGCGCAGCTGGGGCACAGCGGTTCTTCGGCTAAATGCATGGAATGCAGTCGCTGGCGGGTGGGAAATGTCTCAGTCGCTACCATATACCACAAAGCCCTCACAGCGGAGGGGAGAAAAGGCGAGCGTATGCTCCTCCAGTCAACCGAAGGATGGCGATGTTCAATCACATTGGCAGGCAGTGTCTTTTGAAAGTACCGGTAACAGTCCTCGCAACGAGGCGCCCTTGTAGGTGGTAGGACGTCTTGCACATAGCTCATTTCAATTAGATACGTTCTAATGTGATGTAGCGGTGGTGCGATATGTCCAACAGGTAGTGGCGGATGAAGTAAGGGTAGCTTCACCTCTTCAATCAGTGTACCAGTGAGGTTATCCTTGTCTGAGGTATAGATGCATTGTCCGCAGAAAGAACTTACAATAGTATTGCTACATTTAGCTCTATTAGTCAATGACTTAGAATATCCACGGAAGTATTTCAGTTATTACCAAAGCAGAGGGAACTATGCTTTACCGATGGCTGTGACGTCGATCACTGAGCTACAAAAAAAGGACACGAGAGTATGCAGGGTTGTTCGGAGTTAGCGAGTCCACGGATGCTGTACGAAACAAGCAAGTACTTGAACTGTGAGCCGGCCGCGGTGGCCGAGGGGACTGAGGCGCTTCAGTCACGGTCTGCAGGGCCACTACGATCGGGGGTTCGAATCCCCCCTCGGGCATGGATATTTGTGCCGTCCTAGTTCGTAAGTAGTTCATAAGTAGTTTGTAAGTTTAGGGACTGATGATCCCGTAGTTAAGTCCCATAAGCTGTACAAACATTTGAAAATTTTGAACTGTGATTATCACAAAACTAATTTATAAAATGAATGACCTTGCATTAATTAATTGTTCCGCCGCTTTTGCTAGAATATTTTATACATTATGAATGAGGCGCAGAGGATACTGAGAGAATATTACACCAATCTCGTGTGTTGTCTCATATTTGTCTGTCGATGAGTCTTGTGACGGATGTCATTGTGATGGCTGCTGTGTGTTGGTCATTTACAAGTTCAACGCATACCGTACCTAAGATGATGGTTATGAAACACCAACACAAAAATTAACACAGAAACGAGTATGACAGACCTGCGATTAACACAACTGATTTGTATGCAAGATTAGCAAATTCGAATCCTTAAACTGACACATCAAAATTTCTTTCGAATTATAGTGGTGTTCCCTGCCTTGTATTCGTTTTCTCGACAGGACGTTCAATAATTATCTTTCTTCCTTATGCATCTACACTTGAAAATACACGATACAGAACTCTTTTTTTCGTTTATCGCCGAACTTGCAGAGAGTGGACATGATACTATCAGAACCTACCATACACACAGTATTTAATTATTAGTAAGAAGTCACCGCACCCACGGTTTAGACAACAGCTGCAACTCTTCGACGACAAGATCCGTAAAACGTGTTTATATTTTCCAACAGAAGGTTATACACTCTTGTATCAAAACATCAGCCAATCACTTCAGCGATCTTGGAGCCGACCTTCGGAAATATTTAATGATTTTATAACGCTTGAGAAACCTCACCCGAACCGTTTTGATTGTGTGCGGAGGCGCAATATAATTTTGAATATGACAATATTGGTAGTAATGTGTTACTCATAGCAAGCAACTGATTGTCGAGGATGGTGAGACATTCATTTACAGTTTTCCGACCAGTATTGATAGTTATATAGATCTACATCTACATATATACTCTGCAAGCCACACTGAAGTGCATGGCAGAGGGTTCCTCGAACCGCTTTTATGATGTTTCTCTAAGGTTCCATTCTCTTATAGCTCACGGGAAAAAGGAACACCTAGATCTTTGCGTTTTAGATCCCATTTCACTTATTTTATTTTCATGATCATGTCTTCCTCTATAGGTGGATGCTAACAAAATATATTCGCATTCGGAAGGGAAAGTTGGTGAAAGAAATTTCGCAAATAGATCTCGTCGCAACAGATAACGCCATTCTTTTAATGATTTCCACCCCAACTTGTGCATTATTTCTGTGACATTCTCTCTCCTATATCGCGATAGTACAAAACGAGCTGCCCTACTCTGAACTTTCTCCAAACCGTCTGTCAATCCCACTTAGTGGGGATCCCACAATGCGCAGCAATACTCCAAAATGGGACGCACAAGTGTCAGTGGCGTAACTATGGGGGGGGGGGGGGGGGAGGGAGATAGAACCCCCCTCCATAACCCGAAAAGAAAAAGAAAAAAGAAAAAAAGGAAAAAAAAAAGAAAGAAAGAAATCGCATAACAGCAATCTGGTAAAGGTAAAGATTGGAAACTTGGGGTGTTTTACCATAAGCTTTCACTGGATCGGAGTGAATTAGTTTCTTCAACGGGAGTGGTAGATGGTAGTCTGTCTGGAAACTGACTAAAATTTTGCTCATCAAGCAGGTCTATCCCCCCCCCCCCCCAAAGCCAAGTGCTAGTTACGCCACTGACAAGTGTAGTTTCTTTAGTAGAACTGCTGCATTTTCTAAGTGTTCTGCCAACGAAACGCAGTCTTTGATTCGCTTTCCCTACACTATTTTCTATGTGTTCTTTCCAATTTAAGTTGTTCGTAATTGTTACTCCTAGGTATTTAGTTGAATTTACGGCCTGTAGTTTTGACTGATTTATCATGTAAATGAAGTTAACGGGCTTCTTTTAGTGGCCATATGGTTGAATTCACACTTCTCATTATTAAGGGTCAATTGCCATGTTTTGCACCATGCGGAAATCTTATCTAAATAATTTTGCAGCTGCTTTTGATCTTCTGGAGACTTTACTAACCGATAAGTGACAGCATCATCTCCGAATAACCTAAGAGAGTTACTCAGATTGTCTCCTAAATCGTTTATAAAAATAAGGAACAGTAAGAGCCCTATAACATTTCCCTGGGGATCGCCAGATGTCTCTTCAATTCTACTCGATGACTTTCCGTCAATTACAACGTACCGTGTCCTGTCTGACAGGAAGTCACGAATCCTTTCGTACAATTGTGGCGATATTTCATAAGCACGCAGATTGATTAGAAGACGCTTGTGAGGTACAGTGTCGAAACCTTTCCGGAAATCTAGAAATACTAAATCTATTTGACAACCCTTGTTTATAGCACTCATCACATCATGTGAGTAAAGAGCTAGCTGTGTTTCACAAGAATGATACTTTTTGAATCCGAGTTGACAATGGATCAATAGGCCGTTCTTTTGAGGTAGTTCATAATATTTGAGGAAAGTATATGATCTAAAATCCTGCTACAAACCGACGTCATTGATATAGGCCTGTAATTTTCTGGATCACACCTATTGCCTTTTTTGAATATTGGCCTAGCCTGTGCAACTTTCTAGTCTTTGGGCACGGAACGTTCGCTGAGCGAGCGGTTGTATATAACTTGGTATCGGGCTCTTGCAACAGCCTACTCTGAGACGACACTAATTGGGTTACAATCAGGATCGGGAGACTTACTTTTGTTAAGTGATTTAAGTTGCCTTAAAACACCAGTGGTATCAACTTTTAAATTACGCATGCTGGCAGCTGTTCTTGATATGAATTTTGGAGTAAGAAACAGGCATGACGTATTGTAAGTTTGTTTTGGAGTTTTCGATACATAAACCGGTTTGTAGAAAGATGTGGAAACGATAATTGACATACAATAATTTAATTTCATTAAGGCTGTAGCAACCCGTAGCCCTTCCATGAATGTTAACCTTTAGTCGTACTATTTTTTATAAGAACAGTATTACTTAAGTGAGTGTTGAGATTTGCAGTCGCTTTGCTGTGGTAGTTTTATGTTGTCAGATCACAGTTGTTCTTGAAGCTCGTCGCTCGTTGCCAATTAACTCTGTTTCCTGACCCAGGAAAAAGTTCACTGCTTTCCGTTTTCTTTCTAGAATTTTTACAACTATGGCCCCAATAGGCTCTATGAATTTTTGTAAAATTCTGTTATATACATATCTTTTTTTCACTGGTTTCCAATTGCAGTATTCAGAAGTACAGTCTGGCCCTATAGACCGAAGTGCAGCACGCACAGAAAAATTTTTCTGTTTGTCTAACTTGTCTTTTATTCGACATAATTTCTGAAAATTTTTACGTTAGAGTCTTAATGACAAATATGATTTGATTCCCCGCAATTAACATTTTCCTTAGGGAAATTGGATGGAACATCTTTCATGTTAGATCTAACTGAATCACAGAAAAATTTAATATCTCTAAATGTGTAATAGAGGTGAAATTTTGGTTGAAGTACAGTTTTATGAACTGACCCCAGTATAATTTATATGACTTTCTCTCTTAAACTGCATTCTTTAATTACCTTCTTCAATATCTCATGTATACCATGATACTTATCAATATTTAATGGGTGTCCTTTGTGGCCACAAACCGTATACTGTTTGTGGTTTCTATTAATTTATTTGTATGGATTATACTGCTTTATGCAACTTCCCTTAAAGACACTGATTGGTTCATCAACATCATCTTAGCTATCTGACGTCTCTAGCGCCCCAGTAATTGGAAAAAGCTGCTTCTTGAAAGCCTTTAGAAGTGGGCATACTTTACATAACTCATCAGTGCTACTTTCTGGATTTTTCTCTTATATTATCTATGTAAATTACTGAAGAAGAGTTGTCGCACTGCATGATGCAAACATTTTATAATTAGGAAAGGGTAAGGAAGTGCGTATAATTTATATGTATTCAGTTTCTACCACAGTAAATGAGCAAAAATAACAAGCAATATTATGATTTTCGTCGTTCTTTGTCAGGAAAGGTAAATAAAATCATACATAAGATTGTACAGCGTGTTGCTACTACGAAGTGTTCACACTTCTTGGCAGTACTTGCAAGTCTACTTTGTATTTTCTGTTTTACATCATTTCTTTGTGATGCAATACTACGAATTATAGTGATAAAACAAAGTACGTAAGTGCAGATATTCCTTCCGGGTTTGCCGCGGGATAATACTGTGTATACCCCACAAAGAACCCGGGAAGAATATCTGCAACATATCCGCCGGGAAAGCTTGAATAATCACAAAGTACGTAAGTATTTACAATAGTAAAACAGAAGTTTCAATAGTTTACACATAAAGTTACGGAAACAAATGTGAGCAGTCTTCTGTTTTTACAGGAGCACGCGATAAAAAGTTTCGTGTTCTGGCTACCAGAGAGGTTTACCAATTGTGAAGTTTAATCTTTGAAATTCTAAAGTAGAGGCACAGTGTAACATACACAGTCGTGACCGGTGTAGCGACACTCACCCCCGTGAAAGTAGTTACCAACTGACAGTTGCAACGACACTAGCGCTCCTAGTGGTGGGTAAGATGCCGTAAGAGAAATGTTTGTTTATAATCATTTTTCTACGTAATTAGCAAAACAGTATGTGTAATTTTTACGTTCCACACTTTGGTAAAATATCGAGAGAAGTAATGGTGAAATAAATGTAAAAACAGCCTAATTTACCAAATTCAGTGATACAAACAACAACTTGTTTTGTAGCCTACTCCGCTGAAATTTAGAGAATGTAAACAGACGAGGAACATTGATTCCTGTTGTGGTCTGTTCCTATGTGACAGGAACTTTCTTTAACGTGATTCGAACACTTTTACACTTCATTCGTCTTTGTTATAAATCCATATAATTTCGAGTATAATCACTTTTGATTATAAAACTAATGTCTTGAAGATTCTTACCGTTTGTGATTCAGATGTAGTAACAATTGTGGAATGATTTCTGCTTTGTTGGGAAACTATGTTTTTGCTTTCGACGTTTTATTGTCACGTTTGTGAAGATTTCTCTTCGGCTACAGCTATAGTGGCTGATCTGGTACATTAAATAATGTAGGTATTGCATTCCATATCAGTTTCTTAAGATCAAAACTTACTGATTAGGCTGGAATTGTAGTGAAGAAATTCTGACATTTCTGAGTAGAAAACCGACGTCTTTCTGTGGAAGGATGGGTCTTCTGTAGTTTATAAGAAATTTGTTCTCTACAGAAGCTGAAATTCTTGATTAAAAAGTCATAGATTTCAAGTATATGTTAAACTGTGGCAAAGGTACTGAAACCTACCAAGAGGCGGTCAGTACAAAAAACTGAACTATGGGAAATTTATGTGAGGAAAAACTTAGTGGTACTTTTTAAATACTGACAGGAAACGAGGATACTTTCGCTAATTAAACGTTAAACAGCGCAGTTGTTTTCGCCACAGATGCTCCCACTAACTGCGCCTTATCGAGTTGGCCTCTTTCGGAGAGACGCCAATTTGACCGATCATTTGTGTTGACCATTGCAAAACAAATGTGTAATACACTTCAATGTAAGGTCCAAGACTTCGTACAACAATTGTGCTCTGCGCTCGCGTGTCAGTGTTAACCAGTGATCTCGATTACTATCACTGGATACACAACTGTAGTGGTTATGATCTGTGTAAATCGTGACGGTCTATTATAGTTATGTTGGCAATTCCGTACGTAAAAGTCGTGTTGTTCTTATGACCCTTGTGTCCTCTCAAAATAAGTTATGAACGATTGATTACCTTAATAAATACATAATGGTGATTTTCGTGTCGCTTATGGTTGTAGAGAAGTCAAAGGAAAGGCTGTAGAGTTCAGATCAAATTGTGAGTTTTATTTTTATTCACAACCAGTGTTGCGATCATATTTCGTTTAATGAATTAATTGCATTGATGTAGACGGTATTTATCGTGTTCAGTTTTATATTTGTCTCTTGCCTATACTGTTTTCCGTTTGAGCTCACAGACTAGATATGCACGCTGTGTGGATAATCATGCTTATATCCTCCACCTCAAATCTGCCCTTACCAATCTTTATTTATTTGTCTACAACAGCGTAATTTATTAATTAAATGCAATGTGGGAGAAGCGCTAGTTCTGAATCGAAATATAACTTAAGTGTACGTTTTACACAAATCATGCCTCTTTCTACTGTTTCGTTGCAGGTGCATGTTTAATTAAATGTCTAGAATATTTTATGAATGTTATTTACATTTTCAGAACTGGTAGTGCCCATTGTGTATGAGTTAGTTTCTACGAAAGCACCTAGAAGAAACTATTAGAAATTGCAGAATGTTAATTTATTAGTATGAACATAATACTGAAAACTAGTTGGAGTGTGATAGCTATACGTACACGACTATTGCGTCGAGCGTCATGCTTTCACAAAACACAATCCTTACTCCAGATTATCTTTGAGCTCACTGGTATTAACCAAGGAGGTCAGAATCTCTGGAAATGCCCTAAGACCGGATCCACACATTGGACCCAACGTTGGCGCCAACAGTATCCGTCCAATGTGTGGATCGGTGAAATAGCGTTGGAACCAACGTTGGCGCCAACGTTGGTACGGCTCCGTTGCTTGTCGGTATTTCGACCAAACATCAAAGGACGTTGGGCCAATATGGGTACGTCGTCCACACATTGGCGCCAACGTTTCATTCTGTCTTTGTCGCCTGCTCATCTCGAAACTGTTTCTTTCTTCGTTCGTTCTTCGTCGCCGTTTTATAGTTTTGAAATCTCTTTGTAAATATTAGAACTGTATCAGAAAGTGATTCATTTGTGAAAGAAAACTCAAAAAACGAAATGGTACAGCAAAACTTACGAGCGAACTGTGAAATTAAAAACTTTCAAGACTTTCGACACACTCCATTACTGAATTTAATTTTTAAAATTAACAGTACAGTACTTAATATTTCATATCAAGTTTTAAATATCGTTTTGCAAACTTCAGGCACTACTAGTGATATCAGTTACATGGTTATTTTAAAGGGAAGTGTAGGCTTTTAATATTGTCTCCTTTAGCAAGAAATCGAAGCGTAATAGCAAAAGAATAGCATCCCTACAAAACAATTTTTTTAATTTTATTTCCAATCATTTAAAGTAGCAGGTCTAAGTTTTTATAATGTGTATCGTTTACTTGTAGCATATTTTAAAACATTGATTTCGTACCGCAATTAATGTTCGGTAGGAAGTGATACAACACCCCATCATCTTTTACGTATGTTTCCCACTTGGATTAACAATGACAAAATGTAATTATTCACATTCAAAAGCGTTAATGCATTGGCCGCGATTTGTGCGTCAGATATGTTTTCGTTGGCTCTGGACGAATTCAACTGAATATTGGCTCCAATGTGTGGACGCTGTCTCAAAAATATTGGCCAATGTTGGCGCCAGCGTTGGTATCAATGTGTGGACGCGGGGTAACACTGATAAAGTGGAGCCAGCAGAATGCGAATTGCGGCATTTGTTTGTGCCTAAAACATTGGTCGTACTGTGTGGTAAAGTAGTTCTAGTCGTTGAAATGTAAGTCTTATGTAAATACTCGATGTGACTATCAAATTAGTGGCTTTATGTAAAAATAGGTAACGCCACCTCCCTTTATTCCAACCTCCTTGATTAACACATACGCTGTGGTGCCAACTTGCAAGATGTAGTATACTGTATGGTTTTCATAATATTTTGTCCAACTCCTGTCCTGTCGACCAAACCGAATGTAGCACAGAAGTACCTATTAGATATTTCACCACGTCAAGCACTGATCGATGAAAAATCATTATTTGTCCAGAGTCATTCTGTAGTTGCTGGATGCAATGATCGTAATAATACAGCAGCTTACTGGGTTAGACAGATTTGTACAGACTCCTACGTGTAGTACGTATTCGTCTGTGTTTTTAAAAGAATCTATCACCTACTATGCTTCTAGTTTTGCTCATGTATATCCTTGTAGATGAAGAGCTAGTGTGATTCACGATATTATAATAGTAGAGTACATGCCCTTTTTTGTATTCAGAAGACTCCATCTCCTTGTCTACGTCCAATTTTACTTATGTTTGTCCTTGTATACGTATTTTAGAATGAGTAATAGGTACATGTCAAGGAAAATAATTGTTCAGATGCTGGACACACTTAGATGTGTAGGAGTAGGACATTATTGAGTCAGCAGGCAAGTCATTGGTAATTGACAGAAAATAACTGAAGTCTGAAGCGTAATGTTGAAAACTAATTAATTTATTTTTGGGCTAATGGTTTTGTACAGTTCTTGCCGAGGTGCTGGTGATTAGGCGACGGGTGCGACGGGGATGGCGTCTCCGGTGGCGACGTATCCGAACTCGTCGGCCTTGTATTTGATGTCGACGAGCTTGCCCTCGGGGCTGGTGTACTGGTACTGGCCGCTCTTGATCAGCACGTGGTCCTTGCCGTCAGGGGTGGGCTTCAGCTCACCATGCTCCACCACCGTGATGCCGTTGGCTGTCTGGTACCTGTGGACCCACATCTTATGTTAATCGGGTTGTTGCTACTGGGGAAACAGTTACACATATCCTGGCGTACATCGAACTTGTGTGCTTGTAACGTCTCCGCTTCGTCCACCTAATCCTCGATGGGCGAAGTTGCCGTTACATTTTATGCTTAATCATTTAATAATTGTTCCAATGATTTGACGGTATGGGATGCGAACAGTTACTAGCTTGATCCATAACAATAAACTTTGTTAACTTCCTTTATTATAGAATGACAAATGGTAAAAACTCTTCCTTTCTGTATACTGATTAAATAGCCGCGTGCCACCACGATAAATGTCTACAAGTCCACACTGAAACAATACGCAATTACAACAGAAATTCATATGCGAGACGACTGATGGGCAAAACTTTAGCCACCGCTAAACGCGGGTTACGGACGCACTGTCAGCATGCTATTGCCTCGCTCTGCGGTCGGCGGGAGACTGCCGCACCCCGGCCAACAAACAAAGAACATTCCAACCTAAGCATTGTTGCCAGCAGCTCTCGCTGCACACCAACGATAACTATCGTTCGACCAAAACGTACTAAAACCCTGTATCCTCACATGCTCGTGCATTATTTGTAGTGAGAAGCTCGTATTCCTTTATACTTATTCCGTTATTGCTATTTAAATGTTTCTTGATTCTCGGTCGTGAGGCGTGCCTCTTTTATGGGTGCTGTAAGAGTGTTGGCAGTCTAGAGAAGAATATTAAGGTACATTGCATTAAGCGAACTATCTGATTATCTCAACTTCTCGTTGAAAGCTCTTAGTGTATTATTATTTTCGACATTACAAATGATTTCACTAGGTAGGGAACGTCCTATTTGTTGAAATTAATAAAAGTACGACTGGCCGCATGAATTAGTCATGATCGTAACAGTAAATTAACCATAAGAACCAGAGCTACGATAAATATCCGCATTAACAATGGCAAATTTAGACTATTTCAAGACGTCTCAACGTAATATTTTGAATAATTCGAATATCCTGATTTATTTATGCTACGTATCAAGGAGCTGTTCTTCGGGAAAATTTGAGAGCTATATTCGTGATAATGTTATTGAATTGCTTAATTAATTGAATAGGTTTTCCGGGTGAAACAAAGTTCGTTCTCTGATGAACTTGATTCTAATAATGGGAAAAGATGAAATGAAATTCGTCCCTATCGTAATAACTAATTACTTAATTGCATTTAAATGGGCATATAAAATCCAAAGCGGTCAGAGCAAATCAAGAAATGTCAAACTTTCTCCGTTTTATTTTAAACAGAGCTCTACAAAATGTGCAGTGATCTCTCTGCAACCTTGACGTTTCGACCATAGATACTAGTAGACCGGGCAGACAGTAGAAATTCTATTCACATTGTGTGATAGCAAGACGGAACCACGTGACTGTTAGCAAATGTTAGCTGGATGTAAATAAAAATTCAGCAGTTTTCAAGAAATTATTTGAAACTAATGGTACCTACATGTGAAATTTAATATTTTTTAATTAGCAAAAAGCTCTGCATAATTATAAGCACATATGGATACGACTGATGTTTTGCCAACAGTCACGTGCTTTTTGCCATACAGATGTTGGTGCCAGGAAAGGTGATATCATGACCTGTCTACTATTACCTATGGTCGAAGCCTGGACGTATATATCTGGTCTCTGACCACGGAACTGTAGCGTGCCTCCACAACAGAGATCATTGCTGCACAATCATATCTTTTGCGCATGATTTAGCGTTTTACGCCATTTTAATTCTGCAAATGAGTTTCCATCTATATCTACGTGACTAAGAATATCTTGCTTACTTATTGTTATGTATGTCAAAATGCGATGTCGGTCCAATAGGCTCCATGGAAGCGGGATCGTGTATTTTTGTGTTCTAGTAACATTTTGTAGCAGCCATATTGTAACTTGGCAAGAAGCGAAATAATGAATGAATATGGAAGGCATGGCCAGACAGCTGATATCCTGGTTCTATAGCAACGAGCTTAATGTCCGCCATGGTTGTGGCAAAATTGGACGCTACATTTTTGGGGTAAAAACTATTATTATTATAGAGCATTACAAATTTCACTCTCACCATGTGCTACTCATTAACAGCGTCATAAGAGTATTATATATATTCAGATTTGTTGAATATTTACTTTCTGGAGGATGGTCGAAAGATTTTATTCGATTGCAGAGCTAAGCGCTTTCCTGTACTTATTTGAAGAATAATGAAGACTGCAAGACAGACTTAAGACTCCTCAAGAGTCTTGCTCACATCTACCTTGTAATAAGTAATGTTAAGAGTTTTCTCAGTCGCGGTGGAGAGGCCGAACGTTAAGGCGCCTTGCTGCGGTTGCTCGCCGTCGGAGGTTCGAGTCCTCCCTCGGGCATGGGTGTTTGTGTCGTTGTTAGCATAAGTTATTTAAAGCAGTTTGTACGCCAAGGGACTCATGACCAACATAGTTAAGTCCCTTAGATTCACAAACATCTAAACATCTGTTTTCTCACTTAAATTCGTCAAATAGAACTTGAACATATTAAGGCACGTTTCATTTATATTATGGTAAACTGACTGCAGAGAAAAATAAAGGTGTTTTAGCAAATGAAGCATGACAATTTCCACACTCTCGATGATTTGACGACTGTTAAAATGGTGGCTGAGTTTACATCAAGGAGGTTATAATTAACCCATACATTAGTTGAAGCCTGTTCGCCATTTTGGTCAGTTTTGGAATGCTATTTCTACGTTAAAACTGTACATAAAGTCGACCCTCTTACTGTTAATGCATCGGACTGACAGTCATTGCAAAGGATGTACTTCCACACAATATACTTTCTTCAGTAAATAGTAATAAGTACTCATCATAATATATTTGAAAACGTAATTTTTAACGGCTAATTTGCACCCTTTTAACACGTATATCACGGCAAACGGTTGGACGTTTTATTCCTGTTTTAAGTGATATAAAACATTAGTTCTACATTACGAACACTTCTCCAAAACTTAGCAATATGACGGAGGAAGGCTTCACTTTTTCACCATAAGGGCGTCTCTCTGTATTCCAACCTCCTTGGTTTACATTGATGCTCAAAGAACTTGTAATTCGAATGTTGAGTACTCTATGATATTTAAGCTCGTTGTAGTATAGAGAAAAATGAAACTGTGAGAGGTGCAGAGAATCTCTCTGAGCATTGTTGAAAGAGCTAGAACGTTGCTACCCAACGGCACAAGAGAGAATTAGGGTGAGAGAACTCACGAGAGCGAGTACTGGCCGGCCGCATCGTGCACCTCCTCACGGGACAGCACCTCGATGGGTTTGGTGTCGGCCAGCACGTAGGACACGGCGAAGACCAGGCACAGCTGAAACACCGAGACAGGTACACATACATATTAGAACGGCATGGTCACAGCATGGTCACACCAGGCAACCACGCTGTCACTGACTGTCTTACTTACAATAATTCTTTTTTCCTTAATAGATAAGTCATGGCTACTTGAAAAAGGTAAATTCTGCTAATCGAAATATCGGACTGACTTCCAAAATTACTAAAGAAAAGAATTAGGTTTATCCGCAACTTAACAGTTCATTTACAGGCTGCTTAAGAAGGTAAGACGTAACAGTTCATTTATAGAGTGTTTTAGAAGGTTATGTGTGGCTCATGAAATATGATGATAGACATGGAACTAATGTTATTACTTCACTCCCATTTGCTTAGATAAATCTACTTCATTTGAAATAGGACCTATATTGAATTCTTCCACTGTCTAGAGAGATACATTCTGTGATCATAAAATGCAGCAAAATAAATTGTGAGCCAGTCCATGAGCTGAACTCAGATACCACTTTGAGCTTGCATTGTGAGTCCCCAAAGTCGGATTAATACTTAAACACAATACGTTGCTATGTGGGGTTTTCTTGTAATTAAGCCGCGGCGGAGCGACTGAGCGAATTGAGGCAGTATGCTACGATGCGCGAGGCCGTTCCCCGTCGGGAGTTCGAGTCCACCCTCGGGCATAGATATTTGTGCCGTCTTTAGTATAAAGGAGTTCAGAAGTAGTTTGTAAGTTTAGGGACTGATGACCCCGCAGTTAAGTCCCATAAGCCTTAAAACATTTGAACATTTTCTTGTGATTGAGATTAGGTATGACTTTCCCAGGACTATAATAATTTCTTCTTCAATTCTCGGTGAAGGATCTTACTACTGCCTTTAGACCGCCACAGATCTCGCATATAAGATTGATCTTCAGTACCTGCTAGATACTACATTACATGAAGCACTGATCGACGTAAAATCATTAAAAGCTTTGTAATATTTCTTCACTGAATATTTTTTTGTAGCTTCCCAGTAGTCTATCAGTCAATTCCTGCATAATGTACATTTTTCAGGATTTTGAAGTAAATTTCTTTAAAAAATAATTAATATCATTCTGTCCCCAAAACGAGCCGAAGCGCTAGAATTCTACAAGAAAGTTTAAAATTAGAAGTAAAAAAGAATAAAATAAGTGTGATATGTCCCATCGAAGACAATGGCAAAGTAGACAGAGAAGGACATAAATGAGGAGGAAGAAAATAGTATGTGTGATTTAAGAAACTATTCATCTCTGTATTTATTTTAAGTGATTTAGAGACCCCATGGAAAAGCAAAATTAGTGAAACGGGAAGTTTCTCCTTGATGCAAGGCTAATCGCTTAACTATCGTGCAATTTCTGTTAGGAAGAAGACACTACGAAACATTTAGATCGTATGTAGAGATTAAGTGAGAGTCCATACTACCTCTAGTACACTGAATATTGTAGACACAAGACAAATGAAATATCGAGTCCCACAGTCGAGATACTACTAAATAAAGTAGGTGAGAATACTTACAGCGATGCACTTCATGGTGAGTGGTGGGTTGTGACGGCTGTGCTGTCTCTGGAAGTGAGCGGATGACTATGCCCTCTGGCCGTTCTGCACTCCCTTATATACCTGCCAGCACTCAGCCGTCATAATAACAGGGCAGTCATTTACTTGTTTCTCAGCTGACTGAGACCTTGAGTTGGGCGATGATCGTTTAACACTTTACCTGTGGAGGAAGTCGTCAGCACAGCGTTCAACGTACAGCAGGAGTAACACTTTTGTTTCTAAGGACTCGTATAAAAGTGTCAGAAACTATTCGCAAAGTTAGTTTTTCAAACACCTAATGCCCTACGTATTATATTGATAGTAGAATTAAAATAACTACATACGTCGGACGAGATTGCAGATTTTTCTGTTTAAAAGGAATTTATTCTCATCTGTTGCCAAAGGCTTAAAGTTGTTTTCTCTTGCTGTGGTAACTTACTTAGATATAAGTCTAGAAAAGTAAAGTTTGTAGCAACTTTAAGAACATATTGAGGGAATAGAAGTGTAGGAAATATTACTGAGGGACTGACGTCTTTATGAGAACATCTTATAAGAAAGTTTCTTCCGCAGTTGTTAAGTTCTAAAATAATAAAAAGCTCGAATGTATAGATACTATCGTAGCCTGAACACCAACAGAAACAGAAGAACACAAAAGGAAGTGCCAATGTTTCTTTCTTGGGTGTTTCAGAAAGTTCTTGAAATAAATATAATGCACCTGCTGGTTCAAGCGAAGAAGACTGTTCATTACGTGCACAAAATTGGTTCTTAATAGCGCAGTCATTACGCGAGATGACCTACCAAAGTAATACGGGGCTATTTTTCACAAATTATGTGCGTCTTCTATTTCAAAAGTACGCTAAGAAATTATCTTTTGATTTAGAAATCTGAAGTTCTAGACGTTGGATTTGAATCGGTACTTGCTGAAGCAGATAAAATAATATGTACAGTTATGAATGCTGTTCCTGCGGTTGATTGTTACTAGGATTGTACTGGCTCTGATAGTTGCTAGTAATGATAATCTTGTATTCAATAGTTTCTTTTGGACTAACTGATGGAGATGATGTTTTAGAACTTCTTCCCATCATTAATAGTAAGTAATTTCTGACTCGTACAACTAGGGAATGAGAAGGGGACAAGCTGTTAAATATCTACAGAAGAGAGACGCTACTGTTCTCACTAAAGGAACGTGTGAATGGACACAACGGAGAACTTGTCCACGTCGATATAGCGAGTGAAATGGTACATTGTTGCACTTTGATGCTTTTTCTAAAAAACCTGAGAGGATTGTCGCAATTATTATATGAACGAGACTACAGCCGAGGAGTTTTTCGTGCGTTCCTATCTTAGAAGTATCCTCTACCTCGATTGACTTCAACCTTGACGGAGTATAAATTAAAAACTTCTATTACTCTGCTATACATACTGCTGACGAAACTGAAGACCCAGCTGCCACAAAAGAAATAATTATTATAAAACAGTCTTTCATTTTTATGAAATGTTACTTCATATTATGCCTCCCTCTCGTAGGATTACTTCTCCAATGACTTTATATCTCTTATTATATTGATTTAGGATCACTTACATACGTCTGAATGTATATCATTGACTAAAATGGTTGCGTATATCTAATAAGACGCTTCAGATGCGTACCCACAGTTGAGTTTATAATTCATTGGACAAAGGTCAGAGTGCAGTATCTAACCATCCGATTTCAGTTTCTGTTTGATTTCAGAGCTTTTCCTATTATACAACGAGGATCTTTCTATACTTAATATGCTTGAAAAAACCTTAAGTTCCATCACATTTTGGACTAGTCATTCCCTACAACTTCTGTTCGACCCACGTTATCATATCGTGGGACGAATGACGGCGTTACCACAATCAAATAGTCTACGTCGTGTCCTACGAGGTCTAGCGTCGATAACTTGCGTAGATGATCGCTGAATATATTTTACTTACTTACGATAGAAGAATTAAATGGTAATCGAAAACAGTAGTGAAAGTTGATGCATTTTGTCTAATTTTCTTACGAATGTCTCATCCATGCAGTTCTTGAAAACCCGCACACCCCTACGATTGGTCTCCCACCCTATAGTATTTCAGGCATATATTTCTAAGAATATTTCTATGTGTGAAAATAAACTTCAAAAACCTTTTGGGAACAGGATGTTAACATTGTCAAACATCTCTAGTATGTAGTTGCATTGCCTATGAAAGTATTTTCTTGAGGGTTTTTCATCCTATTATTTGACAAGATAGGAGGTGGACTTCGACTACTATTAAGTTGTTTTAAGCTAATGATTGAGAAGACTATATTTTTACATTCCAGGATAGGCTTCGCCTAATGATTTGTGCAGAATGGAAAAGTTTAACACTTTACTATTCCACAGTCTCTATTTGAACGGAATTCATAAAACTCTGATAATGAAAGTGTTTTTTTTTTTTAGAAATTTGTGCCGCTCAAGTTCATTCGAGACTTAAATTATTGAAAAATTATGTACAGGCTTAATTAAAAAATTTAACTAGATTAGTGCCAAATTTGAACTCTCTTTAAGAAATTAAATTTTTCCTTAATTCTATGAGTAGGTGATATTGGTGTTGTGTAACTATAAGCGTAAACGAACATAACAGATTTTGCACTGCTACGAGAAAATTAAAATGGATATATAGACAAAGATAAAAACGTGGCACTTAGGTAAAACATCAAAATATCTAGCAATTGTGAATTTGCGATTAGAATCACTAAATGAGCAGCTATGAAATTGTGAATGCAGTTTGTCAGTAAGGGTAACATCGGGAAAGTCAGTCAGGATAGTCTACATATGTAGATGCGAGATCAGTGGATTTAGTAATACACAATGTTTACATATTGCTCAGTATCATAACTGCTATAAGAAAAAAACGCATTCGAGTTTCTACAATTTTGCAACTGGAATATCATAACCAGTTGCTTGAAGAGGCAAACGCTAACATTGACTAAACTATTGTATATCCTACTGATGTCGCAGCTGCCATTTTTGAAAATAAAGAAAAGTGTGAAAGTAGCAGCTAAAAAGAACATATCCTAACAACGAAGAAAAACCACCTTTTATTAGATTACCCTTGATCATGTACATGAATAGCTACTAGATCAGCTTCCGTAATTCTTGCGGGTACACCGACTCTGAATCGAATCTGCTTGAAGAATACCGACGAAGCCCTTGAGCCGGACAGCCTGGATATGGTTTTTAGGCAATTTCCCACAACCGAAGAGGTGAATATAGGCTGTTTCCCAAGTCCGTTACTTCCTAAGAGTAAAGAGCTAGCTGCTTTTCACAAGAATGGTATTTTAAAATCCGTGTTGACCATCAGTCTTCGTTCTTAACCAATCCTAGCTTGTCCACCGTCTCCAGTGACGTCAACCGAGCGAGGCGGCCTAGTGGTAAGACAACTCTCGTTCTGGAGGATGGTGGTTCACATCCACCTCCGCCCATCGAGGTTTAGGTTTTCCGTGATTTCCCTAAATCACTCCAGGCAAATGCCGGCATGCTTCCTTTCAAAGGGCACGACCGATTTCCTCCCACATCCTTCCGCAAAAATCCGAGTTTAAAGTTAGTCTCTAATGACCATGATGTCGACGGGACGTTAAACTCTAAGCCTCCTTCCTTCTTTTTCTGAATATGTCGTCGCCGGCTTAACGTTAAAACTTGACCCTACTTTCTATCTTTTTCCAGAGGCGTTGATTACAGTTACTTCTAATATCGTATTTCTTCACTTTCCAGTTACATCCGGATTCGAGTAAATGGATGGCGCCAAAATTCATTAATGAGTAGAAGTACTGTGGGACTGTCGTTACACTCTAAGTACCTAAAAATGACTGTATGTATCCTATATAAAATTCTTTGCCCATAATTTTGTTTTATGAATACTAACGAGTTGCCCTAGCACATAATGGGAGACTTGAATGAAAATATGAAAAGCGTGTTAATTCACCGATTTAAGTCTCCAGAACTGCAAATTACCTTTTTGACCAATGTTAATGAATCCTATGTTGAAGTAAGTGTAGTAGCTATATCATTTTAACAGTTTATGTTTCATCGCTGTGTTTGCTTAACCCCTTTCTTCAAATATTCAGTTATGCATCACTGTTCAATCTGTGTTAATCCAGGTGGCCTACATCTTGAAAGGATAATGCAAAGAAACAGCAACTGAACAAAAGTGTACGTGTTACCCCTGATTCTTGTTGCAGGACTCACGTACTTTACTTTGATGATGATAGCTCGTTTGCGCCTTCAAAGACCAAGTTGGCGAGTTCCAGCCCGCCACACAGATGGTGTGCATATACATCTATAAATGTTACGTTTGTACTTGTTGCAGAATAGCATAAAAAATTAATTACAATCTACGAAATAGTTTTGCTTATACACAGGTTTACAGAACAGTCAAGTTGTTTGATTTTTCCTTCAAATGGATAAGCTGGAAGCCCATGCTATCATTATTTTGGGTGGTTTAGTTAGGTCACCCAATCCAAAGTTTGGAACTATTTCGCCTACTTCATTTTTATCGGTTAGTTTCGCCTTAAAAACTTCTCTGTTATGCAACTCTAGAACACGAAGAAAGTTGTGATACTGATCGCTTATCGATAAGTCGTGTATGAAATAGTTGGCGTCATAGTCGTATAACAGGAAAAGTTAGCATGAGATGGATGTCTTTTTCGGCGAGTGCCCAAATGATACTACAGTGTTCAGTTGTATACCATTTATGTTATCAACGCCGCTGTAGTGGCTTGCAGTTATGAAGGAAACAAGTCCTCATTTTCTAAAGCCACGAAGGACGTCACGCCATCAACGATTTCGAAGAACACTTAGGATGAGTCCCAGCATAACATGTTTTCGGCTGATCAGCCTCTATTGGATCCCAGCAAGCTCGGAATCTAGGAGTATCCGTTAAACAGCGTAACAGGTATCAATATGTGTAGTGATTCTTTCCTCAGGGAATTTCTTACAACTTCTGTATGGATCGAAATCAGTGAATAAGTATTGTACAGAAAATGTTCATTTGTATTGTTAATCCATAAATTCTGTTCGATATTATTATTATGGTTTTAATATCACATGGCTCTTATATTAAGATTCTTTCCAAGTCTGTGTTACACTTGTATAGTATAAATTTTTCTAAGATGTAGATAAATTTTGAAAAGTGATTATAACACTGAATATGCATCGTAAATGTCTTTAAAAAGTACAGTGAAAGAGGAGTTCTTTCTACCGTACGTATATGCAAATAATAATTTCTCTCTCTATAGAGCTAATGTTAATTCTTCCGGTTATAAAAAAAATCTGGTATATCTCGATAGCAAAGGGTGGTAGGTTCAATTATTTTACTTGCGTTGCTAAAATGTTAAAAACGACACACTCTTTCATATAGTCGCTAATGAAATACGAACATTAGTGATATAAATAATAATTGTTAGCCGCGGTGGAGTAGCCGAGCGGTCTAAAGCGTTTCGCTGCGGAGAACGCGGTTGCTCGCCGTGTAGGTTCGAGTCCTTCCTGGGGCATGGGTGTGTGTGTTGTCCTTAGGTTAGTTTATCTAGGTTTAAGTAGTTTGTAAGCTACGGACTGATGACCACGCAGTTTGGTCCGATAGAATTGCAAAAATAATTGTTAGTAATGATATACAAAATCTTTTCTCAGTATGTATTGTTTTTTATAATGAAGTTTTACATTTGGCCGTAAAGGGATCGATGAAAATCGAAAAAAATTGTTTTCTTTTTTTAAACACAGACAACAAAAGACTTTAAAAAAATGTTCAAATGTTTGTAAATCTTATGGGACTTAACTACGGGGTCATCAGTCTCTAAACTTACAAACTAGTTATGAACTACTTACGAACTAGGACGGCACAAATATCCATGCCCGAGGGGGGATTCGAACCCCCGACCGTAGTGGCCGTGCAGACCGTGACTGAAGCGCCTCAGTCCCCTCGGCCACTGCGGCCGGCCAAAAGACTTTAACAATGGTGGTAAAAGTATTTGCCTAAAATCGAAATTTGTAGTGACTTTTGGGATGTAGAGTTCCTTGTAAATTTTGTCTCTGGAACTTTTTCTTTTTTTGCTGCCATGATGATGATTTCGTGTGGTATTTTTGACCGTTAGACCCCAGCTGGTATCGTGTTCGGCCTACCTGGTGCAAGTCGCTAGGTGACGCAGGTTGGGCGAATTGCGCTTCGATGATGATGAAATGGTAATGAGGACAACACAACACTCATTCCCCGAGTGGAGAAAATACCCGACCCGACCGAAAGTCGAACCCGGACTCCTGCGTGACACCCCACCTCGCTGTACACTGGACTACGGGGGCGGACGTCTTTCATGATTATGAGTACAGACTCCCTCATGTTTTGCAACAGCGCTTCCCACTGAACACCTGCAAATTCATTACCCCACATCTGTCTTAAGAGCTTCCTGTTATCAACTCATAATCGTGAAATATTCTTATTTTATTTACGACTAGCTTAAACCCGCGGCTCCGCTCGCGTGTTGGTTGATTATGATCGATAAGCTATCTTTCAGTAGTGTGCTATGAAAGTGGTGTTGAAGGAACTGAAAAATATTCCTATCAGATTGCAGAAGTCTATGCACTTACCGTTTATCAGAAAAGTAAGTAGTGTAGATCAAATCACACCTAAAAATGAACTCGTTTCGAAGAATCCAATCAAGAAATTCAACAATAATGATTCTAATAATATCACAGATCGATCACTTGATGTAATGCGCGAAACGTCAAATCGATTTTTTAAAGAGATGTATTAAAAAAATTCTTTTACTGCTTTATTTATTTATTTTATATTTCCTTATTCGTATGCTTATCCTTACAGAGAAAGAACTGAAGACATTGTAGCACGCATAGATCAAAGATATGGTCTGTGGCATCGCGTTTCGCTGTATGTAACCTCCTTGCCATAGAGTCGCAAACGTCATCGCTGGCCTTCAGACCGATTTTTCTTTATTATTTGACGACTTTCAACCACCATATCTTCTACTCCAGGGCCGTCTTAAACCATGCAGGGGGCCCTGGGCACTCAGTGTTTTGGGGCCCTTAAAACAAAAACAAAAAAAGAAAAATGAATGCATCAGAATATTCAAAAATTTGTTAAGCTTAAGGACTTAACCGCTGGGTCATCAGTCCCTAAACTTGCAAACTACTTAAAACTACCTTATACTAAATACGACACAAACATCCATGCCCGAGGGGGCATTCGAACCCCCGACCGCAGTGGCCGCGCAGACCGTGACTGACGCGCCGCAGTCCCCTCGGCAACCGCGGCCGGCTTTTATTAAAGAATGTAATGTAGCTCTGGAGATTCATTTGGAATGTTTTTCAAATATTGTTTTAAACGAAAACATTCCGTTATGAGCTCATCACCATTAACGTCTGCATGATAAGATTCTGCAAATTCTGTGCACCTGTTTCCCAGCTGTTCAGAATCGATTTGTTTTAACTGTGATGGAAAACTAAAATGTTTGTCGCGGTGTGTTCTGTAGCTAAGGGCCGAAACAATAACTACGATTTTGGATGCAGACAGTGAACCAAGGCACTTGCCACACCATATATATGACACGTTTCCGACACAATTTCTGGGTCTTTAAATAATTGCGACAAAAATTCATTTAAAGTCATTGGCTAGGAGATATGTGGCGTTCAGGGAAGTGTTATAGGTCCCCTACTCTTCCTCGTGTTTATAAACGATTTAGGAGACAATCTGAATAGCTCCCTTAGACTGTTCGCGGATGATGCTGTCGTTTGTCGGTTAGTGAAGTCAACAGAGGATCAAAAGCAACTGCAAAGCGATTTAAACAAAATTTCAACATGGTGCGAAAAATGGCAATTGACACTAAATAAATAAAAGTGTGAAGTAATACACATGACCACTGAACTTCAATTACGCGATAAATCATTCAAACCTTAAGGTCGTAAATTCTACCAAATAGCTAGGAGTTACAATTACGAACAACTTTGACTGGAGAGAACACATAGAAAATATTGTAGGGAAGGCGAACCAAAGGTTACGTTTCACTGGCAGAACGCTTCGTAGATGGACCAGCTCTACTAAAGAGACTGCCTACATCACACTTGTGCGTCCTCTCCTGGAGTACTGTTGCCCTTTGAGGGATCCTCACCAGGTGGGACTGACGGAAGACATTCAGAAGGTTCAGAGAAAGGCAGCTCGTTTTGTTTTATCACGTTAGGGGGGAGAAAGCGTCACGGAAATGTTGCACGAACGGGGGTGGAAATCATTAAAAGAAAGACGTTATTGCCGGCCGCGGTGGCCGAGGGGGCTGAGGCGCTTCAGTCACGGTCTGCACGGCCACTACGGTCGGGGGTTCGAATCCCCCCTCGGGCATGGATATTTGTGCCGTCCTAGTTCGTAAGTAGTTCATAAGTAGTTTGTAAGTTTAGGAACTGATGACCCCGTAGTTAAGTCCCATAAGCTGTACAAACATTTGAACATTTGATTTGAAAGACGTTATTCATTGCGGCGTGATCTGTTTGCGAAGTTTCAATCACCGACTTTTACTTCTGAATGTGAAAATATTGTGCTACTTAGGGAGACATGGCCATCCCAATAATATAAGAGAAATCAGATCGAAAACGGAACGATTTAGGTGGTTTCTTCCCGCGCGCTATTAGAGAATGGAACGGTAGAGAAAAGTTATGAAAGTGGTTAATGAACCCTCTGCCACGCACTTAAATGTGATTTGCAGAGTATCTATGTAGATGTAGATAGGAACGAGTTTCTCGGGGCCCCTATCAGGTTGGGGGCCCTGGGCCTGTGCCCCTTGTGCCCCTATGGTAGAGACGGTAGTGTTCTACCCCTTATAGCTATCGGCACGGAATTGCTATGGTGTACAACGGGAGACTTCGGACAACAGTTACATACGGACCATTCGTCTGCGTTCTGTAGTTTTCGCTGCAGAGCGAAATATTAACACACACACACACAAGCGCGCGTAGAATTTTTGACACCGATAACTTTCTATCCCAATATAGGCTACTACACCCTTTTACCATTATCAACCCTCAAGCAAAAATGCAACCATTGAAACCATTTTCAAAGAGTAAATATAACTTTCAAACAGTAATTATTATTCCGCATTTCGCGTTATATTCTTCAAATTACTAAATATCTATCAGTCGCTATAAAACCGTGCCTAAAACTTCCTCAGGTTTAAATTAGTAACTATACAAATATTTAAGTCTCTGCGTCTTGTCGTTCGGAAGTGATAAGCGTACACCGAACAGACATTCACATTTATAGATAGATAGATAAATAGTTATCCGATCGCCATAAAACCGTGCCTAAAGCTTTCCCCGGGTATACATTTGTAAGTGTACAAATTTTTAGCTCTTTATGTCAAGTGGTTCAGATAAACGTACAACGTTTTAAACGTACAACGAACAGACATTCACATTTATAGATATGGAACTTGTGGCTCCCAGGTAGAAGAACTGCGTTGTCTCAATCTGAATTTCAGCCAAAAGTAATACCTAAATAGTTTCGGACTTGTACTTAGTAAACTCCTGAGCATTCCAAAGTAAAATACGAGGCGTGTTTTTTTAATTAAGTACCGTTTTCAAATTTAAAAAAGAGTGCTAATATATCTCAATAACTTTATTTTTACATGAAAGCCTGTAACTTAATTTATATGTCTACATAATTTCCGTCAATATAGAGGCACGTGTCATAACGTTGTACTTCTCATAGAAGTCTGCCGCTTGACTTGTTAAACACTGCATCACAACTGTTTTGACTTCGTCATCGTCTTGCTCGGTCACAATGCCATACAAAACACTACGAGAAACATTAGGACAGTCATCCCGCAAGGAGGAAATCGTAAAGCGTGTGTTTTCTCTCAACTTATTTTTCACTTCCTGCAACAAACTTCATTAACGACCGAAGTACGCGCTCTCCGTTGTTCATCATGCACATTTGTGCAGCCATCTTTTAATGCTCTCACCCACTTCCCTATCATTCCATCCCTCATAATGTTTTCTCCGTTAACTGCACTGATGTCACGATGAATATTGATCGCTGTTAGGCCTTTAGCACTAAGAAATCTCGTAACAGCTCGTACTTCACAGTTGGCGGGATTCACGATTATCGGAGGCATCTTAAACACTCAGTACACAACGTAAACAAGGAAGAATCAGACTGTGATGGCGTCAGTGCGTAGACAACGTATGTAGGTACCCAGTGCGCATAAAATTATTAAGATATCGTAGCAAATATTTTTTTAAATTTCAAAACGGTACTTACTTAAAAAACACGTCTCGTATTATCTTAATGTAAAAGTTACGATTTACCTGAAATTTATCATTTTTGAACGTTTTATTAAAGAATGTATTAATTATGTTTCAACTTACGTCTGTCTAAAATTGTTAATATATCGCCACTAGTAATTGATGCATGATGATAAACAGAATCTGAGGTGTTTTGTTAAAGACTTCACTACTTACAGATAATCAGAAATACACCGTAAGATATTGATATGACGCTTAAAATGTTGCGAAACTATATTTAAACTTGAATATAAATATGTGTTTGATTTGTAGAATATGAAGAACGAAGCAGTGTAATGTTGAAAATGAATACTCATTGTTTGTGTACTATAATTACTGTTGACTAATAATTTGATTTCTTGGAAGCTATACCGTAGTAGAAAACATTTCATTTATTGACAACACGGAATTTTCAGCTCTCTATATCATTAACATGACACAAGAGAACACATCTCAAAGTCTCTTTACTTCCTGTTTTCCGATTACTCTATTTTTTTATGAACAGGTACACATTATATTTCTTGCAGCCGTATCATGGAAAGTTTTTTTTTAAACTTTTGTGATGCAGCCAGTTTTCAATAACAGAAAAAAATATTCGAGAAATTTTCTGATAGAAACTGGTCGTCCTCATCTATAAAAAGAGGTAATGAGCTTCGAGCAATCTCTGTAATATATTATCTCATGAGAGTCATCTAGCATGTCAAATAAAATTTCTCGTCTCCAGTGAAGTGTTTCTAAATTACATCCATTGTTTTTGTCTACTCCTAAAAAGAACGGGGAGAAAAGGAATGCTTGTATGCTTGTATATGAGCCCTGATTTCTCTTACATGGTCTTTACGTGAATTGTGGCAGAAGAATCGTTCTGCACTTCAAATTCCGGTCCTTTAAATTTCCGCCACATTGTATCTCGGAAAAGAGCGTCGCCTTCCATCCAGTGATTTCCATTTTAGTTCCCGAAACGTCTCTGGCGCATTGATAGAACCTACCAGCAACAAACCTAATAGCCCGCCTCTGTATTGTTTCTAAGTCATCGTTTTAACCGACCTGGTGTGGATCCCAAACACCTGAGCAGTACTCAAGAAGGGGCCGCGCAAGCGTTCTATATGCGGTCTACTTTACAGATGAATTACATCTTCCCAAAATTCTCCCAGTAAACCGAAGTCGACCATCCGCCTTCCACACGTTGAACTATCACGGCTGCCTGACCCTGATTTGAATAATTTTCAACATAAGCAGTGTGATGGTTACTTTTGTAGATGCTTAAAAATGTTCAAATGTTTGTATAGTCTATGGGACTTAACTACGGGGTCATCAGTTCCTAAACTTACAAACTACTTATGAACTAACTAACAGTAAGGACGGCACAAATATCCATGCCCGAGGGGGGATTCGAACCCCCGACCGTAGTGGCCGAGCAGACCGTGACTGAAGCGCCTCAGTCCCCGCGGCCGGCTGTAGATGCTTAGTAATTAACCAGTTAATGAATTCCAAGCTGACAGTTCTTCTTTATGAAGAGTGAAATTCAACTAGTAAATCTTGCTTTCAGGTTCAAAATATGAAATTCTTGAAACAATGAGGTCCAGCAATAGTTGTGCATATAAGTGCTTTTAGTCATTAATTATTACCAAATGAATTTGTCATTTCTCATTCATCTATGTACTTTGTAGAATAAACCACTCGTTTATACATTTAACTCCATATTTATTTATATTCAAGGAGTTATTCTATCAATAATAGTACATAGGAATATGACACAAATATCTTGACAGACGTCAGACACAGAATACAAATCAAAATCAACAACTTTCTGTTCTTAGCAACCGTCTAAGCATACACTTTCTCCAAGGAACTCCAATATATATCTTTAACTGGGCAGACATCATATCTGAGGCCACTTACTGCTGTCACCATCTCCAGAATCTGAAACAAACAGATTCTGGCGGCAGCTGCTGTTCTTATCATGCCTAATCAATTCACTAAAATAAATTGATAACTATTTGGGTATCTCAAGGTATTGGAAAAGTGGAGGAAGTGGCTTGTACCACTACAACGTCTGTCCTTACATGCTCGTTCCATTCCATATCGCTCTGCAACGTTACACCTAGATATTTAATTGTCGCAACTGTCTCAAGTAGCATACTTCTAATGATGTGCTGTAGCATTACAGGATTGTTTTTCCTCTCATATGCATCTCCTTACGTTACTCAACATTTAGAACCTGCTAGATGCCATTCCTCACACCATCTAGAATTTTTATCAAAGTCATCTTACATACTACTATAGTCAGTCATTGTCGACATCTCCCCGTACACCACAGCATTCTCATCAGTTCCAATGTGTCAGTGATTATACCACTTATTAGAATTAAAACAGTACTTTTTCTATAAAACCAACTAGTTGATCTGCCCTAAGTTACTACAATCTGTGACATTCGATGCATTTTGCGAAATTTTCACGAGAAACTAAGTTTTGCCTTGGTGAATTGGCCGAGGACTCTAAGGCGCCTTGCAGCGGAGCGCGCGGTTACTCGCTGTTGGAGATTCGAGTCCTCCCTAGGTCATGACAGCGTATTTTGTTCAAATGTTCAAATGTTTGTTAAGCTTAAGGGACTTAACTGCGGGGTCATAAGTCCCTAAACTTACAAACTACTTATGAACTACCTTATACTAAAGACGACACAAACATCCATGCCCGAGGAGGGATTCGAACCCCCGACCGTAGCGGCTGTGCAGACTGTGACTGGCGTGCCGCAGACCGCTCGACCACTGCGGCCGGCGCGTATTTTATCCTTAGCATAGGTTAGTTTAAGTAGTTTGTAATCCTGATAACCGTAACAGTTAAGTGCCTTAGATTTACGAACATTTGAATTCATTTTAAACTTTTATCTCTCTCAGTGTTGTGGCTTCAGTCTACAGCTCTGTACGTTTATCTGTCCTTTGCAAACTCCTTTTATCTCTACATGACTACCAACCATTTGAACCTGCTTACTGCCTCCAGCAATTTTCTCATTTAATTTTTACGTTTTCGGATTCAATGCAAAGCGTGAAATTTCACTTGCAAAAATTTTCAGTGATTTGATTTCTCAGATTTTTCTCGGCGCGTATAAGTAATTGTCAGCTAGCAGGTGTTCATCCTAAAGCACGCCACTGATGTTGTAGGGCTTGTCGAAACGCTCGCAATATTTTTATTTAGCTGTCTTATTTCATAAGTACCGACAAGTAGATACTGTCGACAGGAATAATCAAGAAACGTCGCGAATAATATTTGGTCGCACATATTGCCACTGATTACCTGCAGGGTTAGCTACTTACCGAACATCACCAACCAATAATGACAAAAAACCGCTTGATAATGTGACCGCTATTTGCTTGCTACAGGAACTACAAGATTAGTGTGCTGGCTGATTTCCGTTGTGATTGTCCACTCGGTTTCAACCGATCTATCAGAAGTTTTGAAGGTGACGAGTTAGCTAGATATTGAATTATAGTGGTGGTAACGAAAAAAATAGTTAACCGGATTTCAAACTGGATTAAACAATTCCACCATTTATTCGTATAAATGGTTCATTTCCAGTGGTAACAAAGAGGTCCTATGAAAGTGATTCACCGAGAATGTCTTCTCTGTCGACAGCATACAGTTCTGGTGGAGAGAAAGTCAAGTTTAACCAAAGTACGGTTTCTCCCTATGTTCCGCACAGCAATATTAGTTTAAAAACGCAAAACCAAAGTATGTAAATATCAAGTTGAATATCTGACATTATGCTATAGCAGCATTATTTTGAATGTCATTAACGTCGGTTAGCTGCAGGATCTTAGAACATATACTTTCCACACATATTATGAACTACCTCGAAGAGAATGACCTATTGACCCATCGTCAACACGTATTCAGGAAGTATTGTTCTCGTGAAACACAGCTCGCTCTTGACCCACATGATGTGACGAGTGGTATCGACAAGGGATTCCGTATTTCTAGATTTCCGGAAAGTCGGAAAATTCGAACAAAGGGCAAAATCATAATTTTTGTTATGCACTCTCCATCACGGCTGACGATATGGACGACATATTTGAGTGACTTCTTCTTATTCCCAGGCTCGAAAATTTCGCTTGGAGGGAAGAAATTTTGCTTCGAAAGACGAAGTGTCCGCCACTGTGACAGACTATTTTGCAAGAGTTTAACAAAGCTTACTTTACCGATGAGTTGAAAAAATTGGAAACTCGCTGGACCAAGTGCATGGCCTTGCAAGGAGATTATGTCTAGAAATATAGTAAGAAGTGGGCCTCGGTTGCACAGTGGTAGAGTGCCAGACTACAAATCCAAAGGTCTCGGGGGTTCGATCCCCGCCAGGTCCTAGGATTTTTATCTGTCACTTTCCACTTCTTTCCCCTCCGGCAGTATCGCTCATGTGAAAAATACCGAGTAGCACCGTGGTTCGGAACCCACTTTAAACTGTAGGTCCCCCTATAACTGGCTGGGTAAGTCAGGTCGGAGGAAGGCAACGGCATACCACCTCCAAACAGGACCATGCCTAGTAAAGCACTGAAGTTCAAACCAATCTTCGGATTGATGACTGCTTTACCTTACCTTATCTCCTTTAAAACAATTTTATCGTATTTTTACCAGATTTATCAAACCACCCTCGTATCTAAAAACGCCTTATATCTACCGCTTACTTTCTGTATTCCAATATAACAATCTAATCATGATCATGACAGAAAATAATATGACTGACTTTGCTTTCAGCATAGTTCTGTTGATGATCTCTGAAACAGAAAGTACGTGACACTTCTCCATTTCCGCAGGTTTCCTTGACTCAACTGTAAACGTTATTTCCTTCCCCAAAATGTTTCTCAAAAGTTTCCGTATCACCATCAAACATTAATCACAGGAAAGAGGAGAAAATGGTGGTTGGAAATAACAATCTACCGTCGCGTCGTTGCGGTCGTTAGAGACGGTAATGGGTGAGTAAGGGAATGATCTGTGCTCTGAGGAACACTTATCCCGGCATTCCTCCCGAGTATAGTATAAAGGTGGTTTGATAAACCCTCTGCCAGGCTTAAACTGGAAAGAACACGTAGATAATTTCGTGGGAAAGGCGAACCAGAGACTGCGTTTTATTGGCAGAACCCTTAAAAGATGCAACAGAACTACTAAAGAGACTGCATAAATACGCTTGTCCGTCCTTTTTTGGAGTATTGCTGCCAGTGTGGGATCCTTATCAGGTGGATTTGACGGAGGACATCGAAAGAGTTCAAAGAAGGGCAGCTCGTTTTGTATTGTCACGATACAGAGGACACAGCGCCACGGAAATGATACAGGACCTGGGATGGGAATCATTACAACAACGACGCTTATCGCTGCGGAGTGGTCTACTTCCGAAACTCCAATCGCCAACATTCTCCTCCGAATGCGAAAATATGTTGTTTACTCCCACCTACATAGGTAGAATTGATCATCAGAATAAAATACGAGAAATCAGAGCTCTAACGGAGAGAGTCAGATGTTCTTTCTCTCCGCGCGCTATTCTAGAATGGAATGGGAGATGAACAGTATAAAGGTGGTGCCAGGCACTTAAACGTGATTTGGAGAGTATCCCATGTAGATGTAGATGTAGAGTGTTTTAGCGCAGAGCTGGTCACATGACTTGCCCGGAAGCTCCGTGAGCTTTTGCAGCGTCGCGGGGCTCGCTATTGCCACGATTATTGTAGCAGGACGAAGTATTATAAACTTTCGACACATTAAAAACATACTCATAAAATTTTGTTGACGTGTTGCCTCGCTTGCGTTACAGAAAAGAGACACTGAAAGAAAATGTGGTAACAGTTAGCTCATAACATGCTTCTGTGCATGCTTTTACAGAAGGCTTTACTTATCAATTATTCGGTTGTAGTACAATCATGATGTTTTCCAGTATTTGTTAGAGGGGGAAATTTCATTTTATCTTTTATTATTGTTATTATTCACATATGGGTCCAATAGGAGCACGCAAAGTACAGTTAGTCAACGTCCAATCAAATATCTTTCGTCTGAATGTTTTTCTTTCTACCACAGTTATACCGGCTAGTTTAAGATCCTCCTTAATTGCAGCAATCCATTTAATTGACTCGTTTTGTCAACCTAGTGCGTGCCATTCTTTTATTGTGTCCATAAAATTCAAGTCTTCATTTTCTCAAGTCACCATGTATGTCTGTGTATTCTTCTGTTTCCTTATTACTTCTCAGCCTTTAAGTTTCTCTATCAGTAAGTTTGGGGCCCAATATTTTCCTAATATTATGTCTCTCATTCTTTTGAATTTCTTCAATAACCCTCTTTCTATTCGAAATTAAAGTCCCTGCTCCATGAAGACATTCAAGTTTGGTTTAAGTGTTGTAATGTCTGGGTTTACTGAATTTAGAAAGCGGTTTTTATTGTCTTAATCTGCATGCAGTTGCCATTTTTTGATAGTGAACTTTATTTACAGCTTTTTCCAGACAGTTTTCCTGTATGATTCCCCTCAATTATTTAAACTGAGAAACCCTTTTTATTTTCCATATATTTTCAAAAACTTTACTGCTCGCTTGTTGCACGTCATATATCCGTTTTCTTGATTGATATTTGTAGTCCCACCTTTACCGCAACTTCTTTAAGAATTTCAATTTGTTTTTGAGTTGTGATGATATCCCTAGTTAAAATTGCCAGATAATCTGCGAAGGCGAGGCAGTCTGCTGGAATATTTCTTCTACCTAACTTGATTGATTGATCTGTATTTTGAGTCGACTTTTGCTCTCGCCATTATTTCCAAAACAAAGTTAAACAGTAATGGGAAGAGTCTTTCTCCCTGTCTAACAACAGTCTTTATATCAAATGGTTCAGAAATTTCTCCCATGAATTTAACATTAGAGATAGTGTCGGTACGCTTCCTTAAACAGTGTTAAGTGTTATATTATCCAGCCCTTCTTCCTTTCAAATTTGAAAATGTGATTCACGATCAATTGAATCTTTTTTTAATCCACAAATATGAATACAATATTGTTACTAGAAATCATTTTGTTCCTAAGTATCAGTTATGAATTAAGAATCTGTTCCGAACAGGATCTGTTTGGTCTAAAGCAAGCTTGATATTCACCAGTTTTAGGTTCCTACTTTTCTTGCGCTCGATCACATAAACATTGTGAGAGAATTTTGTACGTGACTGGAAGAAGAGAGATTCCTCGGTAGGCTAATTATTGACATTTCCTTTTTTTTATACAATGGATGAATTAGGGAGTTTTCCAGTCCTTAGGCATTTTCTCAGTAAACCAGATTGGTTAAGCGATATCTTTTACAGTGTTAAGGACAGCTGATTATAGCAGTTCGGCAATTATACCATCTTCTCCGGATGCTTTATTATTTTTAAGTCCCTTCATCTTTCATCTGTTTGGTTATTTCGATTTCGTCAGGTTCTTTAGAGTTAGGATTGGTGTTATTAGTTTGCTGTGGTTGTAATTTATTCACTGGCTGTGGACAGCTAAATTTACAAATTAATTTGCAAGTCGCTTACAATTTGTTGGTTGTTAAGAGCCAAATTGGCATTTTGATTTTTGAAGCAAAGACAGCTAGTTTTATTTTGAATGTTGTGTAAAAGTTTCTGGTATTGTTCTTTTAGAAGTCTTTTCGATTTCTAACAGTTGGGCATTGTCACTGTTTCGTTTAGATATTCAGTTTCAGTCTCAGTCTATATTTATGCATCTCTTTCACTGCAGAAAAAGTCAGTTTGTCAATATTATCCGAAATTACTTAAATAAAAGACGCAATCTGACAATCCAAGCACTTTTCAAAAACGGTTTCATTGACATAAGCACGAAAATCAGTGCAGGAAATGGAAAACCGCTTCATAAAAGCGGATTTCCAGATTAGGTTTTGGAGCGTTTACATGACCAACCAAAAGCGGAAATGGAAAATCGGTTTACAAAATACACTTTTGGGAGCCCATGTAAAAGGGGTGTTTGGTTATCAGTCAACCACAGACACATTTTACACCGTCTGTGGAGTCGTACAGTGTAAATCATTAGAGAATCAATTACAAGGTGCATCTGAAAAGTTCGGTGAATGGTCTCAGGAAACATAGGAAACAAGAGTTAGTAACAAATTACCTTTACTGCCCTTCAAAGTAATCACCATTGGCTACAATACACTCCTAACATCAATATAAAAGGTAAAGCAGTCAACAATCCTAAGATTGGTTTGAACACCACAGTGCTTTACTAGGCTAGGCATGGTCCTGTTTGGAGGTGGTATGCCGTTGCCTTCCTCCGACCTTCGAACTCACTTACCCAGCCAGTTATAGGGGGACCTACAGTTTAACGTGGTTTCCGAACCACGGTGCTACTCGGTATTTTTCACATGAGCAATACTGCCAGAGGTGAAAGAAGTGGAAAGTGACAGGTAAAAAAAAAAAAATGGCGGGGATCGAACCCGGGACCTTTGGATTTGTAGGCTGAACATCAATATAATTTAAGAAAAACGCAGCCAGTCACTTTGACTTGAAATACTACTGTTTTATCCCATTAACCAGTTTTCGAACCTTTCCAGGTTCATCTTCAGACGGTGCATGTGTTACAGGTTCAATATTTTAAACATGACTGCGTCTCAGCAACGGTTATAGGATAGCAAATTAATGCAGTTGCAGTAATAGTTGTTTAATAAACTTTTAGCCACGGTTTCGGCAGATATAAACCCGTCTTCTTCAGAAATACATGTAAACCTATAGACAATGTGACATCATAATTTAAAATTTCCATGATCCCTATGATCTAGGGAATGTTGTTTAGACTGAGAGATGCGTCAGCGCATTCCCTAGATCATAGGGATGTCAAATTCCTGTGATATGCAAGTATAGTAAGTAACAGTTTTATTCTGATTTGTATTTCAGAATGTTTTAGACAATATGCTGGGTATGGCGTATATTTCAGGCATAACGATTAGAAAATTTAATTTTTGATGTCACATTGTCTATAGGTTTACATGTATTTCTGAAGAAGACGGGTTTATATCTGTCGAAACCGTGGTCAAAAGTTTATTAAACAACTATTACTGCAACTGGTTGGCTGCTTATTAATTTGCTACGTTACAGGTTCATTTCAAACGTGATGGGTGCTGGCTTCCGACTGTATGGCCGGCTTTTTATAATTAATATCCGTTTCATGGGTTTCCTTGTAATTAGATGAAGGCACCACATCACTTCAACATGTTGGACGCTGGTGAAGTGGTGCTGACAGTGTATTATAGAGACTTAACAGTGAAAAACGAGGTCACGCGTTGTTGGATCTCCGCAACCGTTGCGAAGCGCCCGCCTTTCTGCTATCATTCGCAAAGATCGCCGCCGATCATTCGTAAGCATCCGTCGCACTCGTTCGAAGTTGTTAAAAAAAATGTTCAAATGTTTGTAAATCTATGGGACGTAACTGCTTGGTTATTAGTCTCTAGCTTACAAACTACTTAAACTAACCTAAGGACTGAGGTGGTACTCGCACCCCCGACGGCGAACGGCCGCGCGGACCGCAGCACGGCGCCTCAGTGCGCACGGCTATTCCGCCACGGCGATGTTGTCTGGGACTGTGATTATGGACGTTCGACCAGTACGTGCCTCATCCTAGACACCTTCTTTTCCGTCTCTAAAGCGTTTAATCTACTCGAAAACAAACTCTTTTCTCACTGCTTGGATACCATAGACTATAGTCGGGCCGGAATACGATGATCCCTGGCTCCGCCTACTGGACTGGGAGACCGCCCCAACAGCGGAAACGGAATGCAACCATGTTGCCAAGCAGTTAGTTCGCTGCCTGACAGTATAGCTTAACGGTCGGTGCTGTCTGACAGAACTGGCAACAGTGCAGAGCGCAGCCTAGCGCGCACATGCGCAGAGCAAAGCTCGCGTTTGACTTATTCCAATGGTCTCCTGCCGCAGCCGACGCTCAAAGCTGATTGGCGCAAGCAGCATGGATCATGCTAATTCGGCTCGACTATAGCACTAAAAGCCCATGGGTCTCCGTTGCCGCTTTGCCTAATTTGAAGCGAAACTTGACGTTAACGCGTTGTTCTATGTTGCAGTGATACGAGTTCTCACAATGACTCTGTTAGCTGAGTAGTAGTGTGTATCACCGTATCACTGCAATGCTTTCCACGATAGGGGGCGCTTCTTGACCTGTCCCTCAATGTGTATGCGCGGGCACTTAATCCTCACCAGCGTAGTTTGTAAAACGTGGAAACATTCCTGGAACTTTTCAGACGCACCTTGCATATGTCACATACGCATATGTTTAACATCTTTGAAGCCCTTGTCTGATTTCTACCAAACGTGGTACACATATTACTTACTAATAAGTTACTATTTGGAAAGATATACCGTGAGGTTGATGTGTGGATGATGACGGGGTGATGAACAGAGAAGGAAATATAAGGAGATGCTGAAAGAGATGGGAGGCCTTCCCCTCTCCCAATGTGACTTCCGACCCTCCTTCTCTGTTGATGATCAACTCCTTTCCCTCGTCCATCCCCTCACCCTCCCAAGTCAATTCCCGTCGCGCCGCCGGCCGCGGTGGCCGAGGGGATTGAGGCGCTCCAGTCACTGTCTGCACGGCCACTATGGTCGGGGGTTCGAACCCCCCCCCTCGGGCATGGATATTTGTGCCGTCCTTAGGATTAGCTAGTTCATAAGTAGTTTGTAAGTTTAGGGACTGATGTCCCCGTAGTTAAGTCCCATAGACTTTACAAACATTTGAACCCGTCGCGCCGCTATCCTCGTTTCCCTCGAGACTGAAAAAGCTTACGATCGTGTATGGCATGCCGGTCTCATTTCCAAGCCCTTTCTATTAATTATGTCCGTCTCATAGCATCCTTTCTCTCCCACCGCCCATCCTACGTCACTGTTAATCATTCCGACTCCCGTTTGTTTTACGCCTCAGCTGGGGAGCACCAGGGCACCGTCCTCTCACCCCTCCTTCATCTGCTCTACTCGGCAGATATGCCCCAACCCCATCTCCCGTCCATCTTCTCCAATATGCTGACGACACTGCCTTCTAGAGGTCTGCATCTCGCTAGGTTGCTCGCTCGAATCGCGTGATACATGTCGTTCTCTGACAGCCCGACAGGTGTCGGTACTGCAGCTTGCGGCAAGGCGTGTGGCTGCGCTCGACTTCCTGCGGGGCACGCTCGACTGGCCCGACCGTCCACACTGCCCGCTCGCCACTCGGTCGCCCACCGCAGCGCCACTCGAGTCCAAGGCGAGTGTCGGGAGCAAACTAGACGCTCGAGAATATATCCTGACTGCGAAATTTGGAATTGTTTCCTTTCCAGGGTGCTTCGAAAGCTGTTCTCTCGATCCAGTTGAACTAGCTATTCAGTTTCGCATTTTGTACTTTACCATACAAGTTATTATACGTGATTAACATAAAGTTTCTGCGCTACGATCATTTACTAAATAAAGTTTTCCATGATCTTTCTTACTTTATTGTTCCCATTTTGTCGACTGTTAGTTACTGTTTAGTGGTAAGTGTTACTTGCCGTCTTAAAGAGCAAATGATTGTATTTTATATCCATTCCTCTTATAACTCTCAAGCCCTGGAATACTTTGTCCGTCTTTTATATTGATAATAAATATTCCGATATTGATGTACATTCGTTAGGTTAGTTTTGTGCATCTCTCTCTCAGTTGCACCTCGTTAATACATATTCCCGTAGCATTTTGGCGCTGTTCGTGGTTGCTACGCCTCTACCTTTTCCGAGTGAGTCCTTAACGAGAATTTTTCCAATTGCAACATTCATATATTCCCCACTGCCACTGTCGTCTTTCTTATCTACATAATAAAGAACGCATGCAAGCTTTTGTGTAATATATAGGATCCTCGCTTTCTTCCGTCGTCAGGGTCATATGTCGCTCTAATCCTCATATATCTTGTACCTGTTTTAAATCTTCTTATTTCAACTCTTTACTTTACACAGCTGTACGAATTTATGGTGCTCCTGCTGTTTCAGTGATATCTGTGTTATATTTATTTAGGGCCGTCTGAAGAATGTCACCCGGGTGCACCAGGCAAAAGAATGAAGTGCATGTTTTGGAATGGCTGGACTGTGAAATGCGCGAGGCGCTATCCACCAATGACGTGGACCTTTATTTAGCACGAATTGATGGTGATGACGACCATCTGCTTGAATAGTAGAAACGCAACAGTACTCTCTTTCCTAAGCTAGCTGTATTTTGTGTGCCCGCCTCAAATGCACCTAGTGAACGCACTTTCAGTGCGGCAAGGAACCTGTTCTCTGATGGAAGAACTTGACTCGATCTACAAAGTGTCAATGATATTTTAACAATACATTGCAATTACAATGCCACTAACGAATAATTTGGGGATAATGTTACTTTTCGATGTATACTTTCTTGTACGGTAACTTTCACTTTTGTATATTGCAATAAAAACGTTGTTCGTTCCGTAGTTTCTCTTTAGATCCTTTACATTACTATCAAATGTTGTATTTAGTGAAAACAAGCTTTTTGACTCGTTTGCGATATAATGATATTGCGGTTACATGCTACTGTGCAGGAATACACGTCTACAGCATAACTGATTTTAGTTCCTTTAGTTAGTGGGGGTGCGTCAGACGCAATAGCAGCCCACACCTCAGAGCCACAGAGCCGCTGCCGTAGCGACTGACAAGGAAACCTATTCAAGTGTCACTCTCCGATTTTTATGAAATTCGGATTTGTTATAATACATGAAAAACTGTGTGACCCGTATTTTTATTTTTATTTATTTATTTATTTTAAGCGGTGGAAAAACATATTTAAGGGGTGAAATGTTCCTCCAAAATTGGGGCTAAAATAGAAAAATCGTGATAACTTAGAGATTAATGAAGCGATTTTAACGATTTTTTGGTATGAACGTATCTTTTGATAAGAATCGGCCTAGGTACATTGTAGGGGAAGTGACAATAGGGGGGCAACTACCCCTAAAGCGGCCAATTTTTGTGCTCAAAAATGTTTTTTGATTTAAACGAAGTTGAATCTATGAAATTTGTCTTTTATCAAAAGATACTTTCATACCAACAATCATTAAAATCGCTTCACTAATCTCTAAGTTATCGCCATTTTTGTATTTTAGCCCCAATTTTTGAGGTACCGTTTCACCCCTTAAATATGTTTTTCCGCCGCTAAAAAATTACATGTCCCATAGTTTTTCATGTATTATAAAATATGCAAATTTCATAAAAATCGGAGAGAGACTTGGGTAGGTTTCCTTGTGAGTACAGCGGCAGCACTACGCTGTGCGGCCTGTGCCCGCCCCGCCCCACGCAGCCTCGTTCGAGTGTCAACACGCTCACTCCGAGCGTACACACTCAGCACGCCACCGCCGAGCGTTGCGCACTCGACCGAGTACGAGCGGGCGAAACCGGCGATTTGCCAACCTCTACTGCCTTCCTCGATCTCGCCCCCTCCCTTGCTCTCTCCCAGCACCTCCTTCACTCCCATCTCTCCGAATTTTCCACCTGGTGCAACCAGTGGCTCCTTACTGTCAGCCCTAAAGTCCCAGGCAATCACCCGCTCCTTCCGCCATCGTGACCTTTACCTTACAATCCATGGCCGCCCCATCCCAAAAACCAAAACCCTAAAATACCTCGGCCTTACTCTTGACAGATCCGTCTCCTGGAACCCCCATCTAAAAACCGTCCACCAGGAGGCCCTGTCCCGCCTCAACCTCCTCAAGCTCATATCCAGCCAGACATGGGGACTCAGTCCTTCCCCCATCCTGTACACCTACCGTTCCGTAATGCGTCCCATCTTATGCTGCTTCCACCCCGCCTGGATATCTGGCCCTCCCTCCTCCTATTATGCCGCCATTCAGATCCTTGAGTGACACGCCCTCCGGTCGCTTACCGTATCGGCCTCCCTTCCCTCATGCGGATCCTTTACGATATCATTCCTTTCTCTCACCTGCTCCAATTCCTTGAGCACATCCGTCTCAAGCACATATCCCAAAAAATAGATTACCATCATCCTTTGTTTCCTCCCCTCCTCCTCAATCCCGGGCCTTTGCCACCAACATATCCCTCCCTCCATTCATCTACACACTCTCCACATTCTTTCCCATGGTGGCTTCCGTCACCTTACCCTCCCAGATGACGCCCTCCGTCCAGACATCTACCCCTCCTTCCAACAATAGTCCATCCCTGTAGATCATGGCCACCCCCTCCCCCACCCCTCCTTTTCCTGCCCCCGCTTGGCTAACCTCTTCCCACCCCATCCTCCAAAGTCCTTCCTATCGCCCCTCTCCCACCTTCCCTCCCCTCTCCCCTCCTACTCCCGCCCCCGCGCTTCCCCCTCTCTCCTTTCCTATCCCCTGTGGGGTCCGACAACCAACTTTTTAATACCATTGTTGTATTAGTGCTCAGTGCTGTTGTGTGTGATTTTAAGAGTTACGAGCAACCGCCAAACAGGCAAAACAATAGTGTTGCCACGTATTTTAAATGTCTTTTATTCCTCACCATGTATAAGTCCACTGTTTTCTACAACAATTTTGTTGTTTTGACTACCGTGGCTGTTTTAATCTCAACGAAAGTGTGTATGTCTACTTTTAAACTTCATTCTTGTCATCCATAATCTTTCATATATATATATATATATATATATATATATATATATATATATATATATATATATTTTTTTTTTTTTTTTTAGCACATTCATTTTTATAAATTCAGAGTTTTAGCACCTTTTTATTGTCAACATCCACAACTTAACTCCCTTTTTTGTTAAAATATTTTTATTTGTTATTGTAAATCGTTCGGCTAAAGAGCAGCCCTGTATGCTGCTGACAGCCTGCCTGCGCCCCCCCCCCCCCTTTGGGGCTTTAAAATACAATAAAGGGAAAAAAAGAGAGAGATGAGAGGGTGAGGTGGCTGACAGACAAAGACGGACTGGAGGGGATAGGGGGAAACGGACAAATGTAGACAACGATTGCTTCTCTCATGGCCAATTATTCGCGTGCTCGAGAACTGGTAAACAGTTTGATATTTAGGTTTATGCACAAAACAAACAAAAAATGTAGTCTATTTTCTGGCTTTACAATAAATAATTATTTTCTATAGAAACATATATTTCTTGTTTTTATTTAATTCTTCAGAGTCACAGCAACGCAGGACAGAGATTTAATAGTATGTTGTTTTCTTGCGGAATCTATGTTTGCAAGAATACTTCTATTTACTTCGAGATTCATCTCATATCATACAGACAAATAAGATTGGAAAGTTGAGATTATTATAATCGGCCAAGCCGTTCTTGAATTATAAATGGTGTAACTAAACCAACTTCCTTTTATATATTTAGATTTTAAATATGTTTTGGTCCTTATCACCTCCTTCCAAAAATGGAAAGCAAAGAGCTTGCAGTAGAAGAGATATGTGTCACAGTTTCAAAGAACTTTTGATTGCGTCACGGGTTGACATTCACGAACATGGGTTGTCAAAATTTTGTGTACTCATCCCCTCTTCAGGTCCCCGAAGTCTGTTATGGGAAATTCCGAACATTTTGTAAATTAAATAACATGATTCCTTTCTTTTTTTTTCATCTACAGAAAAGCACAGGTTTCCCAAATCGCTTAGAAAAATCTTTATTATCGGTTTCGGTAGACCTTGGTTGCCATCACCAGATCTTGCATTATGGTGAACAGTTAATGACACCTATAAACAGCTTAGTTGAATCATCCTGTACATCTAATACACATCATATTATATACAAATTTCTGCCATTATGTCATCCTTTAGTGATGATCTAATTTATTTTTTAATCTAAAAAAAAATAAAAAAAAATTATTGGCGGTTTCGGCAGACATCACCAGATCGTGCATATTCTTAACAGTTAATGAATGATATGCAAGATATGATGACGGCACTCTAGAGCCGCCGAAACCGGTAATAATGATTTTTTTTAATGGTGCTTTTTTGTAGATAAAAAAATTAGATCATGGCTGAAGGATGACAAATGTCAGAAATATATAAATAATATTATGTGTATTAGATATACAGGGTAATTCAGCGAAGCTGTGCATTTCAAATATTTCCGAAACTGTTTAACACATCGTAGTTCTCTTTTAAAGCATATGAATTGCAAGGAAATCATCACTAAACTTGGTATACTCTCGTGTGACAGCTATATTAATTACATAGATACAGATATACACTTAGTTTTTCTTCAAACGGAACTTTGTAATTTCTGCTGTTAGTATCGTAGGTCTCAAAGAGACGAATTTAACGGCGTTTCACACATCGAAACCCGACAAATAGTTTCGGAGAAACTCAATATTTCCAGGAGTTATGTTTTGGACATCAAACCAATTGCTGTCTTATGCAGAAGTCCGTGATTTCATGCCCATATAACGAAATGAGTCACTTCGGATGAGGAGGAAGCTTCTAATTAGGTATTCTACATCTCATTTCTCTTGGTTTGTAAAATACGTTTTTCCAAACTACCCAGCACTCGTCACACGTGAACTAGACATAATACAAACTCCTTACCCTCTCTAGCCCTTTCAAACCGCCATCGCGGCGTTGCAACACAGTTTCTTCCTCATCGGACTTGGCGCATTTCCTTATGTGGGTAAGAAATCACGGACTTCCGCATAAGAAAGCAAGTGGTTTGATTTCAAAACAGATAAATCCTGGGCTCTAAAGATTGCAATTTCTAACTACTTGTCGAATTTCGATGTGTGAAACGCCGTTGAATTCGTCTGTTTGAGATCTACGATATTAGCAGTAAAAATTTCTATAGTTACGTTTGAGAAAAACGAAGTTGATATCGATATCTGTGTAATTAATATAGTTATCTAAAGAGACTATACGACGTTTAGTGAGGATTTTCGTACAATTCATCAGGGTGAAACAGAATTACGATATCTTAAAACGTTACGGGCCGGCCGCGGTGGCCGAGGGCATTGCGGCGCGTCATTCACGGTCTGCGCGGCCACTACGGTCGGGGGTTCGAATCCCCCCTTGGGCATGGATATTTGTACCGTCCTTAGTGTTAGCTAGTTCATAAGTAGTTTGTAAGTTTAGGGACTGATGATTCCGTAGTTAAGTCCCATAAGCTTAACAAACATTTGAACATTTTTTGAAAACGTTACGGAAATGTTTGAGGTGAACAGCTTACAAGGAAAGTACTTGGGATCGAACAAACACATATACACCAAAATCGTATGAGAGATAATGTAAAGATCCCTTATTGCACTAGTGATACTACCGCATCTGCAAAACTCTGCAGTCGTTCGTTAGTGGCCTCTGCGTGTGCCATGCCGCATTGCATTTTGACCTGTCGGTTCGCCAGTAGGAACGGTGCAGTGTGCCTCCGAAGTTGCGTTTTTTGATGTTATATTTGTGGTGAAGCGTCAGATGAGGCGGCGATTGCTAATCAATCCTGCTAATGAATTGCGATTAGTTGAGATGAAGTTACGATGAACCCTTCTTCGTGAAGATCGTATTAGTGTAGAAGATGAATCATTTGCATGCTTTCTCGGATCTGTTATGGTACAGAAATATGATCATAAGTTAGATACTGTTGCTACAAACTCATAATAATGATAATAGGGATGATAATGACGAACAACTCATTGCAAGCGGTAGTGCTACGGTGGTGCGATGGAAGCAGTGGCAGTGAATACCAACAGTCTTTCGGGAAGAAGGTTAAAGTTGCAACTATCATCACGGCTTTTGATGACAATTCGCTAGAGAACATGCACGATGATTATTACATAAGTTATAGTTAAGATATCTGCATTACGTATGGCGTCTACAATTACATCTACAGTGCTATCTAGAGCATGGTTGCAGAGCTTTGCAGAAAAACGACACCCACCAGCAAATTGAGGTGTACGTAGAAATCTTGTAACCAAACGTTCATACATATATGTTTGTTCGAGGCCATGTACTTTCCTTGTAGGTTGAATCGCCCTGTATATATAAAAAGTACAAACTGAGGAGCATTCGATCCATAGATTACGGAGCTTTTTTTCATCTTTCGGGTAAATCGATTGTTTGCGAATTTTGTTTCTCCTGTGTTGCAGAGGGCGGAAATACCTTCTGAACGAGCATTGGTAAAAACGTGGTAAGCTTGACGATTTTGCATGTCATCGTTGCGCAAGGGCCCTGCTGTTGTTCTCTGTATTCTTCGAATTTCAGTATATGTACAGCCGAAGCCAGGTACATTAAAAAATAATCACTGATGAGGATCCTATCAATTGATCCATCAGTTACGGAGCTCTAACGCTAACCTCATGTGTTACCCTTCTTGGGGCTTCCTTTACCTCCCCTCACAGGCCAATCTTACGCTATCCATAGTTGATAACTAGACCGCAGATCTTTAGGTTAAAACCTATTTTTTCCCGAGTTCATAGTTGCAAATAAACTTGTACTTACGCGATTCTTCTATTTTCAAAACATTTGACTCAAAAATCAAGAGGTGAAGCACTGCAAAGAATCCGAAAATATATTGCGGAATCTTCCATAAGGATTTCTGTAGATGAAACTGGCGAGAATCTGTCTCAGCACATTGCAAATCTGATTGTTGTCAAGTTAGACCCAGATGCGCCATCCAGGGCTTACTTGATTAGTGTTGCCAAGTCGTTTCCAACCATGTCCCCATATGACGTGTACAAAATCCCTATGTTCACCATGAAAGTCCCTACGGACCAAAGGATCAAACTGATTTGCGAAAATAAAATAAAAATTAAAAAAGAGCCTGCATACTCATAGCCTCCTCCCCATCCCCCTGCCCCACCACGGATTCGCCACAAAGGTCCATTTTCAAGCGCCGGTTTTAAACTCTGCTAGCGCTTGAAAATGGTTTAAAACCTAAACCGGTAGCACTGAGACAACAAATAAACAGCTTTGGTCAACCATAATGGCATTCTCCCGAGAAAAGGTACTTTCATTCTGCATCGTCCCTGAGAAAAGACCCTTCGTTTTGCGAAGAGATCGGAAATCAGTTCCTACGTCCCTACAGTTTGGAAAAAAGAGTCAACAGTCCCTACTCGTAGGGACATGTCCCTACGGTTGGCAACAACTGACTTCATATGCTCAAGGCAACTCCCAGAGACTGACCAACAAACAATTACACATCTTGCCAACAATGTGTTAAGGTGCTATATCCAAATGGCCTAGATGAAAATTAAGTCGTTCTGCATTTTACAGATACCGCTACCTATACGGTTGCAGCGTTTCGTTTGCTACATGTGTTGTGCCCTTTGATATTCCAGTCACTTATGTAGTAGCATTTGGCACCAACCGGATAGCAGAGCATGTAAGACTAGTATTCCCTATTTATTATCTCCACATTCAATAAAGTGCAGAGATAGCAGAGCATGTAAGACTAGAATTCCCTACTTATTTATCTCCACATTAAAGAAAGTATTTGGTACGGCACTTTTAAGAGTACAGACATTGCAATTTCCGAATGTCCCCTTTGCACCTGAACCTATCGTTAGCCGCAGAAGCACGTGGTTTGCTGGAGCAGAATACGTATGCACGCCACACCAGTGCAGATGGTAATTGAAAATCTGCCTGCGGATGCCGCTTCTGTAAATCAAGCAGTACTGTTACTCGTGGATTCTTCAATTTAACAGTACTTCGCTTATTTTATATCCAACTACATATTAATGGTGTACGTTACTTCTGAAGTCGAAGGCTCATGTTAGCTACGTAAACCTAGAAGAATATTACATTGATGGAGAGAGTGAAATGGAAAAGTAATGTAGTGTCATGTGAAGTGGGAAACAAAGCAGCAGGTTTCCAGAAGAACACCGGCCGAAAGGGCTTTTGCGTGACAGCATCCACGCTTAGAGCAAAATCCTGATTCACTTAATGCAGAATTCTTGTACAACAAGTGCCGTACACCCCTGTCGTATGTATTGATGTAGGAACGTTAATTTCGATATATAAATTAATACGAACAGCCGACTGTCATGGCTTTCCTTTGGAAAACCTACAACAGATTTCAGTCATTTACTGTGTAGCCAACTAGGATCTGAAAGTTTCGACCCTCTATTGTACTGTGTATATTTAAATATACATATTTTCAGAACTCTAAATTAGCTCACGTAATGTAACTGTGCCATTCAAGCACAGTGTGTAAGTCGATATACAGCTGTGCATCTCGCGTATCATGGCAGATGGCAGCATCTGCTTCCAGCAGTTGAGTAAAAAATCTCAAAACTGTTGGTATGTCTAGAAGACTGTGAGTGTCCCGGCGTGCATTTTCTTTTTTTTAATTTCTTCATAAATGAAGTCTCCCAGAGCCTATCTTTCGCTGTGTTTCTCAAATGTTCAAATTGGACTTAACTGCGGGGTCATCAGTCCCTGAACTTACTAACTACTTATAAACTAACTTATACTAAAGACGATACAAACATCCATGCCCGAGGGAGGATTCGAATCTCCGACGCGGGAGGCCGCGCGTGTGTTTCTCTACCAAGTATCTACACAAGCTATAAATCTATTGTTTCTTTTGAAATAATTGTTTATTTGGTTTTTATTCAATCTTTTGTGTGTGTGTGTGTGTGTGTGTGTGTGTGTGTGTGTGTGTGTGTGTGTGTGTGTATTTGAATGAACAGTGTGCAGTAAAGGTGAAAGCGAACTATACCTGTAGGAAATATGGATACCCAGTTCAACTGAATAGAGGGAGAAACTATAAGATGCCATCCGATGCTGGAATGAAAAAGCAGGGAAGAGGCACATCTGTTGAACTGACTGCATCAGCTTCTGGACATGACTTAATTCTTGTGAAATAGCAAGACAACAGATGTGTCAGCCTTCTGAGCACTTTCTCAGGTACATACTCAGAAATCCAGGTCGCAAGATATGACAAAACAACAAAGCAATAGTCCAAATACAATGGCCAACGGTTGTGAAGGTATACAACAACTTTCTGGGAGGTGTTGACACTATCGACTCCTTATTATCTCTGTACAGAACGAAAATCAGGTCAAAGAAATATTTCATGAGACCGTTCTTCCATTTATTGGACATGAATTGTGTTGTTGCTTGGCTACTTTGCAAGAGAGTTGCATTGAAAATAGTATTGAATAGAAAGCGCAGGTGGCTTTGTTTGATTTCAAGTTTGATATTGCTGGATCATTATGCTGGTCAGGGAAACCATCCAAGAGACAATCGCTGTATAGTTCACCACGCAGTAGCACAAAAAAGAGAAGGCAGCCAAATATAGCAAATGCTGATATCAGGAAGGACCGAGCCGATCACTGGCCTAACTACAGTGGAAAATCTGCAAGATGTAAATATAATAAATGTCAAAAAATAACAAAAGTGATGTGTTCGGAATGTGGCACCTATTTGTGTTTCGTACCAGATAGAAATTGTTTCTACAATTTTCATAATGTATAAATTTTGGAATGATGTAATTTCAAAGCAGTAACATTTTACCAACTGATTTATGCTCAACCTTTCTAGTTTTCAATTCTTTCAATAAATAAGTTTTACTTTAAAGCCTTAATTTACTGATTTACCATAAATTTTGAACGCTCTTCCCCAAAAATTTAGTACCTTCTACTAAATAACATGTAAGTACTGACAACATCCGTATTTGCGCAGTGTTTATTTGAATATACGGTCTGATATTTTCCAAAATATATTTACTATAAAGTTTATGATCATGATTTTACATTCAGGGGCACCATGAAATATAATTCCAATATTGTTACTGGAAAATTCTTACTTTAATTACTCGTGTGTAATAGAGGGTTTACTCAACGTTAGTTAAATTTTATATCTATTTCAACGCTGGCCGCGGTCTCCGAGGGGACTGAGGCGCTCCAGTCACGGCCTGCACGGCCACTACGGTCGGGGGTTCGAATCCCCCCTCGGGCATGGATATTTGTGCCGTCCTTAGGATAAGCTACTTGATAAGTAGTTTGTAAGTTTAGGGACTCATGCCCCGTGGTTAAGTCAAATAAGCTATACAAACATTTGAACATTTTTTCTATTTCAACATATGGCTTGTGATCTGCTTTATGTTTTTATCTTCGAAAAACTAGGTGTCAGTTTGAATATTAGTGTTTTGAAATGTCTGCGGTTGTTGTTGAACTGTCCAAGTTTCCATTTCCGTTATTTTAAATAAATAAAAATTAGTTCATAAGGTAAGTCTATGACTTTTACTTTATGTCTTCTGATGAATACTTTTTGGGACCTATTATAGGTTTTATTGGGCCAAAATCAGGTAGCGAAAGAGTCTATTTTAGGAGCCTAGAATCCTCTTTTTATTATCTAAATATCCGCGGTAGAATGATAACCACCTGCAACAAAGCGACACACAATCGGGTCGCAAAATTTCTGCGATTTTCTATGAATTGCCTAAGTAACACGCCTTACTACGTGCACTACTTATCTAGTCCTAACGGTAGATTCAAAATGTTCACAGTTTGAAGTAAATACGTGGGAAGGTTCCCTTGTCAATCAGCGGAAGGAGACTAGAAATGTGGGGCAGAAGAGCACCGGGGAGGCAGTGTGTAACGGCGGGCGGCAAGTGTTTTCGGCAGTCAGGGGAGAGAGCGGCCTTGTGTAAGGCGCAAACACGCCACTGTGGGGTAATGGCAGCCGCGCGTCATACGTGCTCGAGCACTCGTCAACACGCGCGCACAGCCGCTAGCCGGAACGGGACTCTGCTCCGCCTGCTAGTCCTCAGATAACCAAGTGGCAGACTTCTCTTACTTGAAATCGTAATTTACCGTTTCTTATTCAGGCTAATTAATTATTCTGGAACATTTCTCATTAATTGTGAAAACTTTTTGTAAATGCGACATAAAGTCACTGAGGAGGTAGGCGACCATGATGAAATGATTAGGTAGTACTGCTGTGAAGCTGGTTAGGTCGCAAACTATTTATTTTTGTAAATAAATAAATGAATTGCAGCAACCAGTTGCTTGTCGTTATTTATTTTGAACTTCAACGACCGGTTTCGGGCGCTTGAGTGCCCTTCTTCTGGTCTCTATACAGACAAACAGGTGCATTTGTATACAATTAGGCTATAGAACGTATAAAAGTCGATTACAGAAATATGCAGCAGTTTCGAACCAAATAGAATGTAATAAAGATAAGTTCATATTATTATTATTGGCCACACTTGATGTACAGCGTGCCCTCAAAATGACGCGTTTCGGAATTACCATCATCAGATTAGAATCTCCTCCGTGCCATGTGCACACGTGAACAGATGGAAGATGTTCTTCAATATACATACAAACGCAGTCTGTGTTTGTATGTATATTGAAGAACATCTTCCATCTGTTCACGTGTGCACATGGCACGGAGGAGATTCTAATCTGATGATGGTAATTCCGAAATTTGAGGGCACGCTGTACATCAAGTGTGACCAATAATAAATAGTTTGCGACCTAACCAGCTTCACAGCAGTACTACCTAATCAATTGTGAAAACATTTCCAATAACTAAAGACACCGAAATGTTACCGTAATATATATAATGATTGAGGTGTTTCTGTCTTATTTCACTTTGCAGCCAAAATTACAAAACATTCAAATGTTTGTTAAGCTTAAGGGACTTAACCGCGGGCTCATCAGTCCCTAAACTTACAAACTACTTATGAACTACCTAATACTAAAGACCACACAAACATCCATGCCCGAGGGGGGATTCGAACAACAACAAAAAAAAAAAAAAAAAAAAATCAAATGTTTGTGCCGGCCGCGGTGGCCGAGGTGACTGAGGCGCTCCAGTCACGGTCAGCACGGCCACTACGGTCGGGGGTTCGAATCCCACCTCGGGCATGGATATTTGTGCCGTCCTAGTTCGTAAGTAGATCATAAGTAGTTTGTAAGTTTAGGGACTGATAACCCCGTAGTTAAGTCCCATAAACTTAACAAACATTTGAATATTCAAATGTTTGTTAAGCTTAAGGGACTTAACCGCGGGGTCATCAGTCCCTAAACTTACAAACTTCTTATGAACTACATTACACTAAAGACAACACAAACATCGACGCCCTAGGGGGGATTCGAACCCCCGACCGTAGCGGCCGTGCAGACTGTGACTGGCACGTCGCAGACCGTTCGGCCCAATACTGCACCTACATCTACATGGGATACTCTGCAAATCACATTTAAGTGCCTGGCAGAGGGTTCATCGAACCAACGTTATACTATTTATCTCCCATTCCATTCTCGAATAGCGCGCGGGAAGAAAGAACACCTGAATCTCTCGGTTCGAGCTCTGATTTCTCGTATTTTATTCTGATGGTCATATCTACCTCTGTAAGTGGGAGTCAACAATATATTTTAGCATTCGGATGAGAATGATGGCGATTGGAGTTTCGCAAGTAGCCCACGCCGCAGCGATAAGCGCCGTTGTTGTAATGATTCCCATCACAGATCCTGTATTATTTCCGTAAAACTGTCTCCCCTGTATAGTGACAATACGAAACGAGCTGCCCTTTTCTGGACTCTTTCGATGTCCTCCGTCAAACCCTCCTGAAAGGATCCCACACTGGGAAGCAATACTCCAAAAATGGACGGACAAATGGGTGCTGATCCGACCTAAGCCAAAATCCTTGTACCGCATGGTCGTAGCTAATTTGTGACACGAGTATCAAGACCCACAAAAATTGCGATTCTGCAGTCGGCGTCTTCAAAACTAATATTTATTATAGAGGTGTCGCTCTGAAATGAAAATGAATCACTGTGTATAAGTTACATTTTTCAGCAACTATTGTACAATGCGTTTTGAGAATTAATTTTCAATACCAACTGCAAATATTTACGTGATGTTTGTGTGTGTGTACTACGTGACCTGTGAGTCCTGACGTACAGTCGCCTGTCTGTAGTTTTACTGCAATCGATTGCAGTAAAACCAAAAGGAGGCTTAATGACAAGACACACAATACAATACACGCAAAGATCACTAAACATACCGATGTAAATGCAGACGCTTAATAATGAGAATAAATTCTCAAAACGGGATAGATTGTGGCGAAAAAAAAAGGGTTTTATTATCTCTATATATAAAAATGTTGTGTTGGTTTGTGTGTGTTTGAAAATCTCAATAAGTTCTTCACCGATTGAGCTGAAAATTTGTCACAATGTTGCAGTGTAACAGGAAAGTTTTTAGATGCCTATTTATTTGATATATTACACATAACCTATATAAATGACACTTTTGCGATTTTTGGTAGCAACTTTTCCACATTGTAAAATTTGTATAAATTCGTATATAATGTCTATTTAAAAGATAGGTAAGTAAAAACACGCGCGTAATCAAGTAGTACGTTGTATCAATATTTCAAAGCATTCGGTCAACAACTTACGGAGATATAAGATTTTGAACATAAGTTAGATTTCTAAGACGAGATATAGGAAGCGTAGGCAATGATGAAGAGGGGGAAGGGGAGATATACACATCTATGACAAAGTGCCTTTTGAATTGCGTAAGTTTCATTGGCGTCCTTGTATAATTATAAGCTAAAATAGATACGTCATTTTTCGTGTTGATGTATTTGTATAATGATTTCGGTAAAGTTTCACTTGCGGCAGCGGCTAATGTTGCCAAAATCCCTTGACTGCTCTTTGAAAACTCAGTTACATACAATGAGGCTAATAATTTTCCGCGTTTAACATGAAATATTACATTAGCATCAAATGCTGCAGCTGCCATAAGCTTCATTTCCAAGTAATTCTACGATGGTAAACGTCCATTTTTTTTTGTCGCCAGGGATTTAGAAGCGCGCATTTGATATACACCGTTAGAGGTCCGGCTACGTCAATTGCAAACATTATTAGAAAGCATCTGGATCCCGATCGTTACTCGGAAATCTTGTTTTCTGTAACGCAGTGGTAATTCGAAGGAGATTCTCATCAGATAGAATATTTTGAATGGATCGTTTTTTTTACCATAAAACAACCATTTAATGTTTAACACGTTATTGTAAGAACCACTGTCAATAAATAAATTATCCTTGTAAACTGAAAATTTCTTTGCCAACATTACAACTCTACGCTGCTGATACCGGTAAGTAAAATTGAGCTGAGCAACCAATAACGGAGGCTGAGGGGCACATTCTATTGTGGATACAGTTTTGTAGATAATTAAGTCTGTGCTTGCTCTCTGGTTAACAGGTTGTCCCGAGACAAAATTAATTATCCTCATGGAGCGAACATTTTGTTGCCAAAATTACCAGGCTACACTGCAGCCTTGGGTAAAATTTAATCATTGCCTCATAACTGTAAAGGTGACGAAATTACATCTGTCAATCCATATCCCTGACGTTTGTGTTATCCAGTATCACCAATGATTCATTGCGCGATGGAGGGCTATTATTTGACACTCAGGGATTCCATATGTTCATCGTGCAACAATTCGTCGAGCGGCGAGGTCGTCCTCCGAGTCGTCCGACTTAGTAAGCGACATTGTTCAGGCAAGCTGATAGTGGGGCAAAGAGGGGATCCTAATTGGGAATAACTGGGAGGGGCTTACCAGTTCCAGCGTACGCCTTACAACCAAGGAAAACCTCCCGACAAACTTGGTCGGAACCGGGGGATTGGGACCAATTTAATTTATGTCTGGGACGTTGCCCCAGACAACAAATGAGTTATCTGGAGAGCACGAGTGCACTCACGACAATCATGGATCGGACGCCCGAGTTACTATCGTAAACTTGTAGAGATTAGCTCGACTGCTAGTGGACAAGCATCCCCCTAAAGGAACCGCACCCGTGAGCACGGTGTCCTTTGCGTCGATGTGCGCTCCGCATGATAATATTCAGTATATAACAGAGGACACAGCACACACCACCTTCGAGAGAGATCACAACAGCTTGCAGCGCGTAATATCTATAAATAAAAGGTAATGTTCCGAGTGACTGACTCACAGACTGATTAAATGAATGACTCATCATCGCCTAGCCAAAAACCACTGACGAAAAAAACTTGAAATTTGCAGAGGGTTTTCATCTTACACCGTTGGCGTCATTTAAGAAGCGATTTTCTGATATTCCGTCTCTAAGGGCAAAACGAAAATCATATGTATACGTAGTCATTAAAAGAGGAAAAAGGAAGCAGATGCATTCATTTCTATAGCTCTGATCACGCTTTAAATTCTCCAACCACAGTCCAACTGTCAAATATGTGAGCGCCGAAAATTTAAGTGGCACCAACGTCCGCCTTGCGTACCGGTCAGGTCCTATGGTAAAGTAACAACTTTTCGTGGAAACGCATTTTAGATACATTCATGTTTAATGGTTAATTTTCAGTAAGATCGATCATGATTTTAGCAGTAGAAATCAAAACACCGTAGAAGCGAATTCTGAACAAAACATTGTTTATAGGCGTCGTTATTTCATTTAATTTCATGTAACAGTAACTTTGTGATAGTTTCCAGCAGATAACACATAATTTGAAGCAATTCCCCAATTTTTATTTTCTTCATTTTACGTAGGTACGACGAGCGAAAGACGATACATGCATAGAGATAGATGGAGGAGGAGATTGAAGATGGATAGAAGGAAAGGGAGTGATGAACAGAGACCGGGGATTAGATAGAGGGAGGATGAAGAGGTAGATAGTGGGTAAGCTGGGGATAGACATAGCGGATAGGAAATATATTGAAAGAATGTAGAAAACAATAGCGTTTTACTAAGGTGAATTATAAGTCACATGGTCCAGAGTCGCTAAAATGATCCGTAGGTTTATGGATAAAACGAATGACAAATAATGAGTATCTGTCTGTGAAACTATACATTTTATAACTTTCGTTTCACATAGCCACAGCAGCTTAACGAACGATATTGATATGATTGAAGCATTCTCTCGGTGATTCTATGTTCACGAGTTACAGTATTTCCTTTTCCATTTATTTCATATCAGAGTGAGCCACAGCGAAGCGTGGCCGGGTTTAGCTAGTTTTAATCATAAATGCTGAAAAACTTCAACTAGCATGCAAAATCTTACTGACAGATTTTGAAGAAAAGGATTTAAGTGAGCAGTCTTGGAATATAGGTACTATAGCCCTCTTACGTACTGATATACTAGGGACAGCAGAAAGAAGATAATAATAATAATAATAATAATAATGCGCCCAGAATAGCAACCTGTCTTTACTCACTCCACACTTCATTGAAATGAGAAAAAGGCCTCATAATTAGTGGAATGTTAAGTGTGCTTTTCAAAGAGATGTGTAGATATAAATAGATGTTGATGTAATTTTGTGATGTAAAGACAATACCAACAGGGATGCAACAATATCGTCTCTGGACAAAATATTCACTGAAAGCTGAAAGGCTCAAGGAAAGCGCTCTTTGATATACTAGTGACGATTCTAGCGAAATTATTTTGCCTTTGCCTGTCTGTCCGAGATGAGAATATCATCTCAGACATGTAAAAGTAGCAAGTGTATGCCTGCGATTTGTGCATGTGCCATGTGTTCTTTGCATGAGTATGGAATGAGAGAACATTAGTACTGAGCATTCAACATTACACCTTTTAGGCCTCTCGAGCTGAAAACAACCGGTGGCCAACATTATGGTTGTGGTCTGAAGACTGTCGTGTGAGTGACCGAAACCGGTTACCAGGGAAATAAATAAAGGAATTGCGATCTAGACTGCCTTATTACGTGAATATAAAAAAATGCCTAATACTGTATAATAATCTCTGTGATACCAACTCCTTAAGTAGCTATATACGATTACTTGATCTCATTCTGGCAGTAAAACATTAGGGTTTTTAAATTATTTATTGAATACCGAGGTTGAATATAACGTTGGATTTTATCACAGTACAATTTCGACATTAGGGAAAAGTTACTGTGCATAACGATGAGCAGCTGATGCTGAATATGGATTAACGTCGCGTGACACTTCGTTATAGATAAGATTATTCGACATTGTTAGCTGCCAAATTCTCAGAGTGTGTAGTGTAACCGTCTATGTTTTCTAATATCAAACACCACAGAGATCGTATATCAACTTATACAAAAATGTTCTATTTCGTAATAACTCTTGAAATGGAAGGCCGAGCTAGTCTGTTCCTCCTATAGACCCAATTTTTCCTTTCTTGGCATCAGACTGTTCGTATCCAAAGTCGTTCAGTGCGAATTCAGAAGGAGAAGTCTTGATATTATAATTAATTAACCGGTTAAACTGAATAATAAATAGTTCCACTGTATAAACGCAAACAAGAAACAAGATTGCCGGCCGCGGTGGCCGAGGGGACTGAGGCGCTCCAGTCACGGTCTGCACGGACACTACGGTCGGGGGTTCGAATCCCCCCTCGGGCATGGATATTTGTGCCGTCCTTAGTCTTAGCTAGTTCATAAGTAGTTTGTAAGCTTAGGGACTGATGACCCCGTAGTTAAGTCCCATAAGTTCTACAAACAATTGAACATTTTAGAAACAAGATTTATTGTACTTCAGTATAACGCAAGACTTTCAAGTCCAATTCGAGATCCCCCTCACACAATACATAACAACAACAATGTCAATAACTTTTTTACATTGCACAGAATTCATGGACATAACATCTTCATGGATTTTCTTCCATACAGTTAAGTTCTCCATGAGCACCGTTTTATTCGTATCTTTGCTCACAGCAAGTGTCTTCCTGAACGTCCACTTTCCCAAACAAAAATCCGAGGCAGAACTTGCTTTCCTAACAAAAAGGATTTGGTTGCCTTGTATCGGTACAGATGAATGTAGTGTAAATTGTTACACCACAAGTGCTACTTGTATTAATCATAGCATTCATAAATGCTGCCGAGTGATCAAAATTAGAAAGAGTCATCAGAAAGTAATGCTGGTGTACAGTGCGTATGCAACAGGCTGTTCATTATCAATAAAATTCTTCTGGGTATGAAACTGCGTCGTCATTTTATAAATTACACCGACGTTTCGGCCACTGTTGCAGGCGGCCTTCATCTGGCCGAAACGTCGGTGGAATTTATGAAATGACGACGCGGTTTCATACCCAGAAGAATTTTATTGATGGTGACAACAGCCGCGGAAGCCTACGTTTCTACGCTGTTCATTGTTTGTGCATAATTAAAAAGTATCGGTAGTTTATTATGAGTATAGCTGACAGATCGTTCCATGTTTTCTGAGTAAATCGAATTACGACGTACGTTCAATTGTTGGGTTGCTTAATGCAGGATTTCTACGAAGATAGTAATTCCATTTTGTAGCAACACAGTAATTGTGTTTCCAACTGAAGAATTTAGAAATATAACTAGCAATGAACTGCCATAAAAAAATCACCATCCATCAAGTGTCCATTAATAGGAATGATAAAGATGAGATGCGAAGATAGCTAACTTTTGGAATCTTCATTGGCGTAGCAGCAGTCATAAAACGTTGATAGCGTGTACTCGCTACGAATCGTTACACGCTAATCGAGGTGGGAGGGAATGTACTTATTGATCTTTCGCGTTCATTTACCCGACAGTCGAAAGCAATTCCAGCAAAGATGTAAATAGGAAAAGATGTACTTAGTACGACCATTACGAGACCTTGTGATCATAACGCAGACTATTTTTGGAGAACGAATGCATGCAAAGGTGATTTGTGAGACCTTCTAGAGTTGTTACGTAAGTACGAATCCAGTCGCCTGCAACTGCATTAATCAGTCAAAATAATTTTCATTGAGTGTATTGTTTTTTCACTAAATTCACTGGTCAAAACAATTAGGGGATCAGTTGCGATATCTAAGTTCTGAAGTATTGTCATCGTCAGAATTAACTAAAATTATTCTACGTTCTTCTGTCGTTTCTACGAAATGGAGACAATACATTACGGCAACCGATATAGTGGTAATAATTGAAAGTCGCTGCGGAGGGGTTCGGTCTTGACTTGTGTTTACTGTACCAAACGAATTAACAATCAGTTGGATTCAGATAGTGTAGTGAGTAGGTAGTGCAATGCAGTAACAACGTGGCTTAACCGAGGCTGTGGCATAGAGAGGGTACAGACAGTGATGGAGGTGGCTACAGCTATTGGAGTATCATAAAGTGTAATTTCCAGAACCTGGACGCGATTTTAGACAAGAGGGACCGTTAAAAGAAGAGAAGGACAAGGCCGTCCACTGGTAACGCCAACAAGAGATAACCGTTATCTGCGGTTAACAGCCCGTCGAGACAGGACGCTGCACCTTAGAGACCAACAGGACGTGCAATATCTACACAGACAGTCCGAAATCGCCTTTGAGAAACGTGGCTTCTACGCACGGAGGTCTATGATGTGTGTCCCATTAAAACCACGACACGTTTAGCCCGCAAAAACTGGGTGGAGAAACATAATGATTTCAGTCTTAATGAATGGTGTCGGGTTCTGTTCGCAGACTAGTCAAGATTTTATGTACAGCCGGACAATCTTCGTTACCTCATCCGGAGAGAACGGGGATCTCGAAACAATCCGGTCTATGTGCAGGAAACACCATCAGATCATGGTGGTCCACGAATGGTGTGGACAGGAGTCAGTATTCGCGGTCGTACGGGCCTCTATGTCGTTCAGAATGGTGCTGTGACTGCTCATAGGTATAGAGACGAGATCGTTTGACCTTTTGTTGTGCCCAACGCTGGTAGACAATAACGTTCATTCCCACAGAGCTGGACTGTGGGACAACATGCTTGAAGCTGAATGAATTGAAAGAATGGAGTGGCCAGCTTGTTCGCCGGACTTACACACGATTGAACATGTGTGGGATGCATTTGGCAGACAAATTGCAGGCAGACCAGTACCTCCCACAACGGTTGAAGAGCTGGAAGAATGCCCAAATAAATATCCCTCAAGAGCTGATTGATAACTTCATACTGTCCATGTCACGCAGGTGGGCTACTGTACTGTCGTTCGAGGTGATCTCACAACATATAAGAGGGCAACGTGAATGACTTTTTCACTTTTGTGGTAGCCCCACGCTGCATCGCTCTAAGTCAACGCCATGTGAACCTCAAGTGAAGATTTAAGGCAGCAACATATCGTACTGTATCACAAAGAAATTGCAATTGTAAGCAATATCGAATAAAATACGTTACCGCATGTATATTGTGTTTGATATCTCACCTGATCCTCTAATTGTTTTGAGCAGTGTAGATTAAAAGCTTCAAAGAAACCTGCTCCAACAGGGAATAAAGCGACACCGGAGAATCCAATGATACTATAGAGGTATCAATTGCCGATTCCTCTGGGAAACAATATTCTGTATTATTACACGCAGTACACTAAATATCTATTTTCAGACAGCATACTTTCATTCAAAGTAGTTTTGACTTGTGGCTTTCTAGTGAATAGATCACTACTTCCCGAGTCTGGAGATGCTGGGTTCAGTCCTGGATTGGGCCACCTTTCATTGCTCCACGATCGCCGCACGCCCATACAACATCCTACCAGGGAGTATAGGGGAGCTTTCATGGCGATAACAAGAGAACAGGTAGAGGAGACCGCCACCCTCCTCCTTTTGGTTGTGACACTCAGTTAAGGTAGAGGTAGCCAGTATTGTTTAAAAATGTTTCGAATGTTTGTAAATCTATCGGACCAAACTACTTAAAATAATGTAAAATAACCTAAGGACAACACACACACCCATGCCCCAGGGAGGACTCGAACCTCCGACGGCGAGCAACCGCATATTCCGCAGCGGTCTTAGACCACTCGGCTATTGTTTAAAGCAGCTGAGAATATTTCATGCCTTCCATTTTATTGTGTATATGAAAACGTATTTCTTATATGATTAATTCCTTGTGAAGATGCGTTTTATTAGTCGTCGTAATATATCACGAATAAAGAAAAGGGACAGAATAATTTCTCACACTCGGAAATAAAAAATAGATGGTAATAGACTTATGTTTTAGAAAAGGAATAGTAAATAACAAACAAAAGCTACAATGTGATTCTTCAGTTTCTCCCGGCGTATTTGATGATCAAAATATCCACGGGTGTACTGCTGGTCTATAGTGTCCAACGGGCACAATATTTCGGCGATCATACATGTCGCCATCATCAGGTGAACTGACGGACTGAGCTCCTGGAAACGCGCCGGCACGGAGATCCGCACGCTACGGCTGCTCGAAGGGAACTGGGTTCTAGCCCGGTAGCGGGCCATTTAAATACCCTCGGCCCGCGGAGCGACCCCTCCGCGGTCCGCGCCCCGCGCCGCGGCCGCGCAGTGGAACCGATTGCGCCGGCGTCTGAGAAGACGTCGGTGTGAGGGCTCTGTCCGCCGTGGTCGTCACTTCGTTACGTTTGCTAGATTTACTCTTAATTAACCCAATCGCTGGTTCCCAAGCTTTGCTAAGATTATAGCCAGAGTCACGGTTTATGAGATCGTCACTTGTGTGAATTTCAATGGCCTCTCTAACGACGCAGTCCCAGTATCTCGACGTCTGTACCAGAATCCTAGTGTGTTCATACTCCATGGCGTGATTCTCCGACAAACAATGTTCAGCGACCGCCGACTTGCTCGGATACATCAATCGTGTGTGCCTCTGGTGTTCAACGCATCGATCCTCGACGGTACGCATCGTCTGTCCAATATATGACTTTCCACACTGACACGGAATCTGGTACACGCCCGCCTTCCTCAAACCGAGATCATCTTTAGCGCTCCCCACCAGTGCACGAATTTTATTCGGCGGACAAAAAACAGTTCCAACCTGGTGTTTTCTCAAAATGCGGGCGATCTTCCCTGAGAGTGCGCCGGTATATGGAACGAACGCAGTGCCTACATCCTCCCTTGCGTTTTCATCCGTTTCCACAGGTTGTGTTGTAGTGGTTGGGCGGAGAGCCCGCTGAATCTGCCACTCTGAGTACCCATTTTTTCGAAATACAGTTCTCAGGTGTTCCAATTCCTGGGGTAGACTCTCTGCGTCGGAGATAGTGCGCGCCCTATGTACTAGAGTTTTAAGTACCCCATTCCTCTGTGAAGGGTGGTGACAGCTGTCTGCGTGTAAATACAGATCAGTGTGCGTTGTCTGCCGATATACACTATGACCCAGGGTGCCGTCAGCTCTTCTCTTGACCAAGACGTCAAGGAACGGCAATTTACCCTCCGTTTCAGTCTCCATAGTGAATTTGATGTTGGGGTGTATGGAGTTCAGATGTGTAAGGAAGTCAAGGAGTTTATCCATACCATGTGGCCAGATGACGAAAGTGTCGTCCACATAACGGAAAAAGCAAGTAGGTTTCCAGAAAGATGATGCATGGGCTTCCTCCTCGAAATTCTCCATGTATAAATTTGCGACCACAGGGGAGAGTGGGCTACCCATGGCGACTCCCTCCGTTTTTTCGTAGTATTCGCCATTGAAAAGAAAATACGTGGAGGTCAAGACATGTCTAAAAAGTTCGGTGGTATTCTCGTCAAATTTCTGACCAATCAAATCTAGTGAGTCTCGAAGGGGCACCCTCGTAAACAACGAAACGACGTCAAAACTTACCATGATATCTGACTCATCCAGCCTGAAGTTGTTAAGGCGTTTCACAAAATCCACGGAATTACGGATGTGATGAGGGCATTTACCCACATAAGGACTTAATATTCCCGTCAAGTATTTGGCCAACAAATATGTAGGTGCCCTGATGTTACTGACAATGGGACGTAACGGCAACCCATCTTTGTGAACCTTTGGGAGTCCATAAAGTCTTGGCGGTACCGGACCTTGAGGTAAAAGTTTCTTGGCGACACCCTCCGGTAAATCCGCATCCTTGAGAAGCGCCCTCGTCTTGTTTTCCACCTTCTTTGTGGGGTCAACGCTGATCTTCCGGTAGGAATCGTCATTTAGCAGGCTCTGCATCTTTTCAGTGTAGTCCTTATGGGAGACAACAACCGTAGCATTGCCTTTGTCAGCCGGTAAGACAACAATATCAGGGCGCTCCCTCAGGTCACGAATGGCCGCCCTCTCTTTACTAGTGATGTTTGACTTCGTGGGCTTGGATTTCGTCAATGCACGACAAGTTTCACGACGTATTTCCTCAGCTGAATCAGGCGGAAGTCGAGCTGCAACCTGTTCAACAGCACTAATAATTTCTGCGACAGGTGTGAACTTGGGGGTAGGAGCAAAGTTGAGTCCTTTCTCTAAAACAGAGACCGCGTCATCACTCAATTCCATGCCACTCAGATTGATGACGGTCTTGCACGGAACCTGCAGAGGTGGCTTGTCAAGGAGGCGTGAGAACTTAGATTTAAATGGCCCGCTACCGGGCTAGAACCCAGTTCCCTTCGAGCAGCCGTAGCGTGCGGATCTCCGTGCCGGCGCGTTTCCAGGAGCTCAGTCCGTCAGTTCACCTGATGATGGCGACATGTATGATCGCCGAAATATTGTGCCCGTTGGACACTATAGACCGGCAGTACACCCGTGGATATTTTGATCAAAAGTTACAATACTCAGAAAATGAATATATAGTTACTGTGGTTTGCTTGTATATATAAAGCAGTGAAGCTGTTGTCATTGAGCTCTTTCGTCTGAACAGTTCGCCAAGTCTGAAAGGCTAGTTTGCAGTGTTAGTCCGAGTGATATCGACAAGGGATGCCAAATAGATTCCGTATTTCTAGATTTCAGGGAGGCCTTTGATACTGTACCTCACTAGCGTTTTATAGTCAAATTGCGTGTTTACGGAATATCGCCACGGTTGTGCGATTGGATTCGTGATTTCCTGTCAGGAAGGACACAGCGCGTTGTAATTGACGGAAAGTCATCGAGTAGAACAGAAATGATATGTGGTGTTCCCCAGGGAAGTGTTTCAGGGCCCGTAAAGTTCCTTATTTTAATAAACAATTTAGGAGACAATTTAAGTAGCTCTCTCAGACTGTTCGTGGATGATGCTGTCATTTATCGGTTAGTAAATTCACCAGAAGTTCAAAAGCAACTGCAAAATGATTTATATAAGATATCTGCAAGGTGAAAAAATTGGCAATTGGCCCTTAATAACGATAAGTGTGAGGTCATCCACATGATCACTAAAGAAATTCGTTAAACTTCAGGTACACGATAAATCAGTCAACCTACAGGCCGTCTATTCTACTAAATACCTAGAAGTAATAATTAAGAAAAAATTGTGAGTACACATAGAAAATATTGTAGAGAAGGCGAACGAAAGACTTCGTTTAATTTGCTGAACTCTTAGTTCAACTGAAGAAACTGCCAACACTACACTTGTGCGTCCTATATTGGATCATTGTGGGATCAACACCAGTTGGGACTGACGGATGATTTAGAGAAAATTCAGAGAAGGGCAGCTCGTTTTGTATTATTTTCTCGCACAAATGAACACAATGAACAGCGATACGCGCAGCTAGCGATACCACAGTCTAACAAAGGCTACACCGTCACGATGCTCCCACTAATTTGTGTAAGCAGCGCCCCAAGCGCGCGGGCAAGCTACATTTCTGAATACTATATAGTAAGAGTGCGAATAGCATCGTTTATATTGATTTCAACTAAGTTTTTACGTTAGGGAACGTATGTAGTGTCATAAAATCGGTAATAAAATAGAAGATAACTCCACATTTGTCTTTCTTAGATTTTAGAGCGATTTACTACATGACGATTCTCTTTTAACCGGCAGGCACATACTGAAGAATTTAATTCTCTATTAAGAACAAAAAATCGCTAGTAAACATCACAAAATTTGAATTTTTGCAAAAAAAGACATCGCTTTTCTGTTCAGGAACGTTAATGAACGTACTGAAGAATTTAATTTTCTATTGAGAACAAAAAATCGCTAGTAAACATCACAAAATTTGAATGTTTGCAAAAAAAAAAAAAAAAAAAAAACAACACGTCGCTTTCTATTCACTACAATTCCACTGAAATCAGCGAATTTGGAACGTAGGAGACTTGTTGGGTTGCCATACCCACATTATTTAATGTGCCACCACATCTGTAGCTAACGGAAAAACCGCAGAGACAAGACAATAAAAGGCCAAAACGTTAAAACTGTTTCATAACGAAGAAGAAACTAATTCCACAATTGTCGTTATATTTTCAAGACATTCGCTTTTCAAGCGAAAGTAATTACACTCAAAAATGTATGCATGTATATGAAAAACGAGTGAAGTGTAAAAGTGAAGAAATCATTAGACTTCATACCGAATTGTTAAGCGTCAAATAAAATGCCTATATATCATAAAAAGACCATAACAGAAATTTATGTTTCTCAGACGTTTATATTCTCTTACTTTCAGCGGAGTAAGCTACTAATATACTCATATTCGTAAGTATTTCTTCGTGAATCAGTTGTTACTTATATCAATGAATCAGTGAAATTCGGCTGCTTTTACATTTATTACGCGATTATTAATTATTGTTATTTTGCTGGTGCTTTGAATTTGCAAATTTAAAATTTTGTTAATTATGTATAAAATAATTACCAGCAAATATTACTCTTACGGCGCCTTGCCCTCTGCTAGGAGCGCTAGTGTCAGTCGGTAACAACTTTCACAGCAGTGAGGGTTGCGGCTGTGCCTGTGGTGATACTCTCATGAACGACATAAACCGACCTTCATGGCTGGCGTGATAATTATTCCTTGAGAACTACGTACTGTATCTGCAACGTTTATGTGTTCACTCTGGAACTGATATGGATTGTAGGTGTTTTGTGAGACCGGATGATTGTAAGTGTTGAAGAAGTTTGTGTGTAAAATAGATAGGAACAGGAGAACACTTTACTACATCGCTAAAAAGGAACTAGAATTTCACGAGGGAACTTATTTATTGGTAAGCGCGTTATCCTGCAGTTAATTGTTTACTATTATGTGTTTTCCACATTTGAAATTTTCTTGCCAAATTACACCTCTCATCCTTCACTGCAATAACCAACGACTTAATGGTTGAAACTACGATCCATCAATGAATCTTCAGTTACCTCAATTTACTAATGAATTGTTTAACGCCATTAATGAGCTCCTGAGTGAAGACGGCTGCAGAATTCGACGACTCAAGTAAGTGAAAGTTTTTCTCCACAGGATGCAGACTGATGCAGAAGATATTTTTAGTTAGTAAGGCCGTGAATGAAAATGTGTATTTCTAACAGCGCAGATAGTAATGTGAATGATTCTGGTGCCTCAAGTGTATACAGTATGACAGCAATTGATTCAATGATAAGAACAAATATATAACTACACCATTCACAAAAGAAAGCTTTGTGTGTGAAAGTGACTTTAATTTGAACACAAGGAAGTTGCCATCTGATAAAAGTAATTTCAAACAATATTACAGAATCTCTACATTCATATGCAGCTACAGCATTTCTACACATAAATAGTGATATTTTACAATAACACTGACTGCCGGGAGGGGGGGGGGGGGTATGATTATTAGAATCATCAGACGAGATTTTGGTGAGTAAAACATAACCCAATCCACGAGGAATACATCGAATTCATACGTGAATTCACAGGTAAACATATAGCTTCTCATTTTGTGTTCTGACGCTTTGTGGAGCGGATATTATTACCACGTATTTATTCCCACTGCTAAAACTTTTCCTGAATTATTGATTTATGAAAGTCGTAAGAACTCTTCACAGAATTCTGATACTAATTTCTTATATTTAAGTGTTTATGCAGTTCTATAAGAAGTCTCAAAAAATATTTGCCATCAATTACTGTCTGAATTTGTATAGCTTATCTATTATATTCTTCATGCGTGTTTTGGATTTTTGAAGGAAAGTGAGATTAGACTACCACGTTACTACAGATCTAAATTGCTACAGAACATGTTGCTCAATGATGGGGCGCGATGTCTACTGTAATTTGTCATACAAACCAGTCGTATATTCCTCATCATTTTAGCTGAATTTTAGCTTTCTAGAGCAAATGGCAGCGAAAAGTTCCCAAACTAAACAATTACAAATCTATTAAACAAAGCGATTATTAAACAATTCTCCATGGTCGCGGAAGAAAAGGCAACATCGCAGTTTATGCGAGGAAATTTTGAATGCTATTGAAGTAGAATTGACTATTTGTTGAAAAGATGATTTTTCGCTTGCATCATAAATGACTCTTGTGTAATGGTATCTGAGGCACAGCGACGTAATGGTTAAAGTTAGCGAATGACTAAAACTGATTTCTTTTCGAAACTTGTTCAGTAATTCATGGAGTAAAAATACATAAAAGGATCGGTCACAAATCTCAGCGACACATGATGGTTTGACACAACTAATAAGTAATGACTGAACACCTAGTGTTCGATCATTATGCTTCATAAGGATACGGCACCGCGTGTTGAGCGAATCTGGAAGCTAATGCATTAATTTAAAATTCCTAAGGGTATGATCAATTGTTAAATAAGGGAAAATTATTTTCCTGGGAAATGAAAAAAAAAAAAAAAAAACAACGAAAGAATTAATTCGGAACAAAGCGAATACCACGTATTTCCGCAGATAGGACGACCTTCAGATAAGACGAGGTACAAATTTTGATCAAGATTTTATAGTTTAAGCATGTATCTTGCCTATAAGACGACCCCCAAGTTATCGTATTTACCCGAATGCATGCTGTACTTTTTTCCGGTTTCGGAATCTAAAAATACGCCGTCGACATAGATTCGGAGGCAAAGCTTCAGGAAGTTCAGAAAAAATGCCGTTAGAAGCCGCCAAAAGTAGTTTTCGTGATTGGTACACCTGGACTTTACACTTTTTTGCAGTGTTTGCGGTCTGCTTTTGAACTTTCGTGCATGTAGTGCTACGTTGTATCCGATCGTGAAGAAGCATGTTATTTTTTACACCGCGACGACATTTAATCGCGCCGATGCACGCGAAATTGCCCGAGAACAGAAGATAAAGGTCTTCGAAGGAAGCCGCAATTGTTGCGTATTACTCCGAACGTAAATTTACTCTAATCGTTTCAGTGCGACTCTGGATATATTAAGAAATTATTTTTGACAAGCGACATTGTGAAATCAAGGTGCATTGTTGTTGTTGTTATGGTCTTCAGTCCGGAGACTGGTTTGATGCAGCTCTCCACCCTACTCTATACTGAGCAAGCCTTTTCATCTCTTCATAAGAACGGATTGTAAATAATTAATTCTATTCCTGCTTTATGGCATATAGGTTATCGTATATACCCTTGTCCACACAATAAATTAATAAAGCTCGCAAAGCAAGTACTTTTTTTAAATTACACATAATTTTGTTTTCCTAAATCTTTCCTCCACGACGTAAATTTCATCAGGATAATAACGCAGATGTGCTGCACACCGCGGCTTCGACCTCTGAACGATATATATCGAATCGATAAATTTCGAAACGATATGTATGGAATAAGCTAATGTTTATGAAGCGGAGATTGGCGCTAAATAAATTTCTTCTTTGTTCTATACCCAACCTGACTTACACTTTCAAAAAAGGTATCTGTAGCGTAGCCTTAAGACGGTTCGATATAGGTTAAACAAGTAGTTTTTTTAGTACTTAGTGCGCGTAGCGGCAGCAGTAGCCTCCGAATCGATGGTTCAAAGACACTAAACCGATTTACAGTTGTACGTTCGATATATATCACTTCAGGTCGAGCTACTTCGAGTGTAAGCTTTCTTGTAAATTACCCAGAAAGCTGTACTGTTAGATTCCTGCCTAACCACATCCTTTAAAATCACGACATATTCATAAAAATCAAAACATTTGCCTGTTCGATTCGTAGTTTCGATATTTAACCGCTTCAATAAATGTCGTTTGAAGGTAGGTTAATTGGTTAATACGTAGAAAAGTAATTACAGACAAACATTCCTCTTACGGCACCTTGCCCACCGCTAGGAGCGTTAGTGTCGTCGCAACTGTCAGTTACCGAGCGAGCTGGTGCTGTGGTAACGCACTGGACTCGCATTCGGGAGGATCCGGGTCATCGAGATTTAGGTTTTCCGTGATTTCCCTAAATCATTCCAGGCAAATGCCGGGATGGTTCCTTTCAAAGGGCACGACCGAAATCCTTCTCCAAAACTCCAAGCATTAGCTCCGTCTCTAACGACCAAGCTGTCGACGGGACTTTAAACCCCAAGCTTCCTTCCTTCCTTCAACTGTCAGTTGGTAACAACTTTCACTCCAGTGAGTGTCACGACTGTGTTCCACATACAAAATAAATCGTTGGGAAAATTGTCTTTCATTTTTTTTTTTTTTTTTTTTTTTTTTCCTCCTTCCTCGCAGTTACAGTTATACAGTTTGTAAAAACTGAGTTATACTTTCGGGCGAAAAATAGATCGCTGGTCGATCTCGACTACCATTAACTTCCTATTCTCAAAAAATAATACAGAAATCGGTAGGAATATGAGTTTTGAAGCATTATTGCCACTGATCATAATGACAAAAAAGGAACATTTCAAACTGGTTTAAGCTATCAAGGAAAACTGAAAAATACTGATGGCGTTATAGGAATGTAAACCGCGCACCTCAACAATGCGAGTCTTGTGCCTTAAACTGTGCGTCAGCTCATGTGATTCTCAGATTGGGAGTGGTCTAAAATTCTTAACGTAATTGCCATTCTGTCAAATGAATGGTCTCTTATGTCAAGAAATACAGCAACCAGCTAGTTTTCCTGTACTTTTGTATATATCAGTATATGTTTCGGCTTTCTCCAATAATTTGCAATAATATTTAAATCTTGAATTGGTATGTCGTTAAAAGCTTCGACTGCGATTTGAATGGTGCAATAAATTTCATGTTGATGTTACTTTTCGCATTTATAAGCCTTCTACAAACAATTTTTATATGTGTGACATCGTCGTAATATGCCCAACAATTGTTTTGCATACGTGAAATCCTTGGCAATACATCACTTAATCTCATTTAATATTTGAAGTTACGCTTCGACCCAGTCATCACAACTACATCTCAACAAGGTAAATATTGAATTTCTTCCGTGTAATGAGTTTCATATATGCTGGTTTAATTAGTATTTATCAACAAGAACATAAATATTAACGATATACAAATTGATCGAGCGATCCACCACATGATTACGCAGCGAAATTGGAATATGTCATATTTGAGCCTAATCCATTCTAATATTACAAATGTGAAAGTAGCTCTGTTACGCTTTCACGACTAAACCGCTTAATCGATTGTGATGAAATGCGGTATGGAAATAGCTTGAACGCTGAAGAAGAACAGGCTGTTTGAGAAACTGTAATTCAAGATATATAATTAACTCGAAAAATGAAATAGCTGAGCATATCTTCGGAGACGCCTGAAGACTTCTTAGAAAAGCTATTTATTCTTAGTGTTTGAAATTTATTACATTTATTAAAATACTTTAATGGTTGATATTTTGTACGCAGTACTATTCAACATAATGGATACAATGCTTACACAAGACGTAAACGTCTTGTAAACGCCATACCGATTTCGATGACATTTGAATCCTGCATAATTTCATATTGTATAACGTATAGCTTCTTCAGTCAGATGTTTAGTCAGGATGTAACAAACTGTTGTTGTGGCTTTTTTTTTTTTTTTTTTTTTTTTTTTTTTTTTTTTTTTTTTTTTTGTAAGTAATATATTTTCACATTGAGAAAGAAAGACAGTATTTACTGTTATTCTACGCGCGGTTTATATTTAGAAACTTGATCCTGGTCACAACTGAAGAACAAAGTTGCGAATGCAGGTACATTAATGAGAGCGAAGCCGCGGATAAATGTGTTTTATATAAATCCATTACGTGACATCACACAATTTGCAATTATTGCAGATAGCAGATACCTGAAAACAAAAGCAAAATACTTCATCAAACACTAGATTGTTCGTGCTATGAACGTTTCTGAATCGTATTGTTCTCAGATATTTTATTTTTTCCAGAATCCTAACCTTGATAGAGAGGATATTGTAATGTAGGACGAGTATGTATTTGCCTAGTCAATGAAAATGATTGGCATACTTGATAATGTTACATGTTACACCATTTTTGTAAACTAAATTCCTGTACCTTCTAAGGGTGAAAAATTATTGTTGTAGTTTCATGCAAATATACAGTGTTAAACGCTAGTTTATCTGTTCATTCAAGCGCACTATAATGTCCTTTTATTAATGCGATATGAGACCCACCTACTTAGATGCACAACTTTAACCGATCGGTAAGAACATTGCTATAAGGCTAATCCGAGGATTCACTCCCTAACTACCTGACGGCGCACAGAAAGGGAAAAAAATTATCTCCTCAATTTCGTGTAATGATTGGCCGATTCTAAAAATTTTAAATTTTTAGTGCTATATAATTAATATGTATAAAAAAGATAACACAGTAACATAAAGTTGATAACTACCTTTGCTTAAAATGAAGCGTTAGGTACCTTATATTACTCCAGTCTTTGATGATGAAAGCACTTGGTGACTTCCAACAAGCTTTAAACAAAATTTCTGACCATTTCTATACTTTTCCCGCTTAGATGCTGAAAGTCAAATATTTGGCACTTTAACTCATTTGTAAGGTAATCACATGTTTGAAGCAGATTTATGTATATAGGCCTATTGGAATTTGATTTTTAAGGAAACCTTCAGTTAAAATATAAATACATCGATTTGGACCTGAAGATGGAAAAGGTCTTTCCGATTGACAGAAGCAATCAAAATCTTTTCTACGTGTTCCGTTACAGGAATCGTTAGTTTCTTGTTCACTTCGGTCCCAAACGCAATAACGCGACAAAACTTTTGCTGTACTAAAATGTAATAAGTTTCAACATCCTCCGAGAAATTAAAGAGTTGTATATGTTGCAAAATTATAAATCCTTTCAAAAATCTTGTCCTGACTGGTGTAGGACGAACCTCACTGTAGGTGCTTGCACACATTTGGAGAGTAAAAGTTTTGTGAAATGTCACTCATGCATGAAAAGTTAAAATGTGAGTGTCGAGATCCTAAGTCTAAATAAGAGTTTCTCAGTATTTGTTAAAATTGCAAAAAGGGCGTTTCTCTGTCATGCGCACCTTTATATACAACTGAAAATTTTTTTAGGGCAAGAATATACGAGGCGCGTCCAGAAATTAAGTTCCGTTTCAATTTATCTCCGCTGCAGCGCTGCGATTGCAGTTTCGCACATGCGCTGTCGACGATGTGTATCAAGGAGAAGAACGTGCGCCATTTGGAGATCGCTGTCAGTTACGTACGCTTTGTTGTGCTTGTTTGAAATGTTGGCGTTGATTGAAAATCCCACCGCCTGTGAAATGAGGTCGGTGATTCGGTTTCTGAATACGAGGAAAGTGAAACCAAGTGAAATTTATCGCCAAATTTGCGATGTTTACGGACCAAATGCTGTCAAAAAGTGTTGTTTTGCTTCACGACAACGCACGACCACACACTGCAAATGTGACGAAAAACCTCCTACAGGGATTTGGCTGGAACATGTTTGTCCGTCCTCCGTACAGCCCTGACCTCGCTCCTAGCGACTTTCATCTGTTCTTACATCTAAAGTCTTTCCTTGGCGGTCATCACTTCACCAATGACGACGAGCTGAAAGAAACTGTTTCCAACTGGTTGAAGAGACAGGCTGCAGATTTCTATGAATAAGGTATACAATACCTGGTGCCACGCTATGTCAAATGCCTGCAAAATATCGGCAGTTATGTGGAAAAGTAGTTTAAGAGTTGTAGAATTTTGTGCAATAAAAATTTCTTATGTATCTGTGTACAATTTCATTTTATTACCAAACGGAACTTAATTACTGGACGCGCCTCGTATATGATCTCTTTGGCAGAGTCTTATATCCAGTTACCCTTATCCAGTTACCTTTATCTGCATTTATTCATTATAAACTTAAATTATAAATTCAAAACACCATAAAACAGCACACATATCAGAAACAGAAAGAGTAAGAAAATACTAAGAAATGTAGGTGGACACTCTACTAGCAACACACACTCAGAGTACGGAAATGTAAAGTATCACACGACGTGAAACGTAAAAAACCAGTCTTAGTTCTCTGTTTTACACTGGTTAATAGATGGAACGACAATGCCACAAATTGTGTATAACTGAGAGTGTGTGGTTTTCTTGTGATGACGTAGGATACAACACGTCTGGAAGACCGACATGTTCGAACATGGTGTGTGTGTGTGTGTGTTTGATATTGAAAAGAATCCCTAAGATCGGAATTGTTCTGTTTCATCCCTGAACATACTGGCAGACGCCTGCAAAATAACTAGCAACTTCTTCGGAAGAATCTTAAAACATTATGCACAGTGTGTCTGCATAAAAACTTCCAAATGAGATATCTCAGATTGCATGCAATCATCCATACCATATGATTATTTGCTCTATACCGTACTGTTTTTCTGTTTCTTAATCAGTTCCTTTACGTCCTAATACACGCTTAACGTAATTCCCCTAGCTTTGCAAGTGCTCTTCTAGCAAAGTAATGTTCTCTGAGTAAGATGTCACTCCTATCCCTCTCAGTTATCGTCAAATATGCTTTAAATTGGCTGTGTCTAGTTTGAAAAGTATCTGCTGTACAACTCTTCTCATTGTGGTCGTTGCTAATCGTTAACGTAAAAATGGAGGAGCCGGCCGCGGTGGCAGAGGAGACTAAGGCGCTCCAGTCACGGTCTACACGGCCACTACGGTCGGGGGTTCGAATCCCCCCTCGGGCATGGATATTTGTGCCGTCCTAGTTCGTAAGTAGTTCATAAGTAGTTTGTAAGTTTAGGGACTGATGACCCCGTAGTTAAGTCCCGTAGACTATACAAACATTTGAACATTTGAAATATGGAAGAAACGTATTGGTGGTGGAAGTGAAACTGTGAGGGCGAATCAGAGTCGTGCATGAATATCTCAGTCGGTAAGAATGTACATATAAGAATGTAGATATGCCGGACGAGAATGGCCGCTCGGTTTAAGACGCTGTGCCATGGACTACCGTCGGCGGTTCGAGTTCTCCCGTGGGCATGGGTGTGAGTGTTTGTTCTTAGCATAAGTAAGTTTAAATAGTTTGTAAGTCTAGGAACCGATGATCTCAGCAGTTTGGTCCCTTAGGTCTGCAAACATATTTGAGTATTTGCATGCGAAAAGCGGAGGCCCAGATTTGTGACCTGGTCAGGAGTTGTAATCTGCAGGAAAAAATCAATTCAGCACTCTCTCAGCGATAGACTGAAATTCATTCTGGATAATATTCCTTTCTGAACGCTGAAGGATAATAAAATAAAAACAGAAAATATTTACAAAAATTAAATATTTATTGTAGCAGCATTGTTACAATGCATATGTCGTCTGCTCAGGCGGTCGGGGCAACGGGGATGGCATCTCCGGTGGCGACGTAACCGAACTCGTCGGCCTTGTACTTGATGTCGACGGGCTTGCCCTCGGGGCTGGTGTACTGGTACTGGCCGCTCTTGATCAGCACGTGGTCCTTGCCGTCAGGGGTGGGCTTCAGCTCGCCGTGCTCCACCACATTGATGCCGTTGGCAGTCTGGTACCTGTCAGCATAAAAAAGAACACTCAGCTTCCCAGTAATGAATTTATAGACAAAGGATATCCTAACGAAATGGAGCAACCAATAATTTCAGCTCAGACAGAAAGCTCAAACGGCTGGAGATGCTGATTATTGGAAACCTTAAGCGAGTGTGTAATTAAGCAAGTGGTCCCTGAAGATATGGTACACACTATGCTGTGCGTAGGGTATTCATCACAAAGGAACATTTACATGTTTACATGTTACATGTTTACATGTTACAGATTCTAAAAGAAAAATATTTCTGATTTCAACTAACAATGACTTAGACTTAAGATTGACGCCATATCATGACGATTTGCAGCGTAAGTATCACTCAGTTGTTGAATTGTAGGACCTTATTGAGATCAGAGCACACAATTGATACAGGTTATGTCTCGTTTCGCTCTGATTCTTGCTGCTTCTGTCGTAGTAAGTCATATGATTACAATGGAAGACCACACGGGCTAACCTGAATTTTAATAATTTTCTGTTCGCGTGTTATGTAACATAGAAATGTGTATCAAGAATTTTATGCATATAATATGACGTGATACCACAAAACAAAACAATGACAATCCGTGATATGAAACAGAAACGGCACGAAATCTTTTCCACAGACATCTGCTATTTATTATTAAATGTTGTCGGACAACCTTTGGACAACCTTTGGACAGTATCCGCCATTGTGAAAGTTATCAAAGCAACTAATTTTCGAAGAACTAGCAGGCTTGGCTGATATACCAGACGCAGAACTGTGAACTGAGACGACCGCAATGAAAGACTACATTGATGCTAACCGTGAATCGTCAGCTTATTTTCATCGTTTGCATCCATGTAACCTCCGATGGCAGCGGCCACTACCGCATCGGTTAAATATGTAATTTTTCACTTATTCGATAGTTAGTTGCTTTCTTGGCGACGGTAACGGTGGAGTACCGCAGTACTGGCTTTTCTCGCACGCGAGAAGCGCATGAAGAACATTTATTGGAAGAGGTGCATGAATTGACAGCAGTCGTCTCTACAGTGAAACCGAACGAGGTGGAGCAGTATTAGCACAATGGACTAGCTTTAAGGAAGACGGCGATTCACACCCATCTCCAGCCATCCATCCAATTTTGTATTTTCCGTGATTTCTCTAAGTTACTACAAGAAAATTCCAGGATGGTTTCTTACAAAGGGAACAGCTACTTTCCATCCCCATTCTTAAGAACAATTGTTCAGGCCAAGTGCTCCATCTCATTATCACGTTGTCCACGGGACGTTAAATCCACATTTTCCTTTCTTGTAAAGGTCTGACATGAGAAATATAGTTAGTGTAAATGGATTAGGCATCAGCCTAATAGACAAACACCTGCATAAATATTAGCAACGCAGGCCAAAAAGCAGCCAGTTAATGATGAGGAGGTGGATTCTTACGAGAGGGAGTACTGGCCGTGCTCGTCGCGGACTTCCTGGCGGGACAGCACCTCGATGGGCTTGTCGGCCACCACTGCCGCCACGACCACGATCAAACACTGCGGAACAAAGAGAACACACTGTAAGTCAAAAAGGTAGAGCTTTTAACGTTCTCCCGCTCTGCAGAACACTCATAATCACCTTAAAATATATTTTACGCAATAAAGTCTGTCTGAACTTCCTTTGTAACTAGTAATCTTTTGGAATATTTACAGCGAAAACGCCAACTAACGAAGAAAAAAAGGTTAGTCTACACCTTTCTCCCAAATGCATCCGATGATTTGAGCATGTAGAAAACATTTGACAAATAAAACTATCTTAGCGGTACTACAGTAATCAGCCCTGTGCTTTTCGAATTGTTGTTGTGGGCTTCAGTCCGGAGACTGTTTTGATGTAGCTCTCCACAATACCCTATCCTGAGCAAACCTCTTCATCTCCACATAAGAACGGCAACCTACATCTGTCTGAATCTGCTTACTGTACCCATCTCTTGGTCTTCCTCTGCGGTTTTTACCCCACACACTTCCCTCCAACGCTAAATTCACTGTCCTTGATGTCTAAGAATGTGTCAAGGTATGCCAGAAATCCCTTTTCTCCCCAATTCTGTTCAGTACCCCCTCATTAGTTACGCGATCCATCCACCTAATCTTCAGCATTCTTCTGCAGCACCACATTTTAAAAGCCTCTATCCTCTTCTTGTCCGCACTGTTTATCGTCCAAGTTTCACTCCCATACAAGGCAACACTCCACACAAATGCTTCCAGGAAGGACTTCCTTAGGCTTAAATCAATATTCGATGTTAACAAATTTCTCTTTTTCGAGATCTTATTTTTCGAATATGTATGTAATAATTATGTGAACAGGAGGAAAGAAGAACTAATACGAAACTTTTACAGAATAAAATGATGGTTCCCTCGAATAATGCTTAGTGAGGTGTACGAAATCTTGTATGGTATGTGATTCTCACCTACATTCACGCAAAAAAATTAAAAAAAAATATTTAATATGTTAAAAAAAAATAAAAAAAAACCTATTCATCTAATCGACGAGGTTATGCAGATATAGTAGTCCACTACTTTCGCTGCGGTTTCGAATGCGTGACCCGAAGGCAGCATAAAATTTATGCATATATCAATGCACAATAGCTCATCATTTACCCAATACGCGATTAATAAAAAGAAGCCTCTTCAGGTTTCTTTCCCAAATTTGGTTGGGATTTTTCAAACGCAATTAACTCAACCAGTTACTAAGTTAGTACGCGAACACATTACCATCAATTATACCTATAGAAGTGTGACCAGGAAAAGTACTTACAACCAAAGCGACCTTCATACTGCTGGCAGGAGTCTCGGCTAGCTGGACCAGTGAGTGCTGGCTTCTCCTCGTGCGGCAGCCTTTAAATACCCCAGATGGTGGGCCTTGAGCACCTGTTGACCGCTGCTTCCCTTGTTATCAAAGATGTTTTCACAGCTGTCGCTTAACCCTTTCGAAGAATCCTACTTGATGGGCTAGCATGAATCTTGACAGTTTCGAACCTACAATTCACATATTTTATTAAAGGTTAATCCGGTGGCATAGAGAAAGAACTCTGCATTACCCGAGTATATATTTTTTCCAGTATTAGAAACGAAATGTTAAATTTGAAGAATAATTCGTCTTCATGTAAAGAGCTTATAAAATATGAAACAATGAAATATACATAATGAACAAAATCTTATAAGTGCAGTATTCAAACAAAGGAAGGCATTAATGAAAATACTGTAACGTACCGGGTCGTGAGTCGTTGCTCCTTGCAGTTATCGTGGATCGCGCTCTCGGTAGCGGCTGGCTGAGATTTCATGGGGCAAAACTAATCTGCTACAAATACCTAGAATTGCAGTTCATTGACACTTAAATGATTCATTAGTGCCCAGTTGTTCCCATTTATAGCCAGCGTAGAAGTTTCATTAATTACTATCACTAAAACCCTGTACGGGCATTCCACACATCAATAATACAAATTGACACCGTTCGTATGTGAAATACAAAAGTTTGTGGTGTACGTTTGAAAGTGGCACAAATATGAAGGATTAATCTCTGTAGATATACTTTCTACACACTTAACCTTGAAGAACTTTTACATACTTGTTCAAAATTAAAGTTTAAAGTGACATGGATTGTGCCTCAGATCAAGGATGTAGCAAGACTCATTTACTTGCCGCAAAAGCTCCTATGTATATCATCCAACCAATGACACTGAAAATTACGGGTTGTTAATTGAGTTCATTACATTAATTATAATGGAAAAGTAAACAATTACATGCAACTGGCTATAGTAAAATATAGCGTAAATAATGCTGAGTAAATTGATATACAGATCTCTGTTAAATTAAAATTGCCTCACTTTTAAATACGTATGTCTAAATAGGTTTTTAAACAATTACTTCGAAATAAATGGTAATTATACACAAACTAATGAGGGCACAACTTTCCTAACATTCCTTGTGAAACATAATAATACCTACTTTAATATTATGAGAAAAAAATGTAATTAGTTTTATCAGAGATACTAATTAGCCTAATATATTACCTATAACAATATGCCTCTTGCATGAACTACAAATTTATAAGTGCAGTATCCAAACAAAGAAAGGCAGTAATGAAAATGCAAATGACATGTAACACTCATATAATTCAAAATTTGACTGTTAACAATACGTCTTGTTACTTGTCCAGGACCTAGTATGAATAAGTTCTTTGGTGAGACCAAACTTGAGCAAACGACATGAAATCGTCCGTGTGAGAAATAAGTAGATGTCAAATCCACTCTGCTGTATTTAATAGATCGCTCCTGGCATTTGCTAAACTTAATATAAAATGCAAGTCTGGCTGGAAACTGCAATCTTTCGAAGTTAAAAGGTATATCTGTCGGAACGAGGGGTATTCGTGGGATGCACGTTGTTTCATTTTCTCCTTCTTCTTGGAGGATGATAGCTTCATTCACGTGACCCATAAACTTCCTAACACACAGTTTCGTACCATTGCCAAATTTCGGAGGATTGAATTTCGTAGTAAAGTAAGTGGCGATTCAACTTTCAGTAATAGTCGATATGGCGGTCAAGTGAGTTCAGGAACTCTGTTGGGAAATTGAGGGCTTCGTCGATATTTACCATAGTATCGATGGACCTGCATTCAGTGACTTGATCTGATAACAGGGCGCCGCGACTGGAGTGGCCGAGCGCATTGAGGCGCTAGGCTCCGAAGCACTAGGCCGTTCCCCGTCGGGGGTTCGAATCCTCCCTCGGGAATGGATGTTTGTATTGTCTTCAGCATAAGGTAATTTATAAATAGTTTGTTAGTTTAGAGACTGATGAAGCCGCAGTTAAGTCTTATAAGCTTAACAAACATTTGATAACAGGGCAAATATTTGAGTGTTTGTTTTGTATATGTTTTCATTTTTAGGACCAAGAATAGTTCCTCTCTGGCAACCACTTCAAATTTTGATTGTTTTCTGAAATAGCCGGATAGACTGCATTTGTTAGCTCTGTCGCCATAATTTTGCAAAAATATGATGACGAGTTGTGGTTGCTCTACTTTCTCCAAAATCTAGTAGTATTTTGTAGAACATTTGTGTACTGTATTTTCACGTTTTTTTTACTTTTTGCACACATGGCCAGGAAAGTGAATGCTTCACACAGGCATGGATTTCGTCAGCTGGTGTTGGATGTGCGATGACTGGCCGAGTTTGTCGGGTGTCTCCACAGAGGACTATCAGAGCTCCTCCCATTATTTGTGTTTTCCTCTTAAATCTCCTAAAGTAACATCAAGTGCCTCGTTGGCTTTATTGTGAGCCTTGGTATGGCATCCGTACGATTAATTTACATACTTCGAGCACCTGCGTTCGACCACGTTACACTAGCTGAAGATTCAAATGTTTGTATAGCCTATGGGACTTAACTACGGGGTCATCAGTCCCTAAACTTACAAACTACTCATTAACTACTTACGAACTAGGACGGCACAAATATTCATGCCCAATGGGGGATTCGAACCCCCGACCGTAGTGGCTGTGCAGACCGTGACTGGAGCGCCTCAGTCTCCTCGGCCACCGCGGCCGGCACTAGCTGAAGACCGGGCGTTGCCCGTGTATTTCTTTATTTGAATCTTCTGTTAATACGCTTCCTCTTCCCTCCACTGTTTGTTCATCATTTCCTCTCCCCTGTATTTGTTCATTTCCTCCGCTTCTCTCGGTTCAAATGTTCAAAGGATGTTCAAATGTTTGTAAATCTATCGGACCAAACTGCGTGGTCATCATCCGTAACTTACAAACTACTTAAACCTAGGTAAACTAACTTAAGGACAAACACACACACCCATGCCCCAGAGAGGACTCGAACCTCCACGACGAACAACCGCACGCTCCGCAGCGAGGCGCTTTAGACCGCTCGGCTACTCCACCGCGGCTCACTCAGTTCATCTCTCCTCCCCCTACATATGTAAAATTACCCGTATTTACGAATTTTCGTGTTGATCGATGAAACGGTATCGAACACTATTGAAGATCTCTTAGACAGCGATGTTTCTCTTGTTTGGAAGCTATAGGGTGCAAAATTACACCAATTTCGGAATGAAACTGTAGACTAATGTTGACTTCTGTTTAAAGTACCTTCCGCCACGCAAAGATTATTGGTGAATGTCTTACGCACATTACATCATATGAAAAAGAGCTTCTACAAACTAGTTTAGACTGACGAGCAGTACAATAACGTTCCTCACATAGGCGAATCCAGGGGTGGGGGGGCTAAGGGTCGTTCGCCCCCCCCCCACCATTCTCCAGCAGCTCGCCTTTTTATTATTATTATTTTTTTTTTTTTTTAAGAATCCGTTGCTAGCGTGCTATCTCTGTACTGAGTCTTCAAAACGGCGAGACTTTTGTTCGATTGGGCGTGTGGTAAAAAGGGGTGGCCGGTACTAGAGTCTTTCTACTGAGCCACAGTTTAGCTGACGATGAGAATGTTTTCAACCAACTCCCCCCCCCCCCCCCCTCCAGCAGCCCGTTCTGGATCCGCCCCTGGTCCCTCAGGAATGCATCCAACGACTCTATCAAAGTCAATCTGGATAAGGTCCAAAGGTGAGCCATGCATTATTGATTTGTTTTATTTGTGTAGCTCTTGAATTAATCATCCATTCTGAAATTGTAGAATTTGTTTGCATGTCCATATCCACCGATTTCCGTCCAGTTCGAATAACTGAGGTGCTTAGAATAATAACGGCAGATCCAAACCAAAGTTCATTCTGAGAAAAATCTGATTTTCTATTTCTTTCCACAACGTGCGAAGTTGTGAACATTATGACTTAATATTTTCAAGGTCTTTAAAGTAAGGGTTTTAAGTCTCCTTGCAAGTTCTTCAACCATTGTGATTAATAGTTTTTCTGGTTTTGTGTTTCTTTATTTAAACAATCTTAAAAAGATTTTTATATAAATTGTGATAGATGAGTGGTATTTATTACAATACTTTCATCAGGTCACTGTAGTTATCCTTCTTTATCTTTTCGCCGCGGCGGATTAGCCATGTGTACTGGAGCGCCGTGTTGCGGTGCGCGCGGCCGTTCGCCGTCAGGGGTTCGAGTCCCCCCCCCCCCCCCTCGGACATGGGTGTTTGTATTGTCTTGTTAGTTTACCTTAGTTTAAAGTAATTTGTAAGCTACCGACTAATGACCACACAGTTGAGTCCGTTAGATTTACAAACATTTGAACATTTTTTCCCTTAATCGTTTCACTGTACTTCTGCTATAACTTAAACAGTGAAACATGTGAACTTTTACCGCGTTTTCTAAAATAATTTTTTTGATGGACATCCAAGTCAGAATAACATACACCAAATTTAACAGTATCAAGATTATAATGTTTCACAATAATGTATGTAGCCTTACGTAAAAGTAATGGAGCAGCATCAACATTTTTTATCTTATTACAAAGTTTGAAGTAACAACATTCTGTATGTGAACAAAGTCTTCCTTGTTCATTTTGTTGATGGTTAAAGAGTTTTGTACTTTTGCTGCTGCAATAACATCACAGCATTCTGTAGGGCTGCACACACACGCTGCAGCTTCCTTTCCTTCTTCTCAGTCCTTATCTGACACCTGGTACGAAAAGTCTTTGTGTTATGAACTTTAATTTTCACCAAATAAATTGAAAGGGCGAATATATATATATATATATATATATATATATATATATATATATATATATATATATATATATAACAAGAACCGATATAATCACAGTCACATGAAGCCCATTTTCAGACCATGATCTTTTACCATGTGAACACCAAAATTATATACGTTCATAGCTGACGCATGTAAACCACTGTTTCTGTCGAAATGTTATATGTGGGAAGAACTTGTTGAAGATCAGCAGTTATGAGTAGAACAGAACTCTTTTCAGTTTTTCACAACTGAATGTCTTGGTTCACAATTGTCACTTGCGCTAAGTGCAGTTGTTTTGTAACCGATGGTTCAGTGCTGTCGAGGTGCTCATCATTTGGCTGCAGTACTTCAATGGTCTGTTTGTATGACTTCCTCTTCTACCATCTGCAGGCTCTGGTGCATCGAGATCCACAGCTGAATGTGATGCAGAAACATGTAATCCCGTAAAGGAACAAAATGAGCTATTGTCACGCGCTGTTTAGAATGTTAATTTTCACAATAGCAGCTTTCTTTTCTGTTACTGCGCCAATATATCACACCCATGCCCGAGGGAGTACTCGAACCCTCGTTGGGAATGGCCGTCAAGTCCAGGCATGACGCCTCAGACTATGCGGTTATTCGACGCGGCTTTTAATGTGTCAATAAACAATGTAACACATGACCTGACAAAATAACTTAATGTTTATACACACAAGCTTCTTACCTCGAACCGTCGCAATCCAACATACAATAATAATACCAAATAGATTCAAGAATTCCTTCAGTGGCTCTGCTTCTTTCTTCGTCATAACATGATATTTTTACATGCCTTTCGAGACTCATTTTTCTCTATTAAATTAATCAAACGTACAGTAATGCCAAACAGATTCAGCAATTCCTTCAGTGGCTTGCTTATTTCATCATAGCGTGATATTTTTAGGCTTTTCGTCCCTGAGAAGTCTATCGTTTCTGTAAGCATTTCGAGACTCGTTTTTCTGTTTTAAATTAATGAAATGGGGATAAGTCCATAAAATTCCACATGCAAATGTATCCTACACATCGCGAGAAAAAAATTGAAACATGCAAGTTGAATCGGGAAAGATTTCCCCAATTGTTATGATTTTTTTCCCGAACCGCTATGGAATTTCTTGTTACATACGATTTGTCACTATTTCTTCAGAATTCTTTTTTTGTTCATTAACCATTCACTTGCCTTCGCACTTCTTTATTTCCTTTTTTTTCTTTTTTGGTGATACGTTAGCGGGGTTGAGATATGCCATTTTTACACTGAAATGTGTTCGCCGGCCGCGGTGGCCAAGGGGACTGAGGCGCTTCAGTCACAGTCTTCACGGCCACTACGGTCGGGGGTTCGAATCCCCCCTCGGGCATCGATATTTGTGCCGTCCTTAGTTGTAGGTAGTTCATATGTAGTTTGTAAGTTTAGGGACTGATGACCCCGTAGTTAGTCCCTTAAGCTTAACAAACATTTGAACATTTTTGAAAATGTGTTCGTTTGACTAAAGACAAGCTTTAAAAGTGAAAATGAGTGCTTCGGCATATCCCAGTTCGTTGGATAGTTCATTATGTGTAAGACAGATGACTGGAATGCACAGTCATGATTATATCTTAATATTCGAGATCAGTTGTGTTCTGCCGTTATTATTCTGACCGCTTCAGTTCTTTCGTAGAGTGACTGGTTCTTTCTCTCAAAATGTACAAAGAAGAAACGCAGTTTCAAAAATTCTCGAACAGTTCTCCGCCGATCTATTACCTTAATAAGCAGTCAGACTAACATAGGCTGTTTTTAAACGAGACTGCAGATTTTCTGTGAGAAAGACCGTGAAAATGTGCGGATTCATTTCCTTTTGTCAGTCGTTTCTGACTCCGATATCAACACAAGCAAAACATTAGAATAATTATTATCCTATACAAACTGCTTTTCTGTATACAGGATGTCCCACTTATGTTGACCACCCTAAATAACTGTTTCTCCAGATGAAAATTACAAAATGTTTAAAGCACATGTGCTTTGCCGTCAGGGGAACATTAACCATTATGATTGCCTTTTTTGTAGCATTGTTTTTTACAAAGACATGAACAGCGGTGTGACGTTTTTAAATGGCACCCTGTATTTTTTATTCGGTAATTCATTTCCTCTCCTAAAGACCTATTCAAAAATGTATCATAGTATTTACTGAAACACATCGTTATTAGCTAGGGATCACAAACTCTTCCACTTGCTGGAGTTGTCAGAAAACAAATGAAAACCAATAAAAACATAACACAAAATTGACTTTGACTCTCCTGTACCACTGCCCAAGAGTAGAACATTCAAAGGTGCTCAAAGTGGTGACCCCTGACACCGATACACTGGTGCACTCGTTCAATGTAAGAATTATTTACTGCTTCCAGTGTTGCCTGCTGAAGAGAATTACAAGCAAGCACGATACGTTCCTGTGAGTCCTCTGGAGTTGTTGGAATATCGCGATAAACGTCTTTAATGCATCCCCAAAGAGAAACGTCCAAGGATTTAACTCAGGAGACTTAGCAAGCCAAGTAACTGTTCCTCCTCGACCAATCCATCTGTCAGGATACCTTCGGTTCAGAACACGACGTACAAGCAAGGTATTATGTGCTGGACATCCATCGTGTTGATACCACATAAGCATTCTGGTCCTTAGCGCCACTTCATCTGGAGGAGGATGAACAATTCGTCTAAAGAAGTTGGCATACAGCTAATGTTAAAAATCGATTGTGAAAGTGAAATATACCATCAGATACATAACTGAAAAATAGCTTCTTACCTTGTGAATACAGCAACCAGTCACTACCAATTTCTTTTGAGAAAACTAAGTACGCCATAACTTTTTCTTTCTTAACTAATGCATCTAACATTAGCATTAACGTATCTAGCAAGAACATTAGCATTTTTAATGCTGTAAGCCAAATACCTTGCAGTTGCGTGAACTGTTCAAAAGTCAACAACTATTGTCATAGAGTTCAACTTCGCAATGTGCATCCAGTGTCGCTATATGTCATTCATATATGGAATTATACACAGTTCTGCTTACCCCTTTCAGTTGTTGTACCCGTATGTAAATCAGATTACTTTTAAATTCTGCGTTACAAGTTGCTAATATTAATTCCATAAACAAAAATTGGAACTGGAGTGAGGCAACTAATTTCGTGACAAAATAGTTATTTTACAGAATCATTAAATGAAACTTTTTGAACTTCCTGTCCACCATTACTGCCCAAAGTAGCTCCTTTTTAAGAGCTACCAGTATTGTAAAAGCCAGTTATTTATATCATTCAATCCTATATTGTCTTGACTAACAGACTGTTAAGCAAGAGTAACTGTCTCTGAACACAAGTAGTAGGGCTACTTGAATTCCTGACAAATGTAAATGGGAAGACAGTATTCGATCTTTTTATTCCTTTCTTAAATTGATTTATGCATTTAAAGGCTGAACAGCTCTTCACCTTCGTGCTTCATGCACACTGTAATAATCGAACAATACAGATGTGACTATCAATTGTGCCTATATCCCGCAATAGCTATTTAATACACAATCTACCTGCTAACAACACTCATATTTTTCTGACGCTTGTCACTACCATGGCGGCCAGCCGAAGGTTCAAATTATCTCACGACAACAGCGCCGTTAGGGAGATCAGTTATTTTTACAAGGTCTTTGATAAAAACCTTACTAACTGGAATGGAACGTAGTGTCAAAATTTCGAAGGAATCGGACAAGATTTATAAATAAAGAGTCATAAATCGCCTGCTCAATGGACGTCAAGCCTACGTCACATAGATCTCAAGATGGTCCTCTAAACAGGCCTAAACCGGTTATCATTTGTATAAATGACTTTTTTTGCGATTTGTGACTGTTTTTATTTATAAATACTTTCCATAAGATCGCCGTTTTGCCAAAATATATGTTTTCAAAAATTTTCAATCGGTCAAGAACTTTCGGTTTTGCACAAACGAACATTTACATTTTCATTAATATAGATTTCTTTTAAATTCTGTTAATTTTTCATGCCAGTGCCGATAATTTAAATGTCAGTAACAATACATGACTTCTATTTCAGCCACAGAAAGAAGAGTATGAATACTATATAACTGATATAACATTTATAATTGTCTTCAAAAGTAGAAAGCCAAGATCGCAATATAATTATTTATTTTAGGACTGCCGATTTCAACGGGCTATGCCACCATCATCTGGTCATATCATACTATACAATGTGGTCATCTTACGTTATTTAAGAAATGGAGGGTAAATAGTACGTGTAACATATCACTTAGTTTATGATTTAACTCATGTGTTTTATATTTCGACTAAGCGCTATGTTGCACGTACTATTTAACCTCAATTTTTTTAATAACATAAGATGACCACATGGTATAAGTTTATGTGACCAGATGATGGTGGCATAGCCCGTTGAAACCGGTCATCAAAAATAAATAATTAAATTGTGATCTTGGCTTTCTACTGTTGATCTACTATCATATCGCCTCCACAACCTACGATGTCAGGTAATGTCAATAACATATATGATTATATTACTGAAAGTACATGTACCAGATGATTGCAATCATAAACTTTGATTTACTGACAAACTATGCGTTCATTCCAAGAACTGACACTCTATGGACCCATTCCAAATGAACAGAAATCACCCCAGTATACCCGTGTGTCTAGGCGTTGTTGGCGTAAGGATCATTTCCTCACTGCCGATGCTGTAACAACGTTTGACCTCGTGCGGGCATCCGGTATGGCGACCGTAAGAAGGCTATGAAGGATAGGGGCGTTACTTCCAAGCGCACAGCTAGTGGGAGTTCAGAATGGACGAGAAGCGTATCCGGGTATTCAAGAAGTTAAGATGACTTCAGGCCCAAGGCGGGAAACCCGGGTCCGGCAAATCTGTTGCATGGAGGACTAAGTGGGGGGGGGGGGTGGACCACCCCAGGCCTCTGGGCGGGGAGGGGGGAAGGGTGAATCTCGAATGCAAACTTTTTTTATTATTAATACATCTATTTCAAAGTGTTTTTTCTTTTTTTTTTCCGCCCTGTGCCTCCGACAACCTTAGTCCGCCACGGATCTGCTACACAACGTTACTCAACCGTTGTCATTTCAGACAATCTAACTCTTCATTATACAATGTTCAATAACAGTTGTAGGGTTTAAAATTGCAGCTATTTCTATAGACACATCGAGATTACAAAGCAAAAAAAAAAAAAAAAAAAAAAAGGGAAAAATGATTCACCGTGAAGGAATGTCCAATGAGACGGTAGATCTGATGTGCACGTACAACAAGGGATTACAGTTGTATCAGGAACTTCCAGAAAGAACCAAGTCCACACAAATGATCTTTTAACAGTACCTGATTTTTTAGATGTTGTTTGTTGGATTTAGTAAGAAATGGACCCAATTCCCATTAATTCCGTTGGCTGTAATGACACACTTCCTCTCGAACTTGCAAAAGGTGCCAAGTTCGGGACTTTTCATTGACAGACACGGTCGTTTTGAGACGTCATTCATAACTTTTATGTAGCAGAGACGTTTCATTAGTAATTAGTTTAAAAGAATATACACAAAGAGAGTATTTTGAAATTATTGAGAACTCTTTTAGAAAAAAAGGGCACTCCTGTAGTAGAAACTGAACACATCGCCGACTTACATGAGAATACAGCTGACTTCTTACAAACTTCAAAAGGGAGAGTTATTTGCAAAAACAGCCAATTGCTATACACATATGATTATTAGAAAATGCCTGCATTATACTACAGTGAATGATTTAACTATACTTTTATTTGAGGGAATATTAGCTTTGGCAGTTACCGAAGGAGAGGTCTTGGTAAATTCACGTTTCTTATCAGTTATGCAAATAAATACCTTTAGTATGTTACAATAAAGTAACAATTATTCGATGATGTAAAGAACATCTTAATATATATATTTCTTCTGTCCGCGTGTTTGTCACTAAAAGCCCCCTAAACGGCTGGACCGATTTTCATGAAAGTTTCCGTGTGTGTATAAGGGGATTCGAGAATGGTTTAGATTCACAATTTGGTCCACTGGAAAATGATTGTTATTTAATTTTTATTTGTAAGTAGTTGTTGATTTTGGAATGTTTTACATTGGATCCGGCAGACTGCGCTACCATCACAGTATCAAATATTGAGTAATATTCTATTTTAATTTCAGTTTGTCCCGACAGTTAGTGCTGCGATCAGATTAAGAAAATATTTCGTATTTTCGTGTTATTATTGTGTTATTTTAAATCGTGTCCTAATGAAGATATTACATCCGGCAGACTGCGCTTCATCGCAGTATCAACTATTGAGTAATATCTAATTTTAATTTTAGTTTGTACCGACAGTTAGTGATACGATCAGATTGAGAAAAATTTCGTAATCTCTTTATCACAGCCGGCCGCGGTGTCCGAACGGTCTGTGGCGCGCCAGCCACGTTCTGCACGGCCACCACGGTCGGGGGTTCGAATCCCCCCTCGGGCATGGATATTTGTGCCGTCCTTAGTATTAGTTAGTTCATAAGTAGTTTGTATGTTTATGGACTGATGACCCCGTAGTTAAGTCCCATAAGCTCTACAAACATTTGAACATTTGAATCTTTATCACATTTACGTGTATTCCAAACTGGGCTGAAATTAAAAATTTGCTGTTGGCAGGTCAAACATCGACGCATCGCCATGATATCACTGCACGTCTTTAAACAAAAAATAAAATCTTTGTTGAATTTGGTTGCACATCACTCGATCTTTGGTGAAACACGTTGTTGGCTTTACTCTGTTGAGTGGCAAAAACGAAGTTTATCTCATGGCCATATTTTGATTGATAAAGTACGCCCAGAAGAAATTTAGTACGGAATCGAAGTCAGTGTATTTTTTTGTTATTAAATTTACCCGTATGTTGATTAACAACCACCCTATTTCATCTTCGATGAGTTACTCATATTCGTTGTGTATTATTTTACAGTATGCCACGTCTTCGTGCAAGAACAAGAAATATTTATCGACGTACTCGGAACGCGCAATTGGTCCATGATCGTCAATTAAATACAACAGTTGAAGACCACTTGACGGATAACAGAAATGTAAGAGATCAAGTTGCATGTACACGTGCAAATGAAAATTTCGAACACCGCACTCAAAGTCTTCGTGCTAATGCATTAAGACAACAAGAGGCACGTCAACGAACGACCAACGAATATAGAAAACGTGACCAAAAGCGAGTGCAAGATAGACGAGTATTGGCACGAGGATCGCTTAATCGTCTCGCGTTTGAATATAATCCTGAAATAGATTATTCATCACATGCATTAATCACGATCGGTACTATGGATAAAGAGTTGTCAACATTTCATGCTTTCAAGTACCAAGCTGAATCAGCTGGTTTATGTTGCACATAACCACCACCAGAACCTTTAAAAACACTTTTAGCTGTTTTTTGCGGAAAATCGATAAATTCAATTCATGCTTCCAAATGACATCATTTGGAGCAACAAAAATTGTTCATAATGAAGATGGTCGTAATTTTGAATCTACATTCAAAATTCAAGGTCAAGTGTACCACCAAATTGGTTCATTGCTTCCAATGCCTGATGCCGATCCTAAATTTTTTACAAATTTACTTCACGGGCGATGAGGAGCAGCAATCACATACACGCTGCGTTTACAACCACATAGATCAGATGGAGGAACGAGAAATTGTAGACATTTTGGAAACGGTTTTGCAAAACCATAACCAATTAATACAAATGTTCAAGACCCTTTCTGGCAGACTGAAAACCGATAACTACGTCTTTATCATTAAAGCTGACAAAGTGCCCTATGAAGAGCACGCAGGCACATATAATGTTCCATCTATCAATGAAGTTGGCTGGTGACCCATGTGAACGTCGAGACATTCGTATACAACACAGAGATAATACGATGCAAATAATTCAAGACAATCATCGTTCTTACGATGCTTTGCAGCATCCGTTGATATTTTGGTAAGGAGAAGATGGATATCATTTAAATATTAAACAAAGGAATCCAACAACAGGTACAACTTATAGATTACTTTATAATTCTTTTTTTTTGACAATTTTTGTTTTTGTTTATCTTATAAATATATTTATTTACAGGTGAAGAACTGACCAAGAAGGTTAGTGCTATGAACTTCTACGCATATCGATTGATGATACGTGCTAATGAACATAATAACATCCTCCGATGCAGACAGCTATTTCATCAGTACATTGTCGATATGTATGTAAAAATCGAAAGTGAGAGATTACAATGTGTAAAATTTAATCAAGCAAAACCTCGTGCTGAGGAGTACATTCACTTGCGTCATGCCGTTATCGGTAACATAGATGCAACGAAAGACATCAACAACATTGGTACCGCATATATTCTCCCATCATCATACATTGGTAGTCCGCGTCATATGCAAGAATATATTCGAGACGCCAAAACTTACGTCCGCGCATACGGCCTACCAGATCTCTTTATCACATTTACGTGTAATCCAAACTGGGATGAAATCAAAAATTTGCTGTTGTCAGGTCAAACATCGATGCATGCCATGATATCACTGCACGTGTCTTTAAACAAAAATTAAATTCTTTGATGAATGGTTACACATCACTCGGTCTTTGGTGAAACAAGTTGTTGGCTTTACTCTGTTGAGTGGCAAAAACGAGGTTTACCTCATGCGTATATTTTGATTTGGTTGGTAAATAAAGTTCGCCCAGAAAAAATTGACAAAATTATTTCAGCGGAAATTCCAGATCGGAATGTTGATCAAGAATTGTTTGACATCGTTACTACTAATATGATCCATGGTCCATGTGGTACTCTTAACATGATGCCACCATGTAAGGGCAATGGAAAATGTACGAAACGTTTTCCAAAACCATGTCAAACCGATACTATCACCAATATTGACGGTTATCCATCTTACCGGCGTAGAGACGTAAACAATTGCGGTCAATCATATGAATTACGTGTGTCAAACGGTGTAAGAGCAGATATTGATAATCACTGGGTGGTTCCATATTTAGCATTGCTGTGCAAAACCTATAAAGCACACATAAACGTTGAACTATGCAGTCCGGTGAAGGCAATCAAATACATTTGTAAGTGATAAAGCTATATTCGCTGTTCAAAATGTAAACGACAATGACGTAATAACACGTTATGAAATGGGTCGATACATAAGTAGCAGCGAAGCTATTTGGCGCATTTTTTCGTTTCCTATACGTGAAAGGGATACTGTTGTTATACATTTGTGAATCTTGAAAACGGACAGCGCTTTTACTTCACGGAACAGACTGCACTGCAACAAGCTTTAAGAGCTCCAAAAACAATTCTTACTGAATTTTTCAATCTTTGTAGTCGACAAGATGTTGTTGGTCAATTCGCAAAGACATTAATATATACTGATGTTCCTAAATTTTTTACAGGGAATAAACAATCAAAGAAGTAAATGAGGCATTCCAGTCCCAGGATTCGCCGACATATTGATGAGAAATACTTTAGGGCAACTCGATATTTTTTTTTTTAATTTTATTTTACGTTTGTTATTGGTTAACGTTCCTGGACCGATATCCTTCCAATATTTGCGAAACGTCAAGGGTACATTATACGACTCTTTCTTCGATGCGTGTCGTGAGTTACATTTATTGGAGGATGATAACCTTTGGGATTTCACACTTGCAAAATGCAGCACTGAGCTTATGTTCACAACAAATTAGTCAGTTATCTTCAATAATATTAACAACGTGTTTTCCGTCTGAAGAATCTGCTCTGTGCAACAAATATAAAGAGTCAATGAGTGAGGATATTTTGCATCGGATTAGAAGTACTAATCAAAATCTCAACATTGAATTCTCCGCAGAAATATACGAGTCATTAATAATGATTGAGGATTTTATATTCTTATTTCGAACATGCCGCTCATTCATTTCGGCATGCCAGCGCTGAACCGCCCAACAGTAGATATCATCAACAGTGACGTTCAACGTGAACACCAGTTCGATAAGACTTCTTTGGCTATTTTTGTTGCTAATAATGAACAATTGCTTACTGCTGAGCAACGAAATGTATACGATCAAATTAACTTATCAATTGCAGCACAACAAGGTGGATTTTTATTTTTAGACGCACCAGGTGGCACTGGAAAAACATTCCTTATCTCACTGTCACTTGCATGCATTCGATCAAAACATCATATTGCATTGGCCATTGCTTCATCAGGCATTGCAGCAACGTTACTTGATGGTGGACGGACTGCGCATTCGGCACTTAAATTACCTTTGAATGTCCATAAAAATCCCGAAGCAATGCGTAACATAAAGAAGCATTCAGGCATGGCTGAAGTTTTGAGGAAATGCAAAATTATTGTCCGGGATGAATGTACAATGGCCCACAAGCATTCGCTTGAAGCTCTCGACAGGTCGCTGAGAGACATCAACGGTAATGCTAGGCGGTTCGGTGGTGCTCTACTGCTGCTGTCTGGTGATTTCAGATTAACATTAGCAGTCATTCCACGTTCAACATATGCAGACGAAATAAACAAATGTTTGAAAGAATCCTATCTATGGCGAAGTGTCACTAAATTATGCCTTACTATTAATATGCGAGTTCAACTTCAAAAAGATCCGTCAGCGTCAAGATTCTCTGAACAATTGTTTGACATCGGCAACGGTAAAATTGAGTTGTATGAAGATACTCAATATATTTGACTTCCAGAGAATTTTTGTAACATGATGGCTACTAAAGATGTGTTAATAAAATCTATCCAAATTTGAAACATACCAACCATGGATGGCTACGAGAGCAAGCTAAAAAAAAAAAAAAAAAATAAAAAAAAAATAAAAAAAAATAAAATAGATGTTGATGCCATCAATTTCAAAATACAACGGTCATGGGCTGGTAATGAATTAACATTTAAATCGATTGACACTGTCGTTGATCCTGACGAAGTTGTCAACTACCCTGTAGAATTTTTAAATTCATTTGATTTACGTGGAATGGCACCACATAATTTGCCACTGAAAATTGGCTCACGTATAATTTTGCTTAGAATTTTAAATGCCCCGAAATTGTGTAATTGCACGCGATTAGTTATAAAAAAAATCATGGGCAACATTCTTGAAGCAACTATTTTAAGTGTAAAATTCCAAGGTGAAGTTGTACTTCTAACACGAATCCCAATGATTCCTTCAGATTCACCTATACCATTCAAACGTTTACAATTTCCAATCAACTTGGCATATGCTATGACAATAAACAAGTCACAAGGCCAAAAAATGACAATTTGTAGCTTAGATTTAGAAAATCCGTGTTTTTCTCACGGCCAATTATATGTTGCATCTTCCAGAGTTGGAAAACCATCAAACTTGTTTGTTTATACTCATCTACATCTACATGGGATACTCTGCAAATCACATTTAAGTGCCTGGCAGAGGGTTCATCGAACCACAATTATACTATTTATCTCCCATTCCATTCTCGAATAGCGCGCGGGAAGAAAGAACACCTGAATCTCTCTGTTCGAGCTCTGATTTCTCGTATTTTATTCTGATGATCATTTCTACCTATATAAGTGGGAGTCAACAATATATTTTCGCATTCGGAGGAGAATGTTGGCGATTGGAGTTTCGCAAGTAACCCACGCCTCAGCGATAAGTGCCGTTGTTGTAATGATTCCCATCCCAGATCCTGTATCATTTCCGTAACGCTGTCTCCCCTATATCGTGACAATACGAAACGAGCTGCCCTTCTTTGGACACTTTCGATGTCCTCCGTCAAACCCACCTGATAAGGATCCCACACTGGGCTGCAATACTCCAAAAATGGACGGACAAGCGCAGTATATGCAGTTTCTTTAGTAGTTCTGTTGCATCTTTTAAGGATTCTGCCAATAAAACGCAGTCTCTGGTTCGCCTTTCCCACGATATTATCTACGTGTTCTTTCCAGTTTAAGTCTGAAGTAATAGTGATTCCTAGGTATTTTGTGTAGTTTACGGCGTTCACATTTGATTGATTTATGTTGTAAACAAAGTTTAACGGATTTCTTTTCGTACTCATGTGGACGACTTCACACTTCTCATTATTTAGAGTCAATTGCCAATTTTTACACCATACTGATATCTTATTCAGATCGTTCTGCAGTTGGTTTTGATCTTCAGATGATTTTACTAGACGGTAAATGACGGCGTCATCTGCAAACAACCTAAGAGAGCTACTTAGATTTTCCCCTAAATCGTTTATGTAAATAAGGAATAGCAGAGGACCAATAACACTACCTTGTGGAACGCCCGATATCACCTCTGTTTTAGTCGATGCCTTACCATCGGTTACTACGAACTGTGTCCTCTCTGACAAGAAATCCCCTATCCAATTGCAAATTTGGGGCGATATACCATGACCACGCAATTTGATTAAAAGCCGTTTGTGAGGTACGGTGTCAAGGATTAATAAAAATATTTACATCCAATGGCACTACGATAAATTAAGTTTTTGTAAATTAAAAAAAATATGTGTAAAATAGTTCGAGTGTAAGTTTTTTTACCTTCAATTAAAACAAGTTAAAGTTTTCATTTAAGATACTGCTATTTATTTAACACGGTTATTCGACATTTCACTTCACTTATACAATATACACATACTCACACGCTATCAATTGGTCGAATTATGATAACTGTACATGTAATGACGTTAGATATTGTAATAACTTTATAATAATAATTTTCATCAAAAGATGCGGATAGTTTCAGCTTATTTAAGAAAGTTTGAATTTTTCGAATGAAATATGTGTGTACATAATATAAATATTGGGACAAATAAGCATCACAAGTAATAATCTCACTAAAAACGAATGTTCATTTGCAAACAGTACCATGTTAAGCTTTTTTAAGAATTCATAATGGTATAAAAATAGACAATTTATTTCGAATGCAAGATTGTAGGTTAACCAATGATATTTTCAGTTACCTCTGGACTAAAAGTCTACAACGAGCTGGCTCAACAAAGTAACATGCATTTAGAAAGAAATAATAATAATAATAATAATAAAACAGAATATGTACTCAACATATAAGTCTTTCGGGAAAAAAAATATTGAAAATGGACGGATTCCAATGTGGGGTTGGTAAGAAGACTGGTTCAAAATAATTGATTCATAAAGATTGGTTCAAAATTAATTCGATGCGTCACTTTATATTCCATATCTTTGGTTCAAAATGGTTTGAAGATTGAAAGAACAAACATAGTGGATAGATGAAAGCATACTAGAAGAAAAGTGAAGAACAAATAATGAGGAAATGAAATTTAAACATGGTCCTCAGATGGCCTATTCGCATCCATGTCATATATGCAAAAAAATATGCCACAGTTTTTGTGGTTTTAAATTATTATTCTTATCCGATATTTTGGCTTCGTCCTTTGTGCAAGTTCCTGATTCAATTTCAGAACAGTTGAGTGATTTACGAATAAGATGAAGATCTTCTCAAAATGAGCAACTCAATAAAGTTTGATCCACCTGTGACCCTTGTGTAAGTAGTTATTCGGCTTGGCACTGGTTGAAAGTATTGGATGTCCTCTTGAGGAAGATATCCTGCCAAATTCTCTCCAACTGGCGTGATAGATCGTCAAAATACAGAGCTGGTTGTAACGTAATGCCACAATGCTCCAGACGTGTTCGTCTGCGGAGAGATACGGTGACAAAGGTGGACAAAGTGAGTGTTTTCAGGCACGAAGAAAAACAGTAGAAATTATCGGCAAGTGCGGGCGGCCATTATCTTGCTGAAATGTAAGGCCAGGATGGCTTGCTAAGAAGAGAAACAGATGGGGGCGTAGAATATTGTCAGCGGCTTGCTGTGCTACAAGGGTGGTGAGGATGAAAACCAAAGAGATTCCGCTATGACATAAAATAGCACCCCAAAGTATCACTCCTGGTTGTCGGAACGTATAGTGATGACAGTCGGGTTGGGATCCCAACGTTCTCTGTGGCGTCTCCAGTCACATCTCCGCTTGTCATCGGTGGCACTATTCGAAGTGTAATCGCTGAAGAGTACTCCACTCCACACAATGAGATTTCAAGTCGAATGTGTCCTACCACTTCAAAAATTCAAATGTTTGTAAATCTATCGGACCAAAGTGCGTGGTCATCAGTCCGTAGTTTACAAACTACTTAAATCTAGGCAAACTAACCTAAGGACAACACACACACACCCATGCCCCAGGGAGGATTCGAACCTCCACGGCGAGCAACCGCGCGCTCCGCAGCGAGACGCTTTAGACCGCTCGGCTACTCCAGCGCGGCTGTCCTACCACTGCAATGGGGTTATTGCTGTACGGATGTTAACTGTAGTCGCTGCAAAGATTGTCACGCGCTCAGCTTCCCTTTTATTGAGTCACCTATTAATGGTCCTTATGGCCGTTGAAGCACCAGTTGCATGTCAGATCGATGATAACGTTGGATCCGAGGCTCTGAGCCTTCCTGCCAACTGCTCTGTGCTCACGTTCTGTCGTCTCTCTGGGTCGACTGCTTCCTTCTTTGCGCTGCGTTTGGCCATGGTTTACCTGCCAACGACACGACCGAGCGAGGTAGCGCAGTGGTAACACACTGGACTCGCATTCGGAAGGACGGTGGTCAAATCCACCTACGGCCATCCTGTTTTAGGTTTTCCGTGATTTCCCTAAATCACTCCAGGCAAATGCCGGGATGGTTCCTTTGAAAGGGCACGGCCGATTTCCTTCCACATCCTTACCCCAAACACTCCGAGCGTAAGCTCCGTCTCTAATGACCACGCTGTCGACGGGACGATAAACTCCAAGACTTCCTTCGTTCCTTACTTCCAAACGACACGAATAGTGGTATCGCTCCTATTAAAATTTCGAGAGATTAGATTACTCCAATTAGCTTATTTTAACAAACTAAGCATTTTCAACAGGAAAATATGATTTTGTCTTAGTGTTTGTAAGACTATAGCAATGAAACTGTTACAGTGGCTTGTAGGCGATGAGTTTGTTCTTTCAAATTATCTTAGCATACATTATGAAACAACTGCTAACACTTCAGATTCGTGTCTATCATTAGTAAATACTCAAAAATTTTCTTCAGATGTAGAAATGTTAGAAGTTATCAGGAGGAACAACAATGAATATAATTCTATTTCATAAGCTACAACACTGAGGAAACTTATCGCATAATACTCAGCAGATTAAGTAAATTATGATGTATCAGTAGGCTACTATCAGTGGGGGCAACTTCCATAAGCATTACTTACAAAGAGATCAAATATGCTCCAATGAGCTCAGTTGCTTAGCGCTTGGAGTTTCAATCTTAATATCCCAGGTTCGATTCCCACTGCTCCCAAATTTTTTAAAATTCTTCGTAATGTTCAATTCTTAACATTAAAATATAGTTTTAAATATCAGGGTCTAGACCTGAGCAAGAAGTGGGAACTGTAACAGAGAAGTTGGACCAGATTAGGATTAAGGCCTTGTCTGGAGCTCGGAGGAGGAAACTTCTCAAGGAACAGAAGCAAAAGGAAGGAAAATAATGGCTTCCTAAGCGTAAGTGGATGGAATCAAAAGGGCTTGAGCCCAAGACCCCCAAAAAGAAACTGCCTCAGGTCGAAGGGGATACACAGACCCCCCTCGACGTCAAAGACAGGTGGCAAGAGGGTTAGGGAGGAATCTAAGACTCCCTCCTCTCTGGATAAGCGTGATCCTAAAAGGCTGAGGCAGGAAATAGGGAAACAGACCTACAGTACTGCAGTCTCGGTCTTTAGATTGGCGGTTGTCCAAGAAGGATACCCACTGGTGAGCATCACTTCGCAGCAGGAAGAGCTCATGCAGATGGCCCTCTTTGAAGAGATTGGAGGAACGCTGGTCCAGGATCCAAATTCAGAAGGGTCTATCTAGATCGCGGTGCCCTCATTTTTGTCTGCGAGGGGGAGCACTCAGCAGAATGGCTTAAGGACAAGGTGCCCATGATATCCCCGTGGGAGGATGCAACCCAACTCCTGAAGACTGAAAAGGTATCAATATGGGTACCAGATCCTTAAGGATGTCCCTCCAAAGACTCTGTTCGAGAAAATAAGGGTCCAGAACCCAAAAGTCTCGACAGAGGATTGGAGGGTAATTAACCAAAAGGTCGTTCCGGAAGGACGAACTCTGGTGGTGGAGGTCGGAGAGAAGTCCATGAAGGCAATGCGAGAGCAAGGCCTGAAACTGTTTTTAGGGTTCTCGAAGGTCGCCGTCAGGGTAATCAAAGACCTTAAAGGCAATAATGGCAGCAAGATGGGGACTGGAAGTGCTGCAGATAAACCTGCAGCACAGTAAAGGGGCCACTGCTGTCCTGAGCCGTTGCCTGGGGAGACAGGAGGTGCACGTGGCCCGGATATAAGAACCCTATTTATATAAAGGGGGTGTATCGGGCCTCGGTGGTACTGGAGGTAAGCTGATTTATGCTAGAAATCTAAAAAACTCCAGAACATGCATTTATGTTAGAAATGGAATACCTTTCATACCAATGATGGATTTTTGTTCCAGGGACCTGATGACCATCAGGATGCAGCAACGTGAGGAAGGTATCAAGAGGGAAATTGTTTTGGCCTCAGCATACCTTCCTTACGAAGACAGCTCTCCTCCTTCTTTGGAAGTGAGGTGACTGACGGAAGCCTGCCATCGGCAAGGTGACGAACTGTTGGTGGGATGTAATGCCAATGCCCACAATCTATCGTGGGGCAGCAAGGACACCAACAGTAGAGGTGAGCACCTTCTTGAATTTCTCCTATCTAACAACTTGGAGATCCTGAATAGGGGTGATGAACCTACATTCAGGAATAGTAGAAGGGAAGAAGTAATTAACATAACTTTTGGTTCCATGATGATGGGAAGTTACGTCAAACAGTGGCATGTGGTCCTGGAGCCATCCTCATCAGATCACATGTATATTAAATTCAAAGTTGAAATGGGAACTAGACAGACCATGGCTTATAGGAATCCCAGGAAAACGGACTGGGAGACATATATGAGAGACCTTGACTTCAGCCTATCGGAAATTAAAACTTCGATAAGGAATCCAGCAGAGTTTGAGGAAGTAGCAGAGGCCGTAACCTCTGCTATAGTGACCTCATACCAGGACAAGTGCTCAGTCACCAAGAAGTGCACAAATAGGAGTGTGCCTTGATGGAATAATAACCTGAAAATGCAAAGGAAACAGGTACGAAGACTGTTTAACCTTGCGAGGCGCAAAGGACAATGGGCAAAGTATCGTGAGGCCCTTGTCAATTACAACCTTACCATCAGACGGGCAAAGGAGGCATCCTGGAAGGTATTCTGTGAGGAAGTGGAGGGCACGGCTGCTCAAGCGAGACTTCATAAAATCCTCACTAGGGTACCAACTAATCCAGGAGGAACATTGAGGAAGGAGGATGGGGAGTATACAAAGACAGCACATGAAACGCTGGAACTGCTCCTCAAGACTCACTTTCCTCAATATACTCTGGGGGATAACTCAGACAAGAATGCGATTCCTGAGAGACAACGGTTCTCTTTGGCTCTGCCGATAGAATGCAGTCTTTGGCTCGTATCTGGAATGCAGTCTTTGGTTCGTATCTGGAGTAAGCAATCAGATGATTCAGATGTGCAGAACCGATTTTGTGTTGTAAATATAAAAATTGCCGTTGTGATCAAGTGATCTCGGGATGACATAAACTGTAACTGTCCAAAAACCGTGATTTTTGTGAATGCTACTTTTAGATAGCTGCGATATTGGGATTTGTCACGGTTAATGCCGTAGTTTACGAACCCCAACTTAACTCTTTCGAACTTCACAAACTGCATTTTCTTCGAATTCTACGATTTATCACAGTAGATGCTATTCAATTGTGAGTCAAAAGTTACGACTAAATTTTACTTATGGTATCGTAAGTTTAGTGTCCCTCATCTGTATGCTTATCCACGCAGTAAATTTATCATCGATGTAAAGCGAACATTTTGTTGCCAATATTAGCACACTGAGCCGCCGATACCGTAATTAAATTTTAACCCTGTTCTCTTGTTGAAGCCATTCCATATTTCTCTATTTTTACCAAGTTGTCAATGAATTGCTCATGTGTTTTAAAGTTACTGATGTGTAAGTGAAAAAAGTGCTACGTCCGAATCATCTAGTTCAAAATCGTTTATCGCAGTATGGCAAAATATATCCATTTTATGAATGAACTATTTTTAGACATTTGGTAAAGAGTGTTCGAATTTCTAGTGAACCTACGCTATATGCTTTCGATCAACTTTTTGCAATAAACTTTATTTTGCATTCAGATACCTTTTTTCAGCAATTCTGAAAATAAATCAAATATTCAAAAAATGTTCAAATGTTTGTAAAGCTTATGGGACTTAACTGCGGGATCATCAGTCCCTAAACTTACAAACTACTTATGAACTAACTTATACTAAAGACAACACAAACGTCCATGCCCGAGGGAGGATTCGAACCTCCGACACGGGTGGCCGCGCGATCCGCAACGTGGAGCTCTAGACCGCTCGGCCACTCCCGCGTGGCTAAATGTTCAAATGTTTGTAAATATATCGGACTCAACTGCGTGGTTATTAGTCCATAGCTTACAAACTACTTAAACTAAGGTAAACTAACCTAAGGACAACAGAAACACCCATGCCCAAGGGGGGACTCGAACCCCCGACGGCGAACGGCCGCGCGCACCACGTACGGAGCCTCAGTGCGCACGGCTAATTCGCCGCGGATTCTGAAAATAGTTATCACGTTTGAACATCATATTAAGCAATACAACAAAAGTCCTTGGGGACTGCAAAATGACTTCATAGTGCATTCGGACGTGTCTCGAAAAATGCAGAAATTTCTGGACATTGGCTTTAATAAAACTCGTTTTTCATTACGTTTTTCGATTTTTTGTGACTTTTTTGTTATTATTTTTTCAATCTGTTCGTCACGCCACCATCACATCAACTTGTTCCCTCTCAGTCATGTCACCTCAATTTGGAACTGGGGCTATGAATTACCATCAGTGGTACAAAAATTGGAGTATAGTGTCATACTTCAGAAAATAACAACAATAAAGTTAACGACCGACCCGACGAAAAGGTTATAATGTAAGTTCTTGATCAATTGTATGTGTTAAAGAGCTGAGAAGAAAAACAGCATTTCAGAATATCGAGATGAATTTGCCATTTAAAACATAGACTTATATACAAACACATAAGCCAATACTTGTAATGGAATAAATAGCTCTTGTTCATCTAAACCATTAAGTTTTTCCATTCTTTACACATATGTCATTAACAACTGTCTCTTTCATTAGATCTGATATATTCCGCTGTAAATATTTAATGAAAATTGCTTCCTTAATTAATGCTCTTATACAGCGCAAACCTCAGCTCTGGCCACATAAATAACTTTTTATTTTGAGATATCTGACCTCGCTTCAGAAACAACACTCAATGGAAAAAAGGAAAAATTACTTCGTAATGTTACATTTGCAGATTACCACGGAAGTAAATCACAGACATAAACTAAAAATGAAGAAGACTCGAAAAAAGCTACTAACATAGTTCTTAACAAGGCGGATATAGATTAACTGACTGGTGATCCCGCAGTTAAGTCCCATAAGCTTAACAATAGATTTACTTCTGACACTATCAGACGACGACGCAGTTAAAGCTATGTCACCGATAAACGTTGTGATGACTTGACATGGCATGACATGTTGTGTCTGATGTGATAGTTGAATTATCGAACAGCGTCAAGACGTGACTTTATTCTTAGAACCGTTTTCGACTGGTACCGCGGTTCTCGCCTCAAGTGTATCGTATAATAAGCCTCTTACAAAGTGGCTAGATACGTCCGCATTATTTGAAGTAAATTGATTTTTTATTGGGGGTGGGGGTGGGTATTTAGTCCGGAGTATGGTTTGATGCAGCTCTCCACCCTACTCTATGCTGAGCAAGCATCTTCATCTCCTCATAAGAAAGGCAACCACATCCATCTGAATCTGCTTACCATATTCGTCTGTTGATCTCCCTCTGCGATTTTTCGTCCACACACTTCTCTCCAATGCTAAATTTACGGTTCCTTGATGTCTAGGAATGTCTCCTACCAATCAATCCCTTCTTTTAATTAAGGTATGCCAAAAATGCCTTTTCTCCCCAGTTCTGTTCTGTACCTCTTCATTAATTACGCGATCCACCTACCTAATCTTCTGTATTCTTCTGTAACTCACATTTCTTCTTCAAATTTCTATCTGCTTTCCTCCACAATTTGCTCAATGTAAAAATCGTATAACTTTGCAGAAAAGCTACAACCCTGTCTTACTCCCTTCCCAACCACTGTGCCCCTTTCATGCCCTTCAACTCTAATAACAGCTGTTTCGTTAATGTAGAAGTTGCAAATAACCTTCCATCTTTTTTGGGATAAAAGCTGTTAATAATATTGAGCTGTAAAAGATAAAATAATATAGGAATTACGCACTTAATATGTGATAGTGACTACTTGGTAAGAGTGTTGTCTTTAAAATGGTTGAAGTTGGATTTCTGGGCGCGCTAGTCTAAGGTTTAACTATCTTTAAAGTAATTTGAGGGGATGTAGCTGGTTGTAAGTTGTAAATCATTTTTCCTGTTTCTTTTTTAGCTTCCCATCTTTCAAAATAAACATGTAATTATTGCAAAGCTAATTGCCTACCTGCACTTATTTGTTGAATAACTAAAATTGCTTTAAACTCTTTGCCTTCTTCACATCTGTTTAGTAAAAAGTAATATTTACTTTTTGTTCTTTCAGTTCGTCCAATTGAAACCTTAACTCACTTGTGGATATTTAATTCATATTTTAGTAAACAAAGTACAAATAAAAATGCAAGTATTTTAGCTGAAAGTATTTTAGCAAATACGACACGTCAATTTCTATAATGACTAATTATAGACTCGTTACTGTCGTTATTTTGATCACTGTTAAAATGGCGATCGAGTTTATGTTGGTTGCTCCAAGGAGCTCTGTAACTCGTCTGTTAGTCACTTGATGAAATTTAAACTCATTGTGCAGAACACTTGGAGGATGCAACAATTCCATTAAAGAGACTGCTTACACTAGACTTGTTTCAAATGACTGTAAATCTATCGGACTCAACCACGTGGTCATCAGTCCGTAGCTTACAAACTACTTAAAGTAAGGTAAACTAACCTAAGGACAACACAAACACCCATGTCAGAGGGGGGACCCGAACCCCCGACGGCGAACGGCCACGCGCCCCGCAGCACGGCACCCCAGCACGTACGGCTAATCCGCCACAGCCTAGACTTGTTTACCTTCTCATAGAGTATTGCTGTCCTGTGTGGAATTCTGAGTATACACGATTGACGGGTGACAGAAATTGTTCATAGAAGGAAAGCTCCTGTTGTATTATCTCGCCGCAGGGAAGGGAACCTTACGATATTGGGGACTGTAATGATTAAAAGAATTGAATGATAAAATATTTTGTCAATGTCCATCTCCAAACAGAAAAATTATCATTGTATAAAAAAAATAGTGTCAGGACAGAGCCCGTTAGGAGAGATTTAAGAATTCGTTTTTCCCACGTGCTGTTCGAGAGTGGAACAGTAGAGAAATAGTGCAAAAGTGGTTCAGTGAACTATCCAATTGACACTGAAGTGTGATACCGTAATAAATGCCTTGTAGATGTAGGTGTAAAAATCGGTTATCGACAGTATCTTGTTTCATAAGTTGCGTGCTATGCAACACTTCTTATTTGTGAACTTACCGAATCACTTGCATAAAAAAATAGAAAAGTAAGTATTCTCGGAAATGAATGTCAGAGTCGGCGTGAACGGCTCTGTCAGTAAGAGTATTTGCATTCAAAAAGCAGAGGTTCCACGTTCTGGTCCTGATCCGACAGAAAGCTGTAGTCTATAAGGAAGTACGGTATCAACTCTGCACTCTCTCCGCTGAAGACTGGAAATTCATTCTGAATAAAATTCATATCTGGACGCTGAAGGATAATAAATAAATAAATAAATAAAAACAGAAAATATATAATAAATTAAATATTTATTGTAGCAGCGTTGTTACAATGCATATGTGGTCTGCTCAAGCGGTCGGGGCAACAGGGATGGCGTCTCCGGTGGCGACGTAACCGGACTCGTCGGCCTTGTACTTGATGTCGACGAGCTTGCCCTCGGGGCTGGTGTACTGGTATCCTCCGCTCTTGATCAGCACGTGGTCCTTGCCGTCAGGGGTGGGCTTCAGTTCACCGTGCTCCACCACCGTGATGCCGTTGCCTGTCTGGTATCTGTTAGCATAAAAAAGAACATTCAGCTTCCCATTGCTGAATTTCTAAACAATGGATAAACCGAGGTAAAGCCGCGACAAATTTCAGCTCAGTGAGGAAGGTCCAACTCTAGCTCAGATTCTGATTATTGAGCGAAAAATCGATGGAAATCCACAAGTGGGTACGTAATAAAACAAGTGATCCCAGAAGAAACTTAGAGGCCATAGTCAGAATTTTGTTTTGGGAGGGACTAGAGAGTAAAATCTGTAAATTATGGCCTATTGGAGCTTGTAAAGCGTTACAATAAAATTTAGGGGTCACTGATCCCCTTCATCTCCTCCCCCTTCGATACGGCACTGGTATACACAATGCTGTAAGTGGGGTACTCATCACGAAGGAACATTTACATTTTGGTAAACTTTTTCCAGTTTTATTTGATTGTAAATGGCGGTAATTGGAAACATGTTACGGAGTCTAAAAGTAAATTACAATTTTGATTTAAGCGAGCGTTGGCTGAGACTTTAGATCGACGCTACATTGCGACGCTTATACAATCAAAGTATCACTCCGCTGTCGAGTGATAAGATCTCATTGGGGCCAGAGCGGACAATGAATAAGGATGATTCGTTTCGCTCTGTTTCTCGTAGTTACTGTCGTAGTAAGTCACCTGGACGTATTGGAAGATCAGTCTGACTAATCTAAAGATTAAGAATATTGTGTTCACCGGTTGAATTACATAAAGCTGTGTCTTAACGTCTTTATAGACATAACAATGAGACTTGATCCCTCAGAAGAACTAACGAATTTCAGCGATGTGAAATGAAGCGGCATAAGGAACTGACTGATCTATCCAAGAAATTTTCTCGACAAGTTTTGATTTCTATTACATATAACGTTCTTTGGATAGTACCCGAGTCAGGCGCAGGAAACCTTTTGCAGACCAACATAAGCTAGTGGGCCACCTCGTCTTGTGAACTAACGCACCGATGTAAATTGCAGCCTTTTCCAAACACTCCATGCCAGCAAATTATGTTTCAAAACAGGTGTTACTGAGAGAAAATTTATTTTCATCCCCACTTCACATATTTTCATGTATTTACGCAACTTGAACATTTTTTCTTTACTTATAATAGCTATCTCTCTGTCCCCCGAAATTCTTCCGCGAAATTACGCTAATGTACCTGACTCATTGGTGTGAACTGAAACTACAGACATATATTTATGTACGTCTGTAATTGAAACGACAGAAACCAGAGAATACAGGCCTACTGGTGTCAACGATAAAACTACACTTGTCTGTATTTTCGATCTACGAACGATGGCGGATCGCGCATGTATAAACAAATATGGGTAAAGCATATTTGTCGGTTTCAAGCAACAGATGAAGTAGGCATATATGGGTGTTTTGCACTGAGGCGCTATGCTGTTAATTTGCCAATTTCGTACCATGTAGAAATTTTGTCTAAATCGCTTTGCAGTTGCTTTTGATCCTCTGTCGACGTCATTAAACGATAAACGACAGCATCATCCGCAAACAGTCTAAGGTAGTTATTCAGATTGTCTCCTAAATCGTTTATAAACACAAGGAAGAGTAGGGGACCTATAACGCTTTCCTGGGGAACGCCAGATATCACGTCTGTTTTACTCGATGACTTACCGTCAATTACTACGAACTGTGTCCTTTCTGATAGGAAATCATGAAAGAAGCCGCTTGTGAGCTACAGTGTCAAAAGCCTTCCGGAAATCCAGAAATATGGAATCTATTTGAGATCCCTTGTCGATGGCACTTATCACTTCATGTGAATAAATGGCAAGCTGTGTTTCGCAGGAGTGATAATTTCTGAATCCGTGATGACTATTGGTTAATAGATAGCTACTTTCGAGGTAGTTCATAATGTTCGAACAAAGTATAAATTCCAAAATCCTACTGCAAATCGATGTCAATGACATGGGCCCGTAATTTTGGGGATGACTCCTATTGCCTTTCATGAATATTGAAGTGACTTGGACAACTTTCCAGTCTTTGGGTACGGATCTTTCGCTGAGTTATCGGTTGTATATGATAGCTAAGTATGGAGCTATTGCATCAGCGTACTCTGAGAGGAATCTAGTTGGTATACAATCTGGCCCGGAAGATTTGTTTTTGTTTAGTGACTTAAGTTGTATTACTACTCCGGGAACATCTACTTCTAAATTTCGCAGGCTGGCAGCTGTTCTTGGTTTTGAATTCTGGAGTGTTCACTTCGTCTTCTTTGGTGAACGAATTTCGGAAAGCTGTGTTTAACAATTCTGCTCAAACAGTAATGTCATCGGTAGTATTACCGTTGCTATCACGTAGTGAAGGTATTGTTTGTGTTTTGCCGCTAGTGTCCTTCACACATGACGAGAATTTCTTTGGATTTTCTGCAAGATTACGAGACAAGATTTCGTTGTGGAAACTATTATAAGCTTATCGCATTGAAGTCCGTGCTACGATGCGCGAGGCCGTTCCCCGTCGGGGGCTCGAATTCCCCCTCGGACATGGATGTTTGTGCCGTCTTTAGTGTAAGCTAGTACATAAGTAGTTTGTAAGTTTAGGGATGATGACCCCGTAGTTAAGTCCCACAAGCTCTACAAATATTTGAATTTTTTATGCGTGTTTTGCGCTTGAAGAAACCTTAAAGCCTACAAATAATGGCTGTTGCTTGCTGAATAGAGTGTATTACATTCCAGTACCAATAGCGATGACAAACTGCAAGAAATAATATATAATTCACTGAAGAAGTTGCTAGAATCAAGTTTTTTTTTGGCAATGCCTATGATAGTCGCAGGAGAGCGTCAGAATGCTTGACGTAGATGCACAGATTAAGCCTAAACTCGACTGCTGCCGTTCCTGGTTCCAAATGTAGCAGAGATCTCTACAGAAACTGGATATGTAACTCATAGAACTGTAGCGGTGCTGCACATTCATATGGTTTCATATGTTTTGCACACGATTTCGTATTGCCCACCACGTTTTAATTTAGTAATCTAGTTTCCATCAGCTATTAAATGGCCAAGGTAAATGCTTACCTCTTGATTTGAAATTTATATATATATATATATATATATATATATATATATATATATATATATATATATAAATTTCAAATATATATATATATGAGGGGGGGGGAATCTAAACGTATTTTCTGCTCGTTTCCTTACAATACTTCATAGCAGCCATATTTGAATTTGACAAGAAACGAAATATGAACATATATATATGTTTGGCATGCTCAGAAAGCTGAAGTTCAGCATCTAGGAAGTGTAGACATCAAGGAAGTGGATGCTTCGACCATAGGTACTAGTATACAGCGCAGAGCAGCTATCACATGGCGTGATACCGACATAGAACCACATGACAGTTGGCAAACATCAGCCGGATATAGGCTACAGTGTTGCGATTTTGAAGAATCACCACTATTTTAAACTAGTAATATTATACTTAATGTTATTACCCTCCCGAAAAACATTGTTTTCTCAACAATCACGTGGTATCGCTGTAGAGATGTGGTGCCATGAAAATGATGTCAGGTCCTTCGAGGATGGCAGCACATCCATATGTTTTGCACTGCCTGCCATGTTTTAACTTGGCAAACAAATTTACACCAGTTTGTGCGTGACAAAGAATTTCTTACTTCCATTTCTTGTTATGCTTTTTGCCAATATACTAAGTAATAGTCCGGTACGGGAGCCGAATCTATATATCTTTCCTTTGCGTATTCTAGTAACATTTCGTAGCATTTCGTGGTACGCTCAGACGGATTCGCAACATCCAGGTAGTACTGTGATAGTTACCGTCAATGTAACCTCTGATAGCAGCCGCCAGTACTGCATCAGTTAGATGTATGATAACGATGGATATTAGCGCAATACCGGATTTTCCTGGAGAAGTAACGTGATAAGTGCATCGATAAAATTTAACAAAAGAGTTCTATGAATTGATTGTAGTCGTCTCTACGGTGCAGGTCAGAGAAATACAGTTGAGTTAGTGTAAAAGGTTCGGATATCCACCTAATAGACAAACACCTGCATAAATATTAGCAACGCAGGCCAAAAAGCAGCCAGTTAATGATGAGGAGGTGGATTCTTACGAGAGGGAGTACTGGCCGTGCTCGTCGCGGACTTCCTGGCGGGACAGCACCTCGATGGGCTTGTCGGCCACCACTGCCGCCACGACCACGATCAAACACTGCGGAACAAAGAGAACACACTGTAAGTCAAAAAGGTAGAGCTTTTAACGTTCTCCCGCTCTGCAGAACACTCATAATCACCTTAAAATATATTTTACGCAATAAAGTCTGTCTGAACTTCCTTTGTAACTAGTAATGTTTTTGGAATATTTACAGCGAAAACGCCAACTAACGAAGAAAAAAAGGTTAGTCTACACCTTTCTCCCAAATGCATCCGATGATTTGAGCATGTAGAAAACATTTGACAAATAAAACTATCTTAGCGGTACTACAGTAATCAGCCCTGTGCTTTTCGAATTGTTGTTGTGGGCTTCAGTCCGGAGACTGTTTTGATGTAGCTCTCCACAATACCCTATCCTGAGCAAACCTCTTCATCTCCACATAAGAACGGCAACCTACATCTGTCTGAATCTGCTTACTGTACCCATCTCTTGGTCTTCCTCTGCGGTTTTTACCCCACACACTTCCCTCCAACGCTAAATTCACTGTCCTTGATGTCTAAGAATGTGTCAAGGTATGCCAGAAATCCCTTTTCTCCCCAATTCTGTTCAGTACCCCCTCATTAGTTACGCGATCCATCCACCTAATCTTCAGCATTCTTCTGCAGCACCACATTTTAAAAGCCTCTATCCTCTTCTTGTCCGCACTGTTTATCGTCCAAGTTTCACTCCCATACAAGGCAACACTCCACACAAATGCTTCCAGGAAGGACTTCCTTAGGCTTAAATCAATATTCGATGTTAACAAATTTCTCTTTTTCGAGATCTTATTTTTCGAATATGTATGTAATAATTATGTGAACAGGAGGAAAGAAGAACTAATACGAAAGTTTTACAGAATAAAATGATGGTTACCTCGAATAATGCTTAGTGAGGCCCGCACTGTTTATCGTCCAAGTTTCACTCCCATACAAGGCAACACTCCACACAAATGCTTCCAGGAAGGACTTCCTTAGGCTTAAATCAATATTCGATGTTAACAAATTTCTCTTTTTCGAGATCTTATTTTTCGAATATGTATGTAATAATTATGTGAAGAGGCAGAAAGAAGAACTAATACGAATCTTTTACAGAATGAAATGATCGTTCCCTAGAATAGGCTAATGCTTAGTAATGTGTACAAAATGTAGTATTGTATGTGATCTTCACCTACACTCACGCAATAAAATAAAATAAATATTTGATATGAAAAAAACAAAACAAAAAAACTATGTACTTAATCGACGAGATTATGCAAATGTTGTAGTCCACTACTTTCGTTGCTGTTTCGAATGCGTGACCCGAAGACAGCATAAAATTTATGCATATATCAATGCACAATAGCTCATCATTTACCCAATACGCGATTAATAAAAAGAAGCCTCTTCAGGTTTCTTTCCCAAATTTGGTTGGGATTTTTCAAACGCAATTAACACAACCAGTTACTAAGTTAGTACGCGAACACATTACCATCAATTATACCTATAGAAGTGTGACCAGGAAAAGTACTTACAACCAAAGCGACCTTCATACTGCTGGCAGGAGTCTCGGCTAGCTGGACCAGTGAGTGCTGGCTTCTCCTCGTGCGGCAGCCTTTAAATACCCCAGATGGTGGGCCTTGAGCACCTGTTGACCGCTGCTTCCCTTGTTATCAAAGATGTTTTCACAGCTGGCGCTTAACCCTTTCGAAGAATCCTACTTGATGGGCTAGCATGAATCTTGACAGTTTCGAACCTACAATTCACATATTTTATTAAAGGTTAATCCGGTGGCATAGAGAAAGAACAGTATGATTACACGAGATCACGTTTCCTACCGGGTAATTAGTAGGATAGAGATGAGTTAAGTCAATGTTACAATTTAAACTGCGAACGTGGGTAAGCGCCTATTGTACTATTGTAGACTGCAGCCGTACGATTCGGCGCAAAATACGCAACGCTTCCTGCCGAGTTTGATGTGAAGCGGAAAAAATAAAACACGAGCTGCGAAACCTCTGCATTACCCGAGTATATATTTTTTCCAGTATTAGAAACGAAATGTTAAATTTGAAGAATAATTCGTCTTCATGTAAAGAGCTTATAAAATATGAAACAGTGAAACAATGAAATATACATAATGAACAAAATCTTATAAGTGCAGTATTCAAACAAAGGAAGGCATTAATGAAAATACTGTAACGTACCGGGTCGTGAGTCGTTGCTTCTTGCAGTTATCGTGGATCGCGCTCTCGGTAGCGGCTGGCTGAGATTTCATGGGGCAAAACTAATCTGCTACAAATAACGTAGGCAACACCTAGAATTGCAGTTCATTGACACTTAAATGATTCATTAGTGCCCAGTTGTTCCCATTTATAGCCAGCGTAGAAGTTTCATTAATTACTATCACTAAAACCCTGTACGGGCGTTCCACACATCAATAATACAAATTGACACCGTTCGTATGTGAAATACAAAAGTTTGTGGTGTACGTTTGAAAGTGGCACAAATATGAAGGATTAATCTCTGTAGATATACTTTCTACACACTTAACCTTGAAGAACTTTTACATACTTGTTCAAAATTAAAGTTTAAAGTGACATGGATTGTGCCTCAGATCAAGGATGTAGCAAGACTCATTTACTTGCCGCAAAAGCTCCTATGTATATCATCCAACCAATGACACTGAAAATTACGGGTTGTTAATTGAGTTCATTACATTAATTATAATGGAAAAGTAAACAATTACATGCAACTGGCTATAGTAAAATATAGCGTAAATAATGCTGAGTAAATTGATATACAGATCTCTGTTAAATTAAAATTGCCTCACTTTTAAATACGTATGTCTAAATAGGTTTTTAAACAATTACTTCGAAATAAATGGTAATTATACACAAACTAATGAGGGCACAACTTTCCTAACATTCCTTGTGAAACATAATAATACCTACTTTAATATTATGAGAAAAAAATGTAATTAGTTTTATCAGAGATACTAATTAGCCTAATATATTACCTATAACAATATGCCTCTTGCATGAACTACAAATTTATAAGTGCAGTATCCAAACAAAGAAAGGCAGTAATGAAAATGCAAATGACATGTAACACTCATATAATTCAAAATTTGACTGTTAACAATACGTCTTGTTACTTGTCCAGGACCTAGTATGAATAAGTTCTTTGGTGAGACCAAACTTGAGCAAACGACATGAAATCGTCCGTGTGAGAAATAAGTAGATGTCAAATCCACTCTGCTGTATTTAATAGATCGCTCCTGGCATTTGCTAAACTTAATATAAAATGCAAGTCTGGCTGGAAACTGCAATCTTTCGAAGTTAAAAGGTATATCTGTCGGAACGAGGGGTATTCGTGGGATGCACGTTGTTTCATTTTCTCCTTCTTCTTGGAGGATGATAGCTTCATTCACGTGACCCATAAACTTCCTAACACACAGTTTCGTACCATTGCCAAATTTCGGAGGATTGAATTTCGTAGTAAAGTAAGTGGCGATTCAACTTTCAGTAATAGTCGATATGGCGGTCAAGTGAGTTCAGGAACTCTGTTGGGAAATTGAGGGCTTCGTCGATATTTACCATAGTATCGATGGACCTGCATTCAGTGACTTGATCTGATAACAGGGCGCCGCGACTGGAGTGGCCGAGCGCATTGAGGCGCTAGGCTCCGAAGCACGAGGCCGTTCCCCGTCGGGGGTTCGAATCCTCCCTCGGGAATGGATGTTTGTATTGTCTTCAGCATAAGGTAATTTATAAATAGTTTGTTAGTTTAGAGACTGATGAAGCCGCAGTTAAGTCTTATAAGCTTAACAAACATTTGATAACAGGGCAAATATTTGAGTGTTTGTTTTGTATATGTTTTCATTTTTAGGACCAAGAATAGTCCTCTCTGGCAACCACTTCAAATTTTGATTGTTTTCTGAAATAGCCGGATAGACTGCATTTGTTAGCTCTGTCGCCATAATTTTGCAAAAATATGATGACGAGTTGTGGTTGCTCTACTTTCTCCAAAATCTAGTAGTATTTTGTAGAACATTTGTGTACTGTATTTTCACGTTTTTTTTACTTTTTGCACACATGGCCAGGAAAGTGAATGCTTCACACAGGCATGGATTTCGTCAGCTGGTGTTGGATGTGCGATGACTGGCCGAGTTTGTCGGGTGTCTCCACAGAGGACTATCAGAGCTCCTCCCATTATTTGTGTTTTCCTCTTAAATCTCCTAAAGTAACATCAAGTGCCTCGTTGGCTTTATTGTGAGCCTTGGTATGGCATCCGTACGATTAATTTACATACTTCGAGCACCTGCGTTCGACCACGTTACACTAGCTGAAGATTCAAATGTTTGTATAGCCTATGGGACTTAACTACGGGGTCATCAGTCCCTAAACTTACAAACTACTCATTAACTACTTACGAACTAGGACGGCACAAATATTCATGCCCAATGGGGGATTCGAACCCCCGACCGTAGTGGCTGTGCAGACCGTGACTGGAGCGCCTCAGTCTCCTCGGCCACCGCGGCCGGCACTAGCTGAAGACCCGGCGTTGCCCGTGTATTTCTTTATTTGAATCTTCTGTTAATACGCTTCCTCTTCCCTCCACTGTTTGTTCATCATTTCCTCTCCCCTGTATTTGTTCATTTCCTCCGCTTCTCTCGCTTCAAATGTTCAAAGGATGTTCAAATGTTTGTAAATCTATCGGACCAAACTGCGTGGTCATCATCCGTAACTTACAAACTACTTAAACCTAGGTAAACTAACTTAAGGACAAACACACACACCCATGCCCCAGAGAGGACTCGAACCTCCACGACGAACAACCGCGCGCTCCGCAGCGAGACGCTTTGGACCGCTCGGCTACTCCACCGCGGCTCTCTCAGTTCATCTCTCCTCCCCCTACATATGAAAAATTATCCGTATTTACGAATTTTCGTGTTGATCGATGAAACGGTATCGAACACTATTGAAGATATCTTAGACAGCGATGTTTCTCTTGTTTGGAAGCTATAGGGTGCAAAATTACACCAATTTCGGAATGAAACTGTAGACTAATGTTGACTTCTGTTTAAAGTACCTTCCGCCACGCAAAGATTAGTGGTGAATGTCTTACGCACATTACATCATATGAAAAAGAGCTTCTACAAATTAGTTTAGACTGACGAGCAGTACAATAACGTTCCTCACATAGGCGAATCCAGGGGTGGGGGGGCTAAGGGTCGTTCGCCCCCCCCCCCCCCACCATTCTCCAGCAGCTCGCCTTTTTATTATTATTATTATTTTTTTTTAAGAATCCGTAGCTAGCGTGCTATCACTGTACTGAGTCTTCAAAACGGCGAGACTTTTGTTCGATTGGGCGTGTGGTAAAAAGGGGTGGCCGGTACTAGAGTCTTTCTACTGAGCCAGAGTTTAGCTGACGATGAGAATGTTTTCAACCAATTCCCCCCCCCCCCCCCCCTCCAGCAGCCCGTTCTGGATCCGCCCCTGGTCCCTCAGGAATGCATCCAACGACTCTATCAAAGTCAATCTGGATAAGGTCCAAAGGTGAGCCATGCATTATTGATTTGTTTTATTTGTGTAGCTCTTGAATTAATCATCCATTCTGAAATTGTAGAATTTGTTTCCATGTCCATATCCACCGATTTCCGTCCAGTTCGAATAACTGAGGTGCTTAGAATAATAACGGCAGATCCAAACCAAAGTTCATTCTGAGAAAAATCTCATTTTCTATTTCTTTCCACAACGTGCGAAGTTGTGAACATTATGACTTAATATTTTCAAGGTCTTTAAAGTAAGGGTTTTAAGTCTCCTTGCAAATTCTTGAACCATTGTGATTAATAGTTTTTCTGGTTTTGTGTTTCTTTATTTAAACAATATATATATATATATATCATGGACAGCATCTTGAAGAAGATTTTTATACAAAATTGTGATACATGAGTGGTATTTATTACAATACTTTCATCAGGTCACTGTAGTTATCCTTCTTTGTCTTTTCGCCGCGGCGGATTAGCCGTGCGTACTGGAGCGCCGTGTTGCGGTGCGCGCGGCCGTTCGCCGTCGGGGGTTCGAGTCCCCCCCCCCCCTCGGACATGGGTGTTTGTATTGTCTTGTTAGTTTACCTTAGTTTAAAGTAATTTGTAAGCTACCGACTAATGACCACACAGTTGAGTCCGTTAGATTTACAAACATTTGAACATTTTTTCCCTTAATCGTTTCACTGTACTTCTGCTATAACTTAAACAGTGAAACATGTGAACTTTTACCGCGTTTTCTAAAATAATTTTTTTGATGGACATCCAAGTCAGAATAACATACACCAAATTTAACAGTATCAAGATTATAATGTTTCACAATAATGTATGTAGCCTTACGTAATAGTAATGGAGCAGCATCAACATTTTTTATCTTATTACAAAGTTTGAAGTAACAACATTCTGTATGTGAACAAAGTCTTCCTTGTTCATTTTGTTGATGGTTAAAGAGTTTTGTACTTTTTCTGCTGCAATAACATCACAGCATTGTGTAGGGCTGCACACACACGCTGCAGCTTCCTTTCCTTCTTCTCAATCCTTATCTGACACCTGGTACGAAAAGTCTTTGTGTTATGAACTTTAATTTTCACCAAATAAATCGAAAGGGCGACAATATATATATATATATATATATATATATATATATATATATATATATAAAACAAGAACCGATATAATCACAGTCACATGAAGCCCATTTTCTGACCATACATTCATAACTGCACTATGATCTTTTACCATGTGAACACCAAAATTATATACGTTCATAGCTGACGCATGTAAACCACTGTTTCTGTCGAAATGTTGTATGTGGGAAGAACTTGTTGAAGATCAGCAGTTATGAGTAGAACAGAACTCTTTTCAGTTTTTCACAACTGAATGTCTTGGTTCACAATTGTCACTTGCGCTAAGTGCAGTTGTTTTGTAACCGATGGTTCAGTGCTGTCGAGGTGCTCATCATTTGGCTGCAGTACTTCAATGGTCTGTTTGTATGACTTCCTCTTCTACCATCTGCAGGCACTGGTGCACCGAGATCCACAGCTGAATGTGATGCAGAAACATGTAATCCCGTAAAGGAACAAAATGAGCTATTGTCACGCGCTGTTTAGAATGTTAATTTTCACAATAGTAGCTTTCTTTTATGTTACTGCGCCAATATATCACACCCATGCCCGAGGGAGTACTCGAACCCTCGTCGGGAATGGCCGTCAAGTCCAGGCATGACGCCTCAGACTATGCGGTTATTCTGTCAATAAACAATGTAACACATGACCTGACAAAATAACTTAATGTTTATACACACAAGCTTCTTACCTCGAACCGTCGCAATACAACATACAATAATAATACCAAATAGATTCAAGAATTCCTTCAGTGGCTCTGCTTCTTTCTTCGTCATAACATGATATTTTTACATGCCTTTCGAGACTCATTTTTCTCTATTAAATTAATCAAACGTACAGTAATGCCAAACAGATTCAGCAATTCCTTCAGTGGCTTGCTTATTTCATCATAGCGTGATATTTTTAGGCTTTTCGTCCCTGAGAAGTCTATCGTTTCTGTAAGCATTTCGAGACTCGTTTTTCTGTTTTAAATTAATGAAATGGGGATAAGTCCATAAAATTCCACATGCAAATGTATCCTACACATCGGGAGAAAAAAATTGAAACATGCAAGTTGAATCGGGAAAGATTTCCCCAATTGTTATGATTTTTTTCCCGAACCGCTATGGAATTTCTTGTTACATACGATTTGTCACTATTTCTTCAGAATTCTTTTTTTGTTCATTAACCATTCACTTGCCTTCGCACTTCTTTATTTACATTTTTTTCTTTTTTGGTGATACGTTAGCGGGGTTGAGATATGCCATTTTTACACTAAAATGTGTTCGCCGGCCGCGGTGGCCAAGGGGACTGAGGCGCTTCAGTCACGGTCTTCACGGCCACTACGGTCGGGGGTTCGAATCCCCCCTCGGGCATGGATATTTGTGCCGTCCTTAGTTGTAGGTAGTTCATATGTAGTTTGTAAGTTTAGGGACTGATGACCCCGTAGTTAGTCCCTTAAGCTTAACAAACATTTGAACATTTTTGAAAATGTGTTCGTTTGACTAAAGACAAGCTTTAAAAGTGAAAATGAGTGCTTCGGCATATCCCAGTTCGTTGTATAGTTCATTATGTGTAAGACAGATGACTGGAATGCACAGTCATGATTATATCTTAATATTCGAGATCAGTTGTGTTCTGCCGTTATTATTCTGACCGCTTCAGTTCCTTCGTAGAGTGACTGGTTCCTTCTCTCAAAATGTACAAAGAAGAAACGCAGTTTCAAAAATTCTCGAACAGTTCTCCGCCGATCTATTACCTTAATAAGCAGTCAGACTAACATAGGCTGTTTTTAAACGAGACTGCAGATTTTCTGTGAGAAAGACCGTGAAAATGTGCGGATTCATTTCCTTTTGTCAGTCGTTTCTGACTCCGATACCAACACAAGCAAAACATTAGAATAATTATTATCCTATACATACTGCTTTTCTGTATACAGAACTTATGTTGACCACCCTAAATAACTGTTTCTCCAGATGAAAATTACAAAATGTTTAAAGCACATGTGCTTTGCCGTCAGGGGAACATTAATCATTATGATTGCCTTTTTTGTAGCATTGTTTTTTACAAAGACATGAACAGTGGTGTGACGTTTTTAAATGGCACCCTGTATTTTTTATTCGGTAATTCATTTCCTCTCCTAAAGACCTATTCAAAAATGTATCATAGTATTTACTGAAACACATCGTTATTAGCCAGGGATCACAAACTCTTCCACTTGCTGGAGTTGTCAGAAAACAAATGAAAACCAATAAAAACATAACACAAAATTGACTTTGACACTCCTGTACCACTGCCCAAGAGTAGAACATTCAAAGGTGCTCAAAGTGGTGACCCCTGACACCGATACACTGGTGCACTCGTTCAATGTAAGAATTATTTACTGCTTCCAGTGTTGCCTGCTGAAGAGAATTACAAGCAAGCACGATACGTTCCTGTGAGTCCTCTGGAGTTGTTGGAATATCTCGATAAACGTCTTTAATGCATCCCCAAAGAGAAACGTCCAAGGATTTAACTCAGGAGACTTAGCAAGCCAAGTAACTGTCCCTCCTCGACCAATCCATCTGTCAGGATACCTTCGGTTCAGAACACGACGTACAAGCAAGGTATTATGTGCTGGACATCCATCGTGTTGATACCACATAAGCATTCTGGTCCTTAGCGCCACTTCATCTGGAGGAGGATGAACAATTCGTCTAAGGAAGTTGGCATACAGCTAATGTTAAAAATCGATTGTGAAAGTGAAATATACCATCAGATACATAACTGAAAAATAGCTTCTTACCTTGTGAATACAGCAACCAGCCACTACCAATTTCTTTTGAGAAAACTAAGTACGCCATAACTTTTTCTTTCTTAACTAATGCATCTAACATTAGCATTAACGTATCTAGCAAGAACATTAGCATTTTTAATGCTGTAAGCCAAATACCTTGCAGTTGCGTGAACTGTTCACAAGTCAACAACTATTGTCATAGAGTTCAACTTCGCAATGTGCATCCAGTGTCGCTATATGTCATTCATATATGGAATTATACACAGTTCTGCTTACCCCTTTCAGTTGTTGTACCCGTATGTAAATCAGATTAGTTTTAAATTCTGCGTTACAAGTTGCTAATATTAATTCCATAAACAAAAATTGGAACAGGAGTGAGGCAACTAATTTCGTGACAAAATAGTTATTTTACAGAATCATTAAATGAAACTTTTTGAACTTCCTGTCCACCATTACTGCCCAAAGTAGCTCCTTTTTAAGAGCTACCAGTATTGTAAAAGCCTGTTATTTATATCATTCAATCCTATATTGTCTTGACTGACAGACTGTTAAGCAAGAGTAACTGTCTCTGAACACAAGTAGTAGGGCTACTTGAATTCCTGATAAATGTAAATGGGAAGACAGTATTCGATCTTTTTATTCCTTTCTTAAATTGATTTGTGCATTTAAAGGCTGAACAGCTCTTCACCTTCGTGCTTCATGCACACTGTAATAATCGAACAATACAGATGTGACTATCAATTGTGCCTATATCCCGCAATAGCTATTTAATACACAATCTACCTGCTAACAACACTCATATTTTTCTGACGCTTGCCACTACCATGGCGGCCAGCCGAAGGTTCAAATTATCTCACGACAACAGCGCCGTTAGAGAGATCAGTTATTTTTACAAGGTCTTTGATAAAAACCTTACTAACTGGAATGGAACGTAGTGTCAAAATTTCGAAGGAATCGGACAAGATTTATAAATAAAGAGTCATAAATCGCCTGCTCAATGGACGTCAAGCCTACGTCACATAGATCTCAAGATGGTCCTCTAAACAGGCCTAAACCGGTTATCATTTGTATAAATGACTTTTTTTGCGATTTGTGACTGTTTTTATTTATAAATACTTTCCATAAGATCGCCGTTTTGCCAAAATATATGTTTTCAAAAATTTTCAATCGGTCAAGAACTTTCGGTTTTGCACAAACGAACATTTACATTTTCATTAATATAGATTTCTTTTAAATTCTGTTAATTTTTCATGCCAGTGCCGATAATTTAAATGACAGTAACAATACATGACTTCTATTTCAGCCACAGAAAGAAGAGTATGAATACTATATAACTGATATAACATTTATAATTGTCTTCAAAAGTAGAAAGCCAAGATCGCAATATAATTATTTATTTTAGGACTGCCGATTTCAACGGGCTATGCCACCTTCATCTGGTCATATCATATTATACAATGTGGTCATCTTACGTTATTTAAGAAATGGAGGGTAAATAGTATGTGTAACATATCACTTAGTTTATGATTTAACTCATGTGTTTTATATTTCGACTAAGCGCTATGTTGCACGTACTATTTAACTTCAATTTTTTTAATAACATAAGATGACCACATGGTATAAGTTTATGTGACCAGATGATGGTGGCATAGCCCGTTGAAACCGGTCATCATAAAATAAATAATTAAATTGTGATCTTGGCTTTCTACTGTTGATCTACTATCATATCGCCTCCACAACCTACGATGTCAGGTAATGTCAATAACATATATGATTATATTACTGAAAGTACATGTACCAGATGATTGCAATCATAAACTTTGATTTACTGACAAACTATGCGTTCATTCCAGGAACTGACACTCTATGGACCCATTCCAAATGAACAGAAATCACCCCAGTATACCCGTGTGTCTAGGTGTTGTTGGCGTAAGGATCATTTCCTCACTGCCGATGCTGTAACAACGTTTGACCTCGTGCGGGCATCCGGTATGGCGACCGTAAGAAGGCTATGAAGGATAGAGGCGTTACTTCCAAGCGCGCAGCTAGTGGGAGTTCAGAATGGACGACAAGCGTATCCGGGTATTCAAGAAGTTAAGATGACTTCAGGCCCAAGGCGGGAAACCCGGGTCCCCGGGTCCGGCAAATCTGTTGCATGGAGGACTAAGTGGGGGGGGGGGGGGGGTGGACCACCCCAGGCCTCTGGGCGGGGGGGGGGGGGGGAAGGGTGAATCTCGAATGCAAACTTTTTTTATTATTAATACATCTATTTCAAAGTGTTTTTTTCTTTTTTTTCCGCCCTGTGCCTCCGACAACCTTAGTCCGCCACGGATCTGCTACACAACGTTACTCAACCGTTGTCATTTCAGACAATCTAACTCTTCATTATACAATGTTCAATAACACTTGTAGGGTTTAAAATTGCAGCTATTTCTATAGACACATCGAGATTACAAAGCAAAAAAAAAAAAAAAAAAAAAAAAAAAAAAAAAAAAAAAAAAAAAAAAAAAAAAAAAATTGACTCACCGTGAAGGAATGTCCAATGAGACGGTAGATCTGATGTGCACGTACAACAAGGGATTACAGTTGTATCAGGAACTTCCAGAAAGAACCAAGTCCACACAAATGATCTTTTAACAGTACCTGATTTTTTAGATGTTGTTTGTTGGATTTAGTAAGAAATGGACCCAATTCCCATTAATTCCGTTGGCTGTAATGACACACTTCCTCTCGAACTTGCAAAAGGTGCCAAGATCGAGACTTTTTTTTGACAGACACGGTCGTTTTGAGACGTCATTCATAACTTTTATGTAGCAGAGACGTTTCATTAGTAATTAGTTTAAAAGAATATACACAAAGAGAGTATTTTGAAATTATTGAGAACTCTTTTAGAAAAAAAGGGCACTCCTGTAGTAGAAACTGAACACATCGCCGACTTACATGAGAATACAGCTGACTTCTTACAAACTTCAAAAGGGAGAGTTATTTGCAAAAACAGCCAATTGCTATACACATATGATTAGAAAATGCCTGCATTATACTACAGTGAATGATTTAACTATACTTTTCTTTGAGGGAATATTAGCTTTGGCAGTTACCGAAGGAGAGGTCTTGGTAAATTCACGTTTCTTATCAGTTATGCAAATAAATACCTTTAGTATGTTACAATAAAGTAACAGTTATTCGATGATGTAAAGAACATCTTAATATATATATTTCTTCTGTCCGCGTGTTTGTCACTAAAAGCCCCCTAAACGGCTGGACCGATTTTCATGAAAGTTTCCGTGTGTGTATAAGGGGATTCGAGAATGGTTTAGATTCACAATTTGGTCCACTGGAAAATGATTGTTATTTAATTTTTATTTGTAAGTAGTTGTTGATTTTGGAATGTTTTACATTGGATCCGGCAGACTGCGCTACCATCACAGTATCAAATATTGAGTAATATTCTATTTTAATTTTAGTTTGTACCGACAGTTAGTGCTGCGATCAGATTAAGAAAATATTTCGTAATTTCGTGTTATTATTGTGTTGTTTTAAATCGTGTCCTAATGAAGATATTACATCCGGCAGACTGCGCTTCATCGCAGTATCAACTATTGAGTAATATCTTATTTTAATTTTAGTTTGTCCCGACAGTTAGTGATTCGATCAGATTGAGAAAAATTTCGTAATCTCTTTATCACAGCCGGCCGCGGTGTCCGAACGGTCTGTGGCGCGCCAGTCACGTTCTGCACGGCCACCACGGTCGGGGGTTCGAATCCCCCCTCGGGCATGGATATTTGTGCCGTCCTTAGTATTAGTTAGTTCATAAGTAGTTTGTATGTTTATGGACTGATGACCCCGTAGTTAAGTCCCATAAGCTCTACAAACATTTGAACATTTGAATCTTTATCACATTTACGTGTATTCCAAACTGGGCTGAAATTAAAAATTTGCTGTTGGCAGGTCAAACATCGACGCATCGCCATGATATCACTGCACGTCTTTAAACAAAAAATAAAATCTTTGTTGAATTTGGTTGCACATCACTCGATCTTTGGTGAAACACGTTGTTGGCTTTACTCTGTTGAGTGGCAAAAACGAAGTTTATCTCATGGCCATATTTTGATTGATAAAGTACGCCCAGAAGAAATTTAGTACGGAATCGAAGTCAGTGTATTTTTTTGTTATTAAATTTACCCGTATGTTGATTAACAACCACCCTATTTCATCTTCGATGAGTTACTCATATTCGTTGTGTATTATTTTACAGTATGCCACGTCTTCGTGCAAGAACAAGAAATATTTATCGACGTACTCGGAACGCGCAATTGGTCCATGATCGTCAATTAAATACAACAGTTGAAGACCACTTGACGGATAACAGAAATGTAAGAGATCAAGTTGCATGTACACGTGCAAATGAAAATTTCGAACACCGCACTCAAAGTCTTCGTGCTAATGCATTAAGACAACAAGAGGCACGTCAACGAACGACCAACGAATATAGAAAACGTGACCAAAGGCGAGTGCAAGATAGACGAGTATTGGCACGAGCATCGCTTAATCGTCTCGCGTTTGAATATAATCCTGAAATAGATTATTCATCACATGCATTAATCACGATCGGTACTATGGATAAAGAGTTGTCAACATTTCATGCTTTCAAGTACCAAGCTGAATCAGCTGGTTTATGTTGCACATAACCACCACCAGAACCTTTAAAAACACTTTTAGCTGTACGGAAAATCGATAAATTCAATTCATGCTTCCAAATGACATCATTTGGAGCAACAAAAATTGTTCATAATGAAGATGGTCTGTAATTTTGAATCTACATTCAAAATTCAAGGTCAAGTGTACCACCAAATTGGTTCATTGCTTCCAATGCCTGATGCCGATCCTAAATTTTTACAAATTTACTTCACGGGCGATGAGGAGCAGCAATCACATACACGCTGCGTTTACAACCACATAGATCAGATGGAGGAACGAGAAATTGTAGACATTTTGGAAACGGTTTTGCAAAACCATAACCAATTAATACAAATGTTCAAGACCCTTTCTGGCAGACTGAAAACCGATAACTACGTCTTTATCATTAAAGCTGACAAAGTGCCCTATGAAGAGCACGCAGGCACATATAATGTTCCATCTATCAATGAAGTTGGCTGGTGACCCATGTGAACGTCGAGACATTCGTATACAACACAGAGATAATACGATGCAAATAATTCAAGACAATCATCGTTCTTACGATGCTTTGCAGCATCCGTTGATATTTTGGTAAGGAGAAGATGGATATCATTTAAATATTAAACAAAGGAATCCAACAACAGGTACAACTTATAGATTACTTTATAATTCTTTTTTTTTTTTGACAATTTTTGTTTTTGTTTATCTTATAAATATATTTATTTACAGGTGAAGAACTGACCAAGAAGGTTAGTGCTATGAACTTCTACGCATATCGATTGATGATACGTGCTAATGAACATAATAACATCCTCCGATGCAGACAGCTATTTCATCAGTACATTGTCGATATGTATGTAAAAATCGAAAGTGAGAGATTACAATGTGTAAAATTTAATCAAGCAAAACCTCGTGCTGAGGAGTACATTCACTTGCGTCATGCCGTTATCGGTAACATAGATGCAACGAAAGACATCAACAACATTGGTACCGCATATATTCTCCCATCATCATACATTGGTAGTCCGCGTCATATGCAAGAATATATTCGAGACGCCAAAACTTACGTCCGCGCATACGGCCTACCAGATCTCTTTATCACATTTACGTGTAATCCAAACTGGGATGAAATCAAAAATTTGCTGTTGTCAGGTCAAACATCGATGCATCGCCATGATATCACTGCACGTGTCTTTAAACAAAAATTAAATTCTTTGATGAATGATTACACATCACTCGGTCTTTGGTGAAACAAGTTGTTGACTTTACTCTGTTGAGTGGCAAAAACGAGGTTTACCTCATGCGTATATTTTGATTTGGCTGGTGAATAAAGTTCGCCCAGAAAAAATTGACAAAATTATTTCAGCGGAAATTCCAGATCGGAATGTTGATCAAGAATTGTTTGACATCGTTACTACTAATATGATCCATGGTCCATGTGGTACTCTTAACATGATGCCACCATGTAAGGGCAATGGAAAATGTACGAAACGTTTTCCAAAACCATGTCAAACTGATACTATCTCAGATATTGACGGTTATCCATCTTACCGGCGTAGAGACGTAAACAATTGCGGTCAATCATATGAATTACGTGTGTCAAACGGTGTAAGAGTAGATATTGATAATCACTGGGTGGTTCCATATTTAGCATTGCTGTGCAAAACCTATAAAGCACACATAAACGTTGAACTATGCAGTCCGGTGAAGGCAATCAAATACATTTGTAAGTGATAAAGCTATATTCGCTGTTCAAAATGTAAACGACAATGACGTAATAACACGTTATGAAATGGGTCGATACATAAGGAGCAGCGAAGCTATTTGGCGCATTTTTTCGTTTCCTATACGTGAAAGGGATACTGTTGTTATACATTTGTGAATCTTGAAAACGGACAGCGCTTTTACTTCACAGAACAGACTGCACTGCAACAAGCTTTAAGAGCTCCAACAACAATTCTTACTGAATTTTTCAATCTTTGTAGTCGACAAGATGTTGTTGGTCAATTCGCAAAGACATTAATATATACTGATGTTCCTAAATTTTTTACAGGGAATAAACAATCAAAGAAGTAAATGAGGCATTCCAGTCCCAGGATTCGCCGACATATTGATGACAAATACTTTAGGACGATTATATACAGTTCATCCTAACCAACTCGATATTTTTTAATTTTTTTTTAATTTTATTTTACGTTTGTTATTGGTTAACGTTCCTGGACCGATATGCTTCCAATATTTGCGAAACGTCAAGGGTACATTATACGACTCTTTCTTCGATGCATGTCGTGAGTTACATTTATTGGAGGATGATAACCTTTGGGATTTCACACTTGCAAATGCAGCACTGAGCTCATGTCCACAACAAATTAGTCAGTTATCTTCAATAATATTAACAACGTGTTTTCCGTCTGAAGAATCTGCTCTGTGCAACAAATATAAAGAGTCAATGAGTGAGGATATTTTGCATCGGATTAGAAGTACTAATCAAAATCTCAACATTGAATTCTTCGCAGAAATATACGAGTCATTAATAATGATTGAGGATTTTATATTCTTATTTCGAACATGCCGCTCATTCATTTCGGCATGCCAGCGCCGAACCGCCCAACAGTAGATATCATCAACAGTGATGTTCAACGTGAACACCAGTTCGATAAGACTTCTTTGGCTATTTTTGTTGCTAATAATGAACAATTGCTTACTGCTGAGCAACGAAATGTATACGATCAAATTAACTTATCAATTGCAGCACAACAAGGTGGATTTTTATTTTTAGACGCACCAGGTGGCACTGGAAAAACATTCCTTATCTCACTGTCACTTGCATGCATTCGATCAAAACATCATATTGCATTGGCCATTGCTTCATCATGCATTGCAGCAACGTTACTTGATGGTGGACGGACTGCGCATTCGGCACTTAAATTACCTTTGAATGTCCATAAAAATCCCGAAGCAATGCGTAACATAAAGAAGCATTCAGGCATGGCTGAAGTTTTGAGGAAATGCAAAATTATTGTCCGGGATGAATGTACAATGGCCCACAAGCATTCGCTTGAAGCTCTCGACAGGTCGCTGAGAGACATCAACGGTAATGCTAGGCGGTTCGGTGGTGCTCTACTGCTGCTGTCTGGTGATTTCAGATTAACATTAGCAGTCATTCCACGTTCAACATATGCAGACGAAATAAACAAATGTTTGAAAGAATCCTATCTATGGCGAAGTGTCACTAAATTATGCCTTACTATTAATATGCGAGTTCAACTTCAAAAAGATCCGTCAGCGTCAAGATTCTCTGAACAATTGTTAGACATCGGCAACGGTAAAATTGAGTTGTATGAAGATACTCAATATATTTGACTTCCAGAGAATTTTTGTAACATGATGGCTACTAAAGATGTGTTAATAAAATCTTTCCAAATTTGAAACATACCAACCATGGATGGCTACGAGAGCGAGCTATTTTAGCCGAAAAAAAAAAAATAGATGTTGATGCCATCAATTTCAAAATACCACAGTCATGGGCTGGTAATGAATTAACATTTAAATCGATTGACACTGTCGTTGATCCTGACGAAGTTGTCAACTACCCTGTAGAATTTTTAAATTCATTTGATTTACGTGGAATGGCACCACATAATTTGCCACTGAAAATTGGCTCACGTATAATTTTGCTTAAAATTTTAAATGCCCCGAAATTGTGTAATGGCACGCGATTAGTTATAAAAAAAAATCATGGGCAACATTCTTGAAGCAACTATTTTAAGTGTAAAATTCCAAGGTGAAGTTGTACTTCTAACACGAATCCCAATGATTCCTTCAGATTCACCTATACCATTCAAACGTTTACAATTTCCAATCCACTTGGCATATGCTATGACAATAAACAAGTCACAAGGCCAAAAAATGACAATTTGTAGCTTAGATTTAGAAAATCCGTGTTTTTCTCACGGCCAATTATATGTTGCATCTTCCAGAGTTGGAAAACCATCAAACTTGTTTGTTTATACTCCTCAAGGATTAATAAAAATATTGTACATCCAATGGCACTACGATAAATTAAGTTTTTGTAAATTAAAAAAAATATGTGTAAAATAGTTTGAGTGTAAGTTTTTTTACCTTCAATTAAAACAAGTTAAAGTTTTCATTTAAGATACTGCTATTTATTTAACACGGTTATTCGACATTTCACTTCACTTATACAATATACACATACTCACACGCTATCAATTGGTCGAATTATGATAACTGTACATGTAATGACGTTAGATATTGTAATAACTTTATAATAATAATTTTCATCAAAAGATGCGGGTAGTTTCAGCTTATTTAAGAAAGTTTGAATTTTTCGAATGAAATATGTGTGTACATAATATAAATATTGGGACAAATAAGCATCACAAGTAATAATCTCACTAAAAACGAATGTTCATTTGCAAACAGTACCATGTTAAGCTTTTTTAAGAGTTCATAATGGTATAAAAATAGACAATTTATTTCGAATGCAAGATTGTAGGTTAACCAATGAGATTTTCAGTTACCTCTGGACTAAAAGTCTACAACGAGCTGGCTCAACAAAGTAACATGCATTTAGAAAGAAATAATAATAATAATAATAAAACAGAATATGTACTCAACATATAAGTCTTTCGGGAAAAAAAAAATTGAAAATGGACGGATTCCAATGTGGGGTTGGTAAGAAGACTGGTTCAAAATAATTGATTCATAAAGATTGGTTCAAAATTAATTCGATGCGTCACTTTATATTCCATATCTTTGGTTCAAAATGGTTTGAAGAGTGAAAGAACAAACATAGTGGATAGATGAAAGCATACTAGAAGAAAAGTGAAGAACAAATAATGAGGAAATGAAATTTAAACATGGTCCTCAGATGGCCTATTTGCATCCATGTCATATATGCAAAAAAACATGCCACAGTTTTTGTGGTTTTAAATTATTATTCTTATCCGATATTTTGGCTTCGTCCTTTGTGCAAGTTCCTGATTCAATTTCAGAACAGTTGAGTGATTTACGAATAAGATGAAGATCTTCACAAAATGAGCAACTCAATAAAGTTTTGATCCACCTGTGACCCTTGTGTAAGTAGTTATTCGGCTTGGCACTGGTTGAAAGTATTGGATGTCCTCTTGAGGAAGATATCCTGCCAAATTCTCCCCAACTGGCGTGATAGATCGTCAAAATACAGAGCTGGTTGTAACGTAATGCCACAATGCTCCAAACGTGCTCGTCTGCGGAGAGATACGGTGACAAAGGTGGACAAAGTGAGTGTTTTCAGGCACGAAGAAAAACAGTAGAAATTATCGGCAAGTGCGGGCGGCCATTATCTTGCTGAAATGTAAGGCCAGGATGGCTTGCTAAGAAGAGAAACAGATCGGGGCGTAGAATATTGTCAGCGGCTTGCTGTGCTACAAGGGTGGTGAGGATGAAAACCAAAGCGATTCCGCTATGACATAAAATAGCACCCCAAAGTATCACTCCTGGTTGTCGGAACGTATAGTGATGACAGTCGGGTTGGGATCCCAACGTTCTCTGTGGCGTCTCCAGTCACATCTCCGCTTGTCATCGGTGGCACTATTCGAAGTGTAATCGCTGAAGAGTACTCCACTCCACACAATGAGATTTCAAGTCGAATGTGTCCTACCACTTCAAAAATTCAAATGTTTGTAAATCTATCGGACCAAAGTGCGTGGTCATCAGTCCGTAGTTTACAAACTACTTAAATCTAGGCAAACTAACCTAAGGACAACACACACACACCCATGCCCCAGGGAGGATTCGAACCTCCACGGCGAGCAACCGCGCGCTCCGCAGCGAGACGCTTTAGACCGCTCGGCTACTCCAGCGCGGCTGTCCTACCACTGCAATGGGGTTATTGCTGTACGGATGTTAACTGTAGTCGCTGCAAAGATTGTCACGCGCTCAGCTTCCCTTTTATTGAGTCACCTATTAATGGTCCTTATGGCCGTTGAAGCACCAGTTGCATGTCAGATCGATGATAACGTTGGATCCGAGGCTCTGAGCCTTCCTGCCAACTGCTCTGTGCTCACGTTCTGTCGTCTCTCTGGGTCGACTGCTTCCTTCTTTGCGCTGCGTTTGGCCATGGTTTACCTGCCAACGACACGACCGAGCGAGGTGGCGCAGTGGTAACACACTGGACTCGCATTCGGAAGGACGGTGCTCAAATCCACCTACGGCCATCCTGTTTTAGGTTTTCCGTGATTTCCCTAAATCACTCCAGGCAAATGCGTGGATGGTTCCTTTGAAAGGGCACGGCCGATTTCCTTCCACATCCTTACCCCAAACACTCCGAGCGTAAGCTCCGTCTCTAATGACCACGCTGTCGACGGGACGATAAACTCCAAGACTTCCTTCGTTCCTTACTTCCAAACGACGCGAATAGTGGTATCGCTCCTATTAAAATTTCGAGAGATTAGATTACTCCAATTAGCTTATTTTAACAAACTAAGCATTTTCAACAGGAAAATATGATTTTGTCTTAGTGTTTGTAAGACTATAGCAATGAAACTGTTACAGTGGCTTGTAGGCGATGAGTTTGTTCTTTCAAATTATCTTAGCATACATTATGAAACAACTGCTAACACTTCAGATTCGTGTCTATCAGTAGTAAATACTCAAAAATTTTCTTCAGATGTAGAAATGTTAGAAGTTATCAGGAGGAACAACAATGAAGATAATTCTATTTCATAAGCTACAACACTGAGGAAACTTATCGCATAATACTGATCCCCTCAGCAGATTAAGTAAATTATGATGTATCAGTAGGCTACTATCAGTGGGGGCAACTTCCATAAGCATTACTTACAAAGAGATCAAATATGCTCCAATGAGCTCAGTTGCTTAGCGCTTGGAGTTTCAATCTTAATACCCCAGGTTCGATTCCCACTGCTCCCAAATTTTTTAAAATTCTTCGTAATGTTCAATTCTTAACATTAAAATATAGTTTTAAATATCAGGGTCTAGACCTGAGCAAGAAGTGGGAACTGTAACAGAGAAGTTGGACCAGATTAGGATTAAGGCCTTGTCTGGAGCTCGGAGGAGGAAACTTCTCAAGGAACAGAAGCAAAAGGAAGGAAAATAATGGCTTCCTAAGCATAAGTGGATGGAATCAAAAGGGCTTGAGCCCAAGACCCCCAAAAAGAAACTGCCTCAGGTCGAAGGGGATACACAGACCCCCTCGACGTCAAAGACAGGTGGCAAGAGGGTTAGGGAGGAATCTAAGACTCCCTCCTCTCTGGACAAGCGTGATCCTAAAAGGCTGAGGCAGGAAATAGGGAAACAGACCTACAGTACTGCAGTCTCGGTCTTTAGATTGGCGGTTGTCCAAGAAGGATACCCACTGGTGAGTATCACCTCGCAGCAGGAAGAGCTCGTGCAGATGGCCCTCTTTGAAGAGATTGGGGGAACGCTGGTCCAGGATCCAAATTCAGAAGGGTCTATCTAGATCGCGGTGCCCTCATTTTTGTCTGCGAGGGGGAGCACTCAGCAGAATGGCTTAAGGACAAGGTGCCCATGATATCCCCGTGGGAGGATGCAACCGAACTCCCGAAGACTGCAAAGGTATCAATATGGGTACCAGATCCTTAAGGATGTCCCTCCAAAGACTCTGTTCGAGAAAATAAGGGTCCAGAACCCAAAAGTTTCGACAGAGGATTGGAGGGTAATTAACCAAAAGGTCGTTCCGGAAGGACGAACTCTGGTGGTGGAGGTCGGAGACAAGTCCATGAAGGCAATGCGGGAGCAAGGCCTGAAACTGTTTTTAGGGTTCTCGAAGGTCGCCGTCAGGGTAATCAAAGACCTTAAAGGCAATAATGGCAGCAAGATGGGGACTGGAAGTGCTGCAGATTAACCTGCAGCACAGTAAAGGGGCCACTGCTGTCCTGAGCCGTTGCCTGGGGAGACAGGAGGTGCACGTGGCCCGGATATAAGAACCCTATTTATATAAAGGGGGTGTATCGGGCCTCGGTGGTACTGGAGGTAAGCTGATTTATGCTAGAAATCTAAAAAACTCCAGAACATGCATTTATGTTAGAAATGGAATACCTTTCATACCAATGATGGATTTTTGTTCCAGGGACCTGATGACCATCAGGATGCAGCAACGTGAGGAAGGTATCAAGAGGGAAATTGTTTTGGCCTCAGCATACCTTCCTTACGAAGACAGCTCTCCTCCTTCTTTGGAAGTGAGGTGACTGACGGAAGCCTGCCATCGGCAAGGTGACGAACTGTTGGTGGGATGTAATGCCAATGCCCACAATCTATCGAGGGGCAGCAAGGACACCAACAGTAGAGGTGAGCACCTTCTTGAATTTCTCCTATCTAACAACTTAGAGATCCTGAATAGGGGTGATGAACCTACATTCAGGAATAGTAGAAGGGAAGAAGTAATTAACATAACTTTTGGTTCCATGATGATGGGAAGTTACGTCAAACAGTGGCATGTGGTCCTGGAGCCATCCTCATCAGATCACATGTATATTAAATTCAAAGTTGAAATGGGAACTAGACAGATCATGGCTTATAGGAATCCCAGGAAAACGGACTGGGAGACATATATGAGAGACCTTGACTTCAGCCTATCGGAAATTAAAACTTCGATAAGGAATCCAGCAGAGTTTGAGGAAGTAGCAGAGGCCGTAACCTCTGCTATAGTGACCTCATACCAGGACAAGTGCTCAGTCACCAAGAAGTGCACAAATAGGAGTGTGCCTTGATGGAATAATAACCTGAAAATGCAAAGGAAACAGGTACGAAGACTGTTTAACCTTGCGAGGCGCAAAGGACAATGGGCAAAGTATCGTGAGGCCCTTGTCAATTACAACCTTACCATCAGACGGGCAAAGGAGGCATCCTGGAAGGTATTCTGTGAGGAAGTGGAGGGCACGGCTGCTCAAGCGAGACTTCATAAAATCCTCACTAGGGTACCAACTAATCCAGGAGGAACATTGAAGAAGGAGGATGGGGAGCATACAAAGACAGCACATGAAACGCTGGAACTGCTCCTCAAGACTCACTTTCCTCAATATACTCTGGGGGATAACTCAGACAAGAATGCGATTCCTGAGAGACAACGGTTCTCTTTGGCTCTGCCGAAGAATGCAGTCTTTGGCTCGTATCTGGAATGCAGTCTTTGGTTCGTATCTGGAGTAAGCAATCAGATGTTTCAGATGTGCAGAACCGATTTTGTGTTGTAAACATAAACATTGCCGTTGTGATCAAGTGATCTCGGGATGACATAAACTGTAACTGTCCAATAACAGTGATTTTTGTGAATGCTACTTTTAGATAGCTGCGATATTGGGATTTGTCACGGTTAATGCCGTAGTTTACGAACCCCAACTTAACTCTTACGAACTTCACAAACTGCATTTTCTTCGAATTCTACGATTTATCACAGTAGATGCTATTCAATTGTGAGTCAAAAGTTACGACTAAATTTTACTTATGGTATCGTAAGTTTAGTGTCCCTCATCTGTATGCTTATCCACGCAGTAAATTTATCATCGATGTAAAGCGAACATTTTGTTGCCAATATTAGCACACTGAGCCGCCGATACCGTAATTAAATTTTAACCCTGTTCTCTTGTTGAAGCCATTCCATATTTCTCTATTTTTACCAAGTTGTCAATGAATTGCTCATGTGTTTTAAAGTTACTGATGTGTAAGTGAAAAAAGTGCTACGTCCGGATCATCTAGTTCAAAATCGTTTATCGCAGTATGGCAAAATATATCCATTTTATGAATGAACTATTTTTAGACATTTGGTAAAGAGTGTTCGAATTTCTAGTGAACCTACGCTATATGCTTTCGATCAACTTCTTGCAATAAACTTTATTTTGCATTCAGATACCTTTTTTCAGCAATTCTGAAAATAAATCAAATATTCAAAAAATGTTCAAATGTTTGTAAAGCTTACGGGACTTAACTGCGGGATCATCAGTCCCTAAACTTACAAACTACTTATGAACTAACTTTTACTAAAGACAACACAAACGTCCATTCCCGAGTGAGGATTCGAACCTCCGACACGGCTGGCCGCGCGATCCGCAACGTGGAGCTCTAGACCGCTCGGCCACTCCCGCGTGGCTAAATGTTCAAATGTTTGTAAATATATCGGACTCAACTGCGTGGTTATTAGTCCATAGCTTACAAACTACTTAAACTAAGGTAAACTAACCTAAGGACAACAGAAACACCCATGCCCAAGGGGGGGACTCGAACCCCCGACGGCGAACGGCCGCGCGCACCGCGTACGGAGCCTCAGTGCGCACGGCTAATTCGCCGCGGATTCTGAAAATAGTTATCACGTTTGAACATCATATTAAGCAATACAACAAAAGTCCTTGGGGACTGCAAAATGACTTCATAGTGCCTTCGGACGTGTCTCGAAAAATGCAGAAATTTCTGGACATTGGCTTTCATAAAACTCGTTTTTTATTACGTTTTTCGATTTTTTGTGACTTTTTTGTTATTATTTTTTCAATCACTCTGTTCGTCACGCCACCATCAAATCAACTTGTTCCCTCTCAGTCATGTCACGTCAATTTGGAACTGGGGCTATGAATTACCATAAGTGATACAAAAATTGGAGTATAGTGTCATACTTCAGAAAATAACAACAATAAAGTTAATGACCGACCCGACGAAAAGGTTATAATGTAAGTTCTTGATCAATTTTATGTGTTAAAGAGCTGAGAAGAAAAACAGCATTTCAGAATATCGAGATGAATTTGCCATTTAAAACATAGACTTATATACAAACACATAAGCCAATACTTGTAATGGAATAAATAGCTCTTGTTCATCTAAACCATTAAGTTTTTCCATTCTTTACACATATGTCATTAACAACTGTCTCTTTCATTAGATCTGAGATATTCCGCTGTAAATATTTAATGAAAATTGCTTCCTTAATTAATGCTCTTATACAGCGCAAACCTCAGCTCTGGCCACTTAAATAACTTTTTATTTTGAGATATCTGACCTCGCTTCAGAAACAACACTCAATGGAAAAAGGGAAAAATTACTTCGTAATGTTACATTTGCAGATTACCACGGAAGTAAATCACAGACATAAACTAAAAATGAAGAAGACTCGAAAAAAGCTACTAACACAGTTCTTAATACAAGGCGGATATAGATTAACTGACTGGTGATCCCGCAGTTAAGTCCCATAAGCTTAACAATAGATTTACTTCTGACACTATCAGACGACGACGCAGTTAACACTATGTCACCGATAAACCTTGTGATGACTTGACATGGCATGACATGTTGTGTCTGATGTGATTGTTGAATTATCGAACAGCGTCCAGACGTGACTTTATTCTTAGAACCGTTTTCGACTGGTACCGCGGTTCTCGCCTCAAGTGTATCGTATAATAAGCCTCTTACAAAGTGGCTAGATACGTCCGCATTATTTGAAGTATTATTATTATTATTATTATTTTTTTTTTTTTTTTTTTTTTTTTTTTTTTTTTTTTTTTTTTTTTTTTGGGGGGGGGGGTATTTAGTCCGGAGTATGGTTTGATGCAGCTCTCCACCCTACTCTATGCTGAGCAAGCATCTTCATCTCCTCATAAGAAAGGCAACCACATCCATCTGAATCTGCTTACCATATTCGTCTGTTGATCTCCCTCTGCGATTTTTCGTCCACACACTTCTCTCCACTTCTCTTTACGGTTCCTTGATGTCTAGGAATGTCTCCTACCAATCAATCCCTTCTTTTAATTAAGGTATGCCAAAAATGCCTTTTCTCCCCGTTCTGTTCTGTACCTCTTCATTAATTACGCGATCCACCTACCTAATCTTCTGTATTCTTCTGTAACTCACATTTCTTCTTCAAATTTCTATCTGCTTTCCTCCACAATTTGCTCAATGTAAAATTTGTATAACTTTGCAGAAAAGCTACAACCCTGTCTTACTCCCTTCCCAACCAGTGTGCCCCTTTCATGCCCTTCAACTCTAATAACAGCTGTTTCGTTAATGTAGAAGTTGCAAATAACCTTCCATCTTTTTTGGGATAAAAGCTGTTAATAATATTGAGCTGTAAAAGATAAAATAATATAGGAATTACGCACTTAATATGTGATACTGACTACTTGGTAAGAGTGTTGTCTTTCAAATGGTTGAAGTTGGATTTCTGGGCGCGCTAGTCTAAGGTTTAACTCATTTTTTAAGGAAAATTTGTAGTGTTAATATATTTATCTTTAAAGTAATTTGAGGGGATGTAGCTGGTTGTAAGTTGTAAATCATTTTTCCTGTTTCTTTTTTAGCTTCCCATCTTTCAAAATAAACATGTAATTATTGAAAAGCTAATTGCCTACCTGCACTTATTTGTTGAATAACTAAAATTGCAAGACTACTTTAAACTCTTTGTCTTCTTCACATCTGGTTAGTAAAAAGTAATATTTTCTTTTTGTTCTTTCAGTTCATCCAATTGAAACCTTAACTCACTTGTGGATATTTAATTCATATCTTGGTAAACAAAGTACAAATAAAAATGCAAGTATTTTAGCTGAAAGTATTTTAGCAAATACGACACGTCAATTTCTATAATGACTAATTATAGAGTCGTTACTGTCGTTATTTTGATCACTGTTAAAATGGCGATCGAGTTTATGTTGGTTGCTCCAAGGAGCTCTGTAACTCGTCTGTTAGTCACTTGATGAAATTTAAACTCATTGTGCAGAACACTTGGAGGATGCAACAATTCCATTAAAGAGACTGCTTACACTAGACTTGTTTCAAATGACTGTAAATCTGTCGGACTCAACCACGTGGTCATCAGTCCGTAGCTTACAAACTACTTAAAGTAAGGTAAACTAACCTAAGGACAACACAAACACCCATGTCAGAGGGGGGACCCGAACCCCCGACGGCGAACGGCCACGCGCCCCGCAGCACGGCACCCCAGTACGTACGGCTAATCCGCCACAGCCTAGACTTGTTTACCTTCTCATAGAGTATTGCTGTCCTGTGTGGAATTCTGAGTATACACGATTGACGGGTGACAGAAATTGTTCATAGAAGGAAAGCTCCTGTTGTATTATCGCGCCGCAGGGAAGGGAACCTTACGATATTGGGGACTGTAATGATTAAAAGAATTGAATGATAAAATATTTTGTCAATGTCCATCTCCAAACAGAAAAATTATCATTGTATAAAAAAAATAATGTCAAGACAGAGCCCGTTAGGAGAGATTTAAGAATTCGTTTTTCCCACGTGCTGTTCGAGAGTGGAACAGTAGAGAAATAGTGCAAAAGTGGTTCAGTGAACTATCCAATTGACACTGAAGTGTGATACCGTAATAAATGCCTTGTGGATGTAGGTGTAAAAATCGGTCATCGACAGTATCTTGTTTCATAAGTTGCGTGCTATGCAACACTTCTTATTTGTGAACTTACCGAATCACTTGCATAAAAAAATAGAAAAATAAGTATTCTCGGAAATGAATGTCAGAGTCGGCGTGAACGGCTCTGTCAGTAAGAGTATTTGCATTCAAAAAGCAGAGGTTCCACGTTCTGGTCCTGATCCGACAGAAAGCTGTAGTCTATATGGAAGTACGGTATCAACTCTGCACTCTCTCCGCTGAAGACTGGAAATTCATTCTGTATAAAATTCATATCTGGACGCTGAAGGATAATAAATAAATAAATAAAAACAGAAAATATATAATAAATTAAATATTTATTGTAGCAGCGTTGTTACAATGCATATGTGGTCTGCTCAAGCGGTCGGGGCAACAGGGATGGCGTCTCCGGTGGCGACGTAACCGGATTCGTCGGCCTTGTACTTGATGTCGACGACCTTGCCCTCGGGGCTGGTGTACTGGTATCCTCCGCTCTTGATCAGCACGTGGTCCTTGCCGTCAGGGGTGGGCTTCAGTTCGCCGTGCTCCACCACAGTGATGCCGTTGGACGTCTGGTACCTGTTAGAATAAAAAAAAAGAACAGTCAGCTTCCCATTGCTGAATTTCTAAACAATGGATAAACTGAGGAAAAGCCGCGATAAATTTCAGCTCAGCGAGGAAGGTCCAGCTCTAGCTCAGATTCTGATTATTGAGAGCAAAATCGATGGAAATTCTCAAGTGGATACGTAATAAAACAAGTGATCCAAGAAGAAACTGAGTACCAGGGCCATAGTCAGAATTTTGTTTTGGGAGGGAGCTACACAGTAAAATTTGTATATTATGACATATTGTAGCTTGTAAAACATTACAATAAAATTTAGGGGTGACTGAACCCCTTCATCTCCTCCCCCTTCGTTACGTCACTGGTATGCATAAGGCTGTAAGTGGGGTACTCATCACGAAGTGACATTTACGTTTTGGTAAACTTTTTCCAGTTTTGTTTTATTGTAAATGGCGGTCATGGGAAACATGTTACAGTCTAAAGGTAAATTACAATTTTGATTTAAGCGAGCGTTGGCTGAGACTTTACATCGACGCTACATTGCGACGCTTATACAATCAAAGTATCACTCCGCTGTCGAGTGATAAGATCTCATTGGGGCCAGAGCGGAGAATGAATAAGGATGATTCGTTTCGCTCTGCCTTTCGTAGTAACTGTCGTAGTAAGTCATCTGGACATAATGGAAGACCAGGCTGGCTAATCTAAAGATTAAGAATATTGTGTTCACCAGTTGAGTTACATAAAGCTGTGTCTTAACGTCTTTATAGACATAACAATGAGACTTGATCCCTCAGAAGAACTAACGAATTTTAGCTATGTGAAACTGAAGCGGAATAAGGAAGTGACTGATCTATCTAAGAAATTTTCTCGACAGGTTTTGATTTCTGTTACGTATAACGTTCTTTTGGATAGTCAGGCGTGGACAACCTTTTGCAGACCCACCTTGGGCCAACATAAGCTCGTGGGCCACCTCGTCTTGTGGAGTAACGCACCGATGTTTTACTCGATGACTTACCGTCAGTTACTACGAGCTGTGTCCTTTGTGATAGGAAATCCTGAATCCAATCGCACAATAGTAAGCAAGTAATTTCGTTAGAAGCCGCTTGTGAGGTACAGTGTCAAAAACCTGCCGGAAATCCAGAAATATGGAATCGATTTGAGATCCCTTGTCGATGGCACTTATCACTGCATGAGAATAAAGGGCAAGCTGTATTTCGCATGAGCGATAATTTTTGAATCCGTGTTGACTGCCGGTTAATAGGTAGTTCTTTTCGAGGTAGTTCATAATGTTCGAATAAATTATGTGTTCCAAAATCTACTGCAAATCGATGTCAATGAGATGGGCCTGTAATTTTGGGGATGACTCCTATTGCTTTTCTTGAATACTGGAGTGACTTGGACAGCTTTCCAGTCTTTGGGTACGGATCGTTCGCTGAGTGATCGGTTGTATATGATAGCTAAGTATGGAGCTATTGCATCAGCATACTCTGAGAGGAATCTGGCCCGGAAGATTTGTTTTTGTTTAGCGACTTAAGTTGTTTTACTACTCCAGGAACATCTACTTCTAAGTTTTGCATGCTGGCAGTTGTTCTTGGATTGAATACTGGAGTGTTCACTTCGTCCTCTTTGGTGAACAAATTTCGGAAAGCTGTGTTTAGTAATTCTGCCCTAGCAGTACTGTCATCGGTAGTATTTCCATTGCTATCGCTTAGTGAAGGCATTGTTTGTATTTTGCCGCTAGTGTACTTCACATATAACCAGAATTTCTTTGGATTTTCTGCAAGATTACGAGACAGGATTTCGTTGTGGAAACTATTATAAGCTTCTCGCATTAAAGTGCTACGATACGCGAGGCCGTTCCCCGTAGGGGGTTCGAATTCCCCCTCGGACATGGATATTTGTGCCGTCTTTAGTATAAACTAGTTCATAAGTAGTTTGTAAGTTTAGGGACTGATGACCCCGTAGTTAAGTCCCACAAGCTCTACAAACATTTGAATTTTTATGCTTGTTTTGTGCTTGAAGAAACCTTAAAGCCTGCAAATAATGGCTCTTGCTTGCTGAGTAGAATGTTGTTTGGTTGTTTAAGGGGGACAAAACTGAGTAGAATGTTTTACATGCCAGTACCATCAGCGATGACGACTTGCAGCAAATAAAATAAAATCCACTCAAGAAGTTGCTAGAATCAAGTTTGTTTTTGGCAATGCCTATGACAGTCGCAGTCATTGGCGCAGTGAGCGTCAGAACAATACTCATCCCTCACTGGATGTCGGAGAATGCTTGACGTAGATGCAGAGATGAAGCCTAAACTCGACTGCTGCCGTTCCTGGTTCCAAATATAGCATATATCTCTACACAAACTGGATGTATAAATCATAGAACGGTAGCGGTGCAGCACATTCATATGTTTTGCACACGATTTCGTATTGCCCACCACGTTTTAATTTAGTAATCGAGTTTCCATCAGCTATTACATGGCCAAGAATTGCTTGCTTACCTCTTTATTTGAAATTTATATATATATATGCCAAGAATTGCTTGCTTACCTCTTTATTTGAAATTTATATATATATATAAATTTCAAATAAAGAGGTAAGCAAGCAATTCTTGGCCATGTAATAGCTGATGGATACTCGATTACTAAATTAAAACATGGTGGGCAATACGAAATCGTGTGCAAAACATATGAATGTGCAGCAACGCTACACTTCTATGATTTATACATCCAGTTTGTGTAGAGATATATGCTATATTTGGAACCAGGAACAGCAGCAGTCGAGTTTAGGCTTCATCTCTGCATCTACGTCAAGCATTCTCCGACATCCAGTGAGGGATGAGTATTGTTCTGACGCTCACTGCGCCAATGACTGCGACTGTCATAGGCATTGCCAAAAACAAACTTGATTCTAGCAACTTCTTGAGTGGATTTTATTTTATTTGCTGCAAGTCGTCATCGCTGATGGTACTGGCATGTAAACATTCTACTCAGTTTTGTCCCCCTTAAACAACCAAACAACATTCTACTCAGCAAGCAAGAGCCATTATTTGCAGGCTTTAAGGTTTCTTCAAGCACAAAACAAGCATAAAAATTCAAATGTTTGTAGAGCTTGTGGGACTTAACTATTTGAATTTGGCAAGAAATGAAATATGAACATATATATTTGACACGCTCAGGAAGCTGAAGTTCAGCATCTAGGAAGTGTAGACATCAAGGAAGTAGATGATTCAATCATACATACTAGTATAGCGGGCAAACAAGAGAGCAGCTATCACATGACGTGGTAGCGACATAGAACCACGTGTCAGTTGGCAAACATCAGCCGGATATAAACTACAGTGCAGCGATTTTGAAGAAACGCCACTATTTTAAACTAGTAATCTTATACTTAATGTTATTCCCCTCCCGAAAAAGTTCTGTTTAATGATAAACGGCTGGATACAAACATTGTTTTCCCAACAGTCACGTGGTATCGCTGTAGAGATGTGGTGCCATGAAAATGATGTCAGGTCCTTCGACGACGCCAGCATATTCATATGTTTTGCACTGCCTGCCATGTTTTGACTTGGCAAACAAATTTACACCAGTTTATTGACATAATGCGAAAGGATAGTCCAAACACTGTAATTAATTATTTATTTATATATCACACAAGATATCTTTCGGCATTAAATGCCATCGTCAGGTGTTTCGTATTTAGATGTTGTAAGTGCTCCAACTGACTATTTATTAGGTGATGTTTTACATTGGATTTATGAATTGTAGCCAGTTACAGTATCTGTCAATACCTCAGGTATTGTAAGTGCTTCAACGGGATACAAATACTAATAAATAGTTGAAGCACTTACAACCTCTAAATACGAAACATCTGACGATAGCATTTAATGCCGAAAGATATCTTGTGTGATATATAAATAAATAATTAATTACAGTGTTTGGACTATCCTTTCGCATTATGTCAATATACGACATTTCTAACACTGTGGGCCCGAGATATAGCAAGTTACACCAGTTTGTACGTGACAAAGAATTTCTTACTTCCCTTTTTCGGTATACTTTATGCCAATTATGCGATGTAAAAGACTGGTACGGTAGCCGAATCTATACATATTTTCTTTGCGTATTCTAGTAACATTTCGTAGCATTTGGGAACATCCAAGTAGTATTGTGATAATAACCGTCAAATGTAACTTCTGATAGCTGCCGCCAGTACTGTTACCTGTATGATAACTATGGATATTACCGCAATACCGGATTTTCTTGGAGAAGTAATATGATAAGTGCATCGATAAAATTTAACAGAAGAGTTCTATGAATTGATTGTCGTCGTCTCTACGGTGCTGGTCAGAGAAATACAGTAGAGTTAGTGTAATGGATCAGGCATCAACCTAATAGACAAACACCTGCATAAATATTAGCAACGCAGGCCAAAAAGCAGCCAGTTAATGATGAGGAGGTGGATTCTTACGAGAGGGAGTACTGGCCGTGCTCGTCGCGGACTTCCTGGCGGGACAGCACCTCGATGGGCTTGTCGGCCACCACTGCCGCCACGACCACGATCAAACACTGCGGAACAAAGAGAACACACTGTAAGTCAACAATGTAGAGCTTTTAACGTTCTCCCGCTCTGCAGAACACTCATAATCACCTTAAAATATATTTTACGCACTAAAGTCTGTCTGAACTTCCTTTGTAACTAGTAATGTTTTTGGAATATTTACAGCGAAAACGCCAACTAACGAAGAAAAAAAGGTTAGTCTACACCTTTCTCCCAAATGCATCCGATGATTTGAACATGTAGAAAACATTTGACAAATAAAACTATCTTAGCGGTACTACAGTAATCAGCCCTGTGCTTTTCGAATTGTTGTTGTGGGCTTCAGTCCGGAGACTGTTTTGATGTAGCTCTCCACAATACCCTATCCTGAGCAAACCTCTTCATCTCCACATAAGAACGGCAACCTACATCTGTCTGAATCTGCTTACTGTACCCATCTCTTGGTCTTCCTCTGCGGTTTTTACCCCACACACTTCCCTCCAACGCTAAATTCACTGTCCTTGATGTCTAAGAATGTGTCAAGGTATGCCAGAAATCCCTTTTCTCCCCAATTCTGTTCAGTACCCCCCTCATTAGTTACGCGATCCATCCACCTAATCTTCAGCATTCTTCTGCAGCACCACATTTTAAAAGCCTCTATCCTCTTCTTGTCCGCACTGTTTATCGTCCAAGTTTCACTCCCATACAAGACAACACTCCACACAAATGCTTCCAGGAAGGACTTCCTTAGGCTTAAATCAATATTCGATGTTAACAAATTTCTCTTTTTCGAGATCTTATTTTTCGAATATGTATGTAATAATTATGTGAACAGGAGGAAAGAAGAACTAATACGAAACTTTTACAGAATAAAATGATGGTTCCCTCGAATAATGCTTAGTGAGGTGTACGAAATCTTGTATGGTATGTGATTCTCACCTACATTCACGCAAAAAAATTAAAAAAAAATATTTAATATGTTAAAAAAAAAATAAAAAAAAACCTATTCATCTAATCGACGAGGTTATGCAGATATAGTAGTCCACTACTTTCGCTGCGGTTTCGAATGCGTGACCCGAAGGCAGCATAAAATTTATGCATATATCAATGCACAATAGCTCATCATTTACCCAATACGCGATTAATAAAAAGAAGCCTCTTCAGGTTTCTTTCCCAAATTTGGTTGGGATTTTTCAAACGCAATTAACTCAACCAGTTACTAAGTTAGTACGCGAACACATTACCATCAATTATACCTATAGAAGTGTGACCAGGAAAAGTACTTACAACCAAAGCGACCTTCATACTGCTGGCAGGAGTCTCGGCTAGCTGGACCAGTGAGTGCTGGCTTCTCCTCGTGCGGCAGCCTTTAAATACCCCAGATGGTGGGCCTTGAGCACCTGTTGACCGCTGCTTCCCTTGTTATCAAAGATGTTTTCACAGCTGGCGCTTAACCCTTTCGAAGAATCCTACTTGATGGGCTAGCATGAATCTTGACAGTTTCGAACCTACAATTCACATATTTTATTAAAGGTTAATCCGGTGGCATAGAGAAAGAACAGTATGATTACACGAGATCACGTTTCCTACCGGGTAATTAGTAGGATAGAGATGAGTTAAGTCAATGTTACAATTTAAACTGCGAACGTGGGTAGGCGCCTATTGTACTATTGTAGACTGCAGCCGTACGATTCGGCGCAAAATACGCAACGCTTCCTGCCGAGTTTGATGTGAAGCGGAAAAAATAAAACACGAGCTGCGAAACCTCTGCATTACCCGAGTATATATTTTTTCCAGTATTAGAAACGAAATGTTAAATTTGAAGAATAATTCGTCTTCATGTAAAGAGCTTATAAAATATGAAACAATGAAATATACATAATGAACAAAATCTTATAAGTGCAGTATTCAAACAAAGGAAGGCATTAATGAAAATACTGTAACGTACCGGGTCGTGAGTCGTTGCTTCTTGCAGTTATCGTGGATCGCGCTCTCGGTAGCGGCTGGCTGAGATTTCATGGGGCAAAACTAATCTGCTACAAATAACGTAGGCAACACCTAGAATTGCAGTTCATTGACACTTAAATGATTCATTAGTGCCCAGTTGTTCCCATTTATAGCCAGCGTAGAAGTTTCATTAATTACTATCACTAAAACCCTGTACGGGCATTCCACACATCAATAATACAAATTGACACCGTTCGTATGTGAAATACAAAAGTTTGTGGTGTACGTTTGAAAGTGGCACAAATATGAAGGATTAATCTCTGTAGATATACTTTCTACACACTTAACCTTGAAGAACTTTTACATACTTGTTCAAAATTAAAGTTTAAAGTGACATGGATTGTGCCTCAGATCAAGGATGTAGCAAGACTCATTTACTTGCCGCAAAAGCTCCTATGTATATCATCCAACCAATGACACTGAAAATTACGGGTTGTTAATTGAGTTCATTACATTAATTATAATGGAAAAGTAAACAATTACATGCAACTGGCTATAGTAAAATATAGCGTAAATAATGCTGAGTAAATTGATATACAGATCTCTGTTAAATTAAAATTGCCTCACTTTTAAATACGTATGTCTAAATAGGTTTTTAAACAATTACTTCGAAATAAATGGTAATTATACACAAACTAATGAGGGCACAACTTTCCTAACATTCCTTGTGAAACATAATAATACCTACTTTAATATTATGAGAAAAAAATGTAATTAGTTTTATCAGAGATACTAATTAGCCTAATATATTACCTATAACAATATGCCTCTTGCATGAACTACAAATTTATAAGTGCAGTATCCAAACAAAGAAAGGCAGTAATGAAAATGCAAATGACATGTAACACTCATATAATTCAAAATTTGACTGTTAACAATACGTCTTGTTACTTGTCCAGGACCTAGTATGAATAAGTTCTTTGGTGAGACCAAACTTGAGCAAACGACATGAAATCGTCCGTGTGAGAAATAAGTAGATGTCAAATCCACTCTGCTGTATTTAATAGATCGCTCCTGGCATTTGCTAAACTTAATATAAAATGCAAGTCTGGCTGGAAACTGCAATCTTTCGAAGTTAAAAGGTATATCTGTCGGAACGAGGGGTATTCGTGGGATGCACGTTGTTTCATTTTCTCCTTCTTCTTGGAGGATGATAGCTTCATTCACGTGACCCATAAACTTCCTAACACACAGTTTCGTACCATTGCCAAATTTCGGAGGATTGAATTTCGTAGTAAAGTAAGTGGCGATTCAACTTTCAGTAATAGTCGATATGGCGGTCAAGTGAGTTCAGGAACTCTGTTGGGAAATTGAGGGCTTCGTCGATATTTACCATAGTATCGATGGACCTGCATTCAGTGACTTGATCTGATAACAGGGCGCCGCGACTGGAGTGGCCGAGCGCATTGAGGCGCTAGGCTCCGAAGCACGAGGCCGTTCCCCGTCGGGGGTTCGAATCCTCCCTCGGGAATGGATGTTTGTATTGTCTTCAGCATAAGGTAATTTATAAATAGTTTGTTAGTTTAGAGACTGATGAAGCCGCAGTTAAGTCTTGTAAGCTTAACAAACATTTGATAACAGGGCAAATATTTGAGTGTTTGTTTTGTATATGTTTTCATTTTTAGGACCAAGAATAGTCCTCTCTGGCAACCACTTCAAATTTTGATTGTTTTCTGAAATAGCCGGCTAGACTGCATTTGTTAGCTCTGTCGCCATAATTTTGCAAAAATATGATGACGAGTTGTGGTTGCTCTACTTTCTCCAAAATCTAGTAGTATTTTGTAGAACATTTGTGTACTGTATTTTCACGTTTTTTTTACTTTTTGCACACATGGCCAGGAAAGTGAATGCTTCACACAGGCATGGATTTCGTCAGCTGGTGTTGGATGTGCGATGACTGGCCGAGTTTGTCGGGTGTCTCCACAGAGGACTATCAGAGCTCCTCCCATTATTTGTGTTTTCCTCTTAAATCTCCTAAAGTAACATCAAGTGCCTCGTTGGCTTTATTGTGAGCCTTGGTATGGCATCCGTACGATTAATTTACATACTTCGAGCACCTGCGTTCGACCACGTTACACTAGCTGAAGATTCAAATGTTTGTATAGCCTATGGGACTTAACTACGGGGTCATCAGTCCCTAAACTTACAAACTACTCATTAACTACTTACGAACTAGGACGGCACAAATATTCATGCCCAATGGGGGATTCGAACCCCCGACCGTAGTGGCTGTGCAGACCGTGACTGGAGCGCCTCAGTCTCCTCGGCCACCGCGGCCGGCACTAGCTGAAGACCGGGCGTTGCCCGTGTATTTCTTTATTTGAATCTTCTGTTAATACGCTTCCTCTTCCCTCCACTGTTTGTTCATCATTTCCTCTCCCCTGTATTTGTTCATTTCCTCCGCTTCTCTCGGTTCAAATGTTCAAAGGATGTTCAAATGTTTGTAAATCTATCGGACCAAACTGCGTGGTCATCATCCGTAACTTACAAACTACTTAAACCTAGGTAAACTAACTTAAGGACAAACACACACACCCATGCCCCAGAGAGGACTCGAACCTCCACGACGAACAACCGCACGCTCCGCAGCGAGGCGCTTTAGACCGCTCGGCTACTCCACCGCGGCTCACTCAGTTCATCTCTCCTCCCCCTACATATGTAAAATTACCCGTATTTACGAATTTTCGTGTTGATCGATGAAACGGTATCGAACACTATTGAAGATCTCTTAGACAGCGATGTTTCTCTTGTTTGGAAGCTATAGGGTGCAAAATTACACCAATTTCGGAATGAAACTGTAGACTAATGTTGACTTCTGTTTAAAGTACCTTCCGCCACGCAAAGATTAGTGGTGAATGTCTTACGCACATTACATCATATGAAAAAGAGCTTCTACAAATTAGTTTAGACTGACGAGCAGTACAATAACGTTCCTCACATAGGCGAATCCAGGGGTGGGGGGGCTAAGGGTCGTTCGCCCCCCCCCCCCCCCACCATTCTCCAGCAGCTCGCCTTTTTATTATTATTATTATTTTTTTTTTTTTTTAAGAATCCGTTGCTAGCGTGCTATCACTGTACTGAGTCTTCAAAACGGCGAGACTTTTGTTCGATTGGGCGTGTGGTAAAAAGGGGTGGCCGGTACTAGAGTCTTTCTACTGAGCCACAGTTTAGCTGACGATGAGAATGTTTTCAACCAACTCCCCCCCCCCCCTCCAGCAGCCCGTTCTGGATCCGCCCCTGGTCCCTCAGGAATGCATCCAACGACTCTATCAAAGTCAATCTGGATAAGGTCCAAAGGTGAGCCATGCATTATTGATTTGTTTTATTTGTGTAGCTCTTGAATTAATCATCCATTCTGAAATTGTAGAATTTGTTTGCATGTCCATATCCACCGATTTCCGTCCAGTTCGAATAACTGAGGTGTTTAGAATAATAACGGCAGATCCAAACCAAAGTTCATTCTGAGAAAAATCTCATTTTCTATTTCTTTCCACAACGTGCGAAGTTGTGAATATTATGACTTAATATTTTCAAGGTCTTTAAAGTAAGGGTTTTAAGTCTCCTTGCAAGTTCTTGAACCATTGTGATTAATAGTTTTTCTGGTTTTGTGTTTCTTTATTTAAACAAAATATATATATATATATATATATATATATCATGGACAGCATCTTGAAGAAGATTTTTATATAAATTGTGATAGATGAGTGGTATTTATTACAATACTTTCATCAGGTCACTGTAGTTATCCTTCTTTATCTTTTCGCCGCGGCGGATTAGCCATGCGTACTGGAGCGCCGTGTTGCGGTGCGCGCGGCCGTTCGCCGTCGGGGGTGCGAGTCCCCCCCCCCCCCCCTCGGACATGGGTGTTTGTATTGTCTTGTTAGTTTACCTTAGTTTAAAGTAATTTGTAAGCTACCGACTAATGACCACACAGTTGAGTCCGTTAGATTTACAAACATTTGAACATTTTTTTCCCTTAATCGTTTCACTGTACTTCTGCTATAACTTAAACAGTGAAACATGTGAACTTTTACCGCGTTTTCTAAAATAATTTTTTTGATGGACATCCAAGTCAGAATAACATACACCAAATTTAACAGTATCAAGATTATAATGTTTCACAATAATGTATGTAGCCTTACGTAAAAGTAATGGAGCAGCATCAACATTTTTTATCTTATTACAAAGTTTGAAGTAACAACATTCTGTATGTGAACAAAGTCTTCCTTGTTCATTTTGTTGATGGTTAAAGAGTTTTGTACTTTTGCTGCTGCAATAACATCACAGCATTGTGTAGGGCTGCACACATACGCTGCAGCTTCCTTTCCTTCTTCTCAATCCTTATCTGACACCTGGTACGAAAAGTCTTTGTGTTATGAACTTTAATTTTCACCAAATAAATCGAAAGGGCGACAATATATATATATATATATATATATATATATATATAAAACAAGAACCGATATAATCACAGTCACATGAAGCCCATTTTCAGACCATACATTCATAACTGCACTATGATCTTTTACCATGTGAACACCAAAATTATATACGTTCATAGCTGACGCATGTAAACCACTGTTTCTGTCGAAATGTTATATGTGGGAAGAACTTGTTGAAGATCAGCAGTTATGAGTAGAACAGAACTCTTTTCAGTTTTTCACAACTGAATGTCTTGGTTCACAATTGTCACTTGCGCTAAGTGCAGTTGTTTTGTAACCGATGGTTCAGTGCTGTCGAGGTGCTCATCATTTGGCTGCAGTACTTCAATGGTCTGTTTGTATGACTTCCTCTTCTACCATCTGCAGGCACTGGTGCACCGAGATCCACAGCTGAATGTGATGCAGAAACATGTAATCCCGTAAAGGAACAAAATGAGCTATTGTCACGCGCTGTTTAGAATGTTAATTTTCACAATAGTAGCTTTCTTTTCTGTTACTGCGCCAATATATCACACCCATGCCCGAGGGAGTACTCGAACCCTCGTCGGGAATGGCCGTCAAGTCCAGGCATGACTCCTCAGACTATGCGGTTATTCTACGCGGCTTTTAATGTGTCAATAAACAATGTAACACATGACCTGACAAAATAACTTAATGTTTGTACACACAAGTTTCTTACCTCGAACCGTCGCAATCCAACATACAATAATAATACCAAATAGATTCAAGAATTCCTTCAGTGGCTCTGCTTCTTTCTTCGTCATAACATGATATTTTTACATGCCTTTCGAGACTCATTTTTCTCTATTAAATTAATCAAACGTACAGTAATGCCAAACAGATTCAGCAATTCCTTCAGTGGCTTGCTTATTTCATCATAGCGTGATATTTTTAGGCTTTTCGTCCCTGAGAAGTCTATCGTTTCTGTAAGCATTTAGAGACTCGTTTTTCTGTTTTAAATTAATGAAATGGGGATAAGTCCATAAAATTCCACATGCAAATGTATCCTACACATCGGGAGAAAAAAATTGAAACATGCAAGTTGAATCGGGAAAGATTTCCCCAATTGTTATGATTTTTTTCCCGAACCGCTATGGAATTTCTTGTTACATACGATTTGTCACTATTTCTTCAGAATTCTTTTTTTGTTCATTAACCATTCACTTGCCTTCGCACTTCTTTATTTACATTTTTTTCTTTTTTGGTGATACGTTAGCGGGGTTGAGATATGCCATTTTTACACTAAAATGTGTTCGCCGGCCGCGGTGGCCAAGGGGACTGAGGCGCTTCAGTCACGGTCTTCACGGCCACTACGGTCGGGGGTTCGAATCCCCCCTCGGGCATGGATATTTGTGCCGTCCTTAGTTGTAGGTAGTTCATATGTAGTTTGTAAGTTTAGGGACTGATGACCCCGTAGTTAGTCCCTTAAGCTTAACAAACATTTGAACATTTTTGAAAATGTGTTCGTTTGACTAAAGACAAGCTTTAAAAGTGAAAATGAGTGCTTCGGCATATCCCAGTTCGTTGGATAGTCCATTATGTGTAAGACAGATGACTGGAATGCACAGTCATGATTATATCTTAATATTCGAGATCAGTTGTGTTCTGCCGTTATTATTCTGACCGCTTCAGTTCCTTCGTAGAGTGACTGGTTCCTTCTCTCAAAATGTACAAAGAAGAAACGCAGTTTCAAAAATTCTCGAACAGTTCTCCGCCGATCTATTACCTTAATAAGCAGTCAGACTAACATAGGCTGTTTTTAAACGAGACTGCAGATTTTCTGTGAGAAAGACCGTGAAAATGTGCGGATTCATTTCCTTTTGTCAGTCGTTTCTGACTCCGATATCAACACAAGCAAAACATTAGAATAATTATTATCCTATACATACTGCTTTTCTGTATACAGAACTTATGTTGACCGCCCTAAATAACTGTTTCTCCAGATGAAAATTACAAAATGTTTAAAGCACATGTGCTTTGCCGTCAGGGGAACATTAATCATTATGATTGCCTTTTTTGTAGCATTGTTTTTTACAAAGACATGAACAGTGGTGTGACGTTTTTAAATGGCACCCTGTATTTTTTATTCGGTAATTCATTTCCTCTCCTAAAGACCTATTCAAAAATGTATCATAGTATTTACTGAAACACATCGTTATTAGCCAGGGATCACAAACTCTTCCACTTGCTGGAGTTGTCAGAAAACAAATGAAAACCAATAAAAACATAACACAAAATTGACTTTGACACTCCTGTACCACTGCCCAAGAGTAGAACATTCAAAGGTGCTCAAAGTGGTGACCCCTGACACCGATACACTGGTGCACTCGTTCAATGTAAGAATTATTTACTGCTTCCAGTGTTGCCTGCTGAAGAGAATTACAAGCAAGCACGATACGTTCCTGTGTGTCCTCTGGAGTTGTTGGAATATCGCGATAAACGTCTTTAATGCATCCCCAAAGAGAAACGTCCAAGGATTTAACTCAGGAGACTTAGCAAGCCAAGTAACTGTCCCTCCTCGACCAATCCATCTGTCAGGATACCTTCGGTTCAGAACACGACGTACAAGCAAGGTATTATGTGCTGGACATCCATCGTGTTGATACCACATAAGCATTCTGGTCCTTAGCGCCACTTCATCTGGAGGAGGATGAACAATTCGTCTAAGGAAGTTGGCATACAGCTAATGTTAAAAATCGATTGTGAAAGTGAAATATACCATCAGATACATAACTGAAAAATAGCTTCTTACCTTGTGAATACAGCAACCAGCCACTACCAATTTCTTTTGAGAAAACTAAGTACGCCATAACTTTTTCTTTCTTAACTAATGCATCTAACATTAGCATTAACGTATCTAGCAAGAACATTAGCATTTTTAATGCTGTAAGCCAAATACCTTGCAGTTGCGTGAACTGTTCACAAGTCAACAACTATTGTCATAGAGTTCAACTTCGCAATGTGCATCCAGTGTCGCTATATGTCATTCATATATGGAATTATACACAGTTCTGCTTACCCCTTTCAGTTGTTGTACCCGTATGTAAATCAGATTACTTTTAAATTCTGCGTTACAAGTTGCTAATATTAATTCCATAAACAAAAATTGGAACAGGAGTGAGGCAACTAATTTCGTGACAAAATAGTTATTTTACAGAATCATTAAATGAAACTTTTTGAACTTCCTGTCCACCATTACTGCCCAAAGTAGCTCCTTTTTAAGAGCTACCAGTATTGTAAAAGCCTGTTATTTATATCATTCAATCCTATATTGTCTTGACTGACAGACTGTTAAGCAAGAGTAACTGTCTCTGAACACAAGTAGTAGGGCTACTTGAATTCCTGATAAATGTAAATGGGAAGACAGTATTCGATCTTTTTATTCCTTTCTTAAATTGATTTATGCATTTAAAGGCTGAACAGCTCTTCACCTTCGTGCTTCATGCACACTGTAATAATCGAACAATACAGATGTGACTATCAATTGTGCATATATCCCGCAATAGCTATTTAATACACAATCTACCTGCTAACAACACTCATATTTTTCTGACGCTTGCCACTACCATGGCGGCCAGCCGAAGGTTCAAATTATCTCACGACAACAGCGCCGTTAGGGAGATCAGTTATTTTTACAAGGTCTTTGATAAAAACCTTACTAACTGGAATGGAACGTAGTGTCAAAATTTCGAAGGAATCGGACAAGATTTATAAATAAAGAGTCATAAATCGCCTGCTCAATGGACGTCAAGCCTACGTCACATAGATCTCAAGATGGTCCTCTAAACAGGCCTAAACCGGTTATCATTTGTATAAATGACTTTTTTTGCGATTTGTGACTGTTTTTATTTATAAATACTTTCCATAAGATCGCCGTTTTGCCAAAATATATGTTTTCAAAAATTTTCAATCGGTCAAGAACTTTCGGTTTTGCACAAACGAACATTTACATTTTCATTAATATAGATTTCTTTTAAATTCTGTTAATTTTTCATGCCAGTGCCGATAATTTAAATGTCAGTAACAATACATGACTTCTATTTCAGCCACAGAAAGAAGAGTATGAATACTATATAACTGATATAACATTTACAATTGTCTTCAAAAGTAGAAAGCCAAGATCGCAATATAATTATTTATTTTAGGACTGCCGATTTCAACGGGCTATGCCACCTTCATCTGGTCATATAATATTATACAATGTGGTCATCTTACGTTATTTAAGAAATGGAGGGTAAATAGTACGTGTAACATATCACTTAGTTTATGATTTAACTAAGCGCTATGTTGCACGTACTATTTAACCTCAATTTTTTTAATAACATAAGATGACCACATGGTATAAGTTTATGTGACCAGATGATGGTGGCATAGCCCGTTGAAACCGGTCATCATAAAATAAATAATTAAATTGTGATCTTGGCTTTCTACTGTTGATCTACTATCATATCGCCTCCACAACCTACGATGTCAGGTAACGTCAATAACATATATGATTATATTACTGAAAGTACATGTACCAGATGATTGCAATCATAAACTTTTATTTACTGACAAACTATGCGTTCATTCCAGGAACTGACACTCTATGGACCCATTCCAAATGAACAGAAATCACCCCAGTATACCCGTGTGTCTAGGTGTTGTTGGCGTAAGGATCATTTCCTCACTGCCGATGCTGTAACAACGTTTGACCTCGTGCGGGCATCCGGTATGGCGACCGTAAGAAGGCTATGAAGGATAGAGGCGTTACTTCCAAGCGCGCAGCTAGTGGGAGTTCACAATGGACGACAAGCGTATCCGGGTATTCAAGAAGTTAAGATGACTTCAGGCTCAAGGCGGGCAAATCTGTTGCATGGAGGACTAAGTGGGGGGGGGGGGGGGTGGACCACCCCAGGCCTCTGGGCGGGGAGGGGGGAAGGGTAAATCTCGAATGCAAACTTTTTTTATTATTAATACATCTATTTCAAAGTGTTTTTTCTTTTTTTTTTCCGCCCTGTGCCTCCGACAACCTTAGTCCGCCACGGATCTGCTACACAACGTTACTCAACCGTTGTCATTTCAGACAATCTAACTCTTCATTATACAATGTTCAATAACAGTTGTAGGGTTTAAAATTGCAGCTATTTCTATAGACACATCGAGATTACAAAGCAAAAAAAAAAAAAAAAAAAAAAAAAAAAAAAAAAAAAAAAAAAAAAAAGGGAAAAATGATTCACCGTGAAGGAATGTCCAATGAGACGGTAGATCTGATGTGCACGTACAACAAGGGATTACAGTTGTATCAGGAACTTCCAGAAAGAACCAAGTCCACACAAATGATCTTTTAACAGTACCTGATTTTTTAGATGTTGTTTGTTGGATTTAGTAAGAAATAGACCCAATTCCCATTAATTCCGTTGGCTGTAATGACACACTTCCTCTCGAACTTGCAAAAGGTGCCAAGTTCGGGACTTTTCATTGACAGACACGGTCGTTTTGAGACGTCATTCATAACTTTTATGTAGCAGAGACGTTTCATTAGTAATTAGTTTAAAAGAATATACACAAAGAGAGTATTTTGAAATTATTGAGAACTCTTTTAGAAAAAAAGGGCACTCCTGTAGTAGAAACTGAACACATCGCCGACCTACATGAGAATACAGCTGACTTCTTACAAACTTCAAAAGGGAGAGTTATTTGCAAAAACAGCCAATTGCTATACACATATGATTATTAGAAAATGCCTGCATTATACTACAGTGAATGATTTAACTATACTTTTCTTTGAGGGAATATTAGCTTTGGCAGTTACCGAAGGAGAGGTCTTGGTAAATTCACGTTTCTTATCAGTTATGCAAATAAATACCTTTAGTATGTTACAATAAAGTAACAGTTATTCGATGATGTAAAGAACATCTTAATATATATATTTCTTCTGTCCGCGTGTTTGTCACTAAAAGCCCCCTAAACGGCTGGACCGATTTTCATGAAAGTTTCCGTGTGTGTATAAGGGGATTCGAGAATGGTTTAGATTCACAATTTGGTCCACTGGAAAATGATTGTTATTTAATTTTTATTTGTAAGTAGTTGTTGATTTTGGAATGTTTTACATTGGATCCGGCAGACTGCGCTACCATCACAGTATCAAATATTGAGTAATATTCTATTTTAATTTCAGTTTGTCCCGACAGTTAGTGCTGCGATCAGATTAAGAAAATATTTCGTAATTTCGTGTTATTATTGTGTTATTTTAAATCGTGTCCTAATGAAGATATTACATCCGGCAGACTGCGCTTCATCGCAGTATCAACTATTGAGTAATATCTAATTTTAATTTTAGTTTGTACCGACAGTTAGTGATACGATCAGATTGAGAAAAATTTCGTAATCTCTTTATCACAGCCGGCCGCGGTGTCCGAACGGTCTGTGGCGCGCCAGTCACGTTCTGCACGGCCACCACGGTCGGGGGTTCGAATCCCCCCTCGGGCATGGATATTTGTGCCGTCCTTAGTATTAGTTAGTTCATAAGTAGTTTGTATGTTTATGGACTGATGACCCCGTAGTTAAGTCCCATAAGCTCTACAAACATTTGAACATTTGAATCTTTATCACATTTACGTGTATTCCAAACTGGGCTGAAATTAAAAATTTGCTGTTGGCAGGTCAAACATCGACGCATCGCCATGATATCACTGCACGTCTTTAAACAAAAAATAAAATCTTTGTTGAATTTGGTTGCACATCACTCGATCTTTGGTGAAACACGTTGTTGGCTTTACTCTGTTGAGTGGCAAAAACGAAGTTTATCTCATGGCCATATTTTGATTGATAAAGTACGCCCAGAAGAAATTTAGTACGGAATCGAAGTCAGTGTATTTTTTTGTTATTAAATTTACCCGTGTGTTGATTAACAACCACCCTATTTCATCTTCGATGAGTTACTCATATTCGTTGTGTATTATTTTACAGTATGCCACGTCTTCGTGCAAGAACAAGAAATATTTATCGACGTACTCGGAACGCGCAATTGGTCCATGATCGTCAATTAAATACAACAGTTGAAGACCACTTGACGGATAACAGAAATGTAAGAGATCAAGTTGCATGTACACGTGCAAATGAAAATTTCGAACACCGCACTCAAAGTCTTCGTGCTAATGCATTAAGACAACAAGAGGCACGTCAACGAACGACCAACGAATATAGAAAACGTGACCAAAGGCGAGTGCAAGATAGACGAGTATTGGCACGAGGATCGCTTAATCGTCTCGCGTTTGAATATAATCCTGAAATAGATTATTCATCACATGCATTAATCACGATCGGTACTATGGATAAAGAGTTGTCAACATTTCATGCTTTCAAGTACCAAGCTGAATCAGCTGGTTTATGTTGCACATAACCACCACCAGAACCTTTAAAAACACTTTTAGCTGTTTTTTGCGGAAAATCGATAAATTCAATTCATGCTTCCAAATGACATCATTTGGAGCAACAAAAATTGTTCCTAATGAAGATGGTCGTAATTTTGAATCTACATTCAAAATTCAAGGTCAAGTGTACCACCAAATTGGTTCATTGCTTCCAATGCCTGACGCCGATCCTAAATTTTTACAAATTTACTTCACCGGCGATGAGGAGCAGCAATCACATACACGCTACGTTTACAACCACATAGATCAGATGGAGGAACGAGAAATTGTAGACATTTTGGAAACGGTTTTGCAAAACCATAACCAATTAATACAAATGTTCAAGACCCTTTCTGGCAGACTGAAAACCGATAACTACGTCTTTATCATTAAAGCTGACAAAGCGCCCTATGAAGAGCACGCAGGCACATATAATGTTCCATCTATCAATGAAGTTGGCTGGTGACCCATGTGAACTTCGAGACATTCGTATACAACACAGAGATAATACGATGCAAATAATTCAAGACAATCATCGTTCTTACGATGCTTTGCAGCATCCGTTGATATTTTGGGAAGGAGAAGATGGATATCATTTAAATATAAACAAAGGAATCCAACAACAGGTACAACTTATAGATTACTTTATAATTCTTTTTTTTGACAATTTTTGTTTTTGTTTATCTCATAAATATATTTATTTACAGGTGAAGAACTGACCAAGAAGGTTAGTGCTATGAACTTCTACGCATATCGATTGATGATACGTGCTAATGAACATAATAACATCCTCTGATGCAGACAGCTATTTCATCAATACATTGTCGATATGTACGTAAAAATCGAAAGTGAGAGATTACAATGTGTAAAATTTAATCAAGCAAAACCTCGTGCTGAGGAGTACATTCACTTGCGTGATGCCGTTATCGGTAACATAGATGCAACGAAAGACATCAACAACATTGGTACCGCATATATTCTCCCATCATCATACATTGGTAGTCCGCGTCATATGCAAGAATATATTCAAGACGCCAAAACTTACGTCCGCGCATACGGCCTACCAGATCTCTTTATCACATTTACGTGTAATCCAAACTGGGATGAAATCAAAAATTTGCTGTTGTCAGGTCAAACATCGATGCATCGCCATGATATCACTGCACGTGTCTTTAAACAAAAATTAAATTCTTTGATGAATGATTACACATCACTCGGTCTTTGGTGAAACAAGTTGTTGGCTTTACTCTGTTGAGTGGCAAAAACGAGGTTTACCTCATGCGTATATTTTGATTTGGTTGGTAAATAAAGTTCGCCCAGAAAAAATTGACAAAATTATTTCAGCGGAAATTCCAGATCGGAATGTTGATCAAGAATTGTTTGACATCGTTACTACTAATATGATCCATGGTCCATGTGGTACTCTTAACATGATGCCACCATGTAAGGGCAATGGAAAATGTACGAAACGTTTTCCAAAACCATGTCAAACCGATACTATCACCAATATTGACGGTTATCCATCTTACCGGCGTAGAGACGTAAACAATTGCGGTCAATCATATGAATTACGTGTGTCAAACGGTGTAAGAGCAGATATTGATAATCACTGGGTGGTTCCATATTTAGCATTGCTGTGCAAAACCTATAAAGCACACATAAACGTTGAACTATGCAGTCCGGTGAAGGCAATCAAATACATTTGTAAGTGATAAAGCTATATTCGCTGTTCAAAATGTAAACGACAATGACGTAATAACACGTTATGAAATGGGTCGATACATAAGTAGCAGCGAAGCTATTTGGCGCATTTTTTCGTTTCCTATACGTGAAAGGGATACTGTTGTTATACATTTGTGAATCTTGAAAACGGACAGCGCTTTTACTTCACGGAACAGACTGCACTGCAACAAGCTTTAAGAGCTCCAAAAACAATTCTTACTGAATTTTTCAATCTTTGTAGTCGACAAGATGTTGTTGGTCAATTCGCAAAGACATTAATATATACTGATGTTCCTAAATTTTTTACAGGGAATAAACAATCAAAGAAGTAAATGAGGCATTCCAGTCCCAGGATTTGCCGACATATTGATGAGAAATACTTTAGGGCAACTCGATATTTTTTTTTTTAATTTTATTTTACGTTTGTTATTGGTTAACGTTCCTGGACCGATATCCTTCCAATATTTGCGAAACGTCAAGGGTACATTATACGACTCTTTCTTCGATGCGTGTCGTGAGTTACATTTATTGGAGGATGATAACCTTTGGGATTTCACACTTGCAAAATGCAGCACTGAGCTTATGTTCACAACAAATTAGTCAGTTATCTTCAATAATATTAACAACGTGTTTTCCGTCTGAAGAATCTGCTCTGTGCAACAAATATAAAGAGTCAATGAGTGAGGATATTTTGCATCGGATTAGAAGTACTAATCAAAATCTCAACATTGAATTCTCCGCAGAAATATACGAGTCATTAATAATGATTGAGGATTTTATATTCTTATTTCGAACATGCCGCTCATTCATTTCGGCATGCCAGCGCTGAACCGCCCAACAGTAGATATCATCAACAGTGACGTTCAACGTGAACACCAGTTCGATAAGACTTCTTTGGCTATTTTTGTTGCTAATAATGAACAATTGCTTACTGCTGAGCAACGAAATGTATACGATCAAATTAACTTATCAATTGCAGCACAACAAGGTGGATTTTTATTTTTAGACGCACCAGGTGGCACTGGAAAAACATTCCTTATCTCACTGTCACTTGCATGCATTCGATCAAAACATCATATTGCATTGGCCATTGCTTCATCAGGCATTGCAGCAACGTTACTTGATGGTGGACGGACTGCGCATTCGGCACTTAAATTACCTTTGAATGTCCATAAAAATCCCGAAGCAATGCGTAACATAAAGAAGCATTCAGGCATTGCTGAAGTTTTGAGGAAATGCAAAATTATTGTCCGGGATGAATGTACAATGGCCCACAAGCATTCGCTTGAAGCTCTCGACAGGTCGCTGACAGACATCAACGGTAATGCTAGGCGGTTCGGTGGTGCTCTACTGCTGCTGTCTGGTGATTTCAGGTTAACATTAGCAGTCATTCCACGTTCAACATATGCAGACGAAATAAACACATGTTTGAAAGAATCCTATCTATGGCGAAGTGTCACTAAATTATGCCTTACTATTAATATGCGAGTTCAACTTCAAAAAGATCCGTCAGCGTCAAGATTCTCTGAACAATTGTTAGACATCGGCAACGGTAAAATTGAGTTGTATGAAGATACTCAATATATTTGACTTCCAGAGAATTTTTGTAACATGATGGCTACTAAAGATGTGTTAATAAAATCTTTCCAAATTTGAAACATACCAACAATGGATGGCTACGAGAGCGAGTTAGCCGCAAAAAAAAAAAAAAAAAAAAAAAAAAAAAAAAAAAAAAAAAAAAAAAAATGTTGATGCCATCAATTTCAAAATACAACACTCATGGGCTGGTAATGAATTAACATTTAAATCGATTGACACTGTCGTTGATCCTGACGAAGTTGTCAACTACCCTGTAGAATTTTTAAATTCATTTGATTTACGTGGAATGGCACCACATAATTTGCCACTGAAAATTGGCTCACGTATAATTTTGCTTAGAATTTTAAATGCCCCGAAATTGTGTAATGGCACGCGATTAGTTATAAAAAAATCATGGGCAACATTCTTGAAGCAACTATTTTAAGTGTAAAATTCCAAGGTGAAGTTGTACTTCTAACACGAATCCCAATGATTCCTTCAGATTCACCTATACCATTCAAACGTTTACAATTTCCAATCCACTTGGCATATGCTATGACAATAAACAAGTCACAAGGCCAAAAAATGACAATTTGTAGCTTAGATTTAGAAAATCCGTGTTTTTCTCATGGCCAATTATATGTTGCATCTTCCAGAGTTGGAAAACCATCAAACTTGTTTGTTTATACTCCTCAAGGATTAATAAAAATATTGTACGTCCAATGGCACTACGATAAATTAAGTTTTTGTAAATTAAAAAAAATATGTGTAAAATAGTTTGAGTGTAAGTTTTTTTACCTTCAATTAAAACAAGTTAAAGTTTTCATTTAAGATACTGCTATTTATTTAACACGGTTATTCGACATTTCACTTCACTTATACAATATACACATACTCACACGCTATCAATTGGTCGAATTATGATAACTGTACATGTAATGACGTTAGATATTGTAATAACTTTATAATAATAATTTTCATCAAAAGATGCGGATAGTTTCAGCTTATTTAAGAAAGTTTGAATTTTTCGAATGAAATATGTGTGTACATAATATAAATATTGGGACAAATAAGCATCACAAGTAATAATCTCACTAAAAACGAATGTTCATTTGCAAACAGTACCATGTTAAGCTTTTTTAAGAATTCATAATGGTATAAAAATAGACAATTTATTTCGAATGTAAGATTGTAGGTTAACCAATGATATTTTCAGTTACCTCTGGACTAAAAGTCTACAACGAGCTGGCTCAACAAAGTAACATGCATTTAGAAAGAAATAATAATAATAATAATAAAACAGAATATGTATTCAACATATAAGTCTTTCGGGGAAAAAAATTTTGAAAATGGACGGATTACAATGTGGGGTTGGTAAGAAGACTGGTTCAAAATAATTGATTCATAAAGATTGGTTCAAAATTAATTCGATGCGTCACTTTATATTCCATATCTTTGGTTCAAAATGGTTTGAAGATTGAAAGAACAAACATAGTGGATAGATGAAAGCATACTAGAAGAAAAGTGAAGAACAAATAATGAGGAAATGAAATTTAAACATGGTCCTCAGATGGCCTATTCGCATCTATGTCATATATGCAAAAAAATATGCCACAGTTTTTGTGGTTTTAAATTATTATTCTTATCCGATATTTTGGCTTCGTCCTTTGTGCAAGTTCCTGATTCAATTTCAGAACAGTTGAGTGATTTACGAATAAGATGAAGATCTTCTCAAAATGAGCAACTCAATAAAGTTTGATCCACCTGTGACCCTTGTGTAAGTAGTTATTCGGCTTGGCACTGGTTGAAAGTATTGGATGTCCTCTTGAGGAAGATATCCTGCCAAATTCTCTCCAACTGGCGTGATAGATCGTCAAAATACAGAGCTGGTTGTAACGTAATGCCACAATGCTCCAGACGTGTTCGTCTGCGGAGAGATACGGTGACAAAGGTGGACAAAGTGAGTGTTTTCAGGCACGAAGAAAAACAGTAGAAATTATCGGCAAGTGCGGGCGGCCATTATCTTGCTGAAATGTAAGGCCAGGATGGCTTGCTAAGAAGAGAAACAGATGGGGGCGTAGAATATTGTCAGCGGCTTGCTGTGCTACAAGGGTGGTGAGGATGAAAACCAAAGAGATTCCGCTATGACATAAAATAGCACCCCAAAGTATCACTCCTGGTTGTCGGAACGTATAGTGATGACAGTCGGGTTGGGATCCCAACGTTCTCTGTGGCGTCTCCAGTCACATCTCCGCTTGTCATCGGTGGCACTATTCGAAGTGTAATCGCTGAAGAGTACTCCACTCCACACAATGAGATTTCAAGTCGAATGTGTCCTACCACTTCAAAAATTCAAATGTTTGTAAATCTATCGGACCAAAGTGCGTGGTCATCAGTCCGTAGTTTACAAACTACTTAAATCTAGGCAAACTAACCTAAGGACAACACACACACACCCATGCCCCAGGGAGGATTCGAACCTCCACGGCGAGCAACCGCGCGCTCCGCAGCGAGACGCTTTAGACCGCTCGGCTACTCCAGCGCGGCTGTCCTACCACTGCAATGGGGTTATTGCTGTACGGATGTTAACTGTAGTCGCTGCAAAGATTGTCACGCGCTCAGCTTCCCTTTTATTGAGTCACCTATTAATGGTCCTTATGGCCGTTGAAGCACCAGTTGCATGTCAGATCGATGATAACGTTGGATCCGAGGCTCTGAGCCTTCCTGCCAACTGCTCTGTGCTCACGTTCTGTCGTCTCTCTGGGTCGACTGCTTCCTTCTTTGCGCTGCGTTTGGCCATGGTTTACCTGCCAACGACACGACCGAGCGAGGTAGCGCAGTGGTAACACACTGGACTCGCATTCGGAAGGACGGTGGTCAAATCCACCTACGGCCATCCTGTTTTAGGTTTTCCGTGATTTCCCTAAATCACTCCAGGCAAATGCCGGGATGGTTCCTTTGAAAGGGCACGGCCGATTTCCTTCCACATCCTTACCCCAAACACTCCGAGCGTAAGCTCCGTCTCTAATGACCACGCTGTCGACGGGACGATAAACTCCAAGACTTCCTTCGTTCCTTACTTCCAAACGACACGAATAGTGGTATCGCTCCTATTAAAATTTCGAGAGATTAGATTACTCCAATTAGCTTATTTTAACAAACTAAGCATTTTCAACAGGAAAATATGATTTTGTCTTAGTGTTTGTAAGACTATAGCAATGAAACTGTTACAGTGGCTTGTAGGCGATGAGTTTGTTCTTTCAAATTATCTTAGCATACATTATGAAACAACTGCTAACACTTCAGATTCGTGTCTATCATTAGTAAATACTCAAAAATTTTCTTCAGATGTAGAAATGTTAGAAGTTATCAGGAGGAACAACAATGAATATAATTCTATTTCATAAGCTACAACACTGAGGAAACTTATCGCATAATACTCAGCAGATTAAGTAAATTATGATGTATCAGTAGGCTACTATCAGTGGGGGCAACTTCCATAAGCATTACTTACAAAGAGATCAAATATGCTCCAATGAGCTCAGTTGCTTAGCGCTTGGAGTTTCAATCTTAATATCCCAGGTTCGATTCCCACTGCTCCCAAATTTTTTAAAATTCTTCGTAATGTTCAATTCTTAACATTAAAATATAGTTTTAAATATCAGGGTCTAGACCTGAGCAAGAAGTGGGAACTGTAACAGAGAAGTTGGACCAGATTAGGATTAAGGCCTTGTCTGGAGCTCGGAGGAGGAAACTTCTCAAGGAACAGAAGCAAAAGGAAGGAAAATAATGGCTTCCTAAGCGTAAGTGGATGGAATCAAAAGGGCTTGAGCCCAAGACCCCCAAAAAGAAACTGCCTCAGGTCGAAGGGGATACACAGACCCCCCTCGACGTCAAAGACAGGTGGCAAGAGGGTTAGGGAGGAATCTAAGACTCCCTCCTCTCTGGATAAGCGTGATCCTAAAAGGCTGAGGCAGGAAATAGGGAAACAGACCTACAGTACTGCAGTCTCGGTCTTTAGATTGGCGGTTGTCCAAGAAGGATACCCACTGGTGAGCATCACTTCGCAGCAGGAAGAGCTCATGCAGATGGCCCTCTTTGAAGAGATTGGAGGAACGCTGGTCCAGGATCCAAATTCAGAAGGGTCTATCTAGATCGCGGTGCCCTCATTTTTGTCTGCGAGGGGGAGCACTCAGCAGAATGGCTTAAGGACAAGGTGCCCATGATATCCCCGTGGGAGGATGCAACCCAACTCCTGAAGACTGCAAAGGTATCAATATGGGTACCAGATCCTTAAGGATGTCCCTCCAAAGACTCTGTTCGAGAAAATAAGGGTCCAGAACCCAAAAGTCTCGACAGAGGATTGGAGGGTAATTAACCAAAAGGTCGTTCCGGAAGGACGAACTCTGGTGGTGGAGGTCGGAGAGAAGTCCATGAAGGCAATGCGAGAGCAAGGCCTGAAACTGTTTTTAGGGTTCTCGAAGGTCGCCGTCAGGGTAATCAAAGACCTTAAAGGCAATAATGGCAGCAAGATGGGGACTGGAAGTGCTGCAGATAAACCTGCAGCACAGTAAAGGGGCCACTGCTGTCCTGAGCCGTTGCCTGGGGAGACAGGAGGTGCACGTGGCCCGGATATAAGAACCCTATTTATATAAAGGGGGTGTATCGGGCCTCGGTGGTACTGGAGGTAAGCTGATTTATGCTAGAAATCTAAAAAACTCCAGAACATGCATTTATGTTAGAAATGGAATACCTTTCATACCAATGATGGATTTTTGTTCCAGGGACCTGATGACCATCAGGATGCAGCAACGTGAGGAAGGTATCAAGAGGGAAATTGTTTTGGCCTCAGCATACCTTCCTTACGAAGACAGCTCTCCTCCTTCTTTGGAAGTGAGGTGACTGACGGAAGCCTGCCATCGGCAAGGTGACGAACTGTTGGTGGGATGTAATGCCAATGCCCACAATCTATCGTGGGGCAGCAAGGACACCAACAGTAGAGGTGAGCACCTTCTTGAATTTCTCCTATCTAACAACTTGGAGATCCTGAATAGGGGTGATGAACCTACATTCAGGAATAGTAGAAGGGAAGAAGTAATTAACATAACTTTTGGTTCCATGATGATGGGAAGTTACGTCAAACAGTGGCATGTGGTCCTGGAGCCATCCTCATCAGATCACATGTATATTAAATTCAAAGTTGAAATGGGAACTAGACAGACCATGGCTTATAGGAATCCCAGGAAAACGGACTGGGAGACATATATGAGAGACCTTGACTTCAGCCTATCGGAAATTAAAACTTCGATAAGGAATCCAGCAGAGTTTGAGGAAGTAGCAGAGGCCGTAACCTCTGCTATGGTGACCTCATACCAGGACAAGTGCTCAGTCACCAAGAAGTGCACAAATAGGAGTGTGCCTTGATGGAATAATAACCTGAAAATGCAAAGGAAACAGGTACGAAGACTGTTTAACCTTGCGAGGCGCAAAGGACAATGGGCAAAGTATCGTGAGGCCCTTGTCAATTACAACCTTACCATCAGACGGGCAAAGGAGGCATCCTGGAAGGTATTCTGTGAGGAAGTGGAGGGCACGGCTGCTCAAGCGAGACTTCATAAAATCCTCACTAGGGTACCAACTAATCCAGGAGGAACATTGAGGAAGGAGGATGGGGAGTATACAAAGACAGCACATGAAACGCTGGAACTGCTCCTCAAGACTCACTTTCCTCAATATACTCTGGGGGATAACTCAGACAAGAATGCGATTCCTGAGAGACAACGGTTCTCTTTGGCTCTGCCGATAGAATGCAGTCTTTGGCTCGTATCTGGAATGCAGTCTTTGGTTCGTATCTGGAGTAAGCAATCAGATGATTCAGATGTGCAGAACCGATTTTGTGTTGTAAATATAAAAATTGCCGTTGTGATCAAGTGATCTCGGGATGACATAAACTGTAACTGTCCAAAAACCGTGATTTTTGTGAATGCTACTTTTAGATAGCTGCGATATTGGGATTTGTCACGGTTAATGCCGTAGTTTACGAACCCCAACTTAACTCTTTCGAACTTCACAAACTGCATTTTCTTCGAATTCTACGATTTATCACAGTAGATGCTATTCAATTGTGAGTCAAAAGTTACGACTAAATTTTACTTATGGTATCGTAAGTTTAGTGTCCCTCATCTGTATGCTTATCCACGCAGTAAATTTATCATCGATGTAAAGCGAACATTTTGTTGCCAATATTAGCACACTGAGCCGCCGATACCGTAATTAAATTTTAACCCTGTTCTCTTGTTGAAGCCATTCCATATTTCTCTATTTTTACCAAGTTGTCAATGAATTGCTCATGTGTTTTAAAGTTACTGATGTGTAAGTGAAAAAAGTGCTACGTCCGAATCATCTAGTTCAAAATCGTTTATCGCAGTATGGCAAAATATATCCATTTTATGAATGAACTATTTTTAGACATTTGGTAAAGAGTGTTCGAATTTCTAGTGAACCTACGCTATATGCTTTCGATCAACTTTTTGCAATAAACTTTATTTTGCATTCAGATACCTTTTTTCAGCAATTCTGAAAATAAATCAAATATTCAAAAAATATTCAAATGTTTGTAAAGCTTATGGGACTTAACTGCGGGATCATCAGTCCCTAAACTTACAAACTACTTATGAACTAACTTATACTAAAGACAACACAAACGTCCATGCCCGAGGGAGGATTCGAACCTCCGACACGGGTGGCCGCGCGATCCGCAACGTGGAGCTCTAGACCGCTCGGCCACTCCCGCGTGGCTAAATGTTCAAATGTTTGTAAATATATCGGACTCAACTGCGTGGTTATTAGTCCATAGCTTACAAACTACTTAAACTAAGGTAAACTAACCTAAGGACAACAGAAACACCCATGCCCAAGGGGGGACTCGAACCCCCGACGGCGAACGGCCGCGCGCACCACGTACGGAGCCTCAGTGCGCACGGCTAATTCGCCGCGGATTCTGAAAATAGTTATCACGTTTGAACATCATATTAAGCAATACAACAAAAGTCCTTGGGGACTGCAAAATGACTTCATAGTGCATTCGGACGTGTCTCGAAAAATGCAGAAATTTCTGGACATTGGCTTTAATAAAACTCGTTTTTCATTACGTTTTTCGATTTTTTGTGACTTTTTTGTTATTATTTTTTCAATCTGTTCGTCACGCCACCATCACATCAACTTGTTCCCTCTCAGTCATGTCACCTCAATTTGGAACTGGGGCTATGAATTACCATCAGTGGTACAAAAATTGGAGTATAGTGTCATACTTCAGAAAATAACAACAATAAAGTTAACGACCGACCCGACGAAAAGGTTATAATGTAAGTTCTTGATCAATTGTATGTGTTAAAGAGCTGAGAAGAAAAACAGCATTTCAGAATATCGAGATGAATTTGCCATTTAAAACATAGACTTATATACAAACACATAAGCCAATACTTGTAATGGAATAAATAGCTCTTGTTCATCTAAACCATTAAGTTTTTCCATTCTTTACACATATGTCATTAACAACTGTCTCTTTCATTAGATCTGATATATTCCGCTGTAAATATTTAATGAAAATTGCTTCCTTAATTAATGCTCTTATACAGCGCAAACCTCAGCTCTGGCCACATAAATAACTTTTTATTTTGAGATATCTGACCTCGCTTCAGAAACAACACTCAATGGAAAAAAGGAAAAATTACTTCGTAATGTTACATTTGCAGATTACCACGGAAGTAAATCACAGACATAAACTAAAAATGAAGAAGACTCGAAAAAAGCTACTAACATAGTTCTTAACAAGGCGGATATAGATTAACTGACTGGTGATCCCGCAGTTAAGTCCCATAAGCTTAACAATAGATTTACTTCTGACACTATCAGACGACGACGCAGTTAAAGCTATGTCACCGATAAACGTTGTGATGACTTGACATGGCATGACATGTTGTGTCTGATGTGATAGTTGAATTATCGAACAGCGTCAAGACGTGACTTTATTCTTAGAACCGTTTTCGACTGGTACCGCGGTTCTCGCCTCAAGTGTATCGTATAATAAGCCTCTTACAAAGTGGCTAGATACGTCCGCATTATTTGAAGTAAATTGATTTTTTATTGGGGGTGGGGGTGGGTATTTAGTCCGGAGTATGGTTTGATGCAGCTCTCCACCCTACTCTATGCTGAGCAAGCATCTTCATCTCCTCATAAGAAAGGCAACCACATCCATCTGAATCTGCTTACCATATTCGTCTGTTGATCTCCCTCTGCGATTTTTCGTCCACACACTTCTCTCCAATGCTAAATTTACGGTTCCTTGATGTCTAGGAATGTCTCCTACCAATCAATCCCTTCTTTTAATTAAGGTATGCCAAAAATGCCTTTTCTCCCCAGTTCTGTTCTGTACCTCTTCATTAATTACGCGATCCACCTACCTAATCTTCTGTATTCTTCTGTAACTCACATTTCTTCTTCAAATTTCTATCTGCTTTCCTCCACAATTTGCTCAATGTAAAAATTGTATAACTTTGCAGAAAAGCTACAACCCTGTCTTACTCCCTTCCCAACCACTGTGCCCCTTTCATGCCCTTCAACTCTAATAACAGCTGTTTCGTTAATGTAGAAGTTGCAAATAACCTTCCATCTTTTTTGGGATAAAAGCTGTTAATAATATTGAGCTGTAAAAGATAAAATAATATAGGAATTACGCACTTAATATGTGATAGTGACTACTTGGTAAGAGTGTTGTCTTTAAAATGGTTGAAGTTGGATTTCTGGGCGCGCTAGTCTAAGGTTTAACTATCTTTAAAGTAATTTGAGGGGATGTAGCTGGTTGTAAGTTGTAAATCATTTTTCCTGTTTCTTTTTTAGCTTCCCATCTTTCAAAATAAACATGTAATTATTGCAAAGCTAATTGCCTACCTGCACTTATTTGTTGAATAACTAAAATTGCTTTAAACTCTTTGCCTTCTTCACATCTGTTTAGTAAAAAGTAATATTTACTTTTTGTTCTTTCAGTTCGTCCAATTGAAACCTTAACTCACTTGTGGATATTTAATTCATATTTTAGTAAACAAAGTACAAATAAAAATGCAAGTATTTTAGCTGAAAGTATTTTAGCAAATACGACACGTCAATTTCTATAATGACTAATTATAGACTCGTTACTGTCGTTATTTTGATCACTGTTAAAATGGCGATCGAGTTTATGTTGGTTGCTCCAAGGAGCTCTGTAACTCGTCTGTTAGTCACTTGATGAAATTTAAACTCATTGTGCAGAACACTTGGAGGATGCAACAATTCCATTAAAGAGACTGCTTACACTAGACTTGTTTCAAATGACTGTAAATCTATCGGACTCAACCACGTGGTCATCAGTCCGTAGCTTACAAACTACTTAAAGTAAGGTAAACTAACCTAAGGACAACACAAACACCCATGTCAGAGGGGGGACCCGAACCCCCGACGGCGAACGGCCACGCGCCCCGCAGCACGGCACCCCAGCACGTACGGCTAATCCGCCACAGCCTAGACTTGTTTACCTTCTCATAGAGTATTGCTGTCCTGTGTGGAATTCTGAGTATACACGATTGACGGGTGACAGAAATTGTTCATAGAAGGAAAGCTCCTGTTGTATTATCTCGCCGCAGGGAAGGGAACCTTACGATATTGGGGACTGTAATGATTAAAAGAATTGAATGATAAAATATTTTGTCAATGTCCATCTCCAAACAGAAAAATTATCATTGTATAAAAAAAATAGTGTCAAGACAGAGCCCGTTAGGAGAGATTTAAGAATTCGTTTTTCCCACGTGCTGTTCGAGAGTGGAACAGTAGAGAAATAGTGCAAAAGTGGTTCAGTGAACTATCCAATTGACACTGAAGTGTGATACCGTAATAAATGCCTTGTAGATGTAGGTGTAAAAATCGGTTATCGACAGTATCTTGTTTCATAAGTTGCGTGCTATGCAACACTTCTTATTTGTGAACTTACCGAATCACTTGCATAAAAAAATAGAAAAGTAAGTATTCTCGGAAATGAATGTCAGAGTCGGCGTGAACGGCTCTGTCAGTAAGAGTATTTGCATTCAAAAAGCAGAGGTTCCACGTTCTGGTCCTGATCCGACAGAAAGCTGTAGTCTATAAGGAAGTACGGTATCAACTCTGCACTCTCTCCGCTGAAGACTGGAAATTCATTCTGAATAAAATTCATATCTGGACGCTGAAGGATAATAAATAAATAAATAAAAACAGAAAATATATAATAAATTAAATATTTATTGTAGCAGCGTTGTTACAATGCATATGTGGTCTGCTCAAGCGGTCGGGGCAACAGGGATGGCGTCTCCGGTGGCGACGTAACCGGACTCGTCGGCCTTGTACTTGATGTCGACGAGCTTGCCCTCGGGGCTGGTGTACTGGTATCCTCCGCTCTTGATCAGCACGTGGTCCTTGCCGTCAGGGGTGGGCTTCAGTTCGCCGTGCTCCACCACCGTGATGCCGTTGCCTGTCTGGTATCTGTTAGCATAAAAAAAAAAGAACAGCCAGCTTCCCATTGCTGAATTTCTAAACAATGGATAAACCGAGGTAAAGCCGCGACAAATTTCAGCTCAGTGAGGAAGGTCCAACTCTAGCTCAGATTCTGATTATTGAGCGAAAAATCGATGGAAATCCACAAGTGGGTACGTAATAAAACAAGTGATCCCAGAAGAAACTTAGAGGCCATAGTCAGAATTTTGTTTTGGGAGGGACTAGAGAGTAAAATCTGTAAATTATGGCCTATTGGAGCTTGTAAAGCGTTACAATAAAATTTAGGGGTCACTGATCCCCTTCATCTCCTCCCCCTTCGATACGGCACTGGTATACACAATGCTGTAAGTGGGGTACTCATCACGAAGGAACATTTACATTTTGGTAAACTTTTTCCAGTTTTATTTGATTGTAAATGGCGGTAATTGGAAACATGTTACGGAGTCTAAAAGTAAATTACAATTTTGATTTAAGCGAGCGTTGGCTGAGACTTTAGATCGACGCTACATTGCGACGCTTATACAATCAAAGTATCACTCCGCTGTCGAGTGATAAGATCTCATTGGGGCCAGAGCGGACAATGAATAAGGATGATTCGTTTCGCTCTGTTTCTCGTAGTTACTGTCGTAGTAAGTCACCTGGACGTATTGGAAGATCAGTCTGACTAATCTAAAGATTAAGAATATTGTGTTCACCGGTTGAATTACATAAAGCTGTGTCTTAACGTCTTTATAGACATAACAATGAGACTTGATCCCTCAGAAGAACTAACGAATTTCAGCGATGTGAAATGAAGCGGCATAAGGAACTGACTGATCTATCCAAGAAATTTTCTCGACAAGTTTTGATTTCTATTACATATAACGTTCTTTGGATAGTACCCGAGTCAGGCGCAGGAAACCTTTTGCAGACCAACATAAGCTAGTGGGCCACCTCGTCTTGTGAACTAACGCACCGATGTAAATTGCAGCCTTTTCCAAACACTCCATGCCAGCAAATTATGTTTCAAAACAGGTGTTACTGAGAGAAAATTTATTTTCATCCCCACTTCACATATTTTCATGTATTTACGCAACTTGAACATTTTTTCTTTACTTATAATAGCTATCTCTCTGTCCCCCGAAATTCTTCCGCGAAATTACGCTAATGTACCTGACTCATTGGTGTGAACTGAAACTACAGACATATATTTATGTACGTCTGTAATTGAAACGACAGAAACCAGAGAATACAGGCCTACTGGTGTCAACGATAAAACTACACTTGTCTGTATTTTCGATCTACGAACGATGGCGGATCGCGCATGTATAAACAAATATGGGTAAAGCATATTTGTCGGTTTCAAGCAACAGATGAAGTAGGCATATATGGGTGTTTTGCACTGAGGCGCTATGCTGTTAATTTGCCAATTTCGTACCATGTAGAAATTTTGTCTAAATCGCTTTGCAGTTGCTTTTGATCCTCTGTCGACGTCATTAAACGATAAACGACAGCATCATCCGCAAACAGTCTAAGGTAGTTATTCAGATTGTCTCCTAAATCGTTTATAAACACAAGGAAGAGTAGGGGACCTATAACGCTTTCCTGGGGAACGCCAGATATCACGTCTGTTTTACTCGATGACTTACCGTCAATTACTACGAACTGTGTCCTTTCTGATAGGAAATCATGAAAGAAGCCGCTTGTGAGCTACAGTGTCAAAAGCCTTCCGGAAATCCAGAAATATGGAATCTATTTGAGATCCCTTGTCGATGGCACTTATCACTTCATGTGAATAAATGGCAAGCTGTGTTTCGCAGGAGTGATAATTTCTGAATCCGTGATGACTATTGGTTAATAGATAGCTACTTTCGAGGTAGTTCATAATGTTCGAACAAAGTATAAATTCCAAAATCCTACTGCAAATCGATGTCAATGACATGGGCCCGTAATTTTGGGGATGACTCCTATTGCCTTTCATGAATATTGAAGTGACTTGGACAACTTTCCAGTCTTTGGGTACGGATCTTTCGCTGAGTTATCGGTTGTATATGATAGCTAAGTATGGAGCTATTGCATCAGCGTACTCTGAGAGGAATCTAGTTGGTATACAATCTGGCCCGGAAGATTTGTTTTTGTTTAGTGACTTAAGTTGTATTACTACTCCGGGAACATCTACTTCTAAATTTCGCAGGCTGGCAGCTGTTCTTGGTTTTGAATTCTGGAGTGTTCACTTCGTCTTCTTTGGTGAACGAATTTCGGAAAGCTGTGTTTAACAATTCTGCTCAAACAGTAATGTCATCGGTAGTATTACCGTTGCTATCACGTAGTGAAGGTATTGTTTGTGTTTTGCCGCTAGTGTCCTTCACACATGACGAGAATTTCTTTGGATTTTCTGCAAGATTACGAGACAAGATTTCGTTGTGGAAACTATTATAAGCTTATCGCATTGAAGTCCGTGCTACGATGCGCGAGGCCGTTCCCCGTCGGGGGCTCGAATTCCCCCTCGGACATGGATGTTTGTGCCGTCTTTAGTGTAAGCTAGTACATAAGTAGTTTGTAAGTTTAGGGATGATGACCCCGTAGTTAAGTCCCACAAGCTCTACAAATATTTGAATTTTTTATGCGTGTTTTGCGCTTGAAGAAACCTTAAAGCCTACAAATAATGGCTGTTGCTTGCTGAATAGAGTGTATTACATTCCAGTACCAATAGCGATGACAAACTGCAAGAAATAATATATAATTCACTGAAGAAGTTGCTAGAATCAAGTTTTTTTTTGGCAATGCCTATGATAGTCGCAGGAGAGCGTCAGAATGCTTGACGTAGATGCACAGATTAAGCCTAAACTCGACTGCTGCCGTTCCTGGTTCCAAATGTAGCAGAGATCTCTACAGAAACTGGATATGTAACTCATAGAACTGTAGCGGTGCTGCACATTCATATGGTTTCATATGTTTTGCACACGATTTCGTATTGCCCACCACGTTTTAATTTAGTAATCTAGTTTCCATCAGCTATTAAATGGCCAAGGTAAATGCTTACCTCTTGATTTGAAATTTATATATATATATATATATATATATATATATATATATATATATATATATATATATATATATATATATATAAATTTCAAATATATATATATATGAGGGGGGGGGGAATCTAAACGTATTTTCTGCTCGTTTCCTTACAATACTTCATAGCAGCCATATTTGAATTTGACAAGAAACGAAATATGAACATATATATATGTTTGGCATGCTCAGAAAGCTGAAGTTCAGCATCTAGGAAGTGTAGACATCAAGGAAGTGGATGCTTCGACCATAGGTACTAGTATACAGCGCAGAGCAGCTATCACATGGCGTGATACCGACATAGAACCACATGACAGTTGGCAAACATCAGCCGGATATAGGCTACAGTGTTGCGATTTTGAAGAATCACCACTATTTTAAACTAGTAATATTATACTTAATGTTATTACCCTCCCGAAAAACATTGTTTTCTCAACAATCACGTGGTATCGCTGTAGAGATGTGGTGCCATGAAAATGATGTCAGGTCCTTCGAGGATGGCAGCACATCCATATGTTTTGCACTGCCTGCCATGTTTTAACTTGGCAAACAAATTTACACCAGTTTGTGCGTGACAAAGAATTTCTTACTTCCATTTCTTGTTATGCTTTTTGCCAATATACTAAGTAATAGTCCGGTACGGGAGCCGAATCTATATATCTTTCCTTTGCGTATTCTAGTAACATTTCGTAGCATTTCGTGGTACGCTCAGACGGATTCGCAACATCCAGGTAGTACTGTGATAGTTACCGTCAATGTAACCTCTGATAGCAGCCGCCAGTACTGCATCAGTTAGATGTATGATAACGATGGATATTAGCGCAATACCGGATTTTCCTGGAGAAGTAACGTGATAAGTGCATCGATAAAATTTAACAAAAGAGTTCTATGAATTGATTGTAGTCGTCTCTACGGTGCAGGTCAGAGAAATACAGTTGAGTTAGTGTAAAAGGTTCGGATATCCACCTAATAGACAAACACCTGCATAAATATTAGCAACGCAGGCCAAAAAGCAGCCAGTTAATGATGAGGAGGTGGATTCTTACGAGAGGGAGTACTGGCCGTGCTCGTCGCGGACTTCCTGGCGGGACAGCACCTCGATGGGCTTGTCGGCCACCACTGCCGCCACGACCACGATCAAACACTGCGGAACAAAGAGAACACACTGTAAGTCAAAAAGGTAGAGCTTTTAACGTTCTCCCGCTCTGCAGAACACTCATAATCACCTTAAAATATATTTTACGCAATAAAGTCTGTCTGAACTTCCTTTGTAACTAGTAATGTTTTTGGAATATTTACAGCGAAAACGCCAACTAACGAAGAAAAAAAGGTTAGTCTACACCTTTCTCCCAAATGCATCCGATGATTTGAGCATGTAGAAAACATTTGACAAATAAAACTATCTTAGCGGTACTACAGTAATCAGCCCTGTGCTTTTCGAATTGTTGTTGTGGGCTTCAGTCCGGAGACTGTTTTGATGTAGCTCTCCACAATACCCTATCCTGAGCAAACCTCTTCATCTCCACATAAGAACGGCAACCTACATCTGTCTGAATCTGCTTACTGTACCCATCTCTTGGTCTTCCTCTGCGGTTTTTACCCCACACACTTCCCTCCAACGCTAAATTCACTGTCCTTGATGTCTAAGAATGTGTCAAGGTATGCCAGAAATCCCTTTTCTCCCCAATTCTGTTCAGTACCCCCTCATTAGTTACGCGATCCATCCACCTAATCTTCAGCATTCTTCTGCAGCACCACATTTTAAAAGCCTCTATCCTCTTCTTGTCCGCACTGTTTATCGTCCAAGTTTCACTCCCATACAAGGCAACACTCCACACAAATGCTTCCAGGAAGGACTTCCTTAGGCTTAAATCAATATTCGATGTTAACAAATTTCTCTTTTTCGAGATCTTATTTTTCGAATATGTATGTAATAATTATGTGAACAGGAGGAAAGAAGAACTAATACGAAAGTTTTACAGAATAAAATGATGGTTACCTCGAATAATGCTTAGTGAGGCCCGCACTGTTTATCGTCCAAGTTTCACTCCCATACAAGGCAACACTCCACACAAATGCTTCCAGGAAGGACTTCCTTAGGCTTAAATCAATATTCGATGTTAACAAATTTCTCTTTTTCGAGATCTTATTTTTCGAATATGTATGTAATAATTATGTGAAGAGGCAGAAAGAAGAACTAATACGAATCTTTTACAGAATGAAATGATCGTTCCCTAGAATAGGCTAATGCTTAGTAATGTGTACAAAATGTAGTATTGTATGTGATCTTCACCTACACTCACGCAATAAAATAAAATAAATATTTGATATGAAAAAAACAAAACAAAAAAACTATGTACTTAATCGACGAGATTATGCAAATGTTGTAGTCCACTACTTTCGTTGCTGTTTCGAATGCGTGACCCGAAGACAGCATAAAATTTATGCATATATCAATGCACAATAGCTCATCATTTACCCAATACGCGATTAATAAAAAGAAGCCTCTTCAGGTTTCTTTCCCAAATTTGGTTGGGATTTTTCAAACGCAATTAACACAACCAGTTACTAAGTTAGTACGCGAACACATTACCATCAATTATACCTATAGAAGTGTGACCAGGAAAAGTACTTACAACCAAAGCGACCTTCATACTGCTGGCAGGAGTCTCGGCTAGCTGGACCAGTGAGTGCTGGCTTCTCCTCGTGCGGCAGCCTTTAAATACCCCAGATGGTGGGCCTTGAGCACCTGTTGACCGCTGCTTCCCTTGTTATCAAAGATGTTTTCACAGCTGGCGCTTAACCCTTTCGAAGAATCCTACTTGATGGGCTAGCATGAATCTTGACAGTTTCGAACCTACAATTCACATATTTTATTAAAGGTTAATCCGGTGGCATAGAGAAAGAACAGTATGATTACACGAGATCACGTTTCCTACCGGGTAATTAGTAGGATAGAGATGAGTTAAGTCAATGTTACAATTTAAACTGCGAACGTGGGTAAGCGCCTATTGTACTATTGTAGACTGCAGCCGTACGATTCGGCGCAAAATACGCAACGCTTCCTGCCGAGTTTGATGTGAAGCGGAAAAAATAAAACACGAGCTGCGAAACCTCTGCATTACCCGAGTATATATTTTTTCCAGTATTAGAAACGAAATGTTAAATTTGAAGAATAATTCGTCTTCATGTAAAGAGCTTATAAAATATGAAACAGTGAAACAATGAAATATACATAATGAACAAAATCTTATAAGTGCAGTATTCAAACAAAGGAAGGCATTAATGAAAATACTGTAACGTACCGGGTCGTGAGTCGTTGCTTCTTGCAGTTATCGTGGATCGCGCTCTCGGTAGCGGCTGGCTGAGATTTCATGGGGCAAAACTAATCTGCTACAAATAACGTAGGCAACACCTAGAATTGCAGTTCATTGACACTTAAATGATTCATTAGTGCCCAGTTGTTCCCATTTATAGCCAGCGTAGAAGTTTCATTAATTACTATCACTAAAACCCTGTACGGGCGTTCCACACATCAATAATACAAATTGACACCGTTCGTATGTGAAATACAAAAGTTTGTGGTGTACGTTTGAAAGTGGCACAAATATGAAGGATTAATCTCTGTAGATATACTTTCTACACACTTAACCTTGAAGAACTTTTACATACTTGTTCAAAATTAAAGTTTAAAGTGACATGGATTGTGCCTCAGATCAAGGATGTAGCAAGACTCATTTACTTGCCGCAAAAGCTCCTATGTATATCATCCAACCAATGACACTGAAAATTACGGGTTGTTAATTGAGTTCATTACATTAATTATAATGGAAAAGTAAACAATTACATGCAACTGGCTATAGTAAAATATAGCGTAAATAATGCTGAGTAAATTGATATACAGATCTCTGTTAAATTAAAATTGCCTCACTTTTAAATACGTATGTCTAAATAGGTTTTTAAACAATTACTTCGAAATAAATGGTAATTATACACAAACTAATGAGGGCACAACTTTCCTAACATTCCTTGTGAAACATAATAATACCTACTTTAATATTATGAGAAAAAAATGTAATTAGTTTTATCAGAGATACTAATTAGCCTAATATATTACCTATAACAATATGCCTCTTGCATGAACTACAAATTTATAAGTGCAGTATCCAAACAAAGAAAGGCAGTAATGAAAATGCAAATGACATGTAACACTCATATAATTCAAAATTTGACTGTTAACAATACGTCTTGTTACTTGTCCAGGACCTAGTATGAATAAGTTCTTTGGTGAGACCAAACTTGAGCAAACGACATGAAATCGTCCGTGTGAGAAATAAGTAGATGTCAAATCCACTCTGCTGTATTTAATAGATCGCTCCTGGCATTTGCTAAACTTAATATAAAATGCAAGTCTGGCTGGAAACTGCAATCTTTCGAAGTTAAAAGGTATATCTGTCGGAACGAGGGGTATTCGTGGGATGCACGTTGTTTCATTTTCTCCTTCTTCTTGGAGGATGATAGCTTCATTCACGTGACCCATAAACTTCCTAACACACAGTTTCGTACCATTGCCAAATTTCGGAGGATTGAATTTCGTAGTAAAGTAAGTGGCGATTCAACTTTCAGTAATAGTCGATATGGCGGTCAAGTGAGTTCAGGAACTCTGTTGGGAAATTGAGGGCTTCGTCGATATTTACCATAGTATCGATGGACCTGCATTCAGTGACTTGATCTGATAACAGGGCGCCGCGACTGGAGTGGCCGAGCGCATTGAGGCGCTAGGCTCCGAAGCACGAGGCCGTTCCCCGTCGGGGGTTCGAATCCTCCCTCGGGAATGGATGTTTGTATTGTCTTCAGCATAAGGTAATTTATAAATAGTTTGTTAGTTTAGAGACTGATGAAGCCGCAGTTAAGTCTTATAAGCTTAACAAACATTTGATAACAGGGCAAATATTTGAGTGTTTGTTTTGTATATGTTTTCATTTTTAGGACCAAGAATAGTCCTCTCTGGCAACCACTTCAAATTTTGATTGTTTTCTGAAATAGCCGGATAGACTGCATTTGTTAGCTCTGTCGCCATAATTTTGCAAAAATATGATGACGAGTTGTGGTTGCTCTACTTTCTCCAAAATCTAGTAGTATTTTGTAGAACATTTGTGTACTGTATTTTCACGTTTTTTTTACTTTTTGCACACATGGCCAGGAAAGTGAATGCTTCACACAGGCATGGATTTCGTCAGCTGGTGTTGGATGTGCGATGACTGGCCGAGTTTGTCGGGTGTCTCCACAGAGGACTATCAGAGCTCCTCCCATTATTTGTGTTTTCCTCTTAAATCTCCTAAAGTAACATCAAGTGCCTCGTTGGCTTTATTGTGAGCCTTGGTATGGCATCCGTACGATTAATTTACATACTTCGAGCACCTGCGTTCGACCACGTTACACTAGCTGAAGATTCAAATGTTTGTATAGCCTATGGGACTTAACTACGGGGTCATCAGTCCCTAAACTTACAAACTACTCATTAACTACTTACGAACTAGGACGGCACAAATATTCATGCCCAATGGGGGATTCGAACCCCCGACCGTAGTGGCTGTGCAGACCGTGACTGGAGCGCCTCAGTCTCCTCGGCCACCGCGGCCGGCACTAGCTGAAGACCCGGCGTTGCCCGTGTATTTCTTTATTTGAATCTTCTGTTAATACGCTTCCTCTTCCCTCCACTGTTTGTTCATCATTTCCTCTCCCCTGTATTTGTTCATTTCCTCCGCTTCTCTCGCTTCAAATGTTCAAAGGATGTTCAAATGTTTGTAAATCTATCGGACCAAACTGCGTGGTCATCATCCGTAACTTACAAACTACTTAAACCTAGGTAAACTAACTTAAGGACAAACACACACACCCATGCCCCAGAGAGGACTCGAACCTCCACGACGAACAACCGCGCGCTCCGCAGCGAGACGCTTTGGACCGCTCGGCTACTCCACCGCGGCTCTCTCAGTTCATCTCTCCTCCCCCTACATATGAAAAATTATCCGTATTTACGAATTTTCGTGTTGATCGATGAAACGGTATCGAACACTATTGAAGATATCTTAGACAGCGATGTTTCTCTTGTTTGGAAGCTATAGGGTGCAAAATTACACCAATTTCGGAATGAAACTGTAGACTAATGTTGACTTCTGTTTAAAGTACCTTCCGCCACGCAAAGATTAGTGGTGAATGTCTTACGCACATTACATCATATGAAAAAGAGCTTCTACAAATTAGTTTAGACTGACGAGCAGTACAATAACGTTCCTCACATAGGCGAATCCAGGGGTGGGGGGGCTAAGGGTCGTTCGCCCCCCCCCCCCCCCACCATTCTCCAGCAGCTCGCCTTTTTATTATTATTATTATTTTTTTTTAAGAATCCGTAGCTAGCGTGCTATCACTGTACTGAGTCTTCAAAACGGCGAGACTTTTGTTCGATTGGGCGTGTGGTAAAAAGGGGTGGCCGGTACTAGAGTCTTTCTACTGAGCCAGAGTTTAGCTGACGATGAGAATGTTTTCAACCAATTCCCCCCCCCCCCCCCCCTCCAGCAGCCCGTTCTGGATCCGCCCCTGGTCCCTCAGGAATGCATCCAACGACTCTATCAAAGTCAATCTGGATAAGGTCCAAAGGTGAGCCATGCATTATTGATTTGTTTTATTTGTGTAGCTCTTGAATTAATCATCCATTCTGAAATTGTAGAATTTGTTTCCATGTCCATATCCACCGATTTCCGTCCAGTTCGAATAACTGAGGTGCTTAGAATAATAACGGCAGATCCAAACCAAAGTTCATTCTGAGAAAAATCTCATTTTCTATTTCTTTCCACAACGTGCGAAGTTGTGAACATTATGACTTAATATTTTCAAGGTCTTTAAAGTAAGGGTTTTAAGTCTCCTTGCAAATTCTTGAACCATTGTGATTAATAGTTTTTCTGGTTTTGTGTTTCTTTATTTAAACAATATATATATATATATATCATGGACAGCATCTTGAAGAAGATTTTTATACAAAATTGTGATACATGAGTGGTATTTATTACAATACTTTCATCAGGTCACTGTAGTTATCCTTCTTTGTCTTTTCGCCGCGGCGGATTAGCCGTGCGTACTGGAGCGCCGTGTTGCGGTGCGCGCGGCCGTTCGCCGTCGGGGGTTCGAGTCCCCCCCCCCCCTCGGACATGGGTGTTTGTATTGTCTTGTTAGTTTACCTTAGTTTAAAGTAATTTGTAAGCTACCGACTAATGACCACACAGTTGAGTCCGTTAGATTTACAAACATTTGAACATTTTTTCCCTTAATCGTTTCACTGTACTTCTGCTATAACTTAAACAGTGAAACATGTGAACTTTTACCGCGTTTTCTAAAATAATTTTTTTGATGGACATCCAAGTCAGAATAACATACACCAAATTTAACAGTATCAAGATTATAATGTTTCACAATAATGTATGTAGCCTTACGTAATAGTAATGGAGCAGCATCAACATTTTTTATCTTATTACAAAGTTTGAAGTAACAACATTCTGTATGTGAACAAAGTCTTCCTTGTTCATTTTGTTGATGGTTAAAGAGTTTTGTACTTTTTCTGCTGCAATAACATCACAGCATTGTGTAGGGCTGCACACACACGCTGCAGCTTCCTTTCCTTCTTCTCAATCCTTATCTGACACCTGGTACGAAAAGTCTTTGTGTTATGAACTTTAATTTTCACCAAATAAATCGAAAGGGCGACAATATATATATATATATATATATATATATATATATATATATAAAACAAGAACCGATATAATCACAGTCACATGAAGCCCATTTTCTGACCATACATTCATAACTGCACTATGATCTTTTACCATGTGAACACCAAAATTATATACGTTCATAGCTGACGCATGTAAACCACTGTTTCTGTCGAAATGTTGTATGTGGGAAGAACTTGTTGAAGATCAGCAGTTATGAGTAGAACAGAACTCTTTTCAGTTTTTCACAACTGAATGTCTTGGTTCACAATTGTCACTTGCGCTAAGTGCAGTTGTTTTGTAACCGATGGTTCAGTGCTGTCGAGGTGCTCATCATTTGGCTGCAGTACTTCAATGGTCTGTTTGTATGACTTCCTCTTCTACCATCTGCAGGCACTGGTGCACCGAGATCCACAGCTGAATGTGATGCAGAAACATGTAATCCCGTAAAGGAACAAAATGAGCTATTGTCACGCGCTGTTTAGAATGTTAATTTTCACAATAGTAGCTTTCTTTTATGTTACTGCGCCAATATATCACACCCATGCCCGAGGGAGTACTCGAACCCTCGTCGGGAATGGCCGTCAAGTCCAGGCATGACGCCTCAGACTATGCGGTTATTCTGTCAATAAACAATGTAACACATGACCTGACAAAATAACTTAATGTTTATACACACAAGCTTCTTACCTCGAACCGTCGCAATACAACATACAATAATAATACCAAATAGATTCAAGAATTCCTTCAGTGGCTCTGCTTCTTTCTTCGTCATAACATGATATTTTTACATGCCTTTCGAGACTCATTTTTCTCTATTAAATTAATCAAACGTACAGTAATGCCAAACAGATTCAGCAATTCCTTCAGTGGCTTGCTTATTTCATCATAGCGTGATATTTTTAGGCTTTTCGTCCCTGAGAAGTCTATCGTTTCTGTAAGCATTTCGAGACTCGTTTTTCTGTTTTAAATTAATGAAATGGGGATAAGTCCATAAAATTCCACATGCAAATGTATCCTACACATCGGGAGAAAAAAATTGAAACATGCAAGTTGAATCGGGAAAGATTTCCCCAATTGTTATGATTTTTTTCCCGAACCGCTATGGAATTTCTTGTTACATACGATTTGTCACTATTTCTTCAGAATTCTTTTTTTGTTCATTAACCATTCACTTGCCTTCGCACTTCTTTATTTACATTTTTTTCTTTTTTGGTGATACGTTAGCGGGGTTGAGATATGCCATTTTTACACTAAAATGTGTTCGCCGGCCGCGGTGGCCAAGGGGACTGAGGCGCTTCAGTCACGGTCTTCACGGCCACTACGGTCGGGGGTTCGAATCCCCCCTCGGGCATGGATATTTGTGCCGTCCTTAGTTGTAGGTAGTTCATATGTAGTTTGTAAGTTTAGGGACTGATGACCCCGTAGTTAGTCCCTTAAGCTTAACAAACATTTGAACATTTTTGAAAATGTGTTCGTTTGACTAAAGACAAGCTTTAAAAGTGAAAATGAGTGCTTCGGCATATCCCAGTTCGTTGTATAGTTCATTATGTGTAAGACAGATGACTGGAATGCACAGTCATGATTATATCTTAATATTCGAGATCAGTTGTGTTCTGCCGTTATTATTCTGACCGCTTCAGTTCCTTCGTAGAGTGACTGGTTCCTTCTCTCAAAATGTACAAAGAAGAAACGCAGTTTCAAAAATTCTCGAACAGTTCTCCGCCGATCTATTACCTTAATAAGCAGTCAGACTAACATAGGCTGTTTTTAAACGAGACTGCAGATTTTCTGTGAGAAAGACCGTGAAAATGTGCGGATTCATTTCCTTTTGTCAGTCGTTTCTGACTCCGATACCAACACAAGCAAAACATTAGAATAATTATTATCCTATACATACTGCTTTTCTGTATACAGAACTTATGTTGACCACCCTAAATAACTGTTTCTCCAGATGAAAATTACAAAATGTTTAAAGCACATGTGCTTTGCCGTCAGGGGAACATTAATCATTATGATTGCCTTTTTTGTAGCATTGTTTTTTACAAAGACATGAACAGTGGTGTGACGTTTTTAAATGGCACCCTGTATTTTTTATTCGGTAATTCATTTCCTCTCCTAAAGACCTATTCAAAAATGTATCATAGTATTTACTGAAACACATCGTTATTAGCCAGGGATCACAAACTCTTCCACTTGCTGGAGTTGTCAGAAAACAAATGAAAACCAATAAAAACATAACACAAAATTGACTTTGACACTCCTGTACCACTGCCCAAGAGTAGAACATTCAAAGGTGCTCAAAGTGGTGACCCCTGACACCGATACACTGGTGCACTCGTTCAATGTAAGAATTATTTACTGCTTCCAGTGTTGCCTGCTGAAGAGAATTACAAGCAAGCACGATACGTTCCTGTGAGTCCTCTGGAGTTGTTGGAATATCTCGATAAACGTCTTTAATGCATCCCCAAAGAGAAACGTCCAAGGATTTAACTCAGGAGACTTAGCAAGCCAAGTAACTGTCCCTCCTCGACCAATCCATCTGTCAGGATACCTTCGGTTCAGAACACGACGTACAAGCAAGGTATTATGTGCTGGACATCCATCGTGTTGATACCACATAAGCATTCTGGTCCTTAGCGCCACTTCATCTGGAGGAGGATGAACAATTCGTCTAAGGAAGTTGGCATACAGCTAATGTTAAAAATCGATTGTGAAAGTGAAATATACCATCAGATACATAACTGAAAAATAGCTTCTTACCTTGTGAATACAGCAACCAGCCACTACCAATTTCTTTTGAGAAAACTAAGTACGCCATAACTTTTTCTTTCTTAACTAATGCATCTAACATTAGCATTAACGTATCTAGCAAGAACATTAGCATTTTTAATGCTGTAAGCCAAATACCTTGCAGTTGCGTGAACTGTTCACAAGTCAACAACTATTGTCATAGAGTTCAACTTCGCAATGTGCATCCAGTGTCGCTATATGTCATTCATATATGGAATTATACACAGTTCTGCTTACCCCTTTCAGTTGTTGTACCCGTATGTAAATCAGATTACTTTTAAATTCTGCGTTACAAGTTGCTAATATTAATTCCATAAACAAAAATTGGAACAGGAGTGAGGCAACTAATTTCGTGACAAAATAGTTATTTTACAGAATCATTAAATGAAACTTTTTGAACTTCCTGTCCACCATTACTGCCCAAAGTAGCTCCTTTTTAAGAGCTACCAGTATTGTAAAAGCCTGTTATTTATATCATTCAATCCTATATTGTCTTGACTGACAGACTGTTAAGCAAGAGTAACTGTCTCTGAACACAAGTAGTAGGGCTACTTGAATTCCTGATAAATGTAAATGGGAAGACAGTATTCGATCTTTTTATTCCTTTCTTAAATTGATTTGTGCATTTAAAGGCTGAACAGCTCTTCACCTTCGTGCTTCATGCACACTGTAATAATCGAACAATACAGATGTGACTATCAATTGTGCCTATATCCCGCAATAGCTATTTAATACACAATCTACCTGCTAACAACACTCATATTTTTCTGACGCTTGCCACTACCATGGCGGCCAGCCGAAGGTTCAAATTATCTCACGACAACAGCGCCGTTAGAGAGATCAGTTATTTTTACAAGGTCTTTGATAAAAACCTTACTAACTGGAATGGAACGTAGTGTCAAAATTTCGAAGGAATCGGACAAGATTTATAAATAAAGAGTCATAAATCGCCTGCTCAATGGACGTCAAGCCTACGTCACATAGATCTCAAGATGGTCCTCTAAACAGGCCTAAACCGGTTATCATTTGTATAAATGACTTTTTTTGCGATTTGTGACTGTTTTTATTTATAAATACTTTCCATAAGATCGCCGTTTTGCCAAAATATATGTTTTCAAAAATTTTCAATCGGTCAAGAACTTTCGGTTTTGCACAAACGAACATTTACATTTTCATTAATATAGATTTCTTTTAAATTCTGTTAATTTTTCATGCCAGTGCCGATAATTTAAATGACAGTAACAATACATGACTTCTATTTCAGCCACAGAAAGAAGAGTATGAATACTATATAACTGATATAACATTTATAATTGTCTTCAAAAGTAGAAAGCCAAGATCGCAATATAATTATTTATTTTAGGACTGCCGATTTCAACGGGCTATGCCACCTTCATCTGGTCATATCATATTATACAATGTGGTCATCTTACGTTATTTAAGAAATGGAGGGTAAATAGTATGTGTAACATATCACTTAGTTTATGATTTAACTCATGTGTTTTATATTTCGACTAAGCGCTATGTTGCACGTACTATTTAACTTCAATTTTTTTAATAACATAAGATGACCACATGGTATAAGTTTATGTGACCAGATGATGGTGGCATAGCCCGTTGAAACCGGTCATCATAAAATAAATAATTAAATTGTGATCTTGGCTTTCTACTGTTGATCTACTATCATATCGCCTCCACAACCTACGATGTCAGGTAATGTCAATAACATATATGATTATATTACTGAAAGTACATGTACCAGATGATTGCAATCATAAACTTTGATTTACTGACAAACTATGCGTTCATTCCAGGAACTGACACTCTATGGACCCATTCCAAATGAACAGAAATCACCCCAGTATACCCGTGTGTCTAGGTGTTGTTGGCGTAAGGATCATTTCCTCACTGCCGATGCTGTAACAACGTTTGACCTCGTGCGGGCATCCGGTATGGCGACCGTAAGAAGGCTATGAAGGATAGAGGCGTTACTTCCAAGCGCGCAGCTAGTGGGAGTTCAGAATGGACGACAAGCGTATCCGGGTATTCAAGAAGTTAAGATGACTTCAGGCCCAAGGCGGGAAACCCGGGTCCCCGGGTCCGGCAAATCTGTTGCATGGAGGACTAAGTGGGGGGGGGGGGGGGGGTGGACCACCCCAGGCCTCTGGGCGGGGGGGGGGGGGGAAGGGTGAATCTCGAATGCAAACTTTTTTTATTATTAATACATCTATTTCAAAGTGTTTTTTTCTTTTTTTTCCGCCCTGTGCCTCCGACAACCTTAGTCCGCCACGGATCTGCTACACAACGTTACTCAACCGTTGTCATTTCAGACAATCTAACTCTTCATTATACAATGTTCAATAACACTTGTAGGGTTTAAAATTGCAGCTATTTCTATAGACACATCGAGATTACAAAGCAAAAAAAAAAAAAAAAAAAAAAAAAAAAAAAAAAAAAAAAAAAAAAAAAAAAAAAAAATTGACTCACCGTGAAGGAATGTCCAATGAGACGGTAGATCTGATGTGCACGTACAACAAGGGATTACAGTTGTATCAGGAACTTCCAGAAAGAACCAAGTCCACACAAATGATCTTTTAACAGTACCTGATTTTTTAGATGTTGTTTGTTGGATTTAGTAAGAAATGGACCCAATTCCCATTAATTCCGTTGGCTGTAATGACACACTTCCTCTCGAACTTGCAAAAGGTGCCAAGATCGAGACTTTTTTTTGACAGACACGGTCGTTTTGAGACGTCATTCATAACTTTTATGTAGCAGAGACGTTTCATTAGTAATTAGTTTAAAAGAATATACACAAAGAGAGTATTTTGAAATTATTGAGAACTCTTTTAGAAAAAAAGGGCACTCCTGTAGTAGAAACTGAACACATCGCCGACTTACATGAGAATACAGCTGACTTCTTACAAACTTCAAAAGGGAGAGTTATTTGCAAAAACAGCCAATTGCTATACACATATGATTAGAAAATGCCTGCATTATACTACAGTGAATGATTTAACTATACTTTTCTTTGAGGGAATATTAGCTTTGGCAGTTACCGAAGGAGAGGTCTTGGTAAATTCACGTTTCTTATCAGTTATGCAAATAAATACCTTTAGTATGTTACAATAAAGTAACAGTTATTCGATGATGTAAAGAACATCTTAATATATATATTTCTTCTGTCCGCGTGTTTGTCACTAAAAGCCCCCTAAACGGCTGGACCGATTTTCATGAAAGTTTCCGTGTGTGTATAAGGGGATTCGAGAATGGTTTAGATTCACAATTTGGTCCACTGGAAAATGATTGTTATTTAATTTTTATTTGTAAGTAGTTGTTGATTTTGGAATGTTTTACATTGGATCCGGCAGACTGCGCTACCATCACAGTATCAAATATTGAGTAATATTCTATTTTAATTTTAGTTTGTACCGACAGTTAGTGCTGCGATCAGATTAAGAAAATATTTCGTAATTTCGTGTTATTATTGTGTTGTTTTAAATCGTGTCCTAATGAAGATATTACATCCGGCAGACTGCGCTTCATCGCAGTATCAACTATTGAGTAATATCTTATTTTAATTTTAGTTTGTCCCGACAGTTAGTGATTCGATCAGATTGAGAAAAATTTCGTAATCTCTTTATCACAGCCGGCCGCGGTGTCCGAACGGTCTGTGGCGCGCCAGTCACGTTCTGCACGGCCACCACGGTCGGGGGTTCGAATCCCCCCTCGGGCATGGATATTTGTGCCGTCCTTAGTATTAGTTAGTTCATAAGTAGTTTGTATGTTTATGGACTGATGACCCCGTAGTTAAGTCCCATAAGCTCTACAAACATTTGAACATTTGAATCTTTATCACATTTACGTGTATTCCAAACTGGGCTGAAATTAAAAATTTGCTGTTGGCAGGTCAAACATCGACGCATCGCCATGATATCACTGCACGTCTTTAAACAAAAAATAAAATCTTTGTTGAATTTGGTTGCACATCACTCGATCTTTGGTGAAACACGTTGTTGGCTTTACTCTGTTGAGTGGCAAAAACGAAGTTTATCTCATGGCCATATTTTGATTGATAAAGTACGCCCAGAAGAAATTTAGTACGGAATCGAAGTCAGTGTATTTTTTTGTTATTAAATTTACCCGTATGTTGATTAACAACCACCCTATTTCATCTTCGATGAGTTACTCATATTCGTTGTGTATTATTTTACAGTATGCCACGTCTTCGTGCAAGAACAAGAAATATTTATCGACGTACTCGGAACGCGCAATTGGTCCATGATCGTCAATTAAATACAACAGTTGAAGACCACTTGACGGATAACAGAAATGTAAGAGATCAAGTTGCATGTACACGTGCAAATGAAAATTTCGAACACCGCACTCAAAGTCTTCGTGCTAATGCATTAAGACAACAAGAGGCACGTCAACGAACGACCAACGAATATAGAAAACGTGACCAAAGGCGAGTGCAAGATAGACGAGTATTGGCACGAGCATCGCTTAATCGTCTCGCGTTTGAATATAATCCTGAAATAGATTATTCATCACATGCATTAATCACGATCGGTACTATGGATAAAGAGTTGTCAACATTTCATGCTTTCAAGTACCAAGCTGAATCAGCTGGTTTATGTTGCACATAACCACCACCAGAACCTTTAAAAACACTTTTAGCTGTACGGAAAATCGATAAATTCAATTCATGCTTCCAAATGACATCATTTGGAGCAACAAAAATTGTTCATAATGAAGATGGTCTGTAATTTTGAATCTACATTCAAAATTCAAGGTCAAGTGTACCACCAAATTGGTTCATTGCTTCCAATGCCTGATGCCGATCCTAAATTTTTACAAATTTACTTCACGGGCGATGAGGAGCAGCAATCACATACACGCTGCGTTTACAACCACATAGATCAGATGGAGGAACGAGAAATTGTAGACATTTTGGAAACGGTTTTGCAAAACCATAACCAATTAATACAAATGTTCAAGACCCTTTCTGGCAGACTGAAAACCGATAACTACGTCTTTATCATTAAAGCTGACAAAGTGCCCTATGAAGAGCACGCAGGCACATATAATGTTCCATCTATCAATGAAGTTGGCTGGTGACCCATGTGAACGTCGAGACATTCGTATACAACACAGAGATAATACGATGCAAATAATTCAAGACAATCATCGTTCTTACGATGCTTTGCAGCATCCGTTGATATTTTGGTAAGGAGAAGATGGATATCATTTAAATATTAAACAAAGGAATCCAACAACAGGTACAACTTATAGATTACTTTATAATTCTTTTTTTTTTTGACAATTTTTGTTTTTGTTTATCTTATAAATATATTTATTTACCGGTGAAGAACTGGCCAAGAAGGTTAGTGCTATGAACTTCTACGCATATCGATTGATGATACGTGCTAATGAACATAATAACATCCTCCGATGCAGACAGCTATTTCATCAGTACATTGTCGATATGTATGTAAAAATCGAAAGTGAGAGATTACAATGTGTAAAATTTAATCAAGCAAAACCTCGTGCTGAGGAGTACATTCACTTGCGTCATGCCGTTATCGGTAACATAGATGCAACGAAAGACATCAACAACATTGGTACCGCATATATTCTCCCATCATCATACATTGGTAGTCCGCGTCATATGCAAGAATATATTCGAGACGCCAAAACTTACGTCCGCGCATACGGCCTACCAGATCTCTTTATCACATTTACGTGTAATCCAAACTGGGATGAAATCAAAAATTTGCTGTTGTCAGGTCAAACATCGATGCATCGCCATGATATCACTGCACGTGTCTTTAAACAAAAATTAAATTCTTTGATGAATGATTACACATCACTCGGTCTTTGGTGAAACAAGTTGTTGACTTTACTCTGTTGAGTGGCAAAAACGAGGTTTACCTCATGCGTATATTTTGATTTGGCTGGTGAATAAAGTTCGCCCAGAAAAAATTGACAAAATTATTTCAGCGGAAATTCCAGATCGGAATGTTGATCAAGAATTGTTTGACATCGTTACTACTAATATGATCCATGGTCCATGTGGTACTCTTAACATGATGCCACCATGTAAGGGCAATGGAAAATGTACGAAACGTTTTCCAAAACCATGTCAAACTGATACTATCTCAGATATTGACGGTTATCCATCTTACCGGCGTAGAGACGTAAACAATTGCGGTCAATCATATGAATTACGTGTGTCAAACGGTGTAAGAGTAGATATTGATAATCACTGGGTGGTTCCATATTTAGCATTGCTGTGCAAAACCTATAAAGCACACATAAACGTTGAACTATGCAGTCCGGTGAAGGCAATCAAATACATTTGTAAGTGATAAAGCTATATTCGCTGTTCAAAATGTAAACGACAATGACGTAATAACACGTTATGAAATGGGTCGATACATAAGGAGCAGCGAAGCTATTTGGCGCATTTTTTCGTTTCCTATACGTGAAAGGGATACTGTTGTTATACATTTGTGAATCTTGAAAACGGACAGCGCTTTTACTTCACAGAACAGACTGCACTGCAACAAGCTTTAAGAGCTCCAACAACAATTCTTACTGAATTTTTCAATCTTTGTAGTCGACAAGATGTTGTTGGTCAATTCGCAAAGACATTAATATATACTGATGTTCCTAAATTTTTTACAGGGAATAAACAATCAAAGAAGTAAATGAGGCATTCCAGTCCCAGGATTCGCCGACATATTGATGACAAATACTTTAGGACGATTATATACAGTTCATCCTAACCAACTCGATATTTTTTAATTTTTTTTTAATTTTATTTTACGTTTGTTATTGGTTAACGTTCCTGGACCGATATGCTTCCAATATTTGCGAAACGTCAAGGGTACATTATACGACTCTTTCTTCGATGCATGTCGTGAGTTACATTTATTGGAGGATGATAACCTTTGGGATTTCACACTTGCAAATGCAGCACTGAGCTCATGTCCACAACAAATTAGTCAGTTATCTTCAATAATATTAACAACGTGTTTTCCGTCTGAAGAATCTGCTCTGTGCAACAAATATAAAGAGTCAATGAGTGAGGATATTTTGCATCGGATTAGAAGTACTAATCAAAATCTCAACATTGAATTCTTCGCAGAAATATACGAGTCATTAATAATGATTGAGGATTTTATATTCTTATTTCGAACATGCCGCTCATTCATTTCGGCATGCCAGCGCCGAACCGCCCAACAGTAGATATCATCAACAGTGATGTTCAACGTGAACACCAGTTCGATAAGACTTCTTTGGCTATTTTTGTTGCTAATAATGAACAATTGCTTACTGCTGAGCAACGAAATGTATACGATCAAATTAACTTATCAATTGCAGCACAACAAGGTGGATTTTTATTTTTAGACGCACCAGGTGGCACTGGAAAAACATTCCTTATCTCACTGTCACTTGCATGCATTCGATCAAAACATCATATTGCATTGGCCATTGCTTCATCATGCATTGCAGCAACGTTACTTGATGGTGGACGGACTGCGCATTCGGCACTTAAATTACCTTTGAATGTCCATAAAAATCCCGAAGCAATGCGTAACATAAAGAAGCATTCAGGCATGGCTGAAGTTTTGAGGAAATGCAAAATTATTGTCCGGGATGAATGTACAATGGCCCACAAGCATTCGCTTGAAGCTCTCGACAGGTCGCTGAGAGACATCAACGGTAATGCTAGGCGGTTCGGTGGTGCTCTACTGCTGCTGTCTGGTGATTTCAGATTAACATTAGCAGTCATTCCACGTTCAACATATGCAGACGAAATAAACAAATGTTTGAAAGAATCCTATCTATGGCGAAGTGTCACTAAATTATGCCTTACTATTAATATGCGAGTTCAACTTCAAAAAGATCCGTCAGCGTCAAGATTCTCTGAACAATTGTTAGACATCGGCAACGGTAAAATTGAGTTGTATGAAGATACTCAATATATTTGACTTCCAGAGAATTTTTGTAACATGATGGCTACTAAAGATGTGTTAATAAAATCTTTCCAAATTTGAAACATACCAACCATGGATGGCTACGAGAGCGAGCTATTTTAGCCGAAAAAAAAAAAATAGATGTTGATGCCATCAATTTCAAAATACCACAGTCATGGGCTGGTAATGAATTAACATTTAAATCGATTGACACTGTCGTTGATCCTGACGAAGTTGTCAACTACCCTGTAGAATTTTTAAATTCATTTGATTTACGTGGAATGGCACCACATAATTTGCCACTGAAAATTGGCTCACGTATAATTTTGCTTAAAATTTTAAATGCCCCGAAATTGTGTAATGGCACGCGATTAGTTATAAAAAAAAATCATGGGCAACATTCTTGAAGCAACTATTTTAAGTGTAAAATTCCAAGGTGAAGTTGTACTTCTAACACGAATCCCAATGATTCCTTCAGATTCACCTATACCATTCAAACGTTTACAATTTCCAATCCACTTGGCATATGCTATGACAATAAACAAGTCACAAGGCCAAAAAATGACAATTTGTAGCTTAGATTTAGAAAATCCGTGTTTTTCTCACGGCCAATTATATGTTGCATCTTCCAGAGTTGGAAAACCATCAAACTTGTTTGTTTATACTCCTCAAGGATTAATAAAAATATTGTACATCCAATGGCACTACGATAAATTAAGTTTTTGTAAATTAAAAAAAATATGTGTAAAATAGTTTGAGTGTAAGTTTTTTTACCTTCAATTAAAACAAGTTAAAGTTTTCATTTAAGATACTGCTATTTATTTAACACGGTTATTCGACATTTCACTTCACTTATACAATATACACATACTCACACGCTATCAATTGGTCGAATTATGATAACTGTACATGTAATGACGTTAGATATTGTAATAACTTTATAATAATAATTTTCATCAAAAGATGCGGGTAGTTTCAGCTTATTTAAGAAAGTTTGAATTTTTCGAATGAAATATGTGTGTACATAATATAAATATTGGGACAAATAAGCATCACAAGTAATAATCTCACTAAAAACGAATGTTCATTTGCAAACAGTACCATGTTAAGCTTTTTTAAGAGTTCATAATGGTATAAAAATAGACAATTTATTTCGAATGCAAGATTGTAGGTTAACCAATGAGATTTTCAGTTACCTCTGGACTAAAAGTCTACAACGAGCTGGCTCAACAAAGTAACATGCATTTAGAAAGAAATAATAATAATAATAATAAAACAGAATATGTACTCAACATATAAGTCTTTCGGGAAAAAAAAAATTGAAAATGGACGGATTCCAATGTGGGGTTGGTAAGAAGACTGGTTCAAAATAATTGATTCATAAAGATTGGTTCAAAATTAATTCGATGCGTCACTTTATATTCCATATCTTTGGTTCAAAATGGTTTGAAGAGTGAAAGAACAAACATAGTGGATAGATGAAAGCATACTAGAAGAAAAGTGAAGAACAAATAATGAGGAAATGAAATTTAAACATGGTCCTCAGATGGCCTATTTGCATCCATGTCATATATGCAAAAAAACATGCCACAGTTTTTGTGGTTTTAAATTATTATTCTTATCCGATATTTTGGCTTCGTCCTTTGTGCAAGTTCCTGATTCAATTTCAGAACAGTTGAGTGATTTACGAATAAGATGAAGATCTTCACAAAATGAGCAACTCAATAAAGTTTTGATCCACCTGTGACCCTTGTGTAAGTAGTTATTCGGCTTGGCACTGGTTGAAAGTATTGGATGTCCTCTTGAGGAAGATATCCTGCCAAATTCTCCCCAACTGGCGTGATAGATCGTCAAAATACAGAGCTGGTTGTAACGTAATGCCACAATGCTCCAAACGTGCTCGTCTGCGGAGAGATACGGTGACAAAGGTGGACAAAGTGAGTGTTTTCAGGCACGAAGAAAAACAGTAGAAATTATCGGCAAGTGCGGGCGGCCATTATCTTGCTGAAATGTAAGGCCAGGATGGCTTGCTAAGAAGAGAAACAGATCGGGGCGTAGAATATTGTCAGCGGCTTGCTGTGCTACAAGGGTGGTGAGGATGAAAACCAAAGAGATTCCGCTATGACATAAAATAGCACCCCAAAGTATCACTCCTGGTTGTCGGAACGTATAGTGATGACAGTCGGGTTGGGATCCCAACGTTCTCTGTGGCGTCTCCAGTCACATCTCCGCTTGTCATCGGTGGCACTATTCGAAGTGTAATCGCTGAAGAGTACTCCACTCCACACAATGAGATTTCAAGTCGAATGTGTCCTACCACTTCAAAAATTCAAATGTTTGTAAATCTATCGGACCAAAGTGCGTGGTCATCAGTCCGTAGTTTACAAACTACTTAAATCTAGGCAAACTAACCTAAGGACAACACACACACACCCATGCCCCAGGGAGGATTCGAACCTCCACGGCGAGCAACCGCGCGCTCCGCAGCGAGACGCTTTAGACCGCTCGGCTACTCCAGCGCGGCTGTCCTACCACTGCAATGGGGTTATTGCTGTACGGATGTTAACTGTAGTCGCTGCAAAGATTGTCACGCGCTCAGCTTCCCTTTTATTGAGTCACCTATTAATGGTCCTTATGGCCGTTGAAGCACCAGTTGCATGTCAGATCGATGATAACGTTGGATCCGAGGCTCTGAGCCTTCCTGCCAACTGCTCTGTGCTCACGTTCTGTCGTCTCTCTGGGTCGACTGCTTCCTTCTTTGCGCTGCGTTTGGCCATGGTTTACCTGCCAACGACACGACCGAGCGAGGTGGCGCAGTGGTAACACACTGGACTCGCATTCGGAAGGACGGTGCTCAAATCCACCTACGGCCATCCTGTTTTAGGTTTTCCGTGATTTCCCTAAATCACTCCAGGCAAATGCGTGGATGGTTCCTTTGAAAGGGCACGGCCGATTTCCTTCCACATCCTTACCCCAAACACTCCGAGCGTAAGCTCCGTCTCTAATGACCACGCTGTCGACGGGACGATAAACTCCAAGACTTCCTTCGTTCCTTACTTCCAAACGACACGAATAGTGGTATCGCTCCTATTAAAATTTCGAGAGATTAGATTACTCCAATTAGCTTATTTTAACAAACTAAGCATTTTCAACAGGAAAATATGATTTTGTCTTAGTGTTTGTAAGACTATAGCAATGAAACTGTTACAGTGGCTTGTAGGCGATGAGTTTGTTCTTTCAAATTATCTTAGCATACATTATGAAACAACTGCTAACACTTCAGATTCGTGTCTATCATTAGTAAATACTCAAAAATTTTCTTCAGATGTAGAAATGTTAGAAGTTATCAGGAGGAACAACAATGAATATAATTCTATTTCATAAGCTACAACACTGAGGAAACTTATCGCATAATACTCAGCAGATTAAGTAAATTATGATGTATCAGTAGGCTACTATCAGTGGGGGCAACTTCCATAAGCATTACTTACAAAGAGATCAAATATGCTCCAATGAGCTCAGTTGCTTAGCGCTTGGAGTTTCAATCTTAATATCCCAGGTTCGATTCCCACTGCTCCCAAATTTTTTAAAATTCTTCGTAATGTTCAATTCTTAACATTAAAATATAGTTTTAAATATCAGGGTCTAGACCTGAGCAAGAAGTGGGAACTGTAACAGAGAAGTTGGACCAGATTAGGATTAAGGCCTTGTCTGGAGCTCGGAGGAGGAAACTTCTCAAGGAACAGAAGCAAAAGGAAGGAAAATAATGGCTTCCTAAGCGTAAGTGGATGGAATCAAAAGGGCTTGAGCCCAAGACCCCCAAAAAGAAACTGCCTCAGGTCGAAGGGGATACACAGACCCCCCCTCGACGTCAAAGACAGGTGGCAAGAGGGTTAGGGAGGAATCTAAGACTCCCTCCTCTCTGGATAAGCGTGATCCTAAAAGGCTGAGGCAGGAAATAGGGAAACAGACCTACAGTACTGCAGTCTCGGTCTTTAGATTGGCGGTTGTCCAAGAAGGATACCCACTGGTGAGCATCACTTCGCAGCAGGAAGAGCTCATGCAGATGGCCCTCTTTGAAGAGATTGGAGGAACGCTGGTCCAGGATCCAAATTCAGAAGGGTCTATCTAGATCGCGGTGCCCTCATTTTTGTCTGCGAGGGGGAGCACTCAGCAGAATGGCTTAAGGACAAGGTGCCCATGATATCCCCGTGGGAGGATGCAACCCAACTCCTGAAGACTGCAAAGGTATCAATATGGGTACCAGATCCTTAAGGATGTCCCTCCAAAGACTCTGTTCGAGAAAATAAGGGTCCAGAACCCAAAAGTCTCGACAGAGGATTGGAGGGTAATTAACCAAAAGGTCGTTCCGGAAGGACGAACTCTGGTGGTGGAGGTCGGAGAGAAGTCCATGAAGGCAATGCGAGAGCAAGGCCTGAAACTGTTTTTAGGGTTCTCGAAGGTCGCCGTCAGGGTAATCAAAGACCTTAAAGGCAATAATGGCAGCAAGATGGGGACTGGAAGTGCTGCAGATAAACCTGCAGCACAGTAAAGGGGCCACTGCTGTCCTGAGCCGTTGCCTGGGGAGACAGGAGGTGCACGTGGCCCGGATATAAGAACCCTATTTATATAAAGGGGGTGTATCGGGCCTCGGTGGTACTGGAGGTAAGCTGATTTATGCTAGAAATCTAAAAAACTCCAGAACATGCATTTATGTTAGAAATGGAATACCTTTCATACCAATGATGGATTTTTGTTCCAGGGACCTGATGACCATCAGGATGCAGCAACGTGAGGAAGGTATCAAGAGGGAAATTGTTTTGGCCTCAGCATACCTTCCTTACGAAGACAGCTCTCCTCCTTCTTTGGAAGTGAGGTGACTGACGGAAGCCTGCCATCGGCAAGGTGACGAACTGTTGGTGGGATGTAATGCCAATGCCCACAATCTATCGTGGGGCAGCAAGGACACCAACAGTAGAGGTGAGCACCTTCTTGAATTTCTCCTATCTAACAACTTGGAGATCCTGAATAGGGGTGATGAACCTACATTCAGGAATAGTAGAAGGGAAGAAGTAATTAACATAACTTTTGGTTCCATGATGATGGGAAGTTACGTCAAACAGTGGCATGTGGTCCTGGAGCCATCCTCATCAGATCACATGTATATTAAATTCAAAGTTGAAATGGGAACTAGACAGACCATGGCTTATAGGAATCCCAGGAAAACGGACTGGGAGACATATATGAGAGACCTTGACTTCAGCCTATCGGAAATTAAAACTTCGATAAGGAATCCAGCAGAGTTTGAGGAAGTAGCAGAGGCCGTAACCTCTGCTATGGTGACCTCATACCAGGACAAGTGCTCAGTCACCAAGAAGTGCACAAATAGGAGTGTGCCTTGATGGAATAATAACCTGAAAATGCAAAGGAAACAGGTACGAAGACTGTTTAACCTTGCGAGGCGCAAAGGACAATGGGCAAAGTATCGTGAGGCCCTTGTCAATTACAACCTTACCATCAGACGGGCAAAGGAGGCATCCTGGAAGGTATTCTGTGAGGAAGTGGAGGGCACGGCTGCTCAAGCGAGACTTCATAAAATCCTCACTAGGGTACCAACTAATCCAGGAGGAACATTGAGGAAGGAGGATGGGGAGTATACAAAGACAGCACATGAAACGCTGGAACTGCTCCTCAAGACTCACTTTCCTCAATATACTCTGGGGGATAACTCAGACAAGAATGCGATTCCTGAGAGACAACGGTTCTCTTTGGCTCTGCCGATAGAATGCAGTCTTTGGCTCGTATCTGGAATGCAGTCTTTGGTTCGTATCTGGAGTAAGCAATCAGATGATTCAGATGTGCAGAACCGATTTTGTGTTGTAAATATAAAAATTGCCGTTGTGATCAAGTGATCTCGGGATGACATAAACTGTAACTGTCCAAAAACCGTGATTTTTGTGAATGCTACTTTTAGATAGCTGCGATATTGGGATTTGTCACGGTTAATGCCGTAGTTTACGAACCCCAACTTAACTCTTTCGAACTTCACAAACTGCATTTTCTTCGAATTCTACGATTTATCACAGTAGATGCTATTCAATTGTGAGTCAAAAGTTACGACTAAATTTTACTTATGGTATCGTAAGTTTAGTGTCCCTCATCTGTATGCTTATCCACGCAGTAAATTTATCATCGATGTAAAGCGAACATTTTGTTGCCAATATTAGCACACTGAGCCGCCGATACCGTAATTAAATTTTAACCCTGTTCTCTTGTTGAAGCCATTCCATATTTCTCTATTTTTACCAAGTTGTCAATGAATTGCTCATGTGTTTTAAAGTTACTGATGTGTAAGTGAAAAAAGTGCTACGTCCGAATCATCTAGTTCAAAATCGTTTATCGCAGTATGGCAAAATATATCCATTTTATGAATGAACTATTTTTAGACATTTGGTAAAGAGTGTTCGAATTTCTAGTGAACCTACGCTATATGCTTTCGATCAACTTTTTGCAATAAACTTTATTTTGCATTCAGATACCTTTTTTCAGCAATTCTGAAAATAAATCAAATATTCAAAAAATATTCAAATGTTTGTAAAGCTTATGGGACTTAACTGCGGGATCATCAGTCCCTAAACTTACAAACTACTTATGAACTAACTTATACTAAAGACAACACAAACGTCCATGCCCGAGGGAGGATTCGAACCTCCGACACGGGTGGCCGCGCGATCCGCAACGTGGAGCTCTAGACCGCTCGGCCACTCCCGCGTGGCTAAATGTTCAAATGTTTGTAAATATATCGGACTCAACTGCGTGGTTATTAGTCCATAGCTTACAAACTACTTAAACTAAGGTAAACTAACCTAAGGACAACAGAAACACCCATGCCCAAGGGGGGACTCGAACCCCCGACGGCGAACGGCCGCGCGCACCACGTACGGAGCCTCAGTGCGCACGGCTAATTCGCCGCGGATTCTGAAAATAGTTATCACGTTTGAACATCATATTAAGCAATACAACAAAAGTCCTTGGGGACTGCAAAATGACTTCATAGTGCATTCGGACGTGTCTCGAAAAATGCAGAAATTTCTGGACATTGGCTTTAATAAAACTCGTTTTTCATTACGTTTTTCGATTTTTTGTGACTTTTTTGTTATTATTTTTTCAATCTGTTCGTCACGCCACCATCACATCAACTTGTTCCCTCTCAGTCATGTCACCTCAATTTGGAACTGGGGCTATGAATTACCATCAGTGGTACAAAAATTGGAGTATAGTGTCATACTTCAGAAAATAACAACAATAAAGTTAACGACCGACCCGACGAAAAGGTTATAATGTAAGTTCTTGATCAATTGTATGTGTTAAAGAGCTGAGAAGAAAAACAGCATTTCAGAATATCGAGATGAATTTGCCATTTAAAACATAGACTTATATACAAACACATAAGCCAATACTTGTAATGGAATAAATAGCTCTTGTTCATCTAAACCATTAAGTTTTTCCATTCTTTACACATATGTCATTAACAACTGTCTCTTTCATTAGATCTGATATATTCCGCTGTAAATATTTAATGAAAATTGCTTCCTTAATTAATGCTCTTATACAGCGCAAACCTCAGCTCTGGCCACATAAATAACTTTTTATTTTGAGATATCTGACCTCGCTTCAGAAACAACACTCAATGGAAAAAAGGAAAAATTACTTCGTAATGTTACATTTGCAGATTACCACGGAAGTAAATCACAGACATAAACTAAAAATGAAGAAGACTCGAAAAAAGCTACTAACATAGTTCTTAACAAGGCGGATATAGATTAACTGACTGGTGATCCCGCAGTTAAGTCCCATAAGCTTAACAATAGATTTACTTCTGACACTATCAGACGACGACGCAGTTAAAGCTATGTCACCGATAAACGTTGTGATGACTTGACATGGCATGACATGTTGTGTCTGATGTGATAGTTGAATTATCGAACAGCGTCAAGACGTGACTTTATTCTTAGAACCGTTTTCGACTGGTACCGCGGTTCTCGCCTCAAGTGTATCGTATAATAAGCCTCTTACAAAGTGGCTAGATACGTCCGCATTATTTGAAGTAAATTGATTTTTTATTGGGGGTGGGGGTGGGTATTTAGTCCGGAGTATGGTTTGATGCAGCTCTCCACCCTACTCTATGCTGAGCAAGCATCTTCATCTCCTCATAAGAAAGGCAACCACATCCATCTGAATCTGCTTACCATATTCGTCTGTTGATCTCCCTCTGCGATTTTTCGTCCACACACTTCTCTCCAATGCTAAATTTACGGTTCCTTGATGTCTAGGAATGTCTCCTACCAATCAATCCCTTCTTTTAATTAAGGTATGCCAAAAATGCCTTTTCTCCCCAGTTCTGTTCTGTACCTCTTCATTAATTACGCGATCCACCTACCTAATCTTCTGTATTCTTCTGTAACTCACATTTCTTCTTCAAATTTCTATCTGCTTTCCTCCACAATTTGCTCAATGTAAAAATTGTATAACTTTGCAGAAAAGCTACAACCCTGTCTTACTCCCTTCCCAACCACTGTGCCCCTTTCATGCCCTTCAACTCTAATAACAGCTGTTTCGTTAATGTAGAAGTTGCAAATAACCTTCCATCTTTTTTGGGATAAAAGCTGTTAATAATATTGAGCTGTAAAAGATAAAATAATATAGGAATTACGCACTTAATATGTGATAGTGACTACTTGGTAAGAGTGTTGTCTTTAAAATGGTTGAAGTTGGATTTCTGGGCGCGCTAGTCTAAGGTTTAACTATCTTTAAAGTAATTTGAGGGGATGTAGCTGGTTGTAAGTTGTAAATCATTTTTCCTGTTTCTTTTTTAGCTTCCCATCTTTCAAAATAAACATGTAATTATTGCAAAGCTAATTGCCTACCTGCACTTATTTGTTGAATAACTAAAATTGCTTTAAACTCTTTGCCTTCTTCACATCTGTTTAGTAAAAAGTAATATTTACTTTTTGTTCTTTCAGTTCGTCCAATTGAAACCTTAACTCACTTGTGGATATTTAATTCATATTTTAGTAAACAAAGTACAAATAAAAATGCAAGTATTTTAGCTGAAAGTATTTTAGCAAATACGACACGTCAATTTCTATAATGACTAATTATAGACTCGTTACTGTCGTTATTTTGATCACTGTTAAAATGGCGATCGAGTTTATGTTGGTTGCTCCAAGGAGCTCTGTAACTCGTCTGTTAGTCACTTGATGAAATTTAAACTCATTGTGCAGAACACTTGGAGGATGCAACAATTCCATTAAAGAGACTGCTTACACTAGACTTGTTTCAAATGACTGTAAATCTATCGGACTCAACCACGTGGTCATCAGTCCGTAGCTTACAAACTACTTAAAGTAAGGTAAACTAACCTAAGGACAACACAAACACCCATGTCAGAGGGGGGACCCGAACCCCCGACGGCGAACGGCCACGCGCCCCGCAGCACGGCACCCCAGCACGTACGGCTAATCCGCCACAGCCTAGACTTGTTTACCTTCTCATAGAGTATTGCTGTCCTGTGTGGAATTCTGAGTATACACGATTGACGGGTGACAGAAATTGTTCATAGAAGGAAAGCTCCTGTTGTATTATCTCGCCGCAGGGAAGGGAACCTTACGATATTGGGGACTGTAATGATTAAAAGAATTGAATGATAAAATATTTTGTCAATGTCCATCTCCAAACAGAAAAATTATCATTGTATAAAAAAAATAGTGTCAAGACAGAGCCCGTTAGGAGAGATTTAAGAATTCGTTTTTCCCACGTGCTGTTCGAGAGTGGAACAGTAGAGAAATAGTGCAAAAGTGGTTCAGTGAACTATCCAATTGACACTGAAGTGTGATACCGTAATAAATGCCTTGTAGATGTAGGTGTAAAAATCGGTTATCGACAGTATCTTGTTTCATAAGTTGCGTGCTATGCAACACTTCTTATTTGTGAACTTACCGAATCACTTGCATAAAAAAATAGAAAAGTAAGTATTCTCGGAAATGAATGTCAGAGTCGGCGTGAACGGCTCTGTCAGTAAGAGTATTTGCATTCAAAAAGCAGAGGTTCCACGTTCTGGTCCTGATCCGACAGAAAGCTGTAGTCTATAAGGAAGTACGGTATCAACTCTGCACTCTCTCCGCTGAAGACTGGAAATTCATTCTGAATAAAATTCATATCTGGACGCTGAAGGATAATAAATAAATAAATAAAAACAGAAAATATATAATAAATTAAATATTTATTGTAGCAGCGTTGTTACAATGCATATGTGGTCTGCTCAAGCGGTCGGGGCAACAGGGATGGCGTCTCCGGTGGCGACGTAACCGGACTCGTCGGCCTTGTACTTGATGTCGACGAGCTTGCCCTCGGGGCTGGTGTACTGGTATCCTCCGCTCTTGATCAGCACGTGGTCCTTGCCGTCAGGGGTGGGCTTCAGTTCGCCGTGCTCCACCACCGTGATGCCGTTGCCTGTCTGGTATCTGTTAGCATAAAAAAAAAAGAACAGTCAGCTTCCCATTGCTGAATTTCTAAACAATGGATAAACCGAGGTAAAGCCGCGACAAATTTCAGCTCAGTGAGGAAGGTCCAACTCTAGCTCAGATTCTGATTATTGAGCGAAAAATCGATGGAAATCCACAAGTGGGTACGTAATAAAACAAGTGATCCCAGAAGAAACTTAGAGGCCATAGTCAGAATTTTGTTTTGGGAGGGACTAGAGAGTAAAATCTGTAAATTATGGCCTATTGGAGCTTGTAAAGCGTTACAATAAAATTTAGGGGTCACTGATCCCCTTCATCTCCTCCCCCTTCGATACGGCACTGGTATACACAATGCTGTAAGTGGGGTACTCATCACGAAGGAACATTTACATTTTGGTAAACTTTTTCCAGTTTTATTTGATTGTAAATGGCGGTAATTGGAAACATGTTACGGAGTCTAAAAGTAAATTACAATTTTGATTTAAGCGAGCGTTGGCTGAGACTTTAGATCGACGCTACATTGCGACGCTTATACAATCAAAGTATCACTCCGCTGTCGAGTGATAAGATCTCATTGGGGCCAGAGCGGACAATGAATAAGGATGATTCGTTTCGCTCTGTTTCTCGTAGTTACTGTCGTAGTAAGTCACCTGGACGTATTGGAAGATCAGTCTGACTAATCTAAAGATTAAGAATATTGTGTTCACCGGTTGAATTACATAAAGCTGTGTCTTAACGTCTTTATAGACATAACAATGAGACTTGATCCCTCAGAAGAACTAACGAATTTCAGCGATGTGAAATGAAGCGGCATAAGGAACTGACTGATCTATCCAAGAAATTTTCTCGACAAGTTTTGATTTCTATTACATATAACGTTCTTTGGATAGTACCCGAGTCAGGCGCAGGAAACCTTTTGCAGACCAACATAAGCTAGTGGGCCACCTCGTCTTGTGAACTAACGCACCGATGTAAATTGCAGCCTTTTCCAAACACTCCATGCCAGCAAATTATGTTTCAAAACAGGTGTTACTGAGAGAAAATTTATTTTCATCCCCACTTCACATATTTTCATGTATTTACGCAACTTGAACATTTTTTCTTTACTTATAATAGCTATCTCTCTGTCCCCCGAAATTCTTCCGCGAAATTACGCTAATGTACCTGACTCATTGGTGTGAACTGAAACTACAGACATATATTTATGTACGTCTGTAATTGAAACGACAGAAACCAGAGAATACAGGCCTACTGGTGTCAACGATAAAACTACACTTGTCTGTATTTTCGATCTACGAACGATGGCGGATCGCGCATGTATAAACAAATATGGGTAAAGCATATTTGTCGGTTTCAAGCAACAGATGAAGTAGGCATATATGGGTGTTTTGCACTGAGGCGCTATGCTGTTAATTTGCCAATTTCGTACCATGTAGAAATTTTGTCTAAATCGCTTTGCAGTTGCTTTTGATCCTCTGTCGACGTCATTAAACGATAAACGACAGCATCATCCGCAAACAGTCTAAGGTAGTTATTCAGATTGTCTCCTAAATCGTTTATAAACACAAGGAAGAGTAGGGGACCTATAACGCTTTCCTGGGGAACGCCAGATATCACGTCTGTTTTACTCGATGACTTACCGTCAATTACTACGAACTGTGTCCTTTCTGATAGGAAATCATGAAAGAAGCCGCTTGTGAGCTACAGTGTCAAAAGCCTTCCGGAAATCCAGAAATATGGAATCTATTTGAGATCTCTTGTCGATGGCACTTATCACTTCATGTGAATAAATGGCAAGCTGTGTTTCGCAGGAGTGATAATTTCTGAATCCGTGATGACTATTGGTTAATAGATAGCTACTTTCGAGGTAGTTCATAATGTTCGAACAAAGTATAAATTCCAAAATCCTACTGCAAATCGATGTCAATGACATGGGCCCGTAATTTTGGGGATGACTCCTATTGCCTTTCATGAATATTGAAGTGACTTGGACAACTTTCCAGTCTTTGGGTACGGATCTTTCGCTGAGTTATCGGTTGTATATGATAGCTAAGTATGGAGCTATTGCATCAGCGTACTCTGAGAGGAATCTAGTTGGTATACAATCTGGCCCGGAAGATTTGTTTTTGTTTAGTGACTTAAGTTGTATTACTACTCCGGGAACATCTACTTCTAAATTTCGCAGGCTGGCAGCTGTTCTTGGTTTTGAATTCTGGAGTGTTCACTTCGTCTTCTTTGGTGAACGAATTTCGGAAAGCTGTGTTTAACAATTCTGCTCAAACAGTAATGTCATCGGTAGTATTACCGTTGCTATCACGTAGTGAAGGTATTGTTTGTGTTTTGCCGCTAGTGTCCTTCACACATGACGAGAATTTCTTTGGATTTTCTGCAAGATTACGAGACAAGATTTCGTTGTGGAAACTATTATAAGCTTATCGCATTGAAGTCCGTGCTACGATGCGCGAGGCCGTTCCCCGTCGGGGGCTCGAATTCCCCCTCGGACATGGATGTTTGTGCCGTCTTTAGTGTAAGCTAGTACATAAGTAGTTTGTAAGTTTAGGGATGATGACCCCGTAGTTAAGTCCCACAAGCTCTACAAATATTTGAATTTTTTATGCGTGTTTTGCGCTTGAAGAAACCTTAAAGCCTACAAATAATGGCTGTTGCTTGCTGAATAGAGTGTATTACATTCCAGTACCAATAGCGATGACAAACTGCAAGAAATAATATATAATTCACTGAAGAAGTTGCTAGAATCAAGTTTTTTTTTGGCAATGCCTATGATAGTCGCAGGAGAGCGTCAGAATGCTTGACGTAGATGCACAGATTAAGCCTAAACTCGACTGCTGCCGTTCCTGGTTCCAAATGTAGCAGAGATCTCTACAGAAACTGGATATGTAACTCATAGAACTGTAGCGGTGCTGCACATTCATATGGTTTCATATGTTTTGCACACGATTTCGTATTGCCCACCACGTTTTAATTTAGTAATCTAGTTTCCATCAGCTATTAAATGGCCAAGGTAAATGCTTACCTCTTGATTTGAAATTTATATATATATATATATATATATATATATATATATATATATATATATATGAGGGGGAGAATCTAAACGTATTTTCTGCTCGTTTCCTTACAATACTTCATAGCAGCCATATTTGAATTTGACAAGAAACGAAATATGAACATATATATATGTTTGGCATGCTCAGAAAGCTGAAGTTCAACATCTAGGAAGTGTAGACATCAAGGAAGTGGATGCTTCGACCATAGGTACTAGTATACAGCGCAGAGCAGCTATCACATGGCGTGATACCGACATAGAACCACATGACAGTTGGCAAACATCAGCCGGATATAGGCTACAGTGTTGCGATTTTGAAGAATCACCACTATTTTAAACTAGTAATATTATACTTAATGTTATTACCCTCCCGAAAAACATTGTTTTCTCAACAATCACGTGGTATCGCTGTAGAGATGTGGTGCCATGAAAATGATGTCAGGTCCTTCGAGGATGGCAGCACATCCATATGTTTTGCACTGCCTGCCATGTTTTAACTTGGCAAACAAATTTACACCAGTTTGTGCGTGACAAAGAATTTCTTACTTCCATTTCTTGTTATGCTTTTTGCCAATATACTAAGTAATAGTCCGGTACGGGAGCCGAATCTATATATCTTTCCTTTGCGTATTCTAGTAACATTTCGTAGCATTTCGTGGTACGCTCAGACGGATTCGCAACATCCAGGTAGTATTGTGATAGTTACCGTCAATGTAACCTCTGATAGCAGCCGCCAGTACTGCATCAGTTAGATGTATGATAACGATGGATATTAGCGCAATACCGGATTTTCCTGGAGAAGTAACGTGATAAGTGAATCGATAAAATTTAACAGAAGAGTTCTATGAATTGATTGTAGTCGTCTCTACGGTGCTGGTCAGAGAAATACAGTTGAGTTAGTGTAAAAGGTTCGGATATCCACCTAATAGAGAAACACCTGCATAAATATTAGCAACACAGGCTAAAAAGCAGCCAGTTAATGATGAGGAGGTGGATTCTTACGAGAGGGAGTACTGCCCATGCTCGTCGCGGACTTCCTGGCGGGACAGCACCTCGATGGGCTTGTCGGCCACCACTGCCGCCACGACCACGATCAAACACTGCGGAACAAAGAGAACACACTGTAAGTCAACAATGTAGAGCTTTTAACGTTCTCCCGCTCTGCAGAACACTCATAATCACCTTAAAATATATTTTACGCAATAAAGTCTGTCTGAACTTCCTTTGTAACTAGTAATGTTTTTGGAATATTTACAGCGAAAACGCCAACTAACGAAGAAAAAAAGGTTAGTCTACACCTTTCTCCCAAATGCATCCGATGATTTGAACATGTAGAAAACATTTGACAAATAAAACTATCTTAGCGGTACTACAGTAATCAGCCCTGTGCTTTTCGAATTGTTGTTGTGGGTTTCAGTCCGGAGACTGTTTTGATGTAGCTCTCCACAATACCCTATCCTGAGCAAACCTTTTCATCTCCACATAAGAACGGCAACCTACATCTGTCTGAATCTGCTTACTGTACCCATCTCTTGGTCTTCCTCTGCGGTTTTTACCCCACACACTTCCCTCCAACGCTAAATTCACTGTCCTTGATGTCTAAGAATGTGTCAAGGTATGCCAGAAATCCCTTTTCTCCCCAATTCTGTTCAGTACCCCCTCATTAGTTACGCGATCCATCCACCTAATCTTCAGCATTCTTCTGCAGCACCACATTTTAAAAGCCTCTATCCTCTTCTTGTCCGCACTGTTTATCGTCCAAGTTTCACTCCCATACAAGGCAACACTCCACACAAATGCTTCCAGGAAGGACTTCCTTAGGCTTAAATCAATATTCGATGTTAACAAATTTCTCTTTTTCGAGATCTTATTTTTCGAATATGTATGTAATAATTATGTGAACAGGAGGAAAGAAGTTTTACAGAATAAAATGATGGTTCCCTCGAATAATGCTTAGTGAGGTCCGCACTGTTTATCGTCCAAGTTTCACTCCCATACAAGGCAACACTCCACACAAATGCTTCCAGGAAGGACTTCCTTAGGCTTAAATCAATATTCGATGTTAACAAATTTCTCTTTTTCGAGATCTTATTTTTCGAATATGTATGTAATAATTATGTGAACAGGAGGAAAGAAGAACTAATACGAAACTTTTACAGAATAAAATGATGGTTCCCTCGAATAATGCTTAGTGAGGTGTACGAAATCTTGTATGGTATGTGATTCTCACCTACATTCACGCAAAAAAATTAAAAAAAAAATATTTAATATGTTAAAGAAAAATAAAAAAAAAAACCTATTCATCTAATCGACGAGGTTATGCAGATATAGTAGTCCACTACTTTCGCTGCGGTTTCGAATGCGTGACCCGAAGGCAGCATAAAATTTATGCATATATCAATGCACAATAGCTCATCATTTACCCAATACGCGATTAATAAAAAGAAGCCTCTTCAGGTTTCTTTCCCAAATTTGGTTGGAATTTTTCAAACGCAATTAACTCAACCAGTTACTAAGTTAGTACGCGAACACATTACCATCAATTATACCTATAGAAGTGTGACCAGGAAAAGTACTTACAACCAAAGCGACCTTCATACTGCTGGCAGGAGTCTCGGCTAGCTGGACCAGTGAGTGCTGGCTTCTCCTCGTGCGGCAGCCTTTAAATACCCCAGATGGTGGGCCTTGAGCACCTGTTGACCGCTGCTTCCCTTGTTATCAAAGATGTTTTCACAGCTGGCGCTTAACCCTTTCGAAGAATCCTACTTGATGGGCTAGCATGAATCTTGACAGTTTCGAACCTACAATTCACATATTTTATTAAAGGTTAATCCGGTGGCATAGAGAAAGAACAGTATGATTACACGAGATCACGTTTCCTACCGGGTAATTAGTAGGATAGAGATGAGTTAAGTCAATGTTACAATTTAAACTGCGAACGTGGGTAGGCGCCTATTGTACTATTGTAGACTGCAGCCGTACGATTCGGCGCAAAATACGCAACGCTTCCTGCCGAGTTTGATGTGAAGCGGAAAAAATAAAACACGAGCTGCGAAACCTCTGCATTACCCGAGTATATATTTTTTCCAGTATTAGAAACGAAATGTTAAATTTGAAGAATAATTCGTCTTCATGTAAAGAGCTTATAAAATATGAAACAATGAAATATACATAATGAACAAAATCTTATAAGTGCAGTATTCAAACAAAGGAAGGCATTAATGAAAATACTGTAACGTACCGGGTCGTGAGTCGTTGCTTCTTGCAGTTATCGTGGATCGCGCTCTCGGTAGCGGCTGGCTGAGATTTCATGGGGCAAAACTAATCTGCTACAAATAACGTAGGCAACACCTAGAATTGCAGTTCATTGACACTTAAATGATTCATTAGTGCCCAGTTGTTCCCATTTATAGCCAGCGTAGAAGTTTCATTAATTACTATCACTAAAACCCTGTACGGGCATTCCACACATCAATAATACAAATTGACACCGTTCGTATGTGAAATACAAAAGTTTGTGGTGTACGTTTGAAAGTGGCACAAATATGAAGGATTAATCTCTGTAGATATACTTTCTACACACTTAACCTTGAAGAACTTTTACATACTTGTTCAAAATTAAAGTTTAAAGTGACATGGATTGTGCCTCAGATCAAGGATGTAGCAAGACTCATTTACTTGCCGCAAAAGCTCCTATGTATATCATCCAACCAATGACACTGAAAATTACGGGTTGTTAATTGAGTTCATTACATTAATTATAATGGAAAAGTAAACAATTACATGCAACTGGCTATAGTAAAATATAGCGTAAATAATGCTGAGTAAATTGATATACAGATCTCTGTTAAATTAAAATTGCCTCACTTTTAAATACGTATGTCTAAATAGGTTTTTAAACAATTACTTCGAAATAAATGGTAATTATACACAAACTAATGAGGGCACAACTTTCCTAACATTCCTTGTGAAACATAATAATACCTACTTTAATATTATGAGAAAAAAATGTAATTAGTTTTATCAGAGATACTAATTAGCCTAATATATTACCTATAACAATATGCCTCTTGCATGAACTACAAATTTATAAGTGCAGTATCCAAACAAAGAAAGGCAGTAATGAAAATGCAAATGACATGTAACACTCATATAATTCAAAATTTGACTGTTAACAATACGTCTTGTTACTTGTCCAGGACCTAGTATGAATAAGTTCTTTGGTGAGACCAAACTTGAGCAAACGACATGAAATCGTCCGTGTGAGAAATAAGTAGATGTCAAATCCACTCTGCTGTATTTAATAGATCGCTCCTGGGATTTGCTAAACTTAATATAAAATGCAAGTCTGGCTGGAAACTGCAATCTTTCGAAGTTAAAAGGTATATCTGTCGGAACGAGGGGTATTCGTGGGATGCACGTTGTTTCATTTTCTCCTTCTTCTTGGAGGATGATAGCTTCATTCACGTGACCCATAAACTTCCTAACACACAGTTTCGTACCATTGCCAAATTTCGGAGGATTGAATTTCGTAGTAAAGTAAGTGGCGATTCAACTTTCAGTAATAGTCGATATGGCGGTCAAGTGAGTTCAGGAACTCTGTTGGGAAATTGAGGGCTTCGTCGATATTTACCATAGTATCGATGGACCTGCATTCAGTGACTTGATCTGATAACAGGGCGCCGCGACTGGAGTGGCCGAGCGCATTGAGGCGCTAGGCTCCGAAGCACGAGGCCGTTCCCCGTCGGGGGTTCGAATCCTCCCTCGGGAATGGATGTTTGTATTGTCTTCAGCATAAGGTAATTTATAAATAGTTTGTTAGTTTAGAGACTGATGAAGCCGCAGTTAAGTCTTGTAAGCTTAACAAACATTTGATAACAGGGCAAATATTTGAGTGTTTGTTTTGTATATGTTTTCATTTTTAGGACCAAGAATAGTCCTCTCTGGCAACCACTTCAAATTTTGATTGTTTTCTGAAATAGCCGGCTAGACTGCATTTGTTAGCTCTGTCGCCATAATTTTGCAAAAATATGATGACGAGTTGTGGTTGCTCTACTTTCTCCAAAATCTAGTAGTATTTTGTAGAACATTTGTGTACTGTATTTTCACGTTTTTTTTACTTTTTGCACACATGGCCAGGAAAGTGAATGCTTCACACAGGCATGGATTTCGTCAGCTGGTGTTGGATGTGCGATGACTGGCCGAGTTTGTCGGGTGTCTCCACAGAGGACTATCAGAGCTCCTCCCATTATTTGTGTTTTCCTCTTAAATCTCCTAAAGTAACATCAAGTGCCTCGTTGGCTTTATTGTGAGCCTTGGTATGGCATCCGTACGATTAATTTACATACTTCGAGCACCTGCGTTCGACCACGTTACACTAGCTGAAGATTCAAATGTTTGTATAGCCTATGGGACTTAACTACGGGGTCATCAGTCCCTAAACTTACAAACTACTCATTAACTACTTACGAACTAGGACGGCACAAATATTCATGCCCAATGGGGGATTCGAACCCCCGACCGTAGTGGCTGTGCAGACCGTGACTGGAGCGCCTCAGTCTCCTTCGGCCACCGCGGCCGGCACTAGCTGAAGACCCGGCGTTGCCCGTGTATTTCTTTATTTGAATCTTCTGTTAATACGCTTCCTCTTCCCTCCACTGTTTGTTCATCATTTCCTCTCCCCTGTATTTGTTCATTTCCTCCGCTTCTCTCGGTTCAAATGTTCAAAGGATGTTCAAATGTTTGTAAATCTATCGGACCAAACTGCGTGGTCATCATCCGTAACTTACAAACTACTTAAACCTAGGTAAACTAACTTAAGGACAAACACACACACCCATGCCCCAGAGAGGACTCGAACCTCCACGACGAACAACCGCGCGCTCCGCAGCGAGGCGCTTTAGACCGCTCGGCTACTCCACCGCGGCTCTCTCAGTTCATCTCTCCTCCCCCTACATATGAAAAATTACCCGTATTTACGAATTTTCGTGTTGATCGATGAAACGGTATCGAACACTATTGAAGATCTCTTAGACAGCGATGTTTCTCTTGTTTGGAAGCTATAGGGTGCAAAATTACACCAATTTCGGAATGAAACTGTAGACTAATGTTGACTTCTGTTTAAAGTACCTTCCGCCACGCAAAGATTAGTGGTGAATGTCTTACGCACATTACATCATATGAAAAAGAGCTTCTACAAACTAGTTTAGACTGACGAGCAGTACAATAACGTTCCTCACATAGGCGAATCCAGGGGTGGGGGGGCTAAGGGTCGTTCGCCCCCCCCCCCCCCCCCACCATTCTCCAGCAGCTCGCCTTTTTATTATTATTATTATTATTATTTTTTTTTTTTTTAAGAATCCGTTGCTAGCGTGCTATCACTGTACTGAGTCTTCAAAACGGCGAGACTTTTGTTCGATTGGGCGTGTGGTAAAAAGGGGTGGCCGGTACTAGAGTCTTTCTACTGAGCCACAGTTTAGCTGACGATGAGAATGTTTTCAACCAACTCCCCCCCCCCCCCTCCAGCAGCCCGTTCTGGATCCGCCCCTGGTCCCTCAGGAATGCATCCAACGACTCTATCAAAGTCAATCTGGATAAGGTCCAAAGGTGAGCCATGCATTATTGATTTGTTTTATTTGTGTAGCTCTTGAATTAATCATCCATTCTGAAATTGTAGAATTTGTTTGCATGTCCATATCCACCGATTTCCGTCCAGTTCGAATAACTGAGGTGTTTAGAATAATAACGGCAGATCCAAACCAAAGTTCATTCTGAGAAAAATCTCATTTTCTATTTCTTTCCACAACGTGCGAAGTTGTGAATATTATGACTTAATATTTTCAAGGTCTTTAAAGTAAGGGTTTTAAGTCTCCTTGCAAGTTCTTGAACCATTGTGATTAATAGTTTTTCTGGTTTTGTGTTTCTTTATTTAAACAAAATATATATATATATATATATATCATGGACAGCATCTTGAAGAAGATTTTTATATAAATTGTGATAGATGAGTGGTATTTATTACAATACTTTCATCAGGTCACTGTAGTTATCCTTCTTTATCTTTTCGCCGCGGCGGATTAGCCATGCGTACTGGAGCGCCGTCTTGCGGTGCGCGCGGCCGTTCGCCGTCGGGGGTGCGAGTCCCCCCCCCCCCCCCCCTCGGACATGGGTGTTTGTATTGTCTTGTTAGTTTACCTTAGTTTAAAGTAATTTGTAAGCTACCGACTAATGACCACACAGTTGAGTCCGTTAGATTTACAAACATTTGAACATTTTTTCCCTTAATCGTTTCACTGTACTTCTGCTATAACTTAAACAGTGAAACATGTGAACTTTTACCGCGTTTTCTAAAATAATTTTTTTGATGGACATCCAAGTCAGAATAACATACACCAAATTTAACAGTATCAAGATTATAATGTTTCACAATAATGTATGTAGCCTTACGTAAAAGTAATGGAGCAGCATCAACATTTTTTATCTTATTACAAAGTTTGAAGTAACAACATTCTGTATGTGAACAAAGTCTTCCTTGTTCATTTTGTTGATGGTTAAAGAGTTTTGTACTTTTGCTGCTGCAATAACATCACAGCATTGTGTAGGGCTGCACACATACGCTGCAGCTTCCTTTCCTTCTTCTCAATCCTTATCTGACACCTGGTACGAAAAGTCTTTGTGTTATGAACTTTAATTTTCACCAAATAAATCGAAAGGGCGACAATATATATATATATATATATATATATATATATATATATATATATATATATATATATATATATAAAACAAGAACCGATATAATCACAGTCACATGAAGCCCATTTTCAGACCATACATTCATAACTGCACTATGATCTTTTACCATGTGAACACCAAAATTATATACGTTCATAGCTGACGCATGTAAACCACTGTTTCTGTCGAAATGTTATATGTGGGAAGAACTTGTTGAAGATCAGCAGTTATGAGTAGAACAGAACTCTTTTCAGTTTTTCACAACTGAATGTCTTGGTTCACAATTGTCACTTGCGCTAAGTGCAGTTGTTTTGTAACCGATGGTTCAGTGCTGTCGAGGTGCTCATCATTTGGCTGCAGTACTTCAATGGTCTGTTTGTATGACTTCCTCTTCTACCATCTGCAGGCACTGGTGCACCGAGATCCACAGCTGAATGTGATGCAGAAACATGTAATCCCGTAAAGGAACAAAATGAGCTATTGTCACGCGCTGTTTAGAATGTTAATTTTCACAATAGTAGCTTTCTTTTCTGTTACTGCGCCAATATATCACACCCATGCCCGAGGGAGTACTCGAACCCTCGTCGGGAATGGCCGTCAAGTCCAGGCATGACTCCTCAGACTATGCGGTTATTCTACGCGGCTTTTAATGTGTCAATAAACAATGTAACACATGACCTGACAAAATAACTTAATGTTTGTACACACAAGTTTCTTACCTCGAACCGTCGCAATCCAACATACAATAATAATACCAAATAGATTCAAGAATTCCTTCAGTGGCTCTGCTTCTTTCTTCGTCATAACATGATATTTTTACATGCCTTTCGAGACTCATTTTTCTCTATTAAATTAATCAAACGTACAGTAATGCCAAACAGATTCAGCAATTCCTTCAGTGGCTTGCTTATTTCATCATAGCGTGATATTTTTAGGCTTTTCGTCCCTGAGAAGTCTATCGTTTCTGTAAGCATTTAGAGACTCGTTTTTCTGTTTTAAATTAATGAAATGGGGATAAGTCCATAAAATTCCACATGCAAATGTATCCTACACATCGGGAGAAAAAAATTGAAACATGCAAGTTGAATCGGGAAAGATTTCCCCAATTGTTATGATTTTTTTCCCGAACCGCTATGGAATTTCTTGTTACATACGATTTGTCACTATTTCTTCAGAATTCTTTTTTTGTTCATTAACCATTCACTTGCCTTCGCACTTCTTTATTTACATTTTTTTCTTTTTTGGTGATACGTTAGCGGGGTTGAGATATGCCATTTTTACACTAAAATGTGTTCGCCGGCCGCGGTGGCCAAGGGGACTGAGGCGCTTCAGTCACGGTCTTCACGGCCACTACGGTCGGGGGTTCGAATCCCCCCTCGGGCATGGATATTTGTGCCGTCCTTAGTTGTAGGTAGTTCATATGTAGTTTGTAAGTTTAGGGACTGATGACCCCGTAGTTAGTCCCTTAAGCTTAACAAACATTTGAACATTTTTGAAAATGTGTTCGTTTGACTAAAGACAAGCTTTAAAAGTGAAAATGAGTGCTTCGGCATATCCCAGTTCGTTGGATAGTTCATTATGTGTAAGACAGATGACTGGAATGCACAGTCATGATTATATCTTAATATTCGAGATCAGTTGTGTTCTGCCGTTATTATTCTGACCGCTTCAGTTCCTTCGTAGAGTGACTGGTTCCTTCTCTCAAAATGTACAAAGAAGAAACGCAGTTTCAAAAATTCTCGAACAGTTCTCCGCCGATCTATTACCTTAATAAGCAGTCAGACTAACATAGGCTGTTTTTAAACGAGACTGCAGATTTTCTGTGAGAAAGACCGTGAAAATGTGCGGATTCATTTCCTTTTGTCAGTCGTTTCTGACTCCGATATCAACACAAGCAAAACATTAGAATAATTATTATCCTATACATACTGCTTTTCTGTATACAGAACTTATGTTGACCGCCCTAAATAACTGTTTCTCCAGATGAAAATTACAAAATGTTTAAAGCACATGTGCTTTGCCGTCAGGGGAACATTAATCATTATGATTGCCTTTTTTGTAGCATTGTTTTTTACAAAGACATGAACAGTGGTGTGACGTTTTTAAATGGCACCCTGTATTTTTTATTCGGTAATTCATTTCCTCTCCTAAAGACCTATTCAAAAATGTATCATAGTATTTACTGAAACACATCGTTATTAGCCAGGGATCACAAACTCTTCCACTTGCTGGAGTTGTCAGAAAACAAATGAAAACCAATAAAAACATAACACAAAATTGACTTTGACACTCCTGTACCACTGCCCAAGAGTAGAACATTCAAAGGTGCTCAAAGTGGTGACCCCTGACACCGATACACTGGTGCACTCGTTCAATGTAAGAATTATTTACTGCTTCCAGTGTTGCCTGCTGAAGAGAATTACAAGCAAGCACGATACGTTCCTGTGTGTCCTCTGGAGTTGTTGGAATATCGCGATAAACGTCTTTAATGCATCCCCAAAGAGAAACGTCCAAGGATTTAACTCAGGAGACTTAGCAAGCCAAGTAACTGTCCCTCCTCGACCAATCCATCTGTCAGGATACCTTCGGTTCAGAACACGACGTACAAGCAAGGTATTATGTGCTGGACATCCATCGTGTTGATACCACATAAGCATTCTGGTCCTTAGCGCCACTTCATCTGGAGGAGGATGAACAATTCGTCTAAGGAAGTTGGCATACAGCTAATGTTAAAAATCGATTGTGAAAGTGAAATATACCATCAGATACATAACTGAAAAATAGCTTCTTACCTTGTGAATACAGCAACCAGCCACTACCAATTTCTTTTGAGAAAACTAAGTACGCCATAACTTTTTCTTTCTTAACTAATGCATCTAACATTAGCATTAACGTATCTAGCAAGAACATTAGCATTTTTAATGCTGTAAGCCAAATACCTTGCAGTTGCGTGAACTGTTCACAAGTCAACAACTATTGTCATAGAGTTCAACTTCGCAATGTGCATCCAGTGTCGCTATATGTCATTCATATATGGAATTATACACAGTTCTGCTTACCCCTTTCAGTTGTTGTACCCGTATGTAAATCAGATTACTTTTAAATTCTGCGTTACAAGTTGCTAATATTAATTCCATAAACAAAAATTGGAACAGGAGTGAGGCAACTAATTTCGTGACAAAATAGTTATTTTACAGAATCATTAAATGAAACTTTTTGAACTTCCTGTCCACCATTACTGCCCAAAGTAGCTCCTTTTTAAGAGCTACCAGTATTGTAAAAGCCTGTTATTTATATCATTCAATCCTATATTGTCTTGACTGACAGACTGTTAAGCAAGAGTAACTGTCTCTGAACACAAGTAGTAGGGCTACTTGAATTCCTGATAAATGTAAATGGGAAGACAGTATTCGATCTTTTTATTCCTTTCTTAAATTGATTTATGCATTTAAAGGCTGAACAGCTCTTCACCTTCGTGCTTCATGCACACTGTAATAATCGAACAATACAGATGTGACTATCAATTGTGCATATATCCCGCAATAGCTATTTAATACACAATCTACCTGCTAACAACACTCATATTTTTCTGACGCTTGCCACTACCATGGCGGCCAGCCGAAGGTTCAAATTATCTCACGACAACAGCGCCGTTAGGGAGATCAGTTATTTTTACAAGGTCTTTGATAAAAACCTTACTAACTGGAATGGAACGTAGTGTCAAAATTTCGAAGGAATCGGACAAGATTTATAAATAAAGAGTCATAAATCGCCTGCTCAATGGACGTCAAGCCTACGTCACATAGATCTCAAGATGGTCCTCTAAACAGGCCTAAACCGGTTATCATTTGTATAAATGACTTTTTTGCGATTTGTGACTGTTTTTATTTATAAATACTTTCCATAAGATCGCCGTTTTGCCAAAATATATGTTTTCAAAAATTTTCAATCGGTCAAGAACTTTCGGTTTTGCACAAACGAACATTTACATTTTCATTAATATAGATTTCTTTTAAATTCTGTTAATTTTTCATGCCAGTGCCGATAATTTAAATGTCAGTAACAATACATGACTTCTATTTCAGCCACAGAAAGAAGAGTATGAATACTATATAACTGATATAACATTTATAATTGTCTTCAAAAGTAGAAAGCCAAGATCGCAATATAATTATTTATTTTAGGACTGCCGATTTCAACGGGCTATGCCACCATCATCTGGTCATATCATATTATACAATGTGGTCATCTTACGTTATTTAAGAAATGGAGGGTAAATAGTACGTGTAACATATCACTTAGTTTATGATTTAACTTATGCGTTTTATATTTCGACTAAGCGCTATGTTGCACGTACTATTTAACTTCAATTTTTTTAATAACATAAGATGACCACATGGTATAAGTTTATGTGACCAGATGATGGTGGCATAGCCCGTTGAAACCGGTCATCATAAAATAAATAATTAAATTGTGATCTTGGCTTTCTACTGTTGATCTACTATCATATCGCCTCCACAACCTACGATGTCAGGTGATTTCAATAACATATATGATTATATTACTGAAAGTACATGTACCAGATGATTGCAATCATAAACTTTGATTTACTGACAAACTATGCGTTCATTCCAAGAACTGACATTCTATGGACCCATTCCAAATGAACAGAAATCACCCCAGTATACCCGTGTGTCTAGGTGTTGTTGGCGTAAGGATCATTTCCTCACTGCCGATGCTGTAACACCGTTTGACCTCGTGCGGGCATCCGGTATGGCGACCGTAAGAAGGCTATGAAGGATAGAGGCGTTACTTCCAAGCGCACAGCTAGTGGGAGTTCAGAATGGACGAGAAGCGTATCCGGGTATTCAAGAAGTTAAGATGACTTCAGGCCCAAGGCGGGAAACCCGGGTCCGGCAAATCTGTTGCATGGAGGACTAAGTGGGGGGGGGGGGGGGGGTGGACCACCCCAGGCCTCTGGGCGGGGAGGGGGGAAGGGTGAATCTCGAATGCAAACTTTTTTTATTATTAATACATCTATTTCAAAGTGTTTTTTTCTTTTTTTTTTCCGCCCTGTGTCTCCGACAACCTTAGTCCGCCACGGATCTGCTACACAACGTTACTCAACCGTTGTCATTTCAGACAATCTAACTCTTCATTATACAATGTTCAATAACAGTTGTAGGGTTTAAAATTGCAGCTATTTCTATAGACACATCGAGATTACAAAAAAAAAAAAAAAAAAAAAAAAAAAAAAAAAAAAAAAAAAAAAAAAAAAAAAAAAAAAAAAAAAAAGGGAAAAATGATTCACCGTGAAGGAATGTCCAATGAGACGGTAGATCTGATGTGCACGTACAACAAGGGATTACAGTTGTATCAGGAACTTCCAGAAAGAACCAAGTCCACACAAATGATCTTTTAACAGTACCTGATTTTTTAGATGTTGTTTGTTGGATTTAGTAAGAAATAGACCCAATTCCCATTAATTCCGTTGGCTGTAATGACACACTTCCTCTCGAACTTGCAAAAGGTGCCAAGTTCGGGACTTTTCATTGACAGACACGGTCGTTTTGAGACGTCATTCATAACTTTTATGTAGCAGAGACGTTTCATTAGTAATTAGTTTAAAAGAATATACACAAAGAGAGTATTTTGAAATTATTGAGAACTCTTTTAGAAAAAAAGGGCACTCCTGTAGTAGAAACTGAACACATCGCCGACCTACATGAGAATACAGCTGACTTCTTACAAACTTCAAAAGGGAGAGTTATTTGCAAAAACAGCCAATTGCTATACACATATGATTATTAGAAAATGCCTGCATTATACTACAGTGAATGATTTAACTATACTTTTCTTTGAGGGAATATTAGCTTTGGCAGTTACCGAAGGAGAGGTCTTGGTAAATTCACGTTTCTTATCAGTTATGCAAATAAATACCTTTAGTATGTTACAATAAAGTAACAGTTATTCGATGATGTAAAGAACATCTTAATATATATATTTCTTCTGTCCGCGTGTTTGTCACTAAAAGCCCCCTAAACGGCTGGACCGATTTTCATGAAAGTTTCCGTGTGTGTATAAGGGGATTCGAGAATGGTTTAGATTCACAATTTGGTCCACTGGAAAATGATTGTTATTTAATTTTTATTTGTAAGTAGTTGTTGATTTTGGAATGTTTTACATTGGATCCGGCAGACTGCGCTACCATCACAGTATCAAATATTGAGTAATATTCTATTTTAATTTCAGTTTGTCCCGACAGTTAGTGCTGCGATCAGATTAAGAAAATATTTCGTAATTTCGTGTTATTATTGTGTTATTTTAAATCGTGTCCTAATGAAGATATTACATCCGGCAGACTGCGCTTCATCGCAGTATCAACTATTGAGTAATATCTAATTTTAATTTTAGTTTGTACCGACAGTTAGTGATACGATCAGATTGAGAAAAATTTCGTAATCTCTTTATCACAGCCGGCCGCGGTGTCCGAACGGTCTGTGGCGCGCCAGTCACGTTCTGCACGGCCACCACGGTCGGGGGTTCGAATCCCCCCTCGGGCATGGATATTTGTGCCGTCCTTAGTATTAGTTAGTTCATAAGTAGTTTGTATGTATATGGACTGATGACCCCGTAGTTAAGTCCCATAAGCTCTACAAACATTTGAACATTTGAATCTTTATCACATTTACGTGTATTCCAAACTGGGCTGAAATTAAAAATTTGCTGTTGGCAGGTCAAACATCGACGCATCGCCATGATATCACTGCACGTCTTTAAACAAAAAATAAAATCTTTGTTGAATTTGGTTGCACATCACTCGATCTTTGGTGAAACACGTTGTTGGCTTTACTCTGTTGAGTGGCAAAAACGAAGTTTATCTCATGGCCATATTTTGATTGATAAAGTACGCCCAGAAGAAATTTAGTACGGAATCGAAGTCAGTGTATTTTTTTGTTATTAAATTTACCCGTGTGTTGATTAACAACCACCCTATTTCATCTTCGATGAGTTACTCATATTCGTTGTGTATTATTTTACAGTATGCCACGTCTTCGTGCAAGAACAAGAAATATTTATCGACGTACTCGGAACGCGCAATTGGTCCATGATCGTCAATTAAATACAACAGTTGAAGACCACTTGACGGATAACAGAAATGTAAGAGATCAAGTTGCATGTACACGTGCAAATGAAAATTTCGAACACCGCACTCAAAGTCTTCGTGCTAATGCATTAAGACAACAAGAGGCACGTCAACGAACGACCAACGAATATAGAAAACGTGACCAAAGGCGAGTGCAAGATAGACGAGTATTGGCACGAGGATCGCTTAATCGTCTCGCGTTTGAATATAATCCTGAAATAGATTATTCATCACATGCATTAATCACGATCGGTACTATGGATAAAGAGTTGTCAACATTTCATGCTTTCAAGTACCAAGCTGAATCAGCTGGTTTATGTTGCAAATAACCACCACCAGAACCTTTAAAAACACTTTTAGCTGTTTTTTGCGGAAAATCGATAAATTCAATTCATGCTTCCAAATGACATCATTTGGAGCAACAAAAATTGTTCATAATGAAGATGGTCGTAATTTTGAATCTACATTCAAAATTCAAGGTCAAGTGTACCACCAAATTGGTTCATTGCTTCCAATGCCTGACGCCGATCCTAAATTTTTACAAATTTACTTCACCGGCGATGAGGAGCAGCAATCACATACACGCTACGTTTACAACCACATAGATCAGATGGAGGAACGAGAAATTGTAGACATTTTGGAAACGGTTTTGCAAAACCATAACCAATTAATACAAATGTTCAAGACCCTTTCTGGCAGACTGAAAACCGATAACTACGTCTTTATCATTAAAGCTGACAAAGCGCCCTATGAAGAGCACGCAGGCACATATAATGTTCCATCTATCAATGAAGTTGGCTGGTGACCCATGTGAACTTCGAGACATTCGTATACAACACAGAGATAATACGATGCAAATAATTCAAGACAATCATCGTTCTTACGATGCTTTGCAGCATCCGTTGATATTTTGAAAGGAGAAGATGGATATCATTTAAATATAAACAAAGGAATCCAACAACAGGTACAACTTATAGATTACTTTATAATTCTTTTTTTTGACAATTTTTGTTTTTGTTTATCTCATAAATATATTTATTTACAGGTGAAGAACTGACCAAGAAGGTTAGTGCTATGAACTTCTACGCATATCGATTGATGATACGTGCTAATGAACATAATAACATCCTCTGATGCAGACAGCTATTTCATCAGTACATTGTCGATATGTACGTAAAAATCGAAAGTGAGAGATTACAATGTGTAAAATTTAATCAAGCAAAACCTCGTGCTGAGGAGTACATTCACTTGCGTGATGCCGTTATCGGTAACATAGATGCAACGAAAGACATCAACAACATTGGTACCGCATATATTCTCCCATCATCATACATTGGTAGTCCGCGTCATATGCAAGAATATATTCAAGACGCCAAAACTTACGTCCGCGCATACGGCCTACCAGATCTCTTTATCACATTTACGTGTAATCCAAACTGGGATGAAATCAAAAATTTGCTGTTGTCAGGTCAAACATCGATGCATCGCCATGATATCACTGCACGTGTCTTTAAACAAAAATTAAATTCTTTGATGAATGATTACACATCACTCGGTCTTTGGTGAAACAAGTTGTTGGCTTTACTCTGTTGAGTGGCAAAAACGAGGTTTACCTCATGCGTATATTTTGATTTGGTTGGTAAATAAAGTTCGCCCAGAAAAAATTGACAAAATTATTTCAGCGGAAATTCCAGATCGGAATGTTGATCAAGAATTGTTTGACATCGTTACTACTAATATGATCCATGGTCCATGTGGTACTCTTAACATGATGCCACCATGTAAGGGCAATGGAAAATGTACGAAACGTTTTCCAAAACCATGTCAAACCGATACTATCACCAATATTGACGGTTATCCATCTTACCGGCGTAGAGACGTAAACAATTGCGGTCAATCATATGAATTACGTGTGTCAAACGGTGTAAGAGCAGATATTGATAATCACTGGGTGGTTCCATATTTAGCATTGCTGTGCAAAACCTATAAAGCACACATAAACGTTGAACTATGCAGTCCGGTGAAGGCAATCAAATACATTTGTAAGTGATAAAGCTATATTCGCTGTTCAAAATGTAAACGACAATGACGTAATAACACGTTATGAAATGGGTCGATACATAAGTAGCAGCGAAGCTATTTGGCGCATTTTTTCGTTTCCTATACGTGAAAGGGATACTGTTGTTATACATTTGTGAATCTTGAAAACGGACAGCGCTTTTACTTCACGGAACAGACTGCACTGCAACAAGCTTTAAGAGCTCCAAAAACAATTCTTACTGAATTTTTCAATCTTTGTAGTCGACAAGATGTTGTTGGTCAATTCGCAAAGACATTAATATATACTGATGTTCCTAAATTTTTTACAGGGAATAAACAATCAAAGAAGTAAATGAGGCATTCCAGTCCCAGGATTCGCCGACATATTGATGAGAAATACTTTAGGGCAACTCGATATTTTTTTTTTTTTTAATTTTATTTTACGTTTGTTATTGGTTAACGTTCCTGGACCGATATCCTTCCAATATTTGCGAAACGTCAAGGGTACATTATACGACTCTTTCTTCGATGCGTGTCGTGAGTTACATTTATTGGAGGATGATAACCTTTGGGATTTCACACTTGCAAAATGCAGCACTGAGCTTATGTTCACAACAAATTAGTCAGTTATCTTCAATAATATTAACAACGTGTTTTCCGTCTGAAGAATCTGCTCTGTGCAACAAATATAAAGAGTCAATGAGTGAGGATATTTTGCATCGGATTAGAAGTACTAATCAAAATCTCAACATTGAATTCTCCGCAGAAATATACGAGTCATTAATAATGATTGAGGATTTTATATTCTTATTTCGAACATGCCGCTCATTCATTTCGGCATGCCAGCGCTGAACCGCCCAACAGTAGATATCATCAACAGTGACGTTCAACGTGAACACCAGTTCGATAAGACTTCTTTGGCTATTTTTGTTGCTAATAATGAACAATTGCTTACTGCTGAGCAACGAAATGTATACGATCAAATTAACTTATCAATTGCAGCACAACAAGGTGGATTTTTATTTTTAGACGCACCAGGTGGCACTGGAAAAACATTCCTTATCTCACTGTCACTTGCATGCATTCGATCAAAACATCATATTGCATTGGCCATTGCTTCATCAGGCATTGCAGCAACGTTACTTGATGGTGGACGGACTGCGCATTCGGCACTTAAATTACCTTTGAATGTCCATAAAAATCCCGAAGCAATGCGTAACATAAAGAAGCATTCAGGCATGGCTGAAGTTTTGAGGAAATGCAAAATTATTGTCCGGGATGAATGTACAATGGCCCACAAGCATTCGCTTGAAGCTCTCGACAGGTCGCTGAGAGACATCAACGGTAATGCTAGGCGGTTCGGTGGTGCTCTACTGCTGCTGTCTGGTGATTTCAGGTTAACATTAGCAGTCATTCCACGTTCAACATATGCAGACGAAATAAACACATGTTTGAAAGAATCCTATCTATGGCGAAGTGTCACTAAATTATGCCTTACTATTAATATGCGAGTTCAACTTCAAAAAGATCCGTCAGCGTCAAGATTCTCTGAACAATTGTTAGACATCGGCAACGGTAAAATTGAGTTGTATGAAGATACTCAATATATTTGACTTCCAGAGAATTTTTGTAACATGATGGCTACTAAAGATGTGTTAATAAAATCTTTCCAAATTTGAAACATACCAACAATGGATGGCTACGAGAGCGAGTTAGCCGCAAAAAAAAAAAAAAAAAAAAAAAAAAAAAAAAAAAAAAAAAAAATGTTGATGCCATCAATTTCAAAATACAACAGTCATGGGCTGGTAATGAATTAACATTTAAATCGATCGATTGACACTGTCGTTGATCCTGACGAAGTTGTCAACTACCCTGTAGAATTTTTAAATTCATTTGATTTACGTGGAATGGCACCACATAATTTGCCACTGAAAATTGGCTCACGTATAATTTTGCTTAGAATTTTAAATGCCCCGAAATTGTGTAATGGCACGCGATTAGTTATAAAAAAATCATGGGCAACATTCTTGAAGCAACTATTTTAAGTGTAAAATTCCAAGGTGAAGTTGTACTTCTAACACGAATCCCAATGATTCCTTCAGATTCACCTATACCATTCAAACGTTTACAATTTCCAATCCACTTGGCATATGCTATGACAATAAACAAGTCACAAGGCCAAAAAATGACAATTTGTAGCTTAGATTTAGAAAATCCGTGTTTTTCTCATGGCCAATTATATGTTGCATCTTCCAGAGTTGGAAAACCATCAAACTTGTTTGTTTATACTCCTCAAGGATTAATAAAAATATTGTACATCCAATGGCACTACGATAAATTAAGTTTTTGTAAATTAAAAAAAATATGTGTAAAATAGTTTGAGTGTAAGTTTTTTTACCTTCAATTAAAACAAGTTAAAGTTTTCATTTAAGATACTGCTATTTATTTAACACGGTTATTCGACATTTCACTTCACTTATACAATATACACATACTCACACGCTATCAATTGGTCGAATTATGATAACTGTACATGTAATGACGTTAGATATTGTAATAACTTTATAATAATAATTTTCATCAAAAGATGCGGATAGTTTCAGCTTATTTAAGAAAGTTTGAATTTTTCGAATGAAATATGTGTGTACATAATATAAATATTGGGACAAATAAGCATCACAAGTAATAATCTCACTAAAAACGAATGTTCATTTGCAAACAGTACCATGTTAAGCTTTTTTAAGAATTCATAATGGTATAAAAATAGACAATTTATTTCGAATGTAAGATTGTAGGTTAACCAATGATATTTTCAGTTACCTCTGGACTAAAAGTCTACAACGAGCTGGCTCAACAAAGTAACATGCATTTAGAAAGAAATAATAATAATAATAATAAAACAGAATATGTACTCAACATATAAGTCTTTCGGGGAAAAAAATTTTGAAAATGGACGGATTACAATGTGGGGTTGGTAAGAAGACTGGTTCAAAATAATTGATTCATAAAGATTGGTTCAAAATTAATTCGATGCGTCACTTTATATTCCATATCTTTGGTTCAAAATGGTTTGAAGATTGAAAGAACAAACATAGTGGATAGATGAAAGCATACTAGAAGAAAAGTGAAGAACAAATAATGAGGAAATGAAATTTAAACATGGTCCTCAGATGGCCTATTCCCATCCATGTCATATATGCAAAAAAATATGCCACAGTTTTTGTGGTTTTAAATTATTATTCTTATCCGATATTTTGGCTTCGTCCTTTGTGCAAGTTCCTGATTCAATTTCAGAACAGTTGAGTGATTTACGAATAAGATGAAGATCTTCACAAAATGAGCAACTCAATAAAGTTTTGATCCACCTGTGACCCTTGTGTAAGTAGTTATTCGGCTTGGCACTGGTTGAAAGTATTGGATGTCCTCTTGAGGAAGATATCCTGCCAAATTCTCCCCAACTGGCGTGATAGATCGTCAAAATACAGAGCTGGTTGTAACGTAATGCCACAATGCTCCAGACGTGTTCGTCTGCGGAGAGATACGGTGACAAAGGTGGACAAAGTGAGTGTTTTCAGGCACGAAGAAAAACAGTAGAAATTATCGGCAAGTGCGGGCGGCCATTATCTTGCTGAAATGTAAGGCCAGGATGGCTTGCTAAGAAGAGAAACAGATCGGGGCGTAGAATATTGTCAGCGGCTTGCTGTGCTACAAGGGTGGTGAGGATGAAAACCAAAGAGATTCCGCTATGACATAAAATAGCACCCCAAAGTATCACTCCTGGTTGTCGGAACGTATAGTGATGACAGTCGGGTTGGGATCCCAACGTTCTCTGTGGCGTCTCCAGTCACATCTCCGCTTGTCATCGGTGGCACTATTCGAAGTGTAATCGCTGAAGAGTACTCCACTCCACACAATGAGATTTCAAGTCGAATGTGTCCTACCACTTCAAAAATTCAAATGTTTGTAAATCTATCGGACCAAACTGCGTGGTCATCAGTCCGTAGTTTACAAACTACTTAAATCTAGGCAAACTAACCTAAGGACAACACACACACACCCATGCCCCAGGGAGGATTCAAACCTCCACGGCGAGCAACCGCGCGCTCCGCAGCGAGACGCTTTAGACCGCTTGGCTACTCCACCGCGGCTGTCCTACCACTGCAATGGGGTTATTGCTGTACGGATGTTAACTGTAGTCGCTGCAAAGATTGTCACGCGCTCAGCTTCCCTTTTATTGAGTCACCTATTAATGGTCCTTATGGCCGTTGAAGCACCAGTTGCATGTCAGATCGATGATAACGTTGGATCCGAGGCTCTGAGCCTTCCTGCCAACTGCTCTGTGCTCACGTTCTGTCGTCTCTCTGGGTCGACTGCTTCCTTCTTTGCGCTGCGTTTGGCCATGGTTTACCTGCCAACGACACGACCGAGCGAGGTGGCGCAGTGGTAACACACTGGACTCGCATTCGGAAGGACGGTGGTCAAATCCACCTACGGCCATCCTGTTTTAGGTTTTCCGTGATTTCCCTAAATCACTCCAGGCAAATGCCGGGATGGTTCCTTTGAAAGGGCACGGCCGATTTCCTTCCACATCCTTACCCCAAACACTCCGAGCGTAAGCTCCGTCTCTAATGACCACGCTGTCGACGGGACGATAAACTCCAAGACTTCCTTCGTTCCTTACTTCCAAACGACACGAATAGTGGTATCGCTCCTATTAAAATTTCGAGAGATTAGATTACTCCAATTAGCTTATTTTAACAAACTAAGCATTTTCAACAGGAAAATATGATTTTGTCTTAGTGTTTGTAAGACTATAGCAATGAAACTGTTACAGTGGCTTGTAGGCGATGAGTTTGTTCTTTCAAATTATCTTAGCATACATTATGAAACAACTGCTAACACTTCAGATTCGTGTCTATCATTAGTAAATACTTAAAAATTTTCTTCAGATGTAGAAATGTTAGAAGTTATCAGGAGGAACAACAATGAAGATAATTCTATTTCATAAGCTACAACACTGAGGAAACTTATCGCATAATACTCAGCAGATTAAGTAAATTATGATGTATCAGTAGGCTACTATCAGTGGGGGCAACTTCCATAAGCATTACTTACAAAGAGATCAAATATGCTCCAATGAGCTCAGTTGCTTAGCGCTTGGAGTTTCAATCTTAATATCCCAGGTTCGATTCCCACTGCTCCCAAATTTTTTAAAATTCTTTGTAATGTTCAATTCTTAACATTAAAATATAGTTTTAAATATCAGGGTCTAGACCTGAGCAAGAAGTGGGAACTGTAACAGAGAAGTTGGACCAGATTAGGATTAAGGCCTTGTCTGGAGCTCGGAGGAGGAAACTTCTCAAGGAACAGAAGCAAAAGGAAGGAAAATAATGGCTTCCTAAGCGTAAGTGGATGGAATCAAAAGGGCTTGAGCCCAAGACCCCCAAAAAGAAACTGCCTCAGGTCGAAGGGGATACACAGACCCCCCTCGACGTCAAAGACAGGTGGCAAGAGGGTTAGGGAGGAATCTAAGACTCCCTCCTCTCTGGATAAGCGTGATCCTAAAAGGCTGAGGCAGGAAATAGGGAAACAGACCTACAGTACTGCAGTCTCGGTCTTTAGATTGGCGGTTGTCCAAGAAGGATACCCACTGGTGAGCATCACTTCGCAGCAGGAAGAGCTCATGCAGATGGCCCTCTTTGAAGAGATTGGAGGAACGCTGGTCCAGGATCCAAATTCAGAAGGGTCTATCTAGATCGCGGTGCCCTCATTTTTGTCTGCGAGGGGGAGCACTCAGCAGAATGGCTTAAGGACAAGGTGCCCATGATATCCCCGTGGGAGGATGCAACCCAACTCCTGAAGACTGCAAAGGTATCAATATGGGTACCAGATCCTTAAGGATGTCCCTCCAAAGACTCTGTTCGAGAAAATAAGGGTCCAGAACCCAAAAGTCTCGACAGAGGATTGGAGGGTAATTAACCAAAAGGTCGTTCCGGAAGGACGAACTCTGGTGGTGGAGGTCGGAGAGAAGTCCATGAAGGCAATGCGAGAGCAAGGCCTGAAACTGTTTTTAGGGTTCTCGAAGGTCGCCGTCAGGGTAATCAAAGACCTTAAAGGCAATAATGGCAGCAAGATGGGGACTGGAAGTGCTGCAGATAAACCTGCAGCACAGTAAAGGGGCCACTGCTGTCCTGAGCCGTTGCCTGGGGAGACAGGAGGTGCACGTGGCCCGGATATAAGAACCCTATTTATATAAAGGGGGTGTATCGGGCCTCGGTGGTACTGGAAGTAAGCTGATTTATGCTAGAAATCTAAAAAACTCCAGAACATGCATTTATGTTAGAAATGGAATACCTTTCATACCAATGATGGATTTTTGTTCCAGGGACCTGATGACCATCAGGATGCAGCAACGTGAGGAAGGTATCAAGAGGGAAATTGTTTTGGCCTCAGCATACCTTACTTACGAAGACAGCTCTCCTCCTTCTTTGGAAGTGAGGTGACTGACGGAAGCCTGCCATCGGCAAGGTGACGAACTGTTGGTGGGATGTAATGCCAATGCCCACAATCTATCGTGGGGCAGCAAGGACACCAACAGTAGAGGTGAGCACCTTCTTGAATTTCTCCTATCTAACAACTTGGAGATCCTGAATAGGGGTGATGAACCTACATTCAGGAATAGTAGAAGGGAAGAAGTAATTAACATAACTTTTGGTTCCATGATGATGGGAAGTTACGTCAAACAGTGGCATGTGGTCCTGGAGCCATCCTCATCAGATCACATGTATATTAAATTCAAAGTTGAAATGGGAACTAGACAGACCATGGCTTATAGGAATCCCAGGAAAACGGACTGGGAGACATATATGAGAGACCTTGACTTCAGCCTATCGGAAATTAAAACTTCGATAAGGAATCCAGCAGAGTTTGAGGAAGTAGCAGAGGCCGTAACCTCTGCTATAGTGACCTCATACCAGGACAAGTGCTCAGTCACCAAGAAGTGCACAAATAGGAGTGTGCCTTGATGGAATAATAACCTGAAAATGCAAAGGAAACAGGTACGAAGACTGTTTAACCTTGCGAGGCGCAAAGGACAATGGGCAAAGTATCGTGAGGCCCTTGTCAATTACAACCTTACCATCAGACGGGCAAAGGAGGCATCCTGGAAGGTATTCTGTGAGGAAGTGGAGGGCACGGCTGCTCAAGCGAGACTTCATAAAATCCTCACTAGGGTACCAACTAATCCAGGAGGAACATTGAGGAAGGAGGATGGGGAGTATACAAAGACAGCACATGAAACGCTGGAACTGCTCCTCAAGACTCACTTTCCTCAATATACTCTGGGGGATAACTCAGACAAGAATGCGATTCCTGAGAGACAACGGTTCTCTTTGGCTCTGCCGATAGAATGCAGTCTTTGGCTCGTATCTGGAATGCAGTCTTTGGTTCGTATCTGGAGTAAGCAATCAGATGATTCAGATGTGCAGAACCGATTTTGTGTTGTAAATATAAAAATTGCCGTTGTGATCAAGTGATCTCGGGATGACATAAACTGTAACTGTCCAAAAACCGTGATTTTTGTGAATGCTACTTTTAGATAGCTGCGATATTGGGATTTGTCACGGTTAATGCCGTAGTTTACGAACCCCAACTTAACTCTTTCGAACTTCACAAACTGCATTTTCTTCGAATTCTACGATTTATCACAGTAGATGCTATTCAATTGTGAGTCAAAAGTTACGACTAAATTTTACTTATGGTATCGTAAGTTTAGTGTCCCTCATCTGTATGCTTATCCACGCAGTAAATTTATCATCGATGTAAAGCGAACATTTTGTTGCCAATATTAGCACACTGAGCCGCCGATACCGTAATTAAATTTTAACCCTGTTCTCTTGTTGAAGCCATTCCATATTTCTCTATTTTTACCAAGTTGTCAATGAATTGCTCATGTGTTTTAAAGTTACTGATGTGTAAGTGAAAAAAGTGCTACGTCCGAATCATCTAGTTCAAAATCGTTTATCGCAGTATGGCAAAATATATCCATTTTATGAATGAACTATTTTTAGACATTTGGTAAAGAGTGTTCGAATTTCTAGTGAACCTACGCTATATGCTTTCGATCAACTTCTTGCAATAAACTTTATTTTGCATTCAGATACCTTTTTTCAGCAATTCTGAAAATAAATCAAATATTCAAAAAATGTTCAAATGTTTGTAAAGCTTATGGGACTTAACTGCGGGATCATCAGTCCCTAAACTTACAAACTACTTATGAACTAACTTATACTAAAGACAACACAAACGTCCATGCCCGAGGGAGGATTCGAACCTCCGACACGGGTGGCCGCGCGATCCGCAACGTGGAGCTCTAGACCGCTCGGCCACTCCCGCGTGGCTAAATGTTCAAATGTTTGTAAATATATCGGACTCAACTGCGTGGTTATTAGTCCATAGCTTACAAACTACTTAAACTAAGGTAAACTAACCTAAGGACAACAGAAACACCCATGCCCAAGGGGGGACTCGAACCCCCGACGGCGAACGGCCGCGCGCACCACGTACGGAGCCTCAGTGCGCACGGCTAATTCGCCGCGGATTCTGAAAATAGTTATCACGTTTGAACATCATATTAAGCAATACAACAAAAGTCCTTGGGGACTGCAAAATGACTTCATAGTGCATTCGGACGTGTCTCGAAAAATGCAGAAATTTCTGGACATTGGCTTTAATAAAACTCGTTTTTCATTACGTTTTTCGATTTTTTGTGACTTTTTTGTTATTATTTTTTCAATCTGTTCGTCACGCCACCATCACATCAACTTGTTCCCTCTCAGTCATGTCACCTCAATTTGGAACTGGGGCTATGAATTACCATCAGTGGTACAAAAATTGGAGTATAGTGTCATACTTCAGAAAATAACAACAATAAAGTTAACGACCGACCCGACGAAAAGGTTATAATGTAAGTTCTTGATCAATTGTATGTGTTAAAGAGCTGAGAAGAAAAACAGCATTTCAGAATATCGAGATGAATTTGCCATTTAAAACATAGACTTATATACAAACACATAAGCCAATACTTGTAATGGAATAAATAGCTCTTGTTCATCTAAACCATTAAGTTTTTCCATTCTTTACACATATGTCATTAACAACTGTCTCTTTCATTAGATCTGATATATTCCGCTGTAAATATTTAATGAAAATTGCTTCCTTAATTAATGCTCTTATACAGCGCAAACCTCAGCTCTGGCCACATAAATAACTTTTTATTTTGAGATATCTGACCTCGCTTCAGAAACAACACTCAATGGAAAAAAGGAAAAATTACTTCGTAATGTTACATTTGCAGATTACCACGGAAGTAAATCACAGACATAAACTAAAAATGAAGAAGACTCGAAAAAAGCTACTAACATAGTTCTTAACAAGGCGGATATAGATTAACTGACTGGTGATCCCGCAGTTAAGTCCCATAAGCTTAACAATAGATTTACTTCTGACACTATCAGACGACGACGCAGTTAAAGCTATGTCACCGATAAACGTTGTGATGACTTGACATGGCATGACATGTTGTGTCTGATGTGATAGTTGAATTATCGAACAGCGTCAAGACGTGACTTTATTCTTAGAACCGTTTTCGACTGGTACCGCGGTTCTCGCCTCAAGTGTATCGTATAATAAGCCTCTTACAAAGTGGCTAGATACGTCCGCATTATTTGAAGTAAATTGATTTTTTATTGGGGGTGGGGGTGGGTATTTAGTCCGGAGTATGGTTTGATGCAGCTCTCCACCCTACTCTATGCTGAGCAAGCATCTTCATCTCCTCATAAGAAAGGCAACCACATCCATCTGAATCTGCTTACCATATTCGTCTGTTGATCTCCCTCTGCGATTTTTCGTCCACACACTTCTCTCCAATGCTAAATTTACGGTTCCTTGATGTCTAGGAATGTCTCCTACCAATCAATCCCTTCTTTTAATTAAGGTATGCCAAAAATGCCTTTTCTCCCCAGTTCTGTTCTGTACCTCTTCATTAATTACGCGATCCACCTACCTAATCTTCTGTATTCTTCTGTAACTCACATTTCTTCTTCAAATTTCTATCTGCTTTCCTCCACAATTTGCTCAATGTAAAAATTGTATAACTTTGCAGAAAAGCTACAACCCTGTCTTACTCCCTTCCCAACCACTGTGCCCCTTTCATGCCCTTCAACTCTAATAACAGCTGTTTCGTTAATGTAGAAGTTGCAAATAACCTTCCATCTTTTTTGGGATAAAAGCTGTTAATAATATTGAGCTGTAAAAGATAAAATAATATAGGAATTACGCACTTAATATGTGATAGTGACTACTTGGTAAGAGTGTTGTCTTTAAAATGGTTGAAGTTGGATTTCTGGGCGCGCTAGTCTAAGGTTTAACTATCTTTAAAGTAATTTGAGGGGATGTAGCTGGTTGTAAGTTGTAAATCATTTTTCCTGTTTCTTTTTTAGCTTCCCATCTTTCAAAATAAACATGTAATTATTGCAAAGCTAATTGCCTACCTGCACTTATTTGTTGAATAACTAAAATTGCTTTAAACTCTTTGCCTTCTTCACATCTGTTTAGTAAAAAGTAATATTTACTTTTTGTTCTTTCAGTTCGTCCAATTGAAACCTTAACTCACTTGTGGATATTTAATTCATATTTTAGTAAACAAAGTACAAATAAAAATGCAAGTATTTTAGCTGAAAGTATTTTAGCAAATACGACACGTCAATTTCTATAATGACTAATTATAGACTCGTTACTGTCGTTATTTTGATCACTGTTAAAATGGCGATCGAGTTTATGTTGGTTGCTCCAAGGAGCTCTGTAACTCGTCTGTTAGTCACTTGATGAAATTTAAACTCATTGTGCAGAACACTTGGAGGATGCAACAATTCCATTAAAGAGACTGCTTACACTAGACTTGTTTCAAATGACTGTAAATCTATCGGACTCAACCACGTGGTCATCAGTCCGTAGCTTACAAACTACTTAAAGTAAGGTAAACTAACCTAAGGACAACACAAACACCCATGTCAGAGGGGGGACCCGAACCCCCGACGGCGAACGGCCACGCGCCCCGCAGCACGGCACCCCAGCACGTACGGCTAATCCGCCACAGCCTAGACTTGTTTACCTTCTCATAGAGTATTGCTGTCCTGTGTGGAATTCTGAGTATACACGATTGACGGGTGACAGAAATTGTTCATAGAAGGAAAGCTCCTGTTGTATTATCTCGCCGCAGGGAAGGGAACCTTACGATATTGGGGACTGTAATGATTAAAAGAATTGAATGATAAAATATTTTGTCAATGTCCATCTCCAAACAGAAAAATTATCATTGTATAAAAAAAATAGTGTCAAGACAGAGCCCGTTAGGAGAGATTTAAGAATTCGTTTTTCCCACGTGCTGTTCGAGAGTGGAACAGTAGAGAAATAGTGCAAAAGTGGTTCAGTGAACTATCCAATTGACACTGAAGTGTGATACCGTAATAAATGCCTTGTAGATGTAGGTGTAAAAATCGGTTATCGACAGTATCTTGTTTCATAAGTTGCGTGCTATGCAACACTTCTTATTTGTGAACTTACCGAATCACTTGCATAAAAAAATAGAAAAGTAAGTATTCTCGGAAATGAATGTCAGAGTCGGCGTGAACGGCTCTGTCAGTAAGAGTATTTGCATTCAAAAAGCAGAGGTTCCACGTTCTGGTCCTGATCCGACAGAAAGCTGTAGTCTATAAGGAAGTACGGTATCAACTCTGCACTCTCTCCGCTGAAGACTGGAAATTCATTCTGAATAAAATTCATATCTGGACGCTGAAGGATAATAAATAAATAAATAAAAACAGAAAATATATAATAAATTAAATATTTATTGTAGCAGCGTTGTTACAATGCATATGTGGTCTGCTCAAGCGGTCGGGGCAACAGGGATGGCGTCTCCGGTGGCGACGTAACCGGACTCGTCGGCCTTGTACTTGATGTCGACGAGCTTGCCCTCGGGGCTGGTGTACTGGTATCCTCCGCTCTTGATCAGCACGTGGTCCTTGCCGTCAGGGGTGGGCTTCAGTTCGCCGTGCTCCACCACCGTGATGCCGTTGCCTGTCTGGTATCTGTTAGCATAAAAAAGAACAGTCAGCTTCCCATTGCTGAATTTCTAAACAATGGATAAACCGAGGTAAAGCCGCGACAAATTTCAGCTCAGTGAGGAAGGTCCAACTCTAGCTCAGATTCTGATTATTGAGCGAAAAATCGATGGAAATCCACAAGTGGGTACGTAATAAAACAAGTGATCCCAGAAGAAACTTAGAGGCCATAGTCAGAATTTTGTTTTGGGAGGGACTAGAGAGTAAAATCTGTAAATTATGGCCTATTGGAGCTTGTAAAGCGTTACAATAAAATTTAGGGGTCACTGATCCCCTTCATCTCCTCCCCCTTCGATACGGCACTGGTATACACAATGCTGTAAGTGGGGTACTCATCACGAAGGAACATTTACATTTTGGTAAACTTTTTCCAGTTTTATTTGATTGTAAATGGCGGTAATTGGAAACATGTTACGGAGTCTAAAAGTAAATTACAATTTTGATTTAAGCGAGCGTTGGCTGAGACTTTAGATCGACGCTACATTGCGACGCTTATACAATCAAAGTATCACTCCGCTGTCGAGTGATAAGACCTCATTGGGACCAGAGCGGACAATGAATAAGGATGATTCGTTTCGCTCTGCCTTTCGTAGTTACTGTCGTAGTAAGTCACCTGGACGTATTGGAAGATCAGTCTGACTAATCTAAAGATTAAGAATATTGTGTTCACCGGTTGAATTACATAAAGCTGTGTCTTAACGTCTTTATAGACATAACAATGAGACTTGATCCCTCAGAAGAACTAACTAATTTCAGCGATGTGAAATTGAAGCGGCATAAGGAACTGACTGATCTATCCAAGAAATTTTCTCGACAAGTTTTGATTTCTATTACATATAACGTTCTTTGGATAGTACCCGAGTCAGGCGCAGGAAACCTTTTGCAGACCAACATAAGCTAGTGGGCCACCTCGTCTTGTGAACTAACGCACCGATGTAAATTGCAGCCTTTTCCAAACACTCCATGCCAGCAAATTATGTTTCAAAACAGGTGTTACTGAGAGAAAATTTATTTTCATCCCCACTTCACATATTTTCATGTATTTACGCAACTTGAACATTTTTTCTTTACTTATAATAGCTATCTCTCTGTCCCCCGAAATTCTTCCGCGAAATTACGCTAATGTACCTGACTCATTGGTGTGAACTGAAACTACAGACATATATTTATGTACGTCTGTAATTGAAACGACAGAAACCAGAGAATACATGCCTACTGGTGTCAACGATAAAACTACACTTGTCTGTATTTTCGATCTACGAACGATGGCGGATCGCGCATGTATAAACAAATATGGGTAAAGCATATTTGTCGGTTTCAAGCAACAGATGAAGTAGGCATATATGGGTGTTTTGCACTGAGGCGCTATGCTGTTAATTTGCCAATTTCGTACCATGTAGAAATTTTGTCTAAATCGCTTTGCAGTTGCTTTTGATCCTCTGTCGACGTCCTTAAACGATAAACGACAGCATCATCCACAAACAGTCTAAGGTAGTTATTCAGATTGTCTCCTAAATCGTTTATAAACACAAGGAAGAGTAGGGGACCTATAACGCTTTCCTGGGGAACGCCAGATATCACGTCTGTTTTACTCGATGACTTACCGTCAATTACTACGAACTGTGTCCTTTCTGATAGGAAATCATGAAAGAAGCCGCTTGTGAGCTACAGTGTCAAAAGCCTTCCGGAAATCCAGAAATATGGAATCTATTTGAGATCCCTTGTCGATGGCACTTATCACTTCATGTGAATAAATGGCAAGCTGTGTTTCGCAGGAGTGATAATTTCTGAATCCGTGATGACTATTGGTTAATAGATAGCTACTTTCGAGGTAGTTCATAATGTTCGAACAAAGTATAAATTCCAAAATCCTACTGCAAATCGATGTCAATGACATGGGCCCGTAATTTTGGGGATGACTCCTATTGCCTTTCATGAATATTGAAGTGACTTGGACAACTTTCCAGTCTTTGGGTACGGATCTTTCGCTGAGTTATCGGTTGTATATGATAGCTAAGTATGGAGCTATTGCATCAGCGTACTCTGAGAGGAATCTAGTTGGTATACAATCTGGCCCGGAAGATTTGTTTTTGTTTAGTGACTTAAGTTGTTTTACTACTCCGGGAACATCTACTTCTAAATTTCGCAGGCTGGCAGCTGTTCTTGGTTTTGAATTCTGGAGTGTTCACTTCGTCTTCTTTGGTGAACGAATTTCGGAAAGCTGTGTTTAACAATTCTGCTCTAACAGTAATGTCATCGGTAGTATTACCGTTGCTATCACGTAGTGAAGGTATTGTTTGTGTTTTGCCGCTAGTGTCCTTCACACATGACGAGAATTTCTTTGGATTTTCTGCAAGATTACGAGACAAGATTTCGTTGTGGAAACTATTATAAGCTTATCGCATTGAAGTCCGTGCTACGATGCGCGAGGCCGTTCCCCGTCGGGGGCTCGAATTCCCCCTCGGACATGGATGTTTGTGCCGTCTTTAGTGTAAGCTAGTACATAAGTAGTTTGTAAGTTTAGGGATGATGACCCCGTAGTTAAGTCCCACAAGCTCTACAAATATTTGAATTTTTTATGCGTGTTTTGCGCTTGAAGAAACCTTAAAGTCTACAAATAATGGCTGTTGCTTGCTGAATAGAGTGTATTACATTCCAGTACCAATAGCGATGACAAACTGCAAGAAATAATATATAATTCACTGAAGAAGTTGCTAGAATCAAGTTTTTTTTGGCAATGCCTATGATAGTCGCAGGAGAGCGTCAGAATGCTTGACGTAGATGCACAGATTAAGCCTAAACTCGACTGCTGCCGTTCCTGGTTCCAAATGTAGCAGAGATCTCTACAGAAACTGGATATGTAACTCATAGAACTGTAGCGGTGCTGCACATTCATATGGTTTCATATGTTTTGCACACGATTTCGTATTGCCCACCACGTTTTAATTTAGTAATCTAGTTTCCATCAGCTATTAAATGGCCAAGGTAAATGCTTACCTCTTGATTTGAAATTTATATATATATATATATATATATATATATATATATATATATATATATATATATATGAGGGGGAGAATCTAAACGTATTTTCTGCTCGTTTCCTTACAATACTTCATAGCAGCCATATTTGAATTTGACAAGAAACGAAATATGAACATATATATATGTTTGGCATGCTCAGAAAGCTGAAGTTCAACATCTAGGAAGTGTAGACATCAAGGAAGTGGATGCTTCGACCATAGGTACTAGTATACAGCGCAGAGCAGCTATCACATGGCGTGATACCGACATAGAACCACATGACAGTTGGCAAACATCAGCCGGATATAGGCTACAGTGTTGCGATTTTGAAGAATCACCACTATTTTAAACTAGTAATATTATACTTAATGTTATTACCCTCCCGAAAAACATTGTTTTCTCAACAATCACGTGGTATCGCTGTAGAGATGTGGTGCCATGAAAATGATGTCAGGTCCTTCGAGGATGGCAGCACATCCATATGTTTTGCACTGCCTGCCATGTTTTAACTTGGCAAACAAATTTACACCAGTTTGTGCGTGACAAAGAATTTCTTACTTCCATTTCTTGTTATGCTTTTTGCCAATATACTAAGTAATAGTCCGGTACGGGAGCCGAATCTATATATCTTTCCTTTGCGTATTCTAGTAACATTTCGTAGCATTTCGTGGTACGCTCAGACGGATTCGCAACATCCAGGTAGTATTGTGATAGTTACCGTCAATGTAACCTCTGATAGCAGCCGCCAGTACTGCATCAGTTAGATGTATGATAACGATGGATATTAGCGCAATACCGGATTTTCCTGGAGAAGTAACGTGATAAGTGAATCGATAAAATTTAACAGAAGAGTTCTATGAATTGATTGTAGTCGTCTCTACGGTGCTGGTCAGAGAAATACAGTTGAGTTAGTGTAAAAGGTTCGGATATCCACCTAATAGAGAAACACCTGCATAAATATTAGCAACACAGGCTAAAAAGCAGCCAGTTAATGATGAGGAGGTGGATTCTTACGAGAGGGAGTACTGCCCATGCTCGTCGCGGACTTCCTGGCGGGACAGCACCTCGATGGGCTTGTCGGCCACCACTGCCGCCACGACCACGATCAAACACTGCGGAACAAAGAGAACACACTGTAAGTCAACAATGTAGAGCTTTTAACGTTCTCCCGCTCTGCAGAACACTCATAATCACCTTAAAATATATTTTACGCAATAAAGTCTGTCTGAACTTCCTTTGTAACTAGTAATGTTTTTGGAATATTTACAGCGAAAACGCCAACTAACGAAGAAAAAAAGGTTAGTCTACACCTTTCTCCCAAATGCATCCGATGATTTGAACATGTAGAAAACATTTGACAAATAAAACTATCTTAGCGGTACTACAGTAATCAGCCCTGTGCTTTTCGAATTGTTGTTGTGGGTTTCAGTCCGGAGACTGTTTTGATGTAGCTCTCCACAATACCCTATCCTGAGCAAACCTTTTCATCTCCACATAAGAACGGCAACCTACATCTGTCTGAATCTGCTTACTGTACCCATCTCTTGGTCTTCCTCTGCGGTTTTTACCCCACACACTTCCCTCCAACGCTAAATTCACTGTCCTTGATGTCTAAGAATGTGTCAAGGTATGCCAGAAATCCCTTTTCTCCCCAATTCTGTTCAGTACCCCCTCATTAGTTACGCGATCCATCCACCTAATCTTCAGCATTCTTCTGCAGCACCACATTTTAAAAGCCTCTATCCTCTTCTTGTCCGCACTGTTTATCGTCCAAGTTTCACTCCCATACAAGGCAACACTCCACACAAATGCTTCCAGGAAGGACTTCCTTAGGCTTAAATCAATATTCGATGTTAACAAATTTCTCTTTTTCGAGATCTTATTTTTCGAATATGTATGTAATAATTATGTGAACAGGAGGAAAGAAGTTTTACAGAATAAAATGATGGTTCCCTCGAATAATGCTTAGTGAGGTCCGCACTGTTTATCGTCCAAGTTTCACTCCCATACAAGGCAACACTCCACACAAATGCTTCCAGGAAGGACTTCCTTAGGCTTAAATCAATATTCGATGTTAACAAATTTCTCTTTTTCGAGATCTTATTTTTCGAATATGTATGTAATAATTATGTGAACAGGAGGAAAGAAGAACTAATACGAAACTTTTACAGAATAAAATGATGGTTCCCTCGAATAATGCTTAGTGAGGTGTACGAAATCTTGTATGGTATGTGATTCTCACCTACATTCACGCAAAAAAATTAAAAAAAAAATATTTAATATGTTAAAGAAAAATAAAAAAAAAACCTATTCATCTAATCGACGAGGTTATGCAGATATAGTAGTCCACTACTTTCGCTGCGGTTTCGAATGCGTGACCCGAAGGCAGCATAAAATTTATGCATATATCAATGCACAATAGCTCATCATTTACCCAATACGCGATTAATAAAAAGAAGCCTCTTCAGGTTTCTTTCCCAAATTTGGTTGAAATTTTTCAAACGCAATTAACTCAACCAGTTACTAAGTTAGTACGCGAACACATTACCATCAATTATACCTATAGAAGTGTGACCAGGAAAAGTACTTACAACCAAAGCGACCTTCATACTGCTGGCAGGAGTCTCGGCTAGCTGGACCAGTGAGTGCTGGCTTCTCCTCGTGCGGCAGCCTTTAAATACCCCAGATGGTGGGCCTTGAGCACCTGTTGACCGCTGCTTCCCTTGTTATCAAAGATGTTTTCACAGCTGGCGCTTAACCCTTTCGAAGAATCCTACTTGATGGGCTAGCATGAATCTTGACAGTTTCGAACCTACAATTCACATATTTTATTAAAGGTTAATCCGGTGGCATAGAGAAAGAACAGTATGATTACACGAGATCACGTTTCCTACCGGGTAATTAGTAGGATAGAGATGAGTTAAGTCAATGTTACAATTTAAACTGCGAACGTGGGTAGGCGCCTATTGTACTATTGTAGACTGCAGCCGTACGATTCGGCGCAAAATACGCAACGCTTCCTGCCGAGTTTGATGTGAAGCGGAAAAAATAAAACACGAGCTGCGAAACCTCTGCATTACCCGAGTATATATTTTTTCCAGTATTAGAAACGAAATGTTAAATTTGAAGAATAATTCGTCTTCATGTAAAGAGCTTTTAAAATATGAAACAATGAAATATACATAATGAACAAAATCTTATAAGTGCAGTATTCAAACAAAGGAAGGCATTAATGAAAATACTGTAACGTACCGGGTCGTGAGTCGTTGCTTCTTGCAGTTATCGTGGATCGCGCTCTCGGTAGCGGCTGGCTGAGATTTCATGGGGCAAAACTAATCTGCTACAAATACCTAGAATTGCAGTTCATTGACACTTAAATGATTCATTAGTGCCCAGTTGTTCCCATTTATAGCCAGCGTAGAAGTTTCATTAATTACTATCACTAAAACCCTGTACGGGCATTCCACACATCAATAATACAAATTGACACCGTTCGTATGTGAAATACAAAAGTTTGTGGTGTACGTTTGAAAGTGGCACAAATATGAAGGATTAATCTCTGTAGATATACTTTCTACACACTTAACCTTGAAGAACTTTTACATACTTGTTCAAAATTAAAGTTTAAAGTGACATGGATTGTGCCTCAGATCAAGGATGTAGCAAGACTCATTTACTTGCCGCAAAAGCTCCTATGTATATCATCCAACCAATGACACTGAAAATTACGGGTTGTTAATTGAGTTCATTACATTAATTATAATGGAAAAGTAAACAATTACATGCAACTGGCTATAGTAAAATATAGCGTAAATAATGCTGAGTAAATTGATATACAGATCTCTGTTAAATTAAAATTGCCTCACTTTTAAATACGTATGTCTAAATAGGTTTTTAAACAATTACTTCGAAATAAATGGTAATTATACACAAACTAATGAGGGCACAACTTTCCTAACATTCCTTGTGAAACATAATAATACCTACTTTAATATTATGAGAAAAAAATGTAATTAGTTTTATCAGAGATACTAATTAGCCTAATATATTACCTATAACAATATGCCTCTTGCATGAACTACAAATTTATAAGTGCAGTATCCAAACAAAGAAAGGCAGTAATGAAAACGCAAATGACATGTAACACTCATATAATTCAAAATTTGACTGTTAACAATACGTCTTGTTACTTGTCCAGGACCTAGTATGAATAAGTTCTTTGGTGAGACCAAACTTGAGCAAACGACATGAAATCGTCCGTGTGAGAAATAAGTAGATGTCAAATCCACTCTGCTGTATTTAATAGATCGCTCCTGGGATTTGCTAAACTTAATATAAAATGCAAGTCTGGCTGGAAACTGCAATCTTTCGAAGTTAAAAGGTATATCTGTCGGAACGAGGGGTATTCGTGGGATGCACGTTGTTTCATTTTCTCCTTCTTCTTGGAGGATGATAGCTTCATTCACGTGACCCATAAACTTCCTAACACACAGTTTCGTACCATTGCCAAATTTCGGAGGATTGAATTTCGTAGTAAAGTAAGTGGCGATTCAACTTTCAGTAATAGTCGATATGGCGGTCAAGTGAGTTCAGGAACTCTGTTGGGAAATTGAGGGCTTCGTCGATATTTACCATAGTATCGATGGACCTGCATTCAGTGACTTGATCTGATAACAGGGCGCCGCGACTGGAGTGGCCGAGCGCATTGAGGCGCTAGGCTCCGAAGCACGAGGCCGTTCCCCGTCGGGGGTTCGAATCCTCCCTCGGGAATGGATGTTTGTATTGTCTTCAGCATAAGGTAATTTATAAATAGTTTGTTAGTTTAGAGACTGATGAAGCCGCAGTTAAGTCTTATAAGCTTAACAAACATTTGATAACAGGGCAAATATTTGAGTGTTTGTTTTGTATATGTTTTCATTTTTAGGACCAAGAATAGTTCCTCTCTGGCAACCACTTCAAATTTTGATTGTTTTCTGAAATAGCCGGATAGACTGCATTTGTTAGCTCTGTCGCCATAATTTTGCAAAAATATGATGACGAGTTGTGGTTGCTCTACTTTCTCCAAAATCTAGTAGTATTTTGTAGAACATTTGTGTACTGTATTTTCACGTTTTTTTTTTTTTACTTTTTGCACACATGGCCAGGAAAGTGAATGCTTCACACAGGCATGGATTTCGTCAGCTGGTGTTGGATGTGCGATGACTGGCCGAGTTTGTCGGGTGTCTCCACAGAGGACTATCAGAGCTCCTCCCATTATTTGTGTTTTCCTCTTAAATCTCCTAAAGTAACATCAAGTGCCTCGTTGGCTTTATTGTGAGCCTTGGTATGGCATCCGTACGATTAATTTACATACTTCGAGCACCTGCGTTCGACCACGTTACACTAGCTGAAGATTCAAATGTTTGTATAGCCTATGGGACTTAACTACGGGGTCATCAGTCCCTAAACTTACAAACTACTCATTAACTACTTACGAACTAGGACGGCACAAATATTCATGCCCAATGGGGGATTCGAACCCCCGACCGTAGTGGCTGTGCAGACCGTGACTGGAGCGCCTCAGTCTCCTCGGCCACCGCGGCCGGCACTAGCTGAAGACCGGGCGTTGCCCGTGTATTTCTTTATTTGAATCTTCTGTTAATACGCTTCCTCTTCCCTCCACTGTTTGTTCATCATTTCCTCTCCCCTGTATTTGTTCATTTCCTCCGCTTCTCTCGGTTCAAATGTTCAAAGGATGTTCAAATGTTTGTAAATCTATCGGACCAAACTGCGTGGTCATCATCCTTACAAACTACTTAAACCTAGGTAAACTAACTTAAGGACAAACACACACACCCATGCCCCAGAGAGGACTCGAACCTCCACGACGAACAACCGCACGCTCCGCAGCGAGGCGCTTTAGACCGCTCGGCTACTCCACCGCGGCTCACTCAGTTCATCTCTCCTCCCCCTACATATGTAAAATTACCCGTATTTACGAATTTTCGTGTTGATCGATGAAACGGTATCGAACACTATTGAAGATCTCTTAGACAGCGATGTTTCTCTTGTTTGGAAGCTATAGGGTGCAAAATTACACCAATTTCGGAATGAAACTGTAGACTAATGTTGACTTCTGTTTAAAGTACCTTCCGCCACGCAAAGATTAGTGGTGAATGTCTTACGCACATTACATCATATGAAAAAGAGCTTCTACAAACTAGTTTAGACTGACGAGCAGTACAATAACGTTCCTCACATAGGCGAATCCAGGGGTGGGGGGGCTAAGGGTCGTTCGCCCCCCCCCCCCACCATTCTCCAGCAGCTCGCCTTTTTATTATTATTATTATTTTTTTTAAGAATCAGTAGCTAGCGTGCTATCACTGTACTGAGTCTTCAAAACGGCGAGACTTTTGTTCGATTGGGCGTGTGGTAAAAAGGGGTGGCCGGTACTAGAGTCTTTCTACTGAGCCACAGTTTAGCTGACGATGAGAATGTTTTCAACCAACTCCCCCCCCCCCCCCTCCAGCAGCCCGTTCTGGATCCGCCCCTGGTCCCTCAGGAATGCATCCAACGACTCTATCAAAGTCAATCTGGATAAGGTCCAAAGGTGAGCCATGCATTATTGATTTGTTTTATTTGTGTAGCTCTTGAATTAATCATCCATTCTGAAATTGTAGAATTTGTTTGCATGTCCATATCCACCGATTTCCGTCAGGTTCGAATAACTGAGGTGCTTAGAATAATAACGGCAGATCCAAACCAAAGTTCATTCTGAGAAAAATCTGATTTTCTATTTCTTTCCACAACGTGCGAAGTTGTGAACATTATGACTTAATATTTTCAAGGTCTTTAAAGTAAGGGTTTTAAGTCTCCTTGCAAGTTCTTGAACCATTGTGATTAATAGTTTTTCTGGTTTTGTGTTTCTTTATTTAAACAATATATATATATATATATATATATATCATGGACAGCATCTTGAAGAAGATTTTTATATAAATTGTGATAGATGAGTGGTATTTATTACAATACTTTCATCAGGTCACTGTAGTTATCCTTCTTTATCTTTTCGCCGCGGCGGATTAGCCATGCGTACTGGAGCGCCGTCTTGCGGTGCGCGCGGCCGTTCGCCGTCGGGGGTGCGAGTCCCCCCCCCCCCTCGGACATGGGTGTTTGTATTGTCTTGTTAGTTTACCTTAGTTTAAAGTAATTTGTAAGCTACCGACTAATGACCACACAGTTGAGTCCGTTAGATTTACAAACATTTGAACATTTTTTCCCTTAATCGTTTCACTGTACTTCTGCTATAACTTAAACAGTGAAACATGTGAACTTTTACCGCGTTTTCTAAAATAATTTTTTTGATGGACATCCAAGTCAGTATAACATACACCAAATTTAACAGTATCAAGATTATAATGTTTCACAATAATGTATGTAGCCTTACGTAAAAGTAATGGAGCAGCATCAACATTTTTTATCTTATTACAAAGTTTGAAGTAACAACATTCTGTATGTGAACAAAGTCTTCCTTGTTCATTTTGTTGATGGTTAAAGAGTTTTGTACTTTTGCTGCTGCAATAACATCACAGCATTGTGTAGGGCTGCACACACACGCTGCAGCTTCCTTTCCTTCTTCTCAATCCTTATCTGACACCTGGTACGAAAAGTCTTTGTGTTATGAACTTTAATTTTCACCAAATAAATCGAAAGGGCGACAATATATATATATATATATATATATATATATATATATATATATATATATATATATATATATATATATATATATATATAAAACAAGAACCGATATAATCACAGTCACATGAAGCCCATTTTCAGACCATACATTCATAACTGCACTATGATCTTTTACCATGTGAACACCAAAATTATATACGTTCATAGCTGACGCATGTAAACCACTGTTTCTGTCGAAATGTTATATGTGGGAAGAACTTGTTGAAGATCAGCAGTTATGAGTAGAACAGAACTCTTTTCAGTTTTTCACAACTGAATGTCTTGGTTCACAATTGTCACTTGCGCTAAGTGCAGTTGTTTTGTAACCGATGGTTCAGTGCTGTCGAGGTGCTCATCATTTGGCTGCAGTACTTCAATGGTCTGTTTGTATGACTTCCTCTTCTACCATCTGCAGGCACTGGTGCACCGAGATCCACAGCTGAATGTGATGCAGAAACATGTAATCCCGTAAAGGAACAAAATGAGCTATTGTCACGCGCTGTTTAGAATGTTAATTTTCACAATAGTAGCTTTCTTTTCTGTTACTGCGCCAATATATCACACCCATGCCCGAGGGAGTACTCGAACCCTCGTCGGGAATGGCCGTCAAGTCCAGGCATGACTCCTCAGACTATGCGGTTATTCTACGCGGCTTTTAATGTGTCAATAAACAATGTAACACATGACCTGACAAAATAACTTAATGTTTATACACACAAGCTTCTTACCTCGAACCGTCGCAATCCAACATACAATAATAATACCAAATAGATTCAAGAATTTCTTCAGTGGCTCTGCTTCTTTCTTCGTCATAACATGATATTTTTACATGCCTTTCGAGACTCATTTTTCTCTATTAAATTAATCAAACGTACAGTAATGCCAAACAGATTCAGCAATTCCTTCAGTGGCTTGCTTATTTCATCATAGCGTGATATTTTTAGGCTTTTCGTCCCTGAGAAGTCTATCGTTTCTGTAAGCATTTAGAGACTCGTTTTTCTGTTTTAAATTAATGAAATGGGGATAAGTCCATAAAATTCCACATGCAAATGTATCCTACACATCGGGAGAAAAAAATTGAAACATGCAAGTTGAATCGGGAAAGATTTCCCCAATTGTTATGATTTTTTTCCCGAACCGCTATGGAATTTCTTGTTACATACGATTTGTCACTATTTCTTCAGAATTCTTTTTTTGTTCATTAACCATTCACTTGCCTTCGCACTTCTTTATTTACATTTTTTTCTTTTTTGGTGATACGTTAGCGGGGTTGAGATATGCCATTTTTACACTAAAATGTGTTCGCCGGCCGCGGTGGCCAAGGGGACTGAGGCGCTTCAGTCACGGTCTTCACGGCCACTACGGTCGGGGGTTCGAATCCCCCCTCGGGCATGGATATTTGTGCCGTCCTTAGTTGTAGGTAGTTCATATGTAGTTTGTAAGTTTAGGGACTGATGACCCCGTAGTTAGTCCCTTAAGCTTAACAAACATTTGAACATTTTTGAAAATGTGTTCGTTTGACTAAAGACAAGCTTTAAAAGTGAAAATGAGTGCTTCGGCATATCCCAGTTCGTTGGATAGTTCATTATGTGTAAGACAGATGACTGGAATGCACAGTCATGATTATATCTTAATATTCGAGATCAGTTGTGTTCTGCCGTTATTATTCTGACCGCTTCAGTTCCTTCGTAGAGTGACTGGTTCCTTCTCTCAAAATGTACAAAGAAGAAACGCAGTTTCAAAAATTCTCGAACAGTTCTCCGCCGATCTATTACCTTAATAAGCAGTCAGACTAACATAGGCTGTTTTTAAACGAGACTGCAGATTTTCTGTGAGAAAGACCGTGAAAATGTGCGGATTCATTTCCTTTTGTCAGTCGTTTCTGACTCCGATATCAACACAAGCAAAACATTAGAATAATTATTATCCTATACATACTGCTTTTCTGTATACAGAACTTATGTTGACCACCCTAAATAACTGTTTCTCCAGATGAAAATTACAAAATGTTTAAAGCACATGTGCTTTGCCGTCAGGGGAACATTAATCATTATGATTGCCTTTTTTGTAGCATTGTTTTTTACAAAGACATGAACAGTGGTGTGACGTTTTTAAATGGCACCCTGTATTTTTTATTCGGTAATTCATTTCCTCTCCTAAAGACCTATTCAAAAATGTATCATAGTATTTACTGAAACACATCGTTATTAGCCAGGGATCACAAACTCTTCCACTTGCTGGAGTTGTCAGAAAACAAATGAAAACCAATAAAAACATAACACAAAATTGACTTTGACACTCCTGTACCACTGCCCAAGAGTAGAACATTCAAAGGTGCTCAAAGTGGTGACCCCTGACACCGATACACTGGTGCACTCGTTCAATGTAAGAATTATTTACTGCTTCCAGTGTTGCCTGCTGAAGAGAATTACAAGCAAGCACGATACGTTCCTGTGTGTCCTCTGGAGTTGTTGGAATATCGCGATAAACGTCTTTAATGCATCCCCAAAGAGAAACGTCCAAGGATTTAACTCAGGAGACTTAGCAAGCCAAGTAACTGTCCCTCCTCGACCAATCCATCTGTCAGGATACCTTCGGTTCAGAACACGACGTACAGGCAAGGTATTATGTGCTGGACATCCATCGTGTTGATACCACATAAGCATTCTGGTCCTTAGCGCCACTTCATCTGGAGGAGGATGAACAATTCGTCTAAGGAAGTTGGCATACAGCTAATGCTAAAAATCGATTGTGAAAGTGAAATATACCATCAGATACATAACTGAAAAATAGCTTCTTACCTTGTGAATACAGCAACCAGCCACTACCAATTTCTTTTGAGAAAACTAAGTACGCCATAACTTTTTCTTTCTTAACTAATGCATCTAACATTAGCATTAACGTATCTAGCAAGAACATTAGCATTTTTAATGCTGTAAGCCAAATACCTTGCAGTTGCGTGAACTGTTCACAAGTCAACAACTATTGTCATAGAGTTCAACTTCGCAATGTGCATCCAGTGTCGCTATATGTCATTCATATATGGAATTATACACAGTTCTGCTTACCCCTTTCAGTTGTTGTACCCGTATGTAAATCAGATTACTTTTAAATTCTGCGTTACAAGTTGCTAATATTAATTCCATAAACAAAAATTGGAACAGGAGTGAGGCAACTAATTTCGTGACAAAATAGTTATTTTACAGAATCATTAAATGAAACTTTTTGAACTTCCTGTCCACCATTACTGCCCAAAGTAGCTCCTTTTTAAGAGCTACCAGTATTGTAAAAGCCTGTTATTTATATCATTCAATCCTATATTGTCTTGACTGACAGACTGTTAAGCAAGAGTAACTGTCTCTGAACACAAGTAGTAGGGCTACTTGAATTCCTGATAAATGTATATGGGAAGACAGTATTCGATCTTTTTATTCCTTTCTTAAATTGATTTATGCATTTAAAGGCTGAACAGCTCTTCACCTTCGTGCTTCATGCACACTGTAATAATCGAACAATACAGATGTGACTATCAATTGTGCATATATCCCGCAATAGCTATTTAATACACAATCTACCTGCTAACAACACTCATATTTTTCTGACGCTTGCCACTACCATGGCGGCCAGCCGAAGGTTCAAATTATCTCACGACAACAGCGCCGTTAGGGAGATCAGTTATTTTTACAAGGTCTTTGATAAAAACCTTACTAACTGGAATGGAACGTAGTGTCAAAATTTCGAAGGAATCGGACAAGATTTATAAATAAAGAGTCATAAATCGTCTGCTCAATGGACGTCAAGCCTACGTCACATAGATCTCAAGATGGTCCTCTAAACAGGCCTAAACCGGTTATCATTTGTATAAATGACTTTTTTTGCGATTTGTGACTGTTTTTATTTATAAATACTTTCCATAAGATCGCCGTTTTGCCAAAATATATGTTTTCAAAAATTTTCAATCGGTCAAGAACTTTCGGTTTTGCACAAACGAACATTTACATTTTCATTAATATAGATTTCTTTTAAATTCTGTTAATTTTTCATGCCAGTGCCGATAATTTAAATGTCAGTAACAATACATGACTTCTATTTCAGCCACAGAAAGAAGAGTATGAATACTATATAACTGATATAACATTTACAATTGTCTTCAAAAGTAGAAAGCCAAGATCGCAATATAATTATTTATTTTAGGACTGCCGATTTCAACGGGCTATGCCACCTTCATCTGGTCATATAATATTATACAATGTGGTCATCTTACGTTATTTAAGAAATGGAGGGTAAATAGTACGTGTAACATATCACTTAGTTTATGATTTAACTAAGCGCTATGTTGCACGTACTATTTAACCTCAATTTTTTTAATAACATAAGATGACCACATGGTATAAGTTTATGTGACCAGATGATGGTGGCATAGCCCGTTGAAACCGGTCATCATAAAATAAATAATTATATTGTGATCTTGGCTTTCTACTGTTGATCTACTATCATATCGCCTCCACAACCTACGATGTCAGGTAACGTCAATAACATATATGATTATATTACTGAAAGTACATGTACCAGATGATTGCAATCATAAACTTTTATTTACTGACAAACTATGCGTTCATTCCAGGAACTGACACTCTATGGACCCATTCCAAATGAACAGAAATCACCCCAGTATACCCGTGTGTCTAGGTGTTGTTGGCGTAAGGATCATTTCCTCACTGCCGATGCTGTAACAACGTTTGACCTCGTGCGGGCATCCGGTATGGCGACCGTAAGAAGGCTATGAAGGATAGAGGCGTTACTTCCAAGCGCGCAGCTAGTGGGAGTTCAGAATGGACGACAAGCGTATCCGGGTATTCAAGAAGTTAAGATGACTTCAGGCTCAAGGCGGGCAAATCTGTTGCATGGAGGACTAAGTGGGGGGGGGGGGGGGGGGGGGGGGTGGACCACCCCAGGCCTCTGGGCGGGGAGGGGGGAAGGGTAAATCTCGAATGCAAACTTTTTTTATTATTAATACATCTATTTCAAAGTGTTTTTTCTTTTTTTTTTCCGCCCTGTGCCTCCGACAACCTTAGTCCGCCACGGATCTGCTACACAACGTTACTCAACCGTTGTCATTTCAGACAATCTAACTCTTCATTATACAATGTTCAATAACAGTTGTAGGGTTTAAAATTGCAGCTATTTCTATAGACACATCGAGATTACAAAGCAAAAAAAAAAAAAAAAAAAAAAAAAAAAAAAAAAAAAAAAAAAAAAAAAAAAAAAAAAAAAAAAAAAAAGGGAAAAATGATTCACCGTGAAGGAATGTCCAATGAGACGGTAGATCTGATGTGCACGTACAACAAGGGATTACAGTTGTATCAGGAACTTCCAGAAAGAACCAAGTCCACACAAATGATCTTTTAACAGTACCTGATTTTTTAGATGTTGTTTGTTGGATTTAGTAAGAAATAGACCCAATTCCCATTAATTCCGTTGGCTGTAATGACACACTTCCTCTCGAACTTGCAAAAGGTGCCAAGTTCGGGACTTTTCATTGACAGACACGGTCGTTTTGAGACGTCATTCATAACTTTTATGTAGCAGAGACGTTTCATTAGTAATTAGTTTAAAAGAATATACACAAAGAGAGTATTTTGAAATTATTGAGAACTCTTTTAGAAAAAAAGGGCACTCCTGTAGTAGAAACTGAACACATCGCCGACCTACATGAGAATACAGCTGACTTCTTACAAACTTCAAAAGGGAGAGTTATTTGCAAAAACAGCCAATTGCTATACACATATGATTATTAGAAAATGCCTGCATTATACTACAGTGAATGATTTAACTATACTTTTCTTTGAGGGAATATTAGCTTTGGCAGTTACCGAAGGAGAGGTCTTGGTAAATTCACGTTTCTTATCAGTTATGCAAATAAATACCTTTAGTATGTTACAATAAAGTAACAGTTATTCGATGATGTAAAGAACATCTTAATATATATATTTCTTCTGTCCGCGTGTTTGTCACTAAAAGCCCCCTAAACGGCTGGACCGATTTTCATGAAAGTTTCCGTGTGTGTATAAGGGGATTCGAGAATGGTTTAGATTCACAATTTGGTCCACTGGAAAATGATTGTTATTTAATTTTTATTTGTAAGTAGTTGTTGATTTTGGAATGTTTTACATTGGATCCGGCAGACTGCGCTACCATCACAGTATCAAATATTGAGTAATATTCTATTTTAATTTCAGTTTGTCCCGACAGTTAGTGCTGCGATCAGATTAAGAAAATATTTCGTAATTTCGTGTTATTATTGTGTTATTTTAAATCGTGTCCTAATGAAGATATTACATCCGGCAGACTGCGCTTCATCGCAGTATCAACTATTGAGTAATATCTAATTTTAATTTTAGTTTGTACCGACAGTTAGTGATACGATCAGATTGAGAAAAATTTCGTAATCTCTTTATCACAGCCGGCCGCGGTGTCCGAACGGTCTGTGGCGCGCCAGTCACGTTCTGCACGGCCACCACGGTCGGGGGTTCGAATCCCCCCTCGGGCATGGATATTTGTGCCGTCCTTAGTATTAGTTAGTTCATAAGTAGTTTGTATGTTTATGGACTGATGACCCCGTAGTTAAGTCCCATAAGCTCTACAAACATTTGAACATTTGAATCTTTATCACATTTACGTGTATTCCAAACTGGGCTGAAATTAAAAATTTGCTGTTGGCAGGTCAAACATCGACGCATCGCCATGATATCACTGCACGTCTTTAAACAAAAAATAAAATCTTTGTTGAATTTGGTTGCACATCACTCGATCTTTGGTGAAACACGTTGTTGGCTTTACTCTGTTGAGTGGCAACAACGAAGTTTATCTCATGGCCATATTTTGATTGATAAAGTACGCCCAGAAGAATTTAGTACGGAATCGAAGTCAGTGTATTTTTTGTTATTAAATTTACCCGTGTGTTGATTAACAACCACCCTATTTCATCTTCGATGAGTTACTCATATTCGTTGTGTATTATTTTACAGTATGCCACGTCTTCGTGCAAGAACAAGAAATATTTATCGACGTACTCGGAACGCGCAATTGGTCCATGATCGTCAATTAAATACAACAGTTGAAGACCACTTGACGGATAACAGAAATGTAAGAGATCAAGTTGCATGTACACGTGCAAATGAAAATTTCGAACACCGCACTCAAAGTCTTCGTGCTAATGCATTAAGACAACAAGAGGCACGTCAACGAACGACCAACGAATATAGAAAACGTGACCAAAGGCGAGTGCAAGATAGACGAGTATTGGCACGAGCATCGCTTAATCGTCTCGCGTTTGAATATAATCCTGAAATAGATTATTCATCACATGCATTAATCACGATCGGTACTATGGATAAAGAGTTGTCAACATTTTATGCTTTCAAGTACCAAGCTGAATCAGCTGGTTTATGTTGCACATAACCACCACCAGAACCTTTAAAAACACTTTTAGCTGTTTTTTGCGGAAAATCGATAAATTCAATTCATGCTTCCAAATGACATCATTTGGAGCAACAAAAATTGTTCATAATGAAGATGGTCTGTAATTTTGAATCTACATTCAAAATTCAAGGTCAAGTGTACCACCAAATTGGTTCATTGCTTCCAATGCCTGATGCCGATCCTAAATTTTTACAAATTTACTTCACGGGCGATGAGGAGCAGCAATCACATACACGCTGCGTTTACAACCACATAGATCAGATGGAGGAACGAGAAATTGTAGACATTTTGGAAACGGTTTTGCAAAACCATAACCAATTAATACAAATGTTCAAGACCCTTTCTGGCAGACTGAAAACCGATAACTACGTCTTTATCATTAAAGCTGACAAAGTGCCCTATGAAGAGCACGCAGGCACATATAATGTTCCATCTATCAATGAAGTTGGCTGGTGACCCATGTGAACGTCGAGACATTCGTATACAACACAGAGATAATACGATGCAAATAATTCAAGACAATCATCGTTCTTACGATGCTTTGCAGCATCCGTTGATATTTTGGGAAGGAGAAGATGGATATCATTTAAATATTAAACAAAGGAATCCAACAACAGGTACAACTTATAGATTACTTTATCATTCTTTTTTTGACAATTTTTGTTTTTGTTTATCTCATAAATATATTTATTTACAGGTGAAGAACTGACCAAGAAGGTTAGTGCTATGAACTTCTACGCATATCGATTGATGATACGTGCTAATGAACATAATAACATCCTCCGATGCAGACAGCTATTTCATCAGTACATTGTCGATATGTATGTAAAAATCGAAAGTGAGAGATTACAATGTGTAAAATTTAATCAAGCAAAACCTCGTGCTGAGGAGTACATTCACTTGCGTGATGCCGTTATCGGTAACATAGATGCAACGAAAGACATCAACAACATTGGTACCGCATATATTCTCCCATCATCATACATTGGTAGTCCGCGTCATATGCAAGAATATATTCAAGACGCCAAAACTTACGTCCGCGCATACGGCCTACCAGATCTCTTTATCACATTTACGTGTAATCCAAACTGGGATGAAATCAAAAATTTGCTGTTGTCAGGTCAAACATCGATGCATCGCCATGATGTCACTGCACGTGTCTTTAAACAAAAATTAAATTCTTTGATGAATGATTACACATCACTCGGTCTTTGGTGAAACAAGTTGTTGGCTTTACTCTGTTGAGTGGCAAAAACGAGGTTTACCTCATGCGTATATTTTGATTTGGTTGGTAAATAAAGTTCGCCCAGAAAAAATTGACAAAATTATTTCAGCGGAAATTCCAGATCGGAATGTTGATCAAGAATTGTTTGACATCATTACTACTAATATGATCCATGGTCCATGTGGTACTCTTAACATGATGCCACCATGTAAGGGCAATGGAAAATGTACGAAACGTTTTCCAAAACCATGTCAAACCGATACTATCACCAATATTGACGGTTATCCATCTTACCGGCGTAGAGACGTAAACAATTGCGGTCAATCATATGAATTACGTGTGTCAAACGGTGTAAGAGCAGATATTGATAATCACTGGGTGGTTCCATATTTAGCATTGCTGTGCAAAACCTATAAAGCACACATAAACGTTGAACTATGCAGTCCGGTGAAGGCAATCAAATACATTTGTAAGTGATAAAGCTATATTCGCTGTTCAAAATGTAAACGACAATGACGTAATAACACGTTATGAAATGGGTCGATACATAAGTAGCAGCGAAGCTATTTGGCGCATTTTTTCGTTTCCTATACGTGAAAGGGATACTGTTGTTATACATTTGTGAATCTTGAAAACGGACAGCGCTTTTACTTCACGGAACAGACTGCACTGCAACAAGCTTTAAGAGCTCCAAAAACAATTCTTACTGAATTTTTCAATCTTTGTAGTCGACAAGATGTTGTTGGTCAATTCGCAAAGACATTAATATATACTGATGTTCCTAAATTTTTTACAGGGAATAAACAATCAAAGAAGTAAATGAGGCATTCCAGTCCCAGGATTCGCCGACATATTGATGACAAATACTTTAGGGCGATTATATACAGTTCATCCTAACCAACTCGATATTTTTTATTTATTTTTTTTATTTTATTTTACGTTTGTTATTGGTTAACGTTCCCGGACCGATATCCTTCCAATATTTGCGAAACGTCAAGGGTACATTATACGACTCTTTCTTCGATGCGTGTCGTGAGTTACATTTATTGGAGGATAATAACCTTTGGGATTTCACACTTGCAAATGCAGCACTGAGCTCATGTCCACAACAAATTAGTCAGTTATCTTCAATAATATTAACAACGTGTTTTCCGTCTGAAGAATCTGCTCTGTGCAACAAATATAAAGAGTCAATGAGTGAGGATATTTTGCATCGGATTAGAAGTACTAATCAAAATCTCAACATTGAATTCTCCGCAGAAATATACGAGTCATTAATAATGATTGAGGATTTTATATTCTTATTTCGAACATGCCGCTCATTCATTTCGGCATGCCAGCGCCGATCCGCCCAACAGTAGATATCATCAACAGTGATGTTCAACGTGAACACCAGTTCGATAAGACTTCTTTGGCTATTTTTGTTGCTAATAATGAACAATTGCTTACTGCTGAGCAACGAAATGTATACGATCAAATTAACTTATCAATTGCAGCACAACAAGGTGGATTTTTATTTTTAGACGCACCAGGTGGCACTGGAAAACATTCCTTATCTCACTGTTACTTGCATGCATTCGATCAAAACATCATATTGCATTGGCCATTGCTTCATCAGGCATTGCAGCAACGTTACTTGATGGTGGACGGACTGCGCATTCGGCACTTAAATTACCTTTGAATGTCCATAAAAATCCCGAAGCAATGCGTAACATAAAGAAGCATTCAGGCATGGCTGAAGTTTTGAGGAAATGCAAAATTATTGTCCGGGATGAATGTACAATGGCCCACAAGCATTCGCTTGAAGCTCTCGACAGGTCGCTGAGAGACATCAACGGTAATGCTAGGCGGTTCGGTGGTGCTCTACTGCTGCTGTCTGGTGATTTCAGGTTAACATTAGCAGTCATTCCACGTTCAACATATGCAGACGAAATAAACACATGTTTGAAAGAATCCTATCTATGGCGAAGTGTCACTAAATTATGCCTTACTATTAATATGCGAGTTCAACTTCAAAAAGATCCGTCAGCGTCAAGATTCTCTGAACAATTGTTAGACATCGGCAACGGTAAAATTGAGTTGTATGAAGATACTCAATATATTTGACTTCCAGAGAATTTTTGTAACATGATGGCTACTAAAGATGTGTTAATAAAATCTTTCCAAATTTGAAACATACCAACAATGGATGGCTACGAGAGCGAGTTAGCCGCAAAAAAAAAAAAAAAAAAAAAAAAAAAAAAAAAAAAAAAAAAAAAAAAAAAAAAAAAATGTTGATGCCATCAATTTCAAAATACAACAGTCATGGGCTGGTAATGAATTAACATTTAAATCGATCGATTGACACTGTCGTTGATCCTGACGAAGTTGTCAACTACCCTGTAGAATTTTTAAATTCATTTGATTTACGTGGAATGGCACCACATAATTTGCCACTGAAAATTGGCTCACGTATAATTTTGCTTAGAATTTTAAATGCCCCGAAATTGTGTAATGGCACGCGATTAGTTATAAAAAAATCATGGGCAACATTCTTGAAGCAACTATTTTAAGTGTAAAATTCCAAGGTGAAGTTGTACTTCTAACACGAATCCCAATGATTCCTTCAGATTCACCTATACCATTCAAACGTTTACAATTTCCAATCCACTTGGCATATGCTATGACAATAAACAAGTCACAAGGCCAAAAAATGACAATTTGTAGCTTAGATTTAGAAAATCCGTGTTTTTCTCGCGGCCAATTATATGTTGCATCTTCCAGAGTTGGAAAACCATCAAACTTGTTTGTTTATACTCCTCAAGGATTAATAAAAATATTGTACATCCAATGGCACTACGATAAATTAAGTTTTTGTAAATTAAAAAAAATATGTGTAAAATAGTTTGAGTGTAAGTTTTTTTACCTTCAATTAAAACAAGTTAAAGTTTTCATTTAAGATACTGCTATTTATTTAACACGGTTATTCGACATTTCACTTCACTTATACAATATACACATACTCACACGCTATCAATTGGTCGAATTATGATAACTGTACATGTAATGAAGTTAGATATTGTAATAACTTTATAATAATAATTTTCATCAAAAGATGCGGATAGTTTCAGCTTATTTAAGAAAGTTTGAATTTTTCGAATGAAATATGTGTGTACATAATATAAATATTGGGACAAATAAGCATCACAAGTAATAATCTCACTAAAAACGAATGTTCATTTGCAAACAGTACCATGTTAAGCTTTTTTAAGAATTCATAATGGTATAAAAATAGACAATTTATTTCGAATGCAAGATTGTAGGTTAACCAATGAGATTTTCAGTTACCTCTGGACTAAAAGTCTACAACGAGCTGGCTCAACAAAGTAACATGCATTTAGAAAGAAATAATAATAATAAAACAGAATATGTACTCAACATATAAGTCTTTCGGGAAAAAAAAATATTGAAAATGGACGGATTCCAATGTGGGGTTGGTAAGAAGACTGGTTCAAAATAATTGATTCATAAAGATTGGTTCAAAATTAATTCGATGCGTCACTTTATATTCCATATCTTTGGTTCAAACTGGTTTGAAGATTGAAAGAACAAACATAGTGGATAGATGAAAGCATACTAGAAGAAAAGTGAAGAACAAATAATGAGGAAATGAAATTTAAACATGGTCCTCAGATGGCCTATTCGCATCCATGTCATATATGCAAAAAAATATGCCACAGTTTTTGTGGTTTTAAATTATTATTCTTATCCGATATTTTGGCTTCGTCCTTTGTGCAAGTTCCTGATTCAATTTCAGAACAGTTGAGTGATTTACGAATAAGATGAAGATCTTCACAAAATGAGCAACTCAAAAAATTTTTGATCCACCTGTGACCCTTGTGTAAGTAGTTATTCGGCTTGGCACTGGTTGAAAGTATTGGATGTCCTCTTGAGGAAGATATCCTGCCAAATTCTCCCCAATTGGCGTGATAGATCGTCAAAATACAGAGCTGGTTGTAACGTAATGCCACAATGCTCCAAACGTGCTCGTCTGCGGAGAGATACGGTGACAAAGGTGGACAAAGTGAGTGTTTTCAGGCACGAAGAAAAACAGTAGAAATTATCGGCAAGTGCGGGCGGCCATTATCTTGCTGAAATGTGAGGCCAGGATGGCTTGCTAAGAAGAGAAACAGATCGGGGCGTAGAATATTGTCAGCGGCTTGCTGTGCTACAAGGGTGGTGAGGATGAAAACCAAAGAGATTCCGCTATGACATAAAATAGCACCCCAAAGTATCACTCCTGGTTGTCGGAACGTATAGTGATGACAGTCGGGTTGGGATCCCAACGTTCTCTGTGGCGTCTCCAGTCACATCTCCGCTTGTCATCGGTGGCACTATTCGAAGTGTAATCGCTGAAGAGTACTCCACTCCACACAATGAGATTTCAAGTCGAATGTGTCCTACCACTTCAAAAATTCAAATGTTTGTAAATCTATCGGACCAAAGTGCGTGGTCATCAGTCCGTAGTTTACAAACTACTTAAATCTAGGCAAACTAACCTAAGGACAACACACACACACCCATGCCCCAGGGAGGATTCGAACCTCCACGGCGAGCAACCGCGCGCTCCGCAGCGAGACGCTTTAGACCGCTCGGCTACTCCAGCGCGGCTGTCCTACCACTGCAATGGGGTTATTGCTGTACGGATGTTAACTGTAGTCGCTGCAAAGATTGTCACGCGCTCAGCTTCCCTTTTATTGAGTCACCTATTAATGGTCCTTATGGCCGTTGAAGCACCAGTTGCATGTCAGATCGATGATAACGTTGGATCCGAGGCTCTGAGCCTTCCTGCCAACTGCTCTGTGCTCACGTTCTGTCGTCTCTCTGGGTCGACTGCTTCCTTCTTTGCGCTGCGTTTGGCCATGGTTTACCTGCCAACGACACGACCGAGTGAGGTGGCGCAGTGGTAACACACTGGACTCGCATTCGGAAGGACGGTGGTCAAATCCACCTACGGCCATCCTGTTTTAGGTTTTCCGTGATTTCCCTAATCACTCCAGGCAAATGCGTGGATGGTTCCTTTGAAAGGGCACGGCCGATTTCCTTCCACATCCTTACCCCAAACACTCCGAGCGTAAGCTCCGACTCTAATGACCACGCTGTCGACGGGACGATAAACTCCAAGACTTCCTTCGTTCCTTACTTCCAAACGACGCGAATAGTGGTATCGCTCCTATTAAAATTTCGAGAGATTAGATTACTCCAATTAGCTTATTTTAACAAACTAAGCATTTTCAACAGGAAAATATGATTTTGTCTTAGTGTTTGTAAGACTATAGCAATGAAACTGTTACAGTGGCTTGTAGGCGATGAGTTTGTACTTTCAAATTATCTTAGCATACATTATGAAACAACTGCTAACACTTCAGATTCGTGTCTATCAGTAGTAAATACTCAAAAATTTTCTTCAGATGTAGAAATGTTAGAAGTTATCAGGAGGAACAACAATGAAGATAATTCTATTTCATAAGCTACAACACTGAGGAAACTTATCGCATAATACTGATCCCCTCAGCAGATTAAGTAAATTATGATGTATCAGTAGGCTACTATCAGTGGGGGCAACTTCCATAAGCATTACTTACAAAGAGATCAAATATGCTCCAATGAGCTCAGTTGCTTAGCGCTTGGAGTTTCAATCTTAATATCCCAGGTTCGATTCCCACTGCTCCCAAATTTTTTAAAATTCTTCGTAATGTTCAATTCTTAACATTAAAATATAGTTTTAAATATCAGGGTCTAGACCTGAGCAAGAAGTGGGAACTGTAACAGAGAAGTTGGACCAGATTAGGATTAAGGCCTTGTCTGGAGCTCGGAGGAGGAAACTTCTCAAGGAACAGAAGCAAAAGGAAGGAAAATAATGGCTTCCTAAGCGTAAGTGGATGGAATCAAAAGGGCTTGAGCCCAAGACCCCCAAAAAGAAACTGCCTCAGGTCGAAGGGGATACACAGACCCCCCTCGACGTCAAAGACAGGTGGCAAGAGGGTTAGGGAGGAATCTAAGACTCCCTCCTCTCTGGATAAGCGTGATCCTAAAAGGCTGAGGCAGGAAATAGGGAAACAGACCTACAGTACTGCAGTCTCGGTCTTTAGATTGGCGGTTGTCCAAGAAGGATACCCACTGGTGAGCATCACTTCGCAGCAGGAAGAGCTCATGCAGATGGCCCTCTTTGAAGAGATTGGAGGAACGCTGGTCCAGGATCCAAATTCAGAAGGGTCTATCTAGATCGCGGTGCCCTCATTTTTGTCTGCGAGGGGGAGCACTCAGCAGAATGGCTTAAGGACAAGGTGCCCATGATATCCCCGTGGGAGGATGCAACCCAACTCCTGAAGACTGCAAAGGTATCAATATGGGTACCAGATCCTTAAGGATGTCCCTCCAAAGACTCTGTTCGAGAAAATAAGGGTCCAGAACCCAAAAGTCTCGACAGAGGATTGGAGGGTAATTAACCAAAAGGTCGTTCCGGAAGGACGAACTCTGGTGGTGGAGGTCGGAGAGAAGTCCATGAAGGCAATGCGAGAGCAAGGCCTGAAACTGTTTTTAGGGTTCTCGAAGGTCGCCGTCAGGGTAATCAAAGACCTTAAAGGCAATAATGGCAGCAAGATGGGGACTGGAAGTGCTGCAGATAAACCTGCAGCACAGTAAAGGGGCCACTGCTGTCCTGAGCCGTTGCCTGGGGAGACAGGAGGTGCACGTGGCCCGGATATAAGAACCCTATTTATATAAAGGGGGTGTATCGAGCCTCGGTGGTACTGGAGGTAAGCTGATTTATGCTAGAAATCTAAAAAACTCCAGAACATGCATTTATGTTAGAAATGGAATACCTTTCATACCAATGATGGATTTTTGTTCCAGGGACCTGATGACCATCAGGATGCAGCAACGTGAGGAAGGTATCAAGAGGGAAATTGTTTTGGCCTCAGCATACCTTCCTTACGAAGACAGCTCTCCTCCTTCTTTGGAAGTGAGGTGACTGACGGAAGCCTGCCATCGGCAAGGTGACGAACTGTTGGTGGGATGTAATGCCAATGCCCACAATCTATCGAGGGGCAGCAAGGACACCAACAGTAGAGGTGAGCACCTTCTTGAATTTCTCCTATCTAACAACTTAGAGATCCTGAATAGGGGTGATGAACCTACATTCAGGAATAGTAGAAGGGAAGAAGTAATTAACATAACTTTTGGTTCCATGATGATGGGAAGTTACGTCAAACAGTGGCATGTGGTCCTGGAGCCATCCTCATCAGATCACATGAATATTAAATTCAAAGTTGAAATGGGAACTAGACAGACCATGGCTTATAGGAATCCCAGGAAAACGGACTGGGAGACATATATGGGAGACCTTGACTTCAGCCTATCGGAAATTAAAACTTCGATAAGGAATCCAGCAGAGTTTGAGGAAGTAGCAGAGGCCGTAACCTCTGCTATAGTGACCTCATACCAGGACAACTGCTCAGTCACCAAGAAGTGCAAAAATAGGAGTGTGCCTTGATGGAATAATAACCTGAAAGTGCAAAGGAAACAGGTACGAAGACTGTTTAACCTTGCGAGGCGCAAAGGACAATGGGCAAAGTATCGTGAGGCCCTTGTCAATTACAACCTTACCATCAGACGGGCAAAGGAGGCATCCTGGAAGGTATTCTGTGAGGAAGTGGAGGGCACGGCTGCTCAAGCGAGACTTCATAAAATCCTCACTAGTGTACCAACTAATCCAGGAGGAACATTGAGGAAGGAGGATGGGGAGTATACAAAGACAGCACATGAAACGCTGGAACTGCTCCTCAAGACTCACTTTCCTCAATATACTCTGGGGGATAACTCAGACAAGAATGCGATTCCTGAGAGACAACGGTTCTCTTTGGCTCTGCCGATAGAATGCAGTTTTGGCTCGTATCTGGAATGCAGTCTTTGGTTCGTATCTGGAGTAAGCAATCAGATGATTCACATGTGCAGAACCGATTTTGTGTTGTAAACATAAACATTGCCGTTGTGATCAAGTGATCTCGGGATGACATAAACTGTAACTGTCCAATAACAGTGATTTTTGTGAATGCTACTTTTAGATAGCTGCGATATTGGGATTTGTCACGGTTAATGCCGTAGTTTACGAACCCCAACTTAACTCTTACGAACTTCACAAACTGCATTTTCTTCGAATTCTACGATTTATCACAGTAGATGCTATTCAATTGTGAGTCAAAAGTTACGACTAAATTTTACTTATGGTATCGTAAGTTTAGTGTCCATCTGTATGCTTATCCACACAGTAAATTTATCATCGATGTAAAGCGAACATTTTGTTGCCAATATTAGCACACTGAGCCGCCGATACCGTAATTAAATTTTAACCCTGTTCTCTTGTTGAAGCCATTCCATATTTCTCTATTTTTACCAAGTTGTCAATGAATTGCTCATGTGTTTTAAAGTTACTGATGTGTAAGTGAAAAAAGTGCTACGTCCGGATCATCTAGTTCAAAATCGTTTATCGCAGTATGGCAAAATATATCCATTTTATGAATGAACTATTTTTAGACATTTGGTAAAGAGTGTTCGAATTTCTAGTGAACCTACGCTATATGCTTTCGATCAACTTCTTGCAATAAACTTTATTTTGCATTCAGATACCTTTTTTCAGCAATTCTGAAAATAAATCAAATATTAAAAAAATGTTCAAATGTTTGTAAAGCTTATGGGACTTAACTGCGGGATCATCAGTCCCTAAACTTACAAACTACTTATGAACTAACTTATACTAAAGACAACACAAACGTCCATGCCCGAGGGAGGATTCGAACCTCCGACACGGGTGGCCGCGCGATCCGCAACGTGGAGCTCTAGACCGCTCGGCCACTCCCGCGTGGCTAAATGTTCAAATGTTTGTAAATATATCGGACTCAACTGCGTGGTTATTAGTCAATAGCTTACAAACTACTTAAACTAAGGTAAACTAACCTAAGGACAACAGAAACACCCATGCCCAAGGGGGGGACTCTAACCCCCGACGGCGAACGGCCGCGCGCACCACGTACGGAGCCTCAGTGCGCACGGCTAATTCGCCGCGGATTCTGAAAATAGTTATCACGTTTGAACATCATATTAAGCAATACAACAAAAGTCCTTGGGGACTGCAAAATGACTTCATAGTGCCTTCGGACGTGTCTCGAAAAATGCAGAAATTTTTTATTACGTTTTTCGATTTTTTGTGACTTTTTTGTTATTATTTTTTCAATCACTCTGTTCGTCACGCCACCATCACATCAACTTGTTCCCTCTCTGTCATGTCACGTCAATTTGGAACTGGGGCTATGAATTACCATAAGTGATACAAAAATTGGAGTATAGTGTCATACTTCAGAAAATAACAACAATAAAGTTAATGACCGACCCGACGAAAAGGTTATAATGTAAGTTCTTGATCAATTTTATGTGTTAAAGAGCTGAGAAGAAAAACAGCATTTCAGAATATCGAGATGAATTTGCCATTTAAAACATAGACTTATATACAAACACATAAGCCAATACTTGTAATGGAATAAATAGCTGTTGTTCATCTAAACCATTAAGTTTTTCCATTCTTTACACATATGTCATTAACAACTGTCTCTTTCATTAGATCTGAGATATTCCGCTGTAAATATTTAATGAAAATTGCTTCCTTAATTAATGCTCTTATACAGCGCAAACCTCAGCTCTGGACACTTAAATAACTTTTTATTTTGAGATATCTGACCTCGCTTCAGAAACAACACTCAATGGAAAAAAGGAAAAATTACTTCGTAATGTTACATTTGCAGATTACCACGGAAGTAAATCACAGACATAAACTAAAAATGAAGAAGACTCGAAAAAAGCTACTAACACAGTTCTTAACAAGGCGGATATAGATTAACTGACTGTTGATCCCGCAGTTAAGTCCCATAAGCTTAACAATAGATTTACTTCTGACACTATCAGACGACGACGCAGTTAAAACTATGTCACCGATAAACGTTGTGATGACTTGACATGGCATGACATGTTGTGTCTGATGTGATAGTTGAATTATCGAACAGCGTCCAGACGTGACTTTATTCTTAGAACCGTTTTCGACTGGTACAGCGGTTCTCGCCTCAAGTGTATCGTATAATAAGCCTCTTACAAAGTGGCTAGATACGTCCGCATTATTTGAAGTAAATTGATTTTTTATTGGGGGTGGGGGTGGGTATTTAGTCCGGAGTATGGTTTGTTGCAGCTCTCCACCCTACTCTATGCTGAGCAAGCATCTTCATCTCCTCATAAGAAAGGCAACCACATCCATCTGAATCTGCTTACCATATTCGTCTGTTGATCTCCCTCTGCGATTTTTCGTCCACACGCTTCTCTCCAATGCTAAATTTACGGTTCCTTGATGTCTAGGAATGTCTCCTACCAATCAATCCCTTCTTTTAATTAAGGTATGCCAAAAATGCCTTTTCTCCCCAGTTCTGTTCTGTACCTCTTCATTAATTACGCGATCCACCTACCTAATCTTCTGTATTCTTCTGTAACTCACATTTCTTCTTCAAATTTCTATCTGCTTTCCTCCACAATTTGCTCAATGTAAAAATTGTATAACTTTGCAGAAAAGCTACAACCCTGTCTTACTCCCTTCCCAACCACTGTGCCCCTTTCATGCCCTTCAACTCTAATAACAGCTGTTTCGTTAATGTAGAAGTTGCAAATAACCTTCCATCTTTTTTGGGATAAAAGCTGTTAATAATATTGAGCTGTAAAAGATAAAATAATATAGGAATTACGCACTTAATATGTGATAGTGACTACTTGGTAAGAGTGTTGTCTTTAAAATGGTTGAAGTTGGATTTCTGGGCGCGCTAGTCTAAGGTTTAACTCATTTTTTAAGGAAAATTTGTAGTGTTAATATATTTATCTTTAAAGTAATTTGAGGGGATGTAGCTGGTTGTAAGTTGTAAATCATTTTTCCTGTTTCTTTTTTAGCTTCCCATCTTTCAAAATAAACATGTAATTATTGCAAAGCTAATTGCCTACCTGCACTTATTTGTTGAATAACTAAAATTGCTTTAAACTCTTTGCCTTCTTCACATCTGTTTAGTAAAAAGTAATATTTACTTTTTGTTCTTTCAGTTCGTCCAATTGAAACCTTAACTCACTTGTGGATATTTAATTCATATTTTAGTAAACAAAGTACAAATAAAAATGCAAGTATTTTAGCTGAAAGTATTTTAGCAAATACGACACGTCAATTTCTATAATGACTAATTATAGAGTCGTTACTGTCGTTATTTTGATCACTGTTAAAATGGCGAACGAGTTTATGTTGGTTGCTCCAAGGAGCTCTGTAACTCGTCTGTTAGTCACTTGATGAAATTTAAACTCATTGTGCAGAACACTTGGAGGATGCAACAATTCCATTAAAGAGACTGCTTACACTAGACTTGTTTCAAATGACTGTAAATCTGTCGGACTCAACCACGTGGTCATCAGTCCGTAGCTTACAAACTACTTAAAGTAAGGTAAACTAACCTAAGGACAACACAAACACCCATGTCAGAGGGGGGACCCGAACCCCCGACGGCGAACGGCCACGCGCCCCGCAGCACGGCACCCCAGCACGTACGGCTAATCCGCCACAGCCTAGACTTGTTTACCTTCTCATAGAGTATTGCTGTCCTGTGTGGAATTCTGAGTATACACGATTGACGGGTGACAGAAATTGTTCATAGAAGGAAAGCTCCTGTTGTATTATCGCGCCGCAGGGAAGGGAACCTTACGATATTGGGGACTGTAATGATTAAAAGAATTGAATGATAAAATATTTTGTCAATGTCCATCTCCAAACAGAAAAATTATCATTGTATAAAAAAAAATAGTGTCAAGACAGAGCCCGTTAGGAGAGATTTAAGAATTCGTTTTTCCCACGTGCTGTTCGAGAGTGGAACAGTAGAGAAATAGTGCAAAAGTGGTTCAGTGAACTATCCAATTGACATTGAAGTGTGATACCGTAATAAATGCCTTGTGGATGTAGGTGTAAAAATCGGTCATCGACAGTATCTTGTTTCATAAGTTGCGTGCTATGCAACACTTCTTATTTGTGAACTTACCGAATCACTTGCATAAAAAAATAGAAAAATAAGTATTCTCGGAAATGAATGTCAGAGTCGGCGTGAACGGCTCTGTCAGTAAGAGTATTTGCATTCAAAAAGCAGAGGTTCCACGTTCTGGTCCTGATCCGACAGAAAGCTGTAGTCTATAAGGAAGTACGGTATCAACTCTGCACTCTCTCCGCTGAAGACTGGAAATTCATTCTGTATAAAATTCATATCTGGACGCTGAAGGATAATAAATAAATAAATAAATAAATACAGAAAATATATAATAAATTAAATATTTATTGTAGCAGCGTTGTTACAATGCATATGTGGTCTGCTCAAGCGGTCGGGGCAACAGGGATGGCGTCTCCGGTGGCGACGTAACCGGATTCGTCGGCCTTGTACTTGATGTCGACGACCTTGCCCTCGGGGCTGGTGTACTGGTACTGGCCGCTCTTGATCAGCACGTGGTCCTTGCCGTCAGGGGTGGGCTTCAGTTCACCGTGCTCCACCACAGTGATGCCGTTGGACGTCTGGTACCTGTCAGCATAAAAAAAAGAACATTCAGCTTCCCATTGCTGAATTTCTAAACAATGGATAAACTGAGGAAAAGCCGCGATAAATTTCAGCTCAGCGAGGAAGGTCCAGCTCTAGCTCAGATTCTGATTATTGAGAGCAAAATCGATGGAAATTCTCAAGTGGATACGTAATAAAACAAGTGATCCAAGAAGAAACTGAGTACCAGGGCCATAATCAGAATTTTGTTTTGGGAGGGGGCTACACAGTAAAATTTGTATATTATGACATATTGTAGCTTGTAAAACATTACAATAAAATTTAGGGGTGACTGATCCCCTTCATCTCCTCCCCCTTCGTTACGTCGCTGGTATGCATAAGGCTGTAAGTGGGGTACTCATCACGAAGTGACATTTACGTTTTGGTAAACTTTTTCCAGTTTTGTTTTATTGTAAATGGCGGTCATGGGAAACATGTTACAGTCTAAAGGTAAATTACAATTTTGATTTAAGCGAGCGTTGGCTGAGACTTTACATCGACGCTACATTATGGCGCTTATACAATCAAAGTATCACTCCGCTGTTGACTGATAAGACCTTATTGGTACCAGAGTGGACAATGAATAAGGATGATTCGTTTCTCTCTGCCTTTCGTAGTAACTGTCGTAGTAAGTCATCTGGACATAATGGAAGACCAGGCTGGCTAATCTAAAGATTAAGAATATTGTGTTCACCAGTTGAGTTACATAAAGCTGTGGCTTAACGTCTTTATAGACATAACAATGAGACTTGATCCCTCAGAAGAACTAACGAATTTTAGCTATGTGAAACTGAAGCGGAATAAGGAAGTGACTGATCTATCTAAGAAATTTTCTCGACAGGTTTTGATTTCTGTTACGTATAACGTTCTTTTGGATAGTCAGGCGTGGACAACCTTTTGCAGACCGACCTTGGGCCAACATAAGCTCGTGGGCCACCTCGTCTTGTGGAGTAACGCACCGATGTTTTACTCGATGACTTACCGTCAGTTACTACGAGCTGTGTCCTTTGTGATAGGAAATCCTGAATCCAATCGCACAATAGTAAGCAAGTAATTTCGTTAGAAGCCGCTTGTGAGGTACAGTGTCAAAAACCTGCCGGAAATCCAGAAATATGGAATCGATTTGAGATCCCTTGTCGATGGCACTTATCACTGCATGAGAATAAAGGGCAAGCTGTATTTCGCATGAGCGATAATTTTTGAATCCGTGTTGACTGCCGGTTAATAGGTAGTTCTTTTCGAGGTAGTTCATAATGTTCGAATAAATTATGTGTTCCAAAATCTACTGCAAATCGATGTCAATGAGATGGGCCTGTAATTTTGGGGATGACTCCTATTGCTTTTCTTGAATACTGGAGTGACTTGGACAGCTTTCCAGTCTTTGGGTACGGATCGTTCGCTGAGTGATCGGTTGTATATGATAGCTAAGTATGGAGCTATTGCATCAGCATACTCTGAGAGGAATCTGGCCGGGAAGATTTGTTTTTGTTTAGCGACTTAAGTTGTTTTACTACTCCAGGAACATCTACTTCTAAGTTTTGCATGCTGGCAGTTGTTCTTGGATTGAATACTGGAGTGTTCACTTCGTCCTCTTTGGTGAACAAATTTCGGAAAGCTGTGTTTAGTAATTCTGCCCTAGCAGTACTGTCATCGGTAGTATTTCCATTGCTATCGCTTAGTGAAGGCATTGTTTGTATTTTGCCGCTAGTGTACTTCACATATAACCAGAATTTCTTTGGATTTTCTGCAAGATTACGAGACAGGATTTCGTTGTGGAAACTATTATAAGCTTCTCGCATTAAAGTGCTACGATACGCGAGGCCGTTCCCCGTAGGGGGTTCGAATTCCCCCTCGGACATGGATATTTGTGCCGTCTTTAGTATAAACTAGTTCATAAGTAGTTTGTAAGTTTAGGGACTGATGACCCCGTAGTTAAGTCCCACAAGCTCTACAAACATTTGAATTTTTATGCTTGTTTTGTGCTTGAAGAAACCTTAAAGCCTGCAAATAATGGCTCTTGCTTGCTGAGTAGAATGTTGTTTGGTTGTTTAAGGGGGACAAAACTGAGTAGAATGTTTTACATGCCAGTACCATCAGCGATGACGACTTGCAGCAAATAAAATAAAATCCACTCAAGAAGTTGCTAGAATCAAGTTTGTTTTTGGCAATGCCTATGACAGTCGCAGTCATTGGCGCAGTGAGCGTCAGAACAATACTCATCCCTCACTGGATGTCGGAGAATGCTTGACGTAGATGCAGAGATGAAGCCTAAACTCGACTGCTGCCGTTCCTGGTTCCAAATATAGCATATATCTCTACACAAACTGGATGTATAAATCATAGAACGGTAGCGGTGCAGCACATTCATATGTTTTGCACACGATTTCGTATTGCCCACCACGTTTTAATTTAGTAATCGAGTTTCCATCAGCTATTACATGGCCAAGAATTGCTTGCTTACCTCTTTATTTGAAATTTATATATATATATGCCAAGAATTGCTTGCTTACCTCTTTATTTGAAATTTATATATATATATAAATTTCAAATAAAGAGGTAAGCAAGCAATTCTTGGCCATGTAATAGCTGATGGATACTCGATTACTAAATTAAAACATGGTGGGCAATACGAAATCGTGTGCAAAACATATGAATGTGCAGCAACGCTACACTTCTATGATTTATACATCCAGTTTGTGTAGAGATATATGCTATATTTGGAACCAGGAACGGCAGCAGTCGAGTTTAGGCTTCATCTCTGCATCTACGTCAAGCATTCTCCGACATCCAGTGAGGGATGAGTATTGTTCTGACGCTCACTGCGCCAATGACTGCGACTGTCATAGGCATTGCCAAAAACAAACTTGATTCTAGCAACTTCTTGAGTGGATTTTATTTTATTTGCTGCAAGTCGTCATCGCTGATGGTACTGGCATGTAAAACATTCTACTCAGTTTTGTCCCCCTTAAACAACCAAACAACATTCTACTCAGCAAGCAAGAGCCATTATTTGCAGGCTTTAAGGTTTCTTCAAGCACAAAACAAGCATAAAAATTCAAATGTTTGTAGAGCTTGTGGGACTTAACTATTTGAATTTGGCAAGAAATGAAATATGAACATATATATTTGACACGCTCAGGAAGCTGAAGTTCAGCATCTAGGAAGTGTAGACATCAAGGAAGTAGATGATTCAATCATACATACTAGTATAGCGGGCAAACAAGAGAGCAGCTATCACATGACGTGGTAGCGACATAGAACCACGTGTCAGTTGGCAAACATCAGCCGGATATAAACTACAGTGCAGCGATTTTGAAGAAACGCCACTATTTTAAACTAGTAATCTTATACTTAATGTTATTCCCCTCCCGAAAAAGTTCTGTTTAATGATAAACGGCTGGATACAAACATTGTTTTCCCAACAGTCACGTGGTATCGCTGTAGAGATGTGGTGCCATGAAAATGATGTCAGGTCCTTCGACGACGCCAGCATATTCATATGTTTTGCACTGCCTGCCATGTTTTGACTTGGCAAACAAATTTACACCAGTTTATTGACATAATGCGAAAGGATAGTCCAAACACTGTAATTAATTATTTATTTATATATCACACAAGATATCTTTCGGCATTAAATGCCATCGTCAGGTGTTTCGTATTTAGATGTTGTAAGTGCTCCAACTGACTATTTATTAGGTGATGTTTTACATTGGATTTATGAATTGTAGCCAGTTACAGTATCTGTCAATACCTCAGGTATTGTAAGTGCTTCAACGGGATACAAATACTAATAAATAGTTGAAGCACTTACAACCTCTAAATACGAAACATCTGACGATAGCATTTAATGCCGAAAGATATCTTGTGTGATATATAAATAAATAATTAATTACAGTGTTTGGACTATCCTTTCGCATTATGTCAATATACGACATTTCTAACACTGTGGGCCCGAGATATAGCAAGTTACACCAGTTTGTACGTGACAAAGAATTTCTTACTTCCCTTTTTCGGTATACTTTATGCCAATTATGCGATGTAAAAGACTGGTACGGTAGCCGAATCTATACATATTTTCTTTGCGTATTCTAGTAACATTTCGTAGCATTTGGGAACATCCAAGTAGTATTGTGATAATAACCGTCAAATGTAACTTCTGATAGCTGCCGCCAGTACTGTTACCTGTATGATAACTATGGATATTACCGCAATACCGGATTTTCTTGGAGAAGTAATATGATAAGTGCATCGATAAAATTTAACAGAAGAGTTCTATGAATTGATTGTCGTCGTCTCTACGGTGCTGGTCAGAGAAATACAGTAGAGTTAGTGTAATGGATCAGGCATCAACCTAATAGACAAACTCCTGTATAAACATTAGCAAAGCAGGCTAAAAAGCAGCCAGTTAATGATGAGGAGGTGGATTCTTACGAGAGGGAGTACTGGCCATGCTCGTCGCGGACTTCCTGGCGGGACAGCACCTCGATGGGCTTGTCGGCCACCACTGCCGCCACGACCACGATCAAACACTGCGGAACAAAGAGAACACACTGTAAGTCAACAATGTAGAGCTTTTAACGTTCTCCCGCTCTGCAGAACACTCATAATCACCTTAAAATATATTTTACACAATTCTCATAAGTTCGTCTGAATTTCCTTTGTAACTAGTAATGTTTTGGGACATTTACAGCGAAAACGCCAACTAACGAAGAAAAAGAGGTTAAAGTATTTTATCCATTTCAGCAGCTGTTCAGATTAAATTAATTAAATGCAGCAACCAGTTGCTTGTAGCTACAAGCAACTGGTTGCTGCATTTCATTAATTTGAAAAGAGATTAGTCTACACCTGTCTTCCAAATGCATCCGATGATATGACCATGTAGAAAACATTTGAAAAATAAATCTATCTTAGCGGTACAACAGTAATTATCCCTGCGCATTTCGAATTGTTGTTGTTGTCGTCTTCAGTCCGGAGACTGGTTTGATGCAGCTCTCCACAATACCCTTTCCTGAGCAAGCCTGTTCAACTCCTCATAAGAACCGCAACCTACATCTGTCTGAATCTGCTTACTGTATCCATCTCTTGGTCTTCCTCTGCGGTTTTTACCCCACAGACTTCCCTCCAACACTAAATTCACAATTCCTTGATGTCTAAGAATGTGTCTTACCAATCGATCCCTTCTTTTAGTCAAGATAGGCCAGAAATTCATTTTCTCCCCAATTCTGTTCAGTACCCCCTCGTTAGTTACGCGATCCACCCACGTAATCTTCAATATTCTTCTGCAGCACCACATTTCAAAAGCCTCTATCCTCTTCCTGTCCGCACTGTTTATCGTCCAAGTTTCACTCCCATACAAGGCAACACTCCACACAAATGCTTCCAGAAAGGACTTCCTTAGGCTTAAATCAATATTCGATGTTAACAAATTTCTCTTTTTCAAGATTTTATTTTTCGAATATGTATGTAATTATTATGTGAACAGGAGGAAAGAAGAACTAATACGAAACTTTTACAGAATGAAATGATGGTTCCCTGGAATAATGCTTAGTGAGGCGTACGAAATCTAGTGTCATATGTCATTCTCACCTACACTCACGCAAAAAAATATTGAATATATATATAAACTATGTACCTAACCGACGAGATTATTCTAATGTTTTAGTCCACTACTTTCGCTGCTGTTTCGAATGCATGACCCGAAGACAGCATAAAATTTATGCATATAATTATCAGTGCAGAATAGCTCATCATTTACCCAATACGCGGTTAATAAAAAGAAACCTCTTCAGGTTTCTTCCGCAAATTTGGTTGACATTTTTCAAACGGAATTGACTCAACCAGTTACTAAGTTAGTACGCGAACACATTACCATCATTTATACCTATAGAAGTGTGACCGGAAAAGTACTTACAACCAGAGCGACCTTCATACTGCTGGCAGGAGTCTCGGCTGAGCTGGACCAGTGAGTGCTGGCTTCACGTCGTGCGGCAGCCTTTAAATACCCCAGATGGTGGGCCTTGAGTACCTGTTGACCGCTGCTTCCCTTGTTATCAAAGATGTTTTCCCAGCTGTCGCTTAACCCTTTCGATGAGGCGTACTTGCTTGAATAGCATAAATGGTGCCGGATCTTGCCCTCCTCTTCACATACTCCCAATAAAGTTATGTTTTAATAAAGAGAAATAACAGTATAGTATCTAATTAGAGAGATTAGTGGTGAACACCTTAAGCACGTTTGGTGAAGTACATATTCAGGGGTTGTGTTGAGAAATAATATGAAGTGGCATGATCACGTGAAATTAGTATTAGAGAAGATGAATTTGTTATTAGAAGGCCTCTGACAAAACGAGGCGAACCTAAGGAAATTCCCTACAATACCCTAGTGTCACCAATACTAGAATATTATCCCAGTGCTTCGAGTCCCTGTCAAGCACAAATATATCGCCAGTTTACTGTCGATCAAAACCCAGGATAATGGTGTGATATGCGCTTAGCCCTCAACATTACGATCAGCGAATTCTTACGTGTATTACCTACTAGAGTTTGTATAAATTCACAACTATTTATGTAGAGATCACTGCTGACTTCATAGCCAAATTCATTACTTCTCCTTTCTTAGCTACACCAGTAATCAGTTGTGCCTACTACGACGCCCGTAAATAGAGACGATTACATTTTTAATTTTGCTAGATATTTTTCAATATTACCTAGGATCAGCAGCTATTGCAACTGAGAACAGAACAGGTGGAACACAGGTTTTTATTCAAATGTAGATAACTTGGTGTTACACGTCTCCTTATTATAGTGTATTTATTGCATTATTCTGGTACAGTTTTTCCTTTTATACCTTCAATAACACTCCGAGAATAGTTCTTGCATCCATAGAACGAGGTGTGAGCTAAACCATTGTGGCATACGACTACGAAGTGAAAAGAAAATTGTACATCTTCAGCAATATATGAGTGTATGTATTTTATTTAAACCGCTCGACAATGGAACGTGAAATAAAACTGTGGAAATTAGTATCCTTATCCATTCACTGTACAGTGTCAGCGTCTTTTAGAGTATTTTTCTTGCTGTTCCGACAGTTATTTTACACGGAAATTTTTTTTCTATTCTCATTTCGTGAACTAGTCTCAGTCTCACTATCTTGGTGTCATCTAAAATCTCTTAGCGTGTTAACGCACCACGGTTATTCAACAGAATACACATGAATATCATACACTTATCTTCAGTCACACCGTTGATCTCTGAAACCCAGCATGTGAATGTGTTCGGTTCTATCTATTTTGAGCTTATGTGCCATTAATTTCTTTAAGTCTCTTGACAGTAGTTGTTCGTCCCTACAACTATTTCAGACCTGTTTCTTCGTACCCGACTGTTAGCAGTGAAAGAAATGAGTTGTCTAAGAGTGTAGAAAACTGCGCTATCTCTATGTTACACTGTCTACTTCATTCTGGTCTTAACTTTCATCAGACGTGCCGTAATAGAGGAGGTTCGATATCCATTCATACTAATTGTGGTAAAAGTGTAATTGCAAGTTACTGCTTTTATAAATGTGTTTTCAAGGTATATGTACAAGTACAGCATTTTCTGGAAAAGAAAACTGACAGTCAAGACAACAGAAATTGAAAACGTTGCAATGTTAAAAGAAACATTAGTAATTGAAATATGAGACAAAAACAGAAAAATAAAAACGAAAGGATTTTTTTTTTATTGAAAAGTAGTCTCTGTTGCGAATTATAATGTTTATTACTTTTAATGCGTTTCGTGAGTGTGGCGCACCATCAGAAAACTGTAACAGGGAAAATACACAAAATATTTCAGTTCCATTTCGCGGACATTCAGTGGTATATGTGCCTAATGTGTTCAAAATATGTCGTGAATGCAGTTAGCATTCAAGACGTAATAAATCGGAACCTCATGCGTGATGATGCAGTTTTTCAATAACCAAATTGTTTACAAGTAGGACATGATGTCTCGCGAAGTAATAACTTGTAACGTCATGCCAAATGCCGAACATATACATATGAACTGCGAAAAAGAAGTTAGCGATAAACTTTTTTTTTCTTTTCATCATTTTGTTGGGGTTGTCAGCGAGAAAAGTTTAGTAAAGATCTGAAATTATGTTCAAAGTTTATTGCAAGTCGCTAAGTGCTCTCATTGATAAATAGTTGACGAAAAGAATCAGGCTATCACGTGCCCCAAGATGGGGTAATTTTCATTATTTATGACGTGATATCGTATGAACTGTGCATATTAGGTGGTTATTGCAACCATAGCAAATGATTCCTGGCTTTAAAGAATGTTGTTGTTGTGGTCTTCAGTCCGCAGACTGATTTGATGCACCTCACCGTGCTATCCTGTCTCCTCTTCATCTGAGAACAAGTTCAGCAACCTACATCCTTTTAAATCTGCTTACTGTATTCGTCCCTCCGTCTTCCTCTACGACTTTTACCCCACCCACTTCCTTCTAATACTAAGTTGACAATTCCTTGAAGTCTCAGAATGTGTCCCACCAACCTATCCCTTCTCTTAGTCAGAATACGCCAGAAATTCCTTTTCTCCCCAATTCTGTTGAGCACCTCCTCATTAGTTACGTGATCTACCCATCTAATTTTCATCATTCGTCTGTAGCACCACATTTCAAAAGCTCCTAACATTTTTAGTCTGAACTGCTTATCGTTCACGTTTCACTCCCATACAATGCTACACTCCAGACAAATGCTTTCAGAAAGGACTTCCTAACATTTAAATTAATGTTGGATGTCAGCAAATTTCACTCCTTCAGAAACGCTTTTCTTCCCGTAGCCATTCTGAATTTTATATCTTCTGCACTTCTGCCATCAGAAGTTATCTTGCTACTCAGATAACAAAATTCGTCTACTATTTTCATTGTCTCATTACCTAATCTAATTCCTTCGCAATTGCCCGACTTTATGACGCTACATTCCATTATTCTTTTTTTACTCTTGTTAATGTTCATCTTATACCCTCTTATCAAGACACTGTCTATTCCATTCAATTGCTCTTCCAGATCCTTTGCGATCTCTGACAGAATTACTGTCTTCGGCAAACCACAAAGTTTTTTTTTCTTCTTCTTGAACTTTAATTCTCTCTCCAAATTTTTCGTTGCATTCCTTCACTGCTTGCTCAATATACAGATTGAACAACGATGGGGAAAGGTTACAACCGTGTCTTACTCCCTCCCCAACCTCTGCGTCTCTTTCATGCCTTTCGACTCTAATAACCGCTGTCTGGTTTTTGTGTAAGTTGAATATAACTCTTCGCTCCCCATATTTTACCTCTGTTACCTTCAGAATTTGAAATAATTAATTCCAGTCGACATTGTCAAAAGCTTTCACCAAATCTACAAATGCTAAAAACGTAGGTTTGCCTTTCCTTAGCCTATTTTCTAAGATAAGTCGTAACTTGAGTATTGCTTCCCCTGTTCCTACATTTCTCCTAAATCCAAACTGATCTTCCCCAAGGTTGGGTACCACAAATTTTTCCATTCGTCTGTAAATAATTCGTGTTAGTATTTTGCAAGTATGACTTATTAAACCGTTAGTTCTGTAATTTTCACATTTGTCTGCACCTGCTTTCTACGGAATTGGAATTACTATATTCTTCTTGAAATCAAATCAAATGTTTGTTAAGCTTAAGGGACTTAACTGCGGGGTCATCAGTCCCTATACTTACAAACTACTTCTAAACTACCTTATACTAAAGGCAACACAAACATCCATGGCCGAGGGTGGATTCGAACATCCGATGGGGAACGGCCTCTCGCATCGAAGCATAGCGCCTCAGTGCACTCGGTCACTGCGCCGCGGCTTTGTGATTGTTTCACAGTGTGAAATGGTTGTTTATGCTGCTCCAGACTGCTCAAATAATAGCAGACATGATCGCTATAAGTTTTATCGGTTTCCTTCAAACATACATCGGCGTAAAAGGTGGCTCGTAAATTCCAGACACCAAATTCGAGCAACTATCTGTGTTAACACTAAGAACAAAATCTTTTTTTATTTGTAGCCTATTATAGTTATGCTCATAGAGAGGTAGTAACAAAAATATAGGCCTATACATGTAAGAAATACTTTTTGCTACAGATTGTGAACATAACAGGACAGACTACTTTTCTTGATTTTATATAGAACAACTAAGAAGTTATTCTTGGGGCTGTTAATCGTATTTTAAGTGAACCATGAGTGTAGATGGCTTAATCACCTATTGGTTTTTAAATTATATTATTTCGCATTAGTCCATTGTTTAATTTAAATGTGATTCTCAACACGGGAATATGTAGGCCTAAACCAACTTGTGAACAGGATGTCTTAATATATATATATATATATATATATATATATATATATATATATATATAAACAAAAAATTCGGGAATTATTCCGTAACTATTTAGTTGCTGTAAACGTACGTGGATGTACCATTTATAAACCAGAAAATACGATAATTATAACGTATTTTAACAGAGTCTGATAAATATTTAGAACGGCAACATCCCTTAATTTCGAATGTAAGTGAATGTTTTATATCACAAAAAAACTATCCAATAACTAAGTTGCTTGCCTTTTACAGTCAAATGTAAGCAAATAAATTTACTATTCTTTAATATTTTCTGTGTTAGGAAACTATATTTAATGGCCTTAAGAGCATATTAAATACCGTAAGTGTTCCGTAGTCTTTAAATGCGCGCCTTCAACGTGGGATTCAAAATGGCGGATTGTTCTGCTTGTACTGTACAGTGCTCTAGTCGTCGGTGGTTCCTACCCCGACAGCGATTGTTGCCTGATAGTAAATAACATGTGTACCAAGTTTGATTGAAATCGGACCATTAGTTTAGGAGGAGATGTGGGACATACATACACACATACAGCCTATTTTATAAGATGTATAGATTATTGATAAAATTCATAGCAGCAGTGGAGGACTGCGGCTTGTCGGAGGCCCGGGGCGGCGGCAAAACAAGATGAGGCCCCCGTCCATGTATTACTATAAAAAAGTAACTTTTGAGATTTGGAGGCCCCCTAGGATGAGAGGCACGGGAGAGTCTAAAAAAATAGTTTTCGAGATTTGGAGGCCCCAAAACAAAAAGGGCGCTTTAAAAACATAAAAAATAGAAATAGCATGTTTTCGAGGCTCCCCAAGACGAGAGGCCCGGGGCGGTCCGCCCCCCCCCCCCACCCTCTTAGAAGTTTCGAAATCGCAGCCAGATAATGTCGACGTCCTGACCGGAATATCGTGCCAGGAGGTCGACGTTACTCGTCTGCAATCCCGAAACTTTATCGCACAATAGATATGCCTCAGGAACATATAAATATTTGATCTCGCAAATCATCGCCCTCTGATATACAAGATGTGATGCAGGAAGCGTTACTCCTCTTTGTTTCATCACCAAATCAATTAAGCTTATGATCTCTTACATCAGACGACATGCAGATTTATTCGTCAATTTCAACTAAAAAGGATTTTAAAACTATTTCAGTTACTGTTTTCTTCAACTCCATTCGACAAATAAGCTGCAATTTGCTCTCTTCCAATTTTACTTGATGAGCACAGATACTGTAGTCTAGTTTAGCAAAATGTTTATCACGGACCATGTGCTTAATCTACAGTGCTATTGGAGTAAATCACTGAGCACCCCATTATCTCTCTAACCATTTCTTATAATCTTACCATGAAATAAATTTTAAAATATGTAGGCAAGTATTTTGTTGATAAAATAACCCAACTCAACATTTGTAACATACACGTTTTCAGTTGTATAAAGCGTGAAATAACAGAAACAACCAAATACAAATAAATGTACGACAAAACATAAAGTTTATTACGAAGGAAGAATTAGGTCAATCCAGGTGTTTTTCGCGTGAAGGGACTTTAACGAAGATGTCTTTCATCCATTTGTCTATTTGATTGGTCGACTTAGTTCCGATTGAAGCCACGCGACTGCACTCTTTGTCAGAAGCACTGCAGTAAAAATAAGATTTATTGAACACAATGTGTAGATATTATTTTTACAGTGCTATAATTCAAGTACTATCGTCTTTTGTATAGGCCGTCAGTGATTGAGTCCTTGATTGACATGTAAGTACGTGGTATTGTCGACAAAACTGTACACACAGTAGTAGGTACACAGCTGTGATGGCAGATGGTGCCCTCGTTATTGGCAGATCTTGTGATGGAATCCATGAGCTACAGTTCTCGTGTATATATGTCGTAGCTTGAAGTTAGGCTTCTTCCTTTCTTCGGTGTTCAAGTTTGGTCTCCTTTTCCTTCAGCGTTTGTCCCGCACGATTGCGGGGTCCGCTACGTGGGTCCGTTGTCTCCAGTTCACTCTGTCTCGGGTTTGCATCTGGATGGATGTTCGCGCTCTTCAGGTCTTTATTAGAGGTCTGCATTATGTCTGATTTTTACCGGCGAGTCCCGCTCGCCCCTCTGGCTCTCGGGAGTACGCGGCCGAGCGTCCTCTTTAACCGGTTGCGGGCAACCGAGCGCCAGCGCTCGGCCGAGCGCGCCGGACGCTCGGTCGGTCACCAGTAACCGGCGGACTCAGCGCCAGCGAGTTGCACTTCGTCAGACTGGTTAGATTAATACTTCTTCCATAGATCATGAATACGACACTTCGTAATGATGTGGAACTTGTCAGAGTAATAAAAGGTGTCTGTACAAGATATTACATTACACAAAATATTATATGACACAAATATATTTTGTATTCTTTTTATTTTTATTTTTATTATTACTTTTTGAAGGAGTTGTCATTCAGTTATTCGTTTAATAAATTTTTAAATGCTAGTTAGCTATCTGTCAGGTTTTGATGCTGTTTGGTAGGTGACCGAAGACTTTTGTGGCAGCGTAATTCACCCCTTTCTGTGCCAAAGTGAGATTTAACCCTGTATAATAATATCATCATTTCTCCTGGTGTTATACCTATGCACACTGCTATTACTTTTGAACTCGGTTTGCCGCGGCGGATTAGCCATGCGGGATGCGCACGGCCGTTCGCCATCTGGGGTTCGGGTCCCCTCTCAGGCATGGGTGTCTGTGTTATCCTCAGGTTAGTTTACCTCAGTTTAAGTTGTTTGCAAGCTACGGACTAATAAAGCAGTATAGTCGGATAGATTTACAAACATGTGAACATGTGTGTGAACTAGGTTGGATAATCAACAACAAATTTCATAAGTGAATATATATACTCTGAAGTAACTGTGAGGATGCCTAAATCCTTAAATAGATGTCTCCAGAACGATCTTGGGGGCGCTCCAGTAATTATTCTGATTACATGATTTTGTGCAATGAATACTTTTTTACTTAATAGTGAACTACCTCAGAATATGATGCCATACGAAAGCAGTAAATGAAAATAGGCGTAGCAAACTGTTTTACTGAGATTCTTATCGCCAAAATTTGGTAAAACCCTAACAGCATACGTAGCTGAACCCAAACGTTTTAGCAGACAATCAATGTGTTGCTTCAAGTTTAGTCTCTCATTAATTCACACATCTAAAAATTTTGAAAAACTCTGGTTTCCCTTCAAAACGAACGAATAATTTCGATGAATCTTAGCTACAGACTTCTGTTCAAAGTCTATATTTATTACTGGAGTTGTGCCATTTACTGTACGGAACTGTATATGCTGTGTTTTATCTAAAGTTAATGAGAGTCCGTTTACTTAGAACCACTTGTGAAAGACGTTATTTACGATTACATCAGTTAGTTCTCGTTTTATGGTTGTGATTACTATACTTGTATCATCAACTAATCTTCATTGCCGGCCGCGGTGGCCGAGGGGACTGAGGCGCTCCAGTCACGGTCAGCACGGCCACTACGGTCGGGGGTTCGAATCCCCCCTCGGTCATGGATATTTGTGCCGTCCTAGTTCGTAAGTAGTTCATAAGTAGTTTGTAAGTTTAGGGACTGATGACCCCGTAGTTAAGTCCCATAAGCTATACAAACTTTTGAAACATTTTTTTTTTTATTGTCAGCTCCTATAAATACCTGGGACTTACACTGCAGGTAACAGGCAGATCCTTCTCCAAGCATATATAGGAAAGATGCTCAGCAGCGACAAAGACCATATTTGACATAAGAAAGGTCCAGAAACTCTATAGGTACAGCGTTACGACTTTTCCACATCAAAATAGCCCCAAATAGCGTTTTACGCGATCATAAAAATATGGGTACAACTAACAGCTGCGAACCTGAGGGGACTCGAAGCAGTGAAAGCAACCTTCGAATAATTCTTGAAGCCAATCTTACTAAAAGTATTTAATGGTAACAAACCTAATCCGCCCATATCGACCAACATATCAACAAGAACTTTCTTTATGCTAGTTGGTACTGCAAGTGGTCGGTGTAATTCTGCTCCGCATTTACTTTTGCAGTGCCGAATCATACCTGTTGTGCTTGACTGGTACGTAAGTATAGTATCGCGTGTGGTACATTGTACGAAACCAGCAGAAACCTGTGTGACAGGATCCACTACAGGTGCAAAACATTTCAAAGGTTCACTTTTCGGCTCCTCTTCTGACATGTCTTTCTTCTTCAGGACTAACGAGCCGCTCCTAATTGTCTCCACAATACTTCTTTTTGTTTCATGAATGGAGCCTTTACGACCTGTAGTTCGTTGATCCACAACGCTGTCTGCGCTTCTCAAAGCCAGGTCGGTCTCTAATACGATTCCACAGTGTTGAGAGCTCGGCGGTCGCGCTGTCACCGGCCGAGACTACGAGCGCGCTCGAGCGCCCGGCAGCGCTCGAGCGCCCGGCTGTGCTCGACACTCCCGCCGGTAACCGAGAGGCGGAGGGCGACCGGCCGGCCACACGGGGCATTAGACGGCCACAGCCGTGTCGCAGCGTGGGCCTACCCCAGCCGTCGAGCAGCGGCACGAAACGGGAAACGCTCGAGCGGTTATTTTCATCGAAATGCAGAGCTCTAGTCTTTATGCAGCGTAACAGCCCAGTGTTGCTTAGGTCGTCCTTTGGGTCTTCTGCGCCGGCCGCGGTGGCCGAGGGGACTGAGTCGCTTCAGTCACGGTCTGCAAGGCCACTACGGTCGGGGGTTCGAATCCCCCCTCGGGCATGGATATTTGTGCCGTCCTTAGTCTTAGTTAGTTCATAAGTAGTTTGTAAGTTTAGGGACTTAGGACCCCGTAGTTAAGTCCCATAGACTATACAAACATTTTTGGGTCTTCTGCCGACGACTTCAGGTGTGTAACCCGTCTTGGCAATAGAATCATCACCGGCCCGTAGAACATGCCCAAGCCATCGAAGACATCTCTCATGAATCTTGTCATGGATCGGTGCAGCACCGAACCGTTTCTTGATGCTGTCGTTGGAAACGTGATCTAACCCAGTGTCACCTGCTGTCCACCTTAGCATCTTCGTTTCCATTACACTTAGGCGGCGTTGTGTCTCGACTGTAGTATTCCAGCACTCACAGCTGTAAAAGGCGACTGGTCGGATGACAGTGCGGTACATTTTTTTTATTTTAAGCTGTCTTTAATCCTACGGTCGCACGTGACTCCGGTTGTTGTTCGCCACTTCATCCAGGCTGCCTGAGTTCTGCAGTTGACCTCTTCGGTGAGTCGGGCCGTCAACAGCGATCGTGGAACCAAGGTACTTAAACTTATTCACACGTGTCAGATGTTCGCAATTAATCGTGATGGTCCCCATTTCATGTCTGTCAGACGTCATGTACTCTGTTTTCTTCAGGTTAAGACGCAAGCCATGTTGCTTCAAACGATCGCTCCATTCTTGGATTTTTCTCTGCAAATCAAACCTGCTTTCTGCTGCCAGTATCACATCATCCGCATAAAGTAGGGTCCATGGTAATGGCCGGTGCAGATCAACTGCCATGGTGTCCATTATGAGAATGAACAGAAGCGGTGATTGAGCAGAACCTTGGTGGACGCCAACTGTGATAGGGAAGTCCTTGGATAAACCTGAAGTCGTGTGGACATAGCTTCTTGGCTGTGCATAAAGCAACTGTACCCAGTTAATAAGTTGCTCTGACACGCCTTGCTGTCACAGTGCTAGCCACATGAGATTGTGTGGCACCCGATCAAAGTCTTTTTCGAGATCCAGGAATGCTGAATGCAGCGGCTTCTCTTTCTCGTGATGTTTCTCTACTAAGAGTCTTACAGCACGAATCGCATCAATTGTGCTGCAGTTCTTCACAAATCCAGCTTGGTTTCTGGAAATCGGTGTTCATGGAAGGTGTTAAAAAGAAATTCGGGTGTATGGCTGTTGATTTTTCTTCCCTGATTCTGATAAGTTTTTCATGAGCCGGTGTGGCCTGCAGGCCGTGGCTATTATCCGCCTGTAAGTATATTATGGTAAGGTGGTACAAATTCGATATAGGTACAATTCCGATCAACATAATTTTGTCAGTCTCGTAGTGTCTCTTTCTGTGTTGTTGTAGTGTAGCAGGTTCTATAGCTCCTCCTGTCTTTACCAAGAAATGTTTCAAATGTTCAAATGTTTGTATAGTCTATGGGACTTAACTACGGGGTCATCAGTCCCTAAACTTACACACTACTTATGAACTACTTACGAACTAGGACGGCACAAATATCCATGCCCGAGGGGGGATTCGAACCCCCGACCGTAGTGGCCGTGCAGACCGTGACTGGAGCGCCTTAGTCCCCTCGGCCACCGCGGCCGGCTCTTTACCAAGAACACCATTATGTGCTACGGAGATATAAATTTTTTCCTGTTAAGAGGTAAGGGAACCTACTTATTCCAACGTGCCCTTATAAATGTTCCAGTTAAGGGTGACTGGATTCACTGCCAAAAGTGCAGTGTTTGCTACCACGAAGTATGCGCTGGTGCCAGACGGAAAATGTGATTTTTATGTGGAAGATGCCTGTATTCAAAATTGTAGCAGGAAGTTATCACAATTGTACCTAGTGTGATACATTTTCGATCGATTTATCTCAATTCTGTAACCTTTTTTTGTGCTTATACCAACATTTGTAATTGTCTAATATTTCTGTTACAGATTAATTAAACTTCCAAGAAATTACTTCTTTTCTAAGTATATTCCTAGTTACAATAACATTTCTCCGAAATTATCGAAATTGTACCACCTTACCGTATCCTCAAACGGGTTGATTTGGATACTTGTACGACTCTCCTGGGGAAGGTAGCTTTCACTGCTTCGAGTCCCCTCAGGTTCGCAGCTGTTAGTTGTACCCATATTTTTATGATCGCGTAAAACGCTATTTGGGGCTATTTTGATGTGGAAAAGTCGTAACGCTGTACCTATACAGTTTCTGGACCTTTCTTATGTCAAATATGGTCTTTGTCGCTGCTGAGCATCTTTCCTATATATGCTTGGAGAAGGATCTGCCTGTTACCTGCAGTGTAAGTCCCAGGTATTTATAGGAGCTGACAATAAAAAAAAAAAAAAATGTTTCAAAAGTTTGTATAGCTTATGGGACTTAACTACGGGGTCATCAGTCCCTAAACTTACAAACTACTTATGAACTAACTAATACTAAGGACGGCACAAATATCCATGTCCGAGGGGGGGATTCGAACCCCCGACTGTAGTGGCCGTGGCCGGCCGCGGTGCCCGAGGGGACTGAGGCGCTTCAGTCACGGTCTGCACGGTCACTACGGTCGGGGGTTCGAATCCCCCCTCGGGCATGGATATTTGTGCCGTCCTAGTTCGTAAGTAGTTTATAAGTAGTTTGTAAGTTTAGGGACTGATAGCCCAGTAGTTGAGTCCCATAAGCTTTACAAACATTTGATCATTTTTTTTGTAGTGGCCGTGCAGACCGTGACTGGAGCGCCTCAGTCACCTTGGCCACCGCGGCCGGCTATTTCAAATTTGTCCGTACCACATAACAGGATGTCGATTTTGGAGATGTTTCCTCCTCTTCTGAAGTCGATGACCTCGGATTTGCCTTTATTTACGGCCAGGCAGTTTATTTTTGACCACACATGTAAACTAGTCCTAGTTGTAAAATATGTTACTCGACATCATAACCATATTGTCCGCAAACAGGAACTTATGTATGTCTTCTGCGATCTCTCGTATTACATCATGTTTCAGCAGTTTAAATAATATCGGACTGAGGGGAGCAGTTGAAGAACTTTCATTGGTCTGGGTGATGGGTTTGGAGTTATCTACGTTGTCGCTGATAGTCAATAGATTGAAGTTCAGGATGCTGTGTATTAACTGTAGTTCGGAGTTTTCTTCGCCCAGAATGTGGCGTAATTTCATCATCAGAATGGATCTGTCAACTCCGCCGAAAGCTTTCGCATAGTCGATAAAAACTGCAAAGATATATCCTTCTGCTGTGTTGGTTGCTTCCCAAATGATACCCTGCCGATCGCTTGGATTGTTGACCTTCTTGTTATGAATCTAAGATGTTGTTCTGGTATATACAACATGGCTTGAGGTAGAATCCGATTTATGATTAGCCTGAAGAACACTTTGAAAGGTCCAGCATGAAATTATTACTCTGCAGCCGAGTGTGCGCTGATATGAAACTTCCTGGCAGATTTAAATTGTGTGCCGAAAACGGGACTCGAAACTGGGACCTTTGCCTTTCGCGGGTATGCGCTCTACCACTGAACTATCCCGACACCACTTACGGTACGTCCTCAGAACTTCAGTTCTACCTGTACCTCGTCTCCTACTTTCCAAATTTCACAAAAGTTCTCCTGCGAAACTTGAGTCGTGTCGGGATAGCTCAGTGGTAGAGCGCTAAAAAGTATTTTAGTGTTCGTGTGGGTTACCTGAAAGTTAAGTACAAAATGGGTTTCTGAGACAACAGTTACCGTCACAACCGTAGTTACCTGTCCGTTAAAGATAAACGCGCGTTCCCATGGGGTTACCTACACGTTAACGTTAGTTTTAACTATAACCGCTACGTAGCGCTAGTGGCTTCGAAAGTCTAGTCCATAAATTACCGTATTTAACAGTTGTTATTTGTTTTCTTTTTTATTACTAGTTTCTGTGTAATTTTCGGACAATTTTAGAAGTTTTGAAGCTGAAGAATGGAAGTTCTTTCGTCGTCATCACCGTCTTCCTCTTTTTTTGATGCTACGGACAGGTCTTTAGAATAGGAAAACTTAGCTGTACTCGGCGATGTTGAAAGACCACGACGTGTTGTTGTTTTTTTTTTTTTTTTTTTTTTTTTTTTTTTTTTTTTTTTTTTTTTTTTTTTTTTTTTTTTTAGTACATAACCATTTGATCTATATAATGAGAGCGAGTTTCATATGCGTTTCAGACTAAAAAAAAAGATCTGATCAATGACGTCATTGTCGGGGTCCTACTAAAGGGGAAAAACGCGGAAAAAAGTTTTACATCGTGGTCGGCGGTCGCGAGAGATAATGTTGGCAAAGATTGACGTATGCATTAGCTGCATATCCCTCGCGATTGTTCAAGCAACATCTCGACATTGAGCACAGTGGCCAACATTATCTCTGGAGATCGCCGATCTGGAAGAAAAATTTTATCACATTCCGAATCAGAAAACCATGCTCTCATAATAAAGCTTTCAATTAACCATAAACATACTTCCCATGGCAATAGTGTTCTGCCATGCAGTTGCCATTACGATCTATCAATGTTTCAAGTGATTAGTACTTTTTATTAAAGCACGGGACTCGGGTAGGTGGAAGGGTGGACGTAAATTTATTAGCTGGTAGTGTAAAAAGTATTGTCACATTCACAGAACAACGGGAAGAGGAAAACTTATATTCATAAAAATAGATGATGGCAACAGAAATAATACATATGATTTTTATTACTAACCCTATATTTTTTATTTGTCTTGTCTTTTCTTTTTAAAACAGAATGCAGCTCTCAAAACTGTCTTACCGTTCTCTATCCTGATTTAAGTAATTGTACAGTTTTGTGACATCTTACAAGGCGTGTTGCTTTTACTTTCTATAACTGATTTCCTTTCTAAAACTAGATCGTTCAAAAGGTTTTTTCTCAAATAGAGTAAAATTTTTTCCTCGCTTGTTGCCCATTGCGTTTCAAAACAGAAGCAGAAAACTCGTGACAGCTATACAAACTATTATGCCTCTTTCCATTTATAATCGATAAAATTCGAGTAATTTCAAGATTCGTTAGTAGTCGCATCTGTGATCTGTTGAGACGAACTATTTGCATCGACAAAAGGAGTAGATACACTACTGGCCATTAAAATTGCTACACCCAGAAGAAATGCAGATGATAAACGGGTATTCATTGGACAACTGTACTAGAACTGACATGTGATTACATTTTCACACAATTTGGGTGCACAGATCCTGAGAAATCAGTACCCAGAACAACCACCTCTGGCCGTAGTAAGGGCCTTGATACGCCTGGGCATTGAGTCAAACAAAGTTCAAATGTTCAAATGTTTGTACATCTTATGGGACTTAACTACGGGGTCATTAGTCCCTAAACTTACAAACTACTTATGAACTACTTACGAACTATGACGGCACAAATATCCATGCCCGAGGGGGGATTCGAACCCCCGACCGTAGTGGCTGTGCAGACCGTGACTGGAGCGCCTCAGTCTCCTCGGCCACCGCGGCCGGCGAGTCAAACAAAGCTTGGATGACGTGCACAGGTACAGATGCCCATGCAGCTTCAATACGATACCACAGTTCATCAAGAGTAGGGACTGGCGTATTGTGACGAGCCAGTTGCTCGGCCACCAATGACCAGACGTTTTCAATTGGTGAGATATCTGGAGAATGTGCTGGCCAAGGCAGCAGTCGAACATTTTCCGTATCCAGAAAGGCCCTTACGGGCTCTGCAACATGCGGTCGTGCATTATCCTGCTGAAATGTAGGGTTTTTCAGGGATCGAATGAAGGGTAAAGCCATGGGTCGTAACACATCTGAAATGCAATGGCCACTGTTCAAAGTGCCGACGATGCGAACAAGAGGTGACCGAGACGTGTAACCATGGCACCCCATACAGTCACGCCGTGTGATACGCCAGTATGGCGGTGACGAATACACGCTTCCAATGTGAGTTCACCGCGATGTCGACAAAAATGGATGCGACCATCATGATGCTGTAAAGAGAACCTAGATTCATCCGAAAACATGACGTTTTGACATTCGTGCACTCAGCTACGTCATTACGTACAACATCCCAGGCGCTCCTGTCTGTGAAGCAGCGTCAAAGGTAACCGCAGCCATGGTCGCTGAGCTGATAGTCCATACTGCTGCAAAGGTCGTCGAACTGTTCGTTCAGATGGTTGTTGTCTTCCAAACGTCCCCACCTGTTGACTCAGGGATCGAGACGTGGCTGCACGATCCGTTACAGCCAGGCGGATAAGATGCCTGTCATCTCGACTGTTAGTGATACGAGGCCGTTGGGATCCAGCACGGCGTTCCGTATTGCCCTCCTGAATCCACCGATTCCACATTTTGGTAAAGTCATCGGATCGCGACCAATGCGAGCAGCAATGTCGCGATACGATAAAACGCAATCGCGATAGCCTATAATCCGACCTTTATCAAAGTCGCATTTCTGCTCCTTACACGAGGCATCACAACAACGTTTCACCAGGCAACGCCGGTCAACTGCTGTTTGTGCATGAGAAATCGGTTAGAAACTTTTCTCATGTCAGCACGTTGTAGTTGTCGCCACCGGCGCCAACCTTATGTAAATGCTCTGAAAAGCTAATTATTTGCATCTCACAGTATCTTCTTCCTGTCGGTTAAATTTCGCATCTGAGGCACTTCATGTTCATGGTGTAGCAATTTAAAGGCCAGGAGTGTAGTTACCTCATAGCCTAGTTAACTAACGGTCATTGAAATCAGCTACAGGATACCCAAGGAAGTTATCTGGCGTGTTAAATTATATCATTATGGTAGCTAACGGTACGGTAACTACAATTTTCCAGAAACTGGGCATAAGGACATGAAGGGATGCTGTAGTTGGGAAGGGTTTAAGATAGGGTCGCAGCCTTTCCCCAATGTTATCTACACGTTGAGCAAGCTGGGAAGGAAAGCAAGGAGAAATTTGGAGAAGGAATTAAAATTAAGGGAAAAGAAACGAAAACCTTTTTGGTTTGCCGATGACTTATTAATTATGTCACAAACATCAAAAGACTGGGAGAGTAACTGATAGGAATAGACAGTGTCTTGAAAGGAGGGTATGAGATGAGACCAAGCAAGACTGAAATTAGGAGAATGAAATTTAGTCGCATAAAATAAACGGGAATTACATTGGAAAGCGAGACAATAAAAGTAATAGTAATTTTGATGGCCGAAGTACAGAAGATATTAAATGCGGAATGGTTATGGGAAGAAAAGCATTTCTGAAAAAGATAAAGTTTTTGAGACTGGATATTAATTTATGTGTTAGGAGTCTTTTCGAAAGGCATTTGAATGGAGTATAGTCTAGTACTTGCTTATAAATCTCCTTAAAGTAACTTAAGGACAACAGACACGCCCACGCCCGTGGGAGAACTCGAATATCCGACGGGGAGCAAAGTCGCTCTTCGGAGCACGGCGCCTTCAAACGCTCGGCCATTCCACCGCCGCCGTGCGTAGAAAGACATCTCTTTATCGAGATAAAAATAAATTTATTGTTAAATACGAAGAGAGACACATCACGACCAAATCTGACTGAAGAAGCTATACGTTATACAACGTGTAACTTACGCTAGATTCAATTTCATCCAAATCCGGTCTGCTATTTGAAGATGTTGACGTCTTGTGTAAGTATTGTATTCGTTATGTTGAATCAGATTAAGTACAACATATCAACTATCAAAAGTATTTTAGTAAAGTTGATAAATTTTCAAACGTCAAAGAATGAATAGCTTTTCCAAGGAGTCTTCAAGCGTCTCAGGATCTATAAGAGAAACGGTGATGCTCAGCTGTTCCACATTTCGAATTATATGTTTAAAATCAACAAGTGCCTTGAATTACACACTTTCTAAAGTAGCCTATGTTCTACTGCAGCGTTCAAGCCATCTCCAATCGGTTAAGCGGTTTAATAGTGAAAGAGTAACAGACAGAATTTCTTTCGCATTAATAGTATTAGTATGTATTTTCACTGCTTTTGAAACTGTTCTTTTAGGATTTGTGTGTGTTTTTATACTGGTATATATCTCTCTCTTTTTACTTGTATTTTTCTGTTATGTCGCTAATGCTGTTTCTTTAATTTACAGGAACAGGATAAGAATAATTAACACCACATTTGTGCACCTAAGTTCCCTCTTGCATTTTTTTGCACCGAAAGATATAATGTTTAAAACCTTGTATCGGCTCAAAACTGTTTAGAGATCTGATCTGCTTGTGAACAACATTTATTTTAGAAACAATTTTTCATGGAATATACATGTTTTTACCTGCTAAATCTCTGTAGTGTTGGAGGTGGATGGTATAAGCAATCGGATTTATTTTTATTTTTATTTTATTTTTTATTTTTATTCTTTGTCAACGAGTAAAGTGAGTGTGAATATTCGTTTGTGCCCCTAAGATTCCAACCATACATAGAAATATTTCAGCAAAAAATATTTTGAGATTCAACTGTCTACCTAACTCATCAGGACTTAAAAGTTCGGCTAATTTGACATTTTTCGTATGGAGTTATAATGACGTGACGATATAAACTATTTAAATGTGAAAAGCTTTTTGTGATTATTTGTACTTAATACTAGGACTAAAGAGCTACAGTGCACAAACTGATTTCTTGAACGAAGATACTTTTAAAAGAAATCACTATTTTTAAACAAACCAAGAAAACAGCGTGTGTTTCAATAACTTTCATAACGAATCTAAATGATATAATTACGTAAGCTTCCGCGGCCAGAGTCAGATGACATAAAAGTACAACACCCAGAAAACTTTTATGTAATCTAAATGATGTATCCTACTTTTTATACAGTATATCAATTTAGTGGATTACATACTAAATGCGTAGTGGTGTGGTAGTCTAACGGTTAAGACGTCTGCCTAGTAAGCATGGAGGTCCGGGTTCGATTCCCGGCCGCACCACAAAAAAAAAAAAAAAAAAAAAAAAAAAAAAAATTAATTAATTCAATGCTTCAGATCTATCAAAAATGCGTAAGGATTTAAAGTCCGTAGGTCAACTCATTACTAACTAACTAACTAAACCTCTGATAATAGGGAAATGAATTGGAGTCTTTCTAATGATGGGGTACACTAACTTGAGTCTCAATTGTGCATTGATCGAGGTTAGAGTCAGGACAATTATATTTGGCAGTTTTACTATAATGACATTTCATGCACCAGATATGAGCAAATTCTGAAATTGTCACCTTATTACCCTATGTGAGATTTCATGGAATGTCCCGACCAATATTGTTTCCGTTTATTTTATAAATGAAGGGTCCACGGGAAAAGGGGGGTAAGTCAGTTCTTCTCAATTTTTCAGAAGAGAAGATTTTAACACCAAACCTTATGTACCAAATGCAATTTTTAGCCAATTCTCTTGAAATTTATGTTTAGTGTAGCCTTAGATATAGTCGTTAGATACCTCTACAAGATTTTCCTGTAAATGTACTGTAACAAGCTAAAGAAAATATTATATCGAATGACGTCAATTTTTTGTAGGGAAAAAGGTGGTAAGTCATTATGAAACGGGGAATGTCAGTAAATCTCGCTAACAGAGGGATCAAGAATTGACATCACAAAATAAAAAAAAGGAAGCGGCCTCGTTAGACCCTTTGTAGGCTACTGTTTCATCATACACGAAGAAATATGATTCATCGGTTGACAATATATGAATATTAAACATGCACTACGTTAACTGTCTCTTGTAGTACACGTCGTTTGTTGTGATGTTAGGGATAGGTAAGTTCTTCTGGAAATCAATAGTAATGCTTTCACATTCTTTTGATGCCCTTCTGTTTGTTTTAGAACGTCTTTTACGAATATAAAACTTATCAGATTTTACTAGGTGAAATTTTTTCTCCGTTGACAGTTGCTAGATTTTTTTCTGCACTCGCCCTTTCTGAACTATTTTCCGGGTATGATTTCAAAGCATGTTCAACAGCTCGAATTTCGGCAGCATGCCTATCACAGTAACTACAAGTGTCCATTCTAGGGCATCCGAAACCGACGTTAAATTCTGTGTTGTCTGTATTTTTCATACGACACATTGTGTAGGGTATGATTTTTAAATAACTCATACATCTTACTGATGTTCAGATCCGGTGGTAGATACACTTTCTTAGAGGTTTTCAAGCTGTAATGGCTTCGTTCACCTTTAAATGAACTAAAGTGTTGGCGAACTGTCTCAAGTGCCTCCGATGTCAAACAATGTTTCCGATTAGAGTGTTGGCCTCGACCATCCTTAGGATTCACACCTTTTTTTCAGATAACGTTGTATTACTTAATAGATATTCCATGAAAAGATGTAAAGGCTTTAGAACAAACATTTACTTCAGTGACAGAATTATCCCTCTTCACTCTTACACGATATGAATAACTGTTGTCACGAAATTTAGCTTCATTTTCCGGTCGCCTAGGTCTGCTTTGCGATATATTAATTTGTTATAATTAGATATAATATACCCACGTTCTGCGTCAGTAATACTCTGGAAACATTTCAATGTGGAACATTTACAATCTGGCCCTAATTCATGGGTGGATGATAAAAGTTTATTTCTCACGTCGGAAAGTCGACCTGTTCTCTTCCTTTTCTTCGTTGAATGTGACAGTTGACTGAAGGTGATACTTTCCTCATCTTCATTTTTTATGTTCACTTCCTCAGTTCAGTTAAAACGTAAAATAAACTAAAGAAATTCACACAACACACAAAGCACTATCTTAACCTCGCCAACAGCAGATGATCAACACCTGGACTACGGAACGTAAACGACAGGTGCGATCAGTGCTTGCAGTTGACTAACCCCCTTTTTTCCTAGTTTCACACTGACTTACCTCCTTTTTTCCGTGGACGCTATATTTTTAAACCTCTGTAACTTTGAGACTATCCCCCTTCTTTCCGTAAAACAAAAACCGATAAAAGCAGCTTGTTGAAAGCTTTCTAAAGCTGTAATAATCTAAAATTTCATTTTTTTGACTTACCCCCTTTTTCCCGTGGACCCTTCAAATGTATTATCAACAAATTTTCTATTAATAATTATGAACACTTATAACGCAATGTTGCCTACGTGAAGTCTAATAAATTGTACAACTGTAACTCATATCGAAGAGAATAGCAAAAATCTCCCACTTCGTTAATATATTCAGTTTTGAAACTTAATGCACGAGACTACACTAACTATACGTCAGTGAGGGGACACTTTCACGAAGCAAATACCTTCAGATGTATGATAATACTTGGTTTCATCTATAACGTCTTCATGAATGCCTTGAAGAACTAGAATATATATACTCTGGACACCTAACTGCTTCGTAAATCAAATTCATGTGGTCATTAGCTGAATTATTAGGCCATTATACAACACAAAATGCGCATGCCCATACTCCCATATTAATTTGAGTCAGATCTATATTATTGATGTATGAATGAGAGAGTTAAGTTGATTGTTAAATTTCGACACATTCTAATTTTGTATTTGCGTATTGTGTCAACTGATGTACCAAGACGAGTTGTATGGTCCTAGATGAACTGAAATTGTATAGATAACATTTCATGTTAATCTTAAAACGTGTACTATTTCACTGTAATGATATTAATTCTGTGATCAGTTGTAGTCCGAGGTGATAAATAACATTTTTCGCCAAATTTCTAAGGTTTCGCGAATGTTTCTATGATATTTCAGATTGTTGTTTTTGGTTCTGTATGTTTGACTTAGGATATTCATACCAGTGGATATTTTGTGCTATAAACTACATCGAATTTTTATAAAGTTCATAAACGAGATAATTATTTGTTCATAAAATAAGACACTTTAATTAATGTTAATTTATCAACAACATGAGCACATGCTCATCGGCAGTTGTTCTGTACAAAATACATAAAATAACACGGAACATATGCTATAGTTTATATGTATGGGAGTTGTAATCTGTTCGTGTTTCGTGCATTTTGTTCTCAAAACCGACCTGTTAAATTAAAATATATATGAAGCATCCAGCCGTATCATTATCAGATAATAATATCGTTTATTAATTATATGAAGGCTGCGCGAATGGGTGTCAAAAAAATAGTAAAATGGCCATAGAGTGCTCAAAAGGCTGCGGTCTGCACAACCATTTGTAAGAGTGAGTACTATTTTATTGCTGCAGGATTTAATGCATGAGTTATTTTAAAAAGGTCTGAGTTAAAGGTAAAGCAGTCAACAATCAGAAGATTGGTTTGAAGACCACAGTGCTTTACTAGGTATGGTCCTATTTGGAGGTGGTATGCCGTTGCCTTCCTTCGACCTTCGAACTGACATACCCAACCAGTTATAGGGAGACCTACAGTTTAACGTGGGTTCCGAACCACAGTGCTGCTCAGTATGTTTCACATGAGCAATACTGCCAGAGGTGAAAAAGGTGGAAAATGACAGTTAAAAATCCTATGACCTGGCGGGGATATGTGGTATAAAGTACTAAAAGTGATTAACTTATTTAGAATGTGCTATTGTTTTGGGACCACTGGTAAAATTCACCACTGACTACTTCAGAATCGTTATGGCAATAAAGAATCTAGGAAAGACTAATCTAGTTCTTAAAAAGTCTGTAGTTAGAACGACGATAGGACGACACGTCTAGAAAACAAATTCGAAAATGGAAACAAACTAATTTCTCGTAAAAAGAGCTTGGATATCCAGGATCGGAAAAATATTATGGAATTTCTAGTAGTAATTAATATCAGGTATGAGGGAGAAATGAACATGAGAAAAATACTTAGTAAGGTTTTTGTTATTACTTTTTATTTTTTTTTTATTTTTGAGTTTGGTTACAGGGTTGCGCTACTTCGCTTAGGCGACAGGTGCGACGGGGATGGCGTCTCCGGTGGCGACGTATCCGAACTCGTCGGCCTTGTACTTGATGTCGACGGGCTTGCCCTCGGGGCTGGTGTACTGGTACTGGCCGCTCTTGATCAGCACGTGGTCCTTGCCGTCAGGGGTGGGCTTCAGCTCGCCGTGCTCCACCACCGTGATGCCGTTGGACGTCTGGTACCTGCCAAAGGAACAACAGCAGAGCGTGACAGAGGGGTCTTGCAGTGTAGCGAAGTGCCAGCTTTGACAGAACAACGGCTACTCTACCAGACGGGGTCAAACTTCATCTGGTCGCACCTGTTTATACGTGGCTTACCCTTTTCATGAGGCTTGTACCTCATCTAAACATAGAAACATCTAACGAATATATGAAACACCCATCTTTGCCCTAACGGAAACGATACTTGATGCTTCGTCGAGAAAATTAATTATGCTCAGTATGGATGATTTTTTGAAAACTAGATATTCGTTGTGGTAAGTCTTCTTTGCTTGACCACCAGTTTTACGACAAGAGACCCTCAAACATTGTCCTGTTTTTGAAACTAAACCACGAAATTATGTTCAGAGGTAATAAAATTAAAGCATAGGGAACGAAATTAAAGCAAAGACTTGATTCCCTTGTCTTAAAACACGTGTTCACGTTTGTTGACGAAGAAATTTTCGCTGGATGGGAGAAACTAAGACAACTCTAATAAATTATCAGATAAATTGTATTTGATGATATTCGATCTATGAGATACAGCTACGGTTATAACGTAGTGCTGCAGACTCTTTATTATAGATCTTATAGGTGTGAAGTGATGCGTATGAATTATCAAAGCCGCCCGCAGTGTTCGAGCTGTCTGCGGCGCACCAGTCACAGTCTGCACGGCAGCTACGATCGGGGATTCGAATGCCCCCTCAGCCATGGATGTTTGTGTCGTCTTTAGTATAAGGTAGTTCATAAGTAATTAGTAAGTTTAAGGACTGATGACCCCGCAGTTAAGTCCCTTAAAGCTTAACAAACATTTGAACATATTTTGAAATATCAAAGCGACAGTTTACATCCTCAATTATTGAAAAAAGTATTTTGCTGAAGGAGAAGTAATATATTTAGTAACATTTTCTTAACATTCAGATGTTAAACACTGTAATCATTCATCTTCCATCTGTGGATGGTAATACAATAATAAATTATAGAACAACGCTCTAGTAAGAATATAATAGTTAAAGAATAACACTGATCTCCTAGCTATGTAAATATGTATTACGTAGGTGACTCATTCCTTAACCCTTCTTCGAGTTATTAATTGCCGTTCGCTCGGATGGTCAATGTGAACTGTTCAGTCTCAAGACTCAATTCACTTCAGGAAACTGAGAAGAATGGATAGAGGCAAGAGTGAAGACAATCCTTCAATTACCACTGTCATCAGAATTGGCAAACGAATGTTCCAGTCTCAGATGTAGTACTGTGGCATTAGACGACAGGCGGTCACTCTAAATGTGTTCAGGTTACGACTATATGCATAATCTAATAATATGACGTAACATGACACTAACTGAAGCAAGAACATTAAGGCGCTGTGCAAACCAATTGGGAGCGCTTCATATTTTAAAGGGAATTGAAATTGGTTAGCTGTAATTATTTCGAAAAAATTTTGTCTTAACTATCAACAACAATTGCAGGTCTCCTTCAGTTGAGTTGAGTGCTTGTATCTGCTGCAGAAACATGAAATATCTCCGTATTCTCGGCAGGAGAAATTTCTGTTTGTGTACATTTTAGGAATGTCATCTAACGAAGTGGGACAAACAGTTGCTCTGCATGCAAATACATCTATAAGATTTTACATATAAAAACAGTGTAGAGCGCAAGATTGTTGTTTATTAGCAACTAGCGGCGCAGGAGCTGCGGGTCATCAGGAGCTGTCACAGCAGTGCGCATGCTCCACACATTATTGGAGAAAAATCCTGAAGATGGCCCAACAGTGGGCTGAAAATAGTTGCTAATAAACAACCAATCTTGCGCTCTAGACTGTTTTTGTATATAAAATTATCATAAGGGGTCTGTCATGGCAAAGAAACAAAATTAAAAAAAAAAAAATACATCTATAAGAGACTTTGCCTCTGTCGATGGCGCTTAGTTTGTATTATTTTAAGACTTTTTTAGGGCATGTACTAATACTGCCTCTTTATGTACAAAGAGAAATGGCAAATAGGGCATAAAAACGAAAATTCACCCATAGAACTGACAAAACGCCACTTAGAAACAATAGAATCAGCCTCACAAGATGAGTAAAGCCCTTAAAGGACTTTAGTTAGCTTCTGCGGTAGGGTTCTTGATTGTGACGAAAGGCATGAAAGCGAGCAATGAAGCAGTTCTTGATACCAACTATAACGAAAAAACGGTTGGTATGGGTTAACCCTCTAATGATTGGAAATGTATAATTAGAAAAAAAAGACTGTAAAATGGTCATGCAATGAAGGCTTTCACTACCGGATGCCATAGCAGCTGGTAGAACTTCTGGGTTATAGGGCCGTGGTCCATAAAACTTTGCAGTTTTTCATAACGTTTCGTCCAGAGCTGCCCCGGACATCTTTGGAGTTCTTCCTACATCTGCTGAGTCTTGCCGACTGACAGTCGGCAAGACTGAGCAGAAGTAGGAAGAACTCCAAAGATGTCCGGCGCAGCTCTGGACGAAACGTTAGGAAAAACTGCAAAGTTTTATGGACCACGGCCTTATAACCCGAAAGTTCTACCAGCAGCTACTGTAAAATGGCCTCGCTAAAGCCGTTTTAGGATTTCTTCACTGCAAGTGGCCCTGGGGCACTAGTTCCAACTATTGATATGACAAATTCAACGATCTGGATCCGTGTCATAGTTCTCAGACAAAACGTTCACGAAAGGAATAGCATTAATGTTCCACAGTAGCCCGATAAGTTACCAGAGTTAAATTCCATCGAGAATTTTTGGAGTAGTGTAAAATAGCGTCTTAGTGAAAGAGACTGCTCAAGAAAGGAAAGTATCTTAGTAAATTTGGTAAAAGTGTGATTTGAAGATCACATGAGAACGGACTAGGAAAGTATGCTCTGACTTGGTAGAATCTATGTTGCAGTGTTAAATGTGCACAGTTAAAATATCGTAGCCTTGTTGTAATTAGTTTGCATACCACCGTACAACTCGTTATGATTCAGTGTGGTCTCAACTTCAGCGAAACGTATTTGTGCTGGAGGAAGAATGCTGGCATTTGAGGTGCTCTAGAGCTGTGAGTGGCGTGCAGCGCACTTACCGGAGCGAGTACTGGCCGCTGGCGTCCCGCACCTCCTCCCTGGACAGCACCTCGATGGGCTTCTCAGACACCACCGCCGCTACGGCCACCGCCAGCAACTGTGGGCAAACGGACAACACTGTAGGGCGCAGCATAGCTACTGCAAACACTGGAAAAGAATCTTGGGAATGAATAGAAATTACAAATCCGTCAGCTCACGAACTCCGAAACTGCATTCATATGTTGTGTAATAATACTTGAGTTAGGAACTGTTTACTACAGTAGTACAACTTCATGCATCCTAGTTATAAAAATTATTAAATCCGCAAATTTTCACCATTTTACGATAATCTTGTAACGTCTAGAAACATCTGCTGGTTCTAAATTGTTATAACGTTTGGTACTCTTCGAAATACAGTTCTGTAGTTTGATTTCGTGCTTAGTAACAAAGCATGACAATACAATATATTACTTAAATAGCTATAGCGAAGAATCAAGGATACAAAAGCGGCGCCAATTGCCAGTATTAAAACGTTCACTTTTTTTTTTTCGACCGCCATATGAGGTAAGTGAAATGCATCGTACCTTAAAAGTCGCCACGTTGGCTAAAATATTGAAGGATAACTCATCAGAAGCAGATCTCAAATTTCTACCCAGTCATCTCCATTTAGTTATCCCTCGACCCAGTCCCCAACGTAATTGTGATTTCTAAGTATTCAGTTGACATTACGGCCTGTAGATTTGACTGATTTATAGCGTACATTAAGTTTAACGGATTTCTTCTAGAGTTCATATGGATGATTTCTCACTTTTCATTATATAGGGCCAAATACCTTTTTTTTTTTTTTTTTTTTCACCATGCAGATATCTAAATCATTTTGCAGCTTCATAAGATATTAGCATGACTTTACTAAGCGATAAACCACAGCATCATCTGCGAACAGTCAAAGAGAGTTGCTCAGAGTGTCTCCTAAATAGTTTATAAAATATTACATTCTTTCTTCGCTAAAATAAAAAAAATAAAATAAAATAGAAAATACTGAAAGTTCAGAATGGTGCGCTTGGCCGCGAAAGGCAAAGGTCCCAGGTTCGAGTCCCGGTTCCGGCACACAATTTTAATCTGCCAGGAAGTTTCATACTGAAAGTTATTTGCCATCGTTGACATAGCTAACAAAGTGATAATTTGATTCGTAGAGAATAGTGATTTCCCTGAAACATTTAGTCCATGTGCCGGAATGATTTCTTCAGCCTTCAGCAATTCGTCATTCTGCCTCAACTCTGTTAAATACATCTTCGCCCTACCTGATTGTAGCTCCAGATAGTCACTCAGTTGCAGAAAGTTTTGTTAGTGTATACCTGTGAGTAATCTTTTTAAGCCGCGTAATACGTCCGTTGCTTCATTAGTACGTAAGCCCACTGAAACAACTTGCGGTCGTCACTGCAAGCTGATTATCGGTATTATAATCCGTTGATTCATTCACCCCGCGTTAATATCGTTCTATTTAGAAGCCTTTTGCGGATTTTTAAAATTAATTTTATGATAAAACTCTCAAGAGGAATTCACAGTCAAGATCGCAATTTATTTAAAAATCCTTAAATAAAAGCACAGAAGTGATATTGGCGTTCCCTAGGGAAGCGTTATAGGTCCCCTACTCTTCCTTGTGCTTATAAATGATTTAGGAAACAATCCGATTAGCTCTCTTAGACTCTTTGCAGATGATGCTATCGTTTATCGGTTAGTGAAGACAACAGAGGGTCAAAAGCAACTGCAAAGCTATTTAGACACAATTTCTACATGGTGCGAAAATTGACAATTAACACTAAATAATCCAAAATGTTAAGTAATACACATGACCACTAAAAGAAATCCGCTGAACTTCAATTACAGGATAAGTCAGTGAAACGTTAAGGTCGTGGATTCCACCAAATACCTAGGAGTTACAATTACGAACAACTTAGACTGGAGAGAACACTTAGAAAATATGGTGGGGAAGGCGAACCAAAGGTTACGTTTCATTGGCAGAACGCTTCGAAGATGCAACAGCTCCACCAAAGAGACTGCTTACATCACACTTGTGCGTCCTCTCCTGGAGTACTGTTGCCCAGTGTGGAACCCCTCACCAGATGGGATTGACGGAAGACATTGAAAAAGTACAGAGAAGGGCAGCTCGTTTTGTTTTATCACGTTACAGGGGGGAAAGCGTCACGGAAATGTTGCACGATTTGAGGTGGAAATCAATAAAAGAAAGACGTTTTTCGTTGCGGCCAGATCTATTTACGAAATTTCAATCACCGACTTTTACTAATGAATGTGAAAATATTTTGCTAGCACCCACCTACGTATGGAGACATGGCCATCCCAATAAAATAAGAGAAATCAGATCGAAAACGGAACGATTTAGGTGTTCTTTCTTCCCGTGCGCAATTAGAGAATGGAACAATAGAGAAAGGTTATGAAAGCGGTTAATGAATCCTCTGCCAAGCACTTAAATGTGATTTGCAGAGTATCTATGTAGATTTAGATGAAATACACGTAATTTTCGATCTTGGCTGTGACTTCCTTTCGGAACTTTCATCAAATCACTGAGATCATTCTCCTGATCCTGCAATGTCAGAAATTTTAAATGAATGTTAGCTTTAGTGAAAATTTTCTTCAAAATGTGGTCTCCATTCGAGCACTCTTTAACGAATTATAATAAGTCGCTTGCTTTGTTCAGAAATTAGCAACGATATATTAAGTTTAAAGTACTTCAAAAAGCACATCACTATAAAACAGCAAAGATGATGCAGAAAGTGTACATAGTTACTTACCACTAGTGCGACCTTCATTTTGGTGGGACGGCTTGTTGGCTGTTCTGTGTCTCAAAGGCAGCTGCGATCTCTGATACTCAGACCGGCCGGAGGCCCTTATATACTGGAGCGCTGAGATCCTTGAGCAGCCAGAAGTGTTTGTCGTGAGTACATCGTTACCGACCGTGTTTTCCACCTCGTTCAGAAAGGGGTGCGTTCTCTACTTCATCCGTCTAGCAGCAGTTTCCCCACGAATATTATTCGTAGGCTGTTCAACAAAGCGACATTCTATTTCGTATTTTCTGCATCTGCACCCTCAGAAAGCCACTCTAATGCTTGGACGACTTCCCTACAAAAAAATCCACCTTCAGTCAAAGCTGCAATTTAGTCAGTTTTTCACGATTCTTTCAGAAACGTGTAGCTTCATCATCAGGTATTACATTAGATGGTGTAGTTGTCTGAAAGTCCCGTAAATCAACTAAACGGTTATCCATCTAGTTTCATCTGCAGTGACCTTTATTATGAGAAGAGCTTTTTCCCTCCTCTTAAAAGACTAGAAATTCTCTTAGAACGTAATTAAATTTTTCAGTTAACTGAAAATGAAAGTTGCTGCAGATGTATGAAGTTGAAGTAAATGGTTTTCGAAACAATAAAAGACACCTCTTTGCAATCATGACTTGTATTCTACGATCGTGTGTTAGTAGCAGAAGTGCACATAGTAGTTGGATGTACCTTTCCGAATTAAGTATTATCTCTACAACGCAAATACCAGCTGAAAAATAATTTAAATGATATCCTGTTTCACTCTTAGATGACTAGTAAAATTGGTCAACAAGAAGAGTGATTATCAAAATTTTATGACCGCAAGTATAATTACTGTTCCTACCTGTCACTCGGAAAATATTTGTAAGGAGAGATCTGAAATTAGAAGACCTATTCAGGTTTACTATAATTTCCCGATGGCGGTTGAGATGAATACGGAATTAATTCTATTTGTCCGTCGACAGGTTGTTAAATTCTCCTAGCGACATACTTGTAGATAGAACTCAACAGCCAATCTTCTTCCTTACTCTGCGAATGACGTTAGAAAGGTGTCGTAAACTTGCATCTGTATTACGTGTTATTAGAAATAATTTCAAAAGTAACTGCTCGTGAAAATTAATAATTTACACGGCTCACTTAAAAAAAAGCATATGATCTTTTTGAACGAACTGTACCAACAGTGAACATTGGGATTACTAACGCAATGTTGCTTTGTACATAAACATCAGCTTCTACGAGAATTCTCTGACACGATTAAAAATTTCGTTTCGGTAACAGTTCCAGGGCTGTAAACAAAATATACTATTAATTTTGTTTTTCGGACTCAGTAGTTGTTCCTTTTGACGCCCCTTCTTGCAGTTTGTGGGCTAAGAGTATAGACCGTGGTCATACACTGGCTCAAACGGAAGAGCATATCTGCAGAGATTAGGACCCATGATTGGTACAGTTTCGGGTTACAGCTTTACTTGTTAAGAATATAAAGACCCCGAGAACTCGGCCTGGAGGAAAACGTTTCATTACTTTTTCGCCGTAGTTCATCAAGTTTAGTATCATGTCACCTGCCATGCTGATACATGGTATTTCATCACTCTGTGTCTGCAGGTCCTGATCAGCAATTCAACATACGGCGCTTCTTTTGAGAGTCACACGCAGAGCTTAAGTCTCGGTAGTTTGAAAGATAAAAAGGGCGGAAAGTGCCCCAAAAAGGCAGAAGACTCGGCTATTGTCAATGGCATGAGGATACAGAAGTCAATGGAAACCAGTGCAATAAAGACACATAATGAAACTTCCTGGCAGATTAAAATTGTGTGCCGGAACCGGGACTCGAACCTGTGACTTTTGCCTTTCGCGAGCAAGCGCTCTACCGACTGAGCTATCCCGACACGACTCACGATGCCGCCTCACAACTTTATTTCCGCCAGTACCTCGCCTCCTACTTTCCAAACTTCACTGAAGCTCTCCTGCGAAACTTGCAAGACTAGCACTCCTGGAAGAAAGGATATGATGGAGACATGGCTTAGCCACAGCCTAAGGGGTGTTTCCAGAATGAAACTTTCACTCTGCTGCGGAGTGTGCGCTGATTTGAAACTTCCTGGCAGATTAAAATTGTGTGCCGGAACTGGCACTTTATACAAAGGGTATGTGGCCTGTTACAGAAAAAATGATCTCTCCATTGACAAAAAACCACCGTCTCCCAATAGGATCTCTGGGAAGGTGATCACGAGAAAAAATTGAATAACGGAGGAAATATAAAATTCTACGAGTCATAGCATGAAATATGAGAATTAGTAGAAGTAGATAGAGAAATGGGAGAAATTGTTGTGGGAGAGAATGGGCTTGCCACTGGGAATGAGAGATGAAAAAGACTAATCGAATTCTGTTATAAATTTCTCATGGTAATAACGAATAGTTTGCTCAATCATCAAAATAGGTAAAAATATAGTTGGCAAAAACCAGGGGACACGTGGAGGTTCTAACTGGATTACCTCATGATTAAATGGAGATTCCGAAATGAGATATTGGCTTACAAAGCGTACCCAAGAGTCGACATAACTTCAGATCAGGATCTTGTAATGATGAAGAGTTAACTGAGGTTTAAGAGAACCGTCCGAAAGTGTCAGTGTGGGTGGAAATGGGATAACAAAGTCCTGATGAATGATGAGACGCGTTAGAAGTTCGTTAATGATGTAGATATTGGTATGGGCAATACCAGAGTAAGTAGTTTAATTAAAGAAGAGGTGACAGCTCAGAAAAAAGCAATTACAAATGCTGGAAAGATAGATATATGTACATGGAAGAAAGTGCGAAGAAACCGCTGGAACAGAACAACTACAACGTGCGTCTGAAAAGTCCAGTGATTAGTGCCATGTTTTACAAACCGCTCGAGTCACTGCAACAAGGAGCGCAAAATGCTGCAACGCATTATGTTTCAAGTTAGGCAAAACGGCGGCGGAGACCGTGGGATGTTAGTGAAAGTGTGTGACGTTGAAGCAGTGAGTCATAAGTACGTTTTTAGGAGGTTTAAACGCTTTAGTGACGGAAAGAAAGATGTCGAGGAAGAGACACGTTCGCATCAACCGTCAACAACCACAGACCCAGACAACGTCGAACGAGTGCGACGGATGCTTGCGGATGATCGGTGGCAGACTTCTTTCTGTATCCCCGACTTAAATTAGCCCTGAAACGCTTACGCTTCGCAACGGTGATCCAGCAACTGGTGACTTCAGTCTATCGAGCGATTTGGCAACAGGAGTTGGTCAAAGGCAGTGTAGCGTATGCAGATGACCTACTTGTTTTGGTTACAACTGACTCGAGAATGCAATTAGAACACAAGGCAACACAAGTCCTGGCAACTATAGGTCAATGGTGCACACAGAACAAATTACAAATGGCAGCACATAAGACAGTCTACATATTACTAAAAGGAACCCTAATCAGGGACCCAATAATAAAACACAACAACATCAAAATACGCTGACAACACAATACACGTTATCTTGGTGTCCAATTGGACGAACGCTTGACCTTTAATGTACATATACGACTGACGACCGACAGGGCCACCAAGATGACTCAAAAACTTGCCAGGCTAAACAACACAACGTACAGACTACCTACACAAACACTACGTACATACCACATAGCCCTCTTCGAGTCAGTAATCTGCTTCGCGGCCAGTTCATGGGCACAGCGTCTGGCACTACAGACCAACATTGCAACTGTTAGGAAAGGTCAAAGAAGTGTCCTATTAAGGCTAACTGGAGCCTTCAACACTACCTCAGACGAAGCACTCTGCGTGGTACTGGGGATACCACCAATAGACCTTACCATACGACTAAGAGCTGCTATGTACTGGGAGAAGGCGGGGAAATACGACAAGGTCCACGAACTTGTTGGACAAGAGATAACAGAACGGAGGCAACTAATTAAATGGAGAATGGACACATGGCAAAGGGAATGGGATAACTGCGAGAAAGGAAGACGTGTCTATGACTTTCTCCCGAATATAAGGGGACGTCTTAGAATGGGTCATATCAATACCTGCCGGGGTATGATCCACTTCCAAACGGGACACGGTCCCTACCCAACACACACCTGACACGTGTGGGCCTCAGTGACAATCCATGGTGTACGTGTGGAGAAATTGGGACCCCAGAACACACGGTCATACAGTGTCAGCTCTACAAAACACACATTCACACTATGTTTGACACGACTAAAGACCTAAACGAACTAATACGAGATAAGAACGGATGGGACATAATGAACAGGCTGACGGACGAAGTCTCACTACGAAAAAAAGACAAGTACACTCAGAACGTAAGACGTAATGCAACACGAAACGCCCACAACAGAAGATAAAACACTTATGATGAATCTGACACTGAAAGCGCAAACAGTACAAATTACACTACAGATGACAGCCCCGACAAAGAGAACGATATAAACACATTCGAAATGTAACCTACAGATATAGCCCATCATAGGAGTCTCCAAATGAGAAAACTCCAGGATGGCAGGGCTCGAAGTCAATTCCGAGGCCTCCCACCCTGGACTTTCCACTCTTATTCTTCAGACTGTCACTCAAACCAATCTTTCTATCTTCTGTTAGTCTCTTCTTAAAATAGTTGATATTTTTAAGTATCCTTTCCATTTTCCTTATGATAAGTTTTTACGCTTTGTATTTTTTACCTAATTACTGTAAATGTATAAAGAAAATAATGTATCACAGTCGCATAAATGTATCACATAGTTTTTGTAATCACGACCAGCTATATACCCAAAGGCAGCTGGTCCGCAACAAGGGTAAATAAATAAATATCGAGCGATTCCACAATAAGCTTGTGCAGACAGTTTCCAACAGCTTTACTACCGATTTCAGAAGTGTATTGTAGCCAATGGCGATTACTGTGAACACTAGTAAAGGTATTTTGTTTGTAACTCTTGATTCCTATATTTACTGAGACTATGCACCTGACTTTTCAGGTGCACCTTGTACTTCAGCTGATAGATGAAAGAAAGAAGTACAACAGTTTTCAGGGAAATTATGGACTATAGAAATACAATAAGACTTATCTTAGAAGATAAATGAAAGACAAACCTACGTTTCCAGCTTCTTTCGATTTGAAGAAACTTTTGATAATATTAACTGGCATACACTCTTTCAAATTCTGAAGTCAGCAGTAATAAAATATAGGGAACGGAAAATTTTTTACAGCTTGGACAGGAACCACATAGCAGATATAAAAAGTCGAAGGGAATGAGTGGGAAGCATCGATTCTGGAAGGAGTAAGACAGGAATGTAGCCTTTCCTCAATGTTATTCAATCTCTACATTCAGTAAGTTGCGAAAGAAAGCAAATAAAAGTTCAGGGTGAAGAAATAAACTTTTAGCGGTTTGTCGATGACATTGTAATTCTGTCGCAGACAGCAAAGATCCTGGAAAATCAATTGAACGGAATGTACTGTCTTGAAAGGAGGGTATAAGATGAGCATTAACAAGAGCAAAAGAATGGTAATGGAATCTAGTCTTAGAAAATCAGACAATGCTGACGGAATTTGATTAGTTAACGAAACAGTAAAAGTGGTAGGAGAGTTCTGATACTCGGGCAGTAACAAAACATTCGATTGCCGCAGTACAGACGATATAAAAAGCAGATTTGCAATGGGAAGAAAAACGTTTCTGGAAAAGAGCAATTTGTTAACATAGAATATTGATCTAAGTGTTATGAAGTCTTTTCTGGAGGCATTCGTGTAGAGTGTTACCTTGTAATTGAGGGAAACATGGACGATAAATAGAATAGACAAGAAGAGGATAGAAGCTTTAAAAACGTGGTGCTACAGACGAATGCGGAGGATTTGGTGGGTAGATCTCGTAACTAAGGAGGAGGTACTAAACAGAATTGAAGAGAAAAGAAATTTCTAGGAAATCCTGACTAAAATAAGAGATCGCTTGGTAGGACACAATCTTAGAAATCAAGTAATCAATTTAGCAATGGAAAGAAGTAGTTGAGGTAAAAATGGCAGAGGGCAACCAAGAGACGAACATAGTAAGCAGGATCAAATTGATGTGTGTAGCCGTTCTTATGAGATGAAGGTAAGGTGGACAGCTGTATCAAAGCAATCTGTGGACTGAACAGAAATACAGCTCACTAAAGAATGAAATAAAAAGTGCAGGTAATCCAAGGTGAAGCGGCTGGAGGAAAAATGTGAAGAAATCGACAAGCAAACAATCGTTGTATGGCTGATACAGTGCACAGAATGGCTAAAACGATCTTGGATGAAATTAAAAGCAAGAGTGATAACAAAGAGTGGTAACAAAGATATTGCAATGGGATTTCCACTGTTGAAAGCAGATAAGAGGGCTAATAGGTGTCAAGGGTAAATTAAAGTCCTTTGTGGGAAAGAAAAGGTGTCTACTGATATTCTAGAAGAAGGTGTCACGGAACATATAGGAGATCCAGTATTAGTCAGAGTTTAAACGAGCTCTTGAAGACTGGGGAAGTGGCAACCAAAAGATTATTGCAGTTGCTGTTCAAAATGTTCAAATTTTGTGAATCTAACAGAGCAAACTGTTGGGTCATCCGTCTTCAGACATACAAACGGCTTAAACTAAACGCTAAGGACAACACACACACACACTCATACCCGAGAGAGAACTCGGCTCTACACCATTTCAGACTAATAAAACACAGGAAAAATTTATCGAATGCCAAGAACAATCCTTTAGAGACTAAACAAACGATTAAACACACATCCCAATGAAGGTAACTATCCAGCTTTAAATCACCTAATAATAGGGTTTACTAAAAGCGAAACTAATATTTTTAAACATGAAATAAAATGCTATTCCTCATGCCTCGAAAAGAGTGGGGTTCTAGATTTAACAAAATGCTAATGTATTGACATCAAATAAATTACAATTTTAATAAAAATATATGGAAGACGACAGACGGTCGTCTTTCAACCTTCCGACAATTCTTCTAGACGAGAGAATTCGGGTAGTTTAATTTTACCTCTTATTTCCTTTATAAAGCAATTGCTACAGCAGTACACATCCTCGTGCGTATACCCGTTTTGCTGAAACCAAAAATAGCAAAGGGAATCTCTCTCTCTCTCTCTCTCTTTCTTTAACGACCATACCCTGTTACAATATTCAAGACTGCAAACGATTCTTTTCGAAATGCTCCAAGTCTTTACAACATTTAACTGACACAGGTCAAACTTGCAAATACCAATAATCGAGCATCCCAGAAGATATTTAAAATTGTCCTTTCTCTACATTTAAACAAAACTAAACCCTATTGTACAACGGTATTTCTCTTTGAGAGTCACAATAAAGAATAAAAAATGCGTGAAATAAGTTAAGATCAGCAGTTTCCGATTTCCAACCGTCTACACTAAAACGTTTTTCCCTCAAAAGCACCAACCTAACAACATCCTTCTCCAAATGACACTCGCCAATACAACAACCACGGAACCGCAAACATCTCTCCCCCAACACGAATCAAGTTCCTTGCCTGTGCTAACTAAGATTTCTCTTTTTCATTCTACTAAACTGAACTAGAATTTTTTTTAAATCGATAATTACAAGTATATGTCTAATGCAAACAAAGATGAGTAATCTACAACCTCGGATGATAACATACACACACCACAACACCTGATCGTTAAAAGAAAATGCTGTGACTGCAGTTGTTTTTATTTTATTTTTAATGGTTACAGTACAACTGCGTACGTGCAATGCAATGAACGCAAGTGCTTCTATCTCACCCCAAGAGAGACATGGTCATCACAATTCAGGGAAACGTAACAGGTCTCGGTACATAAGCATATATCAACCATCATAGTTCTACAGGTTTTTTTTCTAATTACCATGCAAGCGCAATGTACCAATCAACTAACCCTTAATTACATTACATTGACTGCAAACATCCTATTGGACAGAGGAGTTCACTAGATTTACAGACACACCAATCAATTATTGATGCTCTTATTAACCTAGTTAACAATTTACAAAACACAATTGAACAAAATGCAACTACTGTTCTTTAAGGAATTTGTTAGCCGAGACACATGGACAGAATTGACACACTGTACAGGGTTGCACTTTGTAAATATTGGCAATCCTCGTTTAAACAGTATTGTGGAAAGTCAAAACCACGATCTAGTCCGTAAGTGTATATTGTAGCCTTCAGCCTGCCAATGCCATGTGCTCGACCAAACTAAGAAGTAAAAGATCCCGCAGACGCTTGTCAGGACACTTTATAAAATCGATAAAGCGATTACCGGTAATTTTGTTGACACCAGAACTCGTGATTCGACAAATAAATGTATTTTATATTTTTTTTTTACTTTTGGTTCGATGTCAACCACATGAAACAATTGATTCCAGCTGCCCTATCAATGTCCACAATCACGTTTCTGTTCCCTACACAGCTTTCTTCCCAGCGAAAGTAATGGGTGGATACTAGGTACTCGCACAACCCAGTTTGTTAAAAATCCTGCGGGATGCCCTAATCCAGGATATGGAAGTAACCTACACGAAGCTGTCGTAGTATATATGGGAACCCCCTCCGTTACATCATCTAGTTTAACATCGGCTAGCACCACTTTATAAGGTACAACCATAGGATTTGCATATTTCCCGAGATGTTCTCCAGTGCTTCCTTACCAAGTTTCTAAAGTATTCCTAGTGGTCTCACAACGCTGCCGTCAAGTAAGACAAATGGTAACTTTGGCTTATCTCCATGGCTTGCAATGACGAACTTGTCGAATTTACTATGCATGTATAAGTTAAAAGATTAACAATAATTTACCTCCACAAACATCTACGTTACATTCATAACGTACACAGCGCAAAATTTTTTACAACCACAAGAACATAATCCTAAATCAACTTCTTCAGAGCTATATCACAACACATCATCCACATGTGGAAAAAGGCACTGCATCGCATATTTTATAGTACTTCAAATACTCTTTACTGAAATTCTATCCCAACTAGCCTGCGACACTCTATGTAAGCGCTTGTAACAACAACCATCTCCAACCCAGCGATCGAACTACAACTGCAATCAACGCTAACCTACAACAAACAGATCTAGAAATCCCAGCTCTTTTTACTAAAGTTCTAAACTAACTAGCACGCGACAATCTCGGTATCTCTGCTTTGTTGGTGGATCCCTCCCGAACATCTAATCAATTTATCATGCATCTTTTTGCATTGCATACTTCACCAGATAGTATTTCTGAAACGTTTTCTATCAGTCACTAGACCACATAACTCTTATGTGTAACAATCACTAGAGCACAAAAAGTCATCGTATTCCCCCCTCTAACAAAACAATACTCACGATAAACATCTGTAACACACCCAATTACATCGTATAAATGAATGACACGTGGAACGGCTAACAAGGAATGATCCAGATCAACACCAAGCTTCTTTTTTATATAAATCTAAACCTTACAACCAACAACGCAAAATAGTCTACACCATTTCAAACTAATACATCACCCGAAAAATTTATCGAATGCCAAGAGCAATCCTTTAGAGACTAAACAAACGATTAAACACACATCCCAATGAAGGTACCCAGCTTTAAATCACCTAACAATAGGGTTTACTAAAATCGAGGCTTCTCGACCTAATAACAATATTTTACTACCGCAAGCATCTGCACTACGCTACTGGGAGGCATCCATTTGCAAAGTAAACACCACTAAAAGACGAGAACGTAAGACGGGAACATAAGACGAATGGCACTGATACTGGTGTGTAAGAAGATTGGTGGACCACACATGCATCTACCAGTATTTGATTAGCATTGTGCTGTGTTTTGACATCTGCTGAATCATCCCCTACATCTCGCATCCTCGTATTGCAATCAATTGTAAATGACTAAGCGTTCGGTATGTTGGCTACTTGAACCACAGGCGGTTCACTTGTGGTTGAGAGTTCGAGCTTGTCATTTAATTGGTGTAAAGGCTTGGAACTTTTACTCTTCTGCAGTGTATATAGACCACCCTTACAAGGTGTTTGTTGTAGATCATAAGATCTGTAGGGGGAGCAAGTGTGCTGAGCGTTGATATGATTACCTATAATATGTAATAGTTTGCACATGCAACACCTATTTGCTGTAAACACTTACAGCTTTTCGTATAGAACATTTCGGTTTAACAGGTCTATAGATCTAGGAGAAAATACCAAAGGACAGGTTGCATGTCAGAAGAACCATGCTTCGATTGGTAGAGTACCTGTTAGTTGGTCAGTTATTGTAGATGTACTACAGTGCTGTTCTAGTCTACTGCTAAGCAGGCGTTCGTTTAAATCAGTTTTGTGAAATACGTTGGTGTATACAATGGAGTTTGACTTAATGTGCATAGGTTCATCTTGTAGAAAGTTCTTCTTCTTATCAAAATGTTCGAATGTTTGTATAGCTTATGGGACTTAACTACGGGGTCATCAGTCCCTAAACTTACAAACTACCTATCAACTACCTTATACTAAGGACGGCACAAATATCCATGCCCGAGGCGGGATTCGAACCCCCGATCGTAGTGGCCGTGCAGACCGTGACTGGAGCGCCTCAATCCCCTCGGCCACCGCGGCCGGCTTCTTCTTATCGATTTTCTAAAAACTATGTTTAGTTAATGTAAAAGATACGCTGTCACACGAGTCTTGTGTGTGTGTGTGTGTGTGTGTGTGTGTGTGTGTGTGTGTGTGTGTGTGTGTGTGCGTGCGTGAGTGAGTGCGTGTGTGTGTGTGTAAAATAGTTAATCGGTAACTATAATTTCATCTTGCAAGTTATAACGATTGCTGTAGTCATCTCGTACGGTAACAAGCTCGTATGTGTCAACTGCAAGGTAATGATCCATAGAAGTGTTGCAATAATTCTCAGTAATACAATTGTGCATGGATGTCTCTTTATGACCTGCAGAGGTTAGTTAGAGATGGTATTTATTGTGTTGATGTTGCATTAAGAGCGATGGTATAGCTGTGACAAACGTTAGTTATTTTATTCTTATGGCTGTTGATAGATCAATGTAATATTCTATCACCCTGAAATTATCTCTCATGTATTTGTAATCTGGTGCAGATGATGTATCCTGGCTTGTGCAAAATACCGTTTTCGATATGCTTTGTCACATGGTTCGTTGTAACGTATAGGTGTTCTATATTTGTGGACTGCATGTTGATACTTAGTACTATGGTTATGAGTTATGGCTGTGGTGTGTATGTACAAACAGCTTCTCAACCACCTAACCTCAAATGACATATTGTCTAGAACACAGTTTGGATTTCTGGAAGGTTCCGATATTGAAAAGGCTATTTATACCTACTGTGAGAATGTACTTAATTTATTAGATAATAAATTACAAGCAGCAGGTATTTTGTGTGATTTATCGAAGGCATTTGATTGTGTGAACCATAACATCCTTTTAAGTAAATTGGAATTCTATGGTGTCACAGGAATTGCTGCAAAATGGTTCAAGTCGCACCTCGCTAACACGAAACAAAGGGTATCAGTGCAAGGGACTAGTGAACTAACCCAACAGTCATCATCAGATTGGGAAAAAGTTACATGTGGAGTCCCACAAGAATCCATCTTAGGGTCATTGCTTTTTCTTGTGTACATTAATAACCTCTCATCAGTTGCACTGCCAGAAGCAGAGTTCGTTTTGTTTGCAGATGGTACAAGTATTGTAATAAATAGCATGTCGAGCATACTTCTACAAATGTCAGCTAATGATATTTTCATTAATAAATGGTTTAAAGCCAACTCATTCACATTCAACTTTGAAAAGACTCACTACATGCAGTTCAGACATGTAGGAGATTCCCAACCAGTATATACAGAAGTATGAAGAAGAGCTGATAGAAGAGGTTACAGTATTAAATTCCTGGGATTACAGCTTGATAATAAATTCAGTTGGGAGGAGCACACCACAGCACAGAACTGCAGAAACGACTTAACAAATCTGTATTTGCAATACGAGTGGTATCAGACATAGGAGGCAGAAAAATAAAAAAGCTTGCATACTTTGCTTTCTTTCATTCCATAATGTAATATGGTATAATATTTTGGGATAACTCTTCAAGTCAAGCAAAAGTTTTCAGAATCCAAAAGCATGTAACACGTATGGCGTAAATTCACAGACATCCTATAGAAGCCTCTCCAAAGAACTGGGTATATTAACTACTGCCTCTAAGTATATTTATTCCTTAATGAAATTTGTCATAAATAATATATCCTTTTTTTTTTCAACAAACAGCTCAGTTCATACCTACAATACTAGGAAAAAACGATCTACAAAAAGGATTTAAAAGCACTTACTTTAGTTCAAAATGGGGTCCACTACTCAGGAACACACATTTTCAATAATTTACCAACAACCATAAAAATTTAGCAACAAATATAGATCAGTTTAAGAGGATCCTAAAACACTTTCTAGTGGTCAACTCCTTCCACTACACTACTACACTGACGAATTCTTAAACAGAACCAAATGATGCATACTATTAGTATTATTATAGTATCAGCTTGTAATATATATATATATATATATATATATATATATATATATATATATATATATATATATATCCACGAGGATCTCCTGAACACGGATCTATGGAAAGAACGATTAATCTAATCTAATCTCGTCTTTTAGAGGTGTTTACGAATGGACGCCTCTCGGTACCTTAGTGCAGATGCTTGCGGTGGTAAAATATTGTCCTTCGCTCGAGAATCCTCGATTTCAGCAAACCCTGTTGTTAGGTGATTTAAAGCTGGGTAGTTACCTTCGTTTGGATGAGTATTTAATCGTTTGTTCAATCTCTATAGGATTGCTCTTGGCATTCGATAAAAATTTTCTGGTGTTGTATTAGTTCAAAACGGTGAAGACTATTTTGCGTTTTTGGTTATAAGAAAAAGAGCTTGGTGTTTATCTGGATCATTCCTTGTTAGCTGTTTTATGTGTGTCAGTCATTTTTCTTATGTAATTGGGTGTGTCACAGATGTTTATCGGCAGTATTGTTTTGTTAAGAGGGTGTATACGATGATTGTTTGTGCTCGAGGTATTTGGCTTAGTGACTGATCAAAAACGCAGTAGTCCCAAATGTTTGATTCTAGTTAGAATTGTTTTTAAGCAGTCTGGACATTGAAAGACTACTTGTCAAGATGGTCACCAATAAGTTTGTGGCGTTCGTTACGGTTACATCCGATTTATTATCTAATGCGCGCTATTTTTAACCCTTTCCACCCTAACCTCATCATCGCGTGGGTTCGGATTTCATTTTTTTTTTTACCTTGATGTCAATCTTCTGGTATGCTTGCAACCAATATGCAATGATAGTTCAGGCTCTGCTCTTCGCCTACATGATCATTGCATGTTAGTTGGAATCATATCAGAAGACTGAGGTCAGAGGAAAAGAGAAAATCAGAACTCGCACGATCGTGTAGATTCGGGTGAAAAGGGTTAAGACGTCTGTCTGCTGTTGTGTACATAGTCTAACCGAAGAGCGAGGAGAGAGAATGCTTAGTAATAACACTTTATGGTATTTCTTTTAAACATTTAGCATATGTTTATAGATAAGACTGTAAGGATTGTTGTATATAGTTTGCCTATACCACTGTGTGTGTGTGTGTGTTTGCGATCGCAATAGAGATTGAGCTGTATTCACGTTACTGTTAACATGCCTAGACATCGAAAGAGTGTTAAGAAGGACACAAGTATGTGGCGATTGTTACCGTCATATTCCGTCTATTATCTAACACGTCTGTCGATTGTTGCACGCATCGTCTATGTGAAGAGATTCATTTATTTTCCCAGGCACGTTTAGGGGCGATTTCCGAAAGATGGAACATTTCTTTGGCTAGTCCTATATTTTTGTCTTTGGTTACAATTGGTTTCAAATAACTGTCAATAGGTATACAACAGTCAGAGTGCACAACCTGTAGCATTACACCGAATTTATTTATGCTGTGTCTATACTTCCCTGCAAAATTGCGATTGTACTTAAGGTTACTTTTATTACCGGTATGTTACTTAAACTGTATGTACCGATTCAGTGAAAACGGAATGTTCTAATTGTAAGTGCAAAAACATAGGATATCGCAATTAATATGCTAATCAGGAATAAAAAAAAATAATCTGTAGCGGTGGTGGATGGCCTGGCAGCTGGCGGGGGCGGTAGTGATTAGTTGTGGAGGTGGTAAATTTGTTTACGAAACTCTTTACGAGTGTCGGTGGTGGGGGCGGTGGCGTGCGATGGAGGCAGTCCTTAAGTTGCTGTTAATTTGATATGCAAATTTAATACGGAATGTTCTAAATGTTAATGCATTTATATTGGATGCTGCAATTGATTTGATATGCAAATTAGGAATAAAATTAATCGGGAGCGGGCAGCGGGTGTGAGGCGGTTGGGGGCGGAAGTGAGCGAGCAGCTCTCAAGGGTGGACAGGTCAAGACCTGCCGGGAGCGGCTCCAGGCTGGTGGCAGGCTGCCCCCAGAGGCGGCGAAGGTGGTGGGGCTGTTTTCCTGGCCGCCGTCTTGAATTGTGGGGTAGTAATCCCAAAACATTACTACTCCTTGTCAAGTTAATATACAATGCAATTACATACAGTTTTCGCAAACTGAATTGAGCAGTTAAACTGGCAACCCCTCACGCAGTGTAAATATTTTGCACCTTATAGTTACGAACAGACCTGACCATATTAACTATGGCAGCGTAGAGACAGCAATTACGTCATAGTGTCAGTGGGGACCAAAGTTAATAAACCAGTAAAGAAGGATAGGAGTGTTTTTCGTTAGAAAGAGCCGATAAGCAATTGTTAGCATCACACTTAGAACATGATTGGACTACGTTTAGTTCCAGTACAATGGATGTAGAGGAATTGTGGATTAAATTTAAATGCATTGTAAATAAAGGGTTAGAGAAATACTGGGTTAACAAAAAATCACTATAAATTTGAAAACTTAATAAAACACGGAATAATGTAGATAGAGAGGTAAAAATTGACACACATGCTTGAAATGACTTGGGTTTTATTAGAACAAAAAAAGTTCAAAAATGTCCGACAGATTGCGCTTCATCTGATCAGAAAAGCAATAATTACCATACAAATTAAGACAAAGCAAAGATGATGTTCTTTACAGAAAATGCTCAATATGTTCACCATCATTCCTCAACAATGGCTGTACTCGAGGATTAATGTTGTGAAGAGCACTGTAAAGCATGTCTGGAGTTAAGGTGAGGCATTGGCGTCGGATGTTGTCTTTCAGGATCCCTAGAGATGTCGATACACTTGCGACTTCAGGTAACCGCAAAGCCAATAATCGCACGGACTGAGGTCTGGGGACCTAGGAGGCCAAGCATGACGGAAGTGGTAGCTGAGCACACAATCATCACCGAACGACGCGCGCAAGAGATCTTTGACGCCTCTAGCAATATGGGGTGGAGCGCCGTCCTGCATAAAAATCGTACGTTCCAGCAGGTGTTTATCAGCTAGACTGGGGATGGTGCGATTCCGTTAGATATCGGCGTACTTCTCATGGTAGCAGTTACAAAACGAGAATCACGCAGTTCCTCGCAGAAAAAGAGCCCGATAACGGTAGATGTGGTAAATCCAACCCATACCGTGATTTTTTCGTCGTGCAATGGAGTTTCAACGACAGTTCTAGAATTTTCGGTAGCCCAAATTCTGCAGTTGTGGGCGTTGACAGACCCTCGGAGCGTGAAATGTTCTTCGTCAGTCCACAACACGTTCCTCAAACAATCGTCATCTTCCGCCATTTTTTGAATCGCCCATACCCCAAATGCCCTCCTCCTGACTAAATCGCCAGGTAACAGTTGATGATGCCGATGGATTTTGTAAGGATAGCATCGGAGGGTACGCCTAAGTGCCAACCAAACAATAGTGTATGGAATGCCAGTGCGACGTGCGATTGCACGAGCGCTGACTTCCCCGTGCATATACGAACACGCTACTATCTCCATTTCTTCCTGAACTGTCTCAGCAGCATTACGCCTTGTGCTCGGTCGGCCGCTACGCGGTCTATCGTCTAAACAACCCGTGGCTTCGAACTTAGAAATCATTCTCGCCACAGCTGCCTTTTGTCAACCGACCTTTACCCATTCAAATCCCCTTTCTACGGCGATAGGATCGTAACGCTGAACTAGCACATTCCCCCTTCTGATAATACAGCTTCACCAAAAGCGCCTTTTCAGGTAAAGTCAACATGCTGCGACTGCTGGTGCATCTGATTCTCTCTCTCATTACAGCTCCTTTTATACACGTTTTTCATGGGCAGTCACTGACGTTTTGCTGTGTTCCAGCGCCATCTGTCGGTCATTTATGAACCTTTTTTTTTGTTCTAATAAAACCCCATGTCATTGCAAGCATGTGAGTCAATTTTTACCTCTCTATCTACATTATTTCGTGATAAGTTTTCAAATTTATACTGATTTTTTGATGATCCGGTATGTGCCTGTAAAGTCAATTAAGGATGGGAAAGATCCACCATAGTATAATAATAATGTTTGAAAGCTACTGAGAAAGCAAAGACTGTTGCACTCTCGGTTCAAAAACTAAGATGCAAATGATGACAGGCAAAAGTTAGTAGAGATTCGTGTGTCTATAAAAAGATCGATGCGCGAAGCATATAATAATTACCACATCCATACCTTAGCAGAAGATCTTTCGGAGAAGCCGAAAAAAATCTGGTCCTATGTAAAATTGATAAGCGGGTCAAAGCCCAATATCGGTTACTCGTTGATCAATCCGGGGCAGTAACAGAAGGAAGCAACGGAAATCTGAGGTTCTAAATTTAACCTTTAAGAAATTTTTCAAGCAGGAGGACCGCTCAAATTCACCATCAACGCACTATCTCCCAAATGTAGGAAATAGTAATAGGTATTTCCGGTGTAGAGAAGCAGCTGAGAGAGCTAAGTACAAAACATCTCCTGACCCGGATGTTATAGAAGTTCGGTTTTACTAAGAGTATTCTGCGACATTTGCCTCTTACTTAGATTGCATTTATCGTGAATCTTTAATTCAGCGCCAATTTTATAGCGGTTGGAAAAAGCGTTTATAGGAAAGGTAAAAGAACTGACCCACATAATCACAGGCCAATATCGTAAAAATCAGTTGCCTGTAGAATTTTGGAGCATATTCTCAGTTCGAATATAGTAAATTTCCTTGAGACAAAAAAGCTTCTTTCCATAAATCAGCACGGGTTTAGGAAACATCTTTCGTGTGAAACTCAGCTTGCCCTTTCCTCACATGACATCTTGCGAGCCATGGATGAAGGGCAACAGCCAGATTTCAAAAAGTCATTTGACGCGTTGCCACTTATACGAACATATGGAATAGGTTCACAGATTTGTGACTGGCTGATAGACTTCCTAAGTGATAGAACGCAGTGCGTTGTTCTCGACGGCGAGTGTTCATCAGAGACGAGTGTAACGTCAGACGTCCCCCTGTGGAGTGTGATAGGACCGCTATTATTTTCTATCTGTATAAATGATCTGATGGACAGAGTAACTTGTAATTTTCGGCTGTTTGCTGATGATGCTGTGGAGTATGGGAGGGTGTCGTCGTTAATTGACTGTAAGAGCATACAGGATGACTTAGACAAAACTTCTAGTTGATATGATGAATGGCAGCTAGCTCTAAATGTAGAAAAATGTTAGGTGATGCACATGAGTAGGAAAAACAATCCCATAATGTTCGAATACAACATTGGTAGTGAGCGTCTGGATGCAGTCGCGCCGTTCGGATAGCTAGGCGTGACATTGCAAAGAAATATGAAATCGAACGAACATGTAAGGACAGTTGTGTGTGAGGCGGACAGCCAATTTCGGTTTTTTGGGAGAGTTTGGGGAAGATGTACATCAAAGACCACGTCTTCAGTATTGCTCAAGTGTTTGGGGAACTCAGGAGATCAGTTTAAAGGAAGACAAAGAAGCAGTTCCGAGGCGAGCAGCTAGGTTCGTTATTGGTAGGTTCGACAATGCACGAGTGTCACGGAAATGCTCCGGGAACTCGAATGGGAATCGCTGGAGGAAAGACGACGTTCTTTTCGTGAAATTACGTTGCGGAAATTTAGAGGGCCAGAATTTGAAGCTGTGTGTAGAACGATCTTCCTGCCGTCTACTTACATTTCGCGTAATGATCACAAAGACAAGAGAAATTAGGGCTCGAACAGAGGCATACAGAAATGTTTTTCCCTTTTTCTGTTTGGAAGTGGAATAGGAAAGAAGATGTGTAGTAGTAGTACAGTGTACCCTCCGCCACGCACTTTACGGTGAATTGCTGAGTATATATTTATATGTAGATGTAGCAAATAAACTAAAGAATTCTTGGATACATTATCTGTGAGACATGTTATTCAAATTGTCGTGATGTTAACGAAAGAATTTTGGCGCTAAAATATTTTATAAAAGTGGTGCCACTGCAGTTGTTAATAAATAGGGAAGATTCCTTAGATCAGATCCAAAGTCAAGACAAAAAGAGTATGACATACAAGATATATCTGAAAAACAAGGAGCTGTTATGGATGCACTAAGATCTGGGCGCCCAACAACAGTTAAAATTGAATAAAATGAATTGAAGGTATGTTTAATTGTGTCTGCAATGGATCGGCCAGTGTGGACCCCCTCAGCAGGGTAAAGTGAATCACGGGATACCGAGACACTCGAATACCAACGGTGGCAACGGACATTTCAATTTAACTTAAATTATGATTAAAGGGCGATGTAAAAGGAGAAAATCGGGTGTGCGTCGAATATAGAGCGTAATTAAAGACATTACTTGCGATTTTGATGATAAAAAAATTATTGGGGCGTTCTTAAGAAAAACTTTGGACCGAACATTCCAGAAACGATCATAGTAAATAAAGAAATAAAAATGATATCAATTGAAATTCATTCGCAGTTGTGACTATTATATTAAAAAGACTGTGTAAAACAGCACCAATTACATTGTAATTAGGCTGGCTGTAATTAAAAACGAAATCTCGTGTAAGATACTAATTGTTCGATTTTGTGTTTGTATATTTTGGAATGACAAAGATAAAAACTATTATCATAAAAACTTACCGGTATTCATGCAGAAACTGTGTAAATGTTAGTAAAGATATTCATTCAGTATTCAATTAGGAACCACGTCTTAAAGCATTTGATTGTAAATAGAATAGCACTAAATTTACCAAAGAAGTAAAGAAGAAGAACTATAAAATTGTATAAATATAATGTACTTTGTATTCGCTGTTAAATTACATTTTATGTTTTAATTAACACTAACTTTTGTAATTGTAAATCAACACCTGAAACAATAAGCCTATATCATGGTATTGTTAAAAATAACATATATAGTAGCGCACTCCAGCGCTACGGCAGTGCAGTTCACCTCAGTTACTTCAAGTTTTCTGTTATGTATCGACGCAAAGTCTGTGCTGAATGAGATTTTGTATGTTGAAGTACTGTGAACATCCGAGAAAGTTCGATTAAGTAATCGATTGCTGGAAAAGTTTGTCAAACAGGTTGTTTTTGTAAATATCGAGTTACAACCGTGAGAATAAATTCAGTAAAGTATTTAGTCTAACTTTCATTTAAAGCTATGTACCTGTTCTCCCACGTCAACACTAGAGCCAGGCAGACTTAAGTACTTTTAAATGTTATTCACTCTACCTGACATTTTAGTGACAATGTAATGATTAGGTACGAGTGGTAACTTTGTAGTCCCAAAGTCAAATAGATTGTTACCAATTGAACTGGAGTTATTACAAAGATCGGTGCAAAGAATGTTATCAGCATATAATGTAGCTTCATACATTAATTCAAAGCAGTGTGTTCAATTAATGATTCAACAATTACTAATTTCAGGGAAAGCCTACAGCAGTTAAACTGGAATGAGGTGTGCAACCAACATGATGCTAATTAAAAATATAAATTGTTTAATGATAAATTTGTAAGTGTATTTGAAAACTGTTTCCCCCATAAATGAGTTAAATGTACCTGTACGAAAATCTTGCCTTCCCAAAGGAATAAAATATGTTATAACCAGAAAAGATAATTGTATCTAACAGCAAGGCAGAGTAATGACCCAGAAGTAAAAAATTATATAAACTACTATGCAACATTAAGTAAAGTAATGACGACTCAGTTCATTACCTCTTATAATAAAATTAAAACAGATTTTAATATTATTGAAAGGGAAAAAGGACAACCAGAAAGACAAAAAAACTGTATTACCATCAAACAGAATGAAAAATTTACAAACAAAAAAATCAGAAGTTGAGATTATTTTTAATGATCATTTTTTAAATGTGGAGAAAATAGAATCCACAAGTTTATCAAAAGAGGCAAGGCTGTTAATGGAAGATGCTACACCTATGCAGTTTGATACAATTGATATTCCACCCACCTCTCCCTTTAAATTTAGAAAAATAATAAACTCGCTAAAAGTAAAAGCTTACATGGAATTGGTAGCATTCCCAGTTGAATACTAAAAGCTTGCTTCCTACAGATAAGTAGGATTCTCATCTGTATATTTACAGCTCTCTGAAGCAGGGTATTTTTCCTGATTGACTGAAATACGTTATCCTAAAGCCATTACATAAAAATGGGACATGTCTGATGACAACTACTATCCCCCAATCTCAATTCTGACCGCTCTATCCAAAATTCTTTGCAAATGGACTATCACTAAATTTCGATAAACCACAGTATATACTGTTTTGTGCAGTAAATGGCATGACATAGTTAGTAAACATAGATTTTGGACAGACATCTGGAGCTAAGGTACACTATTAAAAAATCTTGTGCATTGATGAGTGATTGATTTGGAAGAAACACATTGATGAACTGCTGTAACGTTTGAGCTCAGCTACTTATGCTACTAGATTTATTGCAAATTTTGGTTTTAGGCATCTTGGTAAATTAGCATACTATGCCTATTTTCATTCCCTTATCTGATATGGCATCATTTTTGTGATAATTCAACACTGAGTAAAAAAGAATTAATTGCTCTAAAGACTGTATACACAATAATTTCTGGTGCCCAGCCAAGATCATCCTGCAGGCATTTATTTAAGGAGCTAGGAATCTTCACAGTGGCCTCACAATGTATACATTCACTAATGAAATTTGTCATTAATACCGCAACCCAATTAAAAAGTACTAACAGTGTGCATTACTACAATACTAGGAGAAAGGATGATTTTCACTGTACAAGGTTAAATCTTTGACCCAGAAAGGTGTGATTATGCTGCCACAGAAGTCTTTGATCACTTCCCAAATAGCATCGAAAGTCTATCATTTAAAACAAATTAAAAGACGTTTTGAGTGGTAAATCCTTCTACTCAGTAGATGAACATTTAGATATAAATTAGTAATTTTACACTGTAAGGTAAGTCTTGCAAATCGTTTGCGAAGAGTAGCGCTAGCAACGCAATAAATCCGGACAAATTGCATAAAGAACACGCATATCGCGTTTCAAATATTGTTCCTCCCTTCAGTGGCGTATGCTGGGTTTGTAACTTGGACTATCACTACTATCTCACTTTCTAAGGTTGTACCCAGAAAGAAAAGCTAAGAAAAAAATCTTTTTCCGAGATATTGATAGTGACTGTGCCAAATATCTCAAGAAATTAGCAGCAAACGAAGAAACGGTTACCGGCTAATGTTAAGCGTTCAGGTGACCATCCAATGGCACTATACTCGCCTTTCCATCCCTCCACCCCCTACCGAAACCCGTGATGGGTGGTGGGAGGCAACTTTGAAACCTTTTATAGGAAAGCCTACTTTTTATTGCAGATTTGGATTCTTTGTGCAAAAATATGTATAAAGCATATTTTTTGTTTCATGATAAATGGTGCGGTAATCGGCAAAAATGAAAGTGTAGCATACTGTGTGACGAGCTTCTTCATTTCTGTGGGCCTAATAGCACCAGGAAATGATATTACTTTCTCTGCAGGCGTTAACATCGGGGAACAAGTGCGTAGAGGTGGGTACAGTCCGAATCATTGAAATACAACAAACTGTCTGGCCGCGGACTGATAGCATGATCATAGTTTGTGTTTCATTCGATTGTTGGAGATGTTACATTTACCAGGAAGCTGTCTGAAGAAGATCTACGCCTTTCTGCCTGTTGCCACTTCCCACCTCTATTTACCCCCCCCCCCCCCACCTCCATTAACGTGTCCAGATCTCTCTGATTTAACTCAGCCTGAAGGGCAACATTTTTCCCCTCCTGTTCCACTCTCTTCCTATCTCTACTAAATACTCTACAGAACCACTGATAAGTCTCATTCATTTGCTCAATCCCCACGCCATTACAGTCATGTTGTTGTTGTGGTCTTCAGTCCAGAGACTGGTTTGATGCAGCTCTCCACCCTACTCTATCCTGAGCAAGCCTTTTCATCTCCTCATAAGAACGACAACCCACATCCACTTGAATCTGCTTACTATACGCGTCTCTTGGTCTCCCTCTGCGATTTTTACCCCACACACTTCCCTCCAACGCTAAATTCACAATTCCTTGATGTCTAAGAATGTGTCCTACCAACCTATCCCTTCTTTTAGTCAAGGTATGCCAGAAATTTCTTTTCTCCCCAATTCGGTTCAGTACCTCCTCATTAGTTACGCGATCCACCCACCTAATCTTCAGCATTCTTCTGTAGCACCACATTTCAAAAGCCTCTATCCTTTTTCTGTCCACACTGCTTATCGTCCATGTTTCACTCCCATACAAGGCAACACTCCATACAAATGCCTTCAGAAAGGACTTCCTTAGGCTTAAATCAATATTCGATGTTAACAAATTTCTCTTTTTCAAAAACGCCTTTCTACCCATTGCCATTCTGCATTTTATATCATCTGTACTGCGACCATCATTTGTTATTTTACTGCCCAAGTAACAAAACTCATCTACCTCCTTTATTGTTTCGTTACCTAATCTAATTCCTTCAGCATCACCTGATTTTCTTACACTGCACTCCATTACCCTAGTTTTACTCTTGTTAATATTTTTACAGTCATAGAAGTGAAAAAAATTACTACAACCATCACACTAAACCCCACAACTAACAATTTAAAGCAAGCATACATTTTTCACTCATGGGAAAAATAATACTTCAGTGACAATAATTCAATTTAATTACCAAAAACAAAGAAAACTCATGTATGAAAATTAGACCTACTCGCAACTGTATGTAAAGAGAGCAATGATGATCTTTTCGTGTTTTCTGGAGAAATACGCAGAGAAAACAGAAACCTTTAACGGTAGGCTTGAAGAGTACACCAATGAACGTATTTAATTACTAATCAGTTAAGAATTGGTCGATAGTGCAACGTTTCCTCTATATTCTTTGGTACCTTGCATTTTATTTGTCCACCCCCATGAACCACAAACATTGACGAGGTGGGATGACTTGCATTCCTCAACGATACACATAGTAATATCGTAGGTGCAACCTCAGTGGAAGGGCATCAGTGGAAAAGACCAGACAAACTTGTTTTTCATGAAGAGGGACAGTAACTTTTTCAGTAGTTACAATCAGTACCTTCATTACACGATAGAAGTGCTATTGTTGTGCTAAAGCAGAATTGCTTAACAAAACTTTCCGAAATTCCTTCACTGGAGAAGACGAAGCAAATATTCAAGAACAGCTTCCAACATGCCTGATTTAGAAGCAGATACTCCTGGACTATTAAAACAACTTAAATCACTTAACAAAAGTAAATCTCCCGGTTCTGAATGAGTACCAATTACGTTCCTTTCAGAGAATGCTGATCCCATAGCCCCATACCTATCATAAACAACCGCTCGCTCAGCGAACGTTCTGTCCCAAAAGACTGGAAAGTTGCACAGGTTAGACCAATATTCAAGAAAGGCAGTAGGAGTGATCCGCAAAATAACAGACTTATATCATTGACGTCGGTTTGCGGCAGGATTTTAGAACATATCCTTTCCTCAAATAATATGAAATACCCGAAGAGAACGACCCATAGTCAACACTGATTCATAAAGTATTATTCTTGTGAAGCACAGCTAGCTCTTTACTCACATGATATGATGAGTGCTATCGACAAGGGATGTCAAATAGATACTGTATTTCTAGATTTGCGGAAGGCTTTCGACACTACCTCACAAGTGTCGTCTAATCAAACTGCGTGCTTATGGAATATTGCAACAATTTTGCCATTGGACACATGGTTTCCTGTCAGAAAGGACACAGTACGTTGTAACTGACGCAAAGTCATCGAGTAGAACTGAAGTGATATCTGGCGTTCCCCAGAGAAGTGTCATAGGGCCCATAGTGTTCTTTATTTTTATAAACGATTTGGGAGACAATCTGAGGAGCTCCCTTAGACTGTTCGCGAATGCTGTTGTCGATTAGTAAAGTCATCTGAAGATCAAAAGCAACTGCAAAATGATTTAGATAAGATATGAGCATAATAATGCTAAGTGTGAAGTCATCTGTATGACCACTAAAAGAAACACGTGAAACCTCATTTACACGATAAATAGACAAATCTACAGGTCGTCAGTTCTATTAAATACCTAGGAGTAACAGTTACGAGAAACGTAAATTGGAAAAAACAAGCAGAAAATATTGGAGGGAAGGAGAACCAAAGACTATATTTCGTTAGCAGAACACTTAGAAGATGCAATAGTTCTACTAAAGAAACTGCCTACACTACATTGGTGTGCCCTATTTTGCAGTATTGCTGCGCATTGTGGGATCCACACCGGGTAGCGCTGACGGACGATTTAGAGAAATTTAATGAATTTATAGCGATATAGGAGGGAGAATGTCTCGTGAATGATGCACGAGTTGGGATGGAAATCATTAAAAGAAAGGCGTTATTTGTTCCAGCGAGAGCTATTTGTGAAATTTCTATCATCATCTTTATCTTCCGAATACGAACATATATTGTTAGCACCCACCTACAAAGGGAGACATGATCTTCATAATAACAGAAATATTTAGGCGTTCCTTTTTCCCGGCAGCTATTAGAGACTGGAACTATAGGGAAATATCATGAACCCTCTGCTATGCACTTCAATGTAACTTGCAGAGTATCCATGAAGATGTAGATGTTCAGGGGCAACAGTCTGGATTATTGACCGGGCTGAGCTTGTAACACTAACTAACATGGCTTTGCCGTGCAGTTACTGCGAACGACTTAAAGGAAGGGGAAACTAGAATCGTTCCTTTTCACGAGGACATACAGCTATATTGTATGAATACAATATGATGAAAGCGTCATCTTAGGTAAAATATTGCGGAAGTAAAATAGTCCTTCATTCGGATCTCTGGGTGGGGACTACACAGGAGGATGTCACCAAGAAAAGCAAACCACGTATTCTACGAATCGGAACGTGGAATATTCTATCCCTTAGTCAGGAAGATAAATTAGAAATTTTGAAAAGAGAAATGGATAGGTTGAAGTTAGATATGGTGGAGATTAGTGAATTTCATTGCTACAGAGTTCAGGCAGAAAGATGATAGACGCTCTTGAAATGTGGTGCTACAGACGAATGCTAAAATTAGATGGATGGATAGCGTAATTAACGAGGAGATGCTGAACAGAAATGGGTGTAAATAACTTTGTGGCATATCTTGACTAAGAGAAGGGGTCGTTTGTTGGGACGCAATCTGCATCAAGGACTCGTCAGTTTTTCATTGGAGTATAGTGTGTTTTGTAAAAAACGTAGAGGGAGACCGTGAGACAAATACCGTACTCAGGCTCAAAAGGATTTATGTTGCCATTCTTATGCAAAGAGGCTTGCACAGTATAGGGTAGCGTGGAGCGCTGCATCAAACTAGTCTTTGGAGTGAAGACAACAACAACAACTAAATTGTATTTGTTACATTATTTCATATTTTCTGATTATGACTTGTGGAATTGTTTTACTACCCTCAAGTATATCTACTGTTGTGGTGGTGGAGATAAAATAGGAATTGGAATTACATTGTTTTTACTGAAGATTTCCCATTTTGCCTGAACCACCACTGTGGTCGGATTAGTCTGGGGAGGCTGTGGTGAGAGACTGCTGAACTGCTGCCTTATGCATCACCGTACTGGTCCTGCAGCCGATATAATGGTTTGCATTGCATTCCCAAACTGTCTTGCGATACACCAACCAGTCACCGTTATCCAGCAACATATTCAGAGGCCATTTTATTGAATGCCGAAACGTGTAGGAGAAATTTTAGCCAGGAATGGTGCAAACTCACAGTAATGATTCCGTAATATACCTCACTTGATATGGGCTCGAGTTTCCAATGTTATCTTTGTTCAATGTGTTATCTCCCGGGAAAAAAATGGCGATGGTATCTCCGGTCCTTCTCAGATGTTGCATTTTTGATATCCAGCAGTGTACTATATGACTATTAGCCATCTGTTTTTAGATTACAGTAATTAAATAATATCGGGTGACACCCTGAGGAATCAAATAACCGAAAGTGGAGGACGTTGACCCACTTTTAAATCGGACTTCTCACAATTTTTTTATTCGATAAGATCCTCAACCGTATGAGAATACTTGGTATCAAATTTAACACCTTGAACTATGCTTTTAAAAACCAGGATGTATGCTGGAAGTATAACAGATTTGTATTCATAAGCCATTCATTCACTCAGTTATTACACTGTTGCACGCCACAGAGTGCACGTATCCTCATTTCCATGTTAATTCAAATTGTAAATATCTCGAAGACTCAAATCTGTATATGTCAATATAAATATGATAGTTAAGTTAATTTTTAAATTTTGATATATTCTAATTTTGTATTTGGAAGTAAAGGCAGCTGATTTTACTGCATGAATTGTGTGGTAATTGTAGAATTCAGATTTTATGAACAATATTTTATATTAACTGTAAACATGTAATGGCACTTGTTTAAAAATAAATAAGCAGAACTTTCTTATTCATCATTGTGTACTTCTGTAAACAGTTGTAGTGGGACTTGCTTATTCATCATTGTGTACTTATTTAATCAGTTGCAGTGAAAGCTATCTCACTCATATATCATCCCGATGCTTCCGTATTTTGGCCAAGGGTTATTAGCGATTGTCTTCATGCAAGTGGATCGAGCCATATACGGTACTGACTTTCAGTAAAGTTAATAAACGATATTAATATTTTTATATAATGAAAACGGTGCTTCATTTACCATGCCGTTTTCGAGCACATGTACATAGCAGTCCTCTTTAAGATGCATAAATTAATACAGAAGATATGCTATAGTATATATGGTATTGGAGTAAAGGTGTGAATTTGTGTTATGTGCGCTCTAAGAAGGGTCTGGTAAAATTTGAAAATATCAAAAGTTAGCAATCTTGTCGTTATAAAAGAATGGTGTCATTTATTAATTATATGGAGGCTACGAGACACCTTCAATACACAAAAATTTTGTACCAGTAAAATTGTAACAGCTTGGTAAAAGGCTATCTGATACTTGCTGTAGTCTACATAAGCATTTCTTAGACTAAGACCAATTTTATTGCTGTAAGATGAAATATGCATGTATTAGAACGAAATACGAAGGGGTTGTGTGGTAATAGTGACTAAGTATTGCGTTTAACCTTTTTAAAATATGTTTTTGTGTTGGTGACTACTCCAGAATCATTATGGCCATATAGAATTTAGGCAGGTTTAATGAAGTTTGTTAAAAAGTCTGTTGTTAGAGCTGCGTGCAGGCTAGCCGAGCAACAGAGTAAAAGTTTAAGTTTGATGAAACTAGTAAACATTTTCTATAAAGGAAACAAAATTAATCTCTTCCAAAAAGAGTGTGAATATCCAGACTCTGAAAATATTGTGGAATTTCTAGTAGTAATTAACGTCAGGTATGAACATGAGAAAAATACTCAGTAAGGTTTTTATTTTTTATTTATTTTTTTTATTTTTGAGTTTGGTTACAGGGTTGCGCTACTTCGCTTAGGCGACGGGTGCAACGGGGATGGCGTCTCCGGTGGCGACGTAGCCGAACTCGTCGGCCTTGTACTTGATGTCGACGGGCTTGCCCTCGGGGCTGGTGTACTGGTACTGGCCGCTCTTGATCAGCACGTGGTCCTTGCCGTCAGGGGTGGGCTTCAGCTCACCGTGCTCCACCACCGTGATGCCGTTGGACGTCTGGTACCTGCCAAAGGAGCAACAGCAGAGCGTGACAAAGGGGTCTTGCAGTGTAGCGACGTGCCAGCTTTGACAGAACAACGGATACTCTACCAGACGGAGCTTAAACTTCATCTGGTCACACCTGTTTATACGTGGCTTACCTAAATATAACAACTTTCACTGAATATACCGAACCCCCATCATCAACCTTACTGCCACCAATACTTGAAAAAACTTTATCCCACGAGCTATTAGACAATGGACCCACAGAGAAATATCATGAAAGTGGTTCGATGAACCCTCTGCCATGCACTTCGTTTGATTTGCAAGAGTATCCATGTAGATGTAGAACTGGAACGCTTGACTTAGAGTAAATTGATGACACACAATGAGGTTGAGTTGCCGAAAACTATCTATTCCTTTTTGGAAGCCCGCATACAAGTCTTTAACAAAAGTCTACGTCTATAATGTCAACATTGAACGTAAATGACAAAAAGATATTCTGAGGAAACACAATTAAAGAAAATGCGTGACCCCTGTATCTTGATTTTCATAAGCCGGATCATTTTCAGAAAACTCTAAGAAATATTATTAGATAACATATACTTGTAGACAGTAGTTCTATGATAAAAGTATGCAGATTCCACGTAATGCTGGAGACAGTTTGTTATTCGTCTTAGAGGGTGGGACTGGCGCTTAAGAAATATTGAAGAGACATTTAGTTCACATTCTTAATTATGGAAACAGAAAAAGCACATTATTTAAGGCTTTTCTATGTCCTGATCGTAAGGATTCCAACTACTCGTCTTCCATACAAGGAAGATCCACCAATGACATTAAAAGATAAATAATGCACCTATGATGTTTATAATAGTGAACTAGCAACAGCTGATCTGGTTGCTACATAAACATCTATTTTTGTGGATGACGCTTGCTTTGGTCCCTTTTTGAGAACTTAATTGTCTCTCGTTCAGAAGGTCAGTGTGAATGTTCATCGTATAGATGCGGTTCATCTTGTGAAACTAACAAGAAAAAGTAGAAGCAAGAGTGCAGACAATCATTTAATTACCACCGTCATCAGAATGGCACCCGCAGTTTCCGCCCTGGAAGGAGTATTGTGGCATTACAAGACAGGAAGGGGATTCTATTAAGTCACTCTGAATGTGATTAGATTACGAATATCGGGCTAGCCTGATAGTCTTAGGTAACAGTTACTCACTAATTGAGACAAGAAAGCTACAGCAGCATACAAATTAATTGCGAGAAGCTCGTATTTTACTATGAATTGAAATTTTGTACTTGGCATTAATTTTATTAGGCCAGTTGTTACATTCTTGATGAACGTTCAGTTGAAGGGTTCTCCGAGTAACAATAGCGCGTATAATTTCTATGTTCTCACCAGGTAAGCTTCGTTGTTGTGTTAAAATGGACATTCCAGCTAAGAAGCGGGTAAAAATAATCGCTTCTCATTAAACATATATGACTACAAGACATATTGCTTCTTATATGAGTGCGGGAAATTTTAATGTTTTAAAACTTTCTTAGGGCATATAGCGACACTGTTTTATTTCTTCCAAAGAGACAATACAGCTACAGGTGAAGACCAAAAACCACCCCCTAGAACTGACAAAACTGTAATTATATGCAGAATAAAGCATCCTCACAGGACAAGTAAGGACCATCAGAGAGTTTTTTGGTTATTGGAGGTTTCAACAGTACGGCATTGGCTTTTTGAAGTGGCAAAAGCCAATGAAGACACATTTATTAACACTTGCCATGAATTAAATACGGACCTCCAAAAATTGGAAACGTTTAGCTTTTAGTGAAGACTCGCCTATTATTGTTGAAGTTTACAGACCAAGTGTCAAGCAAGACAGAGGCAGAGAAAGCTAATCATCTAGAACTGACTACTACAATTCTCTCGAAACAAGATTATTCGCTAAAAGTGACCATGAGGCATCAGTTCCAACTGTGGAATGATGAATCCGAACACACGACACAGAATAAGGTAATTTTTCTAGACCCGAAAGTCAGGGTTTAACGTCCCGTTGACATCGTGGTCATTAGAGATGGAGATCACGCCCGGAATTTTGGGCGAGGATGGGAAGGAACCTTCCCGGCATTTGACTGCAGTGATTTAGGCAAAACCAAGAAAACTGTAATCTGACGGAGATGGATTTGAACTACCGTCCTCTCGAATGTGTGTTACGACTGCGCCACCTTGCTCGGTAACATGAACTACCCCATGACACAGTTTTAAGGTATTCGAGGCTTTCATGAAAGTAAACAACAAAAATAACCTACAGTGGCCTGGTAATTCGTATCAAATGTTTCTCAACCTATGGGAAGAAACTACTGTGCTCATCGCCCCTAGATTTGCAAATATTTTAAACTAACTGAAACCTATCCTGAGGACAACACACACACACACACACACACACACACACACACACACACACACACCTATGCCCGAGGGAGGACTCAAACTTCCTGACATGGCGCCTAGAAACGCACGGCCGCTCCCTCGCGGCGCCTGGTAATTCACAAGCCTTTAATCCCATCAAGAAGTTGCGGAGTACTGTGATAAGGAGCATTGTAAAATACACCGTGCAAGAAAACAAATAATGTTAGTAAATGTTAAGTGTTACACGATTCATTGGGTAGATCACAGTTACAATTTTATCGCGAGGCAGCGTCTTTCTTTCCGCCGCAAAAAATACACCGCTGTTTGACTTTCTTTTATTCCCTGGCTGCGAAAGAAAGACCTTCGTTCGTTATCTGTTCTGCTCTTTCCGTTTCACAGGAAGGACGTGTGCATTCCCGCTCCTGAGAATTCTATATTCTTAATGTATGATTTTTTCCGACATTAATAAATTAATAAATTAATTTTTGGTCACCTTTTTTTTAACATTGGAATTAATGTTTAATTACTTAGTCTTATGGTGATTCGGACGACATTATGGTGAGATGTATTATGTACAATCGGTTTCCGTATAGTATTTCATGAATAATGCAACAATCCCTTATTTCACATTTTACAGTACCGTTAGAACCTGCAGTCATTCTTTTCTGTTGAAAAATTCTTTATTTATTTAATCGAAGTCCGATACGTATTCATGGAAAGTACTTTTTGCTAAATTCCATTGTTGCGATCAGATCCAGAACATTCTACTCTGTCTCGTTGTACATGATACTATACTAATAACAGGTCCGGGTCACTCTAGGAATACGTTACCAACAAAAAGATTTCAAAATTTACAGCGTAAGCGACGGCAGGATGATGCAGTAGCAGCATTTACAAGAACATGATGGAACTTTATTCCTAATTTTTATAGTGCTACTCGCCGACTTATTTACGACCTTCTTGCTCAAATTATAAACCAAATTTTAATCAGTTATCAGTTTTAGGCCTTATTTACATTTCAGTATATTTTCTCTAAATTTTATTCGCGATCTTTTGCAAAGTCTTAGACTTAAGAAAATATTACGTAATTCGAACAGGCAGTAGCATTATAATGTGGCAAAAGTGTCATTCGTGATACTGAAATGATTTAGAGCGATTGCTGGCATTTGAAGTGCTCTAGAGCTGTGAGTGGCGTGCAGCGCACTTACCGGAGCGAGTACTGGCCGCTGGCGTCTCGCACCTCCTCCCTGGACAGCACCTCGATGGGCTTCTCAGACACCACCGCCGCTACGGCCACCGCCAGCAACTGTGGGCAAACGGACAACACTGTAGGCCGCAGCACAGTTACTGCACACACTGGAAAAGCTACATGGCAATCCATAGGAATTCCAAATCCGTCACCTCACGAGCTCCGAAGCTGCGTTCATATGTTGTGTACCAATATTTGAGTTACGAACTATTTACTACAATAGTACAACTTTATGCACCTTAGTTATAAAAAGTATTAAATCCGTAAGGTTCACTTTTTTATTCAACCGTCTTATGAGGTAAGTGAAATTTAGCGTACCTTAAAAGACGCAACGTTGGCTGAAATATTGAAGAATAACTTCTGAGAAGCAGATCTCAAATTTCTACCCAGTCATCTCCATTTAGTTATTCCTCGATCCAGTCCCCAACGACCAACATTCAAGCGCCGATTCAAATATTGATCAAAATTATTGAGAGCCGACATTGTCGGCATGGGAGAGCGATCTGTTGAATATGAAAACAATCTTTCACGTGGAAGACAGCCTAGACCGCGTATTTGTAAGTTATTTATTGTGACAAACTTGTTGTCATTTTCGAACATAATACAAAATATTCATTATTTTAGTTGGGAACTATTTACTCTCGAGTGTAATGCATGTGTACTTCTCACACTAATAAAAACCATTAAACTTTTAAAGCTGCACTTTTTTTACAATCGCTATCCAACACCCAAATCATCTTTTGTTCAATAGTTGTAACATTTGGTGGGCTATTGGGTGCAATATTACATAGAATTTCGATATCTGCTCTGAAGTTCATATACCGCTGTTTATGAGCAAAAATTAACTACACGCAAGGTCTACTCTATGTGATGCTACCTATGTAAATTCTTCAAAATATGTTTCAATACTTTGCTCGATTTGATTATGCACAATATCAGTGGTGAATAACGAAAATAATGTCAAGCCTTGCTCGCAGAGGTTAACAAACTGTGAAATGTGTAAAAATAATTTATTTATGTATTTTATTTTATTATTATTACTATTTTATTTGGCCGAGTAGAGTTCTGAAAATCGGATGGTAAATTTCATACCAGCCGCAGCATCGTCTCAGTCTCATACTTTTGGTAACCATTTTCTGGTGTTCCTTGATAACATGTAGAGATTTTCGAAAACAGAAAAAAAGTAATTACTAGATAACAGTCTGATGCATATATAATTAAAATTTGTTCCTTTTCTGCCGCGGCAGAGCGGCCGAGCGCATTGAGGCGCTATGCTACGATGCGCGAGGCCGTTCCCCGTCGGGGGATCGATTCTTCCCTCGGGCATAGATGTTTGTGCTGTCTTTAGTATAAGGTAGTTCATAAGTAGTTTGTAAGATTAGGGACTGATGAGACCGCAGTTAAGTCCCATAAGCTTTACAAACTTTTGGACATTTTTGTGTGCCATTCCTGCACTTAGTTATTTTGATACTTGCCGCCTGTGTTTACAAAAACGGCGAAAACGGGTTCTTATGATTTTGTAGATAAGTATGGCATCTTTGAACCTAGGAGTCTCAGTAACGAATAAAAATATTGAACAATTTAAAAACCAGTTTGAAAATATTATCTAAAGAAGGTATTGTAACAATTTCGACAGTTTGCAATGATTAGAAAATAACGGTCATCCAGAAAATTCGTAGTTCTGCTACCTAAGAATCATGTGTTTTCGAGATTTTCTCAGGAATCGTCCATAAGCAAATGACGCTTTTGTAAGTTATATAATTCACCCTAGATCATACGTAATGTACAAAAAACAGCTACTTTCTTAATTTGGCTGGGCTGCAGGAAATGCATAATGTTTAAATTTTGACCGTTTATTGCTACAGTATGCCCACTGTTCTAAGCACAGAAATGATATTCCCCTTATCTCTACCATCAACGGAACCCAAGGTCTTCGAACGTGCCGTTTTTTTTAATATTTTTTATTTTTTTATTTATTTTTTTTTTATTTTTTTTTATTTATTTATTTTTTTTTTTTTTTTTTTTTTTTAGATTTTAAGCTTATGGGACTTAACTACGGGGTTATCAGTCCCTAAACTTACAAACTACTTACGAACTAGGACGGCACAAATATCCATGCCCGAGGGGGGATTCGAACCCCCGACCGTAGTGGGGGTCACCTCGGCCACCGCGGCCGGCGGCGTTTTTGAAAATATCAATGTAGTGTACGGTATGATTTATGTGAACTCGAAAATAGCCAAGGCCTATATCTCCATAGTACAATAGACAGCAAATACAGTCAAATTGCGACAATATAAAAAAAAATGAAGTTCTACATGAATGTGGCTCCAGATACAATAAAAAATCATCGACTTTCTCGTTTCATCAAAAAACGTCGCTGTGTTTTGATCTCGAGGTTCGAAATAAAGCTTCTTAAACTGATACAACAGCCTGAAGAATGAAGCTACTAGAACGTACATTTCCTTCTTGCGGTCAATCAGGTAAGTGAAATATGGTGTACCGTGAGAGATGCTACTTCGGCTGAAACAAAGGAGGACTAATACCGAGGAGCAAATCTGAAACTTCTCTTCACTCGTGTTCATTCAGTTATTCCTCGGTACCTGTGAACCATTACCAGCCGAATGCCAGGATGGATTTCCTTCGACAGGCCGATTCGTATCCCCACTTCAGATATTTGAGAATCAGGGTGTTTTGGAGCATATTCGTATTTCTGGTACTAATAGGTTGAAGGGCTTTAGTTTACATGCATTTGATTCGACGGTGTTCCGTGGAGGAAGTATACTCGTCGTAATCATTTTGTATTTGTAACATATAGTAAACCTCAACAGGCTGCTAATATTTCTGAAGTCGATAGTTGGAAAACATTGGAACAAAAATGTAAAGTTAAAAATAAGTTGTTTCAAGGAACTAATCCTTTTTATATATGTGTAATTATATCTGGTTCTGAACCTAATAAAGATGCCGCCCAACAACTTTACTTCCGCCAGTGGGGCGGCATCGTGAGTCGTGTCGGGATAGCTCAGTCGGTAGAGCGCTTGCCCGCGAAAGGCAAAGGTCCCAGGTTCGAGTCCCGGTTCCGTCACGCACTTTTAATCTGCCTGGAAGTTTCATATCAACGCACACTCTGCTGCAGAGTGAAAGTTTCATCTGCAAACATCCCTTAGACTATGGCTAAGCCATGTCTCCACCATATCCTTTCTTCCAGGAGTGCTAGTCTTGCAAGGTTCGCAGGAGAGCTTCTGTGAAGTTTGGAAAATAGGAGGCGAGGTACTGGCGAAAGTAAAGTTGTGGAGCCGCATCGTGAGTTGTGTCGGGATAGCTCAGTCGGTAGAGCGCTTGCCCGTGAAAGGCAAAGCTCCCAGGTTCGAGTCTCCGTTCCAGTGCGCAATTTTAATCTGCCAGGAAGTTTCACCTAGATTATTGCTGCATGGGTCCAGTGAGGTTTGTGTGTCCAAAGAAAAGTTACTTGCGTGACGTGGGCAGTGCAATTGATACGTAACTACCCTAATCAACGTTAATGCGGAAAGTTTTCATCTGGCTGGGGACAAGATGAAGTTAATGTAATTTCTAACTACTGGTGGCGAAAGGTAACGTCGTCAATTTTGCACCGTAATAACGACTTCTCTACAGTAGCTGCCTCATATCTATCCTTGGGATGGAAGTAGCATCACAGTTTTAGGTTCAGCGCTGGGGAAAACAATTAAATCCATCCCTGCCGGAAGCAATCAAAATCTTCCTTCTAATGCACAGGCAAAATAATTCTGGGCCTTACAGGACTAAGCAATAATAATTATTAAGTTTCTCTATATGGTGTGTTAGTACAAGCATTGATCAATGAAACTTCTTATATTCACCTTATATCCAACAGATTCTGTTGACATGACTTGTGTCCTGGTTATAACCTAAATAATGCACTGAGAATTTATTTATATAAGGAACTCATAGTTCGATGGGGCGATCTATAATTGTTTAATAAAGATTTTGCAGCCAAGATCGCATTTTTCATTTATTATGTTACCGGTTTCGGCGTGCTCGACGCCATCTTCAGACCTGTCGTAATTTACATAACTTCACGACATTTTTATGTACTAAAATAGTACATCCAGGTTGAGGCATCCCCAAACATAAAATTACTAGTCACAAATAAAATATATACATCCATCTTCTAATGGTTCTGAAGCGAGGTACTTCAAAGTCTTGTAGTACCTCGCTTCAGAACCATTAGAAGATGGATGTATATATTTTTTTTTGTGACTAGTAATTTTATGTTTGGTGATGCCTCAACCTAGATGTACTCTTTTAGTATATAAAAAACGTCGTGAAGTTATGTAAATTACGACAGGTCTGAAGATGGCGTCGAGCACGCCGAAACCAGTAACATAATAAATGAAAAATACTATCTTGGCTACAAAATCATTGTTAGAGAATTTATTTGTTAAATCATTTATTGAATTGCTTTTAGTTACAGTGAATGTGTTTCCCAAGACTTGTTAAAAATTATCTAGTCGGTCTGAATTCGAGGTCTGCCTGAGATATATGTCTTCTAGCAAAGACAAAACAACAAAGATGCAAAAAGCGTTCATAGTTACTTACCACGATTGCGACCTTCATTGTGGTGGGACGGCTTGTTGGCTGTTCTTTGGCTCAAAGGTAGCTGCGTTCTCAGATCCTCTGACCCGCCGCAGGCCCTTATATACTGCAGCGCTGAGATCCTTGAGCAGCCAGAAGTGTTTGTCGTGAGTACCTCGTTACCGACCGTGTTTTCCACCTCATTCAGGAAGGGGTGCGTTCTCTACTTCATCTCTCTAGCACGAGTTTCGCCATGAATATTACAGATAGGCTGTTCAACAAAGCGGTGTTCTGCTCCGTACTCTACACATCTGTATCCCCGAAAAGCCAGTCTGATGCTTGGACGGCAGTAATACAGTAACCGCTTACTTACACGAAATCTGAATCGAAACCCCATCTTTAGTTACAGTTGCACTTTATTCAGTTTTCATTATTGTTTTAGAAGCGTAAAGCTTCATTGTCAAATTTACAGTGAGCACTGTGGTTGTCTGAAACTCCTGTATGTCAACCATACTGGTTAAGACAGTTATCCATCAAATTTTACGTTCAGTGACCATCATTACTACGTCTGATCTTACCCTCTGTGTTTCTACACTTATAGTAAATGACTGGAAATTCTATTAGAACGTAGTTGATTTTCTCGACTCACTGCCCAGTAATGGAGCTTCAGTATTTATTATTAGAATACAGCACTTGAAGTAAATCGATCTCGAAATCGTAAGATACATCATTGCAAATAATTTGTACTGTACACTCTGTAGTCAGCAGTATAAATACAAATAGTAGTTATATGAACTTACCTTCCTGTATCATTACAAGACAGACTATCAGGTAAAAAATTATTAAAATTACATCCTTTTCTCACTTTTGGATGACTCGACATAAAGAAAAATGATGATTAGAAAAATTTTATTACAGCATTAATTACTCTTGTGGTTTGTCATTCGAAAAATCTTTGTGAGGTGAGATCTGAAGTTCGGGTTCTGCGGGAACTGTTCAGGTTTTCTATAATTTCCCTATGGTAGTTGAGGTGATAACGGAATTAATTCCATTTTGTAGTCAAAAGGTCGCTAAATCCTAACGATATTCATGTCGATAAGACGTTAATCGCTAATCTTTCTTCCAAAGTGTGTGTGTGTTTGTAAAGCTTATGGGACTTAAATGCGGGGTCATCAGTCCCTAAACTTACGAACTACTTATGAACTAACTTATACTAAAGACAAAACAAATATCCAGCCCGAGGGAGGATTCGAACCTCCAACGCGGAAGGTCGCGCGATCCGCAACGTGGCGCTCCAGACCGCTCGGCTACTCCCGCGCGGCTTCCAAAGAGTCCCGCAGTTTATGATGTCATTAGGAACTAAACATTTTCCACATACATTCCTTACGACAATTCTGAGGATCGTTCACGTTCGTATTGTATCTCTTTACAAATATTTTACATCGTTTTTACGTCTTTTGTAGATTTTTCTTTGATAGTTTTCTTGGTATCTCAGTTCCTAAAAGTCAAGACCCATTAAGAGTATAATATTTCTGAATCTACTGTAACAACGGAGAACATCATTGTTACTAACGCATTTTTCGTTTATACGTAAACATCTGCTCCTAGGAGAATTCTGCAACTAAATTGAAATTTTCGTTTGAGTACCACTCCTACGTCTGTGAATAAATTAGTTTTATCAGATTCTTTCATGTAAGTTTTTTGTTGCAATCTGCTAGTCTTCCCGTTTGAATTCCCTTCGTTCAGTTTGGCAGGTAAGAGAGCAGTCCTAATTTCCTGCCGGCCGCGGTGGCCGAGGCGCTTCAGTCACGGTCTGCACGGCCACTACGGTCGGGGGTTCAAATCCCCCCTCGGGCATGGATATTTGTGTCGTCCTAGTTCGTAAGTAGTTCATAAATCAGTCAAACCTTAAGGTCGTAAATTCTACCAAATACCTAGGAGTTACAATTACGAACAACTTTGACTGGAGAGAACACATAGAAAATATTGTGGGGAAAGCGAACCAAAGGTTACGTTTCATTGGCAGAACGCTTAGAAGATGCACCAGCTCCACCAAAGAGACTGCCTACATCACACTTGTGCGTCCTCTCTTGGCGTACTGTTGCCCCTTGTGGGACCCTCACCAGGTGGGACTGACGGAAGATATTGAGAAGGTTCAGAGAAGGGCAGCTCGTTTTGTTTTATCACGTTACGGGGGGGAAAGCGTCACGGAAATGTTGCACGAATTGGGGTGGAAATCATTAAAAGAAAGACGTTATTCATTGCGGCGTGATCTGTTTGCGAAGTTTCAATCACCGACTTTTAGTTCTGAATGTGAAAATATTTTGCTAGCACCCACCTACTTAGGGAGACATGACCATCCCAATAAAATAAGAGAAATCAGATCGAAAACGGAACGATTTAGGTGTTCTTTCTTCCCGCGCGCTATTAGAGAATGGAGCGGTAGATAAAAGTTATGAATGTGGTTAATGAACCCTCTACCAGGCACTTAAATGTGATTTGCAGAGTATCTATATAGATGTAGATGTAGATGTACAAGTAGTTTGTAAGTTTAGGGACTGATGACCCCGCAGTTAAGTCCCATAAGCTTTACAAACATTTGAATTTCCTAATTTCCTCTGGCTCCAGCGGAAGAGCATATCTGTAAACGTGAGAATCCAGGAACATGTACAGTGCATACATATAGTCCTCAGGCAACTGCGCCGGAAGGAAAACGTTTCATTACTTATCGCAGTAATTCGCCAACTTAGGCGGCATGTCGCTCGCCGTGGATTTTATACCTGGTATTTCACTATTCTATGTCTGCCTGTTCCGAACATCTTGGTCAAAAATTCAAAGTGGACGTTTGTTTTGAGGGGCGGAATCTAACTGTGACATGCAAATATCTTAATTCTTGGTAATATGAAAATTAATTGAAGTCTTTTTCCCTTTTTGTGCTCCTCATTTCTTACACTGACTATTCTGTTAAACAGCATCACTTCCATTAGTACTTACAATTTTAACTTTGTTTCTGTCTTGTTGGAACTTAGAATTACAGTGTGAATTATTTAAACAATGAAAAAATTAGGTTCATTTTTATGTACTTTGACATGCATCAAACGTCTGAGGCATTTTGTTTCGATTGTTGCCAGTACCAGAGGAAAGTACCTGTGAGCGAGACTGCTAGCTTACTTGCCCATATTCCATTGTGTTTTACCCCTAACGGTTGAGGGACTAACCGCTAGATTTGGTAGGTGCCTAATATTTCGACCAACTCTGTTGTATGAGAGTAAAAGCTTGGTGGATACAGGTTACCTTATTAATAAAGCGGAGGTGACAGATGTGAAATTAGAAAGGTTGATTTCGCATACTAATAGATAAGAACAATGGCAGGAGTGTATACATAAACAGGAAATCAAAGAAACTCTGGGAATTAACACCATAGATGTAGCAGTTAGGTGGAAAGGGGTGAGATAAAGGGATCATGTTACATGCATGGGAGAGACAAGGTTACCTGAGAGAATCGTGAGTTCCACGGTAGAGGATAGGAGGAGTCGAGGTAGACAAGGTGAAAGTACTTGGATACTGTCAAGAATGATATTAAAGTAACACGCTTAACATCAGACGAGGCATCAAATTTCGCATAGAATCGGGATTCTCGAGGAGTTTTATAAGGGGGACTATGCTCGAGACTGAAAGCTAAGGGGCGTAATCATTCTTAAATGATGATATGCATCTAAACAGAATATAGTAGATTCCTATTCAATAGCAGTAGGTTGTCGTACTTAAATAGTATCGAATTTAGTAATAGTAGTAGTTGGCTTGAAAAGGACTCGTGCCGATCTCACATGATTCCTCCATATGGTCCTGTCTTGTGCTGCCTTTCTCAGTTACCCTGCATATACTATCAATTTAATTGCCCATTGCCCCAAGTACTCCTGCATCTCCTCTCTGCTTTTTTACCATATTCCATCTCCCTGAATATTCTTGATATAAAGTGGTCCTTTTGCACGCTCATCAGATGGCCAGCCCATAGAAATCTTCTCACATTTGACTATGTTCAGTATTGTTGCTTGTTGTGCTAGCATGTGGAATTCTGTGTTGCGTCTTCTCACAGTAAGAAATTTGAAAAAGAAATTATTTTATTGTAGCTGGCCATGTGTAGTTCTACCTTAGTTCCTAGTAGATGGAAAAGAAAAAATAGAAACTGTCTGACCACCTTCTCCAGCCCCTTCTTTGTGTCCTGTACCTCCTCCACTTTTCATCACTCCTCCATTTCTCCTACATTCTCTGTCTTTGCATCTCCTCCCATCCCCATCCCTGTCTAATTCCTCTTCGCCGGCCGCGGTGGCCGAGGAGACTGAGGCGCTCCAGTCACGGTCTGCACGGCCACTACGTCGGGGGTTCGAATCCCCCCTCGGTCATGGATATTTGTGCCGTCCTTAGTCTTAGTTAGTTCATAAGAAGTTTGTAAGTTTAGGGACTGATGACCCCGTAGTTAAGTCCCATAGACTATACAAACATTTGAATTCCTCTTCTTCCTCTTTTATGTTTCCTCACCATCTATTAACTCCGTCTGTTTCTCAATCTGCTACTCCTTCCCCTTCTTTCTTGTCATCTCCACTTCCTCCACCTTCCTGTACATCGCTTCCTGTTCTTCTCATCCTTCCTTTCAATGTCGATTTTATTCTCGTCTTTTCTTACACTTCTGTCTAACCTAGAACTGTGTTTTGCGCTATTTTTAAAATCTTGTATGTATTAAAACTCTTCAGCAAATAGTTTGAAATTGACACATCACTGCATTTAGAAAAAAATGCAGTAGTGTTTCTATGTACCTAATTTTGTAATATATCATTTACGAATTCATATAAATTTTATACCAGATTGACTTTATAATAGCAAGGCAAAGGTTTAGAAACCAGGTTTCAAATTGTAAAGACATATCCAGGGGCAAATATAGACTCTGACCATAACTTATTGTTTATGAACTGTAGATTTAAAATTAAAAGACTGCAAAAAGGTAGAAAATTAAGGAAATGGAACCTGGACAAATTGAAGGAACCAGAGGTGGTTGAGACTTGCAGAAAGAGCATTAGACAAGTGTTGGCTGAAACGAATGAAAGTAATACAGTAGAAGAAGAATGTGTAGCTTTGAGTAGTGGAAGCCACAGAGAACCATATAGGAAGAAGGATAAGGTTTAATAAAAATCCTTGGATAACACAGGAGATAGACACTCAACTTGAATGACGAAAGGAGAAAATACAAAAATGCATAAAGTGAAGCAGGCAAAAGGGAGTACAGACGTCGGAAAAATGAGGTTGACAGAAAGTGCAGACCGGCTAAGCAGGAGTGGCTTGAGGAGAAATGCAAGACCGTAGAAAAACGTATAACTAGGTAAAAGATAGATACTGCCTACGAAAAATAAAAAAAGAGATTTGGAGACAAAAAAAGCAACAGTATGAATATCAAGAACTTAGATATGAAACCAGTAGTAAGCAAACAAGAGAAAGCTGAAAGGTAGAAGAAATATATAGAAGTCCTATACAAAGGAAACAAATTTGAAGGCAGTATTCTAGAAATAGACCATGAAGTAGAGGATGATGAGCTAGAAGATACGATACTACGAGACGAATCTGACAGTACTAAACGATTTGAGTAGAAACAAGGCCCTGGTGGCGTTCTGTCTGAACTGCTATTATTGTTAGAAGAGCCAGTAATGAAGAAATTGTTCCACCTAGTATGCAAGATGTATGAGACAGGGGAAATACCCTCAGACTTCAAGAACATACAGTGATTCCAATTCCGAAGAAAGCAAGTGCAGACAAATGTGAAAATTACAGAGCTATCAGTTAAATAAGTCATGGTTGTAAAATACTAATAAGAATTGTTTAAATGCCAATGGATAAGCTGTTGGAACCGACCTTGGGGAAGATCAGTTTGGATTTAAGACAAATGTAGGAACACGCGAGGCGATACATTATGAATTATCTTAGAAGATAGGTTAAGGAAAGCGAAACCTACGTTTTTAGCATTTGTGGAGCTGAAGAAAGCTTTTGACTATGTTGACTGGAATACACTCTTCTGAAGGTAACAGGGGTAAAATATAGGGAGCGAAGAGTTATATTCAAGTTGTACAAAAACCAGAATTAGAATCGAAGGGCAAGAAAGGATCGTAGTGGTATGAGAGGGTTGTAGCCTTTGTTCAATCTGTAAATTGAGCAAGCTGTGAAGGAATGCAAGGAGAAGCTTGGTGGGGGAATTAAAGTCCAGGGAGAGGGAATAAAAATCCCGCGGTTTGCTAATGACAAAGTAATTCTGTCAGAGCCAGCAAAGGACCTGAAAGAGCAATTAAATGATATGGATAGTGTCTTGAAAGGAAGATATAAGATGAACATTAAGAGGAGTAAAACGAAGGTAATGAAATGTAGTGTCAGAAAATCAGGCGATGCTGAAGGAATTAGATTAGGTAATGAGACGATAAAAGTTGTAGTTGAGTTTCGTTATTTGGGCAGCAAAATAACTTCCGATGGCCAAAGTAAAAACGATATAAAATGCAGAATGGCTATGGGAAGAAAAGCGTTTCTGATGAAGCGAAATTTTTGACATCCAATATTAGTTTAAATGTTAGCAAATCGTTTCTGAAGGCATTTGTATGGAGTGTAGCGCAGTATGGGAGTGAAACGTCTGTAACTACTGGTATTTTACCATTCATGTCAGTGCCTCCCCTTTTAAATTTCCATCTATTAGCCCAGCCTGTGTACCCTCCCCTTTCCTGTTGAGGTGTAGGCCGTGCCTAGTATAATCCCACCTACCGATTGAATAAACAGGAATCCCACCAATGTGTCACCTTGCACCTAATCCAAGTAGCTGTTCCAACACCAAATTAAGTCTAACGCAGAAGAGTTCAAATGACGTCGGTCGTGTCGCTCCAGAACAGATACAAACACCTCGATGCTGATGAAATCTTAGGCGGATCACACTCTATGTTGTACACAAGTTTTCTGTACAATCTATTCCCCGGACCAACCGCAATAACCACGGTGTCTTCTGTGGTAAAGTCTTTTCAAAGTGAACCTAAATCCTCTGTTACTTGACCCAGACCAGCACTAGGTTTGGAAAACCATGTGAACTGGTATTCTATTCCTAATTCATCCTGCAGGAGTTGGCCGCCCACGCCTCAGGCATGTGGATTACCTAACACTTCTTTTATTGCTAATTTACCCACATTCTTATTCAGTTTCCTATTGGAAATTTGTTTACCCCTGTCTACCTCTAACTTTGGTATGTTTGTATAGCTTATGGGACTTAACTAGGGGGTCATAAGTCCCTAAACTTACAAACTGCTTATAAACTAATACTAAGGACGGCACGAATATCCATGCGCCGGCCGCGGTGGCCGAGGAGACTGAGGCGCTCCAGTCACGGTCTGCACGGCCACTACGGTCGGGGCTTCGAATCCCCCCTCGGGCATGGATATTTGTGCCGTCCTAGTTCGTAAGTAGTTCATAAGTAGTTTGTAAGTTTAGCGACTAATGACCCCGTAGTTAAGTCCCATAAGCTGTACAAACATTTGAATATCCATGCCCGAGGGGGATCCGAACCGCCGACCGTAGTGGCCATGCAGACCATGATTGGAGCGCCATAGTCCCCTCGGCCACCGCGGCCGGCCCTTTGGTATGAACCGATTTCTAAAATACTAGATGTATATGTATCTTATTATGATTTTTCCTAACAATGATTTCCCATTGTTGTTGTTGTGGTCTTCAGTCCGCAGACTGGTTTGAAGCAGTTCTCCATGCTATCCTGTCACGTGCAAGCCTCTTCATCTGAGAATACGTACGGCAATCTAAGTCCTTTTGAATCTGCTTGGTGTATTCGTCTCTCTGTCCCCTCTACGACTTTTACCCCACACATTTCCTTCTAATGCTAAGTTGATATCTCAGAATGTGTCCCACCAAACTATCCCTTCTCTTAGTCAGGAATATCAGAATATCCTTTCCTCCCCATTTCTGTTGAGCACCCCCTCATTAGTGACCCATCTAATCTTATCATTCGTATACAGCATATCATTTTGAAAGCTCGTATCATCTTTAACGAGAAATAGTAAAAGTCCATCCCCTTGTCGTACTTCAGTTTTCTTATCTCGAAACATTTCTGAGATCTCACCTCTAAATTTGACCTTGGAATGGGTGCTGATCAAGGTTTCTAGAATGAGTCTGCAGGTTTCTTGTCTAGTCGTAGTTCCTCGATGATTTTGTTAAGAGTGTCTCTGTCAACGGAGTCGTAGGCCTTCTTGAAATCAACAGTGGTGATGACCACTTTGCGATTTCTCATCTTTAAATATGCCAGTGCTATTTTAAGATTGAGGATCTGTTCAGTACAGGATCGAGTCTTTCTGATATTCTCCCAGTTGATTATCCAGTTGATTTTCTGCCCTCGTTAGTGACGCCTTGGAGAGAATCTTGTATGTTACTGAAACAAGAGAAATTCTATGGTAGTTGTTAAGATCAGTACAATCTCCCTTTTCGTGAATCGGATGAATCAGAGCTGTGTTCCAATCTGATGGTAAGGTCCCTGTTTCCCAGAAGTCGTGGATGATCTCGGTGAGCTTGCCCACAGCATTGCTTCCAGCACATTTCCAGAGTTCAGCAGCGATAGGGTCCTCTGCAGCTGCCTCATTATCCTTTAGAAGTTGAATGAGTTGTGTAATTTCTTCCAATGAAGGAGGCAGCAGTCTGGATTTGGTGTGGTCTGTTTGTAGTCAAAGACTTCCATGGGTGGAACACAGTTGAGTAGCTTTTTAGAGTATTGCTCTAAGAGGTGGCATTGTTGTTGTTAAAAACCAATTTGCCCTGCGAGTCTCTGGAGGCTTGGCAGATTGTATTTTCTCAGAGTCTGCTTGAAGGTTCTGTAGAAATCTCTGGAGTTATTCTTAGCAAAGTTCCCTTCGAGTAGGGTTAGTTGGTTTTGAGTGAAGGCCCGTTTGGTTCCACAAATTATCCTAGCTGTAAGCCTTGTTTGTTCCAAAAAGTTGTTCCAATCTTTCTTCGTTTTCTTACAATTCCACTTCTCCCAGAGTGTCTGTCTTTTGGGTATTGCATTGTCACAGCCTTCATTCCATCACGGAGACTTCCTTCATCTAGTAAGGGTCGTGAGTTCATTGGCTGTCTTCACAAGGGCCTCCTTCAGTTGGTCCCAGCTGTTGAAAACTGTACTGTTCAGTCTCTGGCTTACTTCTTGTCAGTCCTTAAGTCGCTCTATGTCAAATCTAACCATTTTGGGGGTTTTGTATACTCTAGTGTTTCTAGGCTGGAGTCTCATTTCGATCTTTGAGAGGTATTGGTCTTAGTCCAGATTGGCACTTCTTAATACCTTAACATTTTGCATTTCCTTTTGAGACTTTCTTGAAATGGCTACTTGATCTATCTGAAATTCACCCCAGTTGGTGTTACATGAAACTCAAGAATTCTGTTTCCTTGGGAGGTGTCTGAAAGCGGTAGACTTCATGAGCCACCAAAACGTCCCACACAGATCTACCAATCGTTCTCCAGTGCGGTTGGTTCTCAGATGTACTGGATAGTTGCCCACTATATTTCTGTTTTTCTTTCTCCCTTCGCAACTGGGCATTGAAGTCACCAATAACTATGACAGTGTGTATCTCTGGAATTTTAGAGAGAATATCTTCTAAGTCTTTCCAGAATTTGTCCGTTCTATCTGGATTGCGTTTGTTGTCCTGGTTGGTTGGGGCATGTACATTGACTACACTGTAGCCCTTGATAGCACATTTAAGGGAGATGATGAATATATGACTGTGACTGCTTGGGGAGATGAAGTCAATTACGGAATCCAGTACCTTGTGACTGATTATAAATACTGTACCTAAGTAGTGATCCTTTGAGGATTCTATATCCCTGGGCCTCAAAGACACGATCATCTGTGAAACTGGTTTCCTGTACTGCTGACAGTAGACTACTATGTTGTGTTGTGTTAATGTATCAGTAAGATGTTTCAATTTACCCACTTTGAGCAGTGAATTAGCATTAAATGTTGCAAAGAAGCTTTGCCATCTTGGTCTGAGTTTATGACTAATTATTTCAGGATGTTACGACTGATCCTCATTCCATGTGGTGCAGACTCCCCAGAATCCGAAGGTCCGCTAACGTCAACTTGGGTGACGGTGGATTGGTTACCACCTGGGGTAGTGCATTCAGCGAAATTTTCCTCCATGCTCAGTTGAAGATTATTATTCCTGGGACAGTGGCTTGCAACTGTCCAAGATACTACCCAAGTTGTTGGCTTGAGATAATTAATATTCGGGGTTGTCAGCCCTAGACAGGTTGCCTTCATTATGGCTAAGGAGCCCTGTGCACCCCACTCTTGACTTATGACAAGGGGTGGTAGGAAAAAAGGACAAGGCAAGGACAGGTGAATGAGGACACATAGGCCATTGTGGGACACACTTTGTATGACTCCTCCCTGTTCGGCTTGGGTGACCCTTCTAGTAGTTAAACTACCGCAGGCATAGTCCTCCGAATCCAGAGAAACTTTCTTGCCCGCACAGACAGTGCTTCATTAAGGTGGTGTCCCTGGAGGAGGACCTACCACCTTCATTGTTTCATTATCTAATGTAATTCCTTCAGATATGCCTAATTTCCTTACACAAAATTCCATTAGTCTTGTTTTACCCTTGTTAATGTTCATCTTATACCCTTCTTTCAAGTCACTGTTCATTTCATTCAACTGCTATTCCATGTCCTTTGCTTTCTCTGACAAAATTACAGTGTCATTGGCAAACAGAAAAGTTTACATTTCTTCACCCTGAACTTTGACTCCTTCCCCAAATTTCTCCTTGTATTCCTTCACAGCTTGCTCAATGTACAAACCGAATAACATTGGGAAAGGGTACAATCCTTACTACCTTCCTAACAACAGCGTCCCTTTCATTTCCTTTTACTCTAATAACTGCTGTCTGGTTTTTGTAAAAGTTGAATATAACTATGTTCCCTAGAAACGTAGGTTTGTCTGTTCTTGATCTATCTTCTAAGCTAAGTCGTATTGTTAGTATTGTGTCAGATGTTCGAACACTTCCCATAAATCCAAACTAGTCTTCCCCAAGGTCGTTTCCACCATTTTATCCATTCGCATGTAAATGATTCGAATTAGTATTTTACAACCATGACTTAAACTGATAGTTCTTTAATTTTCACATTTGTTGAAAGATGCTTTTTTGGAATTGGAATTATTGTATTTTTCTTGAAGTCTGTGGTTATTTCCCCTGTCACATACATCTTGCACAAAAGGTGGATCAATTTCTTCATGAGTGGATATCAGCAGTTCAGAGGGAATATCATCTACTAAGATCTTTTAGTGCTCTCTCAAATTCTTCTTGCAGTATTGTGTCTCTTATCTCATCTTTTCTACTTCCCCTGTACTAAATGATAACTTTAATTTGTCCATAAATTGGTTTGAAGCTCTATTAGCCTATTTGGCAACAAAAAAGAAATAAATAGTGGTGGCTGGTTATTTTAATGTAGACTTTGTTGAAACCTTTCCCAGTAATAAATATTGCTATCATTATCATAGTTACTCAACTTAAATCATACTGTTAACTTTCCGATTAGGTTAGCAGTCATTGATAATATCTTCATCTAATTAGCACAAGCACCAACAATAAGTAGCCTTTAAGAGTTTAAGAGGGTAGATAGTAAGTCAAAAAATGATTGTTTTAGATAACTGCCCAAAGACATGAATTGGATGATGTTTACAGTGTTTATAGCATGAATGAGAAATGCAACACTTTCATAAATAATCTCCTTAACTTATCTGAGAACTAATTTCCCCCTAACCTAATCCAGTTTAGCCCATAGTCTTTAAAGAAACCATCGATTACTCAAGGAAAAAAGGTTTCATGTTAGACAAAATGGAAACTTTATCTACCAATCAGAAACAGTTCAGATGTAAATTCTTTAGATCATTACAATGCCGCAGAATACTAAAAGTGGTAATAGCAACTTCAAAGCAAATACATTATTAGAATAGGATGGTCACATCAGGTAACAAAATAAAGGTAACATAGGATATAGCAAAGGAGGAAACTGGTAGAACCAGAGATGAAGATGATCAGGTAACATTAAGAATAGATGACTCATAGGCAACAGATGTGTGCAGTGTTACTAAAATGTTTAATGAGCATTTCATAACTATTACCGTAAAGATAGGGTTACCGGCATCATTAATTGCAACAAAGGAAAATCTCATCTCTGTCACTACAAATAACTACAGTAATATGACACCCACAACACCAATGGAAGTAATTTCCACTATGAAAATCTAAAAATCAAAAATTCCAGTTGCTATGACAATATATCAACAAATTTGATTAAACAGTGTGTCTCTTGGTTTAGTGTATTTTAAGTTTCTTGTGTAGCCAGATGAATCTTTCCTGAATAATTGAAATATGCCGACGTTAAGCCATTTTATGAGAAAAGAGATATAGAAATTCCATCGAACTTCCATCTAATTCCAATTTTGCCTGCATTCTCAAAAATTTTAGAAAAGGAAACGTCATCTTATCAAACATCTGATCACTAATAAAATATTATCCATGTCACAATTCGGATTTAGAATTGGTTCTGATATTGAGAAGACTACATATACAGTGAGGAAGTACTTAATTCATTCAACAATAAATTACAGTCCACAGGTATTTTTGATGATATGTCAAAGGCATTTGACTCTGTAAATCACAACATGCCTTTGAGCAAATTAGAATATTGTGGTGTAGTAGGAAATGCTGCAGAATAGTTCAAATAATGTATCTCTAACAGGAAACAAAGGGTATCAATAGTTAAGAGACATGTACTGAACTATGAGACCTCATCTAATTAGGAACTAATAACATGTGACGTCCCCCAGGTTTCCATCTTAGGGCCCCTGATTTTTCTTGTATACATCATTGACCTTTTATCAGCAACATTACCAGAAGGTAAGTTTGCTTTATTTGTAGATGACACAAACATTGCAGTAAACAAGAAATCAAGTGTATCTTATAAAGGTCGGTTCATGAAGTTTTCATGGAGATTAACAAATGGTTAAACACACTACGTGCAGTTTTGGACTTGTAAAAGGTTTCCTGCCAGTATAAGGCTAAAGTAAGATGACATAGGGATAGAAGATGTTGACAGTCCAAATTCCTGGGTTTATAACTCGATAGTATATTTAACTGGGAGAAACATAACACATAACTAGTGAAGTGCCTAGACTAGTGCCTATTTGCATGGCAAATGTGGTCAGACACAGGAGATATAAAAATATAAAAAGATAGCGTATTATGATTACTTTTGCTCCACACTGCCATACAGAATTATTTTCTATGATAATTCATCAGGTAAAGTTAAAGTTTTCAGAGCCCAAAAACGTGTGCCATGAATAATTTGTGGTGTCAACTCAAGAACATTCAGTTATTAGAGGAACTGAGGATACTAACGTCTGCTTCCCAATACATTATTCTTTATTGAAATTTGTCATTAAAAATATAACTTTTTCAAATCAATATCTCAGTTCATTGGGTCAATACTAGCAACAATAATAACTTTCATACAGATTTAAAGTCACTTACTTTGACTCAGAAAGGTGTCCACTTATTTAGCAACGAACATTTTCAATAACATGCCTGGCCATAAGTAATGGATTTTTTGCTGGGCAACTCCTTCTACTCCACTCATGAATTTCTTAGCAGAAGCGATTGATGTATGTTTTGTATATAATATTACCAAATGTTAATACATTGTTCAGTCTGACTTCAGTACGAATCTTGTGCAGTAAAGTGATCATTGTAAAAAAAAAACCTTAGAAATATCATATGCACCTTGTATATTCAACATTTAGTAAATAGTAATAAATTTTTCTAGTCCCCTCAAAATTCCAACAACAACAGTAATAACATTTGAGTAATTTATAATGTATACATTTTTAATTTTTAGTTTTTTCCTGACTGATTACATATCCACAAGGAAGATTACATTTGTGGATCTGTGAAAGGTACATTAACACATATGAACTCATTTTGTAAGTATTTATTATGTGTCTTTTTTTTCTAACATGTTCTACATCCAAGAGGTTCTCAACAAATTTAGATCAACTGGAACAAAAAGTACATCTAATCTAATGTAGCGACATGCCCCAGCTTAATACAGTAGGAATTTATATTCTTTATTTATAAAAATCGATGTTTGTATTTATTTTATATTGGAGTGTTTATCAGGTAAACAATTTTGTTTTCCACTTTATGTCTTAAAATATTCAAATGATAAAAATAATAATGATATTTCTATGATACTATATAAGAAAATAATATCTCTGTGGTCTGTAGTCATACCAAAAAAAGTAACTTTACTAATTTTATAATCTGTGCATGTGTGTGTCATGGTATCTTTATATATAAAACAGAGTGACCGTGTGTTTGTTTGTGTATACCAATTGCATACAAATTCATAGTTTTCGTCCAGTCTTTATGAAATTATGCACATGTAAGCTTCAATCCATGAGTATGGTCGCTAAAAGTGAAACGATAATGTACAACACACAGTTCACGAAATATGATGTCATCAAATGTGATGCGTGAAAAACTCCTGCATCCAGCGACAATGCTGCACATTTCCACCTAAACCACTGGACTGATTTCTACCAAAATTGGAACAAATTTTTCTTACAATGAGCTAACAACTGCTGTAGGGTAAGAACTGCATATGACACGAAGTTTAGGAGATAATGTCATAAACAATAGAAGTTGCAAGAAACTACCACATAATGTGATGAGACTTTATAAACACACTATATGAGAATGACAGTACTAAGTGACTGGCAATAAACTTTAAACAAAATTTCAAACCTTCATTAAACTTATTCTCGCAGACAAACACATCAAAATTATTAAAGGGGGAAAAAGTCTCACTTATTACTTTTTGACTCTTCATGTTCCAACACTACAGCATTCGGCATGACATTAAAATTTATAATTTCTACGCTACAAATTGTACTTGCAGGAAATTTTACAGACAGTATATAAACATACAGCTGAATGTACTTTCGAAATTGTAACTCAGTATCAGATATAAGTACATAAACAGTAACATTCATGGAAAACCACCCCATCATGCATCAGGTTTTTATTTATTACTTCTTTACTACAAACTGTATGAGCAACGGATTTTACTGACATACAGCACTTATAAAAATGAACATATGACTGCAAAATTATACAATTGTGCAACATATAATTCAATAAATATGAGATCAAATACACTGTGATGGGTAAAAACCTGTAACATCATGAGTCACATTTTTATACAATACTTATTTACTACCACACCACAATACTTATTTACTCCTGTATTCCAATGTGCTGAAGGAAATTCCTGAAAGCAGACAGTGGGGTTGAAAACTTTAGACTGTGAAGTGCACATGGCTCTAGGCGAAATCAGTAGACTTTTATAGAGCTACAAGGGAAGGAAGAGAATGAAACAGTGTACATCCAACGAATACCCATTGTTAAGGATGGATCTATCTTTTAACTTCAATAGACTACAGTTTCCAGTAAGACGTGCATTTTATATTATGATTAATAAATCACAAGGCAATCAATTCAAAACTGTGGAATTGATTTGACATATCAATGTTTTTCACATGTACAACTTTGTCACACTTGGTCAGGGGTCAGCTCACTAAAGAAATTATTCATATTAGACACTGGATAAGTGTCCATGTCCACCACAGTTGTTACAATTTAGATATTTTATTTTATATTTGTTAAAATAAACATGAAAGGCAATACTTATGAATCTTGCAATTACATTTACTGGATGGAGACAATTTAATTCAAATGTTATATTCTACAGTGCATTTATGTTGCTAGTTTTGTCTCTAGATTTATTATATTTGAAACTGTAATATGCCTGAATTCTCTTAGAAGTATCTCTTTTCAAAAGTTGCTTTAAGTTCATCAGACATAGCCTTGGAAGTTCCAGAAGACAACACCTGTGCTTTTACCTTTTTATCCATCGTTCTCATTATTGTTTTGCCTTACTCTCCATTGGCTACCATTTCTTCTTCTTTTCTTCTATTTCCAAATTTTGTTTCTTTCAGTTCTATCTACAATATGACAGTGATCTTTATTAAATAATATTCAAATCTCAATATCCCACAGGTTGAATGTACTGCTGTCTTCAAGCACTTATATATGACGATATACTTCGCTTTCCTCAAACATCTTGGAGTTTTCTTTCATTTTTTTAAATTGCTTAGAACTTTTGCTCTTCCTATTTTTTGTCTGGACCCATAACCTGTAGTGATTTTTTATGTTCAACGTTCTTGGAAAACTAGCTGAAAACCCAGCATTGTCTGGATATTTATTTATGTGTTCTAGCATTGAGTTAGTACTTCTTCTATCCCTTCTCTCTCTTTCTTTATGTCCATCTCCTTTTTTTCTAAAAACATTTTATTGGAGAATATTTAATAAATAAAGCTGTCTTGCATAATGTACGAAATAATAAGTGCTTTATCCAAACAAACAAAGGTAATCATTTAGATACAAACTATATGTAACATTCATACATTCATTTAATTCAAAACTTGATTGTACACACTACTTCTGGTTGCTTGTCCAGGAGTTAATATGAATAAATTCTTTGGTGACCCACCCTTGACCAAACCTAATGCAGTGAGTGCTCAGCTAAGATCTACTCTCTTCTGCAAGAAGGAAGTCAGTACCAAGACTAAGTTAGCAGTGCACCGCTATATATTTCGACCAACTTTGTTGTATGGGAGTGAAAGTTGGGTGGATACAGGTTACCTTATTCACAAGGTAGAGGTTATAGACATGAAAGTAGCAAATATGATTGCAGGTACTAATAGATGGCAACAATGGCAGGAGGGTGTCCATAATGAGGATATCAAAGAAAAACTGGGAATGAACACCATAGATGAAGCGCTTAGAGTGAACAGACTGAGATGGTGGGGTCATGTTACACGCATGGGAGAAGCAAGGTTACCTAAGAGACTCATGAGCTCAGCAGCAGAGGGTAAGAAAAGTCAAGGTAGACCAAGAAGAAAGTACTTAGATTCAGTGCAGAATGATTTTGAAGTAAAAGGCATAACATCAGACGAGACATCAATGTTAGCATTGAATAGGGGATCATGGAGGAATTTCATTAGAGGTACTAGGCTCCAGACTGAACGCTGAATGGCATAATCAGTCTCTAATGAAGAAGAAGATGATAATGATAGAAAATGCAAGTCTTACTGGAAACTGCAGTATTTCGAAGTTAAAATGTAAATCTTTGTAGCAACCGCTACAATCGTTTACAGCAGTCAAGGCACACGCTTTTCGTGCCAACCACAGAAGTTAATCACCGCAGCAGCATTGGGTCCTGAGGGAAGATAGAGAATGTGCACGTAACCTTAGATTATATACTCCATGCTATGATCCGTTGATATTAATATGTATGATGTAGTTGTTGATTCTTCTGCTTGGCAACCAGCTTTTCCTGAGAACGAACTCCATAGATTTATTTAATTGACTGTGTTCGGTATTCGAGATGTTTAACTACGAATCCTGACATTGGTGACGCCCGACTGAATTACAAGTATAAATCTCAAACATGGAAACACCGAATGTCTCGCAACTAGTGGTACGCCTATCTCCTTGTTTGGCCAAGTACCCCAATGCTCTGGTTCGCACAAGTAGAAGCGAGTTTTATGTACGCCAGAATAACTGCAGAATCGACAAAATTCGCAATGGTGGTGAGTTAGCTGGACCAGCAATATGCGACTGAAGTAATGGACATTATAACGAAACCACCAACAGAAAACTCCTATGAGTGACTAAAGTCTGAACTGATATGACATTTAGCTGCATCTCAAGTTGACAGGATCAGTCAAATATTGACTCAAGAGGACATTGGCGACAGAAAGGAGTCACAGTATTTATCTTATTTGTTGGAGAGACAGTTGCATTCTCTTCCTTTCCAATTGTTTTCGCCTGCAGCCATGTGCACTTCACTGTCAGCTTTCTGGAATTTCCTTGAGCTGACTGTAATACAGGAGTGTCATAGCAGTAAATAATAAATGTGTTAAAACATGGTACGTGATCTGACAGGTTTTTCACATTGCAGTATATATTATCTCGTATTTATTGAATCATTTATTGCACAACTGTATAATTTTGCAGTTATATATTCATTTGTATAAGTACTGCACATCAGTCAAATTTGTTGCGAATACGGTTAGTAGTAAAGAAGTAATAGACTAAAATCTGGTACATGATGGGTTGGTTCTCCATGAACATTACTGTTTATGCCGTCATATCTCACGAACTACATATTGTACTGCAAACAAGTTAGAAGGTACATTAAGCAGTAAGTGTGTATATCTTTAAAATTTCCTGCGAGTATGGTTGTAGTGCAGAAATTATAAATCGTAACGTCATACTAAATGCTGTCGTTTTACTCCACGAACAGCGAAAAAGTAATAAGCGAGTAACATTTTTCCTTTCATCTTTTGGTGTGGTTGCTGACAAAAAGTTTAATAAAGGTTTGAAATTATGTTTAAAGTTTGTTACAAGTCTCTAAGTACTCTCATTCTAATATAGTGCATTTATAAAGTCTCATCGCATTATACGGCAGTTTCTTGCAACTCCTATTGTTTATGAGGTTATCTATCCTGAACAATGTGCCATATTTGGTACTCACCCCCACACCAACTGTTATTACATGATAAGAAATATGTGTATGCAATTTTGTTTTAAATCGGTCTATGGTTTATCAGGAAATGTGCTACTTTGTCATGTGTTTCAACAGTTTAAGATTTCATGTCTCTGGAACTATGCATTCTACGTGATCCACACACTTACAGTGGCCGTCCTCTTGGTTTGAAGGTCAAGTGTGAACATTTTATAAAGATTGGAATAAAACTGTAGATTTGTATGCAACATATACATACAAATGTAAGGACACTTTTCTTTTATATAAAGACACTAGCTGAAAACCCAGTGTTGCCTGGATATTTATTTATTCAATCCTTAAGTTAGTACTACTTCTACTCCTTTTCTCGCAGTCCATCTCCTTTTTTCTGAGAACATATTATATTTGTCAGAGCATTTGCAAGAACTATGGCTGTCTTTCATAATATGCAAAATTTCAAATATGTTATCGAAACAAAGAAAGATTGTAATAAAAATATAAATGATATGTAACATTCATATGTTCATTTATTCACAACTTCACTTTAAACAATATAACCACCCACTCATCACCATCTGCAATTACTGACATCAGCAGTGTTCTGAGAACGTGCAAAGCTCACTGCTGACATCAGTAAGCACAGATGGTGGTGGGTAGTGGTAATTAATCGGTTAAGGCTGCTCGACCAGATTTTGTAAAAAAATATGGGTATAAAAGGCATGCTACTGGCTCTTTTAGATTATAGTTTTTATGGAATGAGCAGTTCTCCTATATTCAGCAACTAATACATATGCCGTGTAAAAGCACTAGCAGTTATTTAATAATACATTTAACTTATTTGTATATTCTATTTGTAGAAATGTTGGACAGATGAAGCTCTAGATCTGAAGCTCTAGAAACTTTGGACACCAGTGATTCATTTCCATCGAGCTTTGATGTGTGTTGAATGCTAGAATGGGATTCAGATGAATCTATTAATTCTTATTCAGATGAGGAATCTAATAGAGTAATAGAACTATATCAAATTCACAAATCAAAGAACGGCTGAAACATCTAACTCAAACTTGCACAAGAGATCTAGCATGTGTTAATCCCTTATCAATAAGAACTTAATCGTGACCTAATGTGTTTTGTTTGAATTAACATTGCCTAAATGTATTTTTAATTTGTGCATTTGTAAGGTTACTGGACACACACTGTCTGATACATATCGCAATGAATATAGTTTCCAATGGTCTTTTGACTGGAAATTAAAAGAATTTATTAGATATGATTATTTTATGCAGTATTTAACTATAATACCTGATTATCTTGTATGTAATGGTCATAGCCAAATCGATACAAGTTTGCAATTACAGAAATAATTATAGTCAATTGCATGTATCATGTATGCAACATTGGTAAATTACACGTTTTTATAATTTGCATACAAATAATATTTATAAACTGCAATTATTATGAGCACTGTGCACTGAATGTTACATAAATGAAATTGTGAATAAGTAAGAATTGCAAGAATTAGCTAATATACATGCTTATGGAGGTACCAGACCTTATATTTATTCAACTTATTCTCCAAGCCAGGATCATTATGCTTTTCAAATGATGGAAATTGGATGTAGCAGCATTAAATATAAGTTTGAAGCAAAACCATTGATGAGTTCAATTTTTTAATGTATGTTTAAATGCAACATTGGAAGAAAGAAAACATACAAAATTTGTTGACAAATATATTTATCATTATGATATACAATTACAAATTAAAATACATTTTTTAAATATTTTAGGTCACTGAAAGAATAACAAGAAGATATATATCACTTAAGACCTACTCAATGAAAAGTTCACGATTTATTTGGATCGAAAGCCATGCATAATGATAAACGTAATACTGCTGTTTCACTTTCAGACTATTCTGATACTGAAGAATTAGTGAACAAGAACTGCTTAAAATCCAAAACAAAGATCTAGAAGCTTTTGAAGAAGATACCAGTACAATTCCATCACTTAAGAAATGGGGTAGCAAAAGAAAAATTGAAATATTGACACTGTAGATTCAGTACCATATTTAGAAATTATAACTCTGCTTATTAAAATAGTTAAATTATATCACTCTGTACAATAATGTATAGATTCGTTACATCACTATATAAACACTTTATCAAAAAATCAACAGGCATCTCTATTCAAAATTATGAATTGCATACAGGAAAAATGGAACCGTTCAAAAAGCCAGAACATTTCGTTAATTTCAGCAATATGTTGAAGTTCAAAAGCAATTGGACACATAACATCTTCTGGGAAAATCAATATGAAAAAATCTCTATGTTACCGTATGATACCATTCGTGTCGGACCTGGCATTGTGTGGTTCAATAGTGATACATGTTGCCTGTGAGGTTAGTTAGAAACGAAATAGCAAGCCCAGGAATCAAATAGGACAGTGTCTCAGTGATACAGTGATTAAAAGAAGTGATAGATTTCATTAATTAAGCGATTCGTTTAGATGTTTTCCAGACAGTTGTATAAACAATAGTTTTGTCATTGCACATTATTGCAAGAACTAGATAGACGAATTTTAGACACTCATGTAAATGAAAATAAATAGCATTGTATATATGTTAGGCTCATAAACAAGTTGTGTGGTGCAGTTAATTGTGTTAATTAATGTACTAGTCGAGATTTAAATATTATGATTCATTGTATATATGGACTGATGTGAGATTTTAAACCTAGTTTCAAAATTGCCAATATATTTGAAAGTTCAATATATGTTACGAACATGTATGTTGTACTCATTAACAAATTAATTGACATTACTCTTTGTGATGAAACAAAAAGTACCGCAATTTCATCTTAAAAAGATAGGTGCTAGCTAAAATTATTGTATGTATAGTTTTCATTTTATATTGTGATTATTTTTATGTACATGAAATGATTTACTATTGTGTTCGTTAATTGTAAATTAGTATATTCAATTGTTATGAACAATGCATAATGTAATGTCATTAATGTCAATGTTATATATTTGCCTCACCGCATTGGGTGAGGGAGTTCGAGTTTTGGCGTTTGTCAAATGCTTTGGAACCTTTTACAATGGAAGTACTGTCAGCTAAGTTCTGTTGCATTGTGTACATTATGAACTTGTAATGTTTTGGTTGAGAAGCAGTTTGATTGGAAATTAAAGAAGAAGTGGAAAAATTGTACCTACGAGTATTTAATTCTGCCACGATGCCCAAGGAGAATAATTTTGCAGGGAGGAGAACCCCCATACATCGTAACGTTGAAAAGATGAGTATCGGTTGGAAGTGGTAGAATGAATGAACTGCAATTACTTAAAAATCATGTAAACATTATACTCTTCATTGAAAAGGAGGAAGTAATAGCAAACACATATACTTTATTCACAACTGCAAACAACGTAACAAATCATGTATATTCATTTTCGACACAGAATCGCTTTTATTTCTTATTTTTATTTTTTTGGGGGGGGGGCGAATGTATAAGAGACACTTGACCTTATGACACTGATGGAAAATTCAGTCTCTCAAGTACATCATTGCAAACCCAAGATGGTTACGTTTCTTCATTGCGGTTTGATAAATCGAAAAATGTATTTATGATTTGTAAGTTTCACAATGCTCCAAAAATCAAACAATCACCTTGCAATGTTTGTTACAAAGGAAAATTCAGAGGTATGTGAATTTAGAGAATACCAAATCGAAAGTGATTCAAGGAGTCAAGAATTTGATGAGCAGTACACAAATTTATCTGGACACTTTAGATTCAAAACTAATTACAAAAAGAATCACACATTTTCAGAACTACTTAATATTGTAGGAAATCATATTAGGGTTGCAATTAACAAGATTCAAAACAAAGTATTTTGGAGAAATAATATTTATTTTCTTTAAGTGAAAACATTTTTTCAAATGTTATAAAACATGTTCAAATCATATTAAATGATTTTTCTTTATGGCTATTTTTAATTATATTTTCAACCATATGCACAACAATTTGATTCATATCATTTCAGTGAAAAAGAATCTTTAGATATAATTAAACATTTAGTATAGTATCCCTTTGGAGATGACTGGGATATTATTTATGATTTTGTATGAACTTTGGACAATGTTTAAACAAAAGAAATGGCAAACGGAATTGTATTCAGTTAAAAGATCCACCTAATCTACGTCTGCACATTTAATAGTAAGTGCTATGGTTGATACTAAATGGGGTAATAAAAGTAATAAAAATATATTTGGATTGATGGAATGTCCTAATAAACTTTTGAGTTGTATGGATGATCCTAATTTGATCCAGGATGATTTGAACAATTAAAATCTATTTTACTCTGGATAAAAGTCCTATATTTGTATGTTGTAATATGGAATAGTTGAAAGGAGATTTATGGGAACAAAGGATTTGTAAATATTATTGGACTACATGGGATATGAAATTGAAGAAAACAATAATCAAGTCCATTGTCTTTGTACAATTTGTTTATTGAACATTAAATATTATGAAGTAATATATGTTTTTTACCTTAAATCTTCATCATCGCTATTAGGTAAGATAGTTCATCTACTATGATCATGGTAAAAACTTATTTTCTTTTTATTTTCAATTACATACATTGAAATTAGCAGAAATATTTGCAGAAGATCCAGGCAATATGTCAGTATTGTGCATTACATTAAAGTCAAAACAGATACCAATAAAGTCATCTACAAACGATTTAGTAGAAGTCATCCAAATTTCATCATAGTGACTTAATGTATGTGTTTGAGAATTATATCTTCATAATTCTTTTCTATAGTAAACCAGTTGTCAATTGAACTAGCATTCACAAATGAACTTAGTTTTGTAGGAGTATTATTTGGCACGAGATTAACACCTAAACTGAAACTAGGTATTTTAGGAGATGGAAGTATTAATTTAATTTATATATTTTGACCTTTCTCAGTACACTGATCATAGACAAATAATATTATAGTATTAGATACAAATCTTAATTTATAATTTTCATCCACTATTACAAAACCATTTAGACCTATATTATTCATTACAGTTGAAAGAGCTCGCCTATTTGTAGACCCCAACTTATATGTATCATCTGATACACCAATACCATCAGCACAGTAAACCTACCTGTGGTTTATAATTCCATGAAAATATTTCTGAATTGTCAACTACATATACCTTGCGAATATATTTATATACCTTGAGAATATATATTATCCAATAAAATTATTCCTCTTGTTTCATTTGCAATACTCCAAATATTTTTCTTTACTGAACCAGTAGTATCAAATGGTATAATCTATGATTCATAATTAGGACAATTATGTACTACTGTTGTACAAGAAGGATAACCTTTATATCCATCTCTCCACATAATTTTAGTTATTTCTTTTTTCCTTTAATACTAGAAATTACTATTGGATCAGCAGATGCACTATTTACTTAAACTACGTTATGAGCAACAGCTAAATTTCCGGCTTTATTGTAAATAATAAACGCTACCTGTGTTATAGGTCCTGATCCAGTTAATGTACTACTTGTGGAAAATGAAGCTGCTAATCCAAGATGTATTAAATCAATAGAAATAGATTTAACATAACAAAAATCTGGTAGACTATGAAACTGAGCCTTAACATTACCTTCAACATCTTTAATATCTTGCGAAATATGTCTGTAGCCCCACACTTGAAAGAGATGAGTATCAATGAAATGTATGTCACCATTTTTAATAGCATATACAATTTTCCACCCAAAAAAATTGATGATTGATTGACACTATTAGCACTACCACCAGTTCCACTATTATTCATTCCACTACAACGAATTCGTGGAAGACGTTCTTCTTGTTCGACCAGCTCAATTTCGTTATCTCGAATATCTTCACATGCTTGTTTATATTCTACAGGACAAGGTCGAGAATCTTCTTCAGCATTCCGTTTTATTGTAAAATGTTTATCTGTTTCCTCAATACGTGGAGTTTTTAAATCACCAATGTCATATGCTACTTTGACAATATCTCATGGTTCCCTCAGTTCATCATCTAAATAATGAAATAGATCAACCACAGCATACAGTACTTCATCTGCAATAAAATTTTCAATAGCAATACCAGCAGTAGTACCAGAACAAGATGTAGCAACTCTTGCAACATTAATTCTTCTTATGTGGCCCAAGATAACAAGCTTGTTGCACCTATCTTTTTGTCTTTCCATGTTTTCTACTTATACATTATATATCCATCCTTACAGCAGTACAACTGAACACCTATCTCACATTGCGTGCCTTTTGTACCCATATATGTTTACAGTATCTGGCTGGGTAGCCTTGACTTGTTATAGTCACCTACCCTCCTCCATCTGCACTTACTGATGTCAGTGGTATTTGAAAACGTGCAAAGTGCTCTGTTGAAGAGGACAATATTAAAATGTAACCACTGGAGATACTTTGAAATAAGGGTAGTGCCTCTTGCCTGAATTAGACTAATTTTTACAATTACAAATCACAGTAATCTAACATATACACTGTTCCTACAGCTTGGCAATATGGAAATTTAATGTATTATTCTTCTTGAATTTCTTTACTTGCCTTCCACTGTGGAACTAATGGGGTCTTCAGAGCCTTACAGTTAGTATTATTGCCTTTTTCTATTATTTCCTTCACATTCTGTTCTTAAAGAAGAAACATTCCATTCTCTGCATTCAGTATTTGTATCCCTATTTGTATTTTCTGTCACAGACATTCCACAATTCTTCAATTTCTTAAGTATACTTATAATTTTCTCCAAGTATTTTCCTCTTATCATCCCCACATTAGCATATATAACCACATATCTTTCATAAGTTAAATACTTAAATATGCAATGACATGAATTCAGTTGAATTATTCCTTCTGATTTTAGGAAATCTGTCAGAGATTTATTCCATCTAGATGGAGATTGTTTAATTTCATACAGAGCTTTCTTTAAAACACAAATTTATGCAGCTTCCTTTATATCGTTCAGGTCTCTTCATAAAAATCTCTTCATCGAGTTTTCCATAGAGAAATGCTGTTGTTACAACCTCTGACAATGCTCTCAACGAATTTTCTTTGTCTGGACAGTTAATACAGACTTCACATGTAATGCTGTTTCGTACCTTAAAACTTCCTTTAAATTTTTTGTCACTAAGATGTTTCTTGTGTCTCCATAATATGCAGTTTATTCTTGAACTTTTTCTTCATTTTTGTGGTCTTAAATTTCATTTTCTTGTTAGTTAGTATCATTTGGAAGTTCACAAATAACTTGATTCTTCCACAAAGTATCTTTTGTAACTTTCTGTTCAAAGCCAATATCTCTTGACACGACAATATTACATCTATCAGTAACAAACAGTCTATAACCATTTGGTGCTTAACGAAAGAAACTGTATGGTTTACTTCTTTCATCCAGTTTCTTCAAGTGGCCTAAATTTTTGACAAGGACTCTTGATCCAAAAATTTAACGTCTTGACTGATCTAGTCTCTTTCCAAATAGTTTTGATGAAGCTGTGGAATGATACTTTGATTGATAGTCGGGCTCCTGTTAAAAATACAGCTGTGAACACTGTGTCTACCCACAAGTCTTTTTTCAGTTTGCTGTCAAATTTCATAGCTCTTGCATTGTTCATTATTATCAAATTTAATCTCTTTGCTTTCCCACTCAATTGAGAACTATGAAGAATATTATAATCCAGCATAATTCCTTTTGCTTGACACAATATGTTAAACTCATAACTGGTGTATGCACCGTCTTTACCACATCTTATTTTAGACACTGCCAGCATGAACTGATTTTTCACTTTTTAGCATGTATTTTCTTATAAACCATGCAGCTTGTGATTGTATCTTAAAAACTAGGTCACGTAGTACCTTTATCCATTAAATGTTGGGGTTCCATTCCTCCAGAGATATCAATATGTATTATTTCAAGTGGTCTTGTTGGTCTTCTTCTCACAAAAGAAAATGGCCTTCTTGTTGGATCAACTCTCACACGCAATTTTTTGCTGAACATAATCTACCATTAACTCCATTACACATTCTTTTGATGTTTGAAATACAACTTATACTTGGATTACCTAAGTTCCTATACCATTCTTGTTTTTCTTCTTGTGTCAGTGGTGATTGCATTCCTGATTTAATGTTCACATCATACAATACATTTTTATTTTTTATATTTTGAAAATGAGCCTTTTATCTTTTCCGATTTGAACATTATGTGTACTAAAACAACTAGACCATTATTTTCAGTTATACCATTCACAGACATTATATTTCTGCTCAGTTGAGGCAGACAGATAACACGACTGAGGACCTAATTATCACCTACAACGTTCTTTGTTGCAGATATTTTTATTGACTCACCCTGTATGCCATCTATTACAACACAATCATAGTTAATAATGATAAATCTGAAGCAGAGAATTAAAATTTGTGATGCAGCCGGGAATCGAACCCGGACCTCCATGCTTACTAGGCAGACGTCTTACTGTTAGACCACCACACCACTGACATTTAAGGTGCCTTGGAACAGTCTTAGTCTGATTCCTCCATGTTATAGATTTTAATTCAACTTCTGTGTTCCAAAGATAAATGCCACTATGCCAAGATTCTCCATGCAGCGGAATAGCATCTCAGCAATGGACGTATTGGAACAATCCTGTTAAGGTGGTATAAATATCAATTTAATACAAATAAACAGAACCTGAGATGGATTTTCATCTCGAATTTGTCATAGACAATAATGATAAATCTGAAGCATAGAATTAAAATTTGTGATGCAGCCGGTAATCGAACCCAGACCTCCATGCTTACTAGGTAGACGTCTTAACCGTTAGACCACCACACCGCTAACGTTTAAGGTGCTTCGGAAAATGTAAAATGTGTGTGAAAATTCCGTTTACATTGTGCCACTAGTGTAAAAGCATCATGCAGAATTTATTATATGAAATATTATTATATATGTGATTGTTCTTCTATAAATAATAGTAAGCAACGCTTCTCATTCTTCTTGTTGGTCAGGTTGAAATGTCTGAAAGGACATTTTCAAAGAATACATAATTTTAGTATAGACATCATTAGATTGTTTTATTAAATAAGATCTGAGAAATGGATAAGGCATGTATTATGTGTAAAAAGGTTACTAAATATGTTAAAATATATGTGTGTATGATTTTAATTATCAAATAACTGTTAATTCCCAAATGGAGATATGTCAGCAGAGCTTTTCGGTTGTCACCACCTGGTATTCCAGCATTATGCTGCCATTACTTGGCAAATTTAAATTTCCAATTCAATTAAATCAGGGTTGGGCTGTAATCAGTTTTTAGATAAATTAAATTTTTTCCAGTTCTTCTTAGGTGTCTCTGTGTATATGGGAGAAATATTTTACAAATTGTGGCAACATTTTTTACCATGTAAGTATGCCTATGACACAAAGAAGTACCATGAAATAACAATTGTGACTTTATTGAAATTCAGTGAGAAAAGACTATGATATTCCAATTAGTAATTTTGGCCTGTGAAACTTAATGATAAACTCAATGGACAACAAATCAGTTATTTTGTCGTGGGATTCTCACTTACTTATGATCAGTGTTTTTTAAAATTCAGATATGGACAGAATTATTTTTGTTGTTAATTTCCAAACAGTGTTGAACAGACTTTTTGTTCAAAAATACTCGCTACTTGATAAGTATGATGGTGCTGGAAAAAAAACTTTATCAGTAAATATTTTCTAATTAATTAGCCGGTCCAATGAGAAATTAAATAAAAATAATAATTACAGATGAATATTTAAGATCTATCAAATCACATTTACCAGCCAGTCACGAAAAAAGACAAACCCCAAAGTTATATATAGATTATATAATATCACTTACTTATGGAAAACCAAAAAAACGTATTAGAAGTCGAGTATTTTTATATATTTTTCAATCAAGTTTAACATAAGATAATAAAAATCATAACAACTTATTAGTTGCTGTTTTCTATGTGGTACGATTAAATAGAATGAATACAACGCTTATACAATCCTGAGTATGTTTAATCTGTATTTACGTACTTATATAACAGTCTAATGCATATGTAAAAGGTCACATCTGCAGTTGGGATGACAGTAGCACCCTTAACGTACAAATAGTCAACCATAGTGGCACTATCAATCCACAGTCTACACATACAAACACAGAAGTGACATAGGTATTCAACTGACAGCACTGTAAAATGTTGGCAGTTTCATTTTATTTAGTTGATTATGCAATAATTATAGATTAAGACTGGAAATTGCTATGAAGTTCTTCAGAATACGTATAATACTCATCTTTAGGTGGGTGTACTTCCATTGTGGTCTTGTTCCACTAAATTGAAATGTTTCGACAGTATTAAATAAATACATCTGTCAATGTTTCATTTTCCCTATATGAGATTAATTGTCCAAACAGCATGATGGCAAAAGAAACATGGAACAGTACAGTACTTGAGCTTGCATTGAACTGACCTGAAATAAAATGAAATGAACTGACTCAGCTCTCTTCTGCATATCTGTTTACAACTTAATAACAATGGTTGTAATGGCAGATTGTGACACATGATTCATCCATGCAATTACAATTAAATTTGTAGATCAGTACATCTGTTCATTTATAAAAATAAAGACATATACATTCTGATAATATTATAATATACAAAATTCTGTATTAATTAATTTTTCAATGTAAATACATAATAATTAGCATCATTAAAATTACTTTTCAGCTTTTGCCGAAAATTAAGTACAAAATGATTATGTATACAAAAACTTTTAAATAATTAAGAACGGTTTTTCTTGTATGGATTCAGCAGGTTGCGCTACAATACAATATTATCTTCATTCTGCATTAATTTAGTGTTGCTACATTATTGATGGGTGAACATTAGCTTTTTTAACAATGTTTATAATGAACATTCTTCAATTGTTTCCATTTTGAAAAGACTCCTGTTTTCTAATTGACATAGTTGAAATTAAGGTTTATTTAAACGAATTTTGATAATTTAAATAATATGAACATATTTTGGAATACAAAGTAAAATATTCTGCAATGTAACTGTTGTATGATGATCCAAGTTATTTTTGTCGATTTGTTTATTTTATGGTTGTATGTTTGGATCAGTTCTCTTTTTTGTTACATAGTATGTAAACAACTGCAAAAGTCTATATATACTATGTAGCATGTTACACTGGATTTTGGCTAAATCTAGTGTTTTATACTTCAGTAATTTAATAAATGATACAATCTGGTTGTTAATTACTCACAATGTTAGAAATTATGTGTGTAGCTAACTACACACAAAAGATCTGCTAGCATGTGCTATCATTGACATAAAGTGGAAAATTTCCCCCCCCAAAAAACATATTTATGGAATTGATTGTTTTAATTACTATGAATCCACATGGTATTTATAGCTTTCCCTTCATGTAATCTCAACATATTTGTTCTATCTGAAAATTAAAGATGTGAAGAATATTGAAAGTTGGTTGTATTTGATAAAATTTTTAAAATTGAGTTTGCAAATTGCTTCATCTTTTCTATGGTGCATTTTGACTAGAAAAGACATTGATTGGTCACCAGATCACCAGGTAGGTGCTAGATCAGAAATAAAATTAAAATAAAATAGGAGCTTAAACATCACCAGTAATATTTATTAAAGGCTCTGCAATGTCAGGTCAGTGGTGGTCAAGTTGTGAAAACATTTAAATCAGTGCTCATGTGTTGAGTTGATTTTCCCATGGTCTGACAGTGATGGCAAATTTTAATTTAAAATTGGCTTAGAAGTTGCTATTAGCTTAAACAGTCCCAAATATCATATTTATATAATCGAAATTACATTTAATTCCTATGCATGTGTAAGTCTATTTCTCTCTTTCATTTCAAGCAAACAATTCTGTTTGCTTTCAACACTGAGTTTAACTTCACAGCACTGCACTAGGACACAAGTGTCCAACACAAAACAGGAATTTTTCTCATAAAATGTTTCATCTTTGTGCTGACACACCAGTCCATCTGTCCTCGCTGTAACTGACAAAACTTCAGTTAGAAGAAAAGGAAACAAAACTGTTTTTGCTATATGACTTCTTTGATGACCTTCACGCCCACATATCCTCATAATTTTTAACTTGGAAAAGTCTATACATTAGTCCAAACTATGCTTAGGCTAACTAATGCTAAAAAACACATCAAATACAATACTACAACTAATCCATCAGATGTCCATAAGTCTCCAATTAGTATATATATATATATATATATATATATATATATATATATATATATATATACTATCTTTATATTCTTCAGCATATAGTACATCATGAAATTTCATTGGAACAATCTGTTTTTCAACCTCACTGTCAGCAAATTCCCCCAAATCGCTCCCTGTGTAACATCAATACTAATTATCTCAGTATATCCCTTTTTTTATTTCAACATATATTATCCCATCCAATGCCTCCATTTAATCAGCAACATCACTTTCATTACCAATAACATCACTAACACATGATGGACTACACTCTACAGTCCAGTAACGGTGTTCCAAAGAGAGGTCCTTTGATTGCAAAAACGAAGTAGAAGATTTAATTTTTTTATCTCGTCTATATGGTTGATAGTATATAGAATCCAGGTTTTCGACTTTCAAAACCCTCAGAACATCTTTTGTGGGCATAAAACAACGAAATTTTGGTACTTTTTTACAGAGATTTGCCTATTACTTGAAAACTATGCATCATTATAAAAATGTTACCCATATCAAAATGAAATAGCATTAAATTCTTCTTTAAAACAACCAGATAAGTTCATATCTTAATACTACCAGTTCCATAATGCAAAAATATACGCCTCAGACAAGTTAAAGTATTTTATATTAAAATTAAATGATTCCTTGTTGATCATCGATTCTCAGGTGAATAGAAGAAAGGTTGTTTTATAATAAATACGCTGTGTTAACAATGAATAAACGCACCACAGCATGGCGCCCCAATGTGCACTGCTTACCCGCAGTGGTGAATAATGCCAAATTCAAACATTATGGTTCAGTATTTAAGCCTGAACCAACTTACGAAAGTGAAACTCTATTTAATTGAATATCATAGCAACAACAGATATCTTGCTAAAAATTTACTGACAACAAGTAGAAGGACAATGGAAACTGCTGCTAAATGAAATAGTCTATCTGGAAAATGAATCCATGGCAAAGAATGCGTAAAAGGAGAACTGCCTTTTTAGCCACGTAGTAAGACTACCAGGAGCTAGGTTGCTGAAACAATTATTCAATTTCTTTCGGAAAAAAAAGCAACTGGTTCGTTGAGGTCCAGAATGACTATGAAACAAATTGTAGAGAGGAAAGAGAAGAGGCTTCTGAGAAGTAGTTGTACAAGACTGAAATGAAAAACAGATGACAACAATACACCATTACAGGTGAAGAGAATGTGGACGGGTTAGAAAGAATGAAGATGTTTTGGAAAGAGAAAAGGAAGCTGAGAAAAGGAAGACAGTAGCATATATGGATTGATTTAAGTGCTCCTCTGATGTGCGAAGCTGTTCTCCGTTGGGGGTTCAAATCCTCCCTCGGGTATAGATGTTTGTGTTATCTTTAGTATTAGTTCATAAGTAGTTCGTAAGTTTAGGGACTGATGACCCTGCAGTTAGTCCCAGAAGCTTAACAAACATAAGTGCTCCAATGTGAGCGCAAACTACGTAAATAAAAAAAATCGCACTGACATGTTTTACGGCCCACTTTAGATTTGTAGTTTTATACGTTTTTGCAGACATTTTAGACCAAAATAGTTATCTAAATAATAAAACATTAATTAACAAGAGTGTCTAAAACCCTTTTAGGAAAAAGAAAATTATGTAGTGGCAGGTTCTGAACAACCGACCTTAAGCATCACAGTCTAACGCATTGCCCACTAGACTATGGTTAACAACTGTAAGTTGCATTCCATAATCTCATACTATTGATGCTGTTGTTAACTGATACTAATATGGCATTTGTAGACACTAGATTATCATTTATCGTATGAAGAACGACGTGGCTTTGTTATTTCCTCAGTGCAACATTGCTTTGAAATGACAACCTGTAAGTTACAATAAGGAAATCATCAACTACGCAACGCAAAATGGCGTAGGCCCTATGCCATACAGTGTTCTGGGCGAGGAATGTCACGTGACATCTGCGAACAGCTGCTTTTCGTTAATTCAATGGAGGGTGCCAAAACTATGTTATTTTTGCAAATATCTCTCAAACGATACGATATATAAAAAAACATAAGAGAGCAAAGTTGTAGAAAATTTTCGCCTCTACAAATTCGTTTATTCAATTTTCTCCTCAGATGAAAGATTTATTTGCAGTTAACATTACATTAAAACGGCTTTTTTTGGTATTACTGACGTATTTGTTGTCCGAAATATTTCAAGAAGCGAGTTTCTGGTCTCTGGTAGTCAACAATTATGTCTGTAAAATTTGGTGCTGATCGGTTGAACTGTTCGACCTAAAAAGTGGGAACATGTTATAGACAGAATCATCAAATCGCCGTCGTTTTACAAATATCTCTGCAACGATGCAAGATATGAAAAAAACGTAATAAAGCGAAATTGTAGAGAATTTTCCGCTTTACCAATTAGGTTATTTAATTTTCGTGTCAGATGAACGGTTCGTTTGCAATTACAATTATATTACAAACGGCTTTTTTAAAATTACTACCGTATTTTTTGTCCGACAAATTTGAAAAAAGGAGGTTCTGGTCTCTGTTGGCCTACAATTATGTCTGTAAAATTTGGTGCTGATCGGTTGAACGGTTCGTCTTAAAAAGTGGGAACACGTTACTGACAGACAGACAGACGGACAGACAGGCATCCCAAAATCGCCGTTATTTTTGCAAATATCTCTGAAACGATAAGAGATACGAAAAAAACATAGGAGATCGAAGTTGTAGAGAATATTCTCCTCTACATATTCGGTTATTCAATTTTCGTGCCAGATGAACGGTTAAGCCGTTATTTTCATTTAAATTTCGAGCTGTAAAAAGACGATCGCAAAGGCCCAGTTTTAGTGTTACTACCGTAACCTAAAGTGGGCTAAAATATAGGTAAGATAGCTAAAATGTTGGGACGCCCTCGTTTACGTTTTTAAGTTTGTTTCACAGGATGAGTGACGCAGCACAAACTGCAGGCGGGTGATCCGCGGCAGCGAGGCGTCCCCGCAGCAGCGCCACGCCTGCCGCCGGTGCTGCCCCCAGCGTGGCCCAGCGCAGCCCCGCGCTATCGACCCAAGGCCGGCGGCTGACGGATGCGGCCACAGCCACAGCCACGTGGGCGGCCGTTCGGCTATTGACTGCCGCCAGCCGGCAGCCGGCGTGGGACGTGCCGTGCCCGGCAAACGGCGACGATCAATAAAGCAATCTGCGCCCTCTCCCGCTGCCCTGGACGACCTGTGGCCCCGGCGCCCAGCGCGCCTGGCAAATACCGACGACTCCCCAAGCCAACCCTCCTGCTGCACTCATGTCGTTTCCTGAACAATTTTATTTTTTTTTCAAAAATTATCTTAAAAATACTATTAATGTAGGCCCACTTTAAGTTACGCTAGTAACACTAAAAGTGGGCATTTACGATCGTCTTTTGACAGCTCGAAATTTAAATGAAAATAACGGCTTAACTATTCATCTGACATGAAAATTGAATAACCGAATTTGTAGAGGAGAATATTCTCTACAACTTTGCTCTGTTATGTTTTTTTCATATCTCGTATCGTTTCAAAGATATTTGCAAAAATAACGGCGATTTTGGTATGTCTGTCTGTCAGTCTGTCTGTCTGTCCGTAACGTGTTCCCACTTTTTAAGACGAACCGTTCAACCGATCAGCACCAAATTTTACAGACTTAATTTTAGGCCGCCAGAGACCAGAATCTTCCTTTTTCAATTTTTTCGGACCAAAAAATACGGTAGTAATATAAAAAAAGCCGTTTCTAATATAATTGTAATTGCAAACGAACCGATCATCTGACACGAAAATTGAATAACCTAACTGGTAAAGCGGAAAATTCTCTACAACTTCGCTTTATTACGTTTTTTTTCATATCTTGCATCGTTGGATATTTGGAAAAATAACGGCGATATGACGGTGTCTGTCTGGCTGTAACGTGTTCCCACTTTTTAGGTCGAACCGTTCAACCGATCAGCACAAAATTTTACAGACATAATTGTTGGCTACCAGAGACCAGAACCTCGCTTTTTGAAATATTTCGGACAAGAAATACGTCAGTAATTTAAAAAATTCCGTTTGTAATGTAATTTTAATTACCAATAAACCGTTCTTTTGACGCGAAAATTGAATAAATGAATTTATTGAGGAGAAAATTCTCTACAACTTTATTCCCTTATATCGTATCGTTCGAGAGGTATTTGCAAAAATAATGGAGATTTGACACCCTCCATTGAATTAACGAAAACCAGCCGTTCGCAGATGTCACGTGACATTCCTCGCCCAGAACTCTGTCTTGCATACACCATCTTCCGTTGCGTATTTGATGATTTTCTTATTGTAACTTACACGTTGCCATTTCAAAGCAATGGCGCACTGAATAATTCTAATAATTTTTTCTAATAGTGTTTCATACACTCCTATTAATTAATTTTTTATTATTTAGATTATTATTTTGGTCCAAAATGTTTGCAAAAACTTATAAAACTACAACAAATCTAAAGTGGGCTGTAAAACACGTCAGTACGATTTTTTCGTTTCAGAAAGTCAGCCTGTTATGTCGAGGCTAAGGGTGTAATTCGTGTAAAATCAATGTTGCAACATTTGAAGGATCTATTACAGATGTAGTAAACTATCTTTTAAACCAGAAGTAACCGAAAAAAAAGTTCAGCAACGTCTGGGATAAATATAAAACATATTTGTGAGTTCCTCGGGTGTTGTAACAGTGACAGCTCTAGACGGTTTTATATCAAAAATAAATGTTTTAAATTTTTTTTAAAAATAATAAAAAGAACTCCTAAGCATTGCCGGGTTCACTAGTATTTGTAGTGTGCATCCACACCGCAGAAAATATCATTGTTAAGATGAAGGAACAAGAGATACTATTGCAATACGTGACCCATCGAAAACTGAACGCTCTCTCCCATTATCATTAACACTAATTTCAGTTGGGTTTATGACATTTATCTACCCATGGCGTACAGAGAAAAAGTTGTAAGTAAAGGGTGTCACTTCCGATTCAAGAACAAATACCATAAAATCTGTGCGGCAGGACTCACTTTTTACTTTCTGCTATGGAGTACGAACTTTCCTGCTTCATCTAGAAACAAGCTATCCTCGGGTACGTACAGGTGCGCTACGCCTTTGAAAATATCAGGTCGATGCTATTACTGAATAGTTTAGCCAGACAGTCCAGAAAAATTCGTGACTAAACAAATAAAACCGTCAAGACGACATGACACGTTGTTCATTTTGCAACATAACAATTGCTGACGTAGAAATTCAGCTGCTCGTAATATGTGAAACTAATCTTTTCTTCATCCATATATTTCGACAAAAAGTACATACCGTATTATTTATTCACAAGTATCTCTGGGGTTGCCTGTGCAGAATCTACGAATATAGGAAACAGACATATTTAATTACGTGTACGAGTATCTCTACAACATTCAATTCGTAACACTCGCCTAGTCGTGGCTGCAGGATGCTCCACTAGCACTAGGGATATTTGTGTCAGGACATGTAAATGAATCATCCGACCCGTGTTGTCACGTTAAGTTAGTCCGTGCCTGCAAACAGGGATTCAACGGATATCTAAAGCGGGCTGATATCGCAACGTGGTGGGCAACGGCACCGGCGTCATCAAGCAACATACGCCCTCTTTGCCCGTGTTGGCGTTCGCTGAGCCAAAAACCATGAGTATATTGATAGTTGTAAGTTTATAACTTGTGGAGATGCTACGAATGTTTTTTTTAGTTTTCGCGAATTCGTCTTCTAAACTCCCTAGGAAAAGGAACAACATGATTGAAATCGAAGTACTAGGATTAATAAGGGTGTACGATTTCAGTTAATATAATAAAGAAGCAATGATGGAAATAATGGGAAGGCTTCAAAATTGAAACTACAACTCTGGATAAAACGATATACCGGGTGATCAAAAAGTTAGTACAAATTTGAAAACTTTATAAATCTCGGAATAATGTAGATAGAGGGGTAAAAATTGACACACATGTTTAGAATGGCATAGGGTTTTATTTGATGAAAAAAAAAAGTATTGTTAGACGCGTGAGAGATCTCTTGCGCGCGTCGTTTGGTGATGATCGTGTGCTCAGCCGCCACTTTCGTCATGCTTGGCCTCCCCGGTCCCCAGACCTCAGTCCGTGCGATTATTGGCTTTGGGGTTACCTGAAGTCGCAAGTGTATTGTGATCGACATCTCTGGGGATGCTGAAAGACAACATCCGACGCCAATGCCTCACCATAACTCCGGACATACTTTACAGTGCTGTTCACAACATTATTCCTCGACTACAGCTATTGTTGAGGAATGATGGGGAACATATTGAGCATTTCCTGTAAAGAACATCTTCTTTGCTTTGTCTTAATTTGTTATGCTAATTATTGCTTTTCTGTTCAGATTAAACACCATCTGCCGGACATTTTTTGAACTTTTTTCCCCTAATAAAACCCCATGTCATTCCAAGTATGTGTGTCAAATTTTACCTCTCTATCTACATTATTCCGTGATTTATTAAGTTTTCAAATTTATACTGACTTTTTTATCGCCCGGTAGATCACAAAATACCCTGAAAACTCAACTGACCTTATTGATACTGAAGAATTTCACGAGCTGTTGAATGCACTCAAAGTAAACCGGAGAAAGACAAATGTAATGAGAAGTAAGTGAAATGAAAATGGCTTGAAATTTAAAATCAAAACTGGTATTCGGGAAGGAATTCTGGTACCTTAGAAGCAAAATAACCTGTAACGGAGGAAGTAAGGAGGGTATGAAAGACTATTGTGAGAAAGAATCACTGGTAAAGACAGTTTACTGGTATAAAACATAGGCCATAACCCGAGGAAGAAATTTCTGGAAATGTACGTTTGAAACACAGAATCCGAGATAGTAAAGCATGGACAGTGGGTAAACTGGAAGAGAAGAATATCAAAGCGTTTGAGTTGTGGTGCTGCTCATCAGTGGTAAAAATGTGATGGATTGGTAAAATAAGGAATGCGGAGATTCTCAGCCAAATCGAGGAAGAAATAAATAAAAGGAAAGCAGAGACAAGAAGAGACAGGATGATAGAACATGTGTTAAGACGTCGGGGAATAACCTTTTAAAGAGAGCTGTGGACGTAAAGTTCTCTAGGAAAAGACGTGTAGTGAATCGTTGTAGACTGTGTGTGAGGTCTGAAATGAAGAGAATGTGGATATGACGCGGAGCAGTGGTAACAAACATCTTCACTAGCTGTCGGGAGGAATTGTGTTTTAATCTTTTTCGGTCATATTTAGATTACATATTATATCCTAAATCCGCTTAAGGAAAATGCAGAGATGGCCTCTTTGAAAGAGCCGTAGCCGATTGATACACCTCTGGAGCGTGCGGTCCTTCGCATAACATTTCATCGTTGATGACACGTTGAACTGTAATCTCCCTGTAATCTTGTATTCCTTCGTTTTATATCGTGGTTGGAACCCCTTTGTATATAGGCAAGAAAGGAACTCCATGTACGCTATGAGTTCAGAAAACGCCCTCACGTGTAGGACCGCAGTAGCGCATTCCTGCTGGCGTCGATAACCTGTTGCTCGCCGCTTTGGAAGGAGCCATCACAGGACGCAGACAGCTTACCGAGTTGAGACAGCGTAGGCCGGTGGTTTTGTTTCCCAGTTAAACTCGTGCACTTAGGTAATGCAAGTTATGCAGCCTTGTGAATAGGTGAAGCTAATGGGCTTCACGTAGAACGTCTGCAGAGAAAGTTGTCACAAACATCTGTGTTGCACTGGTGAGGTACCAAAGACTACTCCATCTGAAATGTATTCAGACGAGTACTTAATTCCCCCGCTGCTTTGCACGCGTAGACTGGATGGTCTGCATTGGTTGTTTCTACTTCAAAATACAAGTATTCTTAGATTTATCTTTAAAATACTTTCCTAATCAAGTAATTTGATACGATACAAATTGTCATCCCCTATTGCACAATTGATGGCAGAATTCAAAACATCCCGAAACAATTTTTTTTAATTCTAACCATGGTTCCAAATCAAAATTTTCGCATTTCTAAGATCAAAATACTCTTAAAAGATTTTCCCTTATTTAATCCGCTTAATGGTTGAATTTCCAAAAATATCGCAGTACGTGTTTTTAAAATTCCAGCCAGAAATCTGAATCAGATGTTTTGTATTTCTTAGTTTAAAATTGCCTTAATTAAATGGTCAAATGTTTGTAAATGTTTTGGGACTTAACTGCGGGGTCATCAGTCCCTAAACTTACGAACTACTTATAAACTAACTTATACTAAAGATAAAACAAACATCCATGCCCAAGGGAGGATTCGAACCTGGGAAGCAAGTGGCCGCGCGATCCGCAACGCGGCGCTCCAGACCGCTCGGCTACTCGGCTACTCCCGCGCGGCCTTAATAGCAACATATTTTCAAAAAACATCCCATATTTCACCCCCTTAAGGATGGGAAAATCGAAAAATCGAAAAATTGTAAGATAAACAAGATATACAAATTTGAAGTTTCTATTTTCAGTAGATTCACTTTTCATTGCCGTTATCTGACTTTTAGAAACTGATCGAGAACGCGAAATTTCTTTCTTACTCTTTGGCACCTTTAAAATTGCAATATGCACTTTTTCTTTATTCGTACGCTTGTTGCAGAAAAACAACTGAAGAATGATGAAATGTTTGTTAAGTTTATGGGACTTAACTGCGGGGTCATAAGTCCCTAAACTTAGAAACTACTGATAAACTAACATATACTAAAGACAGCACTAAAGACATGCCCGACGCCGCGGCGGAGCGGCCGAGCGCATTGAGGCCGTTCCCCGTCTGGGATTCGAATCCCCCCTCGGGCATGGATATATGTGCCGTCCTTAGTATAAGCTAGTTCATGAGTAGTTTGTAAGTTTAGGGACTGATGACCCCGCAGTTAAGTCCCATAAGCTTTACAAACATTTGAAAATTTTTGAACCCCCGACGAAAACGGCCTCGCGCATCGGAGCATAGCGCCTCAATGCGCTCAGTCACTCCGCCGCGGTCAAGTTTCGTTGTATATAACCTCTTTACTATTATATTGTCGAAAGTCATCGCTGGTGTTCAGTCCCAATTTTACATGAGCTGACGTCTTTCAACCACTATATCTTCCAACCTCTTATAGCAATCGACACGGAACTGCTATGGTTTACAAAGGGAGACTTTGTACTACAACAACACAGAAAGATCGTTCATCTCCATTGTGTCGGTTTTTATTAAAGAGCAAAATATTGAGATCCACACGTAGAATTTTATATAAGTTGGTAACTTTAAACTCCCATATATTCGAACCACTTATCGTTATCAACCCTCTACCACCATAGTGCAGAATGGGAGACTGATACCTTCTACCACATATAAACACTATTTGTTTGCCATGTGTAGTTTTGCCTGCAGAGTAGGTTTGATAAGTTATAGCGGATAACAAAGCGTATTTTCTGACGTTCACATACAATTTTTTAACATTTATAACCTCGGAAACATATAATTTTTGTAGCTTTGGAAAAATGTCATAGAAGAGGACTTTACAAACTTATTAAAATTTAATCTAGGACACATAGTATCAAGGCAAGAACATGGGAACGACTGCCTGGAAAAGAGCTCTCATAAAAATCTACCCAAACAAATACCGTGTTTGTTATTTGACCTCTTGTATGAAGTTCTCTAAATGTTGTTCTTGTCCAACTAAACGTGCTAGAAAGCGATTGCATATAGACAATAATACAAAAGTGTTTCATTTGCACTTAATTCAGTCATCGGCCATGTTACACGGCCTTTCGTATCTACAAGAAACTTTTTAAATATTTTCCTTGTGTGCTTGTTTCCAGCTTCAAAATTGCATAAAATGCATCGAAATTACTGCCTACCATAGCTGCCTTTTTATGTGCGTTTTATTGGCTGCTACCAGTTTAAAATTCTTAATTTGGCGTAAGACTTAAGGGACCAAACTACTTTAGTAATCGGTCCCTAAACTTTCACACTACTTAAACAAACTTACGGGCAACATACACACCCATGCCTGAGGGAGTACTCCGTACTCCGCTTTAGACCGCGCGGCACTACCGGGCCCATTTTCAAGGGGTACGTAGATATAAACAAGCAATTATTCGTGCATTCATCAACAAATACATAAAACATGTAATATTAGGTACTATTATAATTTTTTTCTCAAGCAATACGATCATAAATACATTAGCAAAAGTACAAAGAAAGAAGAAAGAAAAATTCGTTACACTATGAAAAATAGTTCTCAGAAATAAGTAGGACATTTCGCAATACTTGTTTTAAAATTAGCTTCTGCTCAAAGAATAAACTAGGAATGAAGAAAAAACACAAAGAAGACACACCTCAAAAACTCGATAAATCAGGCATATACCGAATTAAATGCAGTGACTGCGACATGTACTACGTTGGATACACAGGACGAAAACTTACGATAACATACAAAGACATAAAAACAAAAGTGAAAACAACCTCTCCGTATTTGATATCCACCTTTGACAAAATCGATACTATACGGAAGTATGAGCAATCTGTCCATTCTTCATAGAGCCGAAAAAGATAGCTTCATGATCAATCAGGAGGAAATTAAAATCTCAACACATTTAGTGAAAAATGAAAATAAAATTCTAAATCAACAAACAGATATCAAAAATAAAAAGTATTTTGAAAATTCTTATCGATGATAGGCAGTGAACTCTATACCTGGACATACAACTTTGATCTCCGAGCATAGAACGTACATGCATATTCATATGATTTGCTCACGATTTTGTGTTGTTCGCTATGTTTTAATTTGCAGACGAATTTTCATTAGTTTATACGTGACATATAATTGCTGGCTTACTTTTTATTTTGAACTTCATGTCAAAAAATGTTCAAATGTTTGTAAACCTATCGGACCAAACTGCGTGGTCATCAGCTTACAAACTACTTACACTAAGGTAAACTAAGCTAAGGACAATACAAACACCCAAGCCCTAGGGGGGACTCGAAACCCTGACGGTGAGCAACCGCGCGCTCCGCAGCGAGACGCCTTAGACCGCTCGGCTACTCCACCGCGGCCTATGTCATTATGGGGTGCAATAGACTGGTATAGGAGCGAAATCGTAACATATTTTCTTTTCGTGTTCAACTAACATTTTGTAGTAGCCACTTTATAATTTGGAAAGAAAGGAAATGTGAGTATCTATGTCTCCCTCGCACAGACATATGAAGTTCTATAGAGATCACTAGGCGCACCCTTTGACCACTATCTTTGGTTGAAAGGCACATTATATTTTGACAATGATTTATCTCCTCATATCTGACATACAGATCGATATTACAAGGAACAGAAAAAACATAACGGCAGTAGAGTAAAACCTAATTAAAAATGGCATTTACGACCCTACTGTGTATGTTAAAAGTTGTAATCAAACTTAATATGACATGTTTTATGTTTTTATTGATATATACACTAATTATAGCTTGAAAATGAGCCTTGTTCTAAACCTGTGACGATCAATAACTGTTCAAATGTTTGTAAACCTAAGGGATCAAACTGCTGAGTCATCGGTTCCTGGACTTACAAAGAACTTTATCTTATGCTAAGGACGACACAGACAGCCATGCCCGAGGGAGGACTCGAACCTTCGATGGAAGCGGCCACGCTATCCTTGACATGGCGCCTCAGACCGCGCGGCCTTTCCGGCGTGGTCTCAATCAATAAAAGATATAAAAACGCAGCTCTGATGGTCAGCAATTATGATGCAATACTACAGCAATCTTTAGTGTTACCTTTTAGACCTCATTTTTTCCCCGGTAAGAGGTGCAGAGACGTAAGTCTGGCAGGGATGAAGGCCATGTCATGTTTTCCTGACGACCGAACCAACGAACTGCAAATGTTGTGTTAAGGTTTGTCATTATAAGTGCAGGACAGGTGGGTCATTACTCGTGTTTGTAACACATGCAGTGATTTATGGTTACTGAGCTATATTCCAATAAATACGGCACTATGTTCGTTAGGACCATAAGATACTAGTGGTTATTCTGAGTTCCATTACATCCTAGGAAGATATCCCGTACCGTACATTGACAGTTCGGAGACGCTGTTTATCAGCCTTATCTCGCTTGGATTTACGTATGTTTTTATTCAAGGTTTCTTATAGCCTTTTTGTAGTTAATAAACATTTTTAATTTGTATGTTAAGAGAAGGCTGCTTATATACATATAATTTGGCAGACTGGTATCGACGACAAGCTCCTTCGGCAACGTCCTTACTTTTAAGCCATCATAGCAGTTTTTCTATACAGGTGGTCGGAAATTCCCTTTATAAACTTCTAGGAACTGTAGAGGGTAGTGAGTACATAACATTTTGAAAAGGAATCCACGTCCGGAAACGTATCGTTTCCGTTCTACGACAGTTTCAATTCAGGATGTGTAACTCGTCAACGTCAGCTTATGGACAGGGAAACGTCCCAGAGTTTCCTGTCCTGGTATGCAATAAAACATACTTAGTCTTCCTATGAAACGTACTGGACCCCTTCTTAGAAGATGTGCCATTGAATGTCCGTCAGGAAATGTGGTTTCAGCATGACCGTGCACCATCTCACTTTTCACTGGCTGTCGGGATACATCTCAACAGACGATTTGGTGAAAGATGGATAGGCCGCGGTGGTCCAACCGCGTGGCCGCCACGATCGCCGGATTTAGCCCCTGGCTATGGACTACTTCTTTGTGGGGTCGTATGAAGAGCCTAATTTATGAGACACCTGTAGAAACAGAGGAAGATCTGCTGGCACGAGTTCTGGCCGCTGCACAAGACATTGAAGTGACACAAGGTGAGATGGAGAGAGTGTACCAGAACACGGTTCGGAGGTACAATGTGTCTAACGACGTTGGTGCTCGCCACATCGAACCGCTGTTGTAATGCATTTGTACGTTGTGAATGGTGCCGTAGATGCTGGGTTCTCGTTGTCGACTAATGTAAACCATAAGGTGTAAATTGTAATGAAAATGCGTAAGTACGATTCAGTATTATTTTCAGACTGATTGCAACAATTGTAATGGGTCACACCTAATTACATTCTTGAAGTAGGAGTAGATGAGATAATCATCTGAATCGAATGATTTCTCATGTAGTTTCAGAGATATCTGGGGTGAAACAATTGAGTGGGACAGCCTGTATATAAATTACCTCGTAGATGACATCAGAAGTTCAATGAGACTTTTTGCGTTTGATACAATTGTTTATCGAGAAGTCACAACACTGGAAAAGGTCGCGAATGCGGAATGATCTGCAACGTATCTACGCATGGCGTAGGGAATGCTAATTCAGCCTCAACTAAAAACTGGAAAGTGCTACATTTACATAAGAACATAGACCCTTTATTAAATAACTGCGCAATAACAGGACAACTACTGGTAGCAGTTACTTCCATAAAAAAATGTGGAAGTAGACACGAGGGGCAATTGAAGCGGAACAACCATATAAAATCAATCGCGGGTAAGGCAGATGCCAGACAGATTCGTTGGAAGAATCCTCTGGAAGTGTAATCCGTCATCTAAGGAAGTAGGCTACAACACTCTCGTTCGATCAGCGCTTCAGCGCTTGAATTTTGCTCATCTGTGGGATCAGTAACAGGTGACATAGAGAAGATCCAACGGGGCGCAGCACGCTTCATTATGGGCTCATTTAGTAAGCGCTAAAGCAGCATAGGGTTGATCAGGAAACTCCAGTGGCAGACGCTGCAAGAGAGGCGATCTGTATCGCCGTACGGGCTTCTGGGCTTCTGTCAAAGTTCAGAGAGCATACGTTTCTCGAAAAGTCAACCAGTATATGGCTTCCTTCTACTTACTTCTCGCAAAACGACAACAGAAAGAAAAGTAGAAAAGTTAGGGCCCACGCAGAGGCATGCCGTCAATCGGTTTTTCCGCGAACCATACGGGACTGGAATAGGAGGAAGTGACAATGGAACACAAAGCACTCACCGTGGTTTGGGGAGTACGCAAGTATGTAGTTGCAGTCGTCATAAAAGTAACGCGCGGATACAGCATGGGAAAAAAACCCAACAACAACAACAGAATCTCGGAAGAGAAGTTTCCCAACTCGAGTCGTCTGCATTAGTCTTGTGTAGTTCTCGAACGAACTAGTTGGGAAGAGCGCTCCCACAGGCGAACTACGCGAACTAGTTCGCAGATCCCTCGCCTCTTAGATCGTCCCCTCCTTTTCCGAAGACTGACGGAGAACAGCGAGAGGACGCTAGAGTGCGCAGAATCGAGTGATTCCCTTCTGCCAGTTACCGTCATTCGAACTGAGATGCAGCTCAGCTGTAGTTTCATAGTTAGCTGCCACAAATTTTCTTTTCTAAGATATTCAGCAGTGTCTATATATGAATAAATACGTTCTCACTCAGGGCTCATGATTATTTTTCTTGTGTCTAATTGTTAAGCAACAAAATAGAAAAGTTTCTTTTGTTAATGTTATAGGTATATTCTTTGTGTCATATAATACTTGACCTGTACCATAGTAGTAATATTTTTTGTTGATCACTTCCAAAACTTTATAAAAACTAAAAAGTCATGTATAAAAGTGCATTTTTATTCACGAAAATAAACGCATTTAGCATATTTTCTAGGTAATATTCCTTCAATGACCTATTAAATAAATAAAGAAATCAATTTTAAAAATAAAATACTACGAGTACTCTGTATGCATAGTAGTTGAATACCATTGTATCACCAATTCGTGTAAATAACTGGTTTATTTGCTTAAGTATTTGATGTCTAATTGCCCAAAAATACGGGTAATAGCACACGCTTGAGCAACACTGATCATTACATAAAATAGCTATCGTAACAAAAGACAAAAAGAGCGGACGAACTAAAAAGAGCGACATACTTCACGGCCGAGCTACGAACTAAAAGGAGAGCTACCGGTCGCGAACTAAAATATGCGCGATCGGTCGCGAACTAAAATATGCGCGATCAGTCGCGAGCTAAAATTAATGCAATCGGTCGCGAACTAAAACATGCGTTACCGGTCGCGAACTATTATGCCAAACGTATCTCGCTTCTTAGTTCGTTGGATTCTTTTACGAAGACCGACGGGCAATAGCGAGAGGGCGCGCAGCAGAATTAAAAATCACGTGTTTGGCTTCTGCTGATGAGAGTCATTTCGAGGTGAGCGTCTGCCTGCTAGATTACATAGTTCAGTGCTACAAAATTTCTGCTTTGAAATATACTGCACTCTACAATATCTGACTAATATATTCCATAATGCCAAGATTTAGAGATAACTCTAAACTTAAACGCGAGAAATTATCTACAAACTGTTTCTTTTGGTTTGCATGATATCGTTAGCTACTCACGCAGCAAGCGCATGAAGCAGCTAGGTAGGGGAACTTCTCCCTCCACCTGCATGCGCAGACCACGCCGCTCAGCCGTCACTGGGAGCGGTCGAAAAAGAACGAACTAGTTCGCGGCAGAGGCGCGAACTAAAGTGAGCGCTCCCGATCGCAAACTATTATGCGCACGTCTAGTCTGCATCTGCCACGTAGAGGTCCCGCCGTGCAGGCTTGCTTTTTTAGCGGCGCCGGCACCGCAACCGCTGTCAGATCTGTTGCGATCAAAGCTCGAGCAACAGGTAGCTGCTTGCCACCTCGGAACACCTGCTGCACGAGCATTGCCTCCTGTCGTGGCCGATATTACAGCACTAACGCCGCTCCCTCCTGCGTGTCCGTCCAACGTTTGCCTATGTGTCGTTAGACTACATTACGCTGCATTCGAACTGAATGTTAGTCTGTATATTACTCTCTCAGGCTGCTTCTGCACGCAAGAAACTACCAAAATTAGGAAGATCCCTTGTAATCTATTTGTGAGGGTGTAATTTAAGTCCACCCCTCCACGTGCCAAGAACTGTGCATGAGCACTCAAGCGGGGCCAAATATGAGGGGGAGTTGGAAAATAAGTTTCTCCTGTCGACTGTGGGCAGAGTTGTGTATGAAAGGAAAAAAATAGAATGAGACGTTAAAGATATGACATATCTTTATTTTTCTACATAATTTCCAAGCACAATGAGACATTTGTCAAACGGCTTTATAAGCCTTCAATGTGCCGTCCAGGAAAATATCAGGGCGTTGCATACGGAAGAAGCGTTGAACGGCTACGAAGTGGAAACATCCGTCATCACCTGTCCGAAAGAACCAAAGCACTCCGTCTGCAGGTAAAGTGATGCTCACCGTTTTCTGGACGCCCAAGGAGTTCTGTTGCTGGACTTTTTGGAGGATGCAATCACCAATGCTGCGCGATATTGTGCCACTCTGTCGAAATTCAAAGCAGTGATTCGGAAAACGCGGCCTGGCCTTCTCAGGTCTGGCGTTCTGTTGTTGGATGACAATGCGAGACCACACCCGGCGACAGCAATTCAAAACCATATTGCAACTCTTGATTGGGAGCGTCTACACTATCCTGACCGACCTGATCCTCGCACCAAGTGATTTCCATCCGTTTCCAGCTTTGAAGAAGACTCTTGGCGGAAGGCGATTTGGAAGCAATGCTGACGTCAAACAAGCCGTACAACGCTGCTTCCGTATGAAACGCCCTGATTTTTTTTTTTTTTTCCTGAAAGGCTTTTTGATGCTTATAAAGCGGTATGACAAATGTCTCAATGGACTTGGAAATAAAGTAGAAAAATAAAGATAAGTCTTCAGAATGAAACTTACACTCTGCAGCGGAGTGTGCGCTGATATGAAACTTCCTGGCAGATTAAAATTGTGTGCCGGAACCGGGACTCGAACCTGAGACCTTTGCCTTGCGCGGGCAAGCGCTCTACAGACTGAACTATCCCGACACGACTCACGATGCCACCCCACAACTTTACTTCCGTCAGTACCCCGCCTCCTCCTTTCCAAACTTCACAGAAGCTCTCCTGCGAAACTTGCAAGACTAGCACTCCTGGAAGAAAGGATGTGGTGGAGACATGGCTTAGTCCCAGCCTAAGGGATGTTTCCAGAATGAAACTTTCACTCTGCAGCGGAGTGTGCGCTGATATGAAACTTCCTGGCAGATTAAATTTGTGTGCCGGAACTGGGACTCGAACCTGGGACCTTTGCCTGGTAGAGCGCTTGCCCGCGAAAGGCAAAGGTCCCAGGTTCGAGTCCCGGTTCCGGCAAACAAGTTTAATCTGCCAGGAAGTTTCAAGATAAGTCTTATCTATAACGTCTCATTCTATTTTTTTCCTTTCATACGCAACTCTGCCCCATAGTGACAGGGGAAACTTATTTTCCAAATCCCCGTCGTCCCGCATCACCGGTATCGACCGGTAATGAATTACAGTTGATTCCTCTTAAGCCTTGTGGATTTTCTGATGCTTTAATAATGGTTTAATGAGTTTGTTATGTGAGACTTTGTCCTTGTTAATGTTTGTATCCAAAATGTCGACTTCGGTTAAGATGAGGAATTATGCAGAGGCTAAGATGGCGAGTTCGTCATCAAGGATTTTATGAACACAGGAATCCAGCCATTAAATTCATAGATATTTAGTGATGAAGACTTCCTTCGCAGACAACAACATCATAAAATTCGACCCAAAACAGATGCTCTACCTGAGATATCAGAAAACCCACCTGCAGAATTTGATCACTACCGGGGCTTTCATCTAACTCTGCAAGTTCTTATATTTTACCTCCGTTACCCAAAATAGAATCTCTACCAGGGCCTTCATCCAACTTCTGTTTTACCTCCATTGCCTCATGCAGAACTTGGTGCATTATCAGTGCCCTTATGCATCTCTTAACTCCAGATCTACCTCTGCTTTGCGTCCGTTACCTCAAGCTGCACCTAAAAAAGGTCCAAGAAAATGAAAAAAAATAAGTTCCCATCTCTTTATATAACAAGCACACCCATGAAAATAGCTCTGGAAGAAAAGAGATAAAGAAAAGAGGACAAAGAGAAAAAGAAACAAGACAGAAAAATGAAGAAAGATAAAAAATTTAAAGAGAATGCGGATGCAGAGGCAAAAAAATTGAACAAAGGCCCTAACGTAAACTTGCGTTCGGCGGATGTTCTAGAACGAGCACAAAGAAAGGATTGTAGAATGGACTTCTGCAACTAATCTTCGAACTCATCCATTGAGAGTGAGAACGCCGAAAGTGATTCCGATTATGTCGATGACTGCATTCTTTGTGGTGAAGCTGGAAAGACTGAATTGTGGTATCAATGTTCTCGAAGCCAACAGTTGGCTCGTGCTCAGCATACGAGTGTAAATTGCAGGGAAGCGAAGGAGAAATGCTATGTTTGCGACTTTTGTGATAAATAGATAACTTTAAATAAAATGTCTTTGTTTCTAAATCAAATATTCCTTTCATCATCTTACCCATACCCCAAAGTCATCTTACCCTCCTTGTAGGGTAAGTCATCGAATGATACTATCACTAATAAAAACAGGCCTATTTAGAAAAACTTCAGTTTTAGGTAATGTTTAAGGGCTTGAATCTAACCGTAAATAAAGTATTTGATTTCAGTGTAAGGGCCAGAAAAATATTAATATGCCTTAATGTCGTCATCTTACCCGACTTTCCCCTATGCGTATGAGCCGAATCATTTGAAGAATATGTCTTATGAGGAGCACAGCCTGTTGCAGCAAGGAAGAGAAGGGGACCAGCTGAGAACATTCCTGTGAGAGCGCAAAAAAGTGAAAAATGTTTAAAAGACTTTGACAGGAAAGTTGGGAACCAGCTGCCTAAGTCCTCATTGCCACTTCCCCGCCAAAGATTTTGGCATGCGTAAATATTCGCGCTTTTTGTAAAAGAGAATTGCATCAAGTGGCATAAGAAGGAAGGAAAGAGAGCGGGTTATGAGGAAATAAAGACAAAAAAAATGGAATGTTTAGTTTCACTTTTTAATAAGTTTTAAAAGATATGGTGAGTGTGATTATTGTGTTCTCATTTATGTTTTATCGAAATGTGTGATGAATATTAATTCCATTGTCTTGCTGTAGCCTTCGATAATGACGCAACGTCGAAACGCGTAAGGCCTCAATAAATTTAAATTAGTGGTCAAGACTTTAAAGTTTATTCAAGTACATCGCTATGACCACGTCTCATAGATCTCTAATGGAGACAGCAAGGAATATCATGCCTAGTCGGGCACTTCGAGACGTCAACGAGTTGTACAAACTCAAAAGAGGCATCATGAAGAGCATCACCAGAATACACTTCAACAAGACCTGTTTATCACATGATGTCACGCCTAAGTACGCAAACTGAAGACCTTCAACAGTTCCATCACAGCATTGAAGATAAAACAGCGCTACGAGAAAACTTGGGTAAGATGTGAGTTAAAAATGCATACAGATTAGCAGACATATACAAAAGAGAACTTAGTAGGTTACAGGTTTACTTTAAGAACAACTTTAACAACTTTCAGTGTATGACAGTTTTTCAAGCGTGTGATGATTTAGTTAGACACGAATATCAAATGATCTCCCGAAGACAAGACAAGAAAATCTCCTATTTAACCAAACAGGATACACGCGAAAATAGGGTTCTTACTAACCATGTCTTTGCTGAGAGAGTGTCTAATTTAAGTAATATGGACTTAAATGACGAGGAGTTAGATTTGCTACAGAAAGGTCTGAAATACAACGTTCCCCCTAAACTAAACGATAAAGTAATTAAAGAGACCATTGCGGAAGTAAAAACTATATGTGACACTACAAAATTAAATAGAGCTCAACAGGCCGACATAGCTGTAACCTTAAACAGAGCAATAATTAAATCTAAGCATGATGTGGGTAAACTTCCATCAACACAGAAAACAATAGAGCGTCTAAATAAGAAACTATTTGACAATAAAGTCGTAGTAACTAAAGCTGACAAGCGCAATTCTGTCGTCTTAATTAACGACTGTGATTATATAAGTAAAACATTAGCCTTTTTCGAAATTAATAACATTGGTGAAGTCAAGAAAAAACCCAGTACAAAAGTTTAATGCTACCTTAAAAACCAAAATACGGTCCAGTTGCTTTTTGTATCCTACTGAAAAGGAGAGGAGGAGGATAATCATTATGAATCCGAGTCTACCAACGCTTAAGTCACAAGTCAAGCTACACAAGAATTTACACCCGATCTGTCCCTTAGTAAACAGTCGTGCAGCACCTACATATAAATTAAACAGAGATTTAAACAAAAAACTGAAGGAAGCTTACACGTTTGAAAAAACATTTTCTCTAAAAAGCACCTATCACTTTGTGGAGGAAACGAAAAACCTCAAATTATCAGAGGATGTACGTTTAGCATCATTTGACGTAGTTAATCTGTACACCAGTATACCCGTTTCTGAAACTCTTGACATCATAAAACAAAATTTGTTGAAACATAACAAAATCCCCCAGGGCGAAATTGTAGAATTAATAGAAATGCTAGAATTTGCTTTATCCTTCAACTATTTCTCATTTAATGGAAAAGTGTACCACCAACCAGAAGGCCTTGCAATGGGTAACAGTCTATCAGGCACCCTAGCTGAAATTTTTATTAATAAGCTAGAAACAGACTTTATAGAGAAATATCCTGACATCTGGAATGATGTACTTATTTACCAGAGATACGTAGATGACACCTTTATTGTGATAAAAGGTAACGAGGGAGCAATTAATGATCTAGCTGAGAAATTGAACGCCATGCACCCAAACATAAAATTCACTGTGGAACATGAAGATAATAAAACACTAAATTTTCTAGATCTGTCGGTAAGCAGAGACAACGGAAAACTCTCATTTGGAATTTTCAGGAAACCAACTTATACAGACACAATTATACCAGCTGACTCATGCCATCCAAAAGTACACAAATGGGCTTTTTTCCGTTCAATGTTGAATAGACTAGTGAAGTTACCATTAAATGATAACGATAAAGCAAAAGAGCTGAATACATTGGAATACATTGCAACCTCTAACGGGTATAACAGTAAAGAAGTAAGGTATCTGTACAATAAGCTCTGTGAGAACACCGCCATTAAAACGCCGATAGAACAACAGAAACTAAAAATGAGTATTACATACAAAGGGACATTAACTGATTCCGTCGTAAATAAGTTCAAAAAATACAAGGTAGGTTTAGGGATGAAAACCACTAGCAAACTAGGTGATAGGTTACGACACACAGTGGGACCCAAACGAGACAAGTTTGATGGCACGGGTGTATACAAAATAACATGTAGAGATTGCGAGAAGCTTTACGTAGGACAAACGGGCAGGTCATTCAGGCAGCGATTCAAGGAAAACACGCGAGACAGCAACGACGGATGTATCAAACGACACCTAACACGAAATAACCACGGATTAGGAGAAATAGAACAAAGCCTGAAAATACTACACAACGCACTAAAAGGCCTAATGCTTAACACCCTTGAGGAAATAGAGATTTTTGTGGAAAAATCAAAATCTCCCTCTCACATAATAAATGAACAAATTGATTTTTCGAAAAACTGGTTCACTAGTCTTTTCTCCGAACATTTGTAGACCATTCTATGGTAACGAATGTAGCTGATAGATGATGCTTCAATCTATTCATCAACTCCGTTAGGCACTTCCATATAAACAACAGACGCCAATAGATGGCGACACTTTGCATTCCTCTACAGTACAGCGTTCACTAAGAGGTTTCCTAGCCGAATAGCTTCCCTGCTCTTAACAAATTATGTCCTTCCACGAACATTGTTATTCCACACAGTCCCATCGTAGCTCGTAGTATACTGTAATACTTAAAGTCCATTTTCCATTAACAGTCTACTATAGTAAATCTAAGGTTTCTTTCATGGAGCTGCATAGTTAGGTTAATATTACTACAAACTGTAAGAGTGCACAAAATTATAACCTGTAGTTGCTCCATCAACCATCTCCTCCCCCCCCCTCCTTTTTACTTATAACATTCATTCATTTTAGGAGCCTTGATTGTTAAGCATTTAATCAAAATAGCTTAAGACTCTTTTATTTCATGTTTTATAATAGAGGGCTAACATGTGCAATACACTTATGGAAGATGATAGTTAACTACCCTAGAGTTTATATTGTAGACATTGTTTCACATCAGCATTGCCTAAACTGTAATACTGTACATAGTACTTCCTCGTGTTACAAGTAATCAAATTTAAATGGGTGTGACACTGCTTTGACATATTGCATCGCTGTTGTTGCCAGCATTGTGGTTTGTACGAGGGGTTGTACGTTGTGGACGCCACCGTGTGGTTTTTGTAAGCAGATGGTGCTTGATGGCTGTTCTTCCTTCCCAGCACTTTTATGTCCGTCCCCCTTCACCCCTCCCCTCCACACACTTTCCTCACCAGAATACTGTGTAGATAACATGATTTTGGTGACTGCCAGCAATGTGTCACTAAACACTATCTTTCCTAACGATGTCAAAATATAGTATGGAAAATTTGGTGCAGCACTCATATAATTGTATAATGTAAAAGAAAGTTTGTACACAGTGATTGTAAATTTTAGTTGTATGTTTATAATTGTATAACATAACAGTAACAACATACTGTGCAGGTTAAGGTAGATTTATAAAAAAAAAAAAAAAAAAAAAAAAAAAAAAAAAAAAAAAAAAAAAAAAAAAAAAACACAGAGGGCGTGGGTGCGCATATGTGTGAGAGAGAAGTAGAATGACAACATCGCCATCTGGCGGATTCTCCACTTAATAACTGACCGCAACGCTGAATTTAGTTTGCACTTGGCCATCCTACAGGGATGTTCTGGGGGAATTTTAAATTTTAAATTTATTTTATTTTTGACATATGTCTTTGACAGTCATTTTTTAAAAGGAATGTTTAGTTTCACTTTTTAATAAGTTTTAAAAGATATGGTGAGTGTGATTATTGTGTTCTCATTTATGTTTTATCGAAATGTGTGATGAATATTAATTCCATTGTCTTGCTGTAGCCTTCGATAATGACGCAACGTCGAAACGCGTAAGGCCTCAATAAATTTAAATTAGTGGTCAAGACTTTAAAGTTTATTCAAGTGCATCGCTATGACCACGTCTCATAGCTCTCTAATGGAGACAGCAAGGTATTTCGTTTGTATTCGTCAAATGTCACGTGCGAGATTTTATCTGTTAGTATATTGAGTGTTGTCCATTGGTCCTCTTGTCTTATGGCATCGTATATTTGTTGTTCTGTGTGAGCATGTAGTGCTGGTGATGTGTCTCTGAGGTGATTGTAGGTCCCGCAGAATAGGACAACGTGTTCGGGAGATCCCCTCTCCCCACATGTGCAGTATAGTGTTTCTCTAAGACTAACGCGGTGTAAGTGCGTAGAATAAGGGCCGTGTCCTGTCAAGATGTGAACCACGCCGCGGCTGGGATCGACATGTTTCAGTCTCTCCGCTATGTCGGGGAAGAATGAATGGACCCTCCGACCCATATCTCTTGCCTCCCATTCCTGCTGCCAAGAGTCAATTCTACAGCGTCTCAGCTGTTTTTTATTATTATTATTTTTTATTTTCCAGAGCCGAACCAGTTACTAAATTCTGCCCTTCTTTAACCAGTAAATCGCAGCCCGATATTTGATGGTTATATCACAGTCTAACATATACAGTCCCGACACTCACTGCTGTAAAAGTTGTTGCCAACCGACAGCCGTTGCGACACTAGCTCTCCTAGCGGTGGGCAAGCTGCCGAAGTAGTGACGTTTGTTTATAATCGCTTTTGTACGTAATTAACGAAATACTTACTACAATTTTTGTGTTACGAGCATTATTAAAATATCGATAGACAAACATAATACGGAAATTAACATAAAAACAGCCTCATTTAAATGATTCATAGATATAAAGAACAACCATGAACAAATACTTACGAATATGTGTATATTTGCAGCTTATTTCGCTGAAAGTAAGTTGCATATAAACATAATGCTATAATAAATTTCTGTTATGGTCTGTTCTTACTAAGACAGCCAGTTTTTGACGTGTATCAATTTGGTACGGAGTCTAATGATTCTCACGTCACTTCTCTTTCTTCTACGTGCATATTCTTTTAAGTGCAATTACTTTAGCTTTAAAAAAACCAATGTTCTTATGATTCTTACCGTTTCAGATGGTTCAGATGTAGCAACAATTGTGGAATTGGGTTTTTCTTTGTTGGAAAACAGTTTGGTTGCTTTTATCGTTATATTGCCATGTCTGTGACGTTTTTCCTTCAGCTACAGCCGTGATGGTTGATTTGTTATGTTAAATGTCCTATTTATTGCATTCTATATACGTTTCCTATGTTCCACCCTCACCGATTTTACTGGAATTTTAATGAAGAATACTTCACGTTCCTGCGTAGAAAATGACGTCTCTCTGCCAAAGGGCATGTCTCCTGGTGTTTCCTGGGCATTTTTATTTTTAATAGAAAATGAAACTACTCATTTAAAGCCTGTATGTTACAGGATGATTGTAAATTAACTGTCCTATAATGTACCGTTTATTACCTTATAAGGGATCTTATGAAACTTAAGAAAGACAAATGGGAAGCTATTTTTAAATTATTACACATTTATAAGGCACTACATACGTTCCCTAAGGTAAAAAGTATGATGAAGTCAATCTAAACGATACTATTCGCACTCATCAACTACCGTATTCAGAAACGTAGCTTGCCGGCCGCTTGGAGCGTTGCAGTCGTAGTGTATAACAAAAATCTGTGGGAGTGTCGTGACTGTATATCTTAGACTGTGGTTATATCGAAGATCCCCAGCACCATACAAAGTGCCTCCACTGCACAGACATACATTCCTAGACTGACAATGCCGTATGCAATATCATTGGAGTCACTGAAGTTTCGACGCCATATTTAGATACTATAAATCGTGTCTGCAGTGGTGTGTGTATTTCCGAAAACAGTCTTAAAATATCTGATTAATTTACGTAACTACGCTTTGTTTAGAGTTTCAACATATTGATCAATTTGTGTGTTGTATATGGCTGTAATTTTTAGTACAGCAAACGAAAGATACAAGGAAAAGAACATGTTTCAATCCATGGGTAAGTAGAAACATACTGTTTATTTTCGGTTTTGTGCTGTATGTAAGTCTAAATATTTACTTACAGTTTGTCTTACATGAAGTATCGCCAATGTTTGAATAGTACATGTATATTTTAAGCGTTGTAATAGATGTAGCAGCGACTGAAGTAGCTTAATAATGTGCCTATAACTACTGGCACAAACACTTCGTTTTTACTTGTGTAGTTATTGTCTCCTATCTCGTATTATTATGATGTTTCAGATTTCCAAAAAGGAAAGAGTTGAGGGATGCTTGGGTAAAAGCAATTCGCAGGGAGAACTGGTCATCTACAAATGCTTCAGCTGTTTGTTAGCAGCACTTTCGTGAAGAAGACATGGATTTAACTGGGCAGACAAGAAGACTTCGAGAAGGAGCTGTTCCTTCTGTATTTCCTTCGTATCCATCGTATCATCAGAAAACTGTTGACTCAAGGAAGCCTCCTGTTCGGAAGCAGCTAGTGATAAGACTTTACAAGTGTGTGATAGCAGTTTCGAGTTTCCATGTGCCTGATATAACAGATCTGTCACTACGCAAAAGGGAACTGATGGAATAGTTGAGGGAAAAAACCATGCAGTTAACTAGTGTAAAGAAAAAACTAAAGGTGCTACAGCAGAAAATTAGACGAAATGAGAAGCGAATGCAATTAGACAGTTAAATTATTGATTTACTTCTAAAAGGTAGGATTATTAATGAAAATAGTGCGAAAATGCTAAGAAATTCGTTACCGTCAGATGTTTGCTGGAAAAAGCAGCACATAATGGTAGTAGCCATGTAACCAAAATATGATCCTAATTTAAGGTCATGTGCTTTACATTATTTGTCGCGTAAAGCGTATGATTTTGTTAGAATGAAATTTAATAATGCTTTGCCATCACCAAGAACAATTCGATCTTGGTACATGAAACTTAACTGTGAACCAGGTTTCAGCCAAGAACGTTTTAGTGCACTTGAGGCGAAAGCAATATAGTGCAAAGAAAACGGTATAGTACCATTAGTGGTTCTTAGCATGGATGACATGTGCTTAAAAGAACATATAGAGTTTTATAATGGTAGGGTTGTTGGTTGTGTTGACACTGGAACTGAAATCAACAGTGACTGCCTTCCAACTGTCAAAATGGCATGTGTAATTATGTGCACAGCTATAACAGACATCTGGAAAATTCCTTGCTGAAATGTCTTTATCGATCTTTGTCTGGAGAAGAAAGGTCCACCTTAATAAAGTCTTGCATTGAGAAACTGTATGATATGGGGATTAAAGTTGTTTCTGTAACATTTGATGGGGCAAGCTGCAATCTCACCATGTCCAAATGTTTAGGTGCAGATTTGTGTGATAAAATCAATTTCAACACATTCTTTCCACATCCCTCATTGCTCTCTTCTTCTATTGCTATTCTTCTTGATGCGTGCCACATGCTGCTGTCTAGCAGAGAAGAAAGTTATTTATACTCCTAATGATGGGGTTAAATGGATATATATATATATATATATATATATATATATATATATATATATATATATATATATATATATATATATATAATCCCTTTTTGAACTACAGAGTGCTGAAGGTTTGCATCTAGCAAATAAGTAGTAACCATATGCTCTGGTACAAGAATAAAATGCGTGTACGATTAGTTGACCAGACCTTAAGCAATTCCGTAGCTGAGGCGCTACAATTCTGTGACAGACATTTAGGTCTGAAGGAATTTGCAGGGTGCCACGAAACTGTGAAATTCATTACCATAACTCAAAAAGCTTTTGATTTTCTTAACTCGTCTAGTAAATTTGGCAGAGGTTACAAGGCACCTTTTACTGTAGAAAACGAACCTTCCTGGCAGCAATTTGTTCATGACACACACTGTTACATTAACTCACTTTATGTAGGCAAGGAATGTCAGTTACACAGAGTTCTGTTATGTGTTATGAGTGGTGTTATGAATAGGTAAAATTAAACATGAAAATCAACATTGTAATGTATTAGGCTAATAAGCTGTCATTTCAGCGACAGTTAACAGAGTATATGTTAGTGGATAACGAACGTCAAGTTAATAAAAATAAAATAAAAAGATATCGAAACAAATACGTGACAAACAAAAAATGTGGGAAATTCTTGTATACATCAGACTGGCCAAAGAACTGTAAAGAAATACTTCGTCAAGTCGTCCAATGAAGAATTACAGCAAGTGAAGTATCATAACTACTGTATCTACGGAGAATTAACCCCTAAAATGGTCAACAACGGTCAGTATACCTATTTATTTGTTTTCGATTTGATTTATTTTGTGATGATAATCACGTCTCCCTATGTAGGTGGATGCTAACAAAATATATTCGCATTAGGAAGAAAAAGTTGAAAGAAATTTAGCAAATATATCTCGCCGCAACGAACAACGCCTTTCTTTTAATGATTTCAAGACCAACTCGTGCATTATTTCCGTGATACTCTCCTCCCTATATCGCGATAATACAAAGAGGAGCTACCCCCTTCTCAGAATATTCTTATATTCTCCGCCAGTCCGCCCTGGTGAGGGTGTCGTAATGCGCAGCTATACTACAAAATAAAACGCACAAGTGTAGTGTACGCAATTTCTTTAGTAGAACTGTGGCGTCTTTTAAGTGTTCTATCAGTGGAACGTTGCCTTTGGTTCTCCTTCCCTCCAATATTTACTATTTGTTCTTTCCACCTTAATTTGTTCGTAATTGTTATTGTTGAAAATTTAGTTAAATTTACGGCCTACCGGTTTAACTGATTTACTGTATAAATGAAGTTCAAAGGATTTCTCTTAGAGCTCATATGGATGACTTCAAACTTTCCATTATATGTGATCAATTGCCAATTTTCGCACCATGTGGTTATCTAAATGGTTTTGCTTTTGATCATCTGGTGACTTTACTAACTAATTAAATGACATCATCATAAGCGAACAGTCTAAGATTGCTGCTGACATTGTCTCCTAACTCGTTTATAAAGGAATAGTAGGAGCTGTACAACACTTCCCTGGGGAACTTCTGTTTTAGTCAATGACTTTGCTACAATTACAATGTACTGTGTCCTTTCCGACAGGAAATCACGAATGAAATTACACGACTGAGACGATATTCCATAAGCACTCAATTTGATTAGGAGACGATTGTGAGGTACAGCGTTGAAAGTCTTCCGGAAATCTAGAAATACGGAATCTATTTGACATCCCTTATCGACAGAATTCATCACTTCATATGAGTAAAGAGCTAGCTGTGTTTCACAAGAACGATACTTTATTGAATCCGTGTTGACTGTGGGATAATAGGTCGTTCTCTTCGAGGTAGTTCATAATATCTGAGGAAAAGTATTTGTTATGAAATCCTGCTACAAACCCACGTCAGTGTTATAGGTCTGTAATTCTACGGATCACTCCTGTCGCCTTTCTTGATAATTGTAATGAGCTGTGCAACTCTTCAGTCTTTGGATACGGATCTTTCGATGAGCGAGCGGTTGTATACGATGAAACAGAATTGGGAACGGAAGGCTTGCTTTTTTTAAGTCATTTGAGTTCCTTCACTAAGGATATCTAGTTCTAATTTGCGCATGCAGGCAGCTGGTCTCGATTTCAATTCTGGAGTATTTGCTTCATCCTCTTTGGTGATGGAATTTAGGAAAGTTTGTTTAGCAATTCGTGGCAAGGTCGTAGAACAACATTATTTGTTTTAAAATCTGTGAAAAAATGTCAGCAACATATTTCTTTAACAGTTCCTTTCATAACACAAAAACAGAAAAGGCCAGTTGAAGAGAATAGGCCCAAAATTGTGCAAGCTTTTCGGAGTGATCTTTGATATTTATAATTAACAAAATCTAAAAAAAAGTATTGTATAGTATGATATTACAACTCTTCACGAAGAAAACAGCCGAACAACCGTTACTCTAGGTCAATCCCCCGACCAACTGTAGCCAATTTTAGGAGCCTTTTTTTTTTTTTTTTTTTTTTTTTTTTTAAAGTCGATATACCTCAAAAACTACTGTTTACATTTAATTTTTTCGTAAAAGGTCTTTTTTTACTTATTTCGTGCCATACGTGTGGTAAATAATAAGTCTGGAAACGCGAATGTTGTCGAGTTGTAAGTAATGTTGTATTTAAAGATTTTAAAGTGTTTTTTCGATATATCTCGAACCGTATCAAATCAATCGATACGTACAAAATAGCAATCGACAGATAATCTTAAGGGCTACAACTTTTTTATTTAACATTTCCTCATCGGAGGTATCTTTTTTATTTAATACAAACACTTTTTTGGAATTTTGACAAATTTTTTGGCACATTTCGCCATCTAGGCTCGAGTTTCATCTACATCTACATACATACTCCGCAATCCACCGTAAGGTGACCTTACATGTACGTTCCATTTCATATCGATCTGCAATGTTACGCCTTGGTATTTGAACGACGCGACAGCATCAAGAAACTGACTACTAATGCTGTATTCGAACATTATTGGATTGGAATGAAACACTTCTTAAATAAGAATAGCCTAGATCACATTTAAAGCAAAATTACTTTATTTCACTACTAGTTTTGACAATACTTGTTGCCATTATCAAGTGACAGACCTACATTAAAAACTACAGTGCGCATATGCAGGAAAAGACTTCTCGAATTCGTGGTTTACCAAATGGCCGACCAAAAGCAAAGAGGGGTGAGACAACTGTTGGGACATGTCCAACAGTTGTCTCCCCCCCCCCCCTTTTGCTATTGGTCGGCCATTTGGTAAAAAACGGCCGGCCGCGGTGGCCGAGGGGACTGAGGCGCTCCAGTCACGGTCTGCACGGCCACTACGGTCGGGGGTTCGAATCCCCCCTCGGGCATGGATATTTGTGCCGTCCCTAGTCTTAGGTAGTTCATAAGTAGTCTGTAAGCGTAGGGACTGATGACCCCGTAGTTAAGTCCCATAAGTTCTACAAAATTTGAACATTTTTGGTAAACCACGAATTCGAGAAGTCTTTTCCTACACATGTGCATTGTAGTTTTTAATGTAGGCCTGTCACTTGATAATGGCAACAAGTATTGCCGAAACTAGTAGTGAAATAAAGTAATTTTGCTTTAAATGTGATCTAGGCTACTCTTCCTTAAGAAGTGTTTCATTCTAACCATTTAAGATCATTCTCCTACCGACAAATGTCGGCTGTTATGATGGGATTGTTTTTCCTACTCATGCGCATCTCCTTAAATTTTTCTACATTGACAGCTGGCTGCCCTTCTTCGCACCAACTAGAAATTTGGTCTAAGTCACCCTGTACGCTATTACAGTCAGTTAAAGACGACACCCTCCTATAGACCACAGAATCATCAGCAAACAGACGCAGATTACAAGTTGCTCTGTCCACCAGATCATTTATATAGATTGAAAATAATAGCGGTCCTATCACACTCCCCTGGGGCACGTCTCTGATGAACACTCGCCGTCAAGAACAACGTACTGCGTTCTATTACTTAGGAAGTCTTCCAGCTAGTCACAAATCTGTGAAACTATTCCATAAGCTCGTATCTTCGTTAGCAGTCTGCAGTGCGGCACCGCGTGGAACGCCTTTTTGAAGTCGAGAAAAACACTGAAACTCTACTTGAAATTGTCTTGGTAGCTAACGTAGCTGGGAGATCACCGTGGTGACAGGACCAGCTACCAGAGATTGTTGTCCGTTTGGAACCACCCAGGGGGCACGTGGAGCTTTGAGTTTACTCTGCAGCTGAATACTGTTCTCCTGTCTGGCTCAACAGTGCTCATGTGAGAGACATTGATGTACAATTAAATAGAGCAATGAGATTAATCAGTGGCACTCTGATGGCTACACCACTTCAATGGCTCCCAATATTATGCAACATCGTTCCTCCTGATCTAAGACGGAAGGAAGCCTTAATGAGAGAGTATTATAAGATCTTGTCTACTCCTGAGCTTCCTATCCTGCAAGACCTTCCACCACAGGGTAAGCCGGCTGAATTCCCGTAAACCACCTCTTAAAACAGCTGTGCAACACATTAGAGTGGCTTCTCGCCTAAATCAAACTGGGCAAGAACTTGGGATTCGTTTAATGGAAAAAAACAGCCTCTGGATAGACGATCCCTCTATGGAGCCCGAAGGAATGGACCTTCCCAGGAGAGAATGGTCTATGATCAACCACTACCGAACTGGTGTTGGTCGCTGTAACTATTGGAAATTCAAATAGGGACAGACAGACGACCAGTCATATGACTGTGGAGCAGACATATAAACGATGACCCACATACTTACTAATTGCCCATTACGATCATTCTCAGGAGGGATAACCGAACTCCATATAGTCAGTCAGGAAGCTGTCCAGTGGTTAAAGGAGTTGGACTTGTCTCTGTGACAGACACATGTTTTATCTTATTAATTAGACACTAGTATATCTTACTAAAGTATTATACCATACGATATATATATATATATATATATATATATATATATATACAGGGTGTTTCACTAAGTGTGCTTGCCTCTGTAACTTATAAAATAATAGGTGACGGGAAATTTTAATGCGGTAGGTCAACAAAAGAAATGTTACACTTTCTGAGGAGCTATGAACACAGTTTATTGTATCATTTTCTAGAGAATTACAGCACAAAGATATAATTTTTTTAAATGGAACAATAGTTTTTTCTATCATGCATTGGATTCGTTGAAACGAGCTGCGTGCAAATCAATTTAAACTACATTCCTATCACTGTTAGTTTGGGAGCTACAACCCTTCGAAGTTTCAGGGGCAGATACCACAAACGCTGCGCATAATGCAATGCGCCTTCTAAATGTGGTGCGGCCGAGTTGTAACGTCGCCGGTGTCACGGAGCGAGAAGCTTCCTCGATGCGCTGTTAGACTGCCGACTGTGTGTGGATGCAGCACGATGGTCACCCAGCCCATTCTGCGCGTGCTGTTGTGGAAGAACTAAACAACAGGTTCGCAGGAAGATGGTTGGAGCGCCATGGTCCTCATTCATGGCCCGCAAGGTCGCTCGATTTAACACCAGTAGATTTCTTTTGTGGGGATATCTAAAGGATCGTGTTTATGTCACTGAGCCCACATCCCCAGATGATCTAAAACGGCCCATCGAGGACGCATGTCGCTCCGTCACACCGGCGATGTTACATCTCGTCCGCACTGCATTACGCATTGAGGAACATAGACACACATTTGAACATCTCATGTAAATCAACTTCCAACCGCCATAACATCCATCACCCACCACACAGCCACATATTATGTATAGCGTGTGGTATCTGCCCCGGAAACTTTGAAGGGTTGTAGCTCCCAAACTAACAGTGATAGGAATGTAGTTTAAATTGATTTGGACGCAGCTGGTTTCAACGATTCCAGTGCACGATAGAAAAAACTATTGTACCATTTAAAAAATTATATCTTTGTGCTGTAACTCTTTGGAAAATGATACAATAAACTATGTTCATAGCTCCGCAGAAAGTTGAAATAAATTTCGAAAATAGATCTCGCCGCAACGGATAAAGCCTTTGTTTTACTGATTTCCACCCCAACTCGTGCATCATATCCATTACACTCTTTCCCCTATTTCGCGATAATAAAAAACCAGCTGCTGTTCTCTGAACTTTCTCTAAATCGTCTGTCAGTCCCACTTGGTGGGGATCCCACAATGCATAACAGTACTAAAAAATCTAACCCACAAGTGTGGTGTAGGCAGGTTCTTTAGTAGAACTGTTGCATCTTATAAGTCTTCTGGCAACGAAAAGTAGTCATTGGTTAGCTTTTCCTACAATATTTTTCTGTGTATTCCTTCCAATTTAAGTTGTTTGTAATCGTTACTCCTAGGTATTTAGCTGAATTTACGGCCTGTAATTTTGACTGATTTATCGTGTAAATGAAGTTTAACGGGCATGTTTTACTAGTCATTTGGATGACTTCACACTTCTCATTATTAAGGACCAACTGCCATTTTTTGCACCGTGCAGATATGTTATCTCAATCATTTTGCAGTTGCTTTGGATCTTCTTGTGACTTTACTAACCGATAAGTGACAGCATCATCCGCGAACAGTCTAAGGCAGCTATTCAGATTGTCTCCTAAATCGTTTATAAAAATAAACAACAGTTGGGGCCCTATAACACTTCCCTGAGGAACAAAATGTTCAAATGTTTGTTAAGCTTAAGGGACTTAACTACGGGGTCATCAGCCCCTAAACTTACAAACTACTTATGATGTAACTAATTCTAAGGACGGCACAAATATCCATGCCCGAGGGGGGATTCGAACCCGCGACCGTAGCGGCCGTGCAGACCGTGACTGAAGGGCCTCAGTTCCCTCGACCACCGCGGCCGGCCCCTGAGGAACGCCAGATATTCTATTCTACTCGATGACTTCCAGAGAATTGCAACGTACTGTCTCCTTTCTGATAGGAATTCACTAATCCAATCTCACAATTGTGCCGATGTTCCATAAGCGCGCAGTTTGAGTAGAAAACGCCTGTGAGGTACAGTGCCGATAAGACCTAAGTTCCAAATAAACAAAACTTTCCAGACCACGAAATATATGACCTACCGACAGCCAATATGATACTGGGAGTAGGTAGCCTGCATTAATCTATAGACTCTCTAGCTTGCATGTCAGTATTATGCCTTTCTCCCATCTCACTGATTTAAATGCATGTTCAGAATATATGACACAATTTCATATTGCCCTGCAAGTTCGGAAGGACAGCCCAACATGGTTTTTCGTCTACAGTACACACACAAACATATTTACAGCAGGACTTTTTCCTGACTTAAAGTAACAATGCGGATTCGATCAAACTTCGGAATTGACCTTCTAGGCATCGCAAAATTACAGTCGACACAATGTACTTCCTTTATAGTTTTAAATTTTTCGTCACCTACTATTTTATATGTTATAGAGACAAACACACTTAGTGAAACACCCTGTATATATACACTTGAAATTTAATTTCCTAGACGCTCATATTTTTTTTGTTTTCAGGTAATAGTTTTTGCAACTACTTCTCCGTAATGCTTGGACTGTAGGTGGTACGGCCGTGTGGCGCACAGAGTACAAAGTGGGGGTTAAAGTGCAGTTTATGCGGCAGCGGCTAGTCGTCGCGCTCGCTAGGTTGGGAACGGCAAAGCAGCCAATCAGGAGTCGCGATGCCGCGGCCAATGAGATTGCCTGTTTCATGACGAGTAAATTTGGCGTCAATTTAGAAGTTTATTCGAGGATATCGGTGCGGCGTTTGTGTGATTGTAATTGATTTTCCATGAATAAGAGATTTTTAGATAATTGTCGTATTACGGGCACAAGTGACACCACAGCAGTCAAACATGTTTTATTTGTTTTATGAACAGTACGAAACAGTGATCATTTTAAGTGAAAGTTAAGTTAGGTATAGGTTAAACGAGAAGTTTTTTTAGTATGTGAGGGCGCGCCAGGGGACTGAGGCGCTACAGTCACGGTCTGCACGGCCACTACGGTCGGGGGTTCGAATCCCCTCTCGGGCTTGGATATTTTGCCGTCCTTAGTATAAGGTAGTTGATAAGTACTTTGTAAGTTTAGGGACTGATGACCCCGTAGTTAAGCCCCATAAGCTTAACAAACATTTTAACATTTTTTTTTTTTTTTTTTTTTTTTTTTTTTTTTTTTTTTTTTTTTTTTGTGAGGGCGCGTAGCGCCCGAATCTCCGGTACAGAAACACTCAATCGATTTACAGTTGTACGCTATATATATATATATATATATATATATATATATATATATATATATATATATATATATATATATATATATATATATCAGTCCGAGCTACCTCGATTGCAAGCATTCTTCGAAATTATCGCAATTACTTTTACTGACCTGACAAGGGTACATACAAGAGCCTGTCAACCATAGAGCAGGTATAGCATGACATAAAAGTTTTCTGGGTATTGTACCGCGTCATGATGTAAGGCTATTACTTAAATAACCGACGTTTCGGCCAACGTTACAGTGGCCTTCATACCCAGATGAAGGCCACTGTATCGTTGGCCGAAACGTCGGTTATTTAAGTAATAGCCTTACATCATACCCAGATGAAGGCCACTGTATCGTTGGCCGAAACGTCGGTTATTTAAGTAATAGCCTTACATCATGACGCGGTACAATACCCAGAAAACTTTTATGTCATCTGACTCTGGCCGCGGAAGCCTACGTAACTATATCACGTATAGCATGTTTTATTTATTTTATGATATATTCGAAACCGTGATCAAGTTACATCCATACTGATAGCAACTGTAACTTGTAGATCGTCAAAAACTTCTGCATACACCGCTTCGACTTGTTTACATAGTACAATTGTAACGCTCTTTCTCATTGGCCGCGCCGGCCGCGGTGGCCGAGGTGACTGAGGCGCTCCAGTCACGGTCAGCACGGCCACTACGGTCGGGGGTTTGAATCCCCCCTCGGGCATGGATATTTGTGCCGTCTTTAGTCTTAGGTAGTTCATAAGTAGTTTGTAAGCTTAGGGACTGATGACCCCGTAGTTAAGTCCCATAAGTTGTACAAACATTTGAACATTTTGAATATTCTCATTGGCCGCGGCATCGCGATTTCTGATTGGCTGCTCTGCCGTTCCTAACCTAGCGAGCGCGACGGCTAGCCGCTGCCGCATAAACCGCACTTTACCCAAAGTGGGTGTGGGCGTGGCACTGTGGTGGGCCCGTCGGCGTCAGGTGGCACGCCACGCGCGCACCCCTGGGGCCGGGTGAGTCTCTGCGTAGGCCGCGCCGCCGGCCCGGCGCTGCTATCGATCCGGCTGCTGTGGTGACGCCAGCACCGCCCCAGCCCCGCCCCCGCCCCCAACCCTCCTGGGACAGCCCCCGGCGTCCGCACTCTCGTCGCCTACATAAAACGCAGCCCGCCGCTGCGTTTTAATCTGCCGAGCGCGGACAAGTGTGCAAAATTACACAACTATCGTTTTAATAACTCGCCGTTTCAGAAACCTAACACCAAATAGCAAAGAAGTTTCCACGTGTCGACTGGACCGCTGTTTGGAAAAACATTCACCTTAAGTGTCTGTCATCTGATGTTGTCTCTGCATGGTACAAGGTAGTCAACAACATCTGCAGCACGAATGAGAGGTTGCATGCAGTGGATATAAGCGACACCAATCTGTGCTCCAAATGCCAACTTGTGGACACGATTCTACACAGATTCACGTGTGCGGGTCACTTGGACAGTTGGAAATGGATCACGCAAAGCATCGCACTTCTTTCGAGATCGTCTCCTGATTACATTTCTCCTGAGATAATTTACAGACCACAAAACGTATACTATCCGGCAGCAAAAAATAACACAATACACTGGCTGATAAGCAAGTATGTCAGCTATGTGATAATCAAGTTAGGTACGGACAACATTACAGAATTCCACTCATACATGATGTGTGAATTTCATAAAAGCAAAAACTACAGAGATAATAAAAACAGTATGGAAACATGCTGAAAATTGAATTGCTTTCGAAAGGTTGGGTATCGGTTAAATATTATGACGTTATCAAAATGTTCAAATGTTTGTAGAGTCTATGGGACTTAACTACGGGGTCATCAGTTCCTAAACTTACAAACTACTTATGAACTACTTACGAACTAGGACGGCACAAATATCCATGCCCGAGGGGGGATTCGAACCCCCGACCGTAGTGGCCGTGCAGATCGTGACTGAAGCGCCTCAGTCCTCTCGGCCACCGCGGCCGGAATGACGTTATGAATTTTTGTTTTGTTCAAGAGAAAAATCTTATTTAAACAGACTGCATAACAAATACGAGCATCAAGAATAATAGTGTATTTTGTGTGAAATTCTTTTCTGTATGTATGTTGTGTTTTAAAGGATAATTGGCATTGTAGTATGTGGATTGAAATTGTTATATCTTGTCACAGAAAGTCACTATTTTATATGGGAAGAGCAGGGGGAAAAATACTTACAGACGAGTGATCAGACAGATCAGTTTGGATTTAGGCGAAATACAGGAACACCTCCGGCAATAATCTTATACAGGGTGTTACAAAAAAGGTACGGTCAAACTTTCAGGAAATATTCCTCACACACAAAGAAAGAAAATATGTTATGTGGACATGTGTCCGGAAACGATTAATTTCCATGTTAGCGCTCATTTTAGTATTTCTCTTTAAATGTAATTTGAAATAATTCGTTCAGACAATTGTCAAAATACCCAATTGTTTCGTTAATATGTACTGTACTTCCTCGATTCCACGTCATCAATACAGATTTTCTGTGGACGTTTGGGCAGAAATTGTTGGTGATGTCTTGATTGGGCCTTATGTTCTTCCACCTACGCTCACTGGAGCACGTTATCATGATTTCATACGGGATACTCTACCTGTGTTGCTAGAACATGTGCCTTTACAAGTACGACACAACATGTGGTTCACGCACGATGGAGCTCCTGCACATTTCAGTCGACGTGTTCGTACGCTTCTCAACAACAGATTCGGTGACCGATGTATTGGTAGAGGCGGACCAATTCCATGGCCTCCACGCTCTCCCGACCTCAACCCTCTTGACTTTCATGTATGGGGCATTTGGAAGCTCTTGTCTACGCAACCCCGCTACGAAATGTAGAGACTCTTCGTGCTCGTATTGTGGACGGCTGTGATACAATACGCCACGTTGCCCGGGTATTTATCTCTTTATTCCTGCCATTTTTCAGGTATATATTCATTTGGATAAGTGCAGTATGTCTGTAAAATCTCTTGGAAATACAATTAGTAGTAAAGAAGAAATAGATTATAACTTGGTGCGTGATGGGGCGGTTTTCTATGAATGCTATTGTCTATGTGCTCATATAGAATGGACTACGTGTCGTACTGTGATACAATTTGGAAGATACACTCAACTATATGTGCGTATACTGCCTGAAAAATTTCCTGAGGCTACAGTTTGTAGTGTAGAAATTATAAATTGTAACGTCATACCGAATTGCGGATTTTTAGTCCATGAACAGCAGAACGTTAATGTTTTATGTGCTCATATCTCATGAACTAAGTGTCTTAATGTGATACAATTTAGAAGGTACATTCAACTGTATGCGTGTATCCTGTCTGTAAAATTTCCTGCGGCTATTATTTGTAGTGTAGAAATTATAATTTGTAACGTCATACCGAATGCCGTAGTTTCAGTCCATGAACAGCGGTAAAGTAGTAAGCGAGAAACTTTTTTCCATTCAGTTTTTTGATGTGGTTGTAAGCGAGAAAAAGTTTAATAAAGGTTTGAAATTATGTTTAAAGTTTCTTGCAAGTCGCTAAGTACTGTCATTCTCATACAATGTATTTCGAAAGTCTCGCCGCATTATATGACATTTTTTGCTATTTCTATTGGTTATGACGTAATATCTTTTGAACCATGTGCCGTATGTGATTCTTAATCATGCAGCAATTGTTACCTCACGGTAAGGAATGTGTGTACCAAATTTGGTTGAAATCGGTCCAGTGGTTTGGGAGAAAATGAGCAGCATTGTCGCAAAAAGCAGCAGTTTTTCGCGCATCTCATTGTTTATGAGGTCATATCTCGTGAACTATATATCGTATGTGATTCTTACACTTACGGCGACCGTCCCCATGAATTGAAGCTTACGTGTACAAAATTTCATAAAGATTGAAACAAAACTGTAGATTTGTATGCAACATGTACGAACATACGGACACTCTGCTTTATATATTAGACTAGCTGAAAACCCGGCGTTGTTCGGGTATTTATTTATTTATTCCTGATTTTTTTTCAGGTATATATTCATTTGTATAATGGCTGCATGTCTGTAAAATCTCTTGGGAATACAATTAGTAGTAAAGAAATAATAGATTAAAACTTGATGCATGACGGGGCGCTTTTCCATCAACGTTACTGTTTATGTGCTCATATCTCATGAACTACGTGTCGTACTGTGATACAACTGAGAAGGTACATTCAACTATATGTGTGTATACTGTCTGTAAAGTTTCCTGTGGCTACAATTTGTGTTGTACAAATTATAAATTGTAACGTCATAGCGAATGCCGTAGTTTTACCCCATAAACAGCAGAAAAGTAGTAAGCGAAAAACTGTTTTCCTTTCATCATTTCGCTATGGTTGTCAGCGAGAAAAAGTTTAATAAAGGTTTGAAATTATGTTTAACGTTTATTGCAAGTCACTAAGTAATGTCATTCTCATGTACTGTATTTATAAAGTGTCGTCTTATTACATGGCATTTTCTTGGGACTATATTCTTTATGACGTTATATCACATTAACTTTGTGTCGTATGTGGTTGTTACTCCTTCAGCTATTGTTATCTCACGTGAGTAATATGTGTACCGAATTTGGTTGATAATCAGTCCTGTGGTTTAGGAGAAAATGAGCAGCATTGTCGCTTAATGCAGCAGTTTTTCGCGCATCTCATGGTTTATGACGTCATACCTCCTGAACTATATATCGTATGTGATTTTTACACTTACGGCGACCGTCCTCGTGGATTGAAGCTTCCGTGTACAAAATTTCATAACGATTAGAACAAAACTGTAGATTTGTATGCAACACGTACAAACATTCGGACACTCTGCTTTATATATTAGATGAACAGTGTAAACGCGCAAAGATCTGGGTCAGAGAGGCTGCAATGTTGTGCAGAGCAGAGTGGTGGGCGAGTTGACGGGCAGCCAGAGCTAGCCTCGCGCTGGCACCTGGGGCGCGGCGGCTGCCTGCGGATCAATACTGGCTGGACCAGCGGCACCTGTTGCGAGGCGTGCCGCCGGCGCGCCGCCAAGCCGATAACGCACACCTAGCTCGCCCAGCCCGCTACTCCCCTCCAGATAACACTAAAGCACCAGCATTTACAATCATGTTGTGTCCACCAGTCGACAAAACTGATTTATTTTATTCGATATTATTGTCTAGGAGTGTGACAACTTGATATTTATATACCACATATATAGTGGTTAAGCCATAGCCACAAGGAATCGAAAAAACATTTTATTCTAATAACGTAACTAGTTTCGATGATCTTTGTCATCGTCATCAAACGTAAGAATATCGTAAATTACAAGAAAATAAGAATTGGGTGAATAAATTGCGAAAAAATGTAGTTATCGTTAATTACAAGAAACTAAGCATAAGCTGAGATTTTCACGTGAATAAATTGTGAAAAAGTGTGGTTTGTTCAGAAACTGGAGCCAGGCCATCTAGAGGATTTCCGGAAGGCTTTTTGACACTGTACTCCACAAGCAGCTTCTAATGAAATTGCGTGCTTATGGAATATCTCCCCAATTATGCGATTGGATTTACGATTTCCTATCAGCAAGGACACGGTTCGTTGTAATTGACCGTAAGTTATCGAGTAAAACAAAAGTGATATCTGGCGTTCCCCAGGGAAGCATTATAGGTCCCCTACTCTTCCTTGTCTTTAATAAGCGATTTAGCAGACAATCAGAATAGCTCCCTTAGGCTTTTCGCGGATGATGCTGTTGTTTATCGTTTAGTGAAGTCAACAGAGGATCAAAAACAATTGCAAAGCGATTTACACAAAATTTCTACATGGTGCGGAAATTGGCAATTAACACTAAGTAAAGAAAAGTGTGAAGTAATACACATGACCACTAAGAGAAATCCGCTGAACTTCAATTACGCGATAAATGAGTCAAACCTTAAGGTCGTAAATTCTACCAAATACCTAGGAGCTACAATTACGAACAACTTAGACTGGAGAGAACACATAGAAAATATTGTGGGGAAGGCGAACCAAAGATTGCGTTTCATTGGCAGAACGCTTCAAAGATGCTCCACCAAACAGACTGCCTACATCACACGTGTGCGTCCTCTCCTGGAATACTGTTGCCCATTGTGGGACCCTCACCAGATGGGACTGACGGAAGATATTGAGAAGGTCCAGAGAAGAGCAGCTCGTTTTGTTTTATCACGTTACAGGGGGGAAAGCGTCACGGAAATGTTGCACTAATTGGAGTGGAAATCGTTAAAAGAAAGACGTTATTCATTGCGGCGTGATCTGTTTGCGAAGTTCAAATCACCGACTTTTTCTTCTGAATATGAAAATATTTTGCTAGCACCCACCTACTTAGGGAGACATGACCATCCCAATAGAATAATAGAAATCAGATGGAAAACGGAACGATTTAGGTGTTCTTTCTTCCCGCGCGCTATTAGAGGATGGAACGGTAGATAAAAGTTATAAAAGTGGTTAATGAAACCTCTGCCAGGCACTTAAAATGTGATTTGCAGAGTATAAGGAGATGTAGGAGTGAAAGTGGCCCACAACTGTCCCCTATTTTCACAGCATACTGTATCAAACCATTAGCGGCCATATTTTACTCCATACCATACAGCTGTAGAGCAAGCTGGATTGCTGATATAGATGGTAATGTATTGCTATGCTGCTTTAATCGTATAATATAGCAGCACAGCAATACATTACCATCTATATCAGCAATCCAGCTTGCTCTACAGCTGTATGGTATGGAGTAAAATATGGCCGAAAATGATTTGATTCCGTATGCTGTGAATGTAAGAGACAGTTGGGGACCACTTTCACTCCTCTACATGGCCTGTCTCCAGTTTCGGAGCAAACTACATTTTTTTCACAATTTATTCAAGTGAAAATCTCACCTTATGCTTAGTTTCTTGCAATTTACGATATTCTTACGTTTGAGAATGATGGCAAAGATCATCGAAACTAGTTACGTTATTTGAATAAAAGGTTTTATCGATTCCTTGTGACTATTGCTTAATCACTATATATGTGCTATATAATAAAAGGACAAAATAGAGTTTGATACGTTTTTGTAGTTTCCATAGCGATCTTTCATTCTGTTAAGTCTGAACTAACAAATCGTATTCGCTGACGGTGTACATAATTTCTGAAAACTAGGGTGTTGTTTCAAATCGTATTCAGCCCTCTGTAGCGTGTGTTTCAAATCATTTTGTGCCCAATATTAATTCTACGTGAGGTATTTTTCTCACTTTTCCCAGTTGGCTATACTAACACGATGTACATCAGATTTTTTTGGTGAAAACTTCAGTTTTGTATTAACAGTTAATGTGGTTCTATAGCAACAACAAAAATTAATGCTTAGTTACATACTTACCCCATGAATCTTTTTTTTATTTGTATATTTGACAAATTACTGGATCAGAGCTTATTGAGTCCAACACATTTTCCTTAAATTCGAAGAACAGGAAATTAATATCCTTTTTTTTTAGTACGCCTCAATAACTTCACTTTTTAAAATATGTGAAAAATTCCCCAGGTTATGAGTAATCAGTTTCTTGCTTCTCGTGTAAAATTGCTTCGTTTGTCTATACTTATCCTCTACAGCATTTTTCTTGGATGGGAGAGGGAAGCAAGTGAAAGGGGAGGGGATATCAATTTTGTGACTAGTTTGGGGCGTCCACCACGATATATTCTTCTGTGCCAACCTTTTCATATCAGACTCACACTTCCACCCGACGCCATTTGTTGGACATTTTCCAATCTCTTTCTTTCCCAACTATTTTTACCCTGTGGAGCAGAGGTGCCGACTTAGGGGCTACGAGGTAGGCCTACGCTTCGTAGCTGCCCCCCCCCCCCTCCTCCTTCCAATATACTGAAGGATGGGACTCCCCCATCCTCCATCTCAAACAATTATTTTTGTTACTGATATCGAACCTCGACAAGAACAGTGGCACAACTCAAAAACCGAGAAGTTTTAGGTTAACATTGAAAACAGATGTATGAAGAGCCCCTACATGTAGGAAGACCATCACAGCTGTCTCTCGCAGTTTGTCCATATGAGGGCAGTGCGAGTAGTAATAGTAATAGGTTGTTTTATAATTCTTCATAGCGAAAACACTGTCGCTTTTCTCAAGTATTGCGATTTTTACTTGTGTCACTGTTCTTTCCGAGGTGCGATATGATGTCTGTTCTTTTGGATATGTCCGAGAAACAGATACGATATCAATAATTGTACCCATGCCTCCAACGGGAAATTGACAGCTTCTGTGCGGATTCACATATACGCTCGATCGCTTGTGGGAATTCAGTATAGGCTGAGAGCAAGGGGAACTAATAGAACAGGGAGCACTGACAATCGTTGTGTGCTGTGAGTTGAGAATATGAGGCAGCACGGGAAGCGTATCTGGTGCCGGAACAGTGGCTCGGCGCGTTCGGTGAGAGGGCTGCGTGTCATCTCCAATAATAAAAACAGTCCACAACAAAACGATCCAAACAGGACAAAGACGATAGGACTACCGCAAAGAACACATCAAACCAAGGAACAAATATATAAATAAAAAATAGGTTAAGGCGAGCGCTGGCCCGAAGCGGGAAATCTGGATTCGAATCCCGGTCCGGCACAAATTTTCAACTTGGCCGTTGAATTTTTAAATGTTAGAATATTTCAAATTTTACACTGCACAAAGCGCACAATTGGAGCTAATATTGTGTTGACAAGAAGCTCGGTCGTTGAGAGCATTCAGAAAACCGATAAAACGTTGGGCGCAAGTATCGGTACATACTGCTAAAGTAAATCAATAATAATAATCAAATCAAATGGTCAAATGTTTGTAAATCTATCGGACTCAACTGTTTGATTATTAGTCCGTACCTTACAAACTACTTAAACTAAGGTAAACTAATCTAAGGACAACAGAAACACCTATGCCCGAGGAGGGACTCGAACCCCCAACGGCGCCCCAGTGCGCACGGCTAATCCGCCGTGGCTAATAATAATCGTCTTCTTATACTGCTACCTGTGTTTCCTATGCTATTCAGTATTATACCACGATCTATAAGGCTGACCAACATTACCTCTATTGGCATCTCGCCGCGGCGGAGTAGCCGTGCGCACTGGGGCGCCGTGCTGCGGTGCGCGCGGCCGTTGCCGTCGGGGGTTCGAGTCCCCATCGGGCACTGGTGTTTCTGTTGTCCTTAGGTTAGCTTACCTTAGTTTAAGCAGTTTGTAAGCTACGGACTAATAACTAAACAGTTGATTCCGATAGATTTACAAACATTTAAACATCTAAAATTCGTGTAGTTTTTTTTTTTTTTTTTTTTTTTTTTTACATCATAATTTTCCATTGCCATTAATATTATTGTGAGACTTTTTCGAATTGCAGCATTACGAGCGGTCTATCGCACTATCACAGAGTTAATTAACCGTGGCACGCCTTCTCCTCCTTTATCACTGACTAAATATCATTTATTCCATTTTATAAAGGAAGGAGAAAGCGCTGCTTTTGTCTCAGTCGGGCATTATTCTTGGATGAAATAACATGATTCAAGCAGAGTATTCTTCCTTTCCCGCATATCAGGAATCTGGCAGAAGGATTTATAACTTATTTATTATTATTTAATGATTTTCCCTCGGTAGTTTCAGTTGTATGATCTGTGGTAATCGTTTGAACGCCATTAAGTTCAAGAAACAACTGTGGGTAGAAGTCTCAATCGAAGATTGTTGAATAATTCGTAATCACCAGCAATCAGTTTTCAATTTCATTATGTCAGAAACTGCAATTATTCTTTACAAAAACTAAGTACGAGGTCTAAATAAAAATAATTCCTGTGAATATTATGCATAGTAATCTGCCCATAATTATTCAGTTTCTTTGATTTGTAACAGCTCCAACGCGACTTATGGCATCTTTTGTACCACTAATTAAAAAAAGTCTTTACAGCTACAAATCAATTTCATAATACGAAAATGCCGTATTATGAAGTTTCCTGCCGTCTCACCGTACTGTATATTTAAATGTAATTTTATATTCATAGTACAGGTTAAAATATATTAGTCCTCTGTTTTCTAATTTCGAAACCTTGTCAAGATAGGAAACATAGAATGTACAGTGTTTGTCACCGATCCAATTTGTGAGGCTCGTTTGACATCAAGAACGAAGATCTAGGGAGAAGGGGGGAATGGATGGCAATGGGGCCAAAAGTCGTAACAATGTCATTGAGGGCAGAAGAGTGGCAGAAACACCGCACTTTCTTATAAAATAAAAACATATTTTTAAAACTTTGTCTGTAATTCACGAAGCACATATATGCTAGCATTGCTTACAATGTACTTAAATGAAATAGTATCGGTTGTATCAAATTTTTAGTTTCTTACTCTGCAGCAATAAAAATTTACATAAGTTCAAATCAGAATCAAACGTTTATAAACCTAATGGATCAAACTGTTGTGTTCATTAGTCCCTAGACTTACAAACTACTTAAACTGAGGGCAACACACACACACACACCCATGCCCAGTCCGTACGATGGCTCCTTAGAACACGCGCCTACATAAATTGGTTGTGTGTTTGGGACAGCAAGACCAAATTGCTGTCATCAGTCCTCCGATGGGGAGGGAAAGGAGTGAGGATAGGAAAGGAGGGGAAGGGAAAGGAAATGCAGTCCAGGGAGGAAAAAAAGAAAGAAAGACTGCGTTAGGTCGGGGGTCCGTGCTTGCCACGAACGAATCGTGAGCTCTTTGGAGGTGGAGGCGGGGAGGGGGGGATACATAAGTTCAAATAGATTTGTCTACACATTATTAATATATTTTGACATTAGTTGTTAGGAGAAGAAATGGTCAATTGGTAGTAGAAATTTGTTAGAGCGTAGAGTCATCGGTCGCTTTCAGTTGCTAGAACACCAGCGGCACGCGGCGAAGTTGTTTTCAGGTTTTATTACAAATTAATCTGGTAATACTGGTCCGTATCCTTTACATGTTGTTGGTCTCTTATTTCTAAACCACAGATAATTTGTGAAGGGAAGAGTGTTATATATATATATATATATATATATATATATATATATATATATAGAGAGAGAGAGAGAGAGAGAGAGAGAGAGAGAGAGAGAGCGAAGTGCAAATATTATAAAAGGATGCGAAGTGAACTCGATGCGTGAGTACATAAGAAAACATATGAATGGAATGTAGACAGGTTGAATGAACGGGAGATTGAGAAAATTGTAAGAGATAAATTACCAGCTGATAAAAATAAAATACAGGCCGTCGAAGAGAAACATGACTGGCAACCTTAGGGCAGACTAAGGGGTAGTGAATGAAACAGGTCTTAGCCTAGGAGGAAGGAAAAAGAGGGTAAGACAATCAATGCGATGCGTGGAGCGGTTGCTGTCAACATTCTATTGCTTTCGGATAAGCCGATATCGCGTAAACAAGCTTACTTCCTCCTCAAGATGTGTCGTTATTCAATTAAAACTATGTCGTTAACAGAGAATAATCTCCTTTGATGTTGTTGTTGTTTGTAAATCTTATGGGACTTAACTACGGGGTCATCAGTCCCTAAACTTACAAACTACTTATCATCTACCTTATACTAAGGACGGCACAAATATCCATGCCCAAGGGGGGATTCGAACCCCCGACCGTAGTGGCCGTGCAGACCGTGACTGAAGCACCTGAGTTCCCTCGGCCACCGCGGCCGGCCTCCTTTGATGGTTTAGGAAAGACTGTTGCTTATGATTAGAAACGAACCAGGAATACGGCAGGAAAAAAAGACCACCATAGTCGACAAATTAGAGACAGAGAATAAAAAGAGATAAATTGGGAAAGTATCTTCAATTATCCTTGTATTGTGAAGGGTAGGTGCACCAAGGACCATCCGACTATTCTAATTTACGTTGTCCGCGCTTTCACTAAATGTAAACGCAAGCATATTACGATGCACGCTAATTTTTGTTGTTCTTAAACTGTTGTTCATGTCGAACTCCCATGAAGAATTGTTTTAGGGATGAATAAAAATATTACTCCTAATACTAATAGTACTACTAAAATCAGGAAAAGACGAGGAGAAATGTGCTAATGTTTGTCAACCTGTTGGACCAAACTGCTATGGTCATCAGTCCCTAGACTTACAAACTACTTAAACTAACTTACACCAGGGACAATACACACACCCATGCCCGAGGGAGGACTCGAACCTCCGGCGGGAATAACCGCACAGCCCGCAGGGCATTCAAATCCTGTTTGCCGTGAATTACGTTTCACCGAATCATTTTCGTTTTCAGAAGTTTTGTTAAAGTCGCTAAGGGTTTATTTCCTTCTAACTACCTGATTTCAGCCTTTGTTGGTCGCCAATGAATTTCTCGTCGACGAGAATGACACTTATCTTCCATCATTCAGTTGGCAGAGGGCAGCATTTGGAAGTACTCATGTTTTGCGTGTTTGCGTCGACTGCAGGAAAAACAAGTGTTCACGTGCCAGCCACGCGCAGGCTGGTATTACTGAAGCCTGCCTCAGGGCTGAACGCGGTAACCCGTCTCATAACAGCCGGGGGCATTCCTGAGGAGAAAGCAGCCCACGGCGACACCCCTCCTTAATGGTGGTTTATCTGGCGCCAGAATTCTCCGCTATCCCATCACGCATAGCTTTCTGCTTTTATAACCATTTTTAAAAGGAAACGAACTGAGCTAACGCAAAACTTGAACGTCATTTAAAAATGTTTTCGTGTAGATACATAGTGATCTTACTGTTTCTTTGACTGACTTGTCACAAGTTCGCCGTCAGTTTGTAGTGAATCAGGCTGTCGCGTGGCACCATATTATTCTGCCTTTTACGCCAACGTCATACACGAAACGGAATGATCTTACATACTCGTCATTGAGCATGGTGAGATAGCGCGCCTGAATTAAATTCCCTGGTTCAAATGTTCAAAAATGTTCAAATGTTTGTAAAGTTATGGCACCTAACAGCAGTGGTCATCCGTCCCTAAACCCACAAACTACGTAAATTAACTTTATCCTAAGAACAACACACATACCAATGCCCGAAGGAGGACTCGAACCTCAGACGTGGAACGGCCCCGCGCGCAGTAAGAAATGCGCCTTAATGTGCATGGCTATTCCGCCGCGTCAATTCCCTGGTAACAGCTATACTGATAGCAAATAATCCTGTAAGTGTTTCATATCGTGATTTTATAAGATTGGAGGAGAGAGAAATCGCGATTGCTAAAATTACCACTTTCATGATAGTTATAACGTTTGCAAGCAATGGATGTTCACTTTTACGCAAATATACCCACACTTGTTATAAATATGAAACTGATCAATATTGAAACGTCAAAACAAGCATGCGGTCTGATAGAGCTAAAGTCAAATTACCACTCTCAATACGACACTAAACTAAGAAAAGGTCAAATGTTTGTAAATCTATCGGACCAAACTGCGTGGTCACCAGTCCACAGCTTACAAACTACTTAAACCCAGGTAAACTAACCTAAGAACAAATACACACACCCATGCCCCAGGGAGGTCTCGAACCTCCACGGCGAGCAACCGCAGGCTCCGCAGCGAGATGCTTTAGACCGCTCGGCTACTCCACCGCGGCGACACTAAACTACTACACGTCAATCACAATGTATAATTACGCATCTCATACAGAAACTACGCGGTTGAATCCCTTGCTATCGCTATTCAGTACTTATTTCATATCTAGTAATCTTACCTGGTACCTTACACAAAATCTCTATATATAAAAGGCACTGTTCCGACTGACTGACTGACTGAATGATTGACTGACTTATCATCGCCCGGCCCAAACGACTAAAGATAAAAACTTGAAATTTGAAGAGGATTTTGATCTTACTCTGTAGGCGTCATTTAAAAAGCGATTTTTCGATATTCCGTCCGTAAGGGGGTGAAATAGGGAATAAAACATTTTTTTCTTATACGTTGCTATTTAGGCAATTTTGAAGCTACTACTACAAAATTTTAATTCAGGGTTCGAATTTAAAAGATACGTGTTTCGGCATTTTTTTTTAATTCGACCAACAAGAGTGTCACATAGAGGACGCAAAAGTTTGATGTTCAAAAATAAGTTGCTGTTAACTCAAATTTTAAGCTACAAGTACGAAACTTCGGATATGGATTCTTGGTCACGACTAAAAAAACACGAGTTTCAGTATTTTTGGAAATTCAACAAGTAAAATAGGGGATGAAAAATTCTTATCGAAAATACGTTGCTATTTAGACAATTTTGAAACTAGAGCTGCAAAAATTGATATTTGTATTGTTAGTTAGCATTTAAAAAGTACTTGTTTCGGTATTTTTGGAAATTCAACCATAAAGGGGTAAATTGGAGAGGGGATGTTTTTCGAAAATCTGTTGCTATTTACAAAATTTTGAAGTTAGAACTACAACTTTCCGGATTTGGATTCGGGGTTCGAATTTAAAAGACACGCGGTCCGGTATTTTTGGAAATTCGACCAATAAGGGGGTGAAATACGGGATGCAAAAGATTTATTTTCAAAATATGTTGTTGTTAACTCAAATTTCAAGCTATAACTACGAAACTTAGGATATGGACTCTTGATCAGGATTAAAAAGACACGAGTTTCGGTATTTTTGGAAATTCCACAACTAAGGGAGTAAAATAGGGGATCAAAATTCTTTTCTAAAACACATTGTTTTCAAGACAATTTTGAAGCTAGAGCTGCAAAAATTTGTATTTTTATTGTTCGATAGAATTTAAAAAACATGTGTTTCGGTATTTTTGGAAATTCAACCATAAAGGGGGTTAAATAGGAGAGGGGGTGTTTCTCGAAAATCTTTTGCTATTAAGGCAATTTTGAAGCTACAACCACAAAATTGGTATATGTTTTCTTGATCAGAATTAAAAAGGTAAGTGTTTCGGTGTTTTCAGAAAATTAATCATTTAGGGGGTGAAGTAAAGCACGAAACATTTTTTGAAAATACATTGCTACTAATCCAATTTTGAGTCCAGAATTACAAAAAATGATATTTGCATACTTGGTTGGAATTAAAAAGACACATATTGGGGTATTTTTCGAAATTCAACTATTGAGGGGTGCCATAGGGAGTTACAAGTAGTAAAATCAAATGTTCAAATGTTTGTAAATCTTAAGAGACTTAACTACGGGGTCATCAGTCCCTAAGGCTTACAAACTAATTAAACTAACCTAGACTAACTTACGTTAAGAACAACACAAACACCAATGCCCGAGGGGCGAGTCGAACCTCCGACGACGAACAGCAGCGCGCACTGCAGCATGGCGCCTCAATACGCACGGCCATTCTGCCGCGGCTACAAGTAGTATCATAACATTTCATTCTGATAGTACTTAAGCTATGTCTATGAAAATTTACGTTAAGAGGCAGCAACAATTGGTACAGACCAACCAGCCTACGCATGCGAAGCAGCGAGCGCTAAGTTAGTAGGCATACATAATTCTTCTTCTTTTTTTTCCCTTCTTCTACGCAGTTATAGTTATACAGTTTGCATAAGTTAGGTTACCGTCTTGAGACCAGACGCGTTTCGCTTAATTTTAAAGCATCTTCAGTGGTCAGCTGTACAGGAAATATTTTTTGTTTTACAGTGGTGTTTAGTTTTACCTAAATTCGGTCATGAACAATTCTCATTATTTAATACTGAATAAAATGAACTATTAAGATTACTCACTGTTTTTATGTTGTCCTCTTCATGTATGTTTTGCAGCACATTACCACTTGCTGTCGATGTTTATAATTACATTTTTTTTATAAACGTTTCTGTAAACTCGCCATTTCTGTAGCCTGGCGGGCTGCTCCCTCTTTTTTTTTTTTTTTTTTTTTTTTTTTCGTGTGTGTTATTTGCTGAGAAGTTCTTTGGTTTGTTGCACTTTGACATGTGTTCTTCTTTTGTTTCTGTCAAAACAGACGTCTGCTAGCAATTTCGTGTGTGATGTTCTGTCTGTATTGTGTGTGTGTTTATTAACATATTTTAGTTCAACTAGCGAAGCTCTCTCTCTCTCTCTCTCTCTCTCTCTCTCTCTCTCTCTCTCTCTCTCTCTCTCTCTCTGTGTGTGTAAGGGTGTAATATATATTTATTTTCTGCAGGTGTGTGTGTGTTGTGTGTGTGTGTGTGTGTGTGTCTATGGAGTTTGTTGTTTTCTTATGTGGTCATACTATGTGCTGGGTTTGAGGGTGGCGGAGGTTAGTCTTTGTCTACTATGTGTTTGGTCATTCAATACGCGTTTCTTTTCTATTAATGCTTTTTGAATTTTTTAATTCTGTTGGAGAGTTAGGAGATGTGTCATAATGCTGAATCTGAGTGTTTTGATGGCGGTTTCTATGGAGGAGGGACAGTTCTTTTCTTGCCTAAGGTGTTCCGCAAATGTTGAATGGCTACTGGCATATTTCCATGATCGTTTGTGCTATTTATATAGTGTTTCAAATGTCCTGCTGGTCTGTGCGAGGTATAGACCATTACAACTGTTACAAATGAGCTGGTAACTCCCTGCCAAGTATCGACTGTCCCTTGGACGCAGAATAATACATTTGAAAAATGACGCAACATTAACAGACACTGAATAATTGCCTAAATAATTATGTTTTTGTTCAAATGTTTGTAAATCTATGGGACTTAACGACACTGGTCATCAGTCCCTACGCCTACAAACTACTTACGCTAAGGGCAACAAATACACCATTCCCGAGGGAGGACTCGAACCTCCGATGACGAACAGCGGCGCGCTCCGCAGCTAGGCGCCTTGGAACGCTGGGCCACTTCACAGCGCCTATATTTTTGTGATAATAATCATATATACATTTCAAAACGAAATTTCTTTTTTTCAGACCATATAATTAGTTTGTCCTAAAGCATTTAGTGCAGTCTTCAGAAACTGACTTGTTATGAGAAAATAAAAGAACGAAATACATTAATATTTTTAGTGAGCTTTTATCCTTTGGGTTGAACTGAAATCGCATCTGACGGTAAAACTGAACTGTCTGCTATGATCGTCAAATGTTTAACCAGTGCTACTATTGACGCTACAAATTGAATGCAAGCCGGCCGCTGTGGCCGAGGGGACTGAGGCGCTCCAGTCACGGTCTGAACGGCCACTGCGGTCGGGGGTTCGAATCCCCCCCTCGGGCATGGATATTTGTGCCGTCCTTAGTCTTAGCTAGTTCATAAGTGGTTTGTAAGCTTGGGGACTGATGGCCCCGTAGTTGAGTCCCATAGGTTCTACAAACATTTTTGATCTGAATGCAAGAGCCACAGGTGGTTTTATTCTTTGAGCATGTCGTTTATTTACGTATTTCGAGTACATAATCAGAATCATGACATGGGACTAAACTCCTTACATAAACGTATCGCGTCATAAACTAAGGACATGCCGATTTTTGTTTTCAGTACAGTTTAGTTTATGAAGCAATACATTTATGTAAGGACTTCTGCTCTATATCTTGATTCTGATACATTCGAAAAGCGCAAATAAACGATTTGGTCTCATCACCATCTGTGGCTGTTATATACTCTTTGCTGCGCCATATTAGCATTTTTGAAATACTGTAAGGTTGTTGCCATAATGGGTAAATACCTTATACGTACAAGACTTCATGTTACATCTGCTCTGCTATAATTTTGACCATAATAGTTCACATTTTCTGCTTCTGTTGGCGTTTTTCTTTAATAGAGACTGCGCTTAGAGCAGACACGAACCATTTCAGTAGACTTGATTTTCAGCCACCGTAAAGAAAATAGGATACGGTACTTCTCGTAACTGTTCCCATGAGCAGAGCTCGAGCAATTCGTAAAGCCCGAGCGGTATCAATTATGTAAGTGTGGCCCTGCTGTCGATATCTGTTATTCACCGTCGCAGTGCGGAGCTGTAATCCCAGAGCACTCGTCAGTCACTCAACCCGTTCTAGCCAATTTATAACCTTGAACGTTTAATCTTTCTCTAGCATCTTTCAGGTCCAGTAACAGTTTCTTATGCAGGGAGTACAACACCGACATATATCGGTGACCCGGGATTTTGGTGGAGGGATGTGGAGGGGGGAAGGGGAAAGCAGGACGGGAGAGGAGGCAGCGGAGAAGGAAGTTGAAAAAAAATCTCTTTCTGTAATTTTATTCTTTATTCAACTGTGATTTTTTTTATGAAAATTTCCCCCGAAGTATCTTTGTTGGATGATGTACAATCACATGCGGTTAGTGTTCCTAGCGATGATTTTGTAAGTAACTTCTAATCACTGAAAATAAATCGACGCAACAAAAAGATTTGTTTATCTCATAAATATATTTATTTACAGGTGAAGAACTAACCAAGAAAGTTAGTGCTATGAACTTTTACGTATATCGATTGATGATTCGTGCTAATGAAGATAATAACATTCTCCGATGCAGACAGCTATTTCATCAGTACATTGTCGATATGTATGTAAAAATCGAAAGTGAGAGATTACGATATATAAAATTTAATCACTTCGTGCTGAGGAGTACGTTCACTTGCGTGATGCCGTTATCGGTAACAGATGCAAAGAATGACATTAACAACATCGGTACCGCATATATTCTCCCATCATCATACATTGGTAGTCCGCGTCATATGCAAGAATATATTTAAGACGCCAAGACTTACGTCCGTGCATACACATTTACGTGTAATCCAAACTGGGATGAAATTAAAAATTTGCTGCTGTCTTGTCAAACATCGACGCATCGCCATGATATCACTGCACGTGTCTTTAAACAAAAATTAAAATTTTTGATGAATTTGATTACCCATCACTCGGTCTTTGGTGAAAAAAGTTGGCGTTACTCTGTTGAGTGGCAAAAACGATGTTTACCTCATGCGCATATTTTGATTTGGTTGGTGGAGAAAGTACGTCCAGAAGAAATTGAGCGGAAATTCCAGATACAAATGTTGATTAAATATTGTTTGGCATCGTTACTACTAATATGATCCATGGTCCATGTGAGACTCTAAACATGATGCCACCACATATGGACAATGGAAAATGTACGAAACATTTTCCAAAACCATGTCAAACTGATACTGTCACCAATATTGACGGTTATCCATCTTACCGGCGTAGAGACGTAAACAATGGCGGTCAATCATATGAATTACGTGTGTCAAACGGTGTAAGAGTAGATATTGATAATCGCTGGGTGGTTCCTTATTCACCATTGCTGTGAAAAGCCTATAAAGCACACATAAACGTTGAACTATGCAGTTCGGTGAAGTCTATTAAATACATTTGTATGTTCACAAGGGCAGTTATAAAACTATATTCGCTGTTCAAAATGTAAACGACAATGGCGAAATAACACTTAATCAAATGGGTCGATACATAAGTAGCAACGAAGCTGTTTGGCGCATTTTTTCGGTTCCTATACATAAAAGGGATCCTGCTGTTATACATTTGGATGTGAATCTTGAAAACTGACAGCGCGTTTACTTCACAGAACAGACTGCACTGCAACAAGCTTTAAGGGCTCCAATATGTTGTTGGTCAATTCACAAAGACATTAATGTATACTGAAGTTCCTAAATTTTCTACATGGAATAAACAATCAAACAATGGGAACCGCGCAAACGAGACATTCCAGTCCCAGGATTCGGCGACATATTTATGACAAATATTTTGTCGATTATATACAGTTGAGCATAAGCAACGCGATTTTTTTCTTTTTTTTTTTTTTTACTTTTGTTATTGGTTAACTTTCCTGGACCGACATCCTTCCAACATTTGCGAAAAGTCAATGGTACTCTATACTTCACTTTCTTCGATGTGTGTCGTGAGTTACATTTATTGGAGGATGATAACCTTTGGGATTTCCAGTTGCAGATGCAGCACTGAGCTCATCTCCACAACAAATTCGTCAATTATTTTCAATAATATCAACAACGTGTTTTCCGTCTGAAGCATCTGCTTTATGGAATAAATATGAAGAGTCAATGAGTGAGGATATTTTGCATCGGATTAGAATTACTAATCAAAATCTCAACATTGAATTCTCCATAGAAATATGCAACGAGTAATGATTGAGGATATTTGTATTCTTATTTTGAACATGCCGCTCATCCATTTCGGCATGCCAGCGCCGAACAGCGCAGCAGTAGATATCATCAACAATGATGTTCAACGTGAACTCTAGTCGATAAGACTTTTTTCTTTGGCTCCTTTTGTTGCTAATAATGAACAATTGCTTACTGCTGACCAACGAAATGTATATGATCAAATTAACTATCAATTGCAGTACAAAAAGATGCAGTGGCGTAACTAGGACTTGGCTTTGGGGGGGGGGGGGGGATAGCTCTGTTTGATGAGCAAAATTTTAGTCAGTTTCCTGACAGACTACCATCTACCACTCCCGTTGAAGGTTAATTCACTCCCATCCAATGAAAGCTTATGGTAAAACACCCCGAATTTCCAAACTTTACATTTACCAGATTGGTTATACAATTTCTCTCTCCCTCTTTGGCGATGGCTGAAAGAAGCAGACAGTGCGAGGATAGAAGACATCCCCTGTTCGGACATCAGCCAGTGGTGTCAAGATTAAAATCGAGGAAAGATTTCATTCAATTTGAACATCCACTAAATGAAAGCCAAACTACAACCAGGAAATTAATGTGGACACAGAAATCGGAAAAAAACAGCTTGCAATGTTGGAACATTAATGAAGAACTTCCGGCTGGATCTCAACTGGAATGGAAAGTCTGGAAGAGCCTAAATAGACTTAGGTGTCGAATGGGAAGATCAAAGGATAACCTGTTCAAGTGGGGATACGCAGAAGACGAGCTCTGCCAATGTGGAGAAAAACAAACAATGATACACCTGCTGAGCTGCCCATCCTTGCCAGCGCCATGCACTTTCCAAGACCTGTGGCTGGCCAATGACGTTGTAGTCAAGTGTGCCGAACACTGGAGAGAGATATGAGCCTGCTATAGACAATAATAACATATTATGTGTGAAAATCATGATTGTGTATATATATATATATATATATATATATATATATATGAATGTATAATTAGCACTTACTTTTTATTTGTAATCTTGTATATGTAGCTTATTAATTAACTACAGATGTAGCTCAGACACGATTAAATTAAATCTCTCCCTCTCCCTCACTCTCCTTTTTTTAAGGGTTCTGGGGGGTGGTGGTTCTATCCCCCCCCCCCCATAGTTACGCCACTGACAAGGTGGATTTTTTTAGACGCACCACTGACACTGACACTTGCGCGCATTCGATCACAAAATCGCATTCCATTGGACATTGCTTCACCAGGCATTGCAGCAACGTTACTTGATGGTGGACGGACTCCGCATTCGGCACTTAAATTTTCTTTGAATGTCCATACAAATCCCTAAGCAATGTGTGACATAAAGAAGCATTCAGGCATGGCTGAAGTTTTGAGGAAATGCAAAATTATTATCTGGGATGAATGTACAATGGCCCACAAGCATTCACTTGAAGCTCTCGACAGGTCGCTGAAAGACATCAAAGGCAATGCTAGGCTGTTCGGTGGTGCTCTAGTGCTGCTGTCTGGTGATTTCAGGCAAACATTACCAGTCATTCCACGAGCAACATATGCAGACGAAATAAACGCATGTTTGAAAGAATCCTTTCTATAGCGAAGTGTCACTAAATTAAGCCTTACTATTAATATGCGAGTTCAACTTCAAAATGATCCGTCAGCGTCACGATTTTCTGAACAATTGTTAAACATTAACAACGGTAAAATTCAATTGTATGAAGATACTCAGTATATTCGACTTCCAGAGAATTTTTGCAACATCGTGACTACCAAAGATATGTTAATAAAACCTTTCCAGATATGAAACATTATTATACTAACCATCGATGGCTACGAGAACCAGCTATTTTAGACCACTACATAATTTGCGACCGAAAATTTGCTCACCTATAATTTTGCTTCGAAATTTAAATGCTCCGAAATTGTTAATGACACGCGATTAGTTATAAAAAAATCATGGACAACACTCTTGAAGCAACTATTTTAAGTGTAAAATTCCAAGGTGAAGTTGTACTTCTACCACGAATCCCAAAGATTCCTTCAGATTCACCTATACCATTCAAACGTTAACAATTTCCAATCCGCTTGGTATATGCTATGACAATAAACAAGTCACAAGACCAAACAATGACAATTTGTGGCTTAGATTTAGTAATTCCGTTTTTTTCTCACGGCCAATTATATGTTGCATGTTTTCGAGTTGGAAAACCATCAAATTTGTTTGTTTATACTCCTCAGGGATTAATTAAAAATATTATACATCCAATGGCATTACGATACATTACGTTTTTCTAAATTAAAAGATATATGTTATAAAATAGTTTTAATGTAAGTTTTTTTACCTTCGATTAAAACAAGTTAAAGTTTTCATTTAATATACTGCTATTTATTTAACACAGCTATTCGACATTTCACTTCACTCATATAATATATACGCTATCAATTGGTCGAATTATGATAAATGTACATGTAATGACGTTAGATATTGTAACAACTTTTTAATAATAATTTTCGTCAAAACGGCCCAGATAGTTTCAGCTTATTTAAAAAAGTTTGAAATTTTCGAATTTAAATTGTGTGTACAGGACAACGTCTGTCGAGTCCGCTAGTATTTTAGTTATTTAAAACGTTTATCTAGCCGGTTCTTATCACGCAGTTGTGTTAAATCTGTGAGACTCATCTTGTGACCTCTCCTGGTAAGACAGAATTATCAGTATTTCGTTACTAAACGCAAGAATATAGTTTCTGACTCACGCGGTACGCAAATTGGCTATAGAATAATAATGATTTGCGAAAGCAAGTGTTTTCTCTCCTAGCGATACTGCGCAGCGTCGTCCGCTCCATAAGGAACATTGGTGTCCAGACCAGTCTTCTGTGAGTTCAGTGCTCTCGCGCCATCTGTGATTGCAGGCGAGTACTCGAACGGGGCTTCGCTCCTGTAATCTACGGAACGAGCAAGGTTACGGAGTTAGAGGACGGCCGCAGTGGAGTAGCCGAGCGGTGTAAAGCACCTCACTGCGAAGCGCGCGGTTACTCGCCGTGGAGGTTCGAGTCCTCCCTGGGGCATGGGTGTGTGTGGGTGTTTGTCCGTGGGTTAGTTTACCGAGGTGTAAGTAGTTTGTAAACTACGGACTGATAACCACGCAGTTTGGTCCGATAGATTTACAGACAGTTGAAGATTTTTTTGAGTTAGAGGACGCCGGCATGAAAGAAATTCTAGTGGGTCTCACTGTTCGCCCAGTATTTCATTGTCATAGCGAGTGGGAAGTACGACATGGTACGAGTAGGGCACAGAGAAAGACATTAATGAAATGGAGGAGAAAAATGGGTTTAGATCGCGAACATCTTGCACAGGCAATATATTCACTATGAAAATTATAGGAGAAAAATGTTTGTCAAAGGGAAGAGAACTTTTGCAGATTTGCGAAAGGTTTTCGACTCAGCCCCACTCCAGAAGCTATGGCCCGTTTTATAGAAATCTGGAATATGAAAATGATACGTAAATGCAATAAAAAGTAATAAGGCCGTAGTATAGATCGGAAATTGTATCTCTGACCCATTTTAACAATAAAGGTGGTGAAACAATGATACTGTTGGAACGAAACTTTCACTCTGCAGCGAAATGTGCGTTGATATGAAACTTCCTAGCAGATTGTGTGCCGGAACCGAGACTCGAACCTGGGACCTTTGCCTTTCGCGGACAGATTTAATCTGCCAGGAAGTTCCATATCAGTGCAAACTCCGCTGCAGAGTGAAAGACTCATTCTGGAAACATCCCTTTGACTGTGGCTAAGCCATGTCTCGACCATAGCCTTTCTTCCAAGAGTGCTAGTTCTGTGAGTTTCGCAGGAGAACTTCCGTGAAGTTTGGGAAGTAGGAAGAGAGGTACTGGCAGAAGTAAAGTTGTGAGGACGGCCCATGAAGCATGCCGGGATAGCTCAGTCGGTAGATCGCTGGCCCGCGAAAGGCAAAGGTCCCAGGTTCGAGTCCCGGTTCAGGCACACAACTTTAATCTGGCAGGAAGTTTCAAGGATGCCGTTTTTCACCCATTTCTAATTAAAATATACTTGAGTGCGGCTCTGGAACATTGGATTAAAAATATATAACAATGGGAATAAAATTCGGAAGTAGACATGTAAATACGATTCGCGTTGCAGCTGACCTGCTAGTAATAGCAGAAGATCAGTAGGAATGACGTATATCAAATGTTCAAATGTTTGTTAAGCTTACGGGACTTAACTACGGGATCATCAGTCCCTAAACTTACAAACTACTTATGAACTACTTACGAACTAGGACGGCACAAATATCCATGCCCGAGGGGGGATTCGAACCCCCGACCATAGTGGCGGTGCTGACCGTGACTGGAGCACCTCAGTCACCTCGGCCACCGCGGCCGGCCATGACTTATATCCTTGAGACGTTAACTAAAGTACGTGGTAAATGGAGTGTATACTGTGGTCTAAGGCGCTTTGCTACGGAGCGCACTGTTGCTCGCCGTCGGAGGTTCAAGTCCTCCATGGGGCGTGCGCGCGCGCGCGCGCGCGCGGCGCGCGCGTGCGCGTGTGTGTGTTGCCCTTAGGTTAGTTGAACCTAGCCTGTGGATTGATAACAAAACAAGTCAAGGCCCATAGATTTACAAACATTTGAACATTTGAGTTAATACTGAGAAAATAAAAAAAGTATATGGCAGTGGATCAAATTTTTTTTTTTTAATCCTAAGGGATTAAACTAGTCTGGCCATCGGTCCCTAGACTTAAAAACTACTTAAACTGGCTTAGGAAAACACATAAACACCCATTACCAAGGGAGGACTCGAACCTGTGATGGGAGCAGCCTCGCGATCCGCAACGTGACGCCTCAGACCGCACGGCCATTCTCGCGCGGCAAGGTAAAGGACAAAATATGAAACTGAAAGAGAGAAGCCGGCCGCGGTGGCCGAGGAGACTGAGGCGCTTCACTCACGGTCTGCACGGCCACTACGGTCGGGGCTTCGAATCCCCTCTCGGACATGGATATTTGTGCCGGCCTTTGTCTTAGCTATTCCAAAAAATTGTTCAAATGTTTGTTAAGCTTATGGGCCTTAACTACGGGGTCATCAGTCCCTAAACTTAGAAACTACTTATGAACTACTTACGAACTAGGACGGCACAAATATCCATGCCCGAGGGGGGGATTCGAACCCCCGACCGTAGTGGCCGTGCTGACCGTGACTGGAGCGCCTCAGTCACCTCGGCCACCGCGGCCGGCCTTAGCTAGTTCATAAATAGTTTGTAAGTTTAGGGACTGATGACCGCGTAGTTAAGTCCCATAAGCTTAACAAACATTTGAACATTTTGAGAGAGAGAAGATAAACAATGTAAGGAAATATATATATCTAGGAACTATATTTATTGATGATGGAGGGAATGAGAAGGACATAATGAAGGAGGCAAAGAAAGGAAAGAACATGATGAAACTCTACATCCGATATTGTGGGATAATAAATTGTATAAATCAGACAAAGTAGAATATAATGTGTAAGACAATAACACAGGCAGTCATAATGTATGCTTCGGAAGTGTAGGTCTTCGATGTAAATAGAGAAGAGATATCATACCGGGGAAGATGCTGCAGCTTAACAGTATTTGATCACGCGAGAAATGGTATGTACATTTGCGGCGTATGAAACAGGAAGGGATTTCGTTACGAGCACGGAGCTGCATTCCATCACGAAGAAATAAGCGAGGTAGGCCACGTGAGACGTGGATAAATAGTATTCAAGAGAAGATGAAGAAACCAGGACTGAAGGAGGAGACTGGATCGACATCGACTGATTACGCTTAGGATGTGAGAAGCGGCAATGATGTAAATACTTTGTGTGTTTATGTGTGTCACTCCCAGTTCAGTGAATTATAATGCGTAGATTAGTGACACAATGCGTTGCTTGTCGCGGTATGTTGAAATTAAACCTCGTCGGACCGATCAACGTGTCTCCTGCATGCGTAGCTGCTCCTGAAATGTATGTACATTTTCGTTCTCCTTCGAGCTTACTAAATGAGCTCGGGGCTGAAAGGTGTGCTCTTATTTCATTCATATCCGAATCATTATTTAATTTCAGACGACCAATAAATCGAGACATTGTTTTTAACCTACTTCTTTCGAGGGGAAATAAATTTTCTTAAGATTCTTCTAATGACATATAATCAGTCAAACAGTTTGCAAGAGCTGACCGGGGATGATATTCATAAGGAAATAAATTCTGGCATAAAATTTAAATTATCCTGTGACAAACTCATATCTTTATTTGAAAATAAATTTTGCTACCAGAAACAAAAATACACGTAACACAGCACAATGTAAGAAATTCTACATCTACATAGATACTCTGCAAATCACATTTAAGTGCCTGGCAGAGGGTTCATTAACCACTTTCATAGCCTTTATCTACCGTTCCATTCTCTAATAGCGCACGGGAAGAAAGAACACCTAAATCGTTCCGTTTTCCATCTGATTTCTCTTATTTTATTGGGATGGTCATGTCTCCCTATGTAGGTGGGTGCTAGCAAAATATTTTCACATTCAGAAGTAAAAGTAGGTGATTGAAATTTCGCAAATAGATCTCGCCGCAACGAATAACGTCTTTCTTTTAATGATTTCCACCTCAAATCGTGCAACATTTCCGTGACGCTTTCCCCCCTGAAACGTGATAAAACAAAACGAGCTGCCCTTCTCTGAACCTTCTCAGTGTCTTCCGTCAGTCCCACCTAGTGAGGGTCCCACACTGGGCAACAGTACTCCAGGAGAGGACGCACAAGTGTGATGTAGGCAGTCTCTTTGGTGGCCCCGTTGCATCTTCGAAGCGTTCTGCCAATGAAACGTAACCTTTAGTTTGCCTTCCCCACAATATTTTCTATGTGTTCTCTCCAGTCTAAGATGTTCGTAATTGTAACTCCTACTTATTTCGTAGAATTTACGACCTTAAGGTTTGACTGATTTATCGTGTAACTGAAGTTCAGCGAATTTCTTTTAGTGGTCATTTGTATTACTTCGCACTTTTCATTATTTAGTGTTAGTTACCAATTTTCACACCGTGTCGAAATCTTGTCCAAATCGCCTTGCAGTTGCTTTTGATCCTCTGTTGATTTCACTAACCGATAAACGACAGCATCATCCGCGAACAGTCTAAGGGAGTTATTCAGATTGTCTCCTAAATTGTTTACAAACACAAGGGATTGCAGGGGACAAATAACGCTTCCCTGGGGAATGGCAGATATCACTTCTGTATCCTGGCCAGAGTGAAATAAAGAAATTAGTGTCGCGACGTATCTTGCAGCTTCAGAGACATTTAATTCAAAAAACCTCAACATATTAATACGAATGTAAAAAACACGTTTCATAATGCCATGTCGTGTAACATAGCACATGGCATAATGTCATTAAACATGGAATCTACGTGTCATTGAAGTTCTGGACGCATGCATCACTGATGGGGGAGGCTAACATCACAGGTGCATCCCTCCCTAACCGTCCCCACGCATGCGGGTACGTCACTGCGCTGCACAATATGTCAATCACTTTAAATTGTTATTATTCATGTGCTTAATAGGACAACGCGATGTAGCATCAATAAATGTCGCTTTTGGTGGTTGGCCTCCTTTCGTTGACAAATTTGTTACACCCTTTGAGAATGAAGCCTCTTTCTTTCAACAGACAACGGTGTTTCAGAACGTTTTCTAATTTCCCTCTGACCAAATTCCCAATCAAATATATTTTGTCTGAATGTTTTTCTGTATGTAATGTCTGCCTGCGTTACAGTGGCTACTTTAAGATCTATCTTATTCCTAGCGATCCATGTAATTGGTTCAGTTTTGGCCTTCTATTTTCGTAGAATTCTACTACTTGTTTTCTCAACCTAGTGGGTGCCATTTTTAATATACCCATAAAATTTAAATCTTCGACTTCTCATGTCAGCATGTATGTCTGTGTATGCTTCTATTTCCTTATTATTTCTCAGCCTATACGTTTCTCCGTCAGTAATTTTGGGGCCAAATATTTGCATAATAATCTTTTGAATTTCTTTAATATCCTTCTTTCTATTTAAAAGTAAAGTTTCCGCTCCCTAAAGACATTCAGATTTATTGAATTCAGAAACTGATTTATGTATTAAAAATATGAACGTAATTGCCGTTTGTTGACAGTGAATATCGTTTGCATTTTTTTTCCGACCCCAAGTATCTAAATTGAGAAACCATTTTTATTTTTCAATATTTCGTGTTCAGCAACATTCGTGTTTGTTTGTTTCATGCCATACATATTGTTTAGTCCAATGATACTTGTAATCCTACTTTTTCTGCAACGTCTTTACAAATTTCAATTTGTTTTTCAGTTGTGGTAATGTAGCTAGTTAAGATTGCTACATCATCTGCATAGGTGACTTAATCTGATATTACTTCTACCTAAAATTTTTCGTCGCTTCTTCAACAGTGTTTTGACCAGTTTTGAGTACCATCTCGATCTATCCTGTCTCTCATTCATTTATTTTTGCATAAATATCTTAATTGCTGTGCACACAATTTCTTTGAATTTTAGCCACATTTTATCTACATTTACACATTTAGTCTGGAACTAATGTAGACAACACCAGGCAGTTATGATGAATAATTTTTCTCCAATAAATAGCCTGCAAGAAAGTGGACTTACTATTAACAATTGTAAATACAGAAATAAAACGACCTTAGAATACAATAAAACTGGGCAAGTGCATTATAAGAATGATTTTAGAATCCCTGAAGCTATCAAGTCGTCAATGCCACTCGAAAGACTAAGTCCATTTCGTAATCAGAATACACGGATTACTCGCCAGTTCCAAAGGGTTCAGCTTGATGATTTGCTTATCAACACAAATGAGATAACGAGTTCAAACTCATCCGCTGCCCAATCTTAGTCCCGTTAATGCAAGCAGAAAATGTTATGGTTCTCAACTGGTACATATTTAGATTTTGAGAAAGTTAAAGTCCCTTTGAAAGTTAACGTATACTAGTGGCGGTTCACCACTAGAGCGACCGACTTTTTATCACGAGCTTAAGGGAGACGACCAAAATCTGATTATGATTTTAATGGAAGATAAGGCAGATTTAGTCATATAATTTTCAATTGCAGAACTATAAGAACTACACGTATTTCATTGGAATGGAAGACAATTGGAAAGTAAACAGAAAAAAATCAGACATTCTTTTCTTACTTCCAATGATGAGTTTTCAGGAGTACAATGGCCTTAATAAGACTCATTTGTGGAGTAATTCAAGAACAGTATGCCAAAACCTATCAAAGAACTGACTGCTGCTCCACAGTATATGTATTCCTTAACGAAGTCTTCTTTCCGAGCTAAGATCTCAGTACAAATTTCAGTAGCAGGAGTAAAAACTATGTACAGAAGACTTGAAATCGCTTACCTTATTCAAAAAGGGGCCATTATTCAGAAAGTCAAATTTTTAGTATGTTTCCCCATATTCATTAAGAACTTCAGTTATAGACAAAGCCTAGTTTAAAGCAGTGTTGTTCAACCTGGGGGTCGCGGCCCCCAAGGGTTCGCAACACCATGCAAGGGGTGTCGCTGTAACAGGAGGAAGTACTTTCATCATAAAATAACGAGGTGTTCAGTAATACATAAAGTGTACCTGCGTGAAAATTAGATGTTCAGATGTTTGTAACGTTATGGGACGTTAACTGCATTGGTCATCGGTCCATAAACTTACAAACTACTTAAACTAACTTATCCTAAGAACAACATAGACACTCATTCCCGAGGGAAGACTCGAACCTCCGACGGCGAACGGCTGAGTGATATATATTTAAGAATTGATCATCGATTGTTTTCTAAGACAGTGTGTTAATGGTGAATAAGCGCACAGTCTAAAAACTGTACTCACATAACAATCGCTACGTAAAAAGCATGATACAATAAGGAATTATGAAAAATTCTATAAAAAAGATCTACTTCTTTACAGATTGTCTACACAGTGGCATCTTTCTTGATGAGCATAATTTGCTTCTGAATCTTGCCTGAAACGCGAAACACTCGTTACGAAAAATATATTTTTCGGTAGGAAATTATATTAAAATAACATAATGCGTTCCATTACAAGAGTACAAAAAAAGACACCTTCGTCTAACAATGTAAAAGGTGTGAAGCAGGGGAGGAGGGGGGGGGGGTCGGCAGACTTTTTATTTGAAGGGGGTCTATGGTCAACAGGAGGAAGACGATAGAGGCTTTTGAAATGTAGTGCTACAGAAGAATGCTGAAGATTAGGTGGGTGGATCGCGTAACTAATGAGGAGGTAGTGAATAGAGTTGGGGAGAAAAGGAATTTCTGGCATACGTTGACTAAAAGAAGGGGTCGATTGGTAGGACACATTCTTAGACATCAACGAATCGTGAATTTAGCGTTGGAGGTAAGAGTGTGGGGAAAAATCGCAGAGGGAGACCAAGAGACGAATATAGTAAGCAGATTCAGATGGATGTGGGTTGCCGTTCTGTCTCTTATGACTTTCAAGATGGGATAGCACATATTATCTCAGTCAGCTATGACTTCTTCCAGATCTCAACAGCTGCCTTCAGTTCTTGATGCAATAACATTTTCCTTCGACTGGAATATTTTTCCACTACTGCCTAAGTCTTGTTGGCTGAAGGCCATCCCCACCACCAAAAAGACATTGTTCTTGCTTTCTAAAGACATGCTTTCAAATCAGCTTGACCACTTCAATGCTGAATTTGCATTTTATAATGCTTCTAGGAAGTTTTTAATATTCGGCCATACTGATTTCATATAGAATAAACATAATTAATAGTTTGTTCATGAATAAATAGGCCAGAATTCCGGTGATTGTACACTCACGTTAAATGATAGTTCACTGATTAAATATTAGTTAAAAATTTCTCAGAATTACTTGATACAAGCATCATTTGCGCTGTTTGTAATGGTGATGTCAGCTTTTGTTTGATCTGCACAACTTTTAATTTACAATGTTTTGTAATACGGACTGTATTCAACATTTAAATGAAGTTACTGCAAACACAGAATCATATTTTTTAAATATCTACCCAACTATGACCGGATATTATGTATGCTATGTTGTATTCACTTGTCATGCTCTGTGGAGAATACAATGTTCTGACAAACATTTGCATAATAAAAAATATATAAAATTTTAATATATCAGTGAATCAAGCAGACACAGACGTTTAACTTTCAGAGGATACTGATATCGTGATATGATCAGCGATCTCTATACATACTGGATGTTTAACTCTTTGTACACAGAATTTGCAGCTTGTGTACACACACACAACTTTTTTCACATGATTCTCCATTGTCCGCCATGTTTTAATTTTGCTGAACGAATTCCATCAGTTTGTATGTGTCAAAGAATAGCTTATCTTTTGTTCGAGCTTTTTGTCAATATGCACTGTAACAGGCTGGTATGGGAGCGGAATCGAAACGTATTTTCTTTTCGTGTACTAGAAATTTTTCGCTTCCATGTTGTAATTTGGCAAGAAACTAAATATAAACATATGCACCTGAATTTCAAAATTCAAGTAGTAGAGAGATCATTGGCTATAATGTTATCTAAGGCAGTGTGACGAAATACTTAAATAGTTGTTTATTTTAAGGTTCACCGTGAAAATAATCAGTCACTATACGTAATTAAATTTTGTAATTTTTTTAAGTTATTGGAGATATTATTGTTTCATAGGATGTACCTCATTTTTAAGGAAAAAGGAGGGAAGAAAGCTTAGAGTTTAACATCCCATGGACTGCGTGGTCATTACAGACGGTGGTCGCGCTTAGGTTGTTGGGTAAGGATGGGGAAGGAAAGAGGCCGTACCTTTGGACAGTAACCATCCCAGCATTTGCCTGAAGTGATTTATGGAAATCACAGAAAAATCTGGATGGCCGGAGGTGGATTTGAAACACCGTCCTCCCGAATGTGAGTTTGGTGTATTATCACCGTGCCCCTTCGCTCGGTGTCTGGAATTGTTTTGAGATTGTTTAATGCATTCATATTTGTTTTGCTGTGGAATTGTGATTATTACTGTATTTCTAAGAGTTGTAAGTGCCATGTTTCAGATAGAACAGCAGCCGTTGCTTCTGTTTTAAGCTACGGTACCAAGACCCTCTCTATGCGACCCTTTTCCGGCCATTTGCCAAATGCCTGGTACACCTCGGCTGGGTAGCTTGCCACACCCGCTTGCCACCTGGACCTGTCTGGACCTGTCGGCTAGAATACGCAGCCTCATACCAACTCTTCACGCCCAACTAGCTCGCCTATATTCGTAACATTACAACTACTCAGCTTCCTTTGCCGTCCGACAGAACATTTGTGCTCATTGTGAATAACAGTCGTTCTGGCAACACTCTCCTTCTCTCCTTGTTCTTTGAACAATTGGCAACACAATTGTTTACAACGCTCTAGACCACGCCTCTGCATTGTTGTGCGCGCCACCATATTGCCACTTTTTATTAGGCAAAGCACTGCGAGAATCAGTCTCACTTGGCTTCCAGTCATGATCGTTTGAGTCGTGGCAGAAAGATAGATTCAATCAAATGTCAACGACATCATGTATTCAGTTAGATGTTTTATGTGTCTACTGTTCAACAATCTGAAGTATTATGTTAATAAATTATTTATTTTTTTGCTATCTAATAAGTGTTGAGATGTTGCAGATTATATGGCCACCCCTGTCCTATTATTTCCTGACTCCGATACCTGCAGTAGCCTACAATAAGCCCAACGTTACGTTTGAGTCTCCGAATTTTTTCTGTTAAGAATGACGAGATATGTTCTATGTGTTAGGCAATCTTCTTTATTTATAGGCCTTAATAAAAAAAATAACTACCCGGAAAACGCCGGGTTTTCTGCTAGTTATACCAGGGTTGGAAATTGAGTAGTGGCAACTATTTATTTACAAACGGTACAAAAGCGTTACTGTCCTTAAAAGTAGTCACCAGCGTTGTGTAGAACCCTTTGCCAGCGATGTGTAAGGCGTTGTACACCGTTAACAGAGCCAGTTCTGTTGATGGTGCGAATGGAGTCGTCCTCTGACTGTCGAATCTCTGGAACAGTTCTGAGCCGAATGCCACAAATTGGTTCCTTCATCTTCAGAATCAAAGTCACAAGGACCTAAGTCCGGGGAGCGTGGCGGATGGTACAGTACTTCCCAGTCCCATCGACCTAACAGAGTCGCCACAGCTTGCGCTGTATGCGCCCGCACATTGTCATGCAAAATGATGGGTAGGTTGCGTATAAAGTGTTGCCGCTTCTTTCGCAAAGCTGGTCGCAGGGGATGCTCCAAAAAACGACCAGTAATACTGAGCATTGATGGTCTGCGGTGGAAGAACGTAATGCGTTAGGATAACACCATGATAGTCATACAAAAGAATCACCATAACTTTCTCTATAATGGGGCTCTGACGCACTTTTGGCGCCTCTTGAAGACCTTGATAACACTGTCGTCCTGTACGACCTTTGGCACATTCAATCTTGATCCAACTCCGTGGTTACTGTTTCGAAAAATGGTTACACTATTACGTTAGACCGCTCGCTCACAAGTGACTGTGTTTTCCTCGACCGTGCACACGACGGTGACGTGGGACAGGTGAGTTTATTTGCTTGGAGATAAGGTAGGTATGTCAACAACGCGTGCTATCAGCGACAATAGTAGATTCCATTGCATAGTGTCTCCACAACAGTGTTGGCACTATTTAATTTCCAACCGTCGTATATAAAGTATAGTGTCCTTGTGTTCATCGGTTTGTGTGTGCGTATTGCATAAAAAACTATATTTTGTTCCAATCTTTATGAAATTTTTCACACGTAAGCTTCAAACCATGAGGACGGTCGCCGTAAGGATCACATACGTTACATACTTTAGGAGATATGACGTCATAAACAATGAGATGTGCGAAAAACTACTGCAATACGCAACTATGTTGCACATTTCCTCCTAGACCACTGGACCGATCTCAGCCAAATTTGGCACGTACCGTGAGTTAACAATTACGGCAGACGTAATAATTACATCGACATATAAGCAATAGGAGTCGCAAAAAACTGCATCATGTGCCGAAACTTTATTCATGCACTGTATGAGAATGAGAGTAGTTAGCGACTTGCAACAAACTTTAAACATAATTTCAAATCTCTATTATACTTTTCGTCGCTAACAACCACAGCAAAATGATGAAAGGAAAAAAGTTTATCGCTTATTACTTTTCCGCTGTTCATTGAGTATAAGTACGGCTTTCGGTATGACCTTACAGTTTATAATTTCTATCCTACAAATTGTACTCGCAGAAAATTTAAAGACAGTACACACAAATATAGTTGAATGTAACTTCGTAATTGTATCACAGTACCACACGTAGTTCATGAGCCATGAGGACATAAATAGTAACTTTCGTGGAAAATTGCCCCATCACACATCAGGTTTTAAACTATTACTTCTTTATTACTAACTCTATTCGCAATAGATTTAACAGATATATATCAGTTAAACAAGTGAATATACGCCAGCAAAATTATACAATTATACAAGACATAAATCAAGAAAGAGGAGATCACATATACTGCGATGGGTACAAACATCAGGCACCACGGTGTAATAGATTCACGTATTTACTACTAAGTCACTCCTGTATTCCAGCTAGCTTAAGGAAATTATACTACTGGCCATTAAAATTGCTACATCAAGAAGAAATGCAGACGATAAACAGTTATTTGATTACATGTTCATGCAAATTTGGATGCATAGATCCTGAGAACAACCACCTCTGGCCGTAATAATGGCATTGATACGCTTGGACATTAAGTCAAACAGAGCCTGGATGGCGTCTACAGGTACAGATGCCCATGCAGCTTCAATACGATACCATAGTTCATCAAGAGTAGTGACTGGCGTATTATGATGAGCCAGTTGCTCGGCCACCATTGACCAGACGTTTTCAATTGGTGAGAGATCTGGAGAATGTGCTGGCCAGGGCAGCAGTCGAACATTTTCCGTGTCCAGAAAGGCCCGTACAGGACCTGCAACATGCGGTCGTGCATTATCCTGCTGAAACGTAGGGTTTCGCAGTGATGGAATGAAGGGTAGAGCCTCGACTCGTAACACATCTGAAATGTAATGGCCACTGTTCAAAGTGCCGACGATGCGAACAAGAGGTGACCGAGACGCGTAACCAGAGGCACCCCATACCATTACGCCGGGTGATACGCCAGTATGGCGCTTCTAATGTACGTTCACCGCGATGTCGCCAAACACGGATGCGACCATTATGATGCTGTTAAGAACTTGGATTCATCCGAAAATATTTTTTTGCCATTCGTGCACCCAGGTTCGTCGTTGTGTACACCATCGCAGGCGCTCCTGTCTGTGATGCAGCGTCAAGGGTAACCGCAGCCATGATCTCCGAGCTGATAGTCCATGCTGCTGCAAAAGTCGTCGAACTGTTCGTGCAGATGGTTGTTATCTTGCATACGTCCCCATCTGTTGACTCAGGTATCGCGACGTAGCTGCACGATCCGTTACAGCCATGCAGATAAGTTGCCTGTCATCTCTACTGCTAGTGATACGAGGCCGTTGGGATCCAGCACGGCGTTCCGTATTGCCCTCCTGAACCCACCGATTCCATATTCTGCTAGCAGTCATTGGGTCGCGACCAACGCGAGCAGCAATGTCGCGATACGATAAGCCGCAATCGCGATAGGCTACAATCCGACCTCTATCAAAGTCGGAAAAGTGATGGTATGCATTTCTCCTCCTTCAACGAGGCATCACAACAACGTTTCACCAGGCAACGCCAGTCAACTGCAGTTTGTGTATGAGAAATCGGATGGAAACTATCCTCATGTCAGCACGTTGTAGGTGTCGCCATCGGTGCCAACCTTGTGTGAATGATCTGAAAATAATTTTAAAAAATATCTACTTCTGCAGCACGTCATCCTCGTGGTGTAGCAATTTTAATGGCCAGAAGTGAATAAATCCATCGTCAGTATTCAGGTCACAGTGGAACCAAGCTGATGCAACACTTTTCTGATGTTGTAGAAAGTTAGAACCTTTCCACTGTTAACACTGTCCCTAACAATGATAACCCATTTGTAAATAACAGTACAAAACCCCATCAATCAATTCCTTGAAGTATTTTTCTGATAACGAGATCAAAGCCTAAAAGTGCGTAATAATTCTATTTAAAGTTGTATCACTGTCAACAAATATAGAATAAACTAAGGTTCACATCTTGAGTTTAAGATGAGAAGTGTAGATAAAACAGTATTCTAAAGGTGATAGGGATCGCGAGATGACGTTACTACCAGTGTTCTCACGAACTTCAAACCCTGCGCACTTAGTGGATTGCGTTTCTAGCCATTATACGAATAAGAACGCTAAAGATGATCAGTTCTGTCGTGCTGATAAGACATGTACAGTCCCTCACGTGCATTATCTGTTGCGGTATATACGCAGGTGTGCGTAATGATACTGTAGTTTCACTTAATGTCTTTATTTGAATTGTTATGTGTCTTTAAAATAAATTACTAACAGGGCGCCGTATCTGACGGATAGAAAAGTCAGTTACCACAGCGTGATCCACAACATAGTTTTGTTGCCAACTAAGTGTTCTTGAAGGGTTTTTTTTTTTTTTTTTTTTTTTTTTTTTTCATTCTAAGAAAGGAGCATCTGTTTAGTGTCAACATTATGAACATTAAGTAGTTCACACACACTGCTAACTGCGTCGGTGTGGAGGAGAGCAGCTTACATACCAGTTAAAATTGATAAAAGCCAGAAACCGAAACGCTGACAGGTGTAGCAGTTGACGCAGACAGAAGTATTCACACACCGGCGGTAAAATTCACGCTTCCAAGCTGAATATCGCTGAGTAAAGACAGTACCAAGGTCAGTGTGCCGAACACACAAATAGTTTCAACAAAATGGGTAGAAAAAGAAAGGAAATAACTCCAGAAGAGAATGGTAACATTGCATAAAGAGGGTAAATAATATGCCAAAACAGCAACGATCGATAAGAGGACAAATGAGCATCGTGTTGGAAGATCACGTTTCAGAAAGAGAAGAGAGGCACTTTGTAAGGATTATTAAGAAAAAACCTAAATTGAGTTAATCAGAGATTGCTACACAATTACAACACGAGCTTTATGTGAAACAAGTTCACCCAAAGACGTCCGGAGGATATTTCATCGAGCCGGCTACAAAGCTCGAGTTCCAAAAAAGTAACGCTATATACAAGCAAGGCAAATAGGTAGAAAGAGTTTGAAATTTGCAAATCAATATGTTAACAGGGCCGCGACGGCCGAGCGCATTGAGGCGCTATGCTCCTATGCACGAGGCCGATCCGCGTCGGAAGGTTCGAATCGCCTCTCGGGCATGGGTGTTTTTGCTGCCTTTAGTAAAAGTTAGTTCATAAGTAGTTTGTAAGTTTAGGGACTGATGACCCCGCAGTTAAGTCCCACAAACTTAAAAAAAATTGTTCAAATGTTTGTTAAGCTTATTGGACTTAACTACGGGGTCATCAGTCTCTAAAGTTACAAACTACTTATCTACTATCTTACACTAAGTACGGCATAAATATCCATGCCCGAGGGGGGATTCGAACCCCCGACCGTAGTAATATGGCCTTTACTGTAAAATATGGTGGTGGCGGTGTGATGGTCTGTGGGTGCGTGGCTGCGTCACGTGTGCTGAAGGTGGTATTTATTGACGGAGCTTTGGATCAGAATGTGTATCTAGATATTTTAAAGAGAAATCTGATAGTCAGTATTGCAAAACTAGGTTTGAATACTGACTACCATTTCCAACAGGACATTGATCCAAAACATACAGCTTACAATGTACGTTTGTGGATTCTGTATAAAACTCCCATTCCCTTCAAACACCACCTCAGTCCCCAGACATGAAGCATATTGAACATTTGTGGGACGAGTTAGAAAGAAGAATCAGAAAACATCGTATTTGCAGTAAAACACAAGTGAAGGAAGTGTTGTTCAAGAATGGGAGAAGACTGGCGCATCAGTAACAAGAAAGCTTGTACAATCAATACAGGACAGGCTGAAGGCTGTTATTAGAAGCAATGGAATGAATACACGCTATTAGATGTATGCAGCTAAATCAAATAGTGCAACATAAGTGGCTGTGTGGATACTTATGACTGCCCATTATCTCAGTACAGCTAAGATATTAATATTTTTTTTTTATTTATTTATTTATTTTTTTTTATTTGGAAATAGTATTGGTGATTATTTACGTTTTAGTGTGCTTAAAAGGATATACATCGAGAATTGATTGTTTCAATTTGGTCGCTTGTATTCACAAATCTTATAAGTAGTCTAAACATTAAATGCATGTATAATATAACCTGACATGTCAATACTTCTGTCCAGCAGTGTAGGCAAGCGAAGAAGTGCTGGACGCGCACGTAACCTATGACATAACGGCGACGATCTGTCACCTCTGATTTGTACGATGTGTTACACTATTCCACTGTTGCGCCAAAGCCGAGGAGGGAGTAGATCTGCACTGCAGTGACATGCGGATAAGAGGGGCGGGGGGTTGGGGAGGGGCAGTCCGGGTAGGGCGAAATGACCAAGGAGGTTAAAATAAGGGGAGACGGCGCTACTATGCAAAGCTTAGCCGTTGATTGAAGCCAGTCCGCCATCTTGTGGAGCCAAGGAAATATGTCTTCTCATTAAAGCTCTGTGTGGTTCTTGTCCTGTTAACTCTTATTTATAAGTACATATTCAATATAAAATACTTACGTGGGCAAATACAGGCCTTCCAGATAGCAGAATTGTGATTTATTAACGCAAACTCTCATTCCATAAGTATGACTTACATATCGCAATAATACCCAAATGCTTTATAAGAACTGAAATTGTCAGCTGAAGTTGTTCACAAGAAATGCAGAAGAAGATTTTTCCAATGATGACAGAATCAAGCTGTGCCGTTTTCGTAAGTTCAATTGTGAAGAGAGATTTTTATTAACGTTAAAATTCTCCTGAGATATTTGCCGCGTCATGATAATAAAATTTTCCAACGTTTCGGATCCGTTGCAGGAGCATTTCTCAAGGAATACTGACTATTAAAATTCTTCTGAGCTATTTGCTGCGTCATGATAATAAAATCTTTCCAACGTTTCGGATCCGTTGCAGGAGCCTTTGTCAGGGAATACTGACTATTAAAATCTTCTGAGCTATTTGCCGCGTCATGATAATTAAATCTTTCCAACGATTCGGATACGTTGCAGGAGCCTTTCTCACGGAACACTAATACAGTTCAAGGCAATCTATATCTCGTAAATATGAAACTTAGAAGTCACGAATAGCAAGTATGATTTTAGCACCAAAACGTATCTGTGTAAAATAGCAGATGACTTTCTTGTTTTGCTTGCACGTACATAGGTAATGCAGGTTACCTCTTTTTTTTTTTTTTTTTTTTTTTTTTTTTTTTTTTTTTTTTTTTTTTTTTTTTCATTTTACATAAAGTACCACTTTTAACTCAGATAGCAATGAATGCACACTCGTCATTACGAATGTTATTGGCTCCGCAATATGGCGACGGTGGCTTCACTTATGTAGCGTTAAGGGCAACCTCCCCTATTCCAACCTCATTGGATCTGACCCATCTCATCGTGTTCTACGGCTTTCGGTGAAGTCACCCGTTGCACTGCAGAAACACAACGTCCCACACGAGCAGAGCAGCAGTTTCCCGGATGAATGAATCACTTCCTCTCATGCTAAAAATGCGCTCTCTTTCAAACTCGTGATTTAACGGTACGGATCGCGCGCATACGTCTGCGAGGCATGTTGCATGTCTTCACAAAGTCACACTCATCTGTTACTTTCTATTTATAAAAGCAACGAGACACTCTTTAGTGGTAGGCGATGTTGCGTCGCGATATCGATGTTGTCGTTGAACTCTCTGGCCGTTATGGTTCAAAGGGTAATCGTTTCTGCAGAACATACTAATGAACACGTCCTATGAATATGAACTACCTGTTTCTAGTATATCAAAGTGTTAAAGTGTTCTGGTATTTTTAACATAACTATTTATTACTGCGGTAACGCATAGTAGTGATTTCCGTAGGAGCAACTTAAATTAACCATTTACGGCGGTTTGTCAATGTCTCGTTAAGTTGCAGTTAAGATTTTAACTTGTTAGCGGAGAATTGCGTGTGTCAATGTTACGTTAAACGTCCTCAAACTGGTCGTTAAATTAACGAGTAAAATTCTGCTAACGACCAGTTAGAATCTGTACGGAAATGGCAGGATTCCAAAGCGCTAAAATACCGCAATATATTCACGTGATAAAGGCAGATTTATCGAACAAAATAACAGAAGCACTACATGTATGAAAAACTAGCGTGGAAAGCAGCTTTATTGGAAAATTATATCGTCATATTTCTCGCCCCATCCATGTCAGTAGCGATTAGATGAATTTGATATGTTGCAGATACGCAACATAACCTTAAAATTATTGTTGCGATATGAAAATACAAACTTATGGGTAACGACTAGTTAAGTGAGAAGCGGTAAGATGGAAATGGCTGGAATAAAAGAGTTGGTTGACAATGACGAAGATATCAATATTTTGGACGATCTAAAGGTCATTGCCCCTATAAAGCTTCCTAAACGTATTTATGTTCGTCCAAATCATTTTGAATGCTGGGATGATTCAGAATTTGTTACGCGATTTCTTCTTCGAAAAGCCACTTTGGAAACGCTGTATGAAAAACTCCACGGCCATCTGAGAGAGTCCAACAGATAGTTATGTATTTTGTAAGTTATCTATCGTAATAGAAAACAGAATACATTATTTATGTCTGTAAGCTTATTAATTCAGTATTTACTTATGCCTGTTGCGCCTAGTGTAAGACCTAAAATGTGATTTCTTCCTCCTATCTAGCTACTCCTGTAGTGTACAGTGCGCTTTCGCCTATGTGCAAGTTATTGCTTGCACTAAGGTACTACAGACTTGGCAGTATGTTATCGTACTACGCCCTAAGCACTTTTGCTGTCCTACACGTTCCATGGACAGCATGGAAGTCATTTGTCCCATTGTCACTTCCTTTTCCCTCAACGTCGTAGCGGCTTTTTTATTCTTTTATTTTATTTATTTATTTGCAGTGTGTTCTTATATTTCTCTATTAAGGACACAAGACTATCGCACTAACTTCATATACTGTAAAATTCGAGCTTCTTTCACATTTGTTGGCCATAACGCCAAATAAGAATTGTCTGCTACGAAAATCGGCTTTCGTCTTCCGGAAGATCTACATCTACATAGATACTCTGCAAATCACATTCAAGTGCCTGGCAGAGGGTTTATTAACCACTTTCATAACTTTTCTCTACCGTTCCATTCTCTAATAGCGCGCGGGAAGAAAGAACACCTAAATCGTTCCATTTTCCATCTGATTTCTCTTATTTTATTGGGATGGTCATGTCTCCCTATGTAGGTGGGTGCTAGCAAAATATTTTCACATTCAGAAGTAAAAGTAGGTGATTGAAATTTCGTAAATAGATCACGCCGCAATGAATAACGTCTTTCTTTTAATGATTTCCACCCCAATTCGTGCAACATTTCCGTGACGCTTTCCCCCCCGTAACGTGATAGAACAAAACGAGCTGCCCTTCTCTGAACCTTCTCAATGTCTTCCGGCAATCCCACCTGGTGAGGGTCCCACAAGGGGCAGCAGTACTCCAGGAGAGGACGCACAAGTGTGATGTAGGCAGTCTCTTTGGTGGAGCTGGTGCATCTTCGAAGCGTTCTGCCGATGAAACGTAACCTTTGGTTCACCTTCCCCACAATATTTTCTATGTGTTCTCTCCAGTCAAAGTTGTTCGTAATTGTAACTCCTAGGTATTTGGTAGAATCTACGACCTTAAGGTTTGACTGATTTATCGTGTAATTGAAGTTCAGCGGATTTCTTTTAGTGGTCATGTGTATTACTTCACACTTTTCTTTATTTAGTGTCAATTGCCAATTTTCGCAACATGCAGAAATTTTGTCTAAATCGCTTTGCAGTTGATTTTGATCCTCTGTTGACTTCACTAACCGATAAACGACAGCATCATCCGCGAACAATCTAAGGGAGCTATTCAGATTGTCTCCTAAATCGTTTATAAATACGAGTAAGAGCAGGGGACCTATAACGCTTCCCTTTGGAACGCCAGATATCACCTCTGTTTTACTCGATGACTCACCGTCAATTACAACGAACTGTGTTCTTTCTGATAGGAAATCGTGAATCCAACCGCACAATTGGGGAGATATTCCATAAGCACGCAATTTCATAAGAAGCCGCTTGTGGAGTACAGTGTCAAAAGCCTTCCTGAAATCCAGAAATATGGAATCGATTTGAGATCCCTTGTCGATGGCACTTAACACTTCATGTGAATAAAGGGGAAGCTGTGTTTCGCAAGAGTGATACTTTCTGAATCCGATGTGTTGCATGTAAACGTAGTGAAAGATGGCGAACAGCTATTTATTCAGACGGCACTTTCATTTGTTTCTATCGCGAACAAAGTCGAAATATATCGTACACGCCGCGGTGGAGTAGCCTAGCGGTCTAAAGCGTCTCGCTGCGGAGCGCGCGGTGCTCGCTGTGGAGGTTCGAGTCCTCCCTGGGGCATGGGTGTGTGTGTTGTCCTTAGGTTAGTTTACCTAGGTTTAAGTAGTTTGTAAGCTACGGACCGATGACCACGCAGTTTGGTCCGATAGATTTACAAACATTTGAACATTTCAATATCGTACCTTCTCGTGTTCTCCACGTTAGCAAACGAGGTGTGTATCTGGCAATGACAAACGCAATGCACTTAACGAGCACATTTAACTGGACATTAAAGACATCTTCTCGTTTATTAACGAGAAGATTAACGAGAGATGGACGAACCGACCCTAAGTGAACAAATGTATTCCTCGTCCTATAACTGTCACGGGGCACGCAGCGCTCACTATAGGGGAAGTTTGGTTGACGCAGACACCATCTGCCATAAACTGCTCTTCTCCGGCCTGGTTGTTTCTCAAAGGCAGCACCGCGAGCCGCGTTGCGTGTGTGCTCTTGTTTGTTTACACACGCAGGAATGCAAGGGTTCCGCTCTCTCCACGTGCTGCTTCCTTATTTGCCGCAGAGCGGAGGTCGGGAGCAGTTACGGCAACTCTAGACGGCGCGCATAAGCGACTCGTCGCAACGTGTGTCACCGCGACTCGCAGAAATCTTTGGCTCTGGCCTGGACATTTTCGCCTTTTGTTGTGTTATGATAGCAACTATTTAATTCTTTCGTATAAGTGTGTGGATATGTAGTGTATTCATTTTGGTTTCCAACTATTTACTACCAGAGTTTATTAGATGTCGAAGTGGACAAGGGTTCAGAATTATAAAGTCTTGTTAATTTCTTCACTAAAAATCAAATAGCCACCTTACTTAATATTATTTTTACTACTCTTTCTGAAAAAATTACTGTAATTAACCCTTTCCCTCCCAGTGTTGCTATATGGCAACGTCATGTTTATCTCTCCCTCTAACCACAACCATTTGACCAAACATTGTAAACAACACTGCAGGCTTCATTGTGACCGGGTTGTCTAACATTACCTTCAGGAAGCATACAGCATTAGGCTACAATGCATTGTCAAAATATAAACCGTTACTTCATGTCTAAGTTGGAGTACATGCAGCAAGACTTTCAAATAATTATATCAAGGTAAAGGAAACGAAGTAATTTAAAAATTTCAGTACTAAATAATTTTCCAATGTCTAAATGACTAGTAAACAGTTTGAAAATGTTATTACTTACGATAAAGAAAACATATCCTGCCCAATTATGCTATATGTAGTGCTCCCAGATTTCCCTCCAAAAACTAAAAGTGACCAAACATTCTGTCAAATGTACATTATTCGAATCATTATGTATAAAAATACACAAAGAAATATTTTCGTTCATCAATTAATAAAATTTGAGGTTGAAGTAAAAACTGTGAAATATGAATTGACAATATACTATTTGAAGCGCACCATTATTTGGACGTCCAAAAAGTTCCAGTACGTGCTAGATTTTCCTCGACTTTAAACCACGATATATGAACAACGGATAATGATTGTTGGATTAAAACATCTTTTCGATTTTATCCATTTATCTAGCTTGGGGCCGCGGCGGAATAGCCCTACGTGCTGAGGTGCCTTGTTGCAGTGTGCGTGGCCGTTCGCCGTCGGAGGTTCGAGTCCTCCCTCGGGCATGGGTGTATGTGTTGTTCTTAGGATAAGTTAGTTAATGTAGTCTGGGACCGATGACCACTGCAGTTACGCAGTTAGGTCCCATAACTTCACAAACATTTGAACATTTTTTTTAAATATTTGTGCGAAGTTTGAACCGGTTCGGGCTAATTGTTATCTTTCGCAAAAGGAAAAGGCTATTAAAGGCGGATCTCACGCTCGGATTGTTTAGGTAAGGACGAGGAAGGAAATCGGCCCGGCTTTTGCATGGAGTTATTTACGGAAATCACTTTTGAAAATTGGGAATTATTAGCATAATTCGTCTCGGACAACCCACGGTTCGTCACTGAAACTTTTCTCATATACTGCAAAATAGCAACAGTAATAGTCACACAGCCGGCCGCGGTGGCTGAGGGGACTGAGGCGCGTCTGTCACGGTCTGCACGGCCACTACGGTCGGAGGTTCGAATCCCCCCTCGGGCATGGATATTTGTGCCGTCCTTAGTGTTAGCCAGACCATAAGTAGTTTGTAAGTTTAGGGACTGATGACCCTAGTTAAGTCCCATAAGCTCTACAAACATTTGAACATTTGAATAGTCACACAAATGGGCGATGATCCGAGTTAAACACTTTTCATCCCATGACCATATCAGCCTCTAATGACCATACTGTTGACGTGAAGTTAAACCCTAATCTTCGTTGCCTCCATGATCCTAGCTCGAATACGGAATGGCCACCCTGCACATCGTGATTCTGCACTCAGTATTTTCAATCACACTCTCGAATAACTACAGATAGGAAGTGCATCAACGCTTGTTTAGACGACGACACTACGTTTCATGAAACTGCGCTACTGACCTGTGCGCATGCGCGGCAGGCGTACGCGCAAATAGTTGGTTAACAGTTTCGGCACCTTGCAACTTTGGCGAAACTGTTTGAGCGAGTTTTTAGGTTAGGTGATAACCTAAACACAACAAAATAGAAATGAAGTGGGGAACGGAAGAATTAGTTCGGTGTTTGGAGATATTTAGATGTTTATGGGATTAGCAGCGGCGTGTTGGTGCTCTTGAAGCAATCATTAATAAATTAGAAATTGATAGGTTATCGATAAGTAATTTGCAGACTAAAATGCATTAATTTCGAAATACCTATACAAAAGAGCTTTGCAAAATGCTATCTAGTAAAACATCTGGGTGTGAATTAGCGTAAGTTTACAAGACCAGGTCCCGTGGTTTGAAGTGGCACTTTTATAGAAAGGATGTACACATGAGAAAAGGGTATACACAAATCTGTTAAACTGGATTCTTTTATTTTAGAATATTTGTTTAAAACGTGACATTCATAATTCTTTGTAACTACTTGTTTATAACATGACAGGTTTTTCCATTCACATTTTTTGTAAATAGTTTTAAACATGTTGATATTGCCACGATACAGATCCCTGTGCAAGAACCATTCTGTTCTTAATGCAGTGTGCTTTGAATAATTATTGCTGCCGGCATGCAGCGGTAGTTGCATCAACTAGTCCTGCAGTAATTGTATTTCTCCATGTTCCTGGCTGGTAAACTCCACTGTGCAGATTCTCCTGGTTAATCAATGGAAGGTTTTGGAACACGGCGCAGGTACTGTAGAGACGAATGTGAATCCCCAATTACCGAGAAACGTAATTTTTCATTTCAGTTCTGGAAACAATTCTTCACGCATAAGAGTATGTTGTTTCTTTATTGCATTACTAAGTACTTAAAAATAATAAAGTAAACTGCTCTGGGGACATTCTAAGATGATTAAAATAATTTTGTAGGGTCTTCAGCCACAAACTCTTTCAGAGAGGTCACTGACAACCGAGCTGACGTCTTTTTTTTTTAATGCAATAATCAATCGAAAACGATTTCTTAGACTTTTTATGTTTATTCTTATGAAGTGACTTCACACATCGAAGTAATGGCTCCGCCGCAAATCTTACAGCTGCCAAAACTTTCATTTTATACGACTAAGGCAGTCATAAAACAACGAAAGTGAAGTGTATAGTTTTGGCTCCGCGTCTACAGACATACGCGAAACCAACTGCGTGCAACTCATTTCACGCAAGAAGTGTCGCAAACTGGTGTCGTCGTGTAGACTAGCCTTTAGTATGTTCCGACGACATTATTAGCACATTAGGTGCTCCGTGGTCCTTGACTGCTTGTACAGGACGTGAGGGCAGCGAAGCGTATAACATGCGAACGGTGTCTTCTGGTATATCCGTGCATGCTGCATTCACCTGGTTCCAAAGTGTATCCTTGGTAGTTGGTACTGCGTCGCAACACTTCACTCGTCATTACACCATTAGATCATTCGACTGGGGACAAGCTTAATAATGTACCGGGTCAAGGCAAAAGGCGTAATCCTGCATTGTCTTGCTGAAAAATGTCGTCTGGGGTGTCAGGTAGAAGGGGAATGACTACGTGTCGCAGGATGCAACACGTGTAAGTCAAACTGGTCACATTGCACCAACTGTGATTTCTATCTGTACCCAATAGCACCCCACACCTATCTATATAAATGATCTGATGGACAGAATAACTTGTTATTTGCGGCTGTTGCTGATGATGCTGTGGTGTATGGGAGGACGTCGTCCTTAATTGACTGTAATAGCATGTAGGATGACTTGTGTGAAGAATGGTGGCTAGCTGTCAATGTAGAAAAATGTAAGATGATACGCATGAATAGGAAAAACATTTCAATAATGTTCGAATACAGCATTAGTAGTGAGCTTCTTGAAGCAGTCGCGTCGTTCAAACATCAAGGCCTAACATTGCAGAGCGATATGAAATAGAACGAACATGTAAGGACAGCCGACTTTGGTTTATTGAGAGAATTTTGGGAAGATGTACTTCATCTGTAAAGGAGAACGCGTATAAAACGCTTGTAGACCACGTCTTGAGTATTCCTCAAGTGTTTGGGACCCGCCGCAGATCAGTCTAAAGAGAGACATAGAAGCAGTTCAGAGGCGATCAGATTGATTCGTCACTGGTAGTTTCGACCAATACGCGAGTGTCACGGAAATGCTCCGGGAACTCAATTGGGGACCGCTGGAAGAAAGACGACCTTATTTCTAGAAATTCTGCTGAGGAAATTTAGAGGGCCGGAATTTGAAGCTGAGTGTAGAACGATCTTCCTGCCTCCTACTTACATTTTGCATAATGATCACAAAGACAGGTTAAAAGAAATTAGGTCTCGTACGGAGGCATTTAGACATTCTTTTTTTCCCTCGTTCTATTAAGGAGTGGACTAGGAAAGGAAATGCCTAGTAGTGCTACAGTGTACCCTCCGCCACGCACGTAACGGTGGATTGTGGAGTATATATGTAGGTGTAGATGTAGACGTTTCGTGTCTTGTGTGAGTGGAGTCACTGCGATGCCGCTACTCCTGCCTGAAGCGAACCAGAATGCGTCCATCATTTTCAAGCAAACATAAGCTGGATTCGTCCGAAAACACTGATGTCATTACTGTGCCCAGTGACATCGTTTCGTACACCATTGCTTGTTTCTTCACATTAGTCAATGGTAGTCAGAGATTGGTCTTCGCGTACGTAACTAATCTCGTAATAAACGGCGACGGATCAGCCATTCCTCATAGTACACTCACAGTCTAACATATACAGTCGCGACACTCACTGCTGTAAAAGTTGTTACCAACTGACAGCTGCAACGACACTAGCGCTCCTAGCGGTGGGTAAGCCACCGAAAGAGTGATGTTTGTTTGTAATTATTTGTGTGCGTAATTAATGAAATAGTTAATATAATTTTTGTGTTACAAGCATCAGTAATATATCAAGAGGCATACATAACAAGGAAAGTAATGTAAAAACAGTCGAACTTACTGATTCAGTGGTATAACGAAGAACTTCGTCATGAACCAATACTTACGAATATGTGTATATTTGCAGCTTATTCCACTGAAAGTAAGTAGAATATAAACATAATAGAAACATAAATTTCTATTGTGGTGTGTTCTTACTATGACAAAGAGTTTTTTGACACGTATCGTTGTGGTATGGGGTCTAATGATTCGCACATGTTTAGGCTTCACTCGTCTTTATTATAAGCGCATATTCTTTTGAGTGTGATTACTTTAGCTTAAGAAGACATTGTCTTGAAGATTCTTGCCGTTTGTGGTTCAGCTGTAGCAACAATTGTGGAATTGGGTTCTTCTTTGTTGAATACAGTTTGGTTGCTTTTTCAGTTTTCTTGTCACGTTTATGATGTTTTCCTTCAGCGACAGTTGTGGTGAATGATTTGGTATGTTAAATACCGTCGTTATTGCATTCTACATTCGTTTCCTACGTTCCACGCTCACCGATTTCACTGGAATTAGAGTGGAGAAACGTTAACGTTCTTCAGAAGAAAAAACACGTCTTTCTGCCAAAGGGCGGGTATTCGGTGTTTCCTAGTCATTTTTCTATTTTAATAGTAATTTAAATTATTTAGTATAACCCTGTGGGTTACAAGATAACAGTAAATAAACTGTGTCGTAATGTACCGTTTCCAACCTTATCAGTGATCTTAGGAGACGTAAGGAAGACAAAGGTGGAGCTATTTTTAAGTTATTATCTATTTTATGATACTACATACGTTCTCTAATGTAAAAAAAAGTGTTAAAATCGATATAAACGATACTATTCGCACTCATCCACTATCGTATTCATAAAAGTAGCTTGCCCTCCGCTTGGAGCGCTGATGTCGCAGTGTATAACAAAAATCCGCGGAAGTGTCGTGACTGTATTTGTTAGACTGTGGTACACTGTTCCGCTGTTCCACTGTTACGCAAGAGCCGAGGAGGACACAGATCTGTTCTGACATGCCATTAGGATGACCTAGTTTTCTTTTTATTTATGCGCATTTGAGCAGTAGAAAAGTTATGTAAACTGTAGACAACCGAATTTGAAGGTATGTGAATATCTGAAGTATGCATTTTGAAGTCGATGTTTACTAGACGTTTTGTTCTATTACTTCCTTCTAAAATATGAAAAAGAAAGAGCTTGCAGTAGATAGATTTGATTCACAGTGTCAAAAAGTCAATAAATGCTCATGGCGTCAATGCATGACATTCTCGGACATGGGTTATTATTATGTATTCATTATCCTGTCTACAAATACTCAAATTTTGTAACGAGACTTTCTGAAAGCTTGTATATAAGAGAAGAGTAGTTACCTCAAATGTGTGTAAAAGTTACCGATCGATTTAGTTCTAATTTCTACAGGTTACGCACAGTCGGGTGAAGAAGGAGGGCCGGCCGCGGTGGCCGAGGGGACTGAGGCGCTTCAGTCACGGTCTGCACTGCCACTACGGTCGGGGGTTCGAATCCCTCCTCGGGCATGGATATTTGTGCTGTCCTAATTCGTAAGTAGTTCATAAGTAGTTTGTAAGTTTAGGGACTGATGACCCCGTAGTTAAGTCCCATAAGCTTAACAAACATTTTTGAAAGGTAAATAGAGAAATGTTAACGAACTGCACCGCGCTCGCTTATTGGGGAAGAGCAGACACTTGGACGAATGCCATCTTTATCATGAAAACTCTTTCGTGCCTGATTATTCAGTAAGTACTAACAGACTACTCTTCATCGCCGTATAACTTCACTTTTTCACTTTATTTTCCATTCTAGCTGTTGGGAAGACGCGTGCGTTTTTTTTGCCACCCTATCACTTTTTCAACTAATAGACGAATATTTTTCCTTTCTTCAACCTGTAAGAAGAAAATGTCTAACTAATGAGCAACGTGTATGTTTCTAATTGTTCTTAGGCTTGTCAGATGGTCGGTATTCGTCTGTATTCTCACGACATTTCATATAATGCCCAGACTCCAGAATCCGTGACTCAAAAGCATGACAGATAGTCAACTAGCATTTAAAAATAAATTAAAAGAATCTCTGGATGGAATCTCCTTCTACACTATAGATGAATTTTTAGATATCAATTAGTAAACCTGAAAAATATTAAAAAATAAAATAAAAAACTAATAAAAATAATTTAAAAAAATATTGTGTCATGTAATATTTAGTGCAAAGTAATAATTTGTAAACACACCTTTCATTAACCTGACACGTTCCACATCATTACGAAGTGTCGTATTCATGATCTATGGAACAAGTACTAATATAATCTAATCAGTGTACCTTTTAAACGAACAGCAAACACCTTAATCGGTCTAGGGAAACCAAGGAAACTCAGGTCCACTGTCCTCCTGAATATAATACCTAGCGCCGTGACAGAGACATTGGTAGGTTTATTTCGGACGGTGGTTGAAATTCTCGTCCTGTCACACATATTTAGGTTTTGCATTATTTTCCTAAATCGCTTAAGGCGAGTACCGAACTATTTTCTGTAAAAGGACTCAATATATTTCCTTCACCATCCTTCCTCAGACCGACCTTAAGCTTCGATCCTGATAACCCCCAGACGTATACGAGAAGTTAAGTGTTAGCTAATAATAATACTCAAGAATAGATCGTACGAGAGACTTCTATCATGTTTATTTTCGCAGCCGCACTGCACTCTCCTAGAATTCCTACAATAAATGAGCTTTGTTACATAATGTCTTAACTGATTCTCAAGCTCCCTCCCCACTTTATTATGTCTCGCATAAATAAATTATTTTATTGATTTTATTTATTTATTTCATCGCGAGTGAGTCCGAAAGTATGTGATTCATGTTGTTGTTGTTGCCGGCCGCTGTGGCCGAGCTGTCTGCGGCGCGCCATCACAGTCTGCACGGCCGCTACGGTCAGGGTTCGACAGTTAAGTCCCTTAATCTTAACAAACATTTGAACATGTTGTTGTTGGTGTGGCCTTCTGTCCAGATACTGGTTTGATGCAGCTCTCCGCGCTACCCTGCCCCGTGCAACCCCTTCATCTCTGAAAAAGAACGGCAACCCACATCATTTTGAACCTGCTTATTGTATACGTCTCTCGGTCTCCCTCTGCGATTTTTACTCTCACTCTCCCCCAGTGCTAAAAGGACGATTTATTGACCTTCAGAATCGACCCATTTTCTCAATCAAGATATGCCAGAAGTTTCTTTTCTTCCCAATATTGTTCAGCATCTCCTCATTAGTTACGGGATCTACCCATCCAACCTTCGGTGTTTTTCTGTAGTACCACATTTCAAAAACTTTTATACTATTATGTCTGAACTATTTATCGTCCATGTTTCACTTCCGTACAAGGTAACACTTCACATAACCGCCTTCAGAAAAGACGCCCTAACACTTAAATTGATATTTGATATTAACAAACTTCTGTTTTTCAGAAAAGTTTTCTTTCCATTGCCACTCTACATTTTATATCATCTGTACTGCGACCAGCGTACTTTTTTTGCTGCCCAAGTAACAAAACTCATTTAACATCTTTATTGTCTTCTTCCCTAATTTAATTCCTTCAGCATCGCCTGATTTCCGTAGACTACATTTCATTACGCATGTCTTGCTCTTGTTAATGTTCTTCTTATCTGCTCCTTTCAAGTCACTGTTCATTCCGTTCAGTTGCTCTTCCAGGTTCTTTGCTGTCTCTGACAGAATTGCAATTTCCGCAAACAGCACAATTTTTATTTCTTCTCCCTGAACTTTAATTCGTTCTCCAAATTTCTCCTTGAATATTCAATATACAGATTGCTTACATTCAGTAAAGGTTACAAACCTGTCTTAACTCCCTTCCCAACCACTGCATCCCTTTCATGCTCTTCGACTCATAACTGTCACGTTTTTGTAAACATTCTATATAACTTTTCTTTTCCTATATTTTACATCTGCTACTTTCAGAATTTTAAACAGTGTATTCCATTCAACATTATCAGAAACGTTCCTCAAATCTGCACAAGACAAAAATGTAGGTTTGCTTTTCCTTGACCTATCTTCTAAGGTAAATCGAGATGAGAACACTATCTTACATATCCTGCATTTCTCCTAAATCTAAACTGATCTTCCCCAAAATCGGAGTCTATCAGATTTTCCATTAGTTTGTGAGTAATTATAGTATTTTGTAACTATTACTTATTAACTGCGTGTTCTGAGATTTTCACACTTCTTTGCATTTGCTTTCTTTGGAATTGAAAATATTATATTCTTCTTTAAGTCTTAGGGTATTTCCCCTGTCTCATACATCTTTCCCACGAGATGGAACAGTTTCTTCCTGAGTGGTTCTTCCAACTATGTCACCAGTTCAGAAGGAAATATCATATACTTGAAGGGCGTTGCTTCGACCCAGTTCTTTCAGTACTTTGTCAGATTCTTCTAGCAGTATCGTATCTCCTACTTCATCTTGATCTACTACCTCTTCCATTTCTAGAATACTATTGTCAAATTCTTTTCCCTTGTATTAGACCGCCTATACATTCCTTTCAGTTTTCCCTTCTTTGCTTAATACTGGTTTTCCATCTGAGCTCATGATATTCATGCAGTTTCTTTTCCTGTCTCCCAATGTCTCAAGTTTCCTGTAGACGGTATCTATTTTCCCCTAGTTATACATTATTCTACGGACTTGCATTTTTCCACTAGCCACTCCTGCTTAGCCAATCTGCACTTTCTGTGAACCACATGGCTGCTTCGCTTGTTACATTTTTATATTTTCTGCTTTCATTAATTAAGTTCAGTATCTCCTGTGCTATTTCTATTGGGAAATGTCCTTGTACCAATCTGATTATCTGTGCCCTTAATTTCTTTCTTTCTCAAAGCTACCCATTATTCTCCTACTGTATTACGTTCTCCCGTTTTGGCCAATCGTTGGCTAACACGCCTTCTGAAACTCTCGACAATCTTTGGCTCCTTCAGTTTACTCAGGTTCCATCTCCTTACTTTTCTACCTTTTTCCAGTTTCTTTTAATCTACACCCCATATCCAAAATGTCTCATGCTGTACTCGTATATAACGGCAGTTTACTTAATAAAATGCTCCCGTGTCTTTCATATTGGTGCGACAGCGTGGGACGATGACTCACAGCGTTCGGTCACACTATCAGGCGCACACTAATGAAATTCCCGTTTTGCCCCATCCCTTCCCCTCCGGCGCGCGACGGCATCAACAACAGCGTCCTAACCATCGGCTTCGCCTCTGGGTATATCTGTTTGCAGATAAGAGAGTGCCGGACATTTCTGATCACTGTACCTTGCGCATCGCTACTTTGCATCCACGACCGCTCACAAGTACTCTGGAAACGACTGACAATCAATATAGTCGGCAGGGAATTCCTAATGCATGCCTCGCCACTTTGCACCAAGAAAAGGTCATACGCCGTGAGAAACGTCGATGAACGGAACTTTGAAGTGGTTTTGTCTGTAAGTGCGTACTTCACTTGGTAACGCCCACGAGAATCGGCGTCTTGCACGAACATGCCTTTTTTTGCTTTTTGTAATTCTACAGTAAAGATGTGAAGTGTTACCTTTCATAACTTATCTATAAAAAGACTAGTGATCATTAATATCTTCTCAAAATCGTCGAGAACAGCTTGAACTATTTTTTTCTTTTCCTACCACTGTATTGGAATTCATAATTTTTCTAAAATAAATCTGTTCGTGTTTACCTTTGTATTAACCCTTTCAACCCCAAATTTTAGTAATTTATGAACAAAAATATTTCTTTTCACACACACACACACACACACACACACACACACACATATATATATATATATATATATATATATATATATATATATATATATATATATATATATTAGAATAATGTGTATTTGACAGAATTTTTTTATGTTTTTTAGTTTTTGGAGGGAAATTTGGGATGACTACATAAAACATCTTTGGGCAGGATATATGTTTCCTTTATCGTAACTAATAACATTCTCAAACTGTTTACTACTATTAGACATTGTACAAATATTAACTCGCAATTAGCGAGAATTTCCGACTTTAGCTGTTATTGTTTAGTCGGTCAATGCTTTTGCAACATATGAAAATTTGTGCCGGACCGGGATTCTAACCCGGGCCTCCCGATTATCGCGAGCGGTCGCCTTAACCACTTGGCCACCCGAACACGCTCCCCGGCCAGACCCAAACTTCCATATGTTGCACTTGCCCACTTCCCCTGGTGCTCGCTCGCATTTAGCGTGATTCCCGCGGAGACACATACTTACGCCATCTTTAGCCAGTCTAGGCTCTCATATATACAATGATACTTCTGTTCTAAAGGAACAAATTTTCATATGTTGCAAAAGCATTGACCAACTAAAGAATAACAGCTAAAGTCGAAAATTCTCCCTAATTGCGAGTTAATATTTGTATAATTAACAGGTATAGCTGCGGACTATCGGCAATTCTGTTCCTTTAGAACAGAAGTATCATTGTACTAGACATTGGACAATTATTTAGTAATGAAATTTTTAAATTACTTTGTTTCCTTTACCCTGATATAATTATTTGAAAGTCTTGCTGCATGTACTCCAACATAGACATCAAGAAACGACACATATTTTGACAATGAATTGTAGCCTAATGCTTCCTGTTTCCTCAAGGTAATGGTTGACAGCCTAGTCACAATGAATCGTTGGAAGTCCTGCAGTGTTGTTTACAATCTTTGGACAAATGGTCGTGGCTAGAGGAACAGATAAAGATGACGTTACCATATGGCAACACCGGGAGGGAGACAGTTAAAGCAATTCCCAGCAGAGACACTACTTAATGAGATCATCGACGTGAATTTTCTAGATGCTTTCATATCACAGCAAGTAAAAGCAAAGACTACCATATGGTAACACCGGGAGGGAAAGGGTTAAGCAATTCCCAACAAAATGTTCAAATGTTTGTATAGTTTATGGGACTTAACTACGGGGTCATCAGTCCCTAAACTTACAAACTACTTATGAACTACTTACGAACTAGGACGGCACAAATATCCATGCCCGAGGGGGGATTCGAACCCCCGACCGTAGTGGCCGTGCAGACCGTGACTGGAGCGCCTCAGTCTCCTCTGCCACCGCGGCCGGCCAATTCCCAACAGAGACACTATTTAATGAGAACATCGACGTGAATTTTCTAGATACTCTCATGTCACAGCAAGTAAAAGCAAATACTATATTCTTATGATTCAAGCTCACTACTGGTGTTTTGATACATGGCAGATATCTTGTGTTGGTCTCACAGCCTTTTACCTTTCTTATTTCAATGAAGTCATTTTAGTTTTCAGTGCGTGTTTTCTCTTCTGACCTCGGTCCTTCCTTCTCAAGTTTAACAGTAATTTATTAATGTTTTCCAAACTTAAGCTTTCGATGAGATCTTGAGGGCGAAGCCGAATTGTTGAAGGTCGCAATGGCCAAACACTTCGTTTATCATTGCAAATGATAACCGAACACATAGTTTTGAGATTTTGTTAGTATCCACCTACATAGGGAGAAATTACCATAATGATAAAATAAGATAAATCAAAATGAAAACAGAAAGATTCAGGTGTTCCTTTTTCCCGCTTGCTATCAGAGACTGGAACGGTAGAGTAATACCATAAAAGCAATTAGATGAACCCTCTGCTCTGCACTTAAATTTGATTTGCGGAGTACTTATGTAGATGTAAATCTGTTACCTAACTCAAAGCTTCATAAGAAGAGTTACTTGAGATATCCGCAATTAGAAACAAGATTCGGTCACAGATCTCTCCAACCAATCAAGCCGTTGCGTTCCCGCTTCAGTCTGCGCAAAAGCCTTCCATTAATTTACATTTATTTAGTGATGGTCTAATAATATTCATTTCTTCAATGCAAAAATTAATTCATGAACTGAATTTTCTCTTGCCTGAGTGAAGCTGATGCTTTCGTTTAAAGTTAACGAGATTTGCACAGTAATATTGGAGTATCGCTTTCCATAAACGGCCATTTACTTTGAATTATTTCAATTCAGTTTTTAACCGTTTGCTTGGCCAATGTCAGACTACAGCTCTGAATGCTGATGACTGAATTTCCGTCCGATTCAGGGGGTTAAAAACTAACATCAAGAGGAGGCTCGCAATCAGGCGTAATTATAACAGCTAACTTTTGTAATATACTAAGGATTCGCAATGTCTATAAAGGTGTTTCCTTACAGACAACTCGTGGAACCCATCATAGCATATTGGCACGTGAGGAACCTGCAGCAAGTACGACTGACGACGATAATAGATACAGAGAAGGGCAACGAATGCCCACATGTTTGGTAGACCTACCCGAGAATATCACAGAGATGTTGAAAGAATTGATGTAGCAGACATTTGCAGATGGATGTCAAGCATCTCCGGAAAGCCTACTTACTAAGTTTCAGGAATCGGATTTCATGACATTTGTAATAACACACTACGACGCTTTGCACATCGCTTCAACATGAATCGGGAGGACAGTTATTAAAGCACTCAAAAAGGCATTTAATGATCATTATTCCCGAGATCCACAAGTGAATTGGAGAAAGCCTAATAACTGGAACAATGACCGTCTGCTCTGTCACGACTTTACCGTGCGAGGAAGCGCAGTGGTAAGGCAGGACCAACATTCTGAGGAATGTGGTTCAAATACACCTCCGGCGATCCGGATTTAGGTTTACCTTGATTTCTGTGAATCTCTCCAGGCAAATGGCTGTATGGTTCCTATGAAAGGGCACGGATGATTTCCTTCCCCATTCTTACCCAAAACTCCCGAGTGTTAGCCGTCGGTGAGATGTTAAACTTTAATATTCCTTCCTCCGGTCATGCTTTTCACAGCTGCTAGCAAAGTATGAAGACGTAAATGTAGGTGACTGCTATCCGTTGCATCCGCGGTGCTTCGGGGTCTGCACCACACACTTCGCAGGTTCTGCGCCATACCATCACCTCTGTTGAATAGCGGCTTCTCTAACCAAACGATGGTTTTCCAGTATTCATCTGGTATGTCTACAACCCCAGAAGAGGTGCTGCAGGCGATTGCGTGCTAGAGTCGGTCACAGGCTGACATAGCCCATCAACACCAAATTGCGCGGATAGGTTCTCTGCATGTTTCGCATTGTCTTCTGTAGTTATTGCACGCAGTTCTGCTCGTCTGCGAGCACTTGACGCAAACGGCGCTGCGCTCAGACATTAAGTGCACGCCGTCGCCCACCGCCTTGTCCCTCGTGAGAGGTAACGCTTGAAATGTGCTGTTTTCGGCACACTCTTGACACTCTAAATCTTTTAATAGTGAATCCCTAACAATGTTCCAAGTGGAGTGTTCCATGTGCCGCGGTGGAGCGGCAGAGCGTTCTAAGGTGCCTTGCAGCGAAGCGCTAGGTTGCTCGCCGTCGGAGGTTCGAGTCTTCCCTCGGGCAAGGGTGTGTGTGTGTGTGTGTGTGTATGTGTGTGTGTGTGTGCGTGCGTACGTGTTGTGATTAGCATAAGTTAGCTTAAGTAGTTTGTAAGCCTAGGGTCCGATAACCCCAGAAGTTAATTCCATTTGATTTACAAACATTTCAATGTTTCATGCCGCAACTACCATCAAAGCCGGAATGGCGTCGGAAACCTTTCCTCCTGAAGTAGCAACAGTACAAATCAAAACTCCGCTAATTCACCTACCTTTTGGCCCACTTTAGGTTACGGTAGTAACACTAAAAGTTGGCCTTTTCGATCGTCTTTTGACAGCTCGAAATTTAAATGAAAATAATGGCTTAACTACTCTTCTGACACGAAAATTAAATAGTCTGATTGGTAGAGGAGAAAATTCTCTACAACTGAGCTCCCTTATGTTTTTCTCATATCTCGTATCGTTTGAGAGATATTTGCAAAAACAACGGAGATTTGACACCCTCCATTGAATTAACGAAAACCAACCGTTATGAGATGTCACGTGACATTCCTCGCCCAGAACTCTCTCTGGCATACGCCATATTGCGTTGCGTATTTGATGATTTTATTATTGTAACTTACACGTTGTCATTTCAAAGCAATAGCGCACTGAAGAATTGACAAAAACACATCTTTCTTTGTACGATAAATGATAATCTAGGTCTACAAATGTCATATTAGCTATGACGCTAAAGGTAAGTGGTTTGGAACACGCTACAACCATTTTTTTTTTTTTTTTTTTTTTTTTTTTGTTAAATTGTTTCAGACACTCTTATTAATTTATTTTTTATTATTTAGATTATTATTTTGGTCTTAAATGTTTGCGAAAACTTTTAAAACTACAAATCTAAAGTGGGCCGTAAAACACGTCAGGGCGTTTTTTTACCTTCTGTACGGGATATTACCGCCATCTGCATCTATGATATCGCTAGCCCATGATTTTTGTAATCTCAAACTTGGAATTTGATAACTATAATTATTTTCAAATTCCACCTGCAAGGTGGAATTTGAGAACTATAATTATTTTCACTACCCCTATGAACCACAGACCACCTTGCACGGTGGAATTTGAGAACTATAATTATTTTCACTACCCCCATGAACCACAGACATTACCGAGGTGGGGTGGCTTGTGTGCCTCAACGATACAAACGGCCGTACCATAGGTGCAACCACAGCGGAGGGGTATCTGTGGAGAGTCCAGACAAACGTGTGGTTCCTGAAAAGGGGCAGCAGCCTTTCAGTAGTTACAGGGGCAACAGTCTGGATGATTGACTGAGCTGGTCTTGTAACATTAGCTAATGTGGCTTTGCCACACACTTACTGCGAACGGCTGAATGCAAGAGGGAACTACAGCCGTTTCTTTTCCCGAGGACATGCAGCTCTACTGTATGAATATATGATGATGGCATCCTTTCGGACAAAATATTCTGGAGGAAAAATAGTCCCCCATTCGGGTCTCCGGACGGGGACTATTCAGGAGGATGTTGTCATCAGGAAAGACAGCACTGGCATTCTACGGATCGGAGTGTGGAATGTTAGATCCCTTAATCGAACAGGAAACTTTAAAAAATTAAAAAGCGATTTTCGACTAGTAATATTTCGGGAAATATATTGTATAAAATAGTATAATTTGGGAATATAGTTGTAGATGATCCATTTGATCACTTAAAATTCAGGCTTATTGCCTTTATTCTTTCGTTTATTCCAGGAAAATTCTGCCTCGGATTAATAAAGAACCCTGCAAAAGAAAATGCCTAGTAGTGGTACGTGAATCCTCCGCCACGCACGATGAAGTTACTGGGGTCGTATGTGACGTGAATGGCTTCGAAAAAAGGAAGCTAACAAATGTGCTATTGTTCTTTTGCTTTTGTTCGACTTTTCGAGTTTGTTACTGTTCACGATTCTACAGACAACAATGTTATCCAGATTGAACTTGTCTCCTCCTATGCAGGTGACAGGAGAGTTAGAAAAGACATTGCGTTAAAGCCTGACATTGGCGTTTTTAAAACGTTCTTGATATCGTTGTTCATATGGACGCCTCAAAATTTCTCTCGCGTGGTTTCTCGCTGCAGTTGGACTTGAAATTAATTCCGCTAAATTACTAGCAATGGCAAATTTTGCAAGAGAACCAAGAAAGATACACGGGTATTATGGGTGCATCCGCCGACTGACAAACGGTGTTAAAGACATTTCGAGGAACTTTACTAATTTCGAATGTCCATGAGCATATTCGATGAACTGTTGGGAATAGTGGGAACTCGAATATTCTTCATGATATCGACATGTGATTGGCGATACCAACCATACGATTACCTGTGATACTGATGTTAGTAGGTTCAATTAAATGAAACAATTCTACAGTCGTCATTTATTCATTACAACATAACAAAGTAGTGAAATAATCTGCTTTAGTTGCACATTTGTTTTGTTATGTTACATACGACCGGTTTCGGGCATGTTAAATCCCGTCATCAGGTGTATATCCAAATCAACAACAGTGAGGCCACCGCACGCTTCCAACGGGACGTTTTGGATTCTACTTGCGGTTCGTGCCAAATCTAGTCTAGAACTGTATCTAACTGATGTAGGAGGACAGCACTGATAACTACTTGAAGTCATATTTGTTTTTAATGGAAGTATAGGACGGCACTTTAGAAAAGCCGACTTGTACATTTAAGATTACACAAGTTCAATTTCCATTCAGGTTAGATTAAATTTTGCACCAAACTGTAGGACATTTTACGAGGCTCGTAACTACTAAATTCCATTCTGATATAAGAAGACTTAGAAGCATAATACTTCACAGGAAAACACCAATTTAACGAACAGTTACTTACTGCATGTAGATAATACGGAGAAGAGGCAATCAAAAGTATTTCCATCGCCAGCAGCATACCACATTAAATAAGGATTAGAGAATTTTCCAGTGGGTCATAAACGCCGAATTCAATGACGAGGTGAATATTTACAAGATACTCTTCGGAACAACTTTATTTTCCGGTCATTTTTCCTCAAATAACAAGGGAAAATGCCATACACGCAATGAAATCAAAGACTGTGTTTTCTAAATTCGCACAGTATCTGGCAGATTTTTTACAGATCAAGTTTCGAAATTTCAATGACGGTATTATAAACATTGTAAATGTACCTAGCTACAGTAAAATACTCTGAAATTCCCAAATTCAAAAATGTTTTTGCATACTATCGAAGCTATCATTCATTTGCTCTTTTCAGTATTTATTGCAGATAGCAGCGGTTTCCATTGCGTCGATTGGTACTTGATACGGTATGGCAAGAAAAACTGTATTAATACTTGGGAAAAGTAACGGAAGTTTTAAATTATAATTATGGAAAATATTCCAAGAATTCTAAAGGCATAATTGGAGCCGGCGGCTGTGGCCGAGCGTTCTGCGGCGCTACAGTCACACAGTCTGCACGGCCACTACGGTCGGGGGTTCGAATCCCCCCATAAGCATGGATATTTGTGCCGTCCTTAGTATTAGCTAGTTCGTAAGTAGTTTGTAAGTTTAGGGACTGATGACCCTGTAGTTAAGTCCCATAAGCTCTACAAACGTTTGAACATTTGATTTTTTGAACAGTATAAACAAAAGAAGCGGACAACGGCGCTACTAAATCAGTCCTATTCTACTTATAACATCACACTCCAGGATTAAATCAACGATCAAATGTTTAACAAAACCTGACAGGCCTAGAGAAACTCCCAATACTCAAACTAACAGAAAAGTCGACACTTTTGAGAAGACGTTTGTGGAGACGGAAATCTATATAAAGAACGATAGTCAGGGTAACAATGGTAATCGAGTGTCAGTACCAACTAAGAAATCATTCACGCAGGAGGACCATGTGTGGTGTTACATGAGGGTCGGATTTGTTTGAGTTTTCGTTGCTATTTGTTCATAAATTTGATTTGATTCGTCCAGTTTTACAGAAGAGTAATCTTTTTTCAATATAATTTGTGTAAATTAATATTGCGTCACATATGAAAGCTGCTTAGTGAAATTAAGACCAGTGATCTCTATATATAAATGTATAGAGATTCATGGTACTGACTGTTGAAAACAAAAGAATGAAAATCGGTGTTCAGTTATCTAATGAATTACTGCTAGACTTTTTCTGTTCTCTGTCTGCCTTCAAGTTGTAAAGACGTATTACACAAGTGGCCTGTATTTTGTGACTTTCGCGAAATTTCTTCTTAAAGTGTGTCTGCAGTGAAATAAATTCAGTATGTTCTAAATTTTGTGAAGCTAAACCGCTGCGATTTCGATTAGTGAATTCGGTGTGGAACAACAATGTAAGCACCGTGAACCCACTAAAGAGAGTAAATATGATTAAACTACGGAGTCATCAGTCCCTAAACTTACATGCTACTTCTGAACTACCTTACATAAAGACGACACAAACATCCATGTCCGAGGGGGTCGTCGTACCCCCGACGGGGAACGGCCTCGCGCATTGGAGCATGGCGCTTCAATGCGCTTGGTCACTTCGCCGCGGCAGAAGAAATACTTTTTAAGACAGAATATGAAGGATTCCATCACTCATCTTCGGAATTATTTCATCACACGGGTGGATTATAAAACTAATATTTCTGTATAATGTGTAACATCTCGTCAACAGTCTAAACTATAGTACTGATTCTAGTTCTAAGACAGAAAAGGAATCACCAAATTTTAATAACTTTCATTTTCCCCCTCACAATCACAATTCAAATCAATTCAATTAAATAATTAATTTAATTTAAAAATCACATTTTACATGCAAACATACTTCTATTTGATGGTCGCACTAACTGCCAAATGGAGGACATAGTAATAGGCAGAGCCGGTGTAGAGAAACAGCTGAGAGAGTTGAAAACAAATAAGTCGCCAGGTCCAGATGGGGAACCAATTCAGTTTCACAAAGAGTACTCTGGGCTATTTTCTCTTTACTTAGCTTGCAATCTTTGATCCAGCATAAAGTTCCAAGCGACTGGAGAAAAGGCGCAGGTATCTCCCGTGAATAAGAAAGGCAAAAGATGGACTCATATAACTCCACACCAATGTCATTGATATCTGTTTGCTGTAGTATTCTTGAACATATTCTCATTCTAATATAGTTAATTTCCTTAAGACGGTAAAGCTTCCGTCCGTGCATCTACACGGCTTTAGGAAGCATCGATCGTGCGAAACTCAGCTTGCTCTTTTTTCTCATGACATCTTGCGAGGTATATGTTGTGGCGTCGCTGTTCGCCACAACGCCGGCGGTGCACGCAAGTCACCGCGCCACTACAAGAAGGGCGATAAGTCGCTCTATGGTACTTCGGCCGCCGGGGGCGCCCACAGTCTCCGTATCTCTCTGCTTGCTGCGCGCGCCGGCCACTGGGAAGAAGGGTGCTCACCGGCATATGCCGACGGACGACACCACAACAGGACAGTTCCTGGGAGTTCTACAGTTCGACAGTTACGATCCAGAAGTTCCACCGACTAAAGCCAGCAGTCTACAAGCCGGAACAGGACTACTGCCAGATGTCGTAGTATTACAAAGAATGGCATCCGTCCATCCTCGAAGGATGATAGCGTAGCATACTTGCTTCAGAGCCTGCAACGTCTGTTATGGCTCAAACGTCCCACTCAAGAATGGTAGTCCCTGCTGCAGTTTGGGCACTTGAAATTTCAAGTTCTTTGAGCATAGGCCACTCTCTCCTTCCGTCTTGTCCTCTTAATAATTGCTTCTGCTTGTAGTCGTTCGTCCTCTGCAATCATGACTCCTTTGTGTACAGCTAGTCGCCACTTGGCGCGGTCATCAGCAGTAGGTTCCCATTGAGATGGGTTGATGCGGGCCTTAGTCAGATCTCTCCTGCAGACATCCTTGTAGCGAAGGTGCGTTCTTCCCACTGGCCTCACGCCCTCCTGCAGTTCTCCGTACAGCAGTTTTTTCGGAATTCGCTCAGAATCCATGCGCCTGACATGTCCAACCATCTCAGACGACGCTGGCTCAGGAGTACACGAATGCTGGTTGTGCTTGCGAGCTGTAGAACTTCGGTGTTTGGTATTCTATCTCTCCAAGTGATCTGAAGGATCCTTTGGAGAAAGCGGAGATGAAACCTGTTCAGTCGTGATTCGTTCTTAGCAAGTGTTGTCCATATCTCACAGCCGTAGAGAAGAGTGTTATTGACGCAAGCAGTGTATACTTGTAATTTAGTTTTTATTGTCAGCATTCTGTTGTTCCATACTCTGTTTTTCAGTCTACTCATGATAGCCGATGCTTTAGCAATTCTCTTCGTAATCTCTGTGTCCACAGACAAAGTTGCTACATATTGTAGATCCCAAGTATGCAAACTCAACTACCTGGAGAGGATTACCGTCAATGCTGATGGATGGACGATTGGAGCCCTGCGCCATAATCTTAGTTTTTTGGAGGCTAATGGTAAGACCAAATTTCCACATGCGTGTGATAACTTGTTGATTAGGCACTGCAGCTCTTCATCTGTGTTTGCTACCAAAGCTGCGTTGCTTGTTGGGGGCATTCATAAGCTTACAGAAATAGAAAAAGTTCAGAGAAGGGCACCTCGTTTTGTATAATCGCGGATGTGATGCCCCAGTTGGGATGGGAATTATTAAAACAAAGGCAAATATACGTTGTGACGAGATCTATTTTACGAAATTTTTTTACTAATTTTCTCCTCCGGATGAGGACATATTTTATTGGCAGCCACCTTCATAGGGAGACATAATCATTATAATAAGTGAAATCAAATCTAAAATGGGGAAATTTAGGGGTTCTTTTTCCCGCGCGCTATTCGAGAACAGAACCGTAGAGAAATATTACGCAAGCGGTTCGATGAACTCTCAAATCAAATGTTGAAATGTTTGTAAATCTATCGGATCAAACTGCGTGGTCATCAGTCCGTAGCTTACAAACTACTTAAACTAAGGTAAACTAACCTAAGAACAACACACCCACCCAAGTCCCAGGGAGGACTCGAACCTCCGAGGGCGAGCAACCGAGCGCTCCGCAGCGAGGCGCCTTAGACCGCTCGGCTACTCCACCGCGGCTCGATGACCTCTCAGGTAGGCACTGAGTGTGAATTGCAGAGTAAATGTAGGTGTAGACTAAGAATACAGTTTTAATGAGATATAGTATGTAAACTGAACAACTAAGTTTATACGGGAGGAAATCTGTTCATTGTGATAAGGAAATATATGATTTCCTTGGAAGTGAATTTTTATCTAACTCTAAACTTAATTACACTAGTCAATCGGTCTAAGTAACCTAAAATAAGCCATCGGATGCCATTAACGGTCACAGGAGTCTGCGATAATGGCTGCAGATAGCTTTATGTAACGTCTATCGGGCCACAGTGGGATCGCCGAGCGCTCTTAAGGCGCCTTGATGCGGAGCGCGCGGTTGCTCCTTCCTCGGGCATGGATATGTGTGTTGTCCTTAGGTTAGTTTTAAGTTCGTTTAAGTAGTTTGTAGGCCTAGGGACATAACCCTAACAGTTACGTCCCATAGATTTATAAACATTTGAACACTTGAAAGTCTATCGTCCGTCGGATCGCGTCAATAAGTGAGAGGACAGCACAGCTGCCTCCTACAAGGAGAACTGGCGTTCGATTTCCTTCTACTCAGCCTAGTGAGGCAAACAGAGAAGCTACTTGCTCGAGTTGTAGTGTTTCCAAGATTAAGAAACCGGAAAACGGCCGAGAGAGCGAAATGCTTATTACATGCCTCTCCATACCGCATCATATAATGACGCTATTACCAGAGGATGACACAGCGGTGGATCGGGTCCGAATGGACCACCTAGTGCCAGAACGCGGAACTTTCAATTTCCGTCGCATTGAAGCGCCTCGGTAACCCAATAGTTGTACGAGCAGACATTAATCTACCATGTATTAGTCTAGTACGTTTACACAACCATTGACGCTGCAACTGACGCACACTATTGCGAAGTAGTTCTCAACGCTTTTTCCGTAAACAGTCTTGAGAAACTAGTTCGGCAGCTCATACGAAACAGAAATATTTTAGACCCCTTGATATCTCTTGTAGTTATTTTGCGGATATAACAGACGCGGTGATAGAGGAAACCATGTCACAACGAGGCCCAGGTAAGTTCTGATGTATTCAATGCAGGGCTGTTTGTGAAGACGCCTGATTCTCTGAATCAGCGTTGGCATTTGAATCAAAGAGCACACAGAATTGTAGGCTCTTGGAACAGTGACAGAGATAAGGTGAACTACCTACGCGACGCTCACCTCCGCATCTTGTGTAAGGGAATCAGTTTGCTCAACGCAGCCAGTAGAGCAGTTACCAAAGAGACAAATTTGAGAGCGCGGCAACCTGAATGTATAACACAGTCATCATAATCATTCTGGTTGCTGCTGATATGTTTCGTTTCTTCGTATACTTTTGCTGCTTCTTCCCTGGTACTAGTTGGTTTGTAAACGCTCAAGCAGAGTTCGTATCGATGAGGATGGATTTATATTCCCTACTTTTGTTTGAAATAATTGCAGTTTAAAGCTTCGAAGAACATATCTCTCGCACTTTTACACTTAGGCCAACCTGGAGTACGGCGTACACATTACATGTAAGTTGCGCATACTATTTGACCACTTAAATTGCTACTTCGTAAATATATCGAAACGCACCAAAGCTGGCTGCTTCCTGCATTGTATTCATAATAATTGTGTGGATGTGGATCATTCACTGATGGAAAATCGGAAACGAACTAAAAGGAAGCTTTTTATATATGATGCTACAAAAGAATGTTAAAAATTACAGGGACATAAGATACAAAATCAAGAGGTACGCCGCAGAATCAGCAAGAAGAAGGAACAGGATGACAGGACACTTGTTAAAACTTCAGCAAATAATTTTTATGGTGCTAAAGTGATATAAGGGAGAAAAAACCATGAGGAGGACGAAAATTTGCATACAACCAACAAATAACTGAGAACGTTTGGTACAAGTGCTACTCTGACATGAAGAGGTCAGTACAGGAGACCAAGCCCGTATAAGAATTAAAGTTACTGCACGTAAATTTTTCGTAACGAACCACGGCATTTGCACTAACATAGAGTCAAAACTATTTTATATTCAGTGCTTAGGAGTGTACACATATCCTTACCAAGTTGAACAAAAGTAGTACCCAGAAGTGTTAAGATCACCTATTTAAGTTAGTAGCTAACATTGGTGAAACGTTACTGTATAATAGGCTAAGACAAATGCAAAAGGTTTTGCTATCTTATTTGTCTTTATGGTGTTATGAAGTGAGTCAGTTGTTCTTATAAGTTATAATGCTGTGTACAGGTCGCATTAAATTTCTGTTTGTTTCAGACGGTCATGTTTTTATGCTTTGTTGGAAAGATACATTTCCTGAAGGTTATATGTTGTCGGTGTTGTTTGAAGAATAGATTTGTTCTGCGAGATTTGCGGCAAAAAACTACTGAAATGTTTGTAAACCTATGGAACCAAACTGCTGAGATTATCTGTTCTTAGACTTACGAACTACTTACACTAAGACAACACAGACACCCATTCCCGAGGAAAGACTCGAACCTCCGACATGAGTGGCCATGCGATCCGTAACGTGGCACCCCAGACCGCACGGCAATTCCGCGCGTTATTATGGCAAAACTAGATTTGCTTAGTTCATTGAGGTTGTGAAGTCTTGGGGATGAATAACAAATTATTCTGTGCAAAATTAGGTTTTGGTATGGGTAAATTATAATTCAGATATTGTGTGTAATTTTGTTTTGTTTTTCATTACTCTCTAGGTGTCTTGCGTGTATAGAAACTTCTTTCATGATCTCTAATGTAAGCAAAATATTACGTTTTATTAGTGCACAATTCTACCAGTGGTATAGTACTACGTTTAGTGCTATAGAATGTCAGTCTCAAATTACATTTTCGTGTCCCTAACGATCCTTGAAATCTTCATCTTATTTGGAATTTAGTAGTATGTAAATTTTAGCTATTGACGTGCGTGTGCAGACTTCATGACTAGAAAACAGTAAGTTGTATTCGTTTTATAAACTGCAGCAAGAAAGAGACGTTTTAATTAAAGTGCGTTTCTATACATTTTCGTGATACAGGCAGACCAGAAAAGGTTTGAATGTTTCTTCATATTCAGTGGTAACATGAAGTCCTCGGCCTGACACAGATTTGCCGTTGATGCCAATGAAACGTTGGTACACCCTGTTTAACAACCTAATTTGGGGAATAATTTCTTGGATATGCCTTTATAATGCAGTCGGGTTGAGACTTTCTCGTTTGACTGGATGTTCTGCATTACTGTGTTACCATTAAGTTACCATTTTTACCGTGTATGACCAACGAAAATTCTTCTAAAGTTGGTGACGGTTTATAAGTCTGCTCCTTCACATTCATTCGCTCAGATGTGTGCGGTTAATACAAAACTGTCCTTATTTCTCTTGAAAATACATACTCGAATGCCAACCACGAACATTATATATAGAAAAAAAAGATTAACATCGTATTGGACTCTCTGAAGATCACGTAATATATATATATTAGGCTCGAAACAGAAGACAGAAACAAAGCGGTAGAAAGGTGAAATCTAATTCGTCTAACCGGTAGAAGGGGGGGAGGGGTTGCCAATCGTTATACACCTAGCAAAAGAAACTCATATTGAATATGCAGGACCGTGTAGGAAAATAGCCGTTGTAAACTAACATCGTGTGAACCAACTAGTCGAAAATTTCAAGAATAAACATAAAGTTAGGAGGGAACAACAATCGCCTCTCATCAACACGTCCACACAAGTGATTTAACAGTGGAAAAAGCGAGTAATTCATAAAGTTGTTATAAAATCAGTTCTCTTGGCCAGATCCAAAACTTTCCAACTTCCGTAAATCTTCGTTTTAAAGAAAATCGTTTTGATCTATTGATGGAGCTGTAGTTACTGTTCATGTGAATTTTCAGATCTTACCATTTTACTCCTCAAGAACAGAATTTACTTACTAGAAAAAGTTAGGTACAGAACATTGGTCTAAAAGTGAACTGCACTGAAAAATAAACGTATTTATTAGGTATAAATCATTGCTTTGCCCTCATAGGCCGACGTCCTTTCGTCTTGTAAGTACAGAGACCTTTGGCTAAATAAAGCGAAAAGATGCACCTACTGCGAAGAGGGAAAATGTCGAATTTGTAATGGTAGATTAAGAATACTCTCTTTCCCACTCGATCTCTCTCTCTTGATACAGTTAAGAAGAAGCAAGTGTAGCATGGGTCGTTGCTTTGCCACTAAATGGATATATGACTAACAAATTGCTACGGGCCAATGTTACTATTTTCAGTTACGTCAAGACCGCCGTAAAACTGTAAATTTAGGAAGTATAAAGCACTGACGATGAAATGTCAAAGAAATGGTTAAGTAGAGGCAGTAACGTAGCCAGGATTAGATTCTGGGGGGGGGGGGGAGAGGGGGGATCGGGCTCGTTTCTTTAAAATAAAGGCTACTGAATTGATTAATGGTAAACGGTTCTTATCATTCGCTATCAGACATATAAGAAGCTCGCCGTTATATTTAATTAACATAAGACTCTATGTGTAAAAACTGAAGTAATACAATAATTTTGTTCGTAGTTTTTGGTGGCCTTAATAAGATTCCACTCGGTGGCGCCGCTGACCTGCTAAGCAGGGGTCGTCGCATATGAACAATCGGCTCGTAACTTCAGTATAGCAGTAACAATGGCGGCAGCGTCAGAGCTGGCCGCGGCGGCATTAAAACCGCTCACAGTAACAGCAGCACACGTAAAGATCACACGTTCTCAGTGCCGGCATCACGATGGCGAGCCATTGTCACGTTCACTTGTGCTTGGGAAATTAGTTACGTTATGATTAATTACATATGTACTATTTCAAATTACCGGTGCCGGCCTTTTTTAAAAATAAAATCAATAAAAAATAATCTACATCTACATCTACATGGGATACTCTGCAAATCACATTTAAGTGCCTGGCAGAGGGTTCATCGAACCACAATTATACTATTTATCTCCCATTCCATTCTCGAATAGCGCGCGGGAAGAAAGAACACCTGAATCTCTCTGTTCGAGCTCTGATTTCTCTTATTTTATTCTGATGATCATTTCTACCTATGTAAGTGGGAGTCAACAATATATTTTCGCATTCGGAGGAGAATGTTGGCGATTGGAGTTTCGCAAGTAACCCACGCCTAAGCGATAAGCGCCGTTGTTGTAATGATTCCCATCCCAGATCCTGTATCATTTCCGTAACGCTGTCTCCCCTGTATCGTGACAATACGAAACGAGCTGCCCTTCTTTGGACTCTTTCGATGTCCTCCGTCAAACCCACCTGATAAGGATCCCACACTGGACTGCAATACTCCAAAAATGGACGGACAAGCGCAGTGTATGCAGTTTCTTTAGTAGTTCTGTTGCATCTTTTAAGGATTCTGCCAATAAAACGCAGTCTCTGGTTCGCCTTTCCCACGATATTATCTACGTGTTCTTTCCAGTTTAAGTCTGAAGTAATAGTGATTCCTAGGTATTTTGTGGAGTTTACGGCCTTCACATTTGATTGATTTATGTTGTAAACAAAGTTTAACGGATTTCTTTTCGTACTCATGTGGACGACTTCACACTTCTCATTATTTAGAGTCAATTGCCAATTTTTACAACATACTGATATCTTATTCAGATCGTTCTGCAGTTGGTTTTGATCTTCAGATGATTTTACTAGACGGTAAATGACGGCGTCATCTGCAAACAACCTAAGAGAGCTACTTAGATTTTCCCCTAAATCGTTTATGTAAATAAGGAATAGCAGAGGACCAATAACACTACCTTGTGGAACGCCCGATATCACCTCAGTTTTAGTCGATGCCTTACCATCGATTACTACGAACTGTGTCCTCTCTGACAAGAAATCCCCTATCCAATTGCAAATTTGGGGCGATATACCATAACCACGCAATTTGATTAAAAGCCGTTTGTGAGGTACGGTGTCAAAAGCTTTCTGGAAATCAAGAAATACGGAATCGATTTGCGAACCTTTGTCGATAGCACCCATCACTTCGTGTGAATATAGAGCTAGTTGTGTTTCGCATGAACGATATTTTCTAAATCCGTGTTGACCTTGGGTCAATAGATCGTTCTGTTCGAGATAATTCATAATATTTGAATACAGGATATGTTCCAAAACCCTGCTGCAAATTGACGTCAATGAAATAGGCCTGTAGTTTAGTGGGTTACTCCTGCTGCCTTTCTTGAATATAGGTGTGACCTGTGCAACTTTCCAATCTTTTGGTACAGATCCTTCTATGAGAGAGCGGTTGTATATGACTGATAAGTAAGGAGCTATCGCTTCAGCATAATCAGATAGAAATCTAATGGGTATACAATCCGGACCAGAAGACTTGTTCTTGTTAAGTGATTTTAGTTGCTGCACTACTCCGATGAAATCTACTTCTATGTTACTCATTACGGCATCTGTTCGTAATTCGAAATCTGGAATATTGGTTTCGTCTTCTTTAGTGAATGAGTTTCTAAAAGCTAAGTTTAGTAACTCTGCTTTAGTAGCGCTGTCATCGGCAGGATCGCCATTACTATCACGAAGTGAAGGTATTGTTTGTGACTTGCCCCGAGTATATTTAACATATGACCAAAATCTCTTTGGGTTTTCAGTCAAATTACGAGAAAGAGTTTCGTTGTGATAAATGTTGTAGGCATCTCGCATTGAAATCCTCGCTAAATTTCGAGCTTCTGAGTACAATCGCAAATCCTGGGGATTTCGTGTTCGTTTAAATTTAGTATGCCTTTTCCTTTGCTTTTGCAACAGTGTCCTAACCTGTTTTGTGTACCAAGGGGGATCGCCTCCTTCTTTTATTAATTTATTAGGTATAAAACTTTCAATTGCTGTCGATACCACTTCTTTGAATTTGAGCCACATCTGGTCTACACCTACGTTTAGTGTTAGAAACGAGTGGAAGCTGTCTTTCAAGAAGCAATGTATTTTGTTTCTATCTGCTTTCCTGAACAAATATACTTTGCGTTTATTTTTGGTAACTTTGGGACTTTCGATATTCAATTTCGCTACTACAGCTCTGTGTTCACTAATACCTGTATCCGTTTTGATGCTCATTATGAGCTCAGGATTATTTGTTGCTAAGAGATCAAGTGTGTTTTCACATCCATTTACAATTCTAGTTGGCTCATGAACTAATTGTTCGAAGTAATTCTCAGAGAATGCGTTGAGTACAATTTCGGACGATGTTTTATGCCTACCTCCTGATTTGAAAATATAATTTCTCCAACAGATCGAGGGTAAATTAAAATCACCACCTACTATTATCGTGTGAGTCGGGTACGTTTTTGTAATTAGACTCAGGTTTTCCTTGAACCTTTCTGCTATTGTATCGTCAGAGTCGGGAGGCCGGTAAAAGGAACCGATTATTAACTTCTTACGATTTTCGGGTACAACCTCTACCCATAATAGCTCGCACGAACTATCAACTTCAACTTCGCTACATGAAATACTATTTTTGACGGCGACAAACACGCCCCCACCTATTTTGTTTAATCTATCCTTTCTGAATACCGTTAGATCTTTTGAAAATACTTCTTCTGAACTTATTTCCGGCTTGAGCCAACTTTCGCTGCCTATAATGATGTGTGTTTCGGTGCTTTCTATTAACGCTTGCAGTTCTGGAACTTTCCCGACACAGCTACGACAATTATCAACTGTTATACCGATAGTTTCCGGATCTACATTTCTCCTGTGATCCACCTTAACCCTTTGAGATTGCCCATTTTCTATTTCCCCGAAGCTCTTTATCCTAAAAAACCGCCCAGTCCACGCCACACAGCCCCCGCTACCCGTGTAGCCGCTTCCTGCGTGTAGTGGACTCCTGACCTATTCAGCGGAACCCGGAAACCCACCACCCGATGACGCAAGTCAAGGAATCTGCAGCCTACACCGTCGCAGAACCGTCTGAGCCTCTGATTCAGACCCTCCACTCGGCTCTGTACCAGAGGTCCACAGTCGGTCCTGTCAACTATGCTGCAGATGGTGAGCTCTGCTTTCATCTTGCAAGCAAGACTGACAGTCTTTACCACTTCAGTTAGCCGCTCGAAACCTGAGAGGATTTCTTCAGATCCGAAACGACACACATCATTGGTACCGACGTGAGCCACCACCTGCAGTTGGCTGCACCCCGTACCCTTCATGGCATCCGGGAGGACCCGTTCCACATCTGGAATGACTCCACCCGGTATGCACACGGAGTGCACGTTGGCCTTCTTCCCCTCCTTGGCAGCCATCTCTCTAAGGGGCTCCATCACCCGCCTAACGTTGGAGCTCCCAACTATAAGTAAACCCACCCTCTGTGAAAGCCCGGATCTTGCAGGCTGGGTAGTGACAGGGTGAGAGACACCATCCGACTCAGGAACGTCGTCCTGAGCAGACAGCGCCTCAAACCTGTTCGCAAGACGAACCGGGGAGGCCTCACGATCGGTCCCCCGGAATGTCTTGCGCCTCCTGCCACGCACTGGAGCAACCTCCCACGCAACCACGGGTGGGATGTCTGCCTCACTGCTAGCAGTTTCAGGGCATGTCGCTGCCGCAGGCCGATCGGTGGAGACGACGGGAGTCCGTTCGGTCCCCACCGCCGGCCAACAACAACGACGCCCATCGATCGCAGCTTCCAACTGTGCAACCGAGGTTAACACAGCTTGAAGCTGGGAGCGAAGTGTCACCAGCTCAGACTGCATCCGCACACAGCAGTCACAGTCCCTATTCATGATTACAGTGCCAACAAAAACAAAAACTACAGTCGCGATGCGTTCAAAGGAAAACTAAACTGTTCGTTAGAACGCGGATGTGAATCCAATACGCACGACAGCTCAGTATAACTTTACAAATTGAGACGAGAAAGTGTAGACGAAACTCAAAATATTATATGTCGCTTCTAATCAGAAAACAAAGACAGACGACTGTCGCGACGCGATTCACACGGCGGAATAATACACTAATAAAATTTTGAAAAATCTTTGGGTTGTGCCATGAGGGGGGGGGGGCGGGGGCTTCAGACCCATTAGCTCTCCCCGTGGCTGCACTAGAGGAAGTATACCATTTTCATTCTAATCTATCAGTTACGCAGAATCTACAAAAGAATTTGGTTGTAAGTTTCCGCCAATATTGAGAGTACACTGAGCATTCTTGTAAATGATAAATATATTTGCTCATTGTCTTTTGTCACTCACCAATACAAGGGTCAAATCAGATATTATCATTACAACGCGGTAGCTATAAATCCCTCTCTCGTGTTTAAATTTAGCTGCCTGGACGTGACAGACTCAGGTGTTCATATTTCGTTTCTTGACCAATTCGTACTTAACAACTACGAAATGTTACTAGAAAACTTAAAGAATGTGTGTCTCGGCTCCCAAAGAAGCCTATTACATCAAATATTGACATTAAATTCACAACAAAATGTAAGTACAATCTAATGTAAATTTTTGCCAAATTACAACATCCCCTGGGATGTAAAACCATGTACGAAGGATATGAATGTGCTGGCACTTTGTAATTCTATGTTTAGATACCAGAGTTATACTTCCAGTTTCTACAGAGATCACTGGCGGTAGCGCTGTAATAAATATTATGTTTGTTAAGTCCGAGAGCAGAATCGCGGTTTTCGGAATATCGTTTCCTGGCTTAGCCTTAGCCAGGACCAGCGCCCATTTTTATGGCCATGCAGGGTGTTTCCGTTACATTAGAGCGCGAAAAAGTTTTACAGGACATAGAAAATTCTGCAGTGAATAATTTGAGGTAGGAACCTGGGGGTCGGAGAAGTCGGCTTAAGGAGATACAGAAGTAAACTTGTCTACGGCTTTGTCTCGCATTACTGTTTTCCAACTTATTTACATCTAACATTCGTACAAGTTTACACCTACTGTGCTGTTTATTTACTTGGACGTGGTTTATTTTCTGCAAGGGGACAAAGAAGACCAGCATGATGTCTAGTAAGTCATGATATAGGTCGATGAATTGGAAGGGGAGGTCGTATTCCATTGTCTCATACCTACAGAGGTATGAGACACCATTGGATACGGAGATAGTTGCCAGAATTGTAGCTGCTTGCGATGTGACTTGAAGCACATGAGGGATCACTTAATTTACTCATCTTAGGGAGCAATCTCATTGTAAAGGAAGGATAGATGCCAAGATCGCAATTTTTATCTTTTATTTATTCAAGACTACCGGTTTCGACACTCTATGGTGTCATCATTTGATCTCCTACAAATGGCATTGAGGTGCTTATTATAGTGCTCCATATACAGTCTTCTGGTAGATGTACTAGATGATAGTCACATATAATCATGTGCTGGTGGATATTCAGATATGAAATGGATGGCTGGTCAAAATTAAAACAGTAAAATGTAGATAAAATAATAACCACCATAATGCACATGTCTGGTTGAGATGCTGAACCAGTTTTAATTTTGACCAGCCATCCATTTCATATCTGACTATCCACCAGCACATGATTTTATATATGACTATCATCCAGTGCACCTACGGTTGTATGTGGAGCACTATAGTAAGAGGCTTACTGCCAATTGTAGGGTACCAGATGATGACACTATAGAGTGTGGAAAACGGTCATCTTGAAATTGCGATCTTGGTATCTATTCTTCTACTTATATTTCAAGGATCGTCAACTTTTATATTTTATAGGGCGCACAGTGTAGTAAAGGTCAGCATGTGACATAATTACAATAATTAACCAATTCGCTGCTATGTAATATTATTTATTTTCACACGACTGTTCCGTTTTGACTAAAACTACCATTAACAAGTGACGTATATGTCTAGATAGTCTGACACACACACACACACACACACACACATACATACACAGACACACACACACTGTAGAGTTACATGCGCCTCCACATACAAAATAATATTTATTTGCCTATATTTAAATTAATTACGCTTATATTTGTTTTTTTTCCTTGTAATTTCGTGTCATTTTGAATGTGTCACTAAAGTCTTAAAGACGCAATATTCATTGAAAAACCTATGTCAAAGACTAACACTGAACAAAGAGCAAGTAGAATAATACATAGATTTAACTACTGTTTCTTTTAAAAGAAAGTAGTAGTGACGCCATTTTTTCTTCTGTATTATGCTCTCGTCTAGTAAACTTCTCTTCCATATTACGCTTGTATACGACCTGATGAATTGCGAAAATGTCTGTACGATATATCTCGATGAGAAAGTTGTAATTGAAATGATGCACTGAATTTATGACATGATCTCGACTATATGAAGTTAATGAGATTTCACTAAGGTAACTGAACTTTGAATGTGATGTATATGTAGACTTGCTTCATTTATTTGAATAATAATTGTTTCGTGAGTTTACCGAAGTTTGTCCGAGTACTTATTTGTAGTGAGATTGGAACCTTATTTTTTCCTTTCACATTTTTCATTTAACTGTGATGCAATTTATTTTCCAGGAAAAAAATAATGAATTACACTGATTTACGAATCTAATTGTTGGGGATGTGTACAATAGAACCCATTTTTATCACGTTCTTTTATTAAATAATTATTCTAACTGCGACCCTGAGATTACGAACGACTTACCATTTTCGATTAGTAATAGATCAACTAGACGGAAACGTAGTTACGAAATCAGCAATAGTGATAATGTCTCCAACAGTTATGTTCACGTTGCTTATCAGTATCAGCCAGGTTGTTCTTGTTGTTGTTGTAGTCTTCAGTCCGGAGACTGGTTTGATGCAGCTCTCCACAATACCCTATCCTGAGCAAGCCTCTTCAACTCCACATAAGAACAGCAACCTACATCTGTCTGAATCTGCTTACTGCATCCATCTCTTGGTCTTCCTCTGCGGTTTTTACCCCACACACTTCCCTCCAACGCTAAATTCACAATTCCTTGATGTCTAAGAATGTGTCCTACCAATCTATCCCTTCTTTTAGTCAAGGTATGCCAGAAATTCCTTTTCTCCCCAATTCTGTTCAGTACCTCCTCATTAGTCACGCGATCCACCCACCTAATCTTCAGCATTCTTCTGTAGCACCATATTTCAAAAGCCTCTATCCTCTTTCTGTCCGCACTGTTTATCGTCCATGTTTCACTCCCATACAAGGCAACACTCCATGCAAATGCCTTCAGAAAGGACTTCATTAGGCTTAAATCAATATTCGATGTTAACAAATTTCTCTTTTTCAAGAACGCTTTTCTACCAATCGCCATTCTGCATTTTATATCCTTTGTACTGCGACCATCATTTGTTATTTTACTGCCCAAGTAACAAAACTCATCTACCTCCTTTATTGCTTCGTTACCTAATCTAATTCCTTCAGCATCACCTGATTTTCTTAGACTGCACTCCATTACCCTAGTTTTGCTATTGTTAATGTTCGTCTTATAAGCACCTTTCAGCACACTGTCCATTCCGTTCAATTGCTCTTCCAGGTTCTTTGCTGTCTCTGACAGAATTACTATGTCGTCGGCAAAACGCAATGTTTTTAATTCTTCCCCCTGAACTTTAATTCCTTCTCCAAATGTCTCCTTGCTTTCCTTTATAGCTTGCTCAATGTACAAATTGAATAACATTGGAGAAAGGCTACAACCCTGTCTTACTCCTTTTCCAACCACTGCATCCCTTTCATGCCCTTCAACTCCGACAGGTTAGAAAAGGATTTTAACTACTTTTTTGGTGCGTAGCTCATTAATTTCTCTAAAAGTGCAGCATAGTAGATTCATTTCAATAGCTAGATGGTTTTGCTACGTAACCAGTAATGAAATATTTCTCCCAACTACTCTTTACAGTTATTCTATTTCGTGCAGACATATACTTGCAAAAATTTGAACTGATTTAAAAAAATAAAATTAAGGGAGGAATGTTTCAACACACACACAAAGGACAGCTAAGGCGTCTGTGTATTAACTGTTAAAATTTGTTGGTAAGCTTACTTCTGCTTTGGTATTTTCACAGTTGTAGCCGCGATGTCGTGTGTTCACATTTTGACAGTTAATATACAGACGCCTTAGATGTCCTGTGTATGTCAGACCATCTAGACATATACGTCACTTGATAATGGCAGTTTAAGCCGAAACTAGACAGTCGTGTGAAAATAAATATTACATAGCAGCGAATTGATTAATGATTGTTAGTACACTAGGGATGTTTGTCAGAATCAAGCTCATCGATGTCATGCTTGCATTGATGATCGTTAGTTCCAGCACATTTTGTAAGATACAGTGCAAATGGTACGCTCATTGCATTAATAATGGTGTTAGTAGTTAATTTTAACTAAGCTAAATAAAACAGTGCACAGTAATGTGATTGTATTCTTCATCCTTAAGTTGTCTTCTCCGACCCCAGGTTCCATACCTCAAACTGATCAGTGTAGCATCCTCTCTGTCCTGTTAAATATTTTTGCACGCTCTTACGGAAACAAGCAACGTTTGAACGACGAACCGGAGCTGGTGTCGAGGCAAATTATGCTGATCGATTAATTCCCGTTGCAAAATATATAAGTTGGGATAAATTAATACTCAGTGAATGCTACCATTTTCAAGTGCACCGTTAGGGTTTTAGTTGGATTTTACATGCAATAAACTATATTCCAGGGATTTTTTTGAAGCGCGTCATGTTTACCCTTTAAAGTTCTACGAATCGGTGCAAACTTTGCACATAGATAGGAAAATTGAGAAGCCAAAACGAATTTTTTTTTCGCATACATACTCTCCATTATCGATATATTGTGGTTTCAAGTAGAGGTAAATTTAGAACGTGCTAAGACTCGTTGGACGTTCAGACAACGACGGACTTAAAAGTTGATATTTTATCAGTTAATTATCATTTCACTGTATATACATTAGCTGCAGTTATTTTATAAGTAAGTACAGCAAAATAATAGTAAAGGTGGCGTTTATTTGATTTATCGAGAAGAAATGTTGAAGATCTAATCAGAACTCCTGTCAACTACTATGGTAGAAAAAAGTTGGAAAACAGAATGAACAATGCTCCCATCACAACATAACATAAAGCGAATATGTAAAATACTCTTCACTCCATCTGGACCTGCTGGTACGGAAACCAAAACAGATTGACTTCAAATGAAAGAAAATTTTCAATGTAAACAAGTGAATATGTTTGGACAGATTGCATCAGCCTCTTACGCTCGAGCTTAGTGATTTTAGTTGAAAGTTCAGTAGTAAATGGTAACAGAATTAATGTTCAATGTCTCAGAACGATTTGCCATGCACCGTGTGAGCAAACAAAAAGTATCGCATCGGTATCTCCTAATTAGTTGAAAGTGGACCAAATTATTATAATTACTATTCTTATTGCTTAATGAGATACTCGGTTGGTGGAGAAAATGAGTTTAACAGATAGTTTATGTACGTGAGTACTTTAAGGGCTTACTGTAAAGTAGAAGACAAAGTCATATTCTACAGTAATATTAAAGACACACAGTATATGCTGTTAGAGCTGGAACAGGGCCTACTACATATTAGAACGCTAAAAGCAATCAGAGCTGCAGCTTCCTGATAGAAAGAGTTTTACGCAACATATAACGAAAAGAACTACACTCGAAATTATGCGTAATTGGAAAGAAGCGTTGTCTATTGCAGTCCCGAATCATTATCGATATGTATCGAATACGCGAGCGGCGCAGTACAGTATCAGAGTAATTTTGGTAATCATGTAGACAATAGCGATAAAAGATATCTTTTTCAAAATATTACTGTATATATGGAAATAAGTAATACAGTTTTCAGTGTATTTTGCTGCTGAAGATCTTACCAGCAGTATAGCGAAAAGCAGTCACTGTAGTGATAACTTTCCTGTAATTAAAAAATAAATAAAAATAAAATAAAATAAAAAAATAATAAAAAAGTACATCGAGAACCAGTCTCAAGTACAGGAAATTTTGCGGAAAATCGATTCAATCGACAGACAGTACATGTACCAAAACACTGTTGTGACAACAATAATTCAAATAGTGTGATCCAGTGTGAGAACAAATTTATTCAAACGACGTTTTGCGAACTGGTATTTACTCTAGCGACCCCAGCCATCGTGAAGAAGTAATTATTGATGAATAAAAGTAGGTTAATTTCATAATTCGGTATTTATTTCGCTCTTGCCTGCGTAGTTACCAGCATAACTTTCATGATGCACTGCGAGTTTCGCGTTTACGACACGTGTATATAGTAGGTCAAAACTGTGATAGGTAACGCTTCTTACAAATTATGCACTCGTTGGACTCTCAGAAACAAATCATAAATTAGCAGTTATTATTGAGTCAACTGGATAATAATTCTCTATTGGAGAAAACGAGTTGCGTATTCTTCAATAACTGCGCCATAAGAGAAAGAAGACCAATGACAGACACATCACAGATAAAGAAACAGTTATCTCCATTCGGCCTGGATGATGAACTGTCTCAGCGTGACAGCCATAAATGTTCATAATTTCGTTTCTTGTCGAAATCAGATATGGCTGTTACGAAGTATTACACGCAAACGAAAAGAAAATACGTATCGATTCCCCTGTCATATCAGCGTATTAAATCGCGTATTGAGATAAATTTCAGTTCAAGAGGTAAAAATCAATTTTTGTAACGTATAAACTAATGGAAATCCGTTTGATAAATTACAACATGGCGGGCAATGCGAAATCGTGTGCAAAAGATATGAATGTGTAGACACGCTGCAGTTCTATGCTTAGACACCAGTGTTATGCATCCAGTTTCTACATAGTTTACTGGTTCCTACGTTTCAATTCGCTGCCATACAAGCCTATTACGTAACAAATTGACAAATTTCAAAAGAAGAAAAAAGAAATTAATTTTTTGTCACCTACAAACTGATCGAAATGCGTAAAAATCATGTTCAAATGATTGTGCAGGTTCGCTGCAGTTCTACGCTCAGAGACCAGAGGTATACATCCAGAGATCGCTGTTAAAAAAGAATAGTTATAGCTTGTATCCCTGCATATTGTCCTCAGTATAAAGTTTTAAAAATGTCTTCGCCACAGACTTCTTACTGACAGAAAAAGATATGATACGAGATGTAAAAGAGGAAATGCAACTCCAAAAACATTTAAATCATAAAAATTTTCACATATTTGCGCTTTCTGACGAATTACTCTTAATTCTCGGGGGGGGGGGAGGTATTTTTAATAGCAAGTATTCCTGATTAATGATGCATGTATCCTAAACTTCAGTGGCATGTAATCTAGCGTAATATTGTTCGACTTGAGAAATGCCATGTTGGATGACATTACACCATGTTCCACGATACACGACATGACTACGTATTGTATTAGTTTACATGTGCACGAATATGTCAATATCTTTTTATATTCAAGTCTTTTGAAGCTACTGGATGAGAAGCTAGTCTTCTCTTTCACATTTTTTACTCTGGCCAGCACATATTCCCCTTTTGTTGTGCTGTGATAGTATTTTACACTCTAATAACACTTCTGGGTGTTTGATAGATTTTGGTTAGACAAGCACGCATACGAAAAGTGCGAAGGCCTTGTTCCAGGAAAAAGAATGACTACTCTGATATTCTTTTATGACTTAAGATCGATAATTTTTAGAAATGAAAGTAGTAACAACGAAATTCCGGTGTACGAGAACCAATATATTCCTATGTTGTCACAAAATGAGTACAATTTAAACATTTTTTTTTTTACTTTATGGTCAACATTGGACCACTTCAGTCAATATTATGAATTCTGTTTTTTGTTGGTCCAACACGTTTTCAATGTTTCAGCTCGTGCCTTTCTCTCTTTATCCGAAATCAGCCTTCCCAGTCTCTCTTAAATTTTATTAGCAGTGTATTGATGTCCTGAAGTATTTTGAGCTCGTCTGTATTATCTTTCAAATTCTCCATCCTAATATGTAATTTCTTCATCTCCTCCTTGACACCTGTGAACCACCTAATGCTGCTCTTACTATTCTGTAAGTTCTCAATTATTTGCCTTCTATTTTTCGTTGTCCTCATAAAAGGTCCTAGGAAAAATGTCCATTGCTTTTTCATTGTAGTTGTCACTGGTTCTCTTTATAAACTGTTTCATTTTAATCTATTCTCCAAATTTCGCCTATTTAGTATTTTTATTAATGTATGTTCTAACCATCCTTCCTTCTATTCTAAGTGCCCTGTCTATTGATACACTGGTGGTTATTTTAAATATAATTTCGCTAGAATATGAAGACACCAGGGGGAAAAGGGAAACTGTCCAAAACATTTTTTTCTTTATTGACGGGTTTTTATGCTCTGTGAGAAGCTCCATATGTGCTGTAAACTGATCTAGGAAAGACAGTGTAAATTCCAGAGATATAACAATGTTAAATATAAACGTACAGGGTAAAAAAGAAGAATGTATATTGTACATGGATTAGATTTTTACACTTTGCTGTTCATGAAATGAGGCGATTCGGTTCAGTTAGTCAAACCAAAACACAACTGCAAGAAGTAAGCCCACTCCATATGAGATTGGCGATATGGACCTTCAATTGTTCCGAGATTGGACAGATTTATTTCTCCCACTCCACACTGAAAAATGTCCTTTCCTGGTCAGGCCAATAAAGGAGATACGAATTCGAGTAACTTCAAAGAGAGACATTGAGTACCGAACTACTTACAACGGAGGTTGGTCTTTGGCTGCTGTTGTTGCTGGCGAAAACAAATTGACAGGCAAATAAAAGAAAATACTCCAGTAAAATACAAAAGCTGCTGTAAGAGAAGCCATCTAGAAGGAAAGGAAAGAAAAATTTGCTGCCTATAAATCCTTAGCAACGGTCATTCAGCCTGGAGAGTTTTTACTTCCAAATTCATCAAGCGAAGAACCATAGAAAATATCCAGAGGCAAGTACAAGGATCTTCAGGACCTTAAACCTCAGTGTAGACCAGAAAGGAGAACATTTTTTGACAGTCTTAAATGTGGTGAATAATCGTTCTTTTTTTTTTTTTTTTCTTTTTTTTTTTTTTTTTTTTTTTTTTTTTTTTTTTTTTTTTCAAGACAGGCCTACTGTTAATGATTCAATTAAATGTCGTAATATGTTCAAGAACTCTTTGACTTTTAAATAGGCTTTAGTTCTTAAAGGCCCTCATTTCTCTATGTAATAGTAACTTCTGTTTACTTCAAATCAGTAACTCGATTATTTTTAACGTGTTGCAACCTGTTTCTGTGTATAAATGTGCAAATAAAATCCATGTTTATTGCAATATGTGGTTTTTATCGTCTGACTAGTCGACTCGGCAATGCTTCGCAATAGCTAATACGTATGTATTCTTGCTTTGAACGTCAAATGTTCAAAATTTTATGGCAATCGTACGAATGATAATGATATCCCAAAGAAAAGAGCTCTTTCAGTTTTCCACAAATTTACCTATTTTCTGGCCAACTACTCCAAACTTTTACCTCACTAAAACCTTCCTCCCGCTTTGAACTTCGAATGTGCAAAATTTTATCGCACTCTGATGAATAGTATTGATATTTCATAGAAAATGTTTCTATTTTTTCTGAAATTTTCAATTTTCCGGGAAACTTTTCCAAATTTATATTTCATCAGAACTTTACTCTTGCTTTGAACGTCAAATATACAAACTTTTATCGCAATCAGACGAATGATATTGATATCCCATTGAAAAAAAGCTGTTTCAGTTTGTTGTGAATTTTCAAATTTTCTGGGTAACATTCCCAAATTTTTAGTTCATAAAAACATCCATCTTTCGTTGAACGTCAAATGATTAAAATTTTATCGCAATCGGAAGAACGGTTCTCCACTTGTACTGTTAAGTACATTTAGAAACACATTGAAAAAGGAATTTGGTTCGAATTTTGTGACTTTCCTTTTTAACTGTCGCTTTTTTTTTTTTACTGAATTCTTTTCTAAGACCATAATTAACAAAACAAAGAATTACCACTCTCCGTCGTGCGAATAGGCAGTTATAGTGCTGAATTCAATCAAAAACACATTGAAAAAACGCACTTTCAGTTTTTCTCAAATTTTCCAATTTTCCGGTATATTTCCAAAAAAAAAAATTATTTCATACAAACTTTGTCCTGTCAAGCCGTACTCAAGTGATGCTCTTACAACCATGTGACAATCGATTTTTATTCATAGAAAAAAAATAGATTTCGTTTTTTCCTAATTTTCCTACTTTCCTGCGACTTTTCCAAATTTTTATATGATGCGAACCATCTTCTTGCTTTCAACATGAAATGTATAAAATTTTATCGCAATTGGACGAACGGTATTGATAGCTTACTGGAAAAAGCTGTTTCAGTTTTTCCCGATTTTCCTCTTTTCCGGACAGCTTTGCCATATTTTATCACCGTTTAAACCTTCCCTGGACTTATACGAATATTTCAAGACTAAAATTAGCCAAATCGGTTCAGCCGTTCTCGAGTTTTAGCGAGACTAACAGCAATTCATTTATTTATATATATATATATTACTATTTATATAGATATGTATAACTAAGCTGTAAAATATTTACTTTGGGAGCATTTGAAAACACTAATTCTCAGTTCTCCCAAAATCTAGTTTTTGTGACATTCCCCCTTTTTCCGCTGGTGTCCTCATATACATTTTGGGCTGTGAAACTGTTATAGTGTTTCAGTTTTTTTTTGTTTTTTTTTGTTATTGAGAAGCATTTTTGTTTTTGCGTTCATGGTAACATGATGTGTTTTAAACTATTTGTTTATTCTTCTCCACCATTATGGCTTCTTATTCAGGTAGGGGGTTATGAATTCTGCCAAGAATTTTATTTAAATTCCCTCGCTGAGTGCCACGACTATCGGACAAAAGAAAAGTTCCGCCCACGGTCTCGGAGGCAGACGTAAGTTCTTGTTTTGCGGCGTACCTTGGTCGTTCGTCACGCACCCCTCGGGGGTGAGCCAACGCGATGGACGGGAAAGTCTCGTGGCGCAACGCAACGCGACGCAACGCAGCACAGCCTGTATATAAGGACGCCGCCGCCTCTCAGGGACCATACTGACTCCAGCTCTCTTCACGACACCATCCATCTCCACAACCAGCCAACAACAATGAAGGTCGCACTGGTGAGTACTATCTCCAGCCAACTTACCCAAACAATTTGTTTTCGTTTGTTTAAAACTTTTAGTTTTCGGGTGCACTTATAAAAAAAAAACTGTAATTGCCATTACAGTGCGGTAGAGCTGCAATGAATATGTTTCAAAAGGCCGACTCCAGAGTCGCGATTTTGGGAGTATTGTTGCTCGGTTCCTGTTTGAGCTAGGTTCATAGGGTGAAACAATTTTGGTTTAGCTTGGCCCAGCGCTCATTTGTCTTTTTGTAGCTATGTTACAGTATGTGAACAATGTTTGAACGCAGATTAGGTGGATTAATTCTTTCAACGCGGGAGAAATTAACAACTTTAGCTGCTAGGGATCATCTAAATACATCCATGGGAAAAGTTGAAAATACGTGACCAGGCGAGATTCGAATCCGTGGTCTTTTACTTATTAGGTACTCGTACTGACCACTACATTGAAAACGTGTTGGACCAACAAATAACAGAACATAATTCATAATTATATAGTTAAGAGACAGCGTGGCGAGTGGAGATTCGGGTGTGGCGGGAGACGTGCAGGGAAGAGTACTCTGCAGTGTGGCTGGTCACTGTGTCCTCGGTGGCGGAGTGGTCAACGCGTCTGCCTAGTAAGGAGCAGATCTCGGGTTCGAATCTCGGCCGGGCACAAATTTTCATTCGCCGCACTTTGGTATTCCATCTAACCTAGTACAGTGAAACCATAAATCATCACAAATTGCGAGTTATTTCATGATATTGAATGAAGTGGGCCAATGTTGACCATAAAGTAAAAAAATGTTTAAATTGTACTTATTTTGTGACAATATAGGAATGTATTGGTTCTAGTACGCCGGAATTACGTTCTACTTTCATTTCTAAAAACTATCGGTAAGTCATAAAACTGTCAGGTAGTCCCCCCCCCAATCCCTCTTGGGTAAACCTATTCCTTGCGATCGTTGTATCGTGATTGTTCTATTTTGAGAGTTGAATTCTTGTCTCTGTTTCGTATTAGAGAGGACATTCAGCCCTCTCACCGAAGGCGCTAAGCCACCGCGTCGGGTGCCACTGGTCGTTCGTGACACAATAGTTACCACGCCTCCAGTCAGATACAAATTCCCAACTTATTCACACACTACTAACGTATTGCTCCAGCCCACAAATGTATTAATTCGTTCCAAATTGTATGAATTGGACTAAAATTAATACTCTGTTAATGTCATCATTTTTGTGTGCGCGCCATTCGGATTTTGCGTCCATAAAGTAGTTTGCTCTGAAGGTTTTTGTAGCGCCTCACTTCTACCTTATAAACAAGTACGATAAGTTCAAACTATGCATGATAGTATATGGGTAAAGTCATAATGATATTTTTTTCAATGATCACTATCCGTTGTCAAGCTATCACGGATTAATGCCCAGCTAAATTTAGCACACGTTGAGACACGTTGGACGTTCAGACAATGGTGAACTTAAAAACTCTTAGTATTTTCATAATTAATTATCTTTTTCTGTTTATATTATTTATGATGATTTTAAGTAAATTCAGTAAAGTAATGGTAGAGGTAACGTTTATATAAATTTTCGTGAAAGAATTTTAAATACCTAATTCACAATCCCTTGTTTACTACAACTTAGTGAAGTACAGTAGGATGAAAGAACGGAACCAGAATGAAAAATACTTCTATCCAGTGGCGCCGACTTAAAATATTCTTGGCGGCGAGGAGGAGCCGGGGGGAAAATAATAGAATATCTTCATTTGACAAATAACTTTGATTTTGTGTAGTTTCGCCCAACGTGTTATCAGTAAACACAATTTGAACTACCACAAATGTAGTAGTTTGTTTGAACATGGAGGTCGAGCCTCCTGCTTGGGTGGGGGAGTTCCTTGCTCCCACTCCCCAATACGGCTACACTGCTCTTATCACAGCAGAGCAAAAGGCGAGTATGTCCTGCCAAGAAGTCAAAGATGTAAAAAGAGGACAAATAACATCTCAACTTATGTTGCAGCTTCAAAAACATCGAAAGCAAAAAATCTTGACGTATACGCGCTTTTTTGCCAATTAACCCTAATTTCCAAGCGCAGTGAGCTGTCGATGGGTTGCATATGTAATACCAACAATTCCTATTCAGTGACGCATGTATCCTAAATTGAAATTCAATGTAGTGTCATATTGCTCAATATAAGAAATTCTGTGTTGGACGACGTTGTGACACGTACATGTCACATCCTATACTTAAGCGCGAGTGTGTGTAGATTTATTAATTGAAACTCATTTAGGACTTACGTCTTTTTTATCCATAGTTGACTATTACGTCTTTGCTCAAATACCACTCGCAGCCTTTTGGACAAAAGCTATCTAAATCGGTGTAAGACCTAAGGGACCAATCTACTCAGGTCATCGGTCACTAGACTTACAAACTACTTAAACTAATTTATGCTAAGGTCTCTCTCTCTCTCGCTCTCTCTCTCTCTCTCTTTCTCTCTCTCCTCACACACACACACACACACACACACACACAAATGCCCGGGGCAGGACTCCAACCTCCGGCGAACCGTCCGCGTCATCAATGACATGGCGCCTCAGTCAGCGTTGCCATTCCCACGCGGCCAGATTCCCTCCTTTCCTCAAAGGAGACACGACATCGTTTTGAATCTTTTACATTTATTGTGACAGCGTCGTTACAAACGATCGAATACCAATTTTTTATACTGATTAAATACCGTTGTATATAATATTTACTTCGTGGACCTCTTGTACAGCGCGCACGCGAGTCCACTGTCATATCTACTTCACTGTCATTGTCATTTAGTGAAAAGTATATGGCATGGAGTAATATTTTGGTGCCGTTACCGTCTTGCATAACGCCTCTGTTAGCGTCTGCCACTCATTTAGTACCTCTTTCAGTTTCTCGATGGATAAACAAAAATTCGTGGCCAAATGAGCCGACGAGTTTATTAGCCATTTCCACCGTAATTGAATAGCATTACCGTGCCGACTGACCTTCTCCACCGTTGTCCAAGCACGTGCTGAGTGTCCTTAATGACCTCGTTAGCGAGACGTTAAAATAATACTAGTATTACTGTTTTTGAGTCTTCATGAGATGGGTTTGCTCATTAAGGTAACTGATCTTTCCCGCAGCGCCATTCAGCAAACAGGTACTTGCCTTCTAGTTTCTCCTACGACTATAGCTACATCCATACTACGCAAGCCACCTTGCGGTATGCTACTTCATGCGTCAGTCTTATACTCCTTTTTCTGTTTCAGTCGCATATGGTTCGAATGCAAGCAACTCTCCGTGTGGGCTCTAATCTTTCTAATTTTAGCTTCATCGTCTTTTTGCGAGATATACTTAGGACGAAGCAATATATTGGATGATTCTTCTAGAAACGTATGCTCTCGGAATTTTTTATAGTAGCCCATACAGTGAAACAGAATGCCTTTACCATAGGAGTTGGCCGGCCATTTCCGTGAAACTTTCGCACTTACTAAAAAAAAACTGTACCGAACCTTGCTGCTCTCCTCAGTGTGAAATGAAATGTTTGTGAAGCTCATGGACTTAACTGCGGGGTTATCAGTCCCTAAACTTACGAACTACTTATGAACTACCTTATACTAAAGACACATGCGCCCTTTGTCCCCTCTTATATACGCCTCTGTGGGAAGCCATTGTTTCTCGAACTTACGGCATCTGAGCTAATTTAAATAGATAAGAGTGTGTTTCGGTAGCACAGTGGTAGAGTTACACACTATGAATCCAAAGGTCGTGGGTTCGATCCCCACCAGGTCCTGGGACTTTTATCTGTCACTTTCCACTTCTTTCACCTCTCGCAGTGTTGCTGATGTGAAAAATATCGAGTAGCACCGTGGTTCGCAATCCACGTCAAACTGTACGTCCCCCTATAACAAGATGGGTAAGTCAAATCGAAGGTCGCATTAAAGCAACGGCATACCTCCTCCAAACAGGAGCATGCCGAGTAAAGAATGTGGTGTTCAAACCAATCTTCGGATTGCTGACTGCTTTACTTACGATGGTTGAAGAGGACATGTGAAATATACACACAGAAGCCTATATCATATATAGAGAAAAATACGTTTAATTTTGCTCGTCGTTTTCGCATGACGCTAAGAACAAAATTTTATCTGGCACGTGATACCGTCATTCTTGTACTTCTTGATTGATTTGGTCTATATACCGGTTGCTTATAATTAAACTTTCCCTGTTTAAGATGTTATAAAAGAGAAATGAATTACCGTACGACTTGGTAGCATTAATGTCGAGGACATGGGAAGAGAAATAAGGCAGATTAATTCAGTTGAAACACTTTTAATGTGATGTTACGGTACATCATATAGTTATTGCTATAAAAGGGGCTCAATATAGCGACCATCAGTGTCCAGAAGAATCTGAAACGCAGGAGTGCATTCTGCACAGCAGAAAGTAGCATATCCGACCATAGATAGACTGCGCTTCAGATCAGCACGTATGAATGTTCCCCTGATAAACCATGTCCTTCTGGTAGCCCCACAACAAAAAATAACAGAGAATGAGAATGGCATTTGGGAACGATCGGCTGATTATTCGATCGTTTCCAAATGTGTTTCGGAGAAGCATTTCACGATCGATGTGCGGTTGGCCTCCATCTTGGATGGAAACTTGAATGCGTCTCTCTTCTGTAGGGTGGGTATCACATGGTGGCCAGTCTCACTTCACTTCGACTGTTGTGAGACTACGAATCACGATGACTGATCACGGCTTCTGGTTGCTATAGTTGGAGTTGGACGGTGGCTCTCCTACACATGGAAATCATGCACTCCATACTATCAACCAAGATTCGTACTAGTGCGGTAATTACTTTCCTATTTATATCGTGTCAATGGGGGAAAAGTTTAATTATAATCACCCTGTACTTACCACAGTTGTTCCTTAATTTTCCTATTGATTTTATTTCAACCGAGAATCATAATACTTCAGATTAAGAAGTAAACTTTCCCGTTAAGGCATTGGTATGATTTCGGGTAAATCCTTCCTTTACAGCGCCGATGTAGAGGGAATGGGAAACAAAAGTGAGTGAGCGAACCACAGCCAAACTAATGAATTATTAATGTTACTGTGTGAGTGCAAACTACAGTGTCCTGCCAAATTATTATACTCACAGAGTGGACACATTTGTTTTATTGAAAATAAATTTGATATATTAATAATACATTTCTGTGAACATTATCAACTATTTTGAAGTACAAAAAGTTTTAATACACAAATTTTTACAAAAAATTAGGAAGATGAACAAAGTTTTCAGTATTTGGTATGTCCTCCTTTAGTAGCGATCAAATCTTTTAATTCTTCTTGACTTACTCATAATACATTTTTTCGATGCAGTCTCCAATTCAGGGGTCCTGTGCCATGCTCTGACGAGTTTTACCGGCACCTGATTTTCTTTGTGTGCATATCTCACTTTGCAATTTCCCTCTTCAATTCTTGCCAGACATTTTCCATGGGGTTCATGTCTGGGAAGCTACCTGGGCAGTCCAAAACATTCCAGGTTCATTTAAGTATCCAGTTACAGATTTGGCCTTTAGACGTGGTGCAGAGACGTGCGTAAATGTGTAACTGCTGCTGGGAAACCATTCCTTCACTTGCGGGAGAAGTCGAGTTTTCACTGACTTACGTGTACGGATCTCGACTCATTGGTCCTTTCACGATATAAAGGTACCAGTTTTCTTTGCAACTTATTACAGACCAAACTATTATTGCTAGATGATTATTCACTCGTTGAACTGTGCAACCGTCGTGGAATTAGTCGTGGGTCCTACGTCTCACAAATTCAATTTTCTTTTTCCTTCTTGGAGAAGTTGTACAATCGTTTTGTAAGAAAAGGAAACCTGAAATAAAATCACATATCGCATTTGGAAGTCACTATCGCCGTAAAGGAAGGCCTTGGACGTTAATATAATTTACTGAGCTTATTCCAGTCATTCGCGGTGAAGTGTTTGTACTCTTTAACCCAGTTCTGTCGTTTTTGTTTCACCATTGGGGTAAGTTTCTGTTTCTTGGCTTGACGACAGCAATGCACCCCTATTTTATTGAATCTTCGCAATAGCGTACTGGTTCTAACAAGTTCATTATCACCAGTAATGGTTTTCTAAGATTTTCCGCGAACAGTCTTATTTTTCTGTCTGTTCTAGGAGATGCAATGCGTTTTTAACCACTTTTACCTTTCTGCTGGATTTCGAAACTTTTATTATTCTTCAATTTTTTTTTAATTTTTTTTATTTATTTTATTTTATTTATTTTTTTTTTTTTTTTTTTTGCTTATATTTCGAATGATGGACTTTGAAATCCCTTCTATTTGAAAGCAATAGCTCGTTACCTACATTCACAGTGTAACAAAGAGTCGATATTCTGGCGTTCTTCAGTGGTATCAGGTTAATACCTTTACCCATATGTGAAAAGAATCACAGTGAAACCATTTTCAGAATCGGGGAATCTATAAAAGGTTTAAGCACGCAATACTTTCCGTACAATGTAATAAATTCTACATCTACATAGAAACTCTGAAAATCACATTTAAGTGCCTAGCAGAGGATTCATTAACCACTGTATAACCTTTCTCTACCGTTCCATTCTCTAATAGCGCGCGGGAAGAAAGAACACCTAAATCGTTCGGTTTTCGATCTGATTTCTCTTATTTTATTGGGATGGTCATGTCTCCCTATGTAGATGGGTGCTAGCAAAATATTTTCACATTCAGAAGTAAAAGTCGATGATTGAAATTTCGTAAATAGATCTCGCCGCAACGAATAACGTCTTTCTTTTAATGATTTCCATCTCAAATCGTCCAACATTTCCGTGACGTTTTCCCCCCTGTAACGTGATAAAACAAAACGAGCTGCCCTTCTCTGAACCTTCTTAATGTCTTCCGTCACTCCAACCTGGTGAGGGTCCCATACTGGGCAACAGTACTCCAGGAGAGGTGGAGCTGTTGCATCTTCAAAGCGTTCTGACAATGAAACGTAACCTTTGGTTCACCTTCCCCACAATATTTTCTATGTGTTCTCTCCAGTCTAAGTTGTTCGTAATTGTAACTCTTAAGTATTTGGTAGAATTTACGACCTTAAGGTTTGACTGATTTATCGCGTAATTGAAGTTCAGCGGATTTATTTTAGTGGTCATGTGTATTACTTCACACTTTTTTTTATTTAGTTAATTGCCAATTATCGCACCAGGTAGAAATTTTGTGCGCTTTGCAGTTGCTTTTGATCCTCTGTTGACTTCACTAACCGATAAACGACAGCATCATGCGAGAACAGTCTAAGGGAGCTATTCAGATTGTCTGCTAAATAGTTTATAAACACAAGGAAGAGTAGGGGACCTATAACGCTTCCCTGGAGAACGGCAGATATCACTCCTGTGTTACTCGATGACTTACCGTCAATTACAACGAACTGTGTCGTTTCTGATAGGAAATCGTGAATCCAATCGCACAATTGGGGCGATATGCCATAAGCACGCAATTTCGTTAGCAGCCTCTTGTGAGGTACAATTTATTAAGTTCGGTTTCAAAGCCAGTAGCACTAAACAAATTACGTAGAGTTGTATAATAAATTAAAAACTCGCCAATATTTTGGATATAAGACACTGTATTTTACTTGAAAGTGGTAGAATTGCCTGTCACAGCTATTGGGTATCTTGTCCACTATGTAGTGAATTAACAGTCGGAATAGATAATGGAATGGGCATATATTGTTGTCAAACAAACAAATTTAAACTAAGTTATTATTACGTTGGTGTGTTGGTGGTTTGGACAGGAGGACGAAACTCCCTAGGTCATCAGTCCCCCAGTGAGGAGGGGAAGGAGTGAGGATAGGAAAGGAAAGGAAGGGAAAGGAAATGCCGTACAGGGAGGAAAGAAGGGAGGAAGACTGTTCTAGGTCGGGGCCCCGTGCTCGCCACGCACGTACTCACAAAAGAACCGTGAGCCCCAGTGATCTCTATACAAACTGGATGTTGAACTTCAGCTGTCTGAGCGTTCCAAACATAGACATTAATATTTAGTTTCTTGCCAAAATTAAATATGGCCGCTATGAAGTATTACAAGACAATGAAAATAAAATCCGTTTCAATTCCGCTCCCATATTAGTCTATTATCCACATGTTGATATTAATTTCAAATCAAGAGGTACGAAATCAGTTATTTGTCATGGAAAATCATTTGCCAAATTTAAACATGGCGGTCAATGCGAAATCGTGTGCAAAACATATGAATGTGCAGGCACGCTGCGTTTCTATGCTCAGAGACAAGAGTTATACATCCAGTTTGTATAGAGATCACTGGTGAGCACCCTGGAGGTGCGAGCCTTTGTTTAGCGCAGAGTACTTTGAAACCGAACTTAATGAATTCCATGACAACACAGTGAGTATATTACTACGGCACCCCGGTAAGTACAGTCGTGGTGGTTGACGGAAGCAACCGTAAATGTGAAACGCCTTTGTGCGTATTGTGCGAAGTGAGAGAACTGAAGAGCTTGAAGCAGCAGTTGGCAGTAACTGAGTTGGTTGTTCGCTCGTGCTGTTGGCAGGTATGCATGCTGCTGGCCGCCGCCGTCGCCCTGTGCAGTGCGGACGCGCCCTTCCTGCCGCTGCCCATCGACACGCTCTTCCGGAATGAGATCCGCGACGAGTTTGGCCAGTACTCGCTCATGTAAGTAAACCCAGATGATGCTAAGATGCTTCTAACACCCAAACCTTCAAATGTCAGACACATCGGTACCAAACGTTGTATATCGATAGAGTATCAACCGAAACTTCTACATAATTCGTGCTATGTGCTACCCTCCAGGAGAACGTGTGAAAACTATAATAATAAGTAACACCTAACCTACAGATTAGAGGAAAAGCATAACTGTGACAGCTACCGTGGGCTAGTTGGTGGAGCTTTAGTTCATTAGAGGGTCGTGGGTTAAGGCCCCGCAAAAAGCCTTTTTTTTTTTTTCTTTACCTGCAGTACGTTGAAAACCAGACGGCGGGTATTAGAGTCGAAGGGCAAGAAAGGGACGCAGAGGTTGTAGCCTTTCCCCAGTGTTGTTCAATCTGTACATTGAGCAGGTAGTGAAGTAATGGAAGGAGAAATTTGGAGAGGGCATTAAAGTGCAGGGAGAAGAAATAAAAACATTGCGGTTTGCCGGTGACATAGTAATTCTGTCAGAGACCGCAAAAGGTCTGGAAGAGCAATTCAATGGAATGGACAGTGTCTTGAAAGGAAGATATAAGATGAACATTAACAAGAGTAAAACGAAGGTAATGGAATGCAATGTCAGAAAATCAGGCGATGCTGAAGAAATTAGATTAGGTGATGACACAATAAAAGTAATAGATGAATTTTGTTATTTGGGTAGCAAGATAACTTCTGATGGCCGACGTAAAGAAGAGATATAAAATGCAGAATGGCTATGGGAAGAAAAGCGTTTGTAAAGAAGCGAAACTTGTTAACATCCAATATTAATTTAAATTTTAGGAAGTCCTTTCTGAATGCATTTGTCTGGAAAGTAGCATTGTATGGGAGTGAAACGTGGACGATAAGGAGTTAGATAAAAAGATAATAGAAGCTTTTGAAATGTGGTGCTACAGACGAATGATGAAAATTAGATGGGTGGATAACGTAACTAATGAGGAGGTGCTTAACCAAATCGGGGAGAAAAGGAGTTTCTGGCATATCCTAACTAAGAAGACTGGTTGGACATATTCTGATACACCAAGGAAGCAAATAAGCAGATTCAAAAGGATGTAGGTTGCCGAACGTATTCTCAGATGAAGAGACTTGCACAGGACAGGGTAGCGTGGAGAGCTGCATCAAACCAGTCTGTGGATTGAAGACCACAACAATAACAACGTTGAAAATTGTTAAAAGAATATGTCTGTAACGTTTATTTCGCCAAACAGCTCTGTCAGCAGTAGCAGTAGCGTGCGGACTGGACAACAACGTCAGCCCCACTTGATGTTGTGGGCAAACACACGGCACTCTAGCCACAACACGCACATTCGCTGAACGGCGGTGCTGCCTATCTAGCAGTCATTTATTATTATTATTACTTTAATACTTTCACACGTATGATGCAATTGTTTCTTTATTCTACGAATATACTCTACAGGTTTGCTACTTTAAAATAAAACGAAGAAAAAGCAAACTGCCTATAACACAGTGCTATAAAATCTGAACAGTCCTTTTACATTTCAGGAACATGTTGTCCCTTGTAACACTCGGTGTACGTTTGTTGACGTAGAACAATTTGCAACGACAACGACGGTGGTATGCTCCCTGTTCTGTGCCCAGGTTGCATTCTAACAAGCAGGCTTGGAGGAGGCAGACACAGTATACTCAAAGATAAAAAAAAAAAAAAAAAAAAACTTTTGGTATTTCTCGATTCTTGCATTTGCTGCATGTTATTAATAAGTCTTTATCTGAATCGTAATTTTTATCTATTCTGTAGTTGATGAAACAATACGTTATCAATAAATACCTAAATAAAAACGTCCTTAATGACATTTACTGTACCAAACAGTATATACGTTATAATTCCTCTTTAAGTGCTGTATACATGACACATTACTTGTATTATTTTCGTCAACGTGCACTGCATTATTCGAGTGCCAGCTACAGTAGTAGTAAGTTGGTCCTGTTGCAAGAATTCGTAGCGTCACGTTAGGTCTGTCTTTTGCGTATATACCTTTTCTGAGGTGAATTTTCTACTTTGTAATATGAGGAACCGAAGAACCATTTTCGTGATCACATATTTATATGCTCCATTCCCATGTAATTTTAATTCGTCTGTGTAACTTTACGTCCTCGACTCGCCGTTCCCTTTCCAAATTTTGTTATTGTCTTATTATCTCGCGATGATTCCCACTGCTTCAGGTGCATTTATTATTTCTATTTCATTCTTTATTTTCTTATAAACACAATGCAATTGGTGCATACGCGCGTACAGAACATAATGAGTTGCAGTTTGCCATTCTGAAGAAACTTGATCAAATATTGGATGACAGTGAATACTTCCTTTCGACTTTAGGTCATAGATGCTTTTCAAAGAAATCGGATCAATATTTCATCCAATTTCTTTATCCAATAAATTTGATAGTGTAATACCGGCCTTATCCATCTCCTTCTCTCCCCCCTCCCTCTCTTTGTATATCTCCTCATACCCCTCTATCTACTTCCGCCTCCGCCTCCGCTTCCTCTACCCATACATCAATGTCAGTTCTTCCCCTCGCTCTCAATCTCTTCCTATCCCTTTCTGTTCATCTTTTCCTCCTGCTCTCCCCTACCCCCATCTCCTGTCCATTTCCTCCTATCTTCGTCCATCTCATCCTCGGCCTCTCTCCCATCTATATAAAAAACCACATATATCTGCTAACTTACATGATGATTGGGCCGGCCGCGGTGGCCGAGGGGACTGAGGCGCTTCAGTCACGGTCTGCACGGCCACTACGGTCGGGGGTTCGAATCCCCCCTCGGGCATGGATATTTGTGCCGTCCTTAGTTGTAAGTTCATAAGTAGTTTGTAAGTTTAGGGACTGATGACCCCGTAGTTAAGTCCCTTAAGCTTAACAAACATTTGAACATTTGATGATGATTGGTGAAACCGTGTCGAAGATTATTACAAGGTACGGCCTCTCGACACAACTCGCATTCCTGAGGACAGCAGTTCAAACCAGCTCTAGCCATCCTAACTTAGGTTTCCGTGAGTACCCTAAATCACTCCAGGTAAATTCTGGGACAATTCCTTTCTAAGGATGAGGGCAGAGTTCCTTCACCATGCATGACATAAACTATCGGAGCGCGTGCTCCCACCTCTAATGACCATGATGTCGACGCGACGTTGAACCATATGCTCCTTCTTTCCTAAGCGTAATTAAAATTACATACCCTCTGAATGAAGTGGCATGACTTTTATGTGGTTGTTACAGCGATAATCCACAAACATTATCGTAAAGTCGTCTGAAGCACACTAGCTTCTTTACGTAACGAAACAAAGACAAGTAACATGTCCGATTCTTCTGGGGAGTATTAAAAGCAGTAGAAGCGACAACTTTGGAGTGAGAGTTCCGTAGCATGCCAAGACAAGCGGGCGCTTATCTGGTGTAAAACTGGCCGATACCAACGAGTTCCGTAGTAAATCCAAAGGGGAGAGGAATTAAATGACTCAAACCTACCCCTCCCCAGATCCACCGAAAAGAAGTATCTGCATTTTAGTAGTTGCCTTCATAAATACACGGAGTAATATATGCATAGAGGAATACCCCTCACCCTCATATAAACCACTGTTCCATTGTTTTCATTTGCTTAATTCCGGTAGACTACAACAGAGGCGCTTCAAAAAAGCCCTGTGATAGTGTGGTGGAGAAGCAGAGGGAGGAATGTTGTCCAGTTTCCCATGCAGTTCTACGCCTCCTTCAAAGGGGAAACAGTGGTGGGGATGTCCACTACTTACTGTCTGCTACGTGGCCAAGTTGTCGCATCAGAAACCATCATAGGACGTCTGACAGAACTGCTGAAAATCTTTTACCCCATACCCCTGTTCACGTATACTTGCTATTTCGAATATTTTCCTTCTGTATATCTTCGTCTTTGATAAAGCCCATCATCAAGCCATCTCCAAACTCCCTCTCCCCCTGCCCTCTCCAATCTCTACAGTTCCTGGTTTGTACCTCAAATGGGTCAAGCCCCTTCCAAACCTCTATCCTGCATCTGCTAATGTTTAGACTTGACACGAGTCTATCCGAGAGTGTTTGAGAACGAATGTATCGTGTTGCAGCTACCAGACCGCCAACGGCATCACGGTGACGGAGCATGGCGAGCTGCAGCCCAACCACGACGGCACGGACTACGTGCTGGTGAAGAAGGGCAGCTACAGGTACACCAGCCCCGAGGGGGTGCCCGTCGAGCTCACCTACCAGGCCGACGCCAACGGCTTCGTGGCGGTCAGCCCCAACATCCCAGTGCCGCCCCATGCCTGAACCACCAGTGCTTCTCTCTATAATACTTATGTTTAATAAATTAATATTTTTTTAGAAATAGATCTTTGTTTCACTTATCCTTATGGTTCCCTTTAAATCATTGCAAAGTGTGACTGTACGAAGGTAGCAACGCCATATCCAGTAGTGAAATGCAGTGTAGCTACAGAGAAGCGACGATTGGTCCAGGGGCTACCAAATGACCATGAAAATGTAAACGAATACAATGTACTGCACATAGAAGCAGAATATTCTTCGTACTGTTCCTTTGAGCAGTTGGGAGTTATCATCATCATCATCATAATTAGAGACTGATTATGCCTTTCAGCATTCAGTCTGGAGCATAGTACCTCTAATAAAATTCCTCCATGATCCCCTAATCAATGCTACCATTGATGCCTCGTCTGATGTTATGCCTTTTATTTCAAAATCATTCTGCACCGAATCTAAGTACTTTCTTCTTGGTCTACCTCGACTCCTCTTACCCTCCGCTGCCGAGCTCATGAGTCTCTTAGGTAACCTTGCTTCTCCCATGTGTGTAACATGACCCCACCATCTCTGTTCGCTCTAACAGATTTATCTGTGGTGTTCATTCCAAGTTTTTCTTTGATTTCCCCATTATGGACACACTCCGCCATTGTTCCCATCTATTAGTACCTGCAATCATTCTTGCTACTTTCATATCTGTAACCTCTACCTTATAAATAAGGTAACCTGTATCCACCCAATTTTCACTCCCATACAACTAAGTTGGCCGAAAGATAGAGCGGTGCACTGCTAACTTAGTCTTGGTACTTACTTCCTTCTTGCAGAAGAGTAGATCTTAGCTGAGCACTTACTGCATTAGCTTTGCTGCACCTCGATTCCAGTTCTTTCACTATGTTCCTGTGAGAAAATACATCCCAGGTACTTGAAACTGTCTACCTGTTCTTTGTTCCTCCTATTTGGCACTCAATCCGTTTAAATCTCTTTTTCACTGACATTACATTCATTTTGGAGGTGCTAATCTTCATAACATAATCCTTGCACCTCTGATCGAGCACTGAAATATTACTTTGCAACCTTTCAATCGAATCGGTCATTACAACTAAGTCATCCGGATATGCGAGACTGCTTATTTTGTTTTCACCTATTTTAATCCCACCCTGACAGTCTACTGCTTTCAACATATGATCCATGAATAGTATGAACAACAGTTGTGACAGGTACAGCCTTGTCTTACCCCTGAAACTACCTTGAACCATGAGCTTAATTTGCCGTCTACTCTAACAGCTGCCTGGCAGTCTACGTAAAGCCCTTTAATTGCCTGCAGAAGGTTGCTTCTATACCATAATCTTGAAGAACTGACAGTAGCTTCCTCCTAGGAACGCGGTCATAAGCCTTTTCCAGATCTATGAAACATAGATACAATTCCCTGTTCCACTCATAGCACTTTTCCATTACCTGGCGTAAGCTAAAGACCTGGTCCTGACAGCTTCTAAGAGGCCTAAACCCACACTGATTTTCATCTAACTTGTCCTCAATTAATACTCGCACTCTCCTTTCAACAATACCTGAGAATATTTTGCCTACAACGCTGTCCTGGAGAGTAAATAAATACAGCAAATTAAAACTGGTACTATTGATGGGAAAAGTGAACAAGAAATGCAATATTTACCTCCAAAGGTATCTAAATGTAGTAAGAATTAAATAACAGACAAGAGAAAACTGCATGAGATATGAGTACTTATGTATCGTGATTGAAATATCGTGAGTGCATGTGTTGGCTTTATTGCAACAGATTGTATTAGAATTTTGTAAACTTCGGATTTGAATTATTATTATAATGACAACAAGCTAGTTTAACTAGAATTTCCGTCCCTTTATGTTCCTTGGCAAATCATAAAGTGAAACATTACTACAGTGTAACTTCATGTGCATCTGCATAATTTGACACAACGACCTCTCTTCACAACAGTATTGGAAATTGTGACACACAATAATAAAAAAAAAAAATGTACCACGAGAGATTATTCTGCAACAGGATGAAATACACGTAATACTGATTTTCAATACTCAAATCGTGAACACTGTGCACCTGACTTCGACTGAAAATGGATATAGATCATATTCTCAACACTATAATCTACAACTAAGACGTGACCACATAGGTTTTCCCGGGGTAATAATTGTTTGTAATCTTCTCGGGTTTGCAGACGGATACTAAAGTCAACTTGACACGATATTCCAGCGGCGTAACTGCCCGCCATCCTCAGGTGAGGGTACTGGTACACAATCTCGCCGGAACTGAGCTTCCAGTGCAATCGGCGGCTCCTTTATACATCGCGGAAGACCCATAGCGTGTGCGCAAGAAGTGACAGTGACAGTAGCGTAGCTAGGGGGGTGCGGGGGGTGCGGTCCGCACCGGATACAAACTCCAACGGGGTGACAAAACTTGCCAGAGGTTTCATCTTTTTTTTTTCTTCTTTTTTGTCCATGCTGATGTACCATTGTTAATGGTCTGAACCGACGGGGCTATTGCCATTCTTCGTCTATTATCGTGAGTGACCGGACGCCAGAGTTTTCTTCCGCAATATTCAGAAGATCGAATGAAATATTTATTCATTTTCCCGTAAGTATTATGATTTTTTTTAATACAACTTTTTCTTCCCATAGTTGTAAGAAAGATAACAAGGGGTTTATTTTCTGGTGATGCCAAATGGCTGAATTTTTTCTTTTTAATGATGTTTTGAGAATCAGATGTTTCTCCCACCTTTATAAGTGATTACGATACTTATTCAGATGTTGCTGCCGCTGTTAGAGTACAAACGGTCACTGTGTTCCTTTTTCGTGATTTGAACGTTAAAGTAAACGGCCATTTAGCCAAACCAGCGGTATTAATTATATATCACGAATTTACTTTGTGCTAGGGTGTTCAAGTGGTCAAACGTACATGAACTAGTCTAGCATAAAACCAGAAATGTTTTCCGCCGTGCCTATCAATGTCGTACGGTATAGTGTACAGTGCAGAGCTTTCCAAGCGGGATGTCACGACACCCAGGGGTGTCGCGTAGTGCCACTAAGGTTGTCGCAACAACAGCAAAATCTTCAGATAAAATAAGACAGAAGATTGTGCAAAAAATACTAAACATCCTTCAGTTCGTTCAGTGTGCACTTTAAGTACAAGTGAATCATTAAAATTACTATTTCTTCAAAGTATCATTTATATAGGTAAATCTTTCTAATTAAAATCATTGTGTGTCTTGTAAAATTTATATATTCGAAATGGTGTCACGACTAGGAAGAGTTTGGAAAGCTCTGGTATAGTGTGTAAGAAAAATCGTAGAAAATTACAAAAAAAAAATCATATGGGTTTATTATTTGATGCAACTCTGACGTCAAATAGAACAAAATGTTCAAATGTTTGTAGTGCTTATGGGACTTAACTACGGGGTCTTCAGTCCCTAAACTTACAAACTACTTATGAACTAGCTAATACTAAGGACGGCACAAATATCCATGCCCGAGGGGGGGATTCGAACCCCCGACCGTAGTGGCCGTGCAGAAAGCAACTAGCGCGTCGCAGACCGATCAGTCTCTGCGGCCGACTAGAACATATCTCCTTACTGTTTGCTGTTCATGAATATCTGAACTCCGTAAAAATTTCATAAAAGCATTTTCTCCTATACAACAACAGACAACTGATTACTAACTTATTGCATTTCAGGAAGATTGCTCTTTTAAGCAATATTTGACTAAAAATCTAAAGACAACTAAGAAGTGTTTGCTATAAATCAATATGGAGATTTTTATTTGCTTGTGGACGAAGTCTTCCGATTTGCGAAGGACACATGTGACGAGAAGGGTATTCCTGTCTAAAAACTAAGAAATATTAGGAAGATGAATATGATGCCGGGGGAAAAGGCTGCAGACGAGACGGTGACTTTGCACCAGGAACTGAGAAGGTCAATATTAGAGTTCCAACAAGAAATTGATACACGTTGCAGAAACATGGAGTGTATATCAGTACATTTTGCTGTTTTAGAGCCCAGAAATCTGTTTCAGAAAAGGAACTTCCCATGATTGTAAAATGTTTAATTGACAATTACGATGAGATTTCTGAAGATATCCTTGCAGAAATTCTACGGCTGCGAAGATTTCTGCAGGCTGCTAATGTCCCAAAAGAAGAATCTCTTGGATGGACATCTTTAAGAGTTTTACAGTTTGTTGTTGAATATGAACTTTCTGAATCTGTTCCGAACCTCACTTCTGCATTAAAATTTTTCTTAACTTTGTGTGTTTCGGTAGCGACCTGTGAGAGAAGTTTCTCAAAGCTGAGGCTCATTAAGAATTACCTTAGCTCTACTATGAGCCAAGCAAGACTCTCTAATTTGGCAATTTTGTCAACTGAAAATAGTGTGGCTAAAGCTACTGACCTTGACCATGCAATTTCAAATTTTTCTGCAGAGAAAGTTAGACGGGTGAGATTGTAAACTGCATGTGAAAGTCACCAGTCATTAACACAGTCTTTAGCTATTTGTTCTGCTTGATTAATAATCGATTAAACTATGTTATTTATAAAAACTAGTTTTATTTATTTCCTTTCATACAGACTGTATACAAACTAATTAACTTTCTATTTTGCTCATTTCATTATGTGTATCAAAAATTTATTCCTCTCTCCTTGATTTTTTTTCCATTCTTTCTAAGGTTGGCGAGTCTTGAATAGGCCATTTTGCTCGTACCACCATTCTATCCTATGTTTTGTTATTCTTTCTAGCATTTTCAGGGAACATTACTGTAATACAATTGGTCTGTACGAGTACAGTTCATCCGGAGGTTTTCCAGGCTTCAAGATTGAGACAACTCGCGCTGTCCTCATTTCAGCCGCATAGCTTCTACTTGACCAAGTACAGGGTATTGCTTAGAATGTGGCATAGACGCGTTTTTCCTTGTTCCGTCAAATTATATAGCATGAGGTAAACGATGTTGTCAGGACCAGGAGTCGTGCTAGTTCCAACTGACAACGCTCGATTTAATTCTTTTACTGTAATGGGTTCATCCAAGAAATGGTATACGTCTCCAGCAGTTAACTTCAAGGTCAACAGAGTTTTAGAAAATCTTCCATCTGACTAATAGGAAAAGACATGGGACTGGGCGACTGGGTGTGAACCCTTCTAATACGTTTAATTTTGTTCCACACTGACGATTTCCTTCCAGTTATTTCTTTTCTTTTCCTTTAGAAATCTTTTCACTTTTGCCTGCACTCTATTGAAATTAATATAATTTTCTACTGTAGCTTGACGTTTCTACAATTTCAGTGCGGTCGTACGTTCTCTCACTGCGTTTCTGCATTCTTCGTCCCACCAATCTGGCTGCTTCTTTTGTCTGGGAACAAACGGTTTGTTCTGGGGAATAGACATCTTCGCTGCATCCTCAATATTTTTTCTGAAATTTATGTAATCCGACACTGGGTTTCCGAGAACTTCGAAACTGTTCATTATGGGTGCTATTACCGTTTTGTATTTACTCCAATCAGCCTTACATGTGTTCCAAAGATAGTTGTTATATATAATTGATCTGTCAGGACTTTGCGGGACACATCGGAGTATGGTTGGTAAATGGTTTGAGCCTAGTGAATCTTCCACCAACTCCCATTTAAGCGTTGAAGCCAGGAATGGAGACGCAAAACAAAGGTCGACTGCACCGCTTCGTTGGCCTGGACGACTGATTATTGTCGGTCTGTCGTCGTTGGGTATTATGAGGTTACTTTCGTCGACGATATCTGCAATTACTCTTCCGCATCTATCTTCTCGACCTGGGTCCCAGGCAGGATGGTGTGCATTAAAGTCCCCCATTATTAACTTCAGGTTAACTTGATTTCCAGAAAGCTTTTGACACCGTACCTCACAAACGGCTTTTAATCAAATTGCGTGGTTATGGTATATCGCCCCAAATTTGCGATTGGGTAGGGGATTTCTTGTCAGAGAGGACACAGTTCGTAGTAATCGATGGTAAGGCATCGACTAAAACAGAGGTGATATCGGGCGTTCCACAGGGTAGTGTTATTGGTCCTCTGCTATTCCTTATTTACATAAACGATTTAGGGGAATATCTAGGTAGCTCTCTTAGGTTGTTTGCAGTGACGCCGTCATTTACCGTCTAGTAAAATCATCTGAAGATCAAAACCAACTGCAGAACGATCTGAATAAGATATCAGTATGTTGTAAAAATTGGCAATTGACTCTAAATAATGAGAAATGTGAAGTCGTCCACATGAGTACGAAAAGAAATCCGTTAAACTTTGTTTACAACATAAATCAATCAAATGTGAAGGCCGTAAACTCCACAAAATACCTAGGAATTACTATTACTTCAGACTTAAACTGGAAAGAACACGTAGATAATATCGTGGGAAAGGCGAACCAGAGACTGCGTTTTATTGGCAGAACCCTTAAAAGATGCAACAGAACTACTAAAGAAACTGCATACACTGCGCTTGTCCGTCCATTTTTGGAGTATTGCAGCCCAGTGTGACATCGAAAGAGTCCAAAGAAGGGCAGCTCGTTTCGTATTGTCACGATACAGGGGAGACAGCGTTACGGAAATGATACAGGATCTGGGATGGGAATCATTACAACAACGGCGCTTATCGCTTCGGCGTGGGCTACTTGCGAAACTCCAATCGCCAACATTCTCCTCCGAATTCGATAATATATTGTTGACTCCCACTTACATAGGTAGAAATGATCATCAGAATAAAATAAGAGAAATCAGAGCTCGAACAGAGAGATTCAGGTGTTCTTTCTTCCCGCGCGCTATTCGAGAATGGAATGGGAGATAAATAGTATAATTGTGGTTCGATGAACCCTCTGCTAGGCACTTAAATGTGATTTGCAGAGTATCCCATGTAGATGTAGTACTGGAATTAACTAGACTTCGCAGCTGATCTTTAGTTATAACATTGTGTGGTGCCCTGTACACAGCAATTATGTCAATATTGCCAGTATTCAAGAGAATGGTGACACCCGCATATTGAAATTCTGCACGATTAAGCCCCAAATTTAATGTTTTAAATGGGATTCCGTGTTTTATTAACAGTGCTGTTCCTCCGTATCCGTCCTCTCTATCACCTCGCACAATGTTAAAACCGGATATGTAGATGTCATTCTGTGGAGCTAACCACGTCTGTGTTACAGCGCAGATAGCTGTATGTTGTTCATGCACAAATGAAAGTAAACTATTTTTATTGCTCCGAATGGAGCGTGCATTCCATAGCATTATATTGTAAGGTAAAACAGCCATTTACGGTAGCTGTTAGGAAGGGAGCAAGCATGTTATGTATCAGCGGTTTCAAGTTACTACTTTGCATCCAGTCGTTTATGTGTGCTGTGATTGACATACTTCCCAGAACAGTCATTACAATGTGCAGTATGCTATTCACCGGAAACTCGTTGGTGTTGCTGGGGTGTGCTATTTGATGGTACTGTGGCGGATATGGGTTGGGGCCTATGGGGGGAAATTGCAGTCGTCATTGGGAACCACTCTGCTGTGTAGCGGCGTGGGTCGACAGCTGTCCACTGGCCGACCAGGCCGCATTTGACTCCACCTGCACGGCAGGCGGCGGCGTGATAGCTGTCTACTGCTGCATGCTGGCCGCGGCTGGCGCCAAAACCGTTGCTTGGGGAGGCGGAGCTTCCACCTGAACGGCGGGCACAGGTTGCGGAGGAGCTTGCATAAGGGGCGGAAAATGCCCTGCAGCAAACAGTAGCGTAGATTCGTTTACCTTCCTATGCTACAAATTCTTGATAGATTAGGTCCAGTTCTGCTCTTTTTATGTTGATTTCCTGTTGCCTTGTGAATTCTGGGCATACCCTGTCTGTCGCCTTATGATGAGCCCGGCAATAAATGCATGTAGGAAGAGTGTCTCTATCGCGGTCACACTCTGTACCCCTATGAGGCCCTCCAAAATGAAAACACCGAGGCTTACTTCGACATTGATTACTTCCATGTCGAAATCTCAAACAGTTAAGACATTCAAATACTGATGGTATGAAGGGCTTCACCTGACATGTTACTCCATGAATAACAAGGTACTCTGGTCTTTTTCGAGACTTAACTGTAATTAAGCATACTGGTATAGGCCGTCTTGTAAGATTCCCTCCTACTGGCCAGGTTTGGTGAAGCGTTTAACTCTTATTACAGGTACACTGCACTGAATAACTTTCAAAATTTCCTCTTCAGACAAGGTAATGTCCACATCTTGGATGATACCTTGCCTTGTCGTCATGAAAGACGGAATGTAAGCCTCCATGTTATGGTTCTGAAATACTGTGTTTCGAACTAAAGCATTTGTAGCTGCGGCGGAGCAAGTTTCTACTTTTATACGACTTCGGCCAGATGATGAGATGTTTGTGATGTATTTATTTATGCCTTTGCACTCGCGGTGCAGAAGTTTACCGAGAGACATTGGATGCAAACGACCCACATTTTTGTCCTTGCTTTCAATGTTGTTATGGTCTACAGTCCGGAGACTGGTTTGATCCTGAGCAAGCCTTTTCATCTCCTCATAAGAACGGCAACCCACATCCACTTGAATCTGCTTACTAGACGTGTCTCTTGGTCTCCCTCTGCGATTTTTACCCCACACACTTCCCTCCAATGCTAAATTTACGATTCCCCGATGTCTAAGAATGTGTCCTACCAAGCGATCCCTTCTTTTAGTCAGGGTATGCCAAAAATTCCTTTTCTCACCAATTCTGTTCAGTACCTCTTCATTAGTTATGCTATCTACCCACCTAATATTCAGTATTCTTCTGTAGCACCACATTTCAAAAGCCTCTATTCTCTTCCTGTCCACACTGCTTATCGTCCATGTTTCACTCCCGTACAAGGCAACACTCCACACAAATGCCTTCAGAAAAGACTTCCTTATCTTAAATTAATATTCGATGTTAGCAAATGTCTCTTTTTCAAAAATGCTTTTCTTCCCATTGCCATTCTGCATTTTATATCCTCTGTACAGCGACCATCGCATGTTATTTTACTACCCAAGTAACAAAACTCATCTACCACCTTCATTGTTTCGTTACCTAATCTAATTCCTTCAGCATCGCCCGACTTTCTAAGACCGCATTCCATTATTTTTGTTTTGCTCTTGTTAATGTTCATTTTATACGATCTCTTCAACACACTGTCCATTCCATTCAACTGCTCTTCCAGGTCCTTTGCTGTCTCTGACAGAATTACAATGTCATCAGCAAAACGCAATGTTTTTATTACTTCCCCCTGAAATTTAATCCCTATTCCAAATTTTTCCTTGCTTTCCTTCACCGCCTGCTCGATGTACAAATTGAATAACATCGGAGAAAGGCTACAGCCCTGTCTTACTCCCTTCCCAACTGCTGCTTCCCTTTCATGCCCTTCGAGTCTAATAACTGCGGTCTGGCTTTTGTACAAGTTGTAAATAACTCTCCTTTCCCTGTATTTTACCCCTGCTGACTTCAGAATTTGAAAGAGTGTATTCCAGTCAACATTGTCAAATGCTTTCTCCAAATCTACAAAAGCTAAAAATGTAGGTTTGCCTTTCCTTAATCTATCTTCTAAGATAAGACGTAAAGTGAGTATTGCCTCCCGGGTTCCTACGTTCCTCCTGAATCCAAACTGATCTTCCCCGAGGTCAGCTTTTACCAGCTGTTCCATTCTCCTGTAGATAATTCGTGTTAAAATTTTGCAACCATGACTTATCAAACTGATGGTTCTGTAATTTTCACACCTGTCTGCGCCTGATTTCATCGGAATGGGGATTATAACATTTTTCTTAAAGTCTGAGGGCATTTCGCCTGTGTCCTACATCCTACACACCAGTTAAAATCGTCTTGTCATGGCTGGCTCTCTCAGAGACTTCAGTAGTTCTGAGGGTATATCATCTACTCCTGGGGCCTTGTTCCGACCTAGGTCTTTCAAGGCTCTGTCAAATTCATCTCTCAGTATATTATCTCCTATTTCATCTTGATCTACTTCTTCTTCCCTTCCTACAACACCGTCTCTAAGTTCATTTCCTTTGTAGAGCTGCTCTATGTACTCTTTCCACCTTTCAGCTTTCCCTTCTTTGCTGAGAACTGGTTTCCCATCTGAGTTCTTGATATTCGTAGAGTTGCTTTTCTTGTCCCCAAGTGTCTCTCTTATTTTCCTGTAAGCGGTATCTACTTTTCCCCTTCTTATACATTATTCTACAGATTTGCATTTGGCTTCTAGCCACTCCTGCTTAGCCATTTTGCACTTCCTGTCAATCTCATTTTTTAGTCGTCTGTACTCCATTTTGCCTGTTTCATTTACTGCATTTTAATATTTTCTCCTTTCATCAATTAAATTTAGTATTTCCTGTGATATTCAAGGATTTTTTGTAGGTCTTGCCTTTCTACCTATTTTGTCCTCTGCTACCTTCACTATTTCATCTCTCAATGCTACCCATTCCTCTTCTACTGTTTTATTTCCCCCTGTTTCTGTCAATTGTTGCCTAAATCTCCCTCTGAAATTCTCCAGAACTTCACTTTCCTTCAATTTATCTAACTCCCATCTCCTTATTTTCCTACCTTTCTGCAGTTTTTTCAGTTTCAGCCTACAGTTCATGACTAACAAGTTATGGTCAGAGTCTTTATCTGCCCCTGGGTATGTCTTACAGTTTATCACCTGGTCCCGGAATCTATGTTTTACCATTTTAAAATCTGATACCTTCCGGTGTCTCCTGGTCTCTTCCACGTATACAACCTTCTTTTGTGATTCTTAAACCACGTGTTTGTTACGATTAAATCATGTTCCGTGCAAAATTCTACCAGGCGACTTCCTGTTTCATTCCTCCTGCCCAGTCCATATTCACCTATTATTTTTCCTTCTCTTCCTTTTCCTACTACCGAATTCCAGGCTTCCATCACAATTAAGCTTTCCTTTCCCTTAACTGTCTGAATAATTTCCTTTAGCTCCTCGTATACTTACAAGGCCAGCTCAGTCAATCATCCAACTTGTTGCCCCTGTAACTACTGAAAAGGCTGCTGCCCCTCTTCAGGAACCACACGTTTGTCGGGCCTCTCCGCAGATACCCCTCCGCTGTGGTTGCACCTACGGTACGGCTATCTGCATCGTTGAGGCACGCAAGCCACCCCACCTCGGCAATGTCTGTGGTTCATGGGGGTGGTGCTTTCAATATAGGCTTGAAAAGCACCGACATCCGATTCAGCGTACACATTGATCTGCTGTGTATATTGCGGTCCACCACTAACCGGTGCTGCTGCTTACGTGGTGCTGCTGTTTTTCCCACGTGATGACTGACAGCGTCATCAGAACGACGCTCGCTCAGTTTTACTGCCTCGACGCGCTGCACTTTGCCGTACCTGCTCCTGTGCTATTCATTGTCACTGTCATTCAGTGCCCGCTTCTGAGGGTTCTCCTCCGGGATTGTCATTTCGATGTCTGCATCTTGCACCGAAATGTTGTCGACTCTGTTCACACTATTTAAAGCTTCCACGATCACATCACTTAACAATGTATTTGGTAAACAGCTATCAGCACTGTTCAATGCATCATCATTTGAATTGTCATCATCGCCACCATCCATGGTGGCGACTGGTAGGTTACTAGGCTGAAAGATGGAGATACATCCCCTACGGTCGGGGGTTCGAATCTCCCCTCGGCCATGGATATTTGTGCCGTCCTTAGTCTTAGCTAGTTCATAAGTAGTTTGTAAGCTTAGGGACTGATGATCCCGTAGTTAAGTCCCATAAGTTCTACAAACATTTGAACATTTTTTGGAGATACACGATATCCCTCGCAAATTCATTGGCAACCTTATTTCTCTAATCAAGAACAGACAACTTTGTATGAAAGTTGGCAACAACAATGTGGGGCCGAGGAGGATGCCGAGTAAGGGCATCCCACAAGGATCAGCTCTCTCACCGACGCTGTTTAATATTTACACCGCAGACATAAACAACATTTTCGACAATGATATCATAATATTACAATACGCTGATGATTTGTGTGTATATACAATAAGCGACAGTCTAGAAGAAAGTCAGCGCAAAATGGATGCAGCAATGACAGCTCTCGGCTACTGGCTACAGGAAAATGGTCTGTCCATTTCACAGACCAAGTCTGCGGTGAGCATCTACACCAGACATCGGATGCAAGAAATGCCATCCCTAACGTTAGGAGCACACGTTTTTCCGGTGAAACCAGTGATGAAATATCTTGGCCTACACATTGACAGTAAACTCCGATGGGCAGTACATATAAATCAAATAGTAGCAAAATGTGAGAAAAACATTAACGTTTTACGAGCAGTGGCAGACGTAACGTGGGGTGCGGACTCCTACACATGTATGCAGTGGCGTAAGTAGGACTTGGCTTGGCGGGGGGGGGGGGGAATAGATCTGCTTGACGAACAAAATTTTAGTCAGTTTCCAGACAGACTACCATCTACCACTCCCGTTGAAGAAGCTAATTCACTTCCATCCAATGAAAGATTATGGTAAAACACCCCAAGTTTTCAATCTTTACCTTTACCTGATTGCTGTTATACGATTTTTTTTTTTTTTTTTTTTTTTTTTTTTTTTTTTTTTTTTTTTTTGCTGACACCCTCCTACAAAAACTTAATACCGTACAATACAAAGCGCTCAGAGTATGTCTTGGTGCCATGAAGTCAACCCCAACTAATGCTTTACTTGTGGAAAGTAATGAAGCAGCGTTGGAGTAACCGAGCGGTCTAAAGCATCTCGCTGCGGAGCGCGCGGTTGCTCGCCGTGGAGGTTCGAGTCCTCCCTGGGGCATGGGTGTGTGTGTTTGTCCTTAGGTTAGTTTACCTGGGTTTAAGTAGTTTGTAAGCTACGGACTGATGACCACGCAGTTTAGTCCGATAGATTTACAAACATTTGAACATTTTGAAAGTAATGGACCACCTCTACACTTACGGCTCAAATATTTAAGCATAAAATTTCTAATGAAGAGGACACAATTTTCAGAAGACGTCTTATTATCTCGCATACAGGAACTTTCTGTCATATGTTACACTGCTCATTATTGGCTATGTAAGAATCTGTCTCCACTTGCAATGGAATACCTAGAGGTAGCGCAGAACATCCGATTAGCCATCTCAAACCGGCGACTGCTCATGTTTGAACGAAACTATTTATGTACTGTTGTTGAGCCTGACGTGACGTGTGATCTCCCAGCCTCCTCGACTCTGGCAAGTTACGCATTACTAGAGTCCCGAGACAAACATTCACAGGCAAGGATTCTTTACACAGGCGGCTCCAAAACCCAGGACGGTTCGGGATGCGCCTTTTGCGATACCAATGCGCAAACAGGCTGTAAATACAAACTGCCAAAGGAAATGACAATAATGACCGCTGAACTCGCAGCCATCTTGGAAGCTCTCAAGTACTGCCTTACGGTTCCGGAGGAGCATATTGTCATCTTCTCGGACTCTAAATCTGCGCTCATACTTCTTAAATATTTTCGTCGAGGGCATAAAAACCACCCAATAGCCTACAAGATAATGGCACACATAAACCATCTGGAAAGGAATGGACGCAGTGTTTCCATGTGTTAGATTAAAGCACACAACAACGTTCAGGGGAACGAGATCGCTGACACACTTGCTAAGGAAGCGGTTACCACTGGTACGGAAGAATATACTCAGGTTCCAGCGGAAGATCTTTTACCTATATACAGAAGAAAAATTCGTAATGAATGGGACAAAGAATGGCAAGCTTCCCAGTCAACTAAAGGGAAATTCTATGCACAAATAACACCAGTGCTATCAACCAGACCTTGGTACAAGGGTCTGAGGTGTTCTCGGAAGCTGGCAGTCACCATAGCGAGGCTGAAGTTCAACTACTGTCGAACTGTGCAGCACCTACATAGCATCGGCATAGTGTCAGCTCCATTTTGTGACTGCGGCGAAGCAGAAGACACAAATCCCATTTTTTTTTTTTTTTTTTTTTTTTTTTTTTTTGGATCCTTGAACAGGTGGGAGCTCACTTCAAAGTTGCTAAACTATATTGTGAGCAGGGACTACCAGTTACCAATATCTGTAGCAACATTATTGGCAACCAAAGACTTTGGAGTGTACAAAGAACGTATCTCCTTTCTAACGGCGGCGAAGAAAGAGTTATAAACTGTTAGGTAAAAGATAAAAGCATGTTTAATCACTATATTATGTCATATCTTTAATGTTTGTTATGTAACTTCAAATTGATCTTTCTGTTTTCTGTCACATCTTTGATGTTAGTAAAATTGCTTTTGCCAACTTGCTTACATAACTGTACTAGAGGATGTCCTTACCATTACTTATGTGGATGGTTGGAAGGGGACTATTCAAAGGCCAATAAAAATTTAAAAAAAAAATGAAGAAAGATGGTGGTGGTGATGGAGAGGGGGTGTCAAGTTGACTTTAGAATCCGGCTGCAAACCCGAGAAGATTACATACAACTAATTTGAAACAATAGAAAATTTCATTACTATTTCTTTAAATTTTTAATAATGAAAGTAACGATCTGACGGCGAATTACCCACAAACTGCAACAACCCCTAACAATGTACAATAATGGACAACTCGCTTCATTTCGGAACTGCATCTGCGAATTTATTCTGTTACATGTTAGTTTAATAAGAGACTTGCGTAGTACAATTCCAAATGCATCTCTTTAGGGTACTTAGGAAAACTTTGGAATCTTGGAATAAATCAACTACATGGGCTTACGTCTTGAATCTTATCTCCTAACTGATGAAGTCAAGCATAATTATCTATTCCTCACGATATACTTAACAGCGTAAATTAACTATGCATTGATAAGTTCTTCGATTATCAATTAAAACTCCTTTGTTAAGCACATTATGTAGTCTACTGACTCGTCCCAAGATAATGGAGACTTGCTCCTCCTTTTGCTACTACAGAACACGATAAATATAAATAAACAAATAAAAAAGTGTTAAATTGGTTTGGAGAGCCCTTGGTATAGTGACCATTTGTATACCTATTGGAAGAATTAGCATACTGTAGCTACTCTTCAATGCAAGTTAAAAAGTAAACATTAGACACTTCCTGCAGCCCGTCCTATTTGAGCAGATCGGTTGATTATTATAGATTACATGAGCCCAAGATGGGCTGCATACGTCTCTTGAGAGCTCAGTTTGTTCATGGGCGGTCCCTGAGAAAACCACAAAAAAAAAAACCATCAGTTTTGGGTACCAAAATTAGGAACTGTGGGGAAAGCCATACTTTTTCTTCGTTTCAAACCCTCGATAATTTAACATATGTACTTAAAATGATATTTTCAAACTAATATTTAAAATTTTTCGATGTCTTTATCCATTACCGAGACCCGGAGGTTCAAAGTGACCATACTTATGTACAATATAACCAGATTTTAGCGGTTTCTACACCCTAGCTCACAATTATCTAAATAACTAGTCATAGCAAATAGCTCAAATTTCAACAGATCCTATAGACATTTATCTAGAATCTTCATATTCCCATTTTCAAATATCGTCTTCCATTTAGAAGAAACATAAAAAAAACATTATGTCTGGGTACCAAAAGTGCCAATTATGCTGAGAATTGGTGTACTGGCTGCTGTGAAACTTACCATCCAGTTTGAAGAAATCTACTTGGCGGAAAATCTTGATTCCAGCACATCTTACAGATTGATATCTTTACTCTAAGAAGGATGGATTTTATTTTCGTTATTCGTCACTGTGTGTAGCATCAAATTAAGTAATGTATTGCAAGCTATTTTAAGGTGTTTCCACTGGTAAAAGTACATTGCGTAGAATTTACATAGGCTTGATATTCGCTGAAGCATAGAAGGAGCGAGTACTGAAAGCTCGACGCGCTATACGCAAGAAATTTGCTTTACTGCAAAGACGTGAGGCAGAAGCTGAGAGTGTACTGAACAAAGTAATGAAACCAGTAACTCAACCACTACAGAGACTGATTCAAGAGACCCACCATCTCAAGCCTGGAGTTGTGGATAAACAGAATGAACTTGTAGACATTGTTGAGAAACGTGCATGTATAAAACGAGATGTCACAGCTCTAGTTGAAAAAGAAGAAAAAGAAGATTTGGAGGAAGAGGAGGAGGGGATAATGATGATAATGACGATGATAGTGCTGACGAGAATGAAGGAAGACTGGCGAAATTAAATGTTCAAATGTTTGTAGAGCTTATGGGACTTAACTACGGGGTCATCAGTCCCTAAACTTACAAACTACTTATGAACTAGCTAATACTAAAGACGGCACAAATATCCATGCCCGAGGGGAGATTCGAACCCCGACCATAGTGGCCGTGCAGACTGTGACTGGCGCGCCGCAGAGCGCTCGGCCACCGCTGCCGGCTGGCGAAATTATTTTTTCGTAGACACCAAGACAGAAAAAAAAAACGGATCCTCTACATAGCTTTAGTTTTGATGATGAATTAAAGATGTAGGGGACTGGAAATTCCCCAGTACGAGTTGATGGAGATGATTTAATAATTAATAAAGTAAAATATTCTGGAACGAAAGGATTGCATAATCTCTTGATTAAAAACAGTTATACAGCTTTGGATCTTCGCAATTATGCTAAAATACTATTTGCCACCAATGCATATAAACAAAGTTATAATTCCCGCAGACCAATAGATGTCAAGGAGGGTTACAAGTACACTAAGACAATTCGCCCCTTGTTAGATAAAGGTGTGCTGGCTAAAGAAGGATTGAGGCTGACGAATGTGGTGAGTTCGAAAATGATCTCAAAGTTAGAGATTGGAAAAGTAATACTGAACATGTGAGTTATGTGCATTGGAATGATCTGAATGAACTGGTGGAACGATTGCTCCTGTTGCTAGCGTCCAAGACAGATGGGAATACTGCTCACGATAATGAAACAAATGCTATTGAAAAAGGCTTCGATTAATGCTTGAAATCAGAGGTTGTACTCGAAAGTACTAGTTAAGGGAATGCACAGTCATCTTACGATCTTGGAAGCTGTCAGTCTTCTTCCTCGACATCATCAATATAAACACTGTTTACCTGTATTAGCTGGTGGTGTCAAAACTTAGCACTAATCTAGAATTGGCGCTAAGCGTATGTTGTCCGTCGGATGTTTAACCGTTGTTTTCAGAAAATATATGCAGTTCCAGCAAAAGACGCTGTGGGTTGACGAATGCAACTTCAAACCGTTCAACTGCGTACCGGTTAATAAATTTTAAGTATTCGTCTTCAGTAACACGTTTTTCCATTCCTCATGTTACACGCTATGGACGCAGTCCTCGCTTCCATGTTTACTGGTTGTGACGTCAATGAACTCTTTTCTGTCCACCACGAGCAGCTCGTCAATGGAACACATCCTTCCTCAGACTGAGTCAGATTTTCTTTTTCTCACTTAAAAAACAAACTTGCATTAGTTCACATGCTAAATCGCATCCAGTTTTTATTTTTTTATTTTTTATTTATTTTATTTCCTGCCTCAATGGACCATATCACGTGTCCGCAATGGACTTTGCACACATGCACGCCCGTTGCCGATGCACACGCATACGCGCCGTCTGTGTATGTAACGTAAAGCGGCCTTGGCGTGACGTCACAGTGGCGTCACAGCAGCGTCAGCCGAGGCCTACGAGAAAGAGAGGCCCCAGTGCAGACTTCATGCCACGTAAACAAAGTAGTTCCCATGGCTGGCGAGAAAGACGGGCCTCAACGCACACATCATGCCATGTAAGCAAGGTAGTTCCGAGCCGGCGTGATCGCTAGCCGATTGGCCGGCCGCTGGGGCACTGCCCAGTGCGTCAAAGCGGGCAGCCACTGAGCTAGCGATCGCGCCTGCTCGGAACTACCTCGCTTAAGTGGCATGACGACTGCGCTGGGGCCTGTCTTTCTCGTAGGCCTCGGGTGTCAGTCAACTCATTTCGTATTGTCGCGATACAGGGGAGACAGCGTTACGGAAATGATACAGTATCTGGGATGGGAATCATTACAACAACGGCGCTTATCGCTGAGGCGTGGGTTACTTGCGAAACTCCAATCGCCAACATTCTCCTCCGAATGCGAAAATATATTGTTGACTCCCACTTACATAGGTAGAAATGACCATCAGAATAAAATAAGAGAAATCAGAGCTCGAACAGAGAGATTCAGGTGTTCTTTCTTCCCGCTCTATTCGAGAATGGAATGGTAGATAAATAGTATAATTGTGGTTCGATGAACCCTCTGCCAGGCACTTAAATGTGATTTGCAGAGTATCCCATGTAGATGTAGATGTAGATATCGCCCAGCTGCATGCGCCGTCTATTGCATGTACCCACAAAAACTTACAACACTGTTTATAAACATTACGCCGTGCGCAAAAAATACCCATAAACAATAATAATTTTTGCAAGCTGGGGAATATTAATATTTTTATTGATGAGTTAATTTAGCTGTACCATTATTAATTGATTTCTGATTGCTTGCCCTTCCCTCCAGACTTGTGTAACCAGTTTGGCGTAGTACCACCATCAATAGTTTGGCATACTGAATCCAGTTTGGGGCAGCACCGCTATCAATGGTCTGACATAGAGAACCCAGTTTGGGGTAGCATCCCACCAATGGTCTGGCATAGACCTCGTGACATCATCAGTTTGGGGTAGCACCCCCATCACTCTCCTATTTGTATCAACTATGTAACAGAAGATTAAATGATGTCATATTAAATAAATTTCGTATTTGATTCAATTTTTCCTTTTTTTTAATTTACGTTATTAAAATAGATTCATAGTGTGGCTAAGAGTTTTTGCAGTAGAAGTCGGCGGTTTCTTCTACACGTTAATATCTATTGTGGAAGATGCTATGGTGGTCAGAATGTAATCTTCGGTTTATCACTGAAGAATCCGCCTACGACATGCTTGTATCGACCCTAAGCTCCCTTACTATATGCTCATTAGTTATATGTGAATGTATACTTTCCCGGTTTGCATAGCTGATGAAACGTTCTCGGGCATTCAGCCGGATGGCAGTGCCTTCAAACCGCGACGTTTCGGCGAGTGACATACTCTTCATCTTCTGGAAAAGTGTCTAGATTTTTAAAATTAAAATACGCTGCACTGGAGCTCTGAATGTCTTGATAAAGGAAAGAACTTGGTGTTGATGTATAGATAGGTAAACTGTTCTTTGTGTCATTGATTTTTAGAGATGTATTTGGTGGTATTGTGAGCGTTTATCGATGTAGTAATGAATGGTCTGCGAAGAACGTGCAATGTTGTCAGTCATTAGAGGGTCTGGTCGTTTTGTAGCTTTCTTAATTTGTCTATGTGCACTTTAGAAAATGGATGGATAAAATCAGTCTAGAAAACTGAACTTGGTTTTGTTGTGAATACAAATATTTTCTAGTAATCTGTAATGTTACATGGAATTACGTTGTGGGTACAAAAATCAACGTAGCTGATAGTTGAAAATTCGTAGTTCGTGTGAAGAGCTCCTTTGGTCTGTAAGAATACTTTGTTATGTCTTGGAGTACTAAGGAGGAAGAAAACTTGTCGAGGTATCTGACTAGTTTTGTTTACGAGGGTGATAGAAATTGTTTGGTTTAATGGTCGTTTCTTCAGGATTTTTACTTTGAATTGAGTACAGAGAATCAGTTAAAGAAATTTAATCCTCGCTCCCCCCCCCCCTCCGATCAAACCTGTAGACCGTAAATTCGCTTAAATACCTGGGAATTACAATTACGAACGTTTGCATTCAACTTAAATTGGAATGAAATTTTCACTCTGCGGCGGAGTGTGCGCTGATATGAAACTTCCTGGAAGATTAAAATTGTGTGCTGGAACCGGGACTCGAACCTGGGACCTTTGCCTTTTGCGTGTAAGCGCTCTACCGACTGAGCTATCCCGACACGACTCACGATGCCACCTCACAACTTTCCTTCCGCCAGTACCTCGCCTCCTACTTTCCAAACTTCACAAAAGCTCTCCTGCGAAACATGCAAGACTAGCACCCCGGGAAGAAAGGATATGGTGGAGACATGGCTTAGCCACAGCCTTTCGCGGGCAAGTGCTCTACCGACTGAGCTATCCCGATACGATTCACGATACCACCTCACAACTTAGAGCGCTTGCCTGCGAAAGGAAATGGTCCCAGGTTCGAGTCCCGGTTCCGGCACACAATTTTAATCTGCCAGGAAGTTTCAACTTAAATTGGAACTAACACACAGAAACTATTGAAGGAAATACGTACCAGACGCTACTTTTCGCTGGTAGAGCACTTAGTAGATACAACTTGTAATGATACTGCTGGCCCTCTCATCTCAATGTTATCGTACGATACCTTCTGCGTCGGACCTGGAATCGTGTGCTGTAATAGTTGCGTGTGAAGTTAGTTACAAACGAAATAGCCAGCCTACGAATCAGCGTAGAACAGTGTCTCGGTGATACTGTGATTAGTTAACAAGCGATAGATTTCATTAATTAATAAGATTAGCATGTTAGGTTTCCAGACAGTTCTATAAACAATAGTTTTGTCATTGTACATTATTTCAAGAACTAGTCAGAAAAGACATCAAAATCCAAAAGACATGAAAATAAATAGCATTGTATATATGTTAGGCTCATAAACAAGTTATGTTGACCAGCTAATTGTGTTAATTAATGTAACAGTCGAGATTTCGATATTGTAATTCTTTGTATATATTGACTGATGTGAGATTTTGAATCTATTTTGAAAATGGCCAAGATATTTGATAGTTCAATATATGTTAGTAACATGTATGATGTACTCATTAACAAATTAAATGACATTTAACATTGCTGTGTGTTGTCAAACAAAAAGTACCGCGATTAAGACTTAAAAAAATATGCGCCATCTAAAATTATTGTATGTATAGTTTTCATTTATATTGTGATTATTTTTGTGTACATGAAATGTTCTACTTGGGTGTTCCTTAATTGTAAATTAGTATATTCAATTGTTATGAACAATGCGTAATGTAATGTCATTATTGTCAATGTTATATATTTGGCTCGCCGCATTGCGTGGGGGAGTTCGAGTTTTGTCGTTTGTCATGTGCTCTGGAAGCTATGTCACTCTGTATTTTCAAATGGACTTACTATCAGCTAAGTTCTGTCGCATTGTGTACGTTTTGAAGTTGTAATGTTTTGATGGAATAAGAAGCAGTTTGATTGCAAATTAAATAAGAAGTGAAAAATTGTACACACGAGTATTTATTTGTACCACGACGCCCCAGGTGAATAATTTTGCAGCGAGCAGAACCCCCATACATCGTCATGTTGAAAAGCTGAGTATCGGTAGAATGACTGAAATGTAATTACCTAATAAACTAGTAAACGTTTTAAACTGTTCTACTAAAGAAACTGCGTACACTACAATTATTCGTCCTATTTTGGAGTATTGTTACGCATTGTGGGATCCCCAAGTGGGACGGAATATTTTCCACCTCAGTTCAGCTCGGTATAGTTTCGTTTGGATTTTAAGTGCACAGTGATCTTCCCTAGTAAATTTTTCTGTGTGTATGTGTCAGTCATACTACTATGTTGCGGTGGTTTCACGTTTGTTTATCGGTGTAACTAACAAATGCTAGAGGGACTGGATTTTTTCCCCGGCAGGTGGCGGTGTAACGTGCAATGCAATACTCTTGTTGGTTAGATAGAGGCTCCAGAATACGACCTGTTGTCAAAATATGCATGGTGTACGTTATCTGATCTTTCTTTGAAGCATTGCCTGTTTGCTGCAGAACTGTTGTTGCTAGTGTGTTAGTAGTGTTTACGGTAAAGCCGTCGGCACATGGGCGTGTCTCTGAACGTGTGTGGTCAACGTGCCGAGTCCAACGTGCGGCTGAACGCTCGGAGACTGCGCGACTCGTGCATACGAGACGTGTGCCGCAGCGCGCTCCAGCGACAGTTGTCGGCAGCATCAGATTCTGGAATCACACCGTTTACGAAATCAAAAGACTGGAATTCCTGCTATACCTCTATTAAATCGCTATTTCTGCGTTTGTGCATGTGTTCACCACGTGCTGTGATATAGATCTACATAAGCAACAACGAAATATCTATGAACATAAAAGTTGCATGTGATGTAAATAAGTGCAGCGAATTATAAAAGTTTCATGACAAACTGTGCGATATAAAATTAGAAAAGGTCTTCACATGAGACAAACAATTCAATAGCAATTATTTCAGTCTAGCTTTTTAGTAAAACTTAAAGGTCATTCTTCCACGGTCAGTGTTACTATTCAATAGAAGAATGTTAAGAACTTGTGAAATGCAATACGTGAAACAATAAAGTGCGTATTTTACACTCAGTAAGGTGCAAACTGTCTTGCCGGCCGCGGGGACTGAGGCGCTTCAGTCACGGTCTGCACGGCCACTACGGTCGGGGGTTCGAATCCCCCCTCGGGCGTGGATATTTGTGCTGTCCTTAGTCTTAGTTAGTTCATAAGTAGTTTGTAAGTTTAGGGACTGATGACCCCATAGTTAAGTCCCATAGACTATACAAACATTTGAATTTGCAAACTGTCTTGTTCATAAAATAAAACAAATCCAACAAACTCACTCCTCAGAGGATGCGCACTTATGTTTACATAGCATCGAATATTATGCAATATACTTCTATGAAATTTATAGAGAAAACCCGAATATAAGAAGAAAAAACAGTTGCTTACGAGGAGCCTTCAACCAGTGCAATCTGCTGTGTCACAGGCCACGACTTTGCTGTCTACGCTTTTTCTTTCAATTTCATTTATTTATTTATTTTTTCATGTTTAGTTCTGTTCCTTACAGTCGCTGATCTTGTTTGTTCATTGTTGTTCGATGCGTTCTTCGCTCAACTTTTATTATTATTATTATTATTACAGAGAGCATTATTACAGAGAGCGTTACGGCCACTAAAATATCTCGGCATTTTCTACAAAGGTATTAGACTTGTTGTATATACACTACTGGTAACTGCATCGGTTGCTGACATGTAATTACATGTGTTGATAGATCTTCAGTGCGCCTTACCTTGAAACGGCATATTACTGTAATTCGGAATTTTTTTTAACCACATATAAGACAGAAAAAGATCAAATGTTTGTGAAGCTTCTGAGACTTAACTGCAGGGTCATCAGTCCGTAAACTTACAAACTGCTTATGAACTACCTTATACTAAATACAGCACAAACATCCTTTCCAGAGGGGGGATTCGAACCCCCGACGGGGAACGGCCTCGCGCATCACAGCATAGCGCACCAGTAAGTTCGGCCTCTCCGCCGCGGCCACATACAAGAAGTATACAGTCATTTATTCCAACAAATAGTGCCTCTAATGACCGGGTTTAAAGATATTCTCAATTTACTCAGTTATTTTTACTTGCTTTGAAATGTCATACATTCATAAGACCTAAGTTATATTCATAAAACCTATGAAATACGACAGCCACCGAAAAGAGCTGCCACCCTTCCCCGAATAGCCTCGTGATGTGACGTCGGTGGCGTTCTTCGACCTTATTGGTGATCGTTCAGACGCACTTTCAGAATAATTGGTATGCCTGATGCTGCCCGACACATTGGGAAAGCCTCGCCAACGTGTGGTTCGCATATTGTGACGCCAGAAACTCGCCACGTTGGCTACACTTGTTCAGATACTGCGTGTGCCGACGGCTTAGATGGAAACATGTCTGGAGTTTTTGGTGTTGTATCAGCTCGTTTTGGGGTAGAATACGTAGAGATTTTACGAGTGTTGGACTAAGATTTTATCTATTTAGAGTTTACGATTATCTTGAGTCATGTGATCACGGTTACCTTTGTTGTGTGCAATTCTTTAGAGTAACGGTTGGTTAGCACGATAATTCTCTAGAGCAGTGTTTTTCAACCATCTCCTTTCAAGTAAAAATATTCTGGCGGACCCCCACCTTCACCCTACCTCACGAACCATAACTTTTGTTACGTTATCTCAAAGGAAACAACAAACTTAATGTTTTTTCTTGTGGTTCAGATTTCTAATTGTCAGACGAATTTCATTTTTGTGTATTTTTCGGAATGGAACACTTTATCCTATTTTTAAAAGATTTCCAATAGAAAAATATTTCTTACTTAACCAGTGTTTCGCATTTCAGGCAAAACTCAGATGCGAATTATGCCCTGATGAAAGGGCCCACTGTATAGACAATTTGTAAAGAAGTACTTTTTTTCTGAGAATTACTTATTGCATCCTATTATTCTTTTATCTATCGACTGGTTCCTGTAAACAGTGTTCAGACTTTGCGCTTATTCGTCATTAACTCACTGTATTTTAACCCTGGTATGTAAACGTTCGGGTCGGATCCGACCCGCCAGTTAGAAGAGTGCGCATGTCTCTTTGCCCCCCTCCTCCAGGGCTACGTGTCCCCAGGTACCCTCCCAGGCAGTCATGACGCACGCTCCGTCCAGCCAACATCAGACTTAGGTGAGCGCCACATTTGTTTTTTTGCTGTACAACGACAGATTCCCCGATACAGGGTCGGATCCGACCCATTGTTTATAGTATTGTCCCTCTTCGCTGGGTCGGGTGTGACCCAGTGTTTATTATTGTGTTCCAGTCTTATATTGATTATTATGTATAATATTGTTATATTATATTATATTGTTATATATTATTCTTCCAGAGTTCCTGAGTGATATATAATTTCCTGATATGTGACATAAAGTCCTGATATGAGATATATAATTGTCTGACGTGTTATATATAAGGTACGAATATTTGATATGTAAGTTCGAGATCTGCGATGAATAAGTTTCTCAATTCATGAATTTTATGTGATATACGTTCCTAAGTCACAAAGTTTACGTGATATGAGTTTTCTTTAGTCTCTAATCTAAGTATATGTTTAGAAATGGCTAGAATATAATACTGAAATAATTGTTTTTAAGTTATTTTATTTCATTTGTGTTTCTTCTTTTTTTTCTTTTTTTATAATGTCTTACTATATTCGAAAAGACTGAAACATTTCTTTCAGGTGCCTTAGTCATTCATTACTTTGAATGTATGTAATTGAATGTTAAATTAACTATATTAAATATAAAACTATGTGCATTATTGATTCCCGTACTCAGAAATTGCAATTATGAGGCAAGGGGTCGGATACGACCCAATGTTTATATTTGTGTGGTCAACAGCAACGTTTATAGAGGAGGGTTAAAACAATTTAATTCATAGTGAACGTTACACAACGAACTTCGTAATTTTAAAATTTCACTTAGGCATACGTTTTTGTATTACTGAACCCCTAGTTATAATATTGTACAAGTAATTCCTCGTGTGCTGGCACAGGAGGAAGTATGGGACTCCATATTCCTACTGCGAGAGTGGGAGACACCAGTAGATCATAACATTTACTTGAAAACCCCATCACAACGTTGTATTCTTTTGAATAATCGAACCTGGGACTATTCAATACGCCGCTGTGACCGTGTAGCGTACTATGACTTATCGTAACACACAGTACACTGTGACCAGAGCTCATGTATGTAGCAGACGTAGAACAGAAAGCAGCTTTAAACATTATGTGTACAGGAGAGACCGGGCGAGCAATCTCCACGAGGCTTTCAGAACATGAAAGATACATACTGCTTGGACAGCACACAAAGTATACCATTTTAAGGTGACAGTACAATGAAGATTTATACAGACGCTTCACTTTGATTCATTAAATGCCTATGAAGAATGAAATAACTCTGAAACCCAAAGCAGGGCTTACATGATTTAGAAAATGAACAACAAATGCTGGTAGTTGATTCTGGTCTTACAGTTAGGGACATTAGCTCCCACTCTACCCGGTTTGAGTCTTTTGAGAACACTTTTTTTTTTCTTTTACGTTCGTAACTAACTCTGGGACGATATTGAAGTGTATTACAATTCTGTTATACAATATTAGGCAGCTTTCTTCCAAATACTTTGTGATATCCAAGAGTGTAGTTATGCAGGAACCTAATAGTATTGCTTAAATTTGTCTGATTAAAACGAGTGTGAATGATATTTACAGTTTTCCTTATCACAAAGACATAGCTGGCCATCTATTTCAGAATATGTAGCGATTTCCGAGTTTGTATTTAGGTAGGCAGCTAAAACGAAGGCTTAAATTACTGCGCCTAAAAACGCAGCCTGCCAGTTACATATAAATTCTGTGATGTCACAATTCCGAGTGTTTAATTAGTCAGAAAGATAAGGAAACAGCTTGGATTACTGTGACTGAAATGAGTACCATTGACAATTGTATTCTTCCTTGTAGCTAATAGGTAACTTAGAGTGACCGGATTTCCAAAATCAAAATATGGGGCTCACATTGGATGTGAAACCAAATGTTGCCATTACCTGCGGCATCATCAATGCGACTGTTATGCCTTAAATCAAATACAATTTTGGTGGTTCTTGTATTTACATTGGCTTCTCTTGAAATCACTTGTCGTTTGCAAAAAGTGCGTCTTTCGAGGATAAAACTATTACCAGTGCACAAAAAGCTTTTAATGACTGAAAGAACATGAGGCAAGAATGACAAATATGGGGATTAGGGGCTTTTGGGAGGGGACACACTACTATACAGAATCTCAATAACTAAGAAATACCAAGTCAAATGTTAATATAAAAATTAAGCAAACACACCTAGTCAATAGATTGTTGTTGTTATGGTCTTCAGTCCAGAGACTGGTTTGATGCAGCTCTCCACCCTACTCTATCCTGAGCAAGCCTTTTCATCTCCTCATAAGAACGACAACCCACATCCACTTGAATTTGCTTACTATACGCGTCTCTTGGTCTCCCTCTGCGATTTTTACGCCACACACTTCCCTCCAATGCTAAATTTACGATTCCTCAATGTCTAAGAATGTGTCCTACCAAGCGATCCCTTCTTTTAGTCAGGGTGTGCCAAAAATTCCTTGTCTCACCAATTCTGTTCAGTACCTCTTCATAAGTTATGCGATCTATCCACCTAATCTTCAGCATTCTTCTGTAGCACCACATTTCAAAAGCCTCTATCCTCTTCCTGTCCGCACTGCTTATCGTCCATGTTTCACTTCCGTACAAGGCAACACTCCACACAAATGTCTTCAGAAAAGACTTCCTTACACTTAAATTAATATTCGATGTTAGCAAATTTCTCTTTTTCAAAAATGCTTTTCTTCCCATTGCCATTCTGCACTTTATATCCTCTGTACTGCGACCATCGCATGTTATTTTACTACCCAAGTAACAAAACTCATCTACCACCTTCATTGTTTCGTTACCTAATCTAATTCCTTTGGCATCACCTGATTTTCTAAGACCGCATTCCATTATTTTTGTTTTGCTCTTGTTAATGTTCATTTTATATGCTCTCTTCAACACACTGTCCATTCCATTCAATTGCTCTTCCAGGTCCTTTGCTGTCTCTGACAGAATTACAATGTCATCAGCAAAACACAATGTTCTTATTTCTTCCCCCTGTACTTTAATCCCTATTCCAAATTTTTCCTTGCTTTCCTTCACCACCTGCTCGATGTACAAATTGAATAACATCGGAGAAAGGCTACAACCCTGTCTTACTCCTTTCCCAACTGATGCTTCCCTTTCATGCCCTTAGAGTCTAGTAACTGCGGTCTGGCCTTTGTACAAGTTGTAAATAACTCTCCTTTCCCCGTATTTTACCCCTGCTGACTTCAGAATTTGAAAGAGTGTATTCCAGTCAACATTGTCAAAAGCTTTTTCTAAATCTACAAAAGCTAAAAATGTAGGTTTGCCTTTCCTTAATCTATCTTCTAAGATAAGACGTAAAGTGAGTATTGCCTCCCGGGTTCCTACGTTCCTCCTGAATCCAAACTGATCATCCCCGAGGTCAGCTTCTACCAGCTTTTCCATTCTCCTGTAGATGATTCGTGTTAAAATTTTGCAACCATGACTTATCAAACTGATGGTTCTGTAATTTTCACACCTGTCTGCGCCTGATTTCTTTGGAATGGGGATTATTACATTTTTCTTAAAGTCTGAGGGTATTTCGCCTGTCTCATACATCCTACACACCAGTTCAAATAGTTTTGTCATGGCTGGCTCTCCCAAAGACTTTAGTAGCTCTGAGGGTATGTCATCTATTCCTGGAGCCTTGTTCCGACCTAGGTCTGTCAGGGCTCTGTCAAATTCATCTCTCAGTATAGTATCTCCTATGTCATCTTGATCTACTTCCTCTTCCCTTCCCTCTAAGTTCATTTCCTTTGTAGAGCTGCTCTATGTACTCTTTCCACCTTTCAGCTTTCCCTTCTTTGCTGAGAACTGGTTTTCCATCAGAGTCCTTTATATTCATAGAGCTGTTTTTCTTATCTCCAAATGTTTCTTTTATTTTCCTGTAGGCTGTATCTATTTTCCCCTATTTATACATTCTTCTACAGATTTGCATTTGGCTTCTAGCCACTCCTGCTTAGCCATTTTGCACTTCCTGTCAATCTCATTTCTTAGTCGTCTGTACTCCATTTTGCCTGTTTCATTTACTGCATTTTTATATTTTCTCCTTTCATCAATTGAATTTAGTATTTCCTGTGATATCCAAGGATTTTTTGTAGGTCTTGCCTTTCTACCTATTTTGTCCTCTGCTGCCTTCACTATTTCACCTCTCAATGCTACCCATTCCTCTTCTACTGTTTTATTTCCCCCTGCTTCTGTCAATTGATGCCTAAATCTCCCTCTGAAATTCTCCAGAACTTCACTTTCCTTCAATTTATATAAGTCCCATCTCCTTATTTTCCTACCTTTCTGCAGTTTTTTTCAGTTTCACCCTACAGTTCATGACTAACAAGTTATGGTCAGAGTCTATATCTGCCCCTGGGTATGTTTTACAGTTTATCACCTGGTTCCTGAATCTATGTTTTACCATTATAAAATCTATCTGATACCTTCCGGTGTCTCCTGGTCTCTTCCATGTATACAACCTTCTTTTGTGATTCTTAAACCACGTGTTTGTTACAATTAAATCATGTTCCGTGTAAAATTCTACTAGGCGACTTCCTCTTTCATTCCTTCTGCCCTGTCCATATTCGCCTACTATTTTTCCTTCTCTTCCTTTTCCTACTACCGAATTCCAGTCTCCCATCACAACAAGGTTTTCCTCTCCCTTAACTTTCTGAATAATTTCCTTTAGCTCCTCATATATTTCTTCGATCTCCTCATCATCGGCAGAGCTAGTTTGCATATAAACCTGTACTACTGTTGTCGATGTTGGCTTCATATCTATCTTGACAATGATAATGCGATCACTGTGTTGCTCATAGTAGTTTACCCGCATTCCTATTTTCTTATTCATTATCAATCCTACTCTTGTGCTACCCCCAATTGATTTTGTATTTATAATCCTGTACTCACCTGACCAGAAATCCTGTTCATCCTGCCACCGAACTTCACTAATCCCTACTATATCTAACTTCAACCTATCCATTTCCCTTTTTAAATTTTCTAATTTTCCTACCCGATTAAGGGATCTAACATTTCATGCTCCGATCCGTAGAATGCCAGTATTGTCTTTCCTGATGACAACATCCTCCTGAGTAGTCCCCGCCCGGAGATCCGAATGGGGGACTATTTTACCTCCGGAATATTTTACCCGAGAGGATGCCATCATCATATTTTCATACAGTAGAGCTGCATGTCCTCGGGAAAAGTAACGGCTGTAGTTTCCCCTTGCTTTCAGCCGTTCACAGTAACTGCATGGCAAAGCCACATTAGCTGATGTTACAAGGCCAGCTCAGTCAATTATCCAGACTGTTGCCCCTGTAACTACTGAAAAGGCTGCTGCCCCTCTTCAGGAACCACACGTTTGTCTGGCCTCTCCACAGATACCCCTCCGCTGTGGTTGCACCTACGGTACGGCTATCTGCATCGCTGAGGCACGCAAGCCACCCCACCTCGCCAATGTCTGTGGTTAATGGGGGTGGTAGTCAATAGAAAGCCAAATAAATTGCATTGGTAATTAAAGAAATTATTTATTGTTTTGTAGGCCATTAGAGAATAAATTTATTGGGAAACAGTAGTAAGTATCCCCAGTTCCTTAAATAGCCCTCTTTGATTTGATTTGATTTTCTCAGGGAAGCCAAAACAGTCTTGGTCCAATCTGCCACTACCCGCACCGAAACTAAGTTTATTGTGCGGTATCGCTCCCTGTATATCTAGTAAAGCCAACCAATGCCCTTCAATAGTGCAAGGAGTCCCTTTACCAGTTCTTTATTAGACACAATTTCTTCGGGTCTGGTTGTCCCAAATGTTCTGTGCCTTTTACTTTCCAATGCAATGCATTCGAAGATTAGATGTGATGCAGTTTCATCACCGTCATCACAGATCCTACATTTATGGTCCTCTTCTGTTATTCCCATTGTATGTAGGTGATAGTAAATAGCCTTCCACATGAGGTTCATGAGTTGACACCACAAATGATCTGTAATGCGCGTTTTTGTGCTCTGAAAACTTTTGCTTGGCCCCATAAAATAATCCCGTATGACATTATGGACTAAAAGTATGTAGAATATGCTAGCTTTTTTGTTTTTATATCTCCTATATCTGACAACATTCGCATAGCAAACAGGGACTTGTTTAGGCACTTCAGCAGTTCTGTTATATGCCCCTCCCAGTTAAATTTATTATGCAGCTGTAATCCTTAGAATTTGACACTTTCAAATTCTTCTATTTCCTTGTTGTCATACTCTAGACATATACTGGCAGGAAACCTTTTACAAGTCTTAACTGCATATAGTGTGTTTTTTCAAGGTTTAGCGACAGAGAATTGGGTAAGAACCATTTATTAATGTCCATGAAAATTTCATTAGCTGATCTTTCTACGGCTATATTTGATTTACTATTTATTGCAATATTTGTGTCATCTGCAAATAAAACAAACTTGGCCTCCGATAATGTCGATGATGAAAGGTCATTGCTATATACAAGAAAAAGCAGGGGGCCTAAGATAGACCCTTGGGGGACCCCACGTGTTATTAGTTCCCAATTTGATGAGGCCTGATAATTCAGTACACCTCTCTTTCCTATTGACACCCTTTGTTTCCTATTGGAGATATACGATTTGAACCATTCTGCAGCACTTCCTGCTACGGCATAATATTCTACTTTGCTTAAAAGTGTATTGTGATTTACACAGATGGATAAGAGTTTATTAGCGGTAAGGTGTTTAAGAAGACGACTGTACATTATCTTTTCTAACATTTTTGATAATGCAGGCAAAAGTGAAATTGGACGGAAATTTGATGGAATTTCCTTATATCCTTTCTTATGTAATGGCCTAACTTCAGCATATTTCAACCATTCAGGAAATGTTCCACTGATAAAAGACTGTTTACACAAGTAACTTAAAATATCACTAAGCTCAGAAGCACACTTTAAAATCAAATTTGTTGATATATCATCATAGCCACTGGAATTTTTTTATTTTAAAGATTTTTATGGTGGACATTACTTCTAGCGGTGTTGTGAGTGTCATACTCATATTACTGCAGTTATTTGTAGTCATAGGTGTGAGATATTCCATTGCAGCAGTTACTGACCCTGATAATCCCATATTTTCGATAATAGTTAAGAAATGCTTGTTGAAAATTGCAGCAATACTGCACACATCAGTTACCGATTTGTCATCTACTCTTAATGCTATGTACTCCTCTTTGTATCCAGTTCCACCAGTTTCCTCCTTTACTATATCCCATACTGTCTTTATTTTGTTGTCTGAAAGGACTATCCTATTCTGATAATTCATTTTCTTTGATGTCAGTATTACTGCCTTCAATATCTTGCAGTATGTTTTGTAATAATCTAAAGCATTTACATCTGAACTCTTTCTAATTTACAGGTATAGTTTCCTTTTTGTCTTACAGGAGACCTTTATTCCTCGAGTAATCCATGGTTTCTTTGTAGACTTTGGGCTAATCTGTGTCAGTTTTGGGAGAAAGCAGTCTTCAAATAAGTTGAGGAGATTATTTATGAAAGTGTTGTATATCTCATCCATACTATTAACATGTAGACATCACTCCAATTCATTATTTTCTAAAATGATCAATTTTTCCCTTACTGACTACCCTCTTAAACACAGATTTGAAAGATTTTATTTTCTGATCGGTATTAATATCTAGTAAAAGTAACTGCATGTCATGGTCTGAAAGGCTGCTTATTATTGGTTTTATAACATAATTTTGATCATTTGGCATTTGTATAAAGATATTATCAATGGCTGTCTTTGAGCCCTTAGCTATCCTAGTTGCAAAATGATCAGTATGTATTAGGTTGAATGACAATGCTACAGACTGCAATATTTTCTGACCAGTGGAGTTTTCAAGGAAGTCTACACTGTAATCACCAGCCAACACTAATTCTTTCTTTATGTTATCAAATAACAAGTCTTGTCTTTGTTACATTCATATTCAATACATGATTTGTCTTCTATCTTCTTTTCTTCATCAGGCACTAGATCATCTTTATTAACTTCTAAAGTGGAAAATGATATTTTAGTGTTATCTTTGTTCTTAAAATAACAGTCATCTTCTTTGTGGTTTGTCTTCTTGCAGTGTGGACAAGGTTTGTAAGTTCTTGTTTTTGCTCCTTGAATTTGATTTTTATTTTTAAAGTAGTACTCTTTTTCTTTGTGGTTATTTTTCTTGCATATAGAACAGTGTTCTTTCTTCTTAGGCTTCTTACATTCTTTTGCAAAATGTCCATGTCCACCACAGTTATTACAAATTAGGTATTTTCTTTTATTAACGTGAACACCAAAGGCAATACTCTCTTCTTGATTGTTACTTCTCAGTCGTTCCTCTTCTCCTATGAGCCTTGAAATTAAATTTTCTATAGTCTTCTCACCACTGGATGATGAATCCCATGCTGGAGGAAAGTGTTTGAATTCATCTGGCAAAATAGACAGACATATCATCTGACATCTTTTCTGACTGGAGACGATTCAGTTCAAATGTTATATTCTGTAGTGCACTTATATATTACTTGCTAGTTTTATCATATTTGAAACTGTAAAATTCCTGAAATAATTGTTGAATTCTTTGAGAAGCATCTCTTTTGTAAATTGCTTTAAGTTTATCATACATAGCCTTAGAAGTTTCACAACGCAATACATGTGGCTTTACGTTTTTATCGATTTTTCTCATTATATAATGTTTCGACTTGCTGTCTCTTTGCTGCCATTTCTTCTTTTTCTCTTCAGTTTCACGATTTTGTAGTGTTTCTGTACCGTCTACAATATTACAGAGATCTTGTGTACTGAACAATATCCTAATTTCATCATCCCACATGCTGAATGTACTTCTGTCTTTAAGCACTTGTATATCTTGAAATACTTACCTCTCTTCATACATCTTGAAGTGGTTTCTTCTGTTTTTTAATTGTTAGTGTATTATGTTTCTAGTTTTCTTTATTCTGTTAGAGCTCTGGGCCCATAACCTGCTTTGTTATTAATTATTTTTTAAGTTGACTTTATTGAAAGAACACTCATTCAAGCACAGAATACAAAAGTTACCTATTTGTTGCTATGACAACCACAGATAGTTTTTTCCCTATATAGTCTCTTAGATTCCAGCCTTTAAAAAAAAAGAACATAAAGCAAACATTGGTTTTTACCTGTAAAATTTCCAACAACTAAGGTATTTTTGTCCAAAATATTTGAAAAAGCCAGGTTCTGGTCTCTGGCGGTCAACAATTATGTCCATAAAAATTTTAAAGTAGTACTCTTTTTCTTTGTGGTTATTTTTCTTGCATATAGAACAGTGTCTCTAAAATTTGGTGCTGATCAGTTGAACGGTTCGACTTAGAAAGTGGGAACACATTAAGGACAGACTGACAGACAGACATCCCAAAATAGCCGTTATTTTTGCAAATATCTCTGAAACGATGCGAGATATGAAATAAAACATAGGAGAGCAAAGCTGTAGAGAAAATTCTCCTCTACAAATTCATGTATTCAGTCTCCGTGTCCAATGAACGGTTAAGTCGTTATTTTCATTTAAATTTCGAGCTGTCAAAAGGCGATTGCAAAGGCCCACTTTTAGTATTACTACTGTAACCTAAAGTGGACCGAAAAGGGACAACATACCTCCCATTTGCATTTTGTCAGGACAACGGGACATTTAAGTCAAATAAGGGACTGTCATGTAAAATATGGCATGCTAAGATAACTGCTTGATTTTCATTTGTAGGGAACCACAGTCAAATGCAATTTCTTTTTTTGGACACTAGACTGTCATCAACTATTTTTAATTCACATTTATGATTTTAGTCAGGAAATCCATTTTTATGTGCCACATAAAATTTTTAAATTGTCAGACATGTTATCGTCACATCACCATACACTCCAGTTACATAAAACAGGTTGTCAGCTTCCATAATAGATCGCAAACGAATCGAAAATGTACTACATCAGTGCACGGAAACGAGACAACAGAGGAAAGCAAAATCTATTTCATGGTCAACATACTGATATGATCCTGCTTTAGTTTCGTTCAAACATTATGCAGCATTAACATATTCAGTAATAAAGGCCAGAACCATAAATGTTTATTTAAAAATAACTGATAGCAGTCAAATACTTGGTATTACCTTAAAAGAAAAAGCTCGCTGTTTATTTCCAAATAAGTAGCGATTTGCGAGTTTGTGATTTGGTATGAAACTAACAGATTAACTGAGAATGAAACGAGAACAAAATTCATATCCATGAATGTCTGCTTATTTACGAATATGTTATGATCACAGCATTAAGTGACATGATTCAACCAAAAAACTGGATAGCAGTCGACGTAAATTCACCCTCTGGTAACTTTCGGCACTTGCAGTATTTGAATGAATGAATGCAATTTTATTGTCAGTTAGCTTTTGCTGCAATAGACATAGTCATGATACAAATGAATAAAATATAGTATATACATATATACAAAAATTACTTTAATCAAGATAAAAAAAGCAATAAGTTACATTTTCCATAAAGTGAAATATTTGAACTAAAATAGTTGAACAGTGCATCTTGATTAGGGCCAAGTGATTTGTTAGTTTGTTACCAACTGACAGTTGCAACGACACTAGCGCTCATAGTGGCGGGCAAGCCACCATAAGAGTAATATTTGGTTAAAGTTATTTTCCTATGTAATTAACCAATAGTTTCTATACTTTTTGTGCTCCAAGTGTTAGTAAATGATCGAGAGATAGGACTAATCGTGAAATAAATGTAAAAACAGCCGAATTTCAGTGATATAAACAAGAAGTTGGTCATGAAGCAATATTTATGAATATGTGTTTGAGTACAGCATATTCCGCTTAAAGTAATAGAATAAAACACAAGAGAAAGTTAATTCCTGTTACGTTGTAGTAGATGTAGTAAAAATTGTAGATTCGTTTATGCTATTTGGGAAAGTTTTATTTGTTGCTTTAGATGTTTTACTTATCCTTCAGTTAGAAATGTAATGACTGATATGTTACATTAAATAATATCGATATTGCATTCCTTGTGAGTTTCTTATCTTCAACACTTCCTGATTTGTCTGGAATTTTAGTAACGAGACCTTGATGTTCCTGAGTAGAAAACTGACGGCTTGTGTCTTCTGTTGCTTATTAGTCATTAATGGTTCATAATAGAAAATGAAAGTCTTCTTTAATAACTCGTAGGTTCTTAAATAAACTATACTGCCATGTACCATTTCAGACCTTGCAATGATTCTTGGAGCACATCATAAAGACAAATGTGGCGTTATTTTGTAGTTATTGCCGATTTTTAAGGCAATACATCTGTTCCCTACTGTAATAAGTATGTTACAATCAATTTAAACGCTCATCCAATTTAGTATTGAGAAATGTACCTTGTCAGGTGCTTTGAGCGCTGCTGTCTTCACTGTATATGTTAGACTGTGATAAAACTGTTTGTATACGATGTACTGACTGCTGCATAAAAATATATGACCAGAATCTGAAATAAATCGCTACATAAATTCACTGCCATTGCAAAAACATGCGCCCGTAAGTAATACTTCACAAAAAACACACTTTGCAGTGTAAATTTACTTAAATTGAATTTAGTTTGTGAAAACATTAGATCATAATAAATTTGGCTGAAACGATCGAAAAGTAAGTGTCAAGTATGCTGTCAACAAAACTGTTTTGTCATTACAATATACAATAATCAATTATTAATTGCATACAAATATATTAAAATATTGTCATTATAAGTACAGTGTTAAAACTGTTCTTTAATATTAAAGACGCCGCAGCGGAGCGGCCGAGTGCATTGAGACGCTATGTTCCGAAGCAACGAGACTTTCCTCCATTGGGGGTTCGAATCCCCCCTCGGGCATGGATGATTCTGTTGTCTTTAGTATAAGGTAGTTCATAAGTAGTTTTATAGTTTAGGGACTCACAGCCCCGCAGTTAAGTCCCACGAGATTTACAAACATTTTAACATTTAATGAGAAATATAATAAAACTTCCCAAAACACCTTCATGGAAGGTCACTATAACATGTTTTACGCTGTACAACTCCTCAACAAGCGGAAGAATTGGCAGGAAACGGAAAACGGGTAACATAGTAAATTCACAAGGGTGTGGTATACATAGCAGTTCGCCACAGCCATAAGGAAATGCACACCCCATGACATCTTTTCATTAATTTTAAGCTGGGAAGTATATTTCTCACCATCTAGGAAAGAATATCAAAGCCTACGATACTGTGCCGCAGATGAGTGAGCAAAAGACTATTGTGATGGTGAGCAAGATGGGTGATGTGCTTCTTGGGTCTTGCTGCACCTATATTTTAGCAAATGTATGTGAACCTCATGTGGTAGAATAGACTCTTCGATTAGCCGAAATGAACACAAGTTGAAACATGCAGTGAGATCATAATCGAGATCAATTTTTTCTTTTTTTATTCTGCCTACTTCAACGTTCAGTAAATTAACACCCGTTCTGTTTACATAATTTCTGTTTGTCCTAAATAATATCTTTCTTTCTTACCTTAATGGCTTGTTGACTCAAAAAATGGTGCTAGATTTTATATTTTTATTTTTGCCTATATGGGAGGAATCTTTGTTTCTTGTTTTGAGATTTTCGTTACACATATAATGACTATAAGTTTAAATAAAATGTTAAACTGGCAAAAACAGACTAACAGGGCAAAAAGAAAAAAAAATAGAGGAGGCAAATTTCTGCCTAGTGGTTAGATCTAAGGTTCGTTCCTGCAGCTGCGAGACTGCTTGATGCGCATGCGCAACACTGAAATTGTGTTCCAGCAGCGCCTTCTCCTGCTTCTGGCTACTTGGAGTGTGGCTGCATGGTGTTCCAGCAGTTGCCGCAAGCAGCCAGACGCTACCCGGGAAATTATTTCAGGCGCGGTCAAGCTGTCAATTTGGGCATGCGCAGAAAGGTCCGAGTTAGAGAGTGGGTAGCCATCACGCGATACGTGTGTGTTTGTAGCATGTTTTTTGATTATTTCGAAGTCACTGCAATCCCACTTGAGATCAGATATTTCTCGTTTACACTTCTTCGTTATTAGGAAGCAAAGTATTTTAACTATTTTCTTAAACTCACCTTCGCCTGCAGCCAGAAACAGTGCAAAAAGCGTTCCAGCAGTGGAAGTTCAAACAAGGGTTTTTACGTCACAGTAGCTGCGCATGCGCATTAATATCTGTTTCTTAGCGCTTGAAATTAGCCGTCTGGCAGCTGCTGGAACGAACCTCTTGCCAGCGATGGCCAAAGAGCAGAATACATCAAACCGCTATCTGTCATAACTGTCTGGCCAATTTCAATTCACGTTTCTAGTGAAAATTGTTGCTTTTCAACAGTTTCTAATACAAAAAAAATAAAAAGTATTAAACTCCTTTGACTATATTTCTGTCTAATTTTATAATAGTCTACTCAAGAAGTGAAAATACTGGTAAGTAGTGTGGTCTTCGTTGGTATCAAATGAAATAGCAAAAGGAATAAAATAAAATAAAAACTGTGTTGATTTCTTCAATAAACTCCGTAACGGCGTGCGAACAGCGCACGAAGAATTTTCACATCACTGGAAATCACGGAAATAAAGTCGATATTCTTGTAGATCGACATTTCATTTCGATACAGTTTTTGGCATTATTCCAATTAGGCGTACAATATGGCTTGTAAATTTGAATACCTTGTGATGTATTAAATTTTTAAGGAATTGCATTGCGCAAAATTGAATGTTGTAGACACATTACGACAAACGTGAAAGAAACAGTAAGTATGCTTTCCAGATATTTCGCGAATAAGTGGTAGGAGGAGCGAGAACAGGAGCGTCTTTCGATGTAAACTTATATGCAATAACATTTAAAAATATTTCTTACTTGATTTGAGACTTCACTTTTGAAATGGAATTTTTTGTTTAGTATTTTATGCTAGCGACTGGTGAGATTGTCAAGGGCATGTCATTGTTTTTATTACAAGGCGAACGAGAAAACCTTGTTGGTGGTATGTTTGTTTTGTTGTTTATGAATTCCTTGTGTAACATTGATGCATCTTCTTTTCAGATTGACACATCGGTGAACACAACAGAATCGTAACACTTATGGAATGTATGGAAACAGTGACAAACCAGTGGACTTCAGCAAGAAGCCCCGCGATGTACCTCGAAAACTTCAAAGCAATGTCTATAAAGAACTTACGCATAGGGAGCTTGGGTTTAACTTAGGAAGAGCCAATCCCGAAATTGAAGCAGTTGCTGAAGATAAACTTGTGACGAAGAATTACCTGGAAATGGTTAGCCAATTTTGAGTTGATGTTTTCATTATCAATCGTTATTTGGTTGTGCATATTTCCAATCCTTATCATTGTGAGTTGTGATTTTTTAAGAGCAGTGCTTTGTGATTCATGTGAGGAGGAAGATAATAATTCACGATAACATTTTCTAATGTTACTGCAGAAAGGTATGTAATTTTAATTTTCAATTGTCTTCTTCCTACAGTTCAGAATGTTTGGTTTGTTGCGAGCAATACATCAGCATCTAATGTGGTTTTCTATTATTTCTGGTATCTATATCACAGTCTACGCCTATGCCTATATCTTCTGCCCTATGTTCTTTAACCTTGATTGTGGTGACATATCTGCCCTTTAGGCATCGTCAAGAGTCAGCTTTACAGCCGGTTTGAAATGGGCTTACTGTGTATTCTAAAAGAAAATAATTTACCAGTTTCTAGTTGCTATAAAAGTAACAACAATTTTACATGTTTCTTGGTGGACTACAGACGATAGGAACTGGAATATTAACTTCAAGTTTCTTCCTGTGCGTGTTTACCATTCAATGTCTTAGGCAGTATTATTTTTATTGTATTGCCAGGTTAAAATTTACTTACCTTCCAGTGGACTTCATGTGGTAATGTTGCCAATCGTGTGATTTTGTTATTAGCCAGTCTTGTTGCTTTTGTGTGGGGAAAAAAAAAATTAGTCATGAAATCATTTTACAGGGGCAATTACTTTTACCATTCAGAGTCGACAAGGGTACAAACAAGAACTTTTCAACCATAGAGCAAGAACAGCATTATTTATTTACTTCATGATTTGTAAAAAACATAAATCAAGACATCCTATGTGGATTGCTAAGGATATTAACATCTTGGCAAAGGTTTTCTACTGTGTTGTTGATGTTGCCAGCATAATCACATGAGGCCGCTGGGACAGGAAGTAAAACTTCACCCTTCATTGTATCAATTTTCAATGATTAACTAGTACCCATATTTAGAACAGTTCCACTATTTGAATTTTTTTATCTATAAGATAAGTAGCAGTACAATATTGCCTACTTGTCGCTACAAGAAGCGCACCACTAAAATCAGTTTAACTGGGGCCTGCTAATCCACTTTCAAAAAGTGTTTAATTTTATGAACCATTGTAAGGTCTGTCAATGAATGTTTGATGTCTGGATTCAGGAGAATAGCAAGACTATCATTTTAAACTCAAGGTAGGCTAGTATATTTTATTTGGGTTAGTTGAAGTCTGCATTGACCAGTGATGTCAAGACTGAGTTAAAGACGATAGTTTGTGTATAAGCAGAACCTAGGCTAGATTTTTAGATTAAGACTTTGTGTTTAAAAAGTGATCTGTAGCTTCTCTCTGTTGCGTAGGTGTAGGTTAACTGAGGTTGTTCTCTCTCTCTCTCTCTCTCTCTCTCTCTCTCTCTCTCTCTCTCTCTCTCTCCTCTCTCTCTCTCTCTCTCTCTCTCTCTCTCTCTCTCTGTCGCAAATGAACACCGAAGGTGCGAACTTTTGGACTGAGACTTTTGATTGATGGTACATTTTGATGTGTTAGTCTGTATTTGAGGATAATCACAGATTATTTATTACTGTATCTACAATACATAACTATTACGCTACTATCCCGTATGTTGATATTTGTTGATAGTGTTTGTTTTGGTAGTTGGTAGTACCTATATCTTTGTAGCGTATCTTGTGATACTCAGATATGATGTCATTGGTCAAAGCCGACGGGTTGTATCGTGGTCTTCAATTGTGCCCTTTATTCTTATCAACTTTGTGAAGACCTTTGCTGAGGCACCTACAGCTCTCTTATGAACCTATATTTGTAAGTTTCCTATATAGCACCCAATGTAATATTATGTAGATGTAGCTGATAATATTCTTAAAGTTTGTTATTCACACAAAATAAATATTTCTAGTATGATCATTTCGACACCTGGGTGAAAGCTTGAAAATTCTGAGTTCATGTCTTCAAGTCACCTAGGTATGATTCTCCAACATTAATTTTGAAATTTGGTTAAAAGTATAATTGGCATGTGGCAATGTTGCAATGGCTCGAACCAACTATGGTTCAGATGGTGACAGCCAATTGGATGTTTTGTGTTCACAATGAACAATATTATTTTTGGCATAATTGAAGACCGTGCTACAACCTCTCAGCTTTGACCAAAGATGTCATATCTGAGTCTCTAAAGATACGCTACGTAGATATAGGCCCTACCAACTAGCAAAACAAACACTACCAACCAATATAAACATATGGGGTATTATCGTAATACTTATGTATTTTAGATAATTCGTAATCTGTGATAATCCTTGTGAATTACAGATTAACACAACAGAATGTACCAACAACAACACCTCTGAGTTAAACTACACCTGACCATCAGAGAGAAGCTACAGATCACTTTTTAAACGCGAAATCATAATCTATGTTCTGTTTGTTTACAAACTATCAGTAAGCTGACAGGTCGTATTGCAGACTTCAGTTGACCCTAATTTTCATATAGTTAAAATAAACATCTCATGGAATGCTGACAGATCTATGCTTTATTCTGCATAAAGCAGTGCTTATTTTTAAAGAGAGATCATAATAATCTAATGAAATGTGGACAGTTGTATATTTCATTCAGTTTTCGTTGCACATATGGAAGAGGGATTTAATTTTTTCCCCTTGATCATGTAGCAAATAATTAATGCTTTTCCTACTTATGGTTGACAGGTTCTTGTATGTATTGTTGTGCATTTAATAAATGAACTATAATTGTTACTGGAAAATTTCATAAGATAACACTTTCGTTGATTTGACTAATGACACATGCAGCGGCCATTGTGCTGTGATATGACGAGTAAACTTTAGCCTAAAATCTATATAGGTTATAGGGTGATGTATTTCTTATGGCAGCAGATGCATATTGCAGTTTTTGTAATGATGGTGACAAAAATGTCTGCTTAATGAGGATGATTAATTTTATGGACCATAGTACATATGCTAGAACTGGTCACACACAGAGCAGGAGCAGCATTAGTTACTTATTTCATGTTTAACACAAAATATTATAGGTTAGCTCTCATTTGTACATTAGCATATTATTCTGGAACTGCTCTAGGTAAAATTATACTGAGGAGAGAATATACATTGGACAGAATTTGAAATTTTTAAATTATTATTATTATTATTACAGGATTAATTATCATATTCCTGTTGTCGGTAATTTCCTAGACCTCGTGTACATCGAAGAAAACGGCGTTGCGATCGATATATATTGAATGTTCGATTCTTGCGCCATGATCGATGTGGTGACAGATGGAAGCGCTGGTTTTGAATCGTATCTTGTGTAGTGTTTACTGAGTGATATTTCGTTGTGCCATTCATGCTGTACTCTGTGGTTCCTGCCTAACCACATCCTTTATAATCCTGAGAAAGTTTTAACAAATGGACTCGCTACCACTGATGATTTAGTGTTTCTGAACCGGAGATTCGGGCGCTAAACACCCTCACGTACTAAAAAAAACTTCTTGTTTAACCTATACCTAACCTTCTTAATGCTACGCTACAGATCACTGTTTTAAAGTAAAAGGTAGGTTAGGTATAGGTAAAACAGTTTTTTTTTTTTTTTTTGCTCTCTTTGTATGTGAGGGCGCGTAGCGCCCGAATCTCCGGTTCAGCAACACTAAATTGAACGTAAACACCATATCGAACATTCGATATATATCAATCGCAACGCCGTTTTCTTCGATGTACACGAGGTCTAGGAAATTACCCTGTTGTCCTCCGCCAAAGCCTCTTTATCCAGCGCATCATGCTTGTCAATGCTGTGATGTTCCATTACTCCACTTATTTGATCTCTCCAAGTACGTCATGGTCTTCTGCGCTCATGTGTGCTGGGTGGTTTCTATTCATAAACCTTCTTTAGCCACAGATAATCTGGCATTCTCATCATATGTCCGTACCATTTCAGCAATCTTCATTCAATTCTATCACTGTATCATTTGCATTCATTCTAGCTCTTAATTCATCATTTGTTTTTCTTTCGATTCTTGATATTCTGGCTCTCCTATGCAAATAATTTGTTTCCACAGCCATTAGTCTTCTTTTGAGATACATATTTAGAATCCATAGTTCTGATCCATAGATTACTGATTCAACCATTGTGTTACCTACTCTTATTGTTGTTCTTATCCCCACCAGAAGAATTCATACACCCTAACACCATTCTGTTTTGCTGTGTTCTGTATTTTACTTCTCTATGGCCCACTCCATTTTCATCAATATGTGCCCTGATATATTTAAATTTCTTTACCTGGCTCGTAGCTGCTTTGGGGTCATTTATAGGATGTGATTCCACCCATCAGCTCTGACCCGTGACATCATTGCTGTGTGTTAAGTTTTGAGGTGTGTGCATGTTTGTAGAAGGCATGAGTAATTATGTGGTGGCTGGGTTAAAGATGACAGTTTGTTTACAAACAGAACAGATTACTTTTCAAACACAAAATATTAATCTATAATCTGTTGCTTCCCTCTTGGTAAGGTACCGGTATATGTTACACAAAGTTTTTTTTTTATCTTTAATGTGAGTGCCGAAAACACAAATTTTTGGGCTGAGAACTGTGATTGATGGTACATTCTGTTATCTGTAATTTATGAGGATAACCACAGGTTATTTATTATCTATAATATAGGGTGACCAGATTTTTCACATGGATAAACGGGACATTTGTGAAAATGGTATAAAAGAACGGGACAAAATAGGACTAAAAAATTGTGTACTTATGACTGCATCACTTTACTAAAATAAATAAAAACTAAAGTTTATACTCATAAAAGGCTTATATTTTAGCAAAACACTTCAGAACATACTTGTAATGGCACTGCATAATGTGATAATTGTTTTTCCAGGTAATTTGGTAGAATCCGTGTACTTCGAAGGGAACGGTATTGCCATCAATGTATATCGAATGTTCAATATAGTGTTTCTGAACCGGAGATTCGTTAGCTACGGGTCCTCACGTACTAAAAAAAAAATTCTTGTTTAACCTTTACCTAACCTAACTTAAAAATATGTAATCTGTAGCATAGCCTTAAGAAGATTAGGTATAGGTTAGACAAGAAGTTTTCTTTTAGTACGTGAGGGCGCATAGCGCCCGAATCTCCAGTTCAGAAACACTATATCGAACATTCGATATATATCGATAGCAATGCTGTTTCCTTTGATGTACACGGATTCTACCAAATTGCCTAGCTTTTCCCATTCCTCATGTTTCTTGCATACAATGTTGTCCAGGAATCCTATCTCATCAAACAATACATCTTCATCTATCTGAAATGTTGCACCTGAATCTACTGTTTCACAATTTTCAGACAATTTAAAACACCAGTCCAACAAATAGGATCTTTCAATGATATCCAATGAAATGACTTCAGAGGTTGAAATGGAGAAGTCCACTTTTATAAATAAGTCAAAAAAGTGTCATAAATGAAAGTGGTAATTGTCTCGTATTTTGACTGAGTGAAAATACCTTCCTTTTCCAAGTTAATTAAAATTGAAGAAATAACTGATGTTTGAAATTTACTCAATTTCCTGTTGCTGATTTTTTTTCTTTAAGCAGCTCAACTCCTTAGCTGTTTCTGTAGCTGAAATATTGGTTCTTTCCAACTTTTGAATTGAATTGGAAAAAAATTTCAATTGGCTTTGTATGAAATGAAGCCAAAGGAGTGACTGTGGATTCTCAAAAAACTGTTTCAGTAATGTAGGGCACCTATCCTGAGGGAGAAAATATGATTTCAGAAGATCATACATATCAATATCTATTTTAACTCCTGGTAACAATGACAACCATCTAGTTTTAATACTACCTAGAACTTGTTTGTACTCAGTATCAACAAAATCACAAAATGATTTCAGTTCCTCCACACGCACAGTGTAAATGTGACAATACTGAAAAATTTTATTCATTATCGTTTTGATGTCAATGGGAAGATTGTCTGCACTTGTCTGAACTCCATTGTGTACCACATGGGCTACACAACAGATGCCTTGAATGTTCATCTTGAGAACACTGTTTAGTTTGGAGTAAACATCGTTTGTTCCTGCCCTCTTGCACCCACCAAATTTGGTATTACAGTTATCTGCACAAAATGCGACAATCTTGTCAACTATAATTTGATTTTTTTAAATATCAAGAATATAGCTAGTTAATAATTCTGCCGTTTCTCCACCAATGTTCTGAAGACAGATTACTTTGCACTGAACACCTTTTGCTGGGATGAAATACGTAGCTAGAATTGGCACTAGCTTTAAGCTTTTGTGATTTGATGCAACAACCATCACACACACATACTTAGCATCTTTAAGTTCTGACTGAACTTCATGCTTTGCTTACGGCGATAAAACATTCACTAAAATCGACTCACACATTGTCCTAGAACACGTGAATGTCTTCTCAAATATGTCTCTGATGAGAAGAGCCGTGCAGTCCATTGAACGGAGAGAATGATTATGTTTTGCAGTATGGAATGCAAACAGCCCTTCTTCCGTTGCAATACGTTTATCTTCTTCTGTTTGTAGTTTATTCGTACTTACAAAGGAAGTTATGCTGCTAGACATTCTCGCAGAAAGTGCTTCTTTTTCTTTATATGCTGCATTATATCGGCACATCCTCCATGTCCAATGGAAAAAACTGAATGACACAATGTCATACCCTTCTAATTGTCCATGAGCTAAACACTGTCCTTGCCCTTTCCTCTAACAGTTACATCACTGAGTGTGTCAAAAAGTCTGTCAATCTCATCTTGGTCTGACCCTTCACAGGGCAAATAAACTTTATTGCTGGAGACTGCCAAATCTATCCACATCAGTTGTTCATTTACATATGTTATTGCAGTTATGTTGGGTTCCATCACTTTCCTGATTTAAAACCCTACACATACCTGTGCTCTTCCTGCTTTGACTTCTTGACAGGTAGACCTTGCATTCTTCCACTTTGTCTTCTTTCTCAAGTTTCATACCACACACTCCACTGCAGAGTGAAAATATCATTCTGGACACTTTAACTAATTTTCACTTATTTTGCTCCACTAAGCATAAACATACCATTCTTACACACACTATGCACTTTACACTTCTGGTAATCATCTTTCTTGTTAGTTCATTCTCTGCCTTGATCTTTTGTGCATGCTGTACCATTCTTTGTGATACTTAAGATAGTGTAGCAGTTTCTCAGATTGTCCAACCTACTTGAGCCAAGGTTAACATTTCAATCGGTTCTTTATGATTTGATTCGTGCATTAAATACACTATAGTATTGATTTGATGTTAATATTTCTATCTCATGAGGTAAGGTTCCACATGTTGAGTTGGTTGTTCGGAGGCAGTTTTGGATAAAACAGAAGCCTAACCTTACACATATCAAATGTGTTTATTGTACATTTTTAAAGCCAAAATAAAGGTAAAACTATAATTTTTAATGGATTATTTATTCCATTTCAGTTTTTATACTGGTAAAAAAAGTTTAGTACACCTCAGCCCTTAAAAATAGATGACTTCTTTCTAGTTTTTCTGATTCAGTTTCACGTAGTTATCAAGACTTTGGATATTATCTTCTCCAGACAGTACAAAACAATTTTAGAATATAATAAAATATATGATTTAATTTGAACGTTTAATAATTGAAAGTCCAGGTTGGAATTGACAATATAGTAATAAGGACAGTTTACAGCTCACCACAAAGATGTGGTAACAAGCTGCGACCTGCACATAACAAACAAACACACACACACACACACACACACACACACACACACACACACAACACGTTCAGCTATTGACCATGACCTTCTTCAGAAGTAGAACATTCACACAATCACACAACATAACACAACACAGTCATACAACCGTCACCTCCAGCTGCCATACTTTGAATCACGCTCTGCGGTGTGTAAATAGGATAGGGGAGGGGGGATAGGAAGGTTCCGTCACAGTGGTGGGGATGGGTACAGCAGAGCCTAGATGGGAGTAATGAGATGCAACTTAGGAATGGAGTGGGGAGGCAGGTGAGTGGAGGAAAATTAAAAATAAAATAAATATAGATATAAAATGCACACACTCTGCGCACTTCAAAATCATAGTGAAGGATGCATTTTAGTTTTTCGAGTCCAAGGTAGTACTGTGGGAGTGCTCTTCTGTGGATGGTTATTGGTAGTAGGAGGAGGATTTGGGATGTGTGGGGATATGGCACGGGAGACCTGTTTGTGGACTAGGTCTTTGGGGTAGTTTCTGCCTTTGAAGGGCTTTGTGAGGCCCTCAGTATATTGAGAAAGGGAGTTCTTGTCATTGAAGATATGCCGTCCACGGGTGGCCACGCAGTAAGGGAGGGATTTTTTGACGTGGGATGGCAACCGTCAGAGTGTAGGTACTGTTGGTGGTTGGTAGGTTTAATATGACTGTGTTGTGTGCCTGTGTGATAGAACATTCACATTATTTTCTGAAGAAGGCCATGGCCGATAGCTGAAAGTGTTATACATGTGTATCTTTTTTATGTCCCTGTTGCAGCTCGTCACCAAGTCTTTGTGGTGAGTTGTAAACTGTCCTTATTACTATATTGTTAATTTGAACATGTGCATTTATTCAGAGATTCCACCTTGTCGGTCGCATTGCGAAACCAAATTTAGTTAACGAAGGTCGGAACACAGTATTGCTAATGAAAGTGGTTTAATGGAGATCACAAATGACTTTAACTAAAAGTGATGTAAAAATACAATCTTTTGAGTTTTTACAAAAGTATTTAATTTTGCCTCACTTTGTAAACAACTGGAAAGCAGTAGAAGAATTTGAATATAAAATTTAAGACCCTTTGCTGATAATTTAAAATTAGCAAAAACAATGAACAGAGCAGTTTATAATAAAAGTTCCTTTCATATTTCAACTGTGCACATGATGCCAGTTGCAATTTTTATGGGTGTCTCATTTGTGTTATAGGCTATTTTGAGATCTTGATAAATATATGGACTTAAAAATAGGTTAAAACATTTAATTTTTTTTTTTTTTTTTTTTTTTTTTTTTTTTTTTTTTTTTTTTTTTTTTTTTTTTTTTTTTATAGTGCTTTTGCATGATTCATTCAAGTTTTCTTTTCAGAGATGTGAACTTCCCGGGCAAACGAGATCAACCTTTTTAATGGTGTTTAGTCCAGATGGGTGAGTTAGTTGTTGCATAAATATCATATGATCCAATAATATCACATTTTCTGTACAGCTTGTTCAATTGTCAAATACTTATTCGATTAATGTGGAAATTCTCCACAGAGATTATAAATTATTATTAAAAAGAGATAGATTGGCTAGCCAATACTTACCGTTTTGCTGTACTGCCGATAGTTACACTCGGAAAAAAGAGGAGGAAAATAACAAGCTTTCGGAACTGTGTTTCTTCTTCAGGTGGAGAGGAGGGAGAAAATAGGAATGGGAAAGGAAGGAAAAGGTAATTCATGACCTAGGTCATGAGGATGGTGTTAGGATTGTGGAAGTCAGAGATACTGTGTAGTAGTACTGAGCCATGCCAAAGAGGATATATAAGCGAAGGAGCACAGGTAGAGTTAATAACAGAAATAAAACACATCTGCGCGCGTGCACACACACACACACACACACACACACACACACACACACACACACACACACACACAAAAGCTTTCGCAACCCAGTTGCTTCTTCAGGCAGAAGGGAAGGAGATGGAAAAGGAAATGATGAGGGTCTTAAGGGAGTGGGAAAGGAGCCATTTGAATCCCGGGAGAGGAAAGACTTACCTTGGGGTAGAAAAGGCAGGTAAACAAATAAACACACACCCACACATATACACAAACGCAAACACACCTAGGCAGACATATTGTAGAAAACAATAAAAGCTTTGGGATATCAATATCATTCATACGATTGTGATACAATTTTGCACATTTGATGTTCAAAGCAAGAGTATACACATATTAGCAATTGGGAAGCATTGCCGGGACGACTAGTAATCAATAAAAATAGCCATCTTGAAACTGGGCAAAACACCAAATGACCCTAAGAATTATAGACCGATCTCTCTGTTGTGCCACCTGTTTAAGATTTTCGAAAGAATGATACTCCACAGGCTCTCCGACACAGTCGACCCGCTTTTCTAATCCCGCAACAAGCTGGCTTCCGACCAGGGAAGAGCTGCACAGCACAAGTGCTGAGACTGACGCAACATATTGAAGATGGTTTTGAGAACAAACGGATAACGGGAGCAGTCTTCATAGACCTATCAGCAGCCTACGACACAGTCAATCACCGGCGACTGCTAACCAAACTATATGACATTTGCAAGGACTACAACCTAACATGTATGATAGGCATTCTTCTCCAAAACCGGAGATTTTTCGTGGAGTTCCAGGGACAGAAAATCCGATGGAGAAATCAAAAACAAGGTCTTCCACAGGGTAGCGTTCTGGCCCCTATGCTCTTCAATATATACACCAATGACCAACCCTTTCCTCGAGATACCCAGAACTTCATATATGCAGACGACCGTGCTATCACCGCCCAAGCAGACAATTTTGAGAGTGTAGAAGAAAAGCTATCACGAGCCCTAGAAGAGCTCACAGCATATTATAGGAAAAACCAACTCAAACCCAATCCTTCAAAAACTCAAACCTGTGCTTTTCATCTAAAGAACAAGGAGGCGTCAAGTCCCCTACAGATAAACTGGGAAGGTATTTCACTAAAACACAACGCCACCCCTAAATATCTGGGTGTAACTCTTGACCGAACGCTTACGTACAGAGAGCATTGCATGAACACCAAATGCAAAGTAGCTGCTAGGAATAATATTGTTCGCAAGCTCGCAGGCTCAAACTGGGGTGCACAACCCAATACATTAAGAACCACAGCCCTGTCCCTGTGTTGCTCAGCTGCAGAATACGCGTGCCCAGTATGGTACAACTCATGCCACGCTAAACAAGTGGATGTGGCTCTAAACGAAACCTGCCGCATCGTCACAGGATGTCTAAGGCCAACGCCAGTTGAAAAACTATACTGCCTGGCTGGTATAGCGCCAACTGGGATTAGAAGGGAAGTCACAGCCAGAATGGAACGAACAAAGGCATCGAAATTATCAACCCATCCCCTTTTTGATTATCAGCCAGCCCATAGTAGACTCAAATCAAGGAAAAGCTTTCTGCGTGCAACGATGGAGCTCGACAAATCACCACAACTGACCAGGCTGGAGATGTGGAGAGCAAGGATCGGGGTCCTTGGTGGCTGGATGACCCCACAGGAAGCACTCCCAACTGGCTATGAGGAGGACTGGATGACGTGGAAGTCCCTCAATAGACTGCGGACCAACGTAACAAGATCCAAAGTCAACATGAGAAGGTGGGGCCTCTCTGATGCATCTGTCATGTGTGAGTGTGGAAAAGAACAAACCACGGAGCATCTGCTACAGTGTGAGCTTTGTCCAGCCTGCTGTACCATGCAGGACCTGACTGGTGCTACCCGTAATGCATGCGATGTAGCCAGATTTTAGGCTAGCATAGTTTAATGTTTAATCCTGGGGAAAAGACCTTTTGAACTGTTATCACTGTTATTTGTAAATATGTGTACTATTAATGGCTAATTTGTATTTATATTCATTAATCTTAATTTTTTGTGTGTTTCATGTTATGTTTGTAGATGCTTCTGACACGAATAAATAAAAAATTAAATATAATATGTATATATACTGTACACAAATGGGGACTATTAGGTCCTGATGTGAAAAGAGGGGCGGTATGGAAAGAAATATTAATTTAATTTAGATGAAGGACTGGGCAAAATATTTACGAAAATTTTGCTATTAAAGAAAAATAAATGCATATTGCAGTTTGAAAAGTGAAACTACTAAGAAAGATGCCAAAGCATAAGAAAGCAAATTGGCATTTTCGATCCATTTCTAAAAGGACAGAAAATCTACAGACGATAGAAACTTGAAGTTTGTAGATGTTGTTTATCTTACACTGTAGGTGTCAGATACACACACACACACACACACACACACACACACACACACACACACACACACACAAACGCAAGCTTTCGCAGCCTAGCTGCTTCGTCAGGCAGAAGGGAAGGAGAGGGAAAAGGAAATGAGGGTTTTAAGGGAGTGGGTAAGGAGTCATTCCAATCCCGGGACAGGAAAGACTTACCTTGGGGGGGGGGGGGGGGGAAAGGAGGGTAAACAAATACACACACACACCCACACATTTACACAGATGCAAGTACACTTCAACACACGTTTGTGTGTGTGTGTGTGTATTCATTTTTTTTTATTATTTTTTTTTTTATAATGTGGTTCCGGATTGTGTAGATTGGAGTTTTGAGGTTTAGGGGGGGGGGGGGGGGAGTTGGGAGTGGGAGATTGAGTAGACGGGAGAGACTGGGTTTGTGTGCAATGAGAGGAGGTTGAGGTTTATTGGAGAGGTTGTTGAGGGAGAGAGTGTACTTGCGTCTGTGTAAATGTGTGGGTGTGTGTGTATTTGTTTACCCTCCTTTTTTCCCCCCAAGGTAAGTCTTTCCTGTCCCGGGATTGGAATGACTCCTTACCCACTCCCTTAAAACCCTCATCATTTCCTTTTCCCTCTCCTTCCCTTCTGCCTGACGAAGCAGCTAGGCTGCGAAAGCTTGCGTTTGTCTGTGTGTGTGTGTGTGTGTGTGTGTGTGTGTGTGTGTGTATTCATTTATTTATTTGTGATGCTGTTAAAACCTGTGCTCCTTCGCCTGGTGAGTAATCTACGTCTATTTTTTTATATTTAATTTTTCCTGCTAGGAATTTTTCGTCTTAATATATAATAGACAAAGATTACTCACCAGGCGAAGGAGCACAGGTGTGACAGCAGCACAAATGAACAGAACACACTCTCATACACACAAACGCAAGCTTTCGCAACCCAGTTGCTTCTTCAGGCAGAAGGGAAGGAGAGGGAAAAGGAAATGATGAGGGTTTTAAGGAAGGGGGTAAGGAGTCATTCCAATCCCGGGAGAGGAAAGACTTACCTTGGGGGGGGGGGGGGGGGAGGAGTGTAAACAAATGCACACAGACACAAGTACACCTAGGCAGACATACTGTAGAAAGCAAAGAAGTGAAGAAGTTAGACAGAGATGCCACTAGAGGCAGAGGCTCTGTCCAGAGAACCGAGGCAAAGATGTTAAGATGTTAAAGATGGCGGGCGGGAATTCAAATTTAGCGGAGGTTAAGACCAGGTGGGCAACGGGAAGAGAGAATATGCTGAAGGGCTAGTTCCCATCTCCAGAGTTCTGAAGGATTGGTGTCGGTGGGAAGTATCCAGATAACCCGGACAGTGTAGCACTGTGCCAAGATGTGCTGGCCGTGCACCAAGGCGTGTTTAGCCACAGGGTGATCCTCGTTACCAACAAACACTGTCTGCCTATGTCCATTCATGAAATCTCATAAATGGACATGTTCTGATTAACATGAAATTGACATAGGATAGCATCATCACAAAGCAATGACTAAGGAAGCTTTGCAAGTACATGTAAATGACAATAATTAAGAGTTGTAGCATCTGGCGGTATAGCTCACGTGGTTGCATTCTGGACTTACAACCAAATTGTTGGTAGTTTGAATCTTGAAATGACAGTTTTGTTGTTGTTTTTGTTGTTATGATGTTCCAATACTTATACAATTTTAGTGTCTACTAGTAATTTTTACGAAAAATAGATGTATTTTTCATTATTTGTAATTTTCTACATTTTATAAAAGGCCGTTAATAATGGTTTCAATAAAAAAGCATAGCAGGTTAAATTATTATTATTATTATTATTATTATCATTTTTACAGTGTTGGCTTCACTATTAGTTGACGACAGTTGTCTTTCATTGTTCAGTTTGTGAAGAGCTAGGACACAGTTTAAAAAATAAATAAATAATCTACAGTGGGGATCGAACCACCAACTGTATGGTTGTGATGCCAGAATGCCATCACCTGAGCTACACCAACAGATGCTATAACTGTTTTAATTATTACCACTTACATGTAATTGCAAAACTTCAAAATCCATTTTCTCGAGAATTTTTGAGAGTTGGGTTGAATGGCTTTGGCTGATTGTTATTTATATTCTGAACTTCATGTATGACATAAAAAAAATCTAAAATCCATTGGTCTTCTTGTAAGGAAAGATTATCATAAAACAATTATTTTGGAATGTGAAACTAACAATGAACAGGTCGGATGTTTCCTTTTTGAAATCAGTACCATGTAGTTGTCTATATTTGTGTTCCTCCCTTTAGGGGTTGTGCTATTGATAGCCATATAAAGATAGATATTTTCAAAGTTTATAATTATAAAGAAAACTGACATAATGTTTACAATATAACCATTGGAGATGCTCTCAAAAGAAATGTAAATTGTGTCTGGTAAATGAGCTTTTCATAAGACAGTAAAACACAAATAATTGTGACAGTTGTTGATTTATAATGTTAACGGTCAGTGCATCTGTGTTATTATACATGACTAAAATCCTTAAAGCTAGTTACAGAAATAAGAGCATGACTCACTGCCATATACTTTATAGGTGTCCAGGCCCTCGGCAGCCATGCGAGCTGTAATCACTTTCCAGCCGGTTCGACAGTCATTTGGCTCCCATTCTTTCCGCTAATAGCATAACTGAATCTCGTCAACACTACAGAATATGTTTGGCAACCTTGAGTTTCTACCTTGTTGGCACAGAATTAGGCTTATAGATCCACTTGATTTTTTTGCATACTTCGCATTGAATAATGTGACTAGTTTTTTACTCATTGGGTGACATAAGACTATTATTTCATTTTTTTGAGGGCTAGAAATGTCATTCCACATGGTAATTGAAACTAATCTGGTTGATACCTAGCAATGCTTACGTTATAGCAAAGAATAGACCAGAAAGGAAAATTGGGCCACCTTAGCTCCCGCTAGCTGTGTGGTTATGTGGTTGCCTCTGAAGTAAGAGTTGGCACACCTCTTGTGTGGACTATTTAGTGCAAGCACTATTTCTGAACCACAGCATGCAAGATTTTACATCCACCTGTAATTTGAGTATATAAATAATGTTAGTGCTCAGTTATTAATTTATTCATAAGAAGTCATTGTAAAGGCATCATTACTTGTCACTAGTAACAATAGTGAATGCAAATGCTGAAAGAGAGAATCCACGCTGTTTAAGAATTATTTATTTATTTTGCATTTGACATCCTAGATACCTTACAGTGCTCTCCAGCTGGGATATGACTTCCTTAAATCCTGCCCCGAAATGAGATCTATCCTCCATGACATTCTTCCCACTCCACCAAGTGTTTTTTTCCACCGCCCACATAACCTTCGAAACCTCCTAGTTCGTCCCTATGAAGTAGCCAAACCACCTTCCCTACCCTCCAGCTCCTACCGATGTAACCACCCCAGTGTAAAATCCTCCCACCACCACTTACTCCAGTCCTGTAACCCAGAAGTTGTACACGATTAAGGGCAGAGCCACTTGCGGTAGGACCCACTTGATTTACCAACTGACATGCCTGTACTGTGAAGCTTTCTGTGTGGGAATGACCAGCAACAACCATCCATTCGCATGAAGGGGCATAGGCAGACAGTGTTTGTTGGTAATGAGGATCACCCTATGGCCAGCACATCTCGCCACAGTGCTACACCATCCGGGTTATCTGGATACTTTCCATTGACACCAACCTTTCAGAACTCCGGAGATGGGAACTTGCCCTTCGACATATTCTCTCTTCCCGTTGCCCACCTGATCTCAACCTTTGTTAATTTCAAGTTCCCATCCACCAATCAATGACATATTTGTCTCTGATATCTGGAGAGAGCTTCTGTCTTGACTGACATCTCTGTTCAACTTCTTTGCTTTTTACATATATCTGCCTTGGTGTGTGTGCGTTTGTTTCCCTGTCCTTTTTCCCCTTAGGTAAGTCTTTCTGCTCCCGGTATTAGAATCGCTCCTCACCCACTGCCTTAAAACCCACATCCTTTCCTTCTTTTCCCCCCTCCTTCCTTCCTTCCACAAATGGTGGTGAAAGCATAGCATTCATGTGTTTATGTGTGTTTTTATTTGTGTGTCTATCAACATACCTGTGCTGTTACACCTGGTAAATTAAATGATATCTATTTTTATATATATTTTTCCTTCCAGGAATGTTTCTCTCTATATATTTCAGAGACTTGAATTTGGTACTTCACTCTATTCTTCCGGGAAAAATGGGTGTGTGATAATTATTATGTGGAATCAGCAATATTGTCCAGAATTGCATTTGAACTGCATAACTGTCGTTTATTAACATAAAAGTTTGGATTGTGACGAATCTTACTTCAATGTATTTGTCTGCTTTGTCAACTGTGTTATCATGAACATAGATAACCCTTCTAAATTTACATTATACATTTTGTTCTGTAGAACTAGTTGTAAGTTTTAATTGTTTTGTTTGTTGTAAAAGAAAAAAAGTTTCCATGAAATATTTCTTGTTACCTGTTCCATTTTTGTTCATTGTAGGAAGAAAGTGGCATCAACACATGGCAATCACAACGTTTATGTTACTGATTTGACAACTGGAAAGAACATAAACACACTATCTGGACATCCAAGAACTCCTTGGTGTATTGCATTTCATCCGTCGTCAAATCAGATTCTGGCAACTGGCTGTCTTGGTGGTCAGGTTAGAGTTTGGGACCTTCATGTAAGTAAAGTATTCTTTGTTTTGTGTTCATTGTTGGGTAATATAGCTCGGATACTGTATCTTGGCATTAGGCTGCAAATGTAAACAACTGAGGTCTTTAAGACAGGTTACTGTAAGAAAAGTGCGGGGGAGGGGTGGGTGGGGGAGGGAGGACAAGCCCCAATTCCTCCCTCTTGCATTGCTGGCAGCCCATATGTTAATGTTTAATACTTGTGGGAAAGTGGAACTGATGTCAATGGCATCTGGATTACGTATCTCTGAGAGATCTAGATTAGTCTCTCCACTCAATTTAACACTAAAAAAGGAAACATCAAGAAACATACAACTCAATGCAAAATGAAGTAATAAAGCATTTGGTAATTGTTATTTTGCAATTGTTTACTGAGGAGGGCAGTGCCACCCTCAAAGTCCTGCTTCTACTGGTATGTTACACTACTATATATCAAAACATGCTCAACCTGAAACAGCTAAGTAAATGTGTCTTCACTGTATCTTTTGTCAGTGTTGTTGTTGTTTCGTTCAAGAAAAGAAATATTATCATACTGGTGTATTACTTTGTGTTAATAAATGCAGATTTTCACTCCTTCAGAGAACCTGTTAAGTATTGGGAGATATATGATTCATATTAATGGAAAGATGTGGTCTAGAATTAATATATCATTGTTCAGTTAATCTGACAGAAATTCTCCAATGAGGTGTGAAAAAATTGTTCAAAACATATATAATTAATGGTGGAAATTCTCCGCAGAGGTGATAAATTATTTTTCAAAAGAGATAGATTGGCTGGCCAGTACTTACCTTTTTTGCTGTACCGCCGATAGTCACACACAGAAAGAAAAAAGGACGAAAATAAAACAAGGATTTGGAACTGGGTTCATTCTTCAGGTAAGAGAGAAGGAAAGGAAAAAAAGAAAGGGAAGGTAATTCACGACCTTGGTCATGAGGATGGTGTTAGAGGACTCTTACCTGAAGAAGGAAACCTGTTCTGAACGCTCATTTTGTTTTTGTCCATTTTTCTTTCTGTGTTTGACAATTGGCGGTACAGCAAAAAGGTAAGTACTGACTGGCCAATCTATCTCTTTTGAAAAGTAATTTATCAAAACATATATAGCCTAGTAACAGGGGTACTTTTTTGCTTTTCAAAAACGAGGTAGAAGATTTTATTCTTTTATATTGTGTATCTAGTTAAGAGTATGTAGAATCCAAGTTTTCATCCTTCAAAACTATTGGGACAACTTTTTGTGGAACTTGAATTTTAAGAGATACTGCTATTGTGGTAGCTGAAAGGTAAGGTGATAACTGAGTTTGTGAACTATTGGAACATATCTGTGATGGGACCTTTGTGCTAAAAATGCTCAATATCACAGGTTTTGTCAGAGGGACTTTTACTGGGCAATTAGGGAAGTCATAGATCCACACAGACAGATGAAGCAATGCAAATAGTTTATTCCTACAATGAACAATTGGAAGAATGCCAGTAATGCCAATTTACTTTGCAGGAGTTAAAAGACCCAATCACGAATGGCTAGGATAAAGATGTTAGGACCATAAAAATCCTACTCTTCATAAAATATGGAGAAGAAATCATGTTTTTTGACTGAAAAAAAAAAAAAAAAAAACAGTAGCGTGTTTCAAAAGTACAGGTTGTAAGATATTGTCTGATAGTTTCTATCACAGTTAGCTATTAGAGCCACGAAAAGAGCGTCTCAGAATTGTACTTGCTGCTGCAGGTATACTTCGTGAGGACATCGGTACACAGGCCTGTGATTAAATGCAATAGCTCCCATGTCATGATTTCTTGTCAGATGTGCAATCAGTCATCCCTCAATCATTACTGCATTTCTTTGAGTCATTGATTTTGAAAATTCAAATGGAGTGTTCCAAATAAAGCAAGAAAGAAAAGAAAGGGGGGGGGGGGGGGAAAGTGTGCTACTTTTTCAGATAAAGTAATTTCTGCAGTAAGGCCATGGTCATTTCTATCTTTACTATTAATTGGGCTCAGTCCATTCATGTACAAAAGATCAACATAAAGATTTATTGTTGATGCTCTTAGTGCAATTGTGCTCGCAGCTCCTTGTATGGAAGCTTTGCTGTTTGAGACAACCTCAGTTATACAACCTGAACATCCTGACATAACCAGTGAAGAATTGATCCAGTTCTTATTTAATAATGCTGATTTTAACATTTACACGACTGATGGTTTGAATACTTTCCATTCCATAGGAGGAGTCATGACAGTCACTCCCTAAATGTCATGAAGTCAGACAAGAACACTGACTTCTGAATTTTTGTGTACTGTTAGTGCACTTCAACTGATCACCTATCAAAAAGCACATAATGTTGGCTTAAACAGTATTATTATAAGGGATTTCAATTTCGACAACCCTGAGTGCTTGTAGGTTTCGTTCTCTGGATATGAGATTCTGCGGCTTTATAGAAAATGAAAGAAACACAATGATGTACCAGACATGCGCAAGACATAGAATGTGAACAGTAAAAAGAAGATTATTAGAAGGCAAATTCTGCAACCACTTGATGGATGTTTGAATAAACTGTTTGACAACCTTAATTGCATTTGTGCAGACTGATTTTCAAAAAAGACAGACAGCTGACAACAAAAAGATGTTTAAAATGTGGCAATGGCTTGATTACGCTTGGAAGTGTGTTTCAAATCGGAGTATGGAACAGACATGTAAAAAAAAGGTAGATATCAATTGCAGTAGGTGGTAAGGAGAATGATGTTTTATACAAAATACTGAGTAAATTGTGTGATAGTCATTCTGAATTATCCAATTGATTCTGTAAACTTTTCATAAAATATGTATTACAAATATAATAAAATTTTGTTTTATATTTCTGCTTTTAATTTCAGAGTTATTTTCATTCTTATTTTATAAATGTTCTTAGTCATACATTTGAAGTCTTCACTAAAAGCTACTATGAAAATATGAGTGGCAAATGTTCATGATTGATATCAATAGGGATAGGAAGTTCATTTTCACAAAACGTGTGTGCATTATGCTGTATCAGATATTACCAAACTGATAGATCCCAATATTACAATTTCTTTTGGCAGTTCTTGTCAAAGGTTATTGGGTTTTAAGTGTAAAATTAGTCCCGTTGGCCTGACAGCTGACTATTCTACATGGGATACTCTGCAAATCACATTTAAGTGCCTGGCAGAGGGTACTATTCAATCAGGCCGAGTCAGTACCATGGGCCTGACAATGTACTTATCATTTATCCAAAGTTGGGAGTGACAGTACACCTTAATTTAGAAATCTGTGCCTATGTAAGTTTATAAAAACATTCAATACAAAAATGGGGTTTAGTAATTTATTTTACTGAAGTTAACTGTTCAATTAAATTCATAGCTACATTGGAACTGAATGTGTTTGTTATTCTTGCACTCAGAACAATATATAAGCACATAATATGCCTTTCCTGCCTGTTTTCTACTGATTCCTGCTGTCCTAAAGGTTTTTGCTTTGTTTGTATCCACAACTGTCTCATATTTTCAGTAACAATATGTTGGTGATATTTTCACAAATCTCGTTCACAAAACTAGCCCAAATAACTGTTTATTTCATCGTTGTTTATTGGCACTCATTGAGTTTAACATTTTAAAGTTATTGTTGTTGGCATAGCATAAATATTTGTTCACTGATGTATTCAGATTTCATTTGTGACAATTTTAGGCATCATTGTACTTTTCCACATTTTTGTAACTCACTTTGTCATGTATCAAACCACTATCAATAAAAGAGGATAGATAGCAACTCACAGTAAACAAGATAACTGAGCCAAAGATAGACACATAGATTAAACAGTCACATGCAGACTACTTGAATTTTTGACCACATTCTTTATTAGAAAAAAAAAAAAAAAAAGAGACACACATACATTCACACAGTCACTAAGAAATAACTCTAGCACTTACGAGAGATGGTGGTCATGTGTGCATGAGTTATGTCTCAGTGATTGTGTGAGTGTGTGTGTACGCGCGTGTGTGCATATGCGCGTGCATGCACTTTTTTCTGACGGCTGTGGCTGAAAATTTAAAGATGTGCAAGTGTGATTGTCTATTCTATGTGCCTCCCCAGGGCCATTGATAGTCTTCATGGTTGGTTACTATCTACCCTCTATTATTAACACTCTAAAATGGGTTTCCCATTGTCAGATTAAACTATGTACTTCGATGACTTATTGAACCATCTGATGAATTCTCACTCTTTGATAATGGTATTTTCAAGAATAAGCGTTACCTTCAGGTTAAAGTGCCTCTTCACCAACACGAGGGGGTTTTTAATACAGGAACAGGTTGTACTGTATTTTATTATTTACCAGGTTCCCTCTTCAAAATAACAAGAGTATTTTAAGACTGTACAGTTTGAGTACTGTGGTTGATAGACAGCTGAGAGATTCCTTCAGTTTTACAGCCAGACTCTGAATGTGCTATCTCATCACATGAGTCTATAATATGACATCTGTAAGGACTGGTGTGACCAAGGATTAAAATTGAAAATAGGTACCTAGCTTGTTCTGAACCATAGTTCCCTTGATCATATTGTTTCGTCCAATTCAAGTATCCATTAGTGCTTAGTGTAAGAAATTTATGGAATGGTCTTTAGGGGCTGCTTGAATGATAACGTAGGCCAAAGGTGATCTGTGAAACCTTTCATTTACTGAGATGCAAAAATAATATTAAAAAAAGATACGAGTGTCCACTACTGCCGTTAGTGACACAAAATAGTTGCAATTGGAGACGTAAATAAAAGAGGACACCAGCTTTCAGAAATATTTTCCTTCATCAGGTAGGAAAGAAGGGGAAAAAAGGGAAGAGAGATCATGAGGTGAGGATGCAGATTTAAAAAATTTTTAAGACTATTCCAAATGTCAAACAGGACTTAGGAAAAGGATGTAGGATTGCAGTTTGGCTATGGTGAAGGCATGCAGAAAGACTGTAGGTATTGTAGATTAGGGTTGCGGTACATGGTGATTCAATTGGTTAACACTAGAGTAGTTGCTTAGGATCTCACAGATACATATTCCCAGAATAGGCAACCCACACGTCAGTGGAGCTAAATATTCTATTGTTAATTTTTATAAAATAAATGTTTAGTTGCTACTATTATAATACTTACATATTTTTCTCTTGTTTTACTTATTCACTGCAACAACTGAGGTTAATTAAAACTAATGGTGCAATGTTGACCCTGAATTCACAGATACAGCGCGATCACCAACGTTGCCCCTATCGACGCAAAAATGGCAGTATTAAATTAGGTGTAAATATGAAAAGATTGTGGGGGATTTCGTTCTAGTGCGTAATGAGGAGAGGAAAGGGAAATAAATTTAGATGGAAATTTTGACCAAATTAATCTCAGAAATATTTAAAAAAAAAGTGAAAATTTAATTACCAAGTGCTGACAAAAAGGGGGAAGATACAGGGAATGAATCTCCATAAAAATAATGATTACCCATAGATCACCAGCAGCACAAAAAAGATTGTTAACGGCCCATTTAAGAGTATCAATGGTAAAAAGGATTTTTAAACAAAGAATAATGCTGTTATTCTTGGGTTAATGAAAAATGTTGCTGGCAGTGTAGTTGAAGTAATCTTAAACATTTGTAAACAGTGCAACAATGTTTGTTGGGTGATTAACAACAATTGATCAGGAGAGAGATGTCTAGTAAATAAATAAACTGATATACACATTAAATGGCACAAGAGTAGGCTACATATGGGAGGACAATTAATTTTAAACATGTTAAGAGACAGGATGTAGACGATGACGAAGAGAGATGATTTCAGATGTAAATGATAGGGAACAGGTAAAAATGGTTAAAAAGTGAGAAGGATGTGGATTATGAAGGTAATATTTGATTAATCTGACAAATTTTCCACCAAGATGCAAAAATACTATTAGCTCGGTACCACCGATAATTGCACAAAAACGACGCAAATGGAGACAAAAATAAATGTGAACACTAGCTTTCAGAAATTTTTCCCTTCTCATCTAGGAGGGGAGGGAAGGGAAGAAGAAGGGAACAGAAGGGAAAGGTTGCTTATAACATAGGCTGTGAGGTTAGGATGCTCACCTCACCTCCTCAGGCCCCTGCCCATTTATATTACACAACAACACATGTCAAGCAGTTGCTGGTAAGTAGAACTACTGCCTTAATGGAGAACCCAGTAAAATCTGCTGTTTTAACATTCAGCACTTATTTTCTTTAATTATAATAGAATGTCTTCACTTTAAAATATAAAAGACATGTTTTTGCCACATTACATTTGTCTTCTGTGTATGGTGACCTTATATGAAATTTTATGTGACTATTCATATGTTGTTACTTTCAGGATGCTGAAACTAGGCCGGCCGCGGTGGCCGATGCCGTCCTTAGTCTTAGCTAGTTCATAAGTAGTTTGTAAGTTTAGGGACTGATGAGCCTGTAGTGAAGTCCCATAAGCTATACAAACATTTGAACATTTTTGCTGAAACTAGGGAGCTGTCACTATTAAAACCAAATTGTAGTTGCATTCATTAACTCTTTTGTTTTTTGTCTTAACAGGGAGGAAGTGAGGTTTGGATGGCTGAAGGACAAACTGTTATTGCCTCACTAGCTTTTCACCCCACTGACCGCATGCTTGTAATTGCTACATACAATGAGTTGCATTTCTGGGACTGGAGTCAATCGGCACCATTTGCGAAGTGCTACACAAATAATGAGAAAGAAAAAGTCAGGTAGGCTAGAAGAAAAAGTTATTGGTGATAATATATTATTGGGTGTTTTTTAATCAAAAACCAATAGATGTTTGGGAATAATTTGTGTTCTGTGTCTGGAACTGCAACCATTGATTGCTTTCGTCAGAGAAATCCATGAGCCACAAAGTATCGAAAGGCCACATGTACTTCTGCCATCACTGGCGCCATTGGTAGGATCTGTGCCACAAGAGGTATTCGGTATGCCATTTGGGTATTGATGAAGGAAACCTTACGGAATAAATTGTGGCCAATGAGAAAGACAGGTTGAGTTGCAAACATCACGTCATGTGATCAAGGTAGGCCTGAACCAGCATGATCACTAGCTGACTAGCTTGCCACTATGAGACAGTGGGCTACATCTCCAGGGTGGCCACCAAACCTTGAAACCGGGAAAAAGCCTTGAATTTGAAAAACTGGGGAAAACCGGGAGAAAACCTTGAATTTCAGCCAGAAACCGGGATTTTTAACCCATGAGATCTTGCAGCTTTAAGAATTAAATGATCGTTCACGTGTATAGCCTATTGCTCCGATTACACGACCAATTTGAAATGTACTTAATAAATGTAAACAAGTAATTTGCTCTCTCTCTGTTTGCTTTGTATTTATTTATTTATTTTTCTTTAGAAATGACTGGGTACGCCACTGAGCAAACGTCGGTGCCTATGTTCGTTAGTAATAATTGTAGACGATTCCTGTGACTGACGTGACATTGGTAATATATAAATAGTAAACACAGTCATAGTGTACGTATTGTTGATGAACTGTTTTTTATGCCCGCCTTGCGCCAATGAGGAGTCGCGATAACAATTACGAGGATAATTAATTTACTTAGCGGACAAGGGTACATCAAGAACCTGTCAACCATAGAACAGGAACAGCATTAAATATTCATTTTATGGTCAACACAAAAGATTATTCCCCTCATTATATGTTAATGGGTTTTCAAAAAGCATTCGTACACGCAACACCACCTAGTGAGTGCTAACCGGGCCTGTATGAAATTCAGTTCTAACATTGTTGATTGCGACTTTCTGACATGCTAATTGTCGTCCAAAAAGATGTAAGTATAACTCTGTAATACGGTACGCAACTTTTGCGAAAAGGCAATTTCTTTCAGTTGTAATTTATTGCTTTAACAGCTGTTTTATAACAATACATTCAAGATATCGTTAAATATATTTAGAGAGTAACACCATATACATCTTTCTGAGATGGAACAGAGTGAAACAATCGTTGCAGAGAACAATAGAGTGAATCCAAGTGTGAATCGGCCTTACCTGTGCCTGCACAGATAATGTAATTCAACGTGTTTTAGAGTGAATTGTTTGTCCGTCATGTCAAAACAGAGTATAACTCGGTATCAGAGCTCATACGAGACAGTGTATCCGTGGGTTACATGTGATTCCAAATCACAAACGAATGCATTATGCTCTTGGTGCAATGCAAAGATAAATATTTCTTCAATGTGGAAGAGTGCTTTGAACAGCCATGCAAGAAGCAAGAAACATAAACTTTATGTAAACAAACGGAGGTCTGTTGCTTTCCACAATATATATTTCACTGCCTGTTTAGTACTACAAGAATTTAAAAAATGAAACAAATTCATTAAAACAAAATAATGTTTTCATTAAAATCTGGTGTTGAGTGTTATTTTATCAGATGACACTAGAATGCAAATACCACATAGCTGTTGCTACAGATATGTTTTTGCATTCTCGATTTCATCTCCTCGAAGTTCAAGAACTCGCTGACAACATTGTGCATTATTACGCATGCTGGGTCATTAACATTCATTGATCTTTTAGCTAGAGTTTTCCAGGGCAAAACATATATGACTGTATGGACTCTGGAAACTGTAAACCATCATTGGCAACGATCTAAATGAAAACTTGAAAGAGGTGAAAATGTTTTTCATATCCTGAAAGTAAAGTAAATCACAATATATGTATTGAGTTCTCGATCACTAGTTCGTGAGATGTGACTGTATTTTAATGTATCAGGAAGTCTAGTATAAATGAACGGGCTATGTGCATTAACGAATGAAATTCACGTTAAAATGTACAGTATCCCCCAATTACTTGAACTCAACTTGGTCCATTATATAGGGTGTAAATTTCAAGTTGATGTTGACAAACGGGAATGACTCTGAAAAACAGTAGATATTAAAAAATGGTTTTCACCAGCATGTGCGGATGGCAGAGGCTTAGAAAATAATACTTAACCTGAACCGTTTCCAACGTTTGTTGGGGGTGGGAGTGACAAATGTAAAATTTTAAATGGGAACCCCGATTTTTTATTGTAGATTCGAAGACCCACATTATGGGTAAAAGTGCAGTTTATGCATCAGTGGCTAGCTGTCACGCTCGCTTGGTTAGGAATGGCAGAGCAGCCATTATTGGTCATGATGCCGTGGCCAATAATAAACAGCGTTACAATTGTCCAATGTAAACAAATCGAAGCGGTGTATGCAAAAGTTTTTAACGGTCAACAAGTTACAGTTGCTATCAGTGTGCATGCCACTTCATCACTGTTTCGAACACATCATAAAATAAATAAAACATACTATACCTGCTCTGTGGTTGACGGTTCTTATATGTACCCTTGTCCGGTCAGTAAAAGTAATTGCGGTAATTTCCAAGAATGCTTGCAATTGAGATAGCTCGGACTATCTCGAGCGTACAATTGTAAATCGATGGAGTGTTTCTGAACCGGAGATTTGGGTGCTAAGCGCTCTCAAATACTACAAATAAAAACTGCTCGCTTAACCTTTACCTAACTTTCACTTAAGATGATCACTGATTCGTACAGATCATAAAATAAATAAAACATGCTATACCTGTTCTATGGTTGACTGCTATGGCGTATTAATAATAGGTCACTTATGAGGGTAATACCACTATTATCTAAAAATCCATTATAAATGGAAAATCAATTACAATCACACAAACGCCACACCGAAATCGTCGAATAAACTTTGAAATTTACCCCAAATTTACTCGTCATGAAACACGCAATCTTATTGGCTAGTATAACTCGACTCCTGATTGGCTGTTCTGCCGTTCCTAATCTAGCGAGAGCAATGACTAGCCGCTGCCACATAAACTGCACTTTAACCCACATCATGTATGGTCTGGTGGATTTATTTTTCTTTCTTTCTTTCTTTCTTTCTTTCTCTCTCTCTTTTTTTTACGACAGATGGCGCTGTAATAGTAAGAAATACTTGTCATACTGGTGAAGAAATTTACTAAACAGGAAATAAAATAAATGAAAACCATATTCATGATACTTCAGAATGCTACCAAATGATCCCCAAAGTGATTCTTCCCTCTCCCCGCAGTGGACAGGGCCGTCTTCCAAAGTTATACCTTAGTCCAGATTGCCCTTGTCTGAATACCAGTTATGAATTGCCAACAAAACATTTAATTGATCTAGCCGGGAAGAAATGTACATCTGGTACCATTTGGTTGGGTTCTGAAGCATCATCAAAATGATTAACCTTTTTCTTTCCTGGGTGGTACATTTCTTCAGCAGTATGGCATATAATTCTTACCATTACAGTGAATTGAAAGAAATAAAAAAATTCAACCAAACTCCACATGATATGGTCTGTAGAATCTGAATCTGCAATTAACAATGGGAGTTATCATTTAACATTGTACACTAGCCACCCACACCGCTCCCAAATGGTGGAAACAGTTCAAGTTTAGTATCATTTCCTAAGCCTCTGCCGGCTGTTCATAATGGTGAAAACCGTTGACCGTTGTTGAATATATACTTTTTTTCTAGTTATTCTGGTTTGTCAACTTAAAATGTACACCCAGTACTATACATTGTGTGAGTGTCGAATCAGGGTCCGGGGGGAGGGGGGTCTATGGGGCTGCAAATCCCCCAAAACCATGAGAAAACCTCACAATATGAGCTGGTTCTTTTTAGATCAGTTTGAGGTACAATGCCACAATTTTATGAGCTCTGCCCCCCCCCCTCCCCAACATAAATTCTGGATTAGCGACTGCTTGGTGTATATTACAATGTGACATGGTTCAGCTTGGATGACATGTTTTTTAAAAGTATGTAACTAGTCTCTTTACGGTATAGTTGTTTGCTACCCCCCCCCCCCCCCCCCCCACCTTTTGAGCAAAATTAAGTTTCGTGCAAAACCTGGAAAATATTTTTTTTAACCTGGAAAACCTGGAAAAAACCTTGAATTTGAAAATGAAGATATGGTGGCCAGCCTGATCTCAGCAGCCAGCCAGTCAGCTAGTGAATGCGTTGGTTCAGGCTTACCTTGATCATGTGATCTGTCATATGCACTGCAGCCTGTGTTTCTCATTGTCTTCAATTATATCTAATGCTCTAATGAGGTGGCCTTGTATGCCAGTGCTGAGCATTTATAATTGAGAACTAAATTATGACATGTTTTTCGGAAAGATGGTGTACAAACACCATAAGAGTCTGTCCTGTGCAGCGGAGCCTCGGTCTTCTCTGAGAGCCCTTCTACCTATTTCCATGGCAATTGACTGTACAAAGTTCATATTTATACCTGCTGCATTTCCATATTGTTGGATCCCTTTCAATGCCATCTGGATCTCCTATTCTGAATGGTCAATGGAAAAAAAAAAAATCATCCAAGTACGCTCAGCATTTAAAGGGAGTTCTTTTCATTGTGCTTGTAAAAGACCTTGTTTCAGTCAATCCAATCAGCCATTTTGGCATTATGAAACCTGAAAGCTCAAAATAATAGAACTTTGCAATACAAACTTCAATTCTGCCTCTATATTCCCCTGTCTAATTCCTATTAATTGCCAAGACCCACCTATAGTGACATAGTGCCCCAGTATTGTGAGTAATGGGGACAACCCTGCACCTAAGGGTATTTCCGAGACATATCTAATCTTAATACACCACAGATAATGGTTATGCGGAGAGGTAATGAATTGAAATATATATTTATTTGATCTTAACCTTTCCTTTACAAAGTATAGGTCAAAATGACCCAAGAGCAACAAAAATATGCACGAGTCAATGGCAGATGGTAGAGGTGGTTTGTGGCCTTTAGTAGCTTTCCATTCAGTCTGACTGCAGCTGTGGATGCAGTGAGACCATTGTTGGACATGTGTGAACATTTATTATTCATAAATAATAAGAGAATATTTGAATTGGGTCATTATGATCCATGTTGTGTGATATGTTTTACTAGTGTCAGTTCATAGCCAATTTGATTTTTATAAATTAAATGAGTTACTTCATGGTTTTCCTTTAATTTTTAAGACCATCTGAATTTTTCAGCCATGCCAGATCGTTATATTTCCTAACCAATGTAGAAATTCAATGAAAACTTGACAAGTGCTAATTTTTATAACAATGCATAATTTTCTGAAGAAGTATCTGACACTTAAGACGAAAATAATGCGATACAAAAGGATGACAATGAAGATGTGTCTGATTTTTTTTTTTTTTTTTAAGATGAATAGGTGTCACAGCATAGCTTTATTCCACAAGAATCTTCGTCAGAAGCTGACAGGCGAAGTAGAAAATTCATGGTGGCTAAAACTGTTCAGGCTGATACTGATCTTTTACTGTCCAGAAATGTCAGTTTTCTTTCAAGGAATATCATCTTCCTGATGCCAAAGGAGATGCTAAGAAGCAGGCAGACGACGAAAAATTGTTTTCCTTTTTCATAAACGAAGCCATGATTTACATGATTGTCCAGCCACCAATGAAGAAGTAGATCACAAAAAAGCCCAATATAAGTCTGACCAGCAGTACACTGGACCCACAGATGCCATTGAAAGTGTTTCTAGGCCTTCTGTTTTTCGGTGGTATGAGGAATTCAAACATGAAAGTGTATGACATGTTTTCATGTACATTAAGACAATCAATTTTTCATTACAGAGGGAAACAGTTCTGGTCAGAAAAATATATACAACAAAGATGGTTTAACTCACCAGGTGAAAAAGCACCGGTTCACCAATACACACAAATATTTCCACTCCCACATCCACACCTACAGTTCAGAACATCCTTTTACAGGCCAATCGCAAATTGGAACAGCATGCCACCCTCCACCTCAAAAAACTATCCAAACTCCTAGTCACCCACCTCCGGAAAGGCAATACACTCTCCCTGAACAACCTCTCCAATAAACCTCAAGCTCCTCTTATTGCACAGAAACCCAGTCTCTCCCACCTACTTAATCTCCCCCTTCCAGCTCCACTCCCCCCCCCACACAAACCTCTAAATCCTAAACCATACAATCCTGAACCACAACATTCCAATTCAGTAGTGAACCTCTCTCCCAATCTGAAACCTCTGTCCTATCCAAAGGCCTCACCTTTATCCCCACTTCCAAATTCAACCAAATAGCCCTTGTCAAAGATTTACTATCCTATACTCGTAGTCTTGGCTGGAGATATCACTTTGCCACAAAGAAAAATAATCCTACTCCTAATGATCCAGTTCCCCGAAACATCATTCAGATTGAACCCTGCCTGGAACAGTTCCATCATCCGTCACAGCAAGACCCACCCGCTCTTCCTCAAAATCACCCTCTTGAAACCTTCCAGGAATTCCTTACTTCCAACCTTGCCTCTGTCTTTTCTAAAAAACCTTAACCCTACTCCCAACATTACCGCAGCTGAATCCCGAGCTATTTATGATCAGAAGGCTGACCATCCCATCGTCATTCTTCCTGTCGACAAGGGATCCGCGACCATGCTACTTGATCGGCGGGAGTATGTGGCTGAGGGACTGCGTCAGCTTTCAGACAACACTACCTACAAAGTTTGTCAAGACAACCCATTCCTGATGTCCAGGCAGAGCTTCAAGGAATCCTCATCCTTAGGCCGCCTACAAAACCTTTCACCTGAGTCCATCAAACTCGTGACCCCACTGTCACCCCGCACCCCTACCTTCTACCTACTTTCTAAGATTCACAAGCCTAATCATTCAGGTCGGCCTATTGTGGCCTGTTACCAAGCCCCCACAGAATGAATCTCTGCCTACATAGACCAACACCTTCAACCCATCATGTGCAGTCTCCCATCCTTCATCAAAGACACCAATCACTTTCTCCACCGCCTAAAATCCTTACCTAACCTGTTACCTTCGGAAACCGTCCTTATACTATTGATGCCACTTCCTTATACACAAACATCCCGCGTGCCCAGAACCTCGCTGCGATGGAGTACTTCTTTTCACGCCGACCACCTGCAACCCTACCTAAAACCTCCTAACCCACAACTTCTTCACCTTTGAGGGCCAGACATACCAACAACTAAAGGGAAAAGCCATGGGAACCAGGATGGCCCCCTCATACGCAAACTTATTTATGGGATGCTTAGAGGAAGCCTTTCTGAATACCCAAGACTGTCAACCCAAAGTTGGTACAGATTCATTGATGACATCTTCATGATCTGGACTCACAGTGAAGAACAACTCCAGAATTTCCTCTCCAACCTCAACTCGTTTGGTCCCATCAAATTCACCTGGTCCTATTCCAAATCCCATGCCATCTTCACACATCCGTCCACATCAAACCAGCCAACAAACAACAGTACCTCCATTATGACAGCTGCCATCCATTCCACATCAAACATTACCTTTCCTACAGCTTAGGTCTTCGTGGCAAACGAGTCTGCTCCAGTCCCGAATCCCTGAACCAGTACACCAATAATGTAATAACAGCTTTCACATCCCGCAGCTATCCTCCTGATCTGGTACAGAAGCAAATTGCCAGAGCCACTTCCTCTCTCCCCAAATCCAGAACCTTCCACCGAAGTCCCCCAGAAGTGCCCCTCTTGTCACCGGATACTTACTGGAACTGGAGCGGACTCTGAATGTGGCTCTCCAGCAAGGATACGACTTCCTTAAATCCTGCCCCGAAATGAGATCCATCCTTCATGACATCCTTCCCACTCCACCGAGAGTGTCTTTCTGCCGTCCACCTAACCTCCGTGACCTCCTAGTCCTTCCCTATGAAATCTCCAAACCACCTTCCTTACCCTCTGGCTCCTACCCATGCAACTGCCCCCATTGTAAAACCTGCCCTATGCACCCTTCCACCACCACCACTTACTCAAGTCCAGTAACCCGGAAGGTGTACATGATCACGGGGAGAGCCACTTGCGATAGCACCCACGTGATTTACCAATTGTCATGCCTGCACTGTGAAGTGTTCTATGTAGGAATGACCAGCAACAAACTGTCCATTCTCATGAACGGTCACAGGCAGACAGTGTTTGTTGGTAATGAGGATCACCCTGTGGCTAAACATGCCTTGGTGCACAGCCAGCACATCTTGGCACAGTGTTATACCGTCTGGGTTATCTGGATACTTCCCACCAACACCAACCTTTCATAACTCCGGAGATGGGAACTTGCCCTTCAGCATATTCTCTCTTCCTGTTGCCCACCTGGTCTCAACCTCCGCTAAATTCAAATTCCCACCCACCATCTTAACATCTTTGCCCCGGTTCTCTGGACAGAGCCCCTACCTTAACTGTTACCTCTCTCCAACCTCTTTGCTTTCTTCAAATGTCTACCTTGTTGTGTTAGCGTGTGTATGTGTGTGAGTGTGTGAGCGTGCTTGTTTGGCTTTCCTTTTATCCCCTTAAGGTAAGTCCTCCCACTCCTGGGATTGGAATGACTCCCTTTCCACTTCCTTAAAACCCGTATCCTTTCCTTTTTCCCCTCCTTCCTTCCTATTTTCCTGAAGAAACTACCACCGCTGGCGAAAGCTTGTATGTGTGTTTGTGTGTGATTTTTATTTGTGTCTATCGACGGGTCTGTGCTTCCGGTAAGTCACCTGATTTCTATTTTTAATATAAATATATCCCACCAGGAAAATTTCCACCAGAAAAAATTCCTAGCAGCAAAAACATATATAAAAAGTGGTTGAAGTTTACTTACCAGGCGAAGGAGCACAGGTATGTGACAGCAACATAAATAATACACAAATACACACAAAAGCAAGCTTTCGCAACCGTTAGTTGCTTCTTCAGGCAAAGAGCAGGGAAGGAAAGGATGTGGGTTTTAAGGAGTGGGTGAGGAGTCATTCCAATCCCAGGTAGACATTTTGTATGTGTGTGGGTGCACTTGTTTACCTTTCCTTTTTTCCCCCCCTAAGGTAAGTCCTTCCACTTCTAGGACTGGAATTACGCCTTGTCCACTCCCTTAAAACCGGCGGCATCCTGTCCTTTTTCCCGTCCTTCTTTCCTCTTTTCCTGACGAAATATTCGTGTAAGTCCAGGGAAGGTTTAAACGTTGATAAAATATGGAAAAGTTGTCCGGAAAAGAGGAAAATCGGGGAAAAAGAGAAACAGCTTTTTCCTGTGAGCTACCAATACCGTTCATCCAATTGCAATAAAAGTTTGTACATTTCATGTTAAAAGCAAGAGGAAGGTTCGCATCAAATAAAAACTTGAAAATGTCACTCGTAAAGTAGCAAAATTTATGAAAAACCGAATGTGATATTTTTCTATGAATAAAAATGAATTGCCACATTGTTGTAAGAGTGTCACTTGAGTACAGCTTCACAGGACAAGGTTTGTATGAAATACATTTTTTGTAAAATCTACCGGAAAATTTGAGAAAAACTGAAAGCGCGTTTTCCAATGTGTTTTTGATTGAATTCCGCACTATAACTGACTATTCGCACAATGGAGAGGGGTAATTCTTTTTTTGTTTTGTTCATTGTGGTTTTGGAAAAGTTTTCAGTAAAAGAAAAAACAAAAAAATAGGGACAGTTAAAAAGGAAAGTCGCAAAATTCGAACAAAGTTCCCTTTTCAATTTGTTTCTAAATGTACTCAACAGTATAAGTTGAGAACCGTTCATCCGACTGCAATAAAATTTTGATCATTTGACGTTCAACGAAAGATGAACGTTCTTATGAACTAAAAATCTGGAAAATTTGAAAATTCAGGAGAAACTGAAAGGGCTTCTTTCAATGGGATGTCAATAATATTCGTGTGATTGCAATAAAATTTTGCATCTTTGATGTTCAAAGCAAGAGTAAAATTCTTATGAAATAAAAATTTGGAAAAGTATCGCCGAAAATTGGAAAATTCAGAAAAAATAGAAAGAGTTTTTTTATGATATATCTATACCATTCATCTGATTGCCATAGAATTTTGCACATTCGACATTCATAGTGAGAGGAAGGTTTGAATGAAGTAAAAGTTTGGGTTAGTTGGCCAGAAAATAGAAAAATTTGTGTTAAACTGAAAGAGCTCTTTTCTTTGCTATATCAAAATCATTCGTATGATTGCAATAAAATTTTGCACATTTGACGTTCACAGCAAGAGAACATACGTATTAGCAATTGCTAAGCATTGCTGTGTCGACTACTTTATATAAAAAAATAGAAATCAGATGACTTACCCAAAGCACAGGCCCGTCGACAGTCACAAATAAAATCACACACATACAAGCTTTCGCAACCGTTGGTCGCTTCTTCAGGAAAAGAGGAAGAAAGGAGAGGAGAAAGGGAAGGATATGGGTTTTAAGGAAGTGGAAAAGGAATCATTCCAATCCCAGGAGTGGAAGGACTTACCTTGGGGAAAAAAAGTAAGGTAACCAAATACACACACACTCACACATATCCAAACGCAAACACACCTAGACAGACAGCTTTTTACAAATGTCTGTCTAGGTGTGTTTGCGTTTGGATATGTGTGAATGTGTGTGTATTTGTGTACCTTACTTTTTTTCCCCTAAGGTGAGTCCTTCCACTCCTGGGATTGGAATGACTCGTTTTCCACTTCCTTAAAACCCATATCCTTCCCTTTCTCCTCGCCTTTCTTCCTCTTTTCCTGAAGAAGCAACCAATGGTTGAGAAAGCTTGTATGTGTGTTTGTGTGTGATTTTATTTGTGTCTGTTGATGAGCCTGTCCTTTGGGTAAATCATCCGTTTTCTATTTTTTATATTTGTTTATCCCACCAGGAAAGTTTCCTTCTATAATATATATTGTTTGACTTACACAGCAGAGGCTCGCCGATAAACACAAAAACACAAACAAACAAACAAACAATCAAGCTTTCGCAGCCGTTGGCTGCTTCGTCAAGAAAAGAGGAAGGAAGGATGGAAAAAAGGCGAGGATGCGGGTTTTAAGGGTGTGGGTGAGGGGTCATTCCAATCCCGGGAGTGAAAGGACTTACCTTAGGGGGGAAAAAAAGGAAGGTAAACAAATACACACACACACAAACACACCTAGACAAACATTTGTAGAAAGGTTAATATCTTCCATGCCTGAGGTACAAGCATGGTTTCCTCCTATTATGTTCAATGCTGATTTCCTATGCTGCTATAGTGGTGGGCCTCGGTGATTGATAGGAAGCTGTGGAGGGAGATGTACTTAAGTTATTCCGTGCATTTGCATTCTTCATTATCCCATGGTGGCTAAATGGATCTGGTGCGGTAGCTCAACATGTTGGTATAGAGGGCTGTTCACCCTCAGTAACGATAAAACCAAGCCAATAACACATTGGTCGATACTTAACAAACATGAACCCATGTTTACAAATGACTGATGTACTTGGAGGGGAAAAAGGGGGTGTAGAGGATTAATAATCTCGTAAGCAATAGAAACAGATTCAAATCCCGGCTGTGGCATTAGTTTTAATTCATTGCCTCTTCATGTAATCATTAGTTGCTACCGAGTGATGAAGAAAAAGGTTGCATTACAGAATGCTTGAGTACATGTGTTGCCCACCTATGGTGAAGGTTGATGGACTGGTCAGTTGGTACAGTGCGTGTATGACAAATGACTTCCGGATCGCACTCGCCCAACACATGCCGTGTTTGCAAGGTTGAAGCAGTGGTAATAGGTCCATTATGAGCTTTTCTGGTCTTAGCCAGAAGTGCTGCACTGTTGACATAGAAGAAGAATTCCTACAAGTAGTCAACCAGAACACGTGAAGAATACCTGCAACATCGCAAGTGCTGTGGATATATCTCAGAGCAGTATCAGGAGACTTGAAAATCTACATCTACATAAATACTCTGCAAGTCACATTGAAGTGCATGGCAGAGGATCCATCGAACCACTTTTATGATATTTCTCTACAGTTCCATTCCCTAATACCTTATGGGGAAAAAGGAACACCTAAATCTTCCCGTTTTCAATCTGATTTCTCTTATTTTATTTTGATGATCATGTTTTCCTGTGTAGTTGAGTGCTAACAATATATGTTCGCATTCGGAAGAGAAAGTTAGTGAAAGAAATGTCACAAATAGATCTCGTCGCAATGAATAAAGCCTTTCTTTTAATGATTTCCACCCCAACTCGTGCATCATTTCCATGACACTCTCCCCTCCCCCCTCCACCACTATATTGCAATAATACAAAACAAACTGCCCTTCTCTAAATTTTCTTCAACCTCCGATAAGCGCATCATCTGGTCAGCTTATTTTGCTGATACCTCTTGGTAATAAACCTTTAAAAGACACAAACCTCAAACTTGTATCTTAAAAGAGAAGGCTAATAAAAAGGGGGGGGGGGTTCCGAGTCTCCCACTTTCCGAGAAAAGGATACGAAACTTGTCGCCTTATAGCTGACACATAGGCGCGCCTGTTGGAAGGTTAAATCATCTGTCAGTCTCAGTAGATGGGGATTCCATAATGCGCTGAAATACTACCAAATAATATGCACAAGTGTGGTGTAGGCAGTTTCTTTAGTTGAACTGTTGAATCTTCTACATGTTCTGCCAATGAAATGTAGTCTTTGGTTCACTTCCCCTACAATATTTTCTATGTGTTCTTTCCAGTTAAAGTTGTTCGTAATTGTTACTCTTGGATATTTAGTTGAATTTATGGCCCATAGGTTTGACTGATTTAACGTGTAAATAAAGTTTTACGGATTTCTTTTTGTTATCATCCATTAATACCTCCAGAGGGTGCAGGCATTGGTCTGGCTCTTTTCAACACTTCATATTTCCCTCCAGCCATTTTTTTCACACACTAATTGCATATCTCAAACTGTTGTAATGTCACATTTGTAACAAGCAAAACACTACTTCACAAATACTTATGGATTTCAACATTGTTTTGTTTCTATATCTACGTCCATTCTGTACAAACCACCTTACAGTGTGTGGAGGAGGGTACTATGAGTACCAATGTCATTTCCTCCTATTATAGCCGTGTATGGTGTGCGGGAAAAATGATTGCCTGTATGTCTCCATGTGGGCCCCAATCTCTCTGATCTTATTTTTGTGCTTGCTTCGCGAGATACACATAGGAGGCAGCAGGATTTTGATTGACTCTTTGAGAGATGTATTTTCTTGGAACTTTGACAGAAGCCAATACCGTGATACAGAACATCTATCTTCCAGCGTCTGCCACTGGAATTTCCTTACTAAATGAGCCTGTAACGAAGCGTGCTGCTCTTCATTGGATCTTCTCTGTGTTTTCTATTAACCTTACCTGGTACTTCTTTTGTTGATGAACTACAATTTTTGAGGTTTCTTCCAATGAATCTACGTTACCCATGATTGATTTTATATGGTTGTTCCATTTCAAATTGCTCCTTATGTTAACTCCCATATATTTTATGGTAATAATTGTTTCCAGTCTTTATCCTGATGTTACACAGTTATTCAATACATGATCTTTCTTCCTATGTAAATACAAAACTTTACACTTTGTTTATGTTGAGGCTCAATTGCCATTCCCTGCACCATGTATCAATACATTGCAGATCCTCCTGTATTTTGCTACCCACTTCCAATGTTGCGACTTCTCAATAAACTACAAGCATCGTACGCAAACAGCCTCATTGAAATTCCAATTTCATCTCTCAGGTCATTTATATAAATTGTGAAAAGCAATGGTCGTATAACATTTCCCTGGGGCATGTATGAGAGCACTCTATTTGAAGACTTCTCTACATTCAGACTGACGTACTGCTTTCTGTTAGCTAGGAACACCTCAACCCAGTGACACAGTTGGTCTTATATTTCAAATGCCGGCACTTCGTTGATAAAGCAACCGTGCGGAACATTATATAATGCCTTGCGGAAGCCAAGAAACAGGCGCCTACCCGCAATTCTGCCCTCTGGATCTCGTAGATGAATAGCTCAAGTTGTATTTCAGATAGTCACAGCTTTCAGAAACAATGCTGATTTCAACAAGAGAGATTTCTTGTCTCCAGAAATGACCTATTTTTCAAAATTAAATGTGTTCCAAAATGCTGCACCTGACGATTGTCATAGATATAGTCCTGTAATTTTGTGCATCTGATAGATTACCCTTCCTGTATGCTGATTTCAACATATTTATGGTGAAGTTCTGTTTGCTTTTGTAATTCTTTCTTTATTCTGTTGTTGAATCACAGTGGATCTTCCCCATCTCCCATAATTTTAGTTGACACACACTTATCTAATGTGTATTGTACAGTGCACTTGAAATTCATCTACAGTTTCTAAACACTGTCAGTGTTAAGAGACGAAACTATCATGTTGAGCAGTCAAGTACTCCAAAATCTATCCCTTTTCACATTTGATAAATAAGAAAATATTCCTACCTTTCTTGATATATCTGTTAACAGCTGTATTCATTGAAGCTGTAATGGTCTTAAGATCTGATTCTCTGATCCACCCTAATTGAATCGATAAGTTTGGGTCTATTTGTCATCACAGGTCTAACATGTTATATTCACGAGTTAGCAGGAATTATTCATGGTCATGTCATTAGCTCATGTAATTTATTGTAATGTCCCGTGGCTCACAGTTACTTTACCTCCCTGCAAGATGCATTGCTACAGCATTGGAAAGTTTTGCCACTGCAAACCACTTGACAATCTGGTTTCAGCTTGATGGCATTCCAGCCTACTTTTCACATGATGTTTGTAAGCATATACAGCAAATATTTGGAGACAGAGGGATAGGTTGCAGTGGACTGATTTAACACTGGAGTTTTATCTATGGGATTACAGAAGAGTATTCTTTGCAAGCCCAGTGTGGAATCATAGGAATATCTCCTTGCCATTGTAATTTGTACAGTAGATATCATTATGGGGACATTCAGGACTTGATTATGACTTGGTGATGTACACGCTGTGTATTCTTTGACATTTTTTAAAATATTGCCTAGTTTCTTAAATGGACATTTCTTGGCAAGAGTTAATTACCAAATATTGTTGCTCCGAGTTTCCTCTGCAATATGTACAGGGTGGTTGGAAATTCCCATTACAAACTTCTAGGACTTGTAGAGGGTAGTGAGTACATAACATTTTGAATAGGAACCCATGACCAGAAACATATCATTTCCATTCCATGACGTTTTCAATTCAGATGATTATCGCATCCACTCATCCTTCAGGAATGCTGTGACCCAGTACAATTGTTGCAATCAATTTGAAAAAAATACTGAATCTTTCCATTATTACTTATGCATTTTCATTACAATTTACACCGTATGGTTTACATTAGTCGACAACAACAAAAACCCAGCAACTATGGCACCAGCTGCAACATGCTGATGCATTACAACAGCAGGTTGATGTGGCAACCACCAACGCCGTTACACACATTATACCTCCAAAGCATATTCTGGTACACTCCTTCCATCCCACCTAATGCCTCTTCAGTGTCTTGTGCAGTGCCCAGAACTGTTGCCAGCAGATCTTCCTCTGTCTCTACAGGTGTCTCATAAATTAAGCCCTTCATATGACCCCACAAGAAGTAATCCATAGGGATTAAATCCAGTGATCGTTTGATGTAGGTCATCGTGTCTACCCTGTTGCATACCAGGACAGGGAACTCTGAGACGTTTTTCTGTCTCTAAGCAGACGTTGACGAGTTACACATCTGAATTGAAACTGTCATACAATGGAAACGACATGTTTTTCGGACATGGGTACCTATTCAAAATGTTATGTTTTCACTACCCTCTAAAAGTCCTAGAAGTCTGTAACAGGAATTTCTGACCACCTTGTATAAGTTTGTAATAGATTTTCCGTATTGCCCTGTATTTTAAGTGTCTGAAAATACACAGTAGTACAAAATAGTGCATCATACATGTTGTTTTATGTATTTTTGCAGCATTTTTACGCACTTTATTGTAAATCATAAAAATGTATTATGGTTTTCAGTGTAAGCTTCCAATAACTCTTCAGAAACTGGACAAAGCCAAACCCATTGCTTCAATTGAACAAAAATAGTAAATGAATTTGTCAGATCTGTACTAAAGTGTGTTAGGGAAAGTTAACCTTTCACCAGATAGTACATAAAACCACTATTGACACTTGAGTTGACACATATGACGTATAATAGAACAGTGCTATTGAAATTATTCATTATATTAAATACAGCTGTTTAACAGGTTCCCCCACTATCGTAGAGTTGTCAAATGAACACACATGCATTCACTATGCAATATGTAGTAGCTTAACTACATTTGTATTTTATTATTCATCATTAGCTCCACTTTTCTGTTAAACCTTAATTGAAATTTTTCTCCCCCCCCCCCCCCCCCGGGGCTCAGCATTAATTTGCTGAGTACGGGCTTGGCGAACCCGGGGTCCTGAGCCGTGGGCTGTGTCGCGCCAACAGTCCGATACACCGTAAGCTCTGTGCGTGCTTCAACGACCATCGTTCGAAGCGACGGTGGAACATTGGACGTTTCAGAGCCCGGGGATCTTGGCTTAATCGCCCAGGTCGCGAGGAAGGTACAAACCTCTATAAAAAAAAAACTCAATCTCAAGGTGTGCTACGTGCCGAGGAGATGCATGGCTGTTGAGGTTGAACAGTCGTTAGCGAGCGACCTCTGAGGAACCTGCCGCACCTCAGTTGTATAAGGCTTACCCAGGCAAGGGGGCTCTGCCTGGGTGGACCCTTAGATCCCTAGCTGCTCGTGGGAACACAATGAAGCGAGCAAAAGATAACGTTGGTGGACGTATAACCACCGTCTCAAAGCGTGGAAAGTTTATTGCTACATCATATGACCCTAAGTCGTTCCCTTCCTTGGCCACGCCCTGGGAGGAACGCAGGGCTGAAGATAGAAATGGGTCGTATTCACCGAGGTATTTAGTTTGTACAAGGACTGATGGGGAGTCATTTACTACAGTGAAGCCTCAGTTCTTTGTTGACCACCTGGAGGAGAAGTTTGGAGACGTGGAGTCCCTCTCCAAGATGCGCAATGGGTCTGTGTTGGTTCACACTGCATCCCCTGCCCAGTCGCGGGCGTTGCTTGCTTGTGATAAGCTGGGAGATGTCGCAGTCAACATTACGCCACACAAGTCTCTTAATCTGGTCCAGGGCATTGTATTTCATCGTGATCTGCTCTTACAGTCTGATGAGGAGCTGCGTGCCAACCTCGAGCGGCGAGGTGTTCACTTTGTCCGGCGCGTCCATCGTGGGTTGAAAGAAAATAGGGTTGCCACTGGTGCCTTCATCGTAGCCTTTGAAGGCGATACACTGCCTGAAAAGGTGAAGGTGATGTGCTACCAGTGTGATGTGAAAACCTATATCCCTCCTCCGATGAGATGCTTCCAGTGCTGGAAATTTGGGCATATGTTGTCCCGTTGCCCTTCCAGTGCCACTTGCCGGGATTGTGGACGTCCAGCCCACCCGGACGCCCCATGTACTCTGCCGCGTATCTGCGTGAACTGTGGCCTGGAGCATCCTCCCTGCTCGTCGCAGTGCCCTATTCTCCACAAGGAACGGAAAATCGTCGAATACAAGACTATGGACCGGTTGACGTATACTGAGTCTAAAAAGAAGTATGAGCGCCTACACCCAGTTAGCATGACCACCTCTTTTGCGACAGTCACGTCGTCGCCATCTTCTTTGGTGACACGGGTGTTTCCTAGTACTTCCTCTTCTGTGGGCCCTCAGGGCCGTAAGCCTTCACCCGCCCCCAAGATGGTTGGGGGCTCCCTTCCTTCTTCTGCTCCCATGGTAATTGCCTCGGGAGCAACCTCCACCCTTCTGCCGGAGAAACAAAAGCCCTCTCCGGCACCCCTCGTTCGGAAGGCGTCCCTCGGGACACTCCCTTCCGAGGGTTCCGCCAGTGTCGTTGCCGACACACGCCAGCAGCAGGCTACACCGAAGGCTGCTGGACGCAGGGCCTCATGCTCCTCCTCAGTCCCTGCGGCTGAGTCTGAGAAGCCAGCCCCGCCGGCGAAGCCCCCGAGGGGCAAGAAGGATCGGAGGAAAAAAGTGGAAAGTGAAGAGTTGCAGGGTACCATGGTGGCTCCCATGCCACCGTCCCACTCCACCTCGACCTCTGGGGACGAGGTGGAGATTCTAGCGTCCCCGGACGATCTCGCTGTCGGGGACATCCCAGAACTAATGGATGCCGAGCCAGGAAAAAGGCAGTCAGCGGATTTGAGTGACGCTGAGTTGTAATCTTCCCTCTTACCTTTCATGTTTTCCCGGTTATCAGACAGCTTCATCCTCCAGTGGAACTGCGGCGGTTTCTTCCCCCACCTGGCTGAGCTACGACACCTTTTAAGCATAACACCTGCTTTCTGAATTGCCTTACAGGAAACTTGGTTTCCAGCATTGCGGACCCCAGCCCTTCGTGGCTACAGGGGATATTACTGCAACCGTAGCTCGTATAACAGGGTCTCAGGTGGTGTGTGTGTGTATGTCCTTACTTCTGTTCATAGTGAATCCGTGCCCCTTCATACAGCATTCGAAGCAGTGGCTGTCAGGGTAAGGACAACACAGGAATTTACTGTCTGCAGCCTTTATCTCCCTCCAGATGGTGACCTCTCTTTGAATGATTTGGCTGCACTTATATCGCAACTACCTCCGCCTTTCTTCTTATTGGGCGACTTCAATGCCCATAACCCATTGTGGGGTGGTACTTCGCTTTCTGGCCGAGGCAGAGTAGTCGAGTCTTTACTTTCTCAACTCGACCTCTGCCTATTAAATACTGGTGCCCCCACACACTTTAGTGTGGCACATGGCACATTCTCGGCCATTGATTTATCGATCTGCAGCCACAGCCTTCCACCATCTGTCCACTGGAGAGCCCACGACGACCTGTGTGGCAGTGACCATTTTCCGCTTTTTCTGTCACTCCCACAACATCAGTCCCCAGAACGCCCCCCCACGTGGGCTTTAGGCAGGGCTAACTGGGAAGATTACACGTCCACTGCTATTGTTCAACCTCCCCCACTCGATTCCATCGATGTGGTGGTCGAGGGTGTCACTCACACCATTGTTTCTGCTGCAAAAGCTGCAATTCCATGCTCCACAGGGTGCCCACGGCGTAAGGCAGTGCCGTGGTGGTCGCCGGAAATAGCTGATGCTATTAGAGATCGTAGGCGGGCCTTACAGCGCTATAAGCGTCACCCCTCTCAGGAACATCTCATTGATTTTAAACGGCTTCGCGCTCGTGCTCGCCAGTTAATAAGAAGACGGAAACAGGAGTGCTGGGAGAGGTACGTATTCACTATTGGGACAGGCACCTCAGCCTCGCAGGTCTGGAGTAAGATCAGGCGGATACAGGGATTACAGACACCAGTGGGAATCCCTGGGATCTCCTCAAATGGAGTCGTTTGTACAGACCCGGCCACTCTTGCAGAGATGTTTGCCGAGCATTATGCTCGCGCCTTTGCCTCTGCAAACTATCCACCGGCCTTCCGTACATTGAAGGAGCGGGTAGAACGCCAGCACCTCTCCTTTCGTACCCGCCGCTCTGAATCCTACAACAGTCCTTTCACTGAGTGGGAGCTCCTCAGTGCTCTTCGACGATGTCCAGACACGGCGCCAGGGCCTGATAGCATCCATAGCCAAATGCTGAAACATCTCTCAGCAGATAGTCGGCGTAACCTACTTGCGGTCTATAACCGCATTTGGTGTGATGGTGTTTTCCCGTCACAGTGGCGGGAGAGTATCATCATCCCCGTACTTAAACCCGACAAACATCCTCTGAACTTGGATAGATGTCGGCCCATTAACCTGACTAACGTTCCATGCAAACTGTTGGAGCGGATGGTCAGTCGGCGGTTGTGTTGGATTCTTGAGACTCGTGGATTATTGGCTCCATGCCAGGGCGGTTTTCGCCAGGGTCGATCTACCACCGATGATCTGGTGTACCTCGAGTCTGCAATCCGCACAGCCTTTTCCCGGCGCCAACACCTTGTTGCCGTCTTCTTCGATATGCACAAAGCATACGATACAACCTGGCGACGACACATCCTCAACACTTTATATGACTGGGGCCTCCGGGGCTCCCTACCGATTTTTATTCAGAATTTTTTAGCCGTCCGTACCTTTCGTGTTCAAATTGGTGCTTCCCTGAGCTCCTCTCATATCCAGGAAAATGGGGTTCCTCAGGGTACCGTTTTAAGCGTTCCATTATTTTTAATCGCCATCAACGGTTTAGCAACAGCGGTTGGATCGTCGGTGTCCCCCTCTCTTTATGCTGACGGCTTTTGTCTCTCTTTTAGTTCCTGCAGCACCCAAGTTGCCGAGCGCAGGTTGCAAGGTGCTATTCGGAAGACGCAGAACTGGGCGCTTACCCATGGCTTTCAGTTTTCTGCCTCCAAGACCAGAGTGATGCACTTCTGTCGGCGTCGGACTGTCCACCCGCACCCTGAACTTTATCTTAATGACGAACTACTTACTGTAGTTGAAACTCATCGTTTTTTAGGACTGGTCTTTGACGCCCGGCTGACATGGCTCCCCCACATTCGTCAGCTGAAAAGGAAGTGCTGGCGCCACCTCAACCTTCTCCGCCACCTGGGTCATACGACCTGGGGTGCTGATCGCTCGACACTGTTGCGGCTTTACACGGCGCTGGTGCAGTCCCGTCTCGATTTTGGGTGCATTACCTATGGGTCTGCGGCACCTTCGGCACTGCACCTACTGGACCCCATTCACAACTGTTGGGGTTCGCATCGCGACGGGTGCCTTCCGCACCAGCCCAGTGAACAGCTTACTAGTGGAGGCTGGGGTTCCACCCTTGGGGATCCGCCGCCAACACCTATTTGCGGCTTATGCAGCCCATGTGTATTGCTCTCCAGGCCACCCGAACCATCGTCTCCTCTTTCCTGATGTGGTAGTCCATCCCCATCAGCGACGCCCCAGATCAGGTCATACGATTGCCTATCGGGTTCAGTCCCTCCTGCAGGAGCTTGAGTCTTCTCCCCTTCCATCTTCCTATCAGGTCCGTGCACGTACACCTCCACCTCCGTGGTGTTTGCCAAGGCCGTCTACTCGGCTGGACTTGGCCCATGGGCCCAAAGACTCAGTTCCACTGGAGGCGCTCCGCCGTCAGTTCTCGGCTATCATAGCGGAGTTCCGTGGTTATGACCTGATCTACACCGATGGTTCCATGGTTGATGGCTGTGTGGGATTTGCGTATACTCATGGTGACCATGTGGAACAGCAATCTGTGCCGAATGGCTGCAGTGTTTACACTGCAGAGCTGGTGGCCATTCACAGAGCACTCATGCATATCCGGTCTTGCTCAGGCGAATCTTTTGTTGTTTGCAGCGACTCCCTGAGCAGTCTCCGAGCTCTGGAGCAGTGTTACCCGCGGTCTCCCCTGGTGTTGGCCATACAGGAGACGCTTTGTTCCGTTGAACTGTCTGGGCGATCAGTGACGTTCATCTGGTCTCCGGGTCACGTTGGTATCCCGGGCAATGAACGTGTTGACAGGCTTGCCAAGCAGGCTGTTGGTATGTCCTGTCTAGAGATCGGCCTCCCGGCTTCTTATCTCCGTTCATTGTTGCGCCAGTGAGTACGTCAGCTTTGGGATACTGAGTGGCGTAGCCTGCGCATGCCCAACAAGCTCCGGGTGGTCAAGGAAACGACGGTTGCATGGCGCTCCTCCATGCGCGGTTCGCGACGGGACTCAGTGGTCTTGTGTCGCCTACGTGGCTCGCCCATGGACATCTCCTTCGGGGTGAGGACCCAGCCCAATGTCGGTGTGGCTCCAATTTGACAGTCGTCCACATCTTGTTGGACTGCCCCCTTTAGCCGCCTTGCGGAGACATTTTAACCTCCCTGCTGTTTTATCGGAAGTTTTAGGTGACAATGCCACAATGGCAGATACCGTTTTACGTTTTATTCAAGCAGGGGGATTTTATCGTTCTCTCTAACTGGAGATTTCTTTGTGACACCGAGTGGTTGACTTTTCCTTTTTTATTCTTCTGGTCGGTCAACCACAGACATCGGCTTCTTTGTTGTCCGATGTCCTTGTGTGATCGTGTCTTTAAGTTTTGTGTCTTGTCCATTTTTATGGACTCAGTGGGACTCCTCTGCCACTTCGACATTTTAACCTCTAGGCGTATCTCTTTAACGTCCATGGAGCTACTTTTGACGCCTAGGGATGGAATGGGGGACTGATGACCATTGTAGTTTAGTCCCCCTTAAACAACCCGACAACAACAATCTCCCCCCCCCCCCCCCCCTGCTCCTCCTCCGTACTCACATGGCAGGAAGTTGGGGTATTTTTGTTACTGGCACTATATCTGACTTCAACAAATCAATCTTCCTTCTTAACTTACACTACATACTTGCCTAATTAATCCTTTGACTGCTGTGTATTTGGATGAATTAACATATAGCTCCGCAACTCCCCAGGTGCTGTTGATACGTCTTTTAAGCATTACCTCTAGGTATTACTGGTATTGATGCATTAATGTGTCTCCTTCTGCCAGCCCTTTCACTGTTGCAGATGAATTTACTACTCCCATATTTTGGTGAACAAAATTGTAAAAGTTGGTGTCTCTTTGTATGCTATCATTCACACTCATTTAACCCTCTAGCACATAGTGATGCGAATATGCATCAATCTATTTTCTAGAATATTTTCTTTCATTACAGCTTTACTGAGTGCTGTCATGTTGCTGGTGCATTTATGAATCGTTCAATGATTGTTTCTTGACCAGAGAAAGTATTTATTGTGAATCAACTGCCACTTATGTAGCATTATCTTTGGTAGTGGCAGTGTAACTTATTGTCAATGCTGTTCACCATTTTCAGCTGACTGAAATTTGAAGCAGTAATAGAAATGAAGTGCCACAAAAATCGCAGCTATCACTCTAATGGTTTTTGATACGAATCACGGATACTTATATATTTCATGCAGTTTTTTAAAAGTTAATAACTGTAATATGAATGATTCTTATATGAATCATCTTGTGTAATGGAACACTACACGCACACAGTCTTTGTTCACTTACATTACATGTGATTATTTCTTATTTCTGTTCCTTATAACATTGTTTGTTTTACATATGTCCAATGTCTCTTGTTCTTGGTCATATGAATCTGTCTTACATAACATATAATTTATAATAGTATAGAACAGTATTGGACGATAAGGGCATTTTTTATTGAGTAGTATCCCAAGTGACAGTGAAGATTAATTAGGCAGTGGAAGTGATATTGAAGAAATTGGAGGAAATAATACAAACAGCACTGAGTGATATACAGCTCTGAGAATCACAGTGAACTACATCTTTACTGAAAACAGCTGGAGAAGCTTTTTCTGAAGAGGCATCTTGTATTCATAATATTCTTGGTGAAAATAAAATTGTGGACATGTTGTTTGATTATCATTTGATCAACTTATAGAATCTGTAGTTAAAGAAGAGAGTGGCCCAGCCACTAGTTTACAGATCCAGAAACAAGCATGCAGTCAGTCAACAGGAAGTTTGTGCAACTATGAAGTGGATCCTCAACTTTGTTCCAGCCAACCTGACAAAGTAGTGAAAGGCAGTTAGATAAAGTACAGCAGCCAAAATCAACCAAGCGAAATACTTCAAGAAGAAAACTGGTAATGTGATTTGGAGGAAAACAACTCTAAACATCCCAGAAGAGTGAAAGAAGTTCATTGGTTGTAGTGACATTCCTGAGTTTTTTCAAGAACTTCATCCCCCATTTAAGATTTTCAAGTACTTGTTTGGGAATGAATTGATGCAGAAAATTATTGATCTCATCTTTACAGTATTTTGAAGGATCCAAGCAAACCAATGAATATATCAGAAGTTGATCAGATGCTCCTGCAGTGCCAAAACAAGGGAGACCTCCTTCTGGTGTACAGAATAATTATGCTGCAAAGAATTCCTCCACTAAATGTGCAATTTGACAACATTTTCCAACATGGAATCCTACAACAGTACGAAGCAAGTTTCCAACATGTACAAAGCAGACCTCTGTTGTGTGTAATAAATAGGGACAGGAAAATTTCGTTTTATTTTATGGCCGATATCGGTGTTATTTTCTGCCATTAGCGGTGTTATTTTTCGGTGTTATTTTTTCAGTGCATATTTGTCAGTTTCATCCTTTAGTATTGCCTTATTTCACTATTTTTCAATTCTATGTTGAAATTAAAAATATATACATTCCAATCACATATTTATCAGCCATTAAACTTGTGATTTATTTAAACTTTTAGACAAAAATGTTGTAAATGCATTTTTTTATTTTTTTTTTTATTTTTTTTTTTCATCGTTTACTGCTTTTACAATGAAATGATACTTTCGATACCATATTTATGAAACATCAAATTTGTTTAAATTCTTGGACTGATAAATTTTCTCAAACTGTTTCAAGTTTGTTCATTTTTTAAAAACTATTTTAATGTTTTAGTACTAGGTCTATGTTGAATGAGAAGACACCTCTCCATTACATTATATTTATTACACATACAAAAATTATTTATATATTTTACAAAGAAATGTTTTCATGGAACTCAAAAGAAAAGAATTACTGGCACACTTAACTAGTTTGAGAAAAGAACATACAAGAACCTGTCAACCATAGAGCAGGTAAAGCTTGTTTTATTTATTTTATCATCTGGCTGAAAGTGTAATCAAGGGATTTCGAAAATGAAATAATTGAAAATCCATGTTAAGACGTTCATTTTCACATCCTGTAACCATTGTGCGGTTTCGTATATAAAAACATTACCGCATCAAAAATTCTTATTTGCATGTTGCGCGGCGGCGAGGTTTGGTTGCCATTGGCCGACGACGATACTCTTCTTTGTGCTGTGATTCGCTAGCCACATAATCACGTGGTCTACAACAAATGAACATCGCGTTGCGCAGCCTCCAATTCAGGCGATCGGAAGCAAATGTGCCGTATTTGGTGGATTTTTAATTCATACTTCAATATTACAAAAGTTGGCAGCCTAAATGTAACGGCGCTTGATATACATTTGCAAAACGCGTATTTTAAAGTAAGGTATGTCGTAATTAAGTACTGAGAAATTATGCCTACGTATATGAAACCTTTACCCAAATAACAGCAATCAGTCGCAAACCTCAAGACAACGTGGACGATACTGAACGAATAGTCACTACGTATACATGCAACACATCTCCCGGAAGACGAAAACCGATTTTCTTAAACCGTTTTTCGCTGTTGTGTTTACATGGCACAGCCTGAATCAGATTTCCTAGCTCACTTAACATGGCGGCTGGAAAACAGCTGATTCAGTTCCTTATAGAAATGCATTGCGGAATGTTCTGACGGACGGTGACGTGACGGACAGTGTGAATTGGCGTTTAGTCTGCACAATCGCTATTTTTCTTTATTTAAATACACAGATTTATGTTCACTCTAATATTAATACATTTATTTCACATTAGACAATATCACTCTTTCCATATGTGCCGAAAATTCTTAACAAGAAAACCCAATCTGACAAGCCAAGAACGCTTCAAAATCGGTTGCGTTTACATGGGCACGAAAATCGATTGTGGAACTGGACAACCGCTTTAGAGAAGCGGATTTCCAGAATCGATTTTGGAGTGTTTACATGACCAACCAAAAGCGGAATTGGGAAATCGGTTTACGAAATCCGGTTTTGGGAGCACATGTAAAACGGGGTGAGTCTAATACATTGCAGCGGCAGTCTTTGCACAAAGAGTCAAAGATCGAATGCTCGGGCCCAAGCGATACATATCGAACATACGACCCGGTATCACCATTCTCATCAGATCAAAAAAACTTTGTTACTTAAGACTCACTCCCGCAGGATCCATTTGTTTAGGAAGCAATTCTGTTGCTATCGGAAAGTCTATATTCTTCCCATTGGCCTTTCATCAGACACCTGAAGTGATATACAGGACATCAGTTGTTTGAGTGATAAATGTATAATCATTTTCAAGTTATATGCGAACGTCAAAGTCAAGAACCAATTTTAACGTAAAATTAGTATTAGCTACCAATATTATTAAACGGCTACCCTTTGATTTACGAACATTTTCTAGATTGTAATTAAGAAAAAGCAACATTTCACACCAGTTAGTCAAAAACAGCAAAATTTCGCGCCAGTTTGTTAAAAAAACAGCCAATTTCGCGCCAGTTTGTTAAAAAAACAGCCAATTTCGCGACTTGTCGCCAAAAACCGCTGATTTCGTGATATGTCTCCAAAAACCGCCGATTTCGCGTTATTTTTCGCGTTATCGTTAACGCGAAATTTTCCTGTCTCTAGTAATAAATGTGGCATTGTACTTTGCTTTAATAAGGACACAAATTGTTTTCTACAGATTTGCACCATGTAAATTACATGGAAAAAGTACTGTCAGTGGTGTTGAATACTGAAGTTAATATGATTTCAAAATTAAGGTTTAAAAATGGAATCCTTGTGTTCTAAATTCACCATATTTCTTCATACACTGTGTGATAACAAAAGATAATTGGCTTTTATTATCTATACCATGTGTTTTTTCCAAGGCAATGAGTGTAAAACTACTATGACACAAAATACTAAGAACGATTCATATATGCATCAGATGTCCCTATACACAATGATTCATTTATGAATCAAATCAGTAAAACCTCTAGAAAAATTATAAAAATGAACAATAGAATTTTAAAAATATTTTTCCATTACTTAGTTTGTATGTATAAGTTCAACAATGGAAAATCCGATAGGAATATCAGTAATGGAAGGTAGGTAACAACTCACCATAAAGAGGCTCGCTGAGCTGCTGACAGACACGAAAATAGATGATCACATCCACACAACTTAAAATTTCGGCCATGGCCTTCGTCAGAAAAAGAAAAAAATACATTCACACAATCATTCAGTTTGTATGTACCTATCTGTGATAGTTCTTATTTTAAGAAAGAAAAAAAAAATCATGCACTAGAGGGTTAAGTAGGGGGGAGGGGGAGGATTCCCACTGTGTAGTAACAGGCTTGTGTTGCACATAAAATAATGTTTTCTGAATCTAAAAATCAATAACTTCTGCTCTCTAGTTTCTATAAAATTTTATTCTTTTATCTACATTGCATGCAAAGCACAATATGAACTAAAATCAATTACTTGCAGTGTCAACGTAACATATTTTTACTTCTGCAGACACATTAAAATTTTGTGCACTGATTTAACTGTGACACACGATGGAAAGAAAATCAGTCCTTTCTGAACTGAAGATATTTGACAGTAAGATTTGTGGCATCATCTTTTTTCATGAACAGTTTTCTTAAAATCATATAATGAGAATTTAAAATGACTAGAATGAGGCATCTTGGCACACACTAGCAGTACAATGATGATAAAGCTGCACTGAGCATGGAATGCAGAGAACACTCTGACCTGTGGAATGAGTTGTTCCTTTCTTACAACGTCCTCAGGGACAGTCCCTGCTCAAAGAACTGAATTGGGGGGAGGGGGAAAGGACTATTTTACCTTCAAAATATTTGGCACGGGAAGTACTGTAAACTCTATAGTAGAGCTGCAGGTTTTCAAGGAATATAACAGCTGTAGTTTCCCATTACTTTCTGCCTTTTGCATTGCCAACATACAAATACTTTCGGCTGATGTTACAAGACCAGATAAATCATCCAAACTCTCCTTGTGCCAGCTAAAATGTCTGCAGCCCCTCTTCAGTAACCATTGTCTGATCTCTTCACAGATACTCTCCAGTGTGGTTGTACTTGTGTGTGTATGTGTGTGTGTGTGTGTGTGTGTGTGTGTGTGTGTGTGTGTGTTGAGGTTTGGAGGTTCTTTCCATAAATGTTTGTTAGTGTTAGGTTTTACTAATTTCTCTAAAATGATTTCTTAAAACACAGGATAGCAATATATAATTTTTGGCAATATGGTCAGGAGAAACAGTGACCTATTGGTACTAGTTAAATATAAATATGTCAAAGCTCTCAATAATTTAAATGATGACCACCTTTGGCCTGTTTTCTGGCCATCGGTACCCAGAGGAGCAACTGCCAACCACAAGTCTGCCCTATGGAGCTCGGCCAGAGCTACATGGATCTACTTTCTAATGAAGTTAACAGTTCCAATTAGACTTGAGGTTAAATGTAGTAGAAAATGAAGATAACAGTAATTGCGTAATGAAAAAGGGCTTGGCGAGTATCTAGATGACCATTATGTACTTGTATAATATATAAACTATGGAAATGGAAATTCTTTTGCTTAAAAATTACTTCCTGTATTTTATGCTATTTTTTAAAGTACTTTGAAAAGTGTAAAAATGGGGATTCCACTGTAGTTGGTAAGGTTTACAAGGAGTGAGGTAGTGTTCTAGGGTGAAAAGCCCATGGGCATGAGAGATATTGATGTACTGGGAAGTATTGTCAATTGTAATGAGTGAATATCCAGGTGGTAAAAGGGTGGGGATGGTGCAGTCTCTATAGAATGAAGTCGTAAGTATCTTCACTGTGAGAGGCTAGATTTAGAGCAGTTGGTCGGAAGTGTTGGTCAGTGAGGGTAGAAATTCTTTCAGTCGAAGTTCAGTAACCAGTGACAATTCTGCATCCAGCATTATTTGCTTTCTGGATTTTAAGGCGCATGTAAAAGCAAATCAAATCCAACAAATGCTGTAGAGCTTCACCCATGTATAAACAGTGATGCATGAAGCATACAATAACTCTCACCAACATAACTAAGCAAAAGATTGTGCCGAGAACCCAAAAAAGTTCTGGTCCTATGTAAAATCGGTAAGCGGATCAAAGGCCTCTATCTAGTCACTCGTTGATCATTCTTGGGTGGTGATAAAAGACAGCAAAATGAAGGCCGAAGTTTTAAATTTAACATTTAAGAAATCATTCACAAAGGAGGAGCATGCAAACATACCTTCATTTAATGGGTGCACTAACTCCCAAATGGAGGACACAGTAACAGGCAGAGCTGGAGTAGAGAAGCATCTGAGAGAGTTGAAAACAAACAAGCCACCTGGTCCAAGGGGGGTACCAATCTGGTTTTACTAAGAGTACCCTGCGTCATTGGTCTCTTACTTAGCTTGCATTTATCGCAAATTTCTGGTCCAGAGCAAAGTTCCAGGTGACTGGAAAAAGGTGCAGGTAACTCCTGTGTACAAGGCAGGCAAAAGAATGGACCCACAAAATTACAGATCTATATTATTAGCATCAGTTTGCTGTAGAATTCTTGAACATATTCTCAGTTCTAATATAGTAGATTTCCTTGAGAGGGAATAGCTTCTGTCCATGCATCAGCATGGCTGTAGAAAGCATCGATTGTGCAAAACTCAGCTTGCCCTTTTCTCTCATGACATATTGCAAACTATGTATGCAGACTGCATGTTTCTTGACTTTTGAAAGGCGTATGACACAGTACCACACTACAGACTACCAATGAAGGTACGAGCATATAGAATAGGTACCCAGATATGTAATCGCCTTGAAGACTACTTAAGTAATAGAACCGAAGGCTTAAAATAATCAATTAAAATACAATGAAACACACCATTTTTACAGAAACATGGATGATTATGGAAGGGAGAGGGTTTTGTCATTTGAAAGCTACTTCCTCCTTATGTAGTGTGTTTATGTGCAGCCCCAGCAGTCAGTGGTGTCATGCAGTGATGCCACTAACAACAATAAGTGAGCAAATGGGATAATGTGGGAGTTACTAGCCATCCAATGAAAGCACGTACCACAATGTAACAGAATTAATCAAGAACAAACAATACTGTCCCTTGCAGGTGTCCCAACACAAACCGTACTTGAGAGAGAGAGAGAGAGAGAGAGAGAGAGAGAGAGAGAGAGAGAGAGAGAGAGAGAGAGAGAGAGAGAGGGGGGGGTGCTTTGAATACATCCACCAGGTTAGTTACAGCAGTATGTATGGCCACAAGGCAGAAGAAACCGCTGGATTACTTAGATGCCCTAACAGCCAAACAACAACACACAAATAGTGATAAGCACTACAATAATATCGCCAAATAGCAACACGGCATATTTAGGTGCCAAATGCGTGAAAGTAAATTGCTGCCTAGCTCATTAAGAGAAGCACCTTGCACCACCTGAAAACTCGCCACCTCATACAACACAAGGCATCAAGACATAATACTTAACTCCAGTAATTATGCTGATCCAAATAACACTCTGAGCAAGTACTCCCAGTACATGGAAATGACATGCTTGCACTGCTAACAGGCACGAAATCTGCTATAATTAACACTAAGCGGTGGCCTTTAAGAACTGCCCCAGCTTGTGACTTGTGCAAGCCTCCACTAGTACTTAAAAAACCAGTCGAGTAACCACCTTTGTTTGTAACATCTGCCAACGGCCACAGGTTACACTCCGGCCCACCTCCTTCCAGACTCCAGGATGGCTCATCCCATACTGCACTTCACACCATGCCCTGTCAAAGATTCCAGCGTGCTATCAATACAGCGCAAGACAATGCTTGGGTGCCAAATAAATTACTACAAGGAAAGATACCACCAAAAAACCTTGCTTGAAAACATATACAATTTTTCAATCTTCAAGTTTAAGATTACGTTCACCTCTTGAAGCGATTCAGCACGGCCCAGTTACACATCAGCATTATCTTGTGGAGGGAGCAGAGGTGATTCAGGAATGCCTGTGCCATGGAGATGTGTTTTCATAGTAACAGGTTTCTGAGTGACAAGGGCCCATGGGATATGAAAAGATGGTCATTATGAAAGGAGATGTGGGATCCAAAGAATATACTATTGTGAGGGGTTCCATGGTTTAGGCAGCATTTAAGAAATAGGTTGTGCGACTGTATTTTATCTAGGGAAAGGAACCCACATATTATTGTTGAATATATATGGTAATTGTTTTCACTGATCTGCCTACTTTGAAGTGACTGCTAATTTTTCATCCAATGTTGTCATGTGTTGTATATTTTATTGTTATATTTTGTTCCTATGTGTGTATATATATATATATATATATATATATATATATATATATATATATATATAATATTATAGAAGGAGACCTTCTAGGTGGGAAAATGGTATAAAATAAAGATTTTTGACTTACCTAAAGTACAGGCTTGTCGATAGAAACACGAAACACACAAAAACACACAACCATTCGAGCTTTCGCCACCAGTGGTGGCTTCTTCGGGAAAAAGAGGGAGGAAGGAGAGGAGAAAGGGAAGGATACGGGTTTTAAGGAAGTGGAAAAGGAGCCATTCCAATCCCAGGAGTGGAAGGACTTACCTTAGGGGACAAAAAGGAAGGTAAACAAATACACACACACTCACACATATCCATATCCAAACACACCTAGGCAGACATTTGTAGAAGCCAAAGAAGTTGGACAGAGATGCCACTTCAGGCAGAGGCTCTGTCCACAGAACCGAGGCAAAGATGTTAAAGATGGCGGGCGGGAATTAGAATTTAGCGGAGGTTGAGACCAGGTGGGCAACGGGAAGAGAGAATGTGTTGAAGGGCAAGTTCCCATCTCCGGAGTTCTGAAAGATTGGTGTTGGTGGGAAGTATCCAGATAACCCGGACGGTGTAACACTGTGCCAAGATGTGCTGGCCGTGCACCAAGGCATGTTTAGCCACAGGGTGATCCTCATTACCAACAAACACTGTCTGTCTGTGACCGTTCATGCGAATGGACAGTTTGTTGCTGGTCATTCCCACATAGAACGCTTCACAGTGCAGACATGTCAGTTGGTAAATCACGTGGGTGCTATCGCAAGTGGCTCTGCCCTTGATCGTGTACACCTTCCGGGTTACGGGACTGGAGTAAGTGGTGGTGGAAGGGTGCATAGGGCAGGTTTTACAACGGCGGCGGTTACAAGGGTAGGAGCCAGAGGGTAGGGAAGGTAGTTTCATCAAAGATACCAACCACTTCCTCGATCGCCTGAAATCCTTGCCTAGCCAGTTACCTCCAGATGCCATCCTTGTAACCATTGATGCCACTTCCTTGTACACAAACATCCCACATGCCCAGGGCCTTGCTGCGATGGAGTATTTCCTTTCACGCCGACCACCCAATTCCCTACCTAAAACCTCTTTCCTTAATACGCTAGCCAGCTTCATCCTAACCCACAACTTCTTCACTTTTGAGGGCCAAACATACCAACAACTAAAGGGAACAGCCATGGGAATCAGGATGGCCCCCTCGTACGCAAACTTATTTATGGGACGCTTAGAGGAAGTCTTCCTGGATACCCAAGCCTGTCAACCCAAAGTTTGGTATAGATTCATTGACGACATCTTTATGATTTGGACTCACAGTGAAGAAGAACTCCAGAATTTCCTTTTCAACCTCAACTCCTTTGGTCCCATCAAATTCACCTGGTCCTATTCCAAATCCCATGCCACTTTCCTTGATGTCGACCTCCATCTGTCCAACGGCCAACTTCACACATCCGTCCACATCAAACCAACCAACAAACAACAGTACCTACACTATGACAGCTGCCATCCATTCCACATCAAACGTTCCCTTCCCTACAGCTTAGGTCTTCGTGGGAAACGAGTCTGCTCCAGTCCCGAATCCCTGAACCAGTACACCAATAACCTAATATCAGCTTTCACATCCCGCGGCTATCCTCCTGATCTGGTACAGAAACAAATTTCCAGAGCCACTTCCTCATCCCCCCAAATTCAGAACCTTCCACAGAAGAACCCCAAAAGTGCCCCTCTTGTCACCGGATACTTTCCGGGACTGGAGCGGACTCTGAATGTGGCTCTCCAGCAAGGATACGACTTCCTTAAATCCTGCCCCGAAATGAGATCCATCCTTCATGACATCCTTCCCACTCCACCGAGAGTGTCTTTCCGCCGCCCACCTAACCTCCGTAACCTCCTAGTCCATCCATATGAAATCCCCAAACTACCTTTCCTACCCTCTGGCTCCTACCCTTGTAACCGCCCCCGTTGTAAAACCTGCCCTATGCACCCTTCCACCACCACTTACTCCAGTCCCGTAACCCGGAAGGTGTACACGATCAAGGGCAGAGCCACTTGCGATAGCACCCACGTGATTTACCAACTGACATGTCTGCACTGTGAAGCGTTCTATGTGGGAATGACCAGCAACAAACTGTCCATTCGCATGAACGGTCACAGACAGACAGTGTTTGTTGGTAATGAGGATCGCCCTGTGGCTAAACATGCCTTGGTGCACGGCCAGCACATCTTGGCACAGTGTTACACCGTCCGGGTTATCTGGATACTTCCCACCAACACCAATCTTTCAGAACTCCGGAGATGGGAACTTGCCCTTCAACACATTCTCTCTTCCCGTTGCCCACCTGGTCTCAACCTCCGCTAAATTCTAATTCCCGCCCGCCATCTTTAACATCTTTGCCTCGGTTCTGTGGACAGAGCCTCTGCCTGAAGTGGCATCTCTGTCCAACTTCTTTGGCTTCTACAAATGTCTGCCTAGGTGTGTTTGGATATGGATATGTGTGAGTGTGTGTGTATTTGTTTACCTTCCTTTTTGTCCCCTAAGGTAAGTCCTTCCACTCCTGGGATTGGAATGGCTCCTTTTCCACTTCCTTAAAACCCGTATCCTTCCCTTTCTCCTCTCCTTCCTCCCTCTTTTTCCCGAAGAAGCCACCACTGGTTGCGAAAGCTCGAATGGTTGTGTGTTTTTGTGTGTTTCGTGTTTCTATCGACAAGCCTGTACTTTAGGTAAGTCAAAAATCTTTATATATATATGTTTTGTAAAGGTAATATTGTCCTTGGTTTTAATTATTCCAAGAGTTGAAACTTGGCTAGTTCTTTGTTTATAATGTTTTTGATTTGGCTTGTAAATAATAATAACCTTGTATACATCGCTCATGCAGTTTGTTCTACACAGTAGGTGATTTACTAAAATATATTGTAAATCTGATGCATTCATTTTCACCCATGAATTATAATTTCAGTTTGGGGGAAAAAAATTACTGGCACTGTGTTACAGGTATGTGGCATTTGATCCCCTTGGTCACAAGCTGATTACTGGAATCTCCAATGTGCCACCGCACTCCACTCAATGGGACCGTTCAGCAGGTAGCCATCATCTTAGTCATCATCATCATCTTTACCACCATCAGCCTTTCCAGCGTACTGCTGCTAGATATCATGCAATGCATTGCACTCATCATCAGCAGTCAACAAATGTATCTGGTGAACGGAATGAGGAACAGTCGGAAAGGGACAGCAGAGTTAATGATGGAATTCCACATCTTTCATCTCAGCGTGAAGGGAGAACACAAAGCAGTTCTGGAGAAGCTACAAGTACATCTACGTCTACATCTACATCTTCCAGCAATCCACCACCAGACTATGAGAGACGCATCTCGGTGTGTTATAGATCATTAGCACAGCGGTATGAGCAGCTGCTTCAACGATATTTTGATCTTGTACGCCCTCGTCTTGTGGTTACGGTATGTTCAGATTTGTACAGTTCTATATATTTACTCCACTGACTGAATTTCTGTTGGCTATGTGTATATACAGGAATAGTTGTTCACATTATAGAGTCTCGCCATATGAAAAGTAGATAACTCTTTGTATTTTATTATATTGAATTTTAACAGTTTGTTCTGGCAAAAGACTTGTCTCCACACAAATGAACATTTTCTCTGTTGAAGGAAAAATTTGAAATTCTTAATGTAATAAAGAAAAATTGAAAATAATGGGTTATATGGATTAAATGGAGAATATACTTTATTTTCAGAATTTTTGAGAACTTTTTCAGATCGTTATGAATAAAGAAAGTTGGAGAATGTACTCAGCATGAGTAAAGAGGTGGGGAAAATTGGTCCACACAGTGAAAATTCTCACATTTCATATGAATAAAATTAGAGAAGTTTCTCAGAAGTGGAAAAATATTCTCCTATTTCTTTAGAATACTTATAGGTTTGAGTAAGTTCTGTTGAGGTTAAGTTTCACTATATGTAGACTGAAGAAATATGAGGGCAATGAACAGAGTTTAAACATATTTAACAAAGAAAACATTATTTGGCTACATAATCCTTCAGGAAAATCGTGACAGTGACTTATCAAGCATCCATATGTTGTAGTGACTCTAGTGATTGAAGTGCAGTTTTTCCATAATCATAACAGAATTACATTGTATATTTTGAAATTTTAATGCATTCCTTATGGGCCCCAGAAATGTCCGTATGACAGCGGTCAGCAGTGACTGACTTGGCATGGAAATCTATGTTTATGACCTGTTGTTTCCTTTGTTGGATAAAGTTTGAACTATTTACTAGCAAGCTGTGGAGTAGGAAGAGTGCAGATGTCGGTGTCAGAATATTTGATCACTTGTTTGATCATAATAGCTGCGAAATCTCTGTTTGAACATAATAGCTGTGAAATCTCTGTATGTACAAAGCTGATTTACAGGTAACAGCACAATAATGTTATATATAGATATCTGAAGATCTATGTATAAAAATAAATATCATTAGACTTACCCAAAGCACAGGCTTGCCGATAGACACACACACACACACACACACACACACACAAAAAAAACCACCACATAAAAACACACACAAACCTTCATGCTTTCGCAAACGTTGGCCGCTTCGTCAGGAAAAGAGAAAGGAAGGAGGGAAAAAAGGGAAGGATGCGGGTTTTAAGGGAGTGGATGAGGGGTCATTCCAATCCCGAGAGTGTTTTAAGTGATAGTGGTTTCAAGTTTTTTGATCAAACCAAAGAGTGTTTTTAATGTCTCGTTGCTCTTTGTGTACTTAACGTGATGCAGGTGGTAATTCCACCTGTTGCAACACCTCCTGATACCTTGTTTATGCCAGTTCTCATTGAGAATGACACAAACACAAATAAAAAATGTGCTCTCTCTCTCTCTCTCTCTCTCTCTCTCTCTCTCTCTCTCTCTCTCTCTCTCTCTCTCTCTCTCTCTCTCTGTGTGTGTGTGTGTGTGTGTGTGTGTGTGTGTGTGTGTGTGTGTGCGTCATTCTAAATGATTGACCCATTTTCAATTTATTCAAGTACAAGTACAAAATGAACAATCTTTACATCGATAAAAAGAGGAAGTTTCGAAGTTTTTCATAACATTTGATTTCAATTTAATAAATTTAATTAATTTTTAATAATTGCCTAACAGAAATATGATAAATCTTATAAATGTTCAATGTGGCCACCGTTGGCTGCACACCAAACATCGATGCAGAAGCCAAACCAGTCCCACATACGCGAAAGCATACGTATAGTTATTGAGTGCGTGGCAGCTGTGATCCGGTTCTGCAGATCGTTAAGAGTGGTTGGTAGAGGTGGGACATAAACAGCATCCTTCATAGAACCCCAGGGTGTGAGATCAAGAGATTTCGGTGGCCAAAAGTGCACAGTCTGGTCCTTGAATCCCCTGTGACTGATCTAGTGCTGAGGAAGGGAGTAATTCAGAAAGTGTCATACATCACAGTGCCTTTGGGTCGGAGCTCCAGCCTATTGGAAAACGAAATACTGTGAATCTTCTATCGAGGGTACAACCATTGTTCCAACATGTCCAAGTACATGATTCCTGTTACAGTTGTTTCTGCAAAGAAAAATGGCCAGTAAACCTTTGTATGGGACATGACACAGAACACGATGCTCTTCCGTGTTGTAATGGTGAATGTGGGTTTTCCAAACCCCATATGCAAACAATGTGTTCTGTTGACATTTGCATTAAGGTGGAACATTGCTTCATTGTTCAAAATTACACACTGTAAATACACATCATCCTCCATATTTTTTAGCACATAACCACAAAATGTGAGGTGCTTCTATTTGCCATTGGGGTCGAGAGCCTGCACAAGTTGTAATTGGTTGGGCTTGTACAGCAAACACTACGCTTATGGTTAGTTGGGGTATTAAAAGTTCTCGAATGGCTGTATTGTTAGATTTACTGGGACTTGATTCCCTCGGGCATCATCCTTTGACATGTACGGTCAGCCTGTGCTTTTCTTCTTTACACACACTTTCAATCTGTTTAAATTGCTCATACGTGTGGCTAATGCTTTTTGGGGTTGGCAGTTAAATAGAAAATTTAGTACGAAATGCCTTCTGCACTACAATTTAGATACACTTTTCGCAAAGTCAAGAATGCGGGAACCTTGTGCACTCACAACTGACAGTTAAACAGGGTTGGGTTGGGTTGTTTGGTTGGGACAGTGGCACTTAACTACTGAGGTTGTCTCGCAGTGGGGAGGGGAAGGAGTGAGGATAGGAAAGGAGGGAAAGGGAAAGGAAATGCAGTCCAAGGAGGAAAGAAGGGAGAAAGACTGCATTAGCTCGGGGGACAGTGAAACAGAATGATGGCCCTATTGACATGTGAACTCTATTGGCTGCTTCTGAAACCACCACATACAAGTTTTAGGAAATGGATCCATCATTTAGAATAACCCAGTATACTCTTCTAGTATTACCAAGGCACTATTACCTGCAATTGATGGTCTGCTACTCACTAGTCAGCATGGGCAGTTAAAATGTGTATTACTCCTATCTAGTGGATTGCTTATACCTATGAACCAAACACGGGGTCAATGATTGTGTGACACTTCGTGAATGTACCTTGTCAGTTGTATTGCTGTCAGTGTTAACTATTTCATTGTGAATGCCTGCATTGTTATACAGATAATGGTGTATTTCTGTCCACATCACGGAATGGCAGTTATTTCACTTCACTTCCCCAATAACTAGAAATAAATATTTTATAAAAAAGATTAAAAATTTTCTGTTCCATTTATTTTTCAGACTGATCGGGGAACGGACCCAATGGAGGCAGAGGAAACTAGAGGATCCAGTGCCAGTGCAGCGCCAACTGACAGTACAAACCGATGCAGTTGCAACAATACAGCTACAAATACAGACAATAACTGGACTGCTAGAAATAGAAGTGGGGCATCAGGTACCACCTCAAAAACCAAAGCCCGAAAGTCAACTAGGGGATATGCATCGCCAGTAAATTCCTCCTCTAGTTCAAGTGCTTCCAATGTAAATGGGACTCAAACAACCAACAGCCATGCGACGAGCAACTCGTGTCCATGTTTCAATGATGCCAATATGTGCAGAAACATTTGCCAAAGAAATTCCAGTTCATCATTGGGGATATACAGACGTACACCTTCAGCAAGTGGTACAAATGGAGGTAGTTCAACTTCAACATCTGTCACTGGTAGCTCAACGAACAGTGCTAATATGCAGTGTGGCAATTGCCAAGCATCACCACGACCTGTGTCTCCTAGACACAGTGGGGTTGTTCCTAATGAAGTGTCTAATCATGATCCAGAAGGTCAGCCTTCCCAAAGTGCTAACTATTCTTCTGCGATCTCATCGGTGCATAAATCATCAGAACCATCTCGTGTGGCTAATGAAAATAGCTTATCTGCTAATATGCAGTCTGGCAGTTGCCAAGCATCAGCACAAGCTGTGTCTCCTAGACACACTGGGGTTGTTCCTAATGAAGTGTCTAGTGATGATCCAGAAGGTCAGCCTTCACAAAGTGCTAAATATTCTTCTGTGACCTCTTCATGTCGTAAATCATTGGAACCATCTCGTATGGATAATCAAAATAGCTTATCTGCTAATATGCAGTCTGGCAGTTACCAAGCATCACCACGAGCTGTGTCTCCTAGACCCACTGGGGTTGTTCCTAATGAAGTGTCTAGTGATGATCCAGAAGGTCAGCCTTCGCAAAGTGCTAAATATTCTTCTGTGACCTCTTCGTGTCATAAATCATTGGAACCATCTCGTATGGATAATCAAGATAGCTTGGATTCTCCTGCAGTAAGACTAGCAGAGTCTACAACAACCATTACACCATGCAATAGGATGGAAACAGAACAAGCAGGTAAGTCTTGTAGGAGTTCCATAAGCTCAATGTAAACTTTAGAACAGTGGTGCATGTTAGCGTACTCACATTTGGAGTCCCCATTCCATAAAGCTAAAATGTAAGTTGATTGAATTAGTTCCTGATTGAATAAAGACGCCATTAGACACCTTGTAGTCTTAAGCAGGCTTATGGGATACATTGTTCACTTGTGGTGTAGCCTGTGGGAAGGGGAGGGTCTAGACGGCTGCGCCGATTAGAGTGTGGCCAAGTGCCTCCCTCTGTTGTGTGAACACCCGCCCAGCATCTGCCAAGCAGCCCAAACAGCTGCACAACAGATGGAGATGCTCAGCCACGATTCAGTTGCCTGCCTGACGTCTCACGGCCCAGCCATCCAGACCCCTCCCCTTTCCCTTATACCATATCACAAGCACACAATGTAGCCCCGAAGACTATATAAGGCTATTACATGTCAAATGGCATCTTTATTCAATTGGAAACTACTTCAATGAACTTACATTTTAGCTTTGTAGCATTAAAAAATTGGTTTTTAGAATTAGTTAATTTTTCTTCTCCCGTGTCTCGCAAAATACTGATTCTGGAGAAATTATGAAAAGGTACTTTTTTGTGGCAAATTCATGCAGTTTAATTTTGCATTTTTTCCCTAGAGGTTACGGTTTTCGAATTGTTGTTGTGGTCTTCAGTCTGGAGACTGGTTTGATGCAGCTCTCCACCCTACTCTATCCTGAGCAAGCCTTTTCATCTCCTCATAAGAACGGCAACCCACATCCACTTGAATCTGCTTACTATACGCGTCTCTTGGTCTCCCTCTGCGATTTTTACCCCACACACTTCCCTCCAATGCTAAATTTACGATTCCTCGATGTCTAAGAATGTGTCCTACCAAGCGATCCCTTCTTTTAGTCAGGGTATGCCAAAAATTCCTTCTCTCACCAATTCTGTTCAGTACCTCTTCATTAGTTACGCGATCCACCCACCTAATCTTCAGCATTCTTCTGTAGCACCATATTTCAAAAGCCTCAATCCTCTTCCTATCCGCACTGTTTATCGTCCATGTCTCACTCCCATACAAGGCAACACTCCATACAAATGCCTTCAGAAATGACTTCCTTAGGCTTAAATCAATATTCGATGTTAACAAATTTTTCAAGAACACTTTTCTACCCATTGCCATTCTGCATTTTATATCCTCTGTACTGCGACCATCATTTGTTATTTTACTGCCCAAGTAAGAAAACTCATCTACTTCCTTTATCGCTTCGTTACCCAATCTAATTCCTTCAGCATCACCTGATTTTCTTACACTGCACTCCATTACCATAGTTTTGTTCTTGTTAATGTTCATGTTATATGCACCTTTCAGCACACTGTCCATTCCGTTCAATTGCTCTTCCAGGTCCTTTGCTGTATCTGACAGAATTACTATGTCGTCGGCAAAACACAATGTTTTTAATTCTTCACCCTGAACTTTAATTCCTTCTCCAAATTTCACCTTGCTTTCCTTTATAGCTTGCTCAATGTACAAATTGAATAACAATGGAGAAAGGCTACAACCCTGTCTTACTCCCTTTCCAACCCCTGCATCCCTTTCATACCCTTCAACTCTGACAACTGCTGTCTGGTTTTTGTAAAAGTTGTAAATAACCTTACGCTCCATATATTTTACTCCTGCTTGCTTCAGAACTTGAAAGAGTTTATTCCAATCAACATTGTCAAAAGCCTTCTCCAAATCTATCGAATTATTTAAGGAAAATGTAAAAAGCGTGCCTTAAACCACTGACCCATGCGCAACTTCACATTCCAGAGGTCGGGGCATTTAGTATGTTGTTCATGAATGTCTTTCCTACCAATGTTAAAAATTTTATGACCACACCATTCCCCCCCCCCCCCCCCCCCCATATTCACTATTTTTTGGTTTTCATTGACTGAACTACATATTGGACAACCTGGAACATCTCCAGGCCTATCAGGCTGCCTAAAACAATGTTGTTCAGTCCACTCAGGCAAAAACTTCCTATTTTCACCAGGAATTTCAGGCTTTTTGGAATCCTTGTTTATGCAGAAGAAACTTTGTAAGCATCAATAATAATGGAATTCTCAGCATGAGATCGCAAGAACTACTGATTAAGTGGTGATAAAATTTGTGTACTTTATTTAGATTTGTTCTTTATAACAATACCAGTGGCTGGCAGACAGCGCTTGCTGAGGCACAACAAATTATCCGTCCCGCAAGAAAAACAGTCGCTCTTTATCAAAGATTGCTGTTGCTGATTGAACTTGTCCAAAGTTTTGCAAAGTAGCTTCAGTCTTTCATTCATTAGAAACACAAAAATTGTGTTTAAATGGATTTTCCCTAACTGCTTAAATAGAGGTTTCAGAGATAGAGTTTGTACAGAATTTCCTTGTTTATTAAATAAAGTTGTAGTGCACATTCTTGTGTACAGAACTTTTATGTGGTTTACGGGCCAGCTTGCTCCCTCCTGCCACTGCTTGTCAGCGCACTCCCCAGCTTTGCATATCATTTATGTAATCTACGTATATTAATCATTAATGGTTCTAATCCTTCAGCAGTTATTGTAGAATTCTAGAAAGAATTCTAGGTAGGGCTCTCAAACAAATGAAAGTGTTGTATTTCTCATTCATGATATGAGCATTGTAAACATAAATCCAGTTCCTGTCTTTGAGCAGCTTTCTAAAACCATTAATTTTTCTCTTACTGACTACTGTCTTAAACTCAGATTTGAAAAATTTCATATCCTGATCAGTATTAACATCTAGCAAAAGTACTATGTTTTGGTCCGAAAGGCTGCTTATTATTATAATTTTGATCATTTGCCGTTTTTATAAAGGTATTATCAGTGGCCGGCTGTCTTTGAGCCCTTAGCTATCCTAGTCAGAAAGTTAACAGTGTGAATTATGTTAAATGATAATGTTATTGACTGTAATAATTTCTTACTGGGAGAGTTTTCAAGAAAGCCTGCAGTAAAATCATCACTCAACAGTAATCCCCCTCCCCCCCTTTTTTTTTATAATCAAACAGGCCAGAAGAGCTTCAAAATTATTTATGAAGAAACTGAAGTTATAATTTGGTACTGTGAACACACTGTTATAAATGATATATTTTGAAATTCTGCTTCTGTTGCACATGCATCCTATCATATGCTGCTCTAGACAAAATTTATAAATGTCTATGTTATTAAATTTATAACAATTTCTAATAATATGGCAACTCCATCCGCCATTTCCACTCTACAAGTGGGAAGATAATCTAAATCCTGCAGTACTTATCAAATCTATACCAGTGGTACATCATGTTCAGAGAGGCAGATTATGTTGTTGGTTGGATGACTGTGATTCATCAATGCAGATAAGTAGTTCATTGATTTTACTACTTAGAGGCTAATATTCTGATGAACTAATGATAGTTGGCATTTTACATTGATTGTTATAGAACTGAGTGGAAATATAATTGTTTGCTGATGTAAGGATGTAAGGTGTCAGAATTATGCTGTTTAATTGCTTTATTAAAGTGAATGTTTGTTTCAGTTCTGACCTCTCTTAGAATTTGACTTCTTTTTGTCCTGCTTCTCCTTAAAAAAAAAAGGGGGGGGGGAACCGTTCTATTCTAACACCTTTAACAAGTGATATTTCACCACTCATGTCAGTGTGCCCCCAGTAGTCCAGCCTTTCCTGCTGAGGTGTAAGCCATTCCTAGTATAATCTCACCTACTGAGTGAATCAACAGGAACAACAACAATGAGTGACCCTGCACCTGATCCAAGCAGCTGTTCCAACTCCAAATTAACTGTCCTGATGATCTCAAATTAGGTTGGTCATGGTGCTCCAGAACAGACACAAACTCAACAATGGTATGTATCAATGCTGATGCTACCTTTTGCCAGGTCACAGTCTATGTTCAACATCGGGTCTTTTTCAGTATTATTCCACGGACCACCCACACAATAACAACGGTGTCTTCCTTGGTGAAATCTTTACATAGTGAATCCTCCGTCACCTGACCCAGACCCACACTAGGTTTTAAGAAACTTGTGACCTGGTATTCTATCCTGCCTTTTCCTGGAGGAGTTGGCCCATACCTCTGGCATGACAACTACCTAACAACAAACTTACTTTCTTTTTGCTGCCATACCTACATCCTTATTAAATTTTTATTGGAAATTTGTTTAGCCCTGTCTACACTTACTTCTGTCTGGGCTCATCAGTTTGTAACTGAAGCAACAAGTCAAACTTATTTTGAACATTAACCACAAAGCTGACTGAGTTCTGACCCTTTTCCTTTCACCTGTTGCTACTTCCCATCCCTCTTCACCTTCCCTTCTTTACCTGTCCAGATCCCTTTTAGCCTGATCTAATTCAGCCTGAAGGGCAGCAATTTTCCCCTCCTGTTCCAATATCTTCCTATCCCTACTGCATATCCTTCAAAACTACTGATGAGTCTCACTCGCTTTCCCAATTTCCATAACACTACAGTCACACCATAGGAAAAAAAGTTACTGCACCCATCACACCATACCCTGGAACTAACAATTCTTTGGCAAATCAGACACTTATCTCCAATCATAAAAAAAAATTTCTTTAGTGAAAAGGTCAATTAAATTACCATAAAAGCAAAGAAAATGTGTATGCAAAAAATAGACCTATTCGTAAGTGTAAGTAAACAAAAGTAATATGTGCAAAATCTCTCTAACAAATTAAAATTTACATTGCTTTTTGTAAAAAATAAATAAAACAATAAGGGGATACATTTTACTTAATACCGGTATGTTAGGAGGAAAAACAAGAACAATTAACAAGATTCTTTACAATTACTTTGCGAAACACTGAAGCAAAAATTTGACTTTAAACCTACTTGATCTTTACACTTTTTCTCGAAAAATACTCAAAGCAAAGTGAAACCTTTAATGGTACACTCGAAAGAGGACAATAATAAACATTATTAATTACTTGTCACTGTTAAAATAAGTTTTATTACAGTTAAGTAACTACAATTTGCAGGACCCCAAAACACTAGTCGTCGTCTTGTGCAGGGCTACCAACAAGATGACTAGTGTTTCATTATTGAACATTATATTATTTTTATTCTTTCATTGTTGTGTGCTTTGTGACTCTGAGGAGATCACTACTTAATGTCTATCTGTGTAATCATTTTCAGAAAATGCAGCCACTGTCGATTCATCTTCTGCAGGAACTCTCTCTGCTTTGTCTGATATGGATGGCCGTGATTCTGGTGTAAGTACTACTAAAAAAATGAAATATTAGTTTTATGGAATTAATACTTAGCACCTTTTTAAAGATAATGAAATCAACTGCTGATAGATTAAAGTATTCAAGAAGAATGTTAGAAAGTAAGGATAAATTTATTGAAATTCTCAGATGGTAGTGTGTTGGTTCAACATTTGGAAGAATAAGTAATTATGAGGGAAATACAGTATGGAAGTTTATGAACAGTAACAACTGAGAGAAAGTTTATAAATACATGTAATTTGTCATAACAACCTTTTTCAACTTCCTCATATATTGTTTACTTCATGAGCATTTATTCAGAAAGCAAACATATAAGCTGCAAGGTTTTTAAGTTGTGTAGCAGCTTTGTTATCCACTTTTGAAACTTATTCTGTCCTCAGTAGAGTCATTGATTTGTGTGAAAGGCTTAAATTTTAATTACTGTATGGAATTAAATTGGGTTTGGGCCCCAATAACTCACACATATACTTGAGCGAACAGTTTTATTACTTAACTCAATCACATACAAGAAAGAACTAAATCAAACATGGCGGGTGGAGACCAGAGAGGCTGAGCTCCCAAAGATTACAAACAGATGTTTCACTGGTTGTTCTTGCCCGTTGATTGCCCCTCAATGGGTTGACCCCCCCCCCCCCCCGCCCCCTCCCCAGAGTGTGGATCATATCGTGAACGGGCGGGGGGAACCGAGGAGTTGGGTGACAGTGGTGATGAAAGTCAAGTGTTAGTGATGAGTAACTCGACAGAGTCCAGAGGTAGGTTGGTGCACTGTTGCTGATGGGTTGGAGTCGCACCAATGATGAAATTGTTGAAGTGGTGGGGCTGGCGGGTAGTGCAAGTTGAACGACCCCACAGACAGGCATATCCCACTGGCATGATGATGAGGACCTTCTACTATGGTAGGAGAAAGGCTCATACATCGTGGTAAAGGGCGGTGGAAGGAACAGGAAAATGTTTGAGTAGCTGTACATCATTCGAGGAAGGGGATGAGGAGTCGGAGGATGACGGACATAAGACAAAGATGTTACGGTCGCCACACCTGTGGCAAAGTGGGAGGGGGGGGGGGACAACAAATTCAATGAAGGGAGAGGAGGGAAGGGGAGACTGCGAGAAGCCTTGGAAGGGGGTCGAGGGAGAGGGCGGAGAGTGAGTCGGGGAAGGTGTGGTCAATTGGGGGGGGGGGAATTAACAAAAGCTGGTTTTAGTAGATTAATGGACACAGTTGTGGGCGTATTGTTCAAGAAAAAGATAAAGGTGTTGCTCCTCCTCTTAAGGACACAGTGTAGGCCTGAGGGGGGCAGGCAGTGTCATCTCTAAGGAAAATGTGGGAGCAGGTGGAGAGTGCAGAAGGGACGCAGAGGAGTGGAAGGGAGTGGCTCGTCACGGACGCAACAGAAAGCTTAGAGAAGGGAAGGCAGACCCGACCAACAAAGTAAGGGTGGGCCGAGGAGGGAGTGGCAGGGGAAGGGTGTACGAGCTCTCCCGGAAGCGACAGAGTGACACCATCAAGACATTGACAAAGGACTGCATCAATGGCAGTGTCACTCGTGTCTGTTGTGATGAATAGTTCGGCACCAGGATGAGGGTGGGCAATGGTTACAGGTGTAGCAAGCAAATCTTTCAGGGCCATGAATCCTGAAGACGTGGCATCCGTCCAAGGAATAGGCCAATCACCAGAGGTGTGTTTACCAGCGAGACCGTCTGTGAACGGGCCAGAAGCTCAGGAGGAGCAGGCAAATGTCGTCGGTAATAATTGATTGTGCCAAGGAAACAACGTTGTTCTCCAAATATGATGGGGGGGGAGGTAAGTTTGAGACTCGTAGTGAAGTCTGCGTGTGTTGTTGTTTAGCTCAATGCCGGCCATGACAAAGGGTGTCAAGGAGGATCTGTAAATGTTTTTTTTTTTTCTGTTCCTTGACAGAGTTGCTGAAAGTTAAAACATCAGTGATAAATCTTTGCAATGTCTGAGTGGTGTTCTTTAGGCCAAAAGGCAGGAATGGGTAGTGAAATAAACCTATGGGAGTAGTGATAGCAGTCTTCTCTATGTCTTTTGGGGCCATAGGAATTTGGTGGTAAGAACGCTTGCAATCCACTACCGAAAAAACTTTCATGCCTGCCAAAGCCTGCATAAAGTCAGCAATGTTCAGGATCGGGCAGTTGTCCATTATGGTGCAAACATTGAGGTGGCAGTAGTTTCCACACATACGTCAAGAACCGCCCTGCTTGGGTACTAAATGAGTGGGAGAGGACCAGCTTCTAGATGAGGGCTCAATGACAACTGAATGTAAAAGTTCGGAGATTTGTTCTTTAATGGCCAGCAATTTCTCTTGACTGAAGCGGCACAGCTTGCTAGTGATGGGCGGACCATCTATAAGACGCAGCATGTGCACTGTACCGTTCTTGACCACATACATCTGTGACTAATATTTGTTGTCACAGGCCGGGTGAAAGCTGGGGGAGGAGACATGGCCCTGTGCAAGTCATGTGGCCTGCGCAAGGAGGGAGGTGGCTTGGCTAAGTTCATGGCTGGTGGAGCGGGCCAAGGTGCCGGAGAAGTTGTTTACTTGGGCGCACCACCAGCACACTGGGAGAAGATGGTGTTACATGATGCTTCTTGTGGTAGCCACTAACTGGAGCGAGCGCACACATCGTGGTATGTGACGGCTTGACTAGAGGAGTGTAAACAAATAATGACCGCAAAGTGCCTGCAGAGAAGTTAGGGTTAGTAGGTGCCAGAGCGGGACACTGCACAGGTTGAGCAGTCGGCTGACGTGTAGGCATGGAAAAACAGGTCTGTTTATGAACATCTGCTTACAAGTGGGGGGGGGGGGGGGGGTAGCACTGTCACTAACACTGGTAACCTAGGGCACTGGCACTAGTAGCACTTTTTGAAGAAACACTCGTACTAACCGTAGAGTGTGAGTCTTGTTGCCTTGACTGTGGAGACTATAGCTGATGTTGGGCAGATGCCAACTGAGACACTGTAACAGCCAGGTGGCGAGCAATGTCTCATTCTCGCGGCGCAGATGAAGCACACAATCACGTTCACTTGATCACTTAGACAGGAGCGACTCAGACTGTTTAATTGAGTCATCACAACACAACTTAGAAGACAGGTCCTCGAACTTCTTAATAGTCTCTAAACACTCACGAGCAATGGGTGAGTTAACAGAACGAGAGTCAGTGTTCAACAGAGCACAGGAAAAATAAGTATTCGTGGGGTGGTGAAAAACCGAACGCCGCACAACATCTAGGACAGTTTGTGATGCGTCAAGCCGTTATATCAAAGATGGGCTCCGGCTGCTCAGCAACAAAAAAAAATTCCATGAAAGTTTACACTATGGTGCCAGATGGGCAGTAAAGTTCGTAGTACCCACACACGGCTGCTGTGTGTTATGGCAGCACGGAGCATGGGACTGTGAGGACAGGCCTCTAAACATTGAAGGCAGTAATAAAGAAACATCTGTGCAGTCTCAATAAGAAAATGCATGTTAAAAACACAGTTATGAATGTACAGATGAGCACTTGATGCGAAAAATCACTGACAGAATGGATGACATGTAGGTGTCTGCGATTGTCCAAGCAGGAGGTGGCACCTAAACCATCCTGCGCTCTGTGTTTGTTTGGTGACAAGGTGGACTACACTTTTTTGCAGCATCGCCTAGGTGACTGTGGAAGTAACTATGGATAGTGTGGCACTTGCTCCTGCGGGAGGTGAATCAAAGGCGGTGGACCATCATCAGTGTTACAGGAAATGGGGGAGGGGGGGGAGGCGTGGTGGAGATGGTGAAGCAGACACTCGGTCAGTGTGAGGGGGTGCATGCGCCTGGATTTTTCATAGGTGAATGCTTGATGTGTGTGGGGCTGTGCCCTGCCATCTGCATCCTCGAGGAGGCCTGGCTCTCATGGGGTTCCTGTAGGTTAGGTAGGTGCCGTACACACGGTTGGCAATGCGTATCTGCTCACTTGGCGATTGCAGGATGTTGTTATAGCTGTCTGGCATGTCAGGTTCGTTAACCAGTAGATGAAGACGACACCAGAGCTGCAAAGGTTTCTTGTTTCCCCAAGTGTTCTTCATAGATTATGCTGCGAATGGTGTCTTCCGGGGTGTGAGTGACCCTCTCCAGAATGGTTTGTTTGGCCAAGGCTTACCAGTCTGAAGCAGGGGAGAGGTCACGAGGTTACAGATGAGATCAATGTGCTCATGGAAGTGCGTGATGAGGCACAGGTAGCGAGCTGTGTCATTGAGTGAGTAATGTTCGAGGAGAAAGGTTGTAACTTTGGCAGATGACCAGGGGATGGCGACTGGGGTGCCTTTAGAACATAAACCACCTGGGAGGCGCTGATTACTTGTGGCGTAGCGAGGGAGCTCGGCATTGTTGTTGTCTGGGTGGGGCCTTGAGGTCGAAGGGCTGAATCGCAGCAGGTTGAGGCAAGATGGCTCGGGCAACTGACGCAGCTATGGCACCGGTGTGCTGTGAAAATAGGCGGAAGTTCAAACTCGTGCAGCTGGGACTGTCAACACATTAGTTGACAGTGTGCAGCTGTGGAAGTGATTGATGTACATGCAGCGTGGCAGACATATTACATAATGCGAGAAACAAAAAGGACAATGGCACTCTGCGGTACGCTATAGTTCTCATTAACACAGCTTGTTGTTGTTGTTGTTGGTTTTTGGAAGGGACTAAACTGCAATGGTTATCAGTACCCATTAACACAGGTAGAAAGGGCAGATCTGGTTAGCGACTCACTTAAAACACTAGGAGGTGTGGATTGCATGTAGCTGGCTTACGTGTTGTTGACAAACTCCAAGTCGGCTTCATGTGCAGAAAAAGTTGCATCAGTAACACGTGAAAATTGTCTATTGTTCATTGGGTGGTTGATGCACGCACTGTAATGAAAGCTATTAGGAGCAAGTCCAATACCGGAAGCATGAATGAAGTTTTTGGCAGGTACTGCACATTGTTGGCGGAGCACGTGGTCGGCGGTAGGAGACGCACACGAGCTCAGTGGGGTAGTTGCTGGCCTAAAATTCAAATTTTGCCTAGTTGAACTGTTCAAGTCTTGCATTATTTGAGAGTTCTGTGCACACGCCGTGTGGTGTGCACTCTCATTTGCATTGTTCATCTAGAAAACCATGGAAAATATGAGAGAAGAGCTGAGGCCCAAGTCTGTGAAATTCTCGTGGCACTGGTAGTACCTGGTGTAACAAACATGTCCTGAGAGAAAATGTTTTTTGAGCACAGATTCAATGCCTCGAAACAGGTACACACAGAATATGTGATGATGACGTTGATGTGGCTTGAAATCCGAACGGCAGTGGCACAGTCGAGTTCATTGTAGTCGTGACTGTCAAGACAAAGGGCACCGCATTTTATTCACGAATAAATGCACAAACTTGAATCCCACGACTGCTTGGTGAAGAAACGGTGGTGAATGCGACTTTGGGGTAACCAGTATGGAATTAAATGGAATTTGGGCCCCTATAACTCACACGTAGACTTGATCAACAGTTTTTTTTAACTTAACTCAAGCGTATACAGCAAAGAACTAAATGAAACATGGTGGGTGGAGCCCAGAGTGTCTGAGATCCCAAAGAATAAAAACAAAGATGCTTCACTGGTTGTTCCGTGTCTGATCAATTGCTCTGTCTATGGGTCGCCACAACTGTGGAATAGTTTCATGAGGTTGGCAACAAAAGTTCGTTTTATGACACTAATTGATTTGCTGACCAGACTAGTATACATGAAAGAACCTGTCAATTGAATGTTAGGAACAACTTTAATTATTTATTTCACAGTCAATGTGAAAAGTTATTTCATTCCATTATAAGAGATTGAGTTTTCAAGCCTTCAAGGTCATTACCAACATTAGCATACTTCCCAAGTGGTAAGTAAAATTTTGCCATGCAAGAAGAATTGAAGTAAGTAGTAGTGGTAGTTGTCTTCTGTCTGAAGATTGGTTTGATGGTTTCATGCTACTTTAACATGTGCAAGCTTTTTCACCTTCAAATAACTACTGCGACCCACAGCTGTTTGAACCAGCGTACAGTACATACAATACTCATCTCTCGGTCTCCCTCTGCAATTTATACCAATTTTATTTATTTATTATATTATTTTTAAATAAAAAAAAAAAAATAGAAAACGGATGACTTACCCAAAGGACAGGCTGGTCGACAGACACACATAAAAACCACACACACACACACACACACACACACACACACACACACACACACACAAGCTTATGCAACCATTGGTCGCTTCGTCAGGAAAAGAGGAAGAAAGGAGAGGAGAAAGGGAAGGATATGGGTTTTAAAGAAGTGGAAAAGGAGTCGTTCAAATCCCAGTAGTGGAAGGACTTACCTTAGGGGAAATAAAGGAAGGTAAACAAATACACACACACTCACACATATCCGAACGCAAACACGCCTAGACAGACATTTGTAAAAAGCAAACAAGTTGGACAGAGATACCACTTGAGGCAGAGGCTCTGTCCACAGAACCGAGGCAAAGATGCTAAAGATGGTGGGCAGGAATTTGAATTTAGCGGTGGTTGAGACCAGGTGGGCAACGGGAGGAGAGAATAAGCTGAAGGGCAAGTTCCCATCTCCGGAGTTCTGAAAGGTTGGTGTCGGTGGGAGGTATCCAGATAACCCGGACAGTGTAACACTGTGCCAAGATGTGCTGGCCATGCACCAAGGCATGTTTAGCCACCAGGTGATCTTCATTACCAACAAACACTGTCTGCCTGTGACCGTTCATGCGAATGGACAGTTTGTTGCTGGTCATTCCCAAATAGAACGCTTGCCTGCACTGTGAAGCGTTCTATGTAGGAATGACCAGCAACAAACTGTCCATTCGCATGTTTTAAACTGCTTATTGTCCACATTCCAGTTATAAACAAGGCTACACCCTAGGCAAATGCCTTCAGAAAACACTTCCTAACACTAGAACAAGTCAATAAATAGTTAAAGTTTTGCAGGCTGTTGTGCCATGGTCTTGTGGATTTGTTAAAAAAAAAAAAAAAAAAAAAAAAAAAAAAAACCAACAATGTTTCATCCCCTTTTGCAGAGGACATACTCAAAGAGGATCGTGTCTCCTTTTAACTTCCAATACAGAACCTGGCTCATTAAGAAACATTGGGTAAAACAAATCCACAAGAGCTTGGCATAATAGCCTAGAAAAATTTAACAATATTGAAGTTTCTGGCTGTGAAAGTTTACATTTCACTCTAGAACAAGTCACCATATTTTTCTTCTTTTCTTATCGTTGCCTGTGTATATTTAATGTTCTCTTTACTACAACCATTGTCATCTATTTTATTGCACAGATAGCTAAACTCATCCCCTACTTTTATTGTCATTTCCTAATCTAATTCCCCCAGTGTCACCTAATTTAACTACATTCTCCTTTCAAGAAACGTCTATTCCGGCCACCTGCTGCTTCCTTTGCTGTCTTTGAAAGAATTTCAATGTCATCACCAAGCCTCGGTGTTATTTCCTCTCCATGAACTTCAGTTCCATTACTAAATTTAATCTTTACTTGCCTAAATGCTTGTTCAATGTACAGATTGAGTAATGTTGAAAACAAGCTAAAACCCTTTCACCACTTCCTTTTAGTACTTTCAACACACAGTACTACTTCCCAGTTTCTGTAAAAATTGTAAATAATCTTTTGCCCTCTTGTATTTTCCTATTGCTACTTTCAGAATTGTAAAGAGAGTATTCCAGTCAACACTGTCATCCTCACCAAGTCTAAGAATGCTAAAAATAGGTTACGGAACACAGCTTAAATCTTATGTTAGTAATAATTACATTATGCTTTGTGCAAAATACTGCAAGCGAATTTCCTCTTTCTTTCCTTTTTACCCAGTCCATATTCACCTGCTATTTTTCATTTTCTTCCTTCTCCTACTAATGAATTTGAGCTCTCCATTTCAATTAAGTTTCCATCTCCCTTAACTATGTAAATAAATCCTTTTATCTCATCGTACATTCTGACAATCTGTTCCTTCTTTATTTTGGCAATTGGCATATAAAATTGTGCTATTGGGTTAAATTTTTCTTATGATGTTGGCTGCCTAGTGTGTTGATATTGGCAACAGATGAAAATGGTGGGAGTTGTGTGACATTGACATTAGCCACTTGCGTGGTATTATGTGGTATCTAATCAGATAGGCTGTGTTTTTTTCACACAGAGTAAACGAATGCATTCTGTTTTGTAACATTATTGTTGTGTTTTCTTGCAGTGTGGCCTGAGAGCTAATGTTGGGAAAGAAATATTCCATTTTTGGTGATAATTGGTTCAGTGATTGAACAAGATTGCATACATAACAAGAATCTGTCAACCATAGAGCAGGAACAGCATTAATCATTTACTTCAGTATCAACACGAAGGATTAATTTACCCTGTTATTGCTCTATGGTTGTCAGATTCTCATATGTACTTCTGTCTGCTCATTTTGTTGTCATCATTAGCGTACTACACTGCTGTCTGCTCATTTTGTTGTCAACATTATCTCACTATACTGCCATCTGCTCATTTTGTCGTCAACATTAGCTCACTACATTGCTGTCACCCTACATAAAATTTAACCATGTCACAATTCGTCGTAACGTGTGAAAGAGGTGCTGTATTCAACATTATTTTACACCCTTTTGTTTCATATAATTACTTTTTTTGTGAATTCTGATTGGTTGCCTGTATATGCTCTGTCATTGGTTGCCCCCATTTCCTGCCACTTTCATGTGTTGCCAACATCAATACACTAGGCTGCCAATATCATAAATAAATTTTAACTTACTATTGTGATGAGTATTGGCTTTATCATTGCGATTGGTAATGTGTTTACTATGTTGCTCATTAGCTTATCAGCATTATATTTCCTTATTCATTAATAGATCTAACTTTGCATTGTGTGTTCTTGTTTTTGTATTTATGACCCACTTCTCACCTCGTTGGTAGTAGCCTTCATTTCGACACTAAACTTCTCAACCCTACTGTATCTAACTTTAGCCTATCAATTTCCCTTTTCAAATATTCTGCCCCATGTACTGGCTTAATAGAGCTACTATTCCATGCTTTGATCTGTAAAATGACAGTTTTGTGTTTTCTGATGATGACGTCTTCCTGAGTATTCCCATCCTGGAGAATTAACTGGAGCTTTTTTGAACCACATGTATGAGAGTTGACACTGCAACAAATTCTGTGGTCCTGCAACAATACTGGCATCAACCTGAGATAAATTATCACCCCTACACTCCATGTCTACCTGATAATAGTCATCCTCCCCCCCCCCCCCCCAAAAAAAAATCCCAAAAATCCTTCCAGTTCATGTTTCTCTTCCAACTATGTTCCACCAAGTTTTTATTTTCTATGTTTCAATGCAAACTCTCTCACTCTCTCTGTCTCTCCCCCCCCCTCTCCCTTCCCCTCCCCCCATCCACTCTGGAGATGACAGTTGTGCAGAGTGGCCAGTGTTGGGTTGTGTGTTATGTCTTAGTTATGTGGATTGTATGTGTGATTTCTTCTAATGTAGACTGTGACAGAAAAATTGAAGTTGTTCAAATGTGGCTGTCAGCTTTGGTCTTTACAGTGAGTTGCTACCAATAGTCTATTACCGAATGGTTAAAATGTAATTTACAAAACAAAAGTATTTCTCTCCCCTGTGGCTTAAATTTTCATCATCATGTGCAACCATGCATAGTTCTTTAATATGTGTAAAACATAAAAACCTGTGATTTTCAATTGTGGTTGGTTAAATACAGGTTTGAAGTGATTATAGTTACTGTTATTATTTTATTTTTAGCTAGGTTCTCTTGGGCAACGACAACAAGATTTACTGCCACAAGCACAGAGCACCTTCAGCAATAATCCTCGAGAGAGGCTTGTGTGCCCACAACAGGGATCGATTTCACGACGTCGGAATGAACATCGACTGCCAAGATTAACTTTGGCCCAAGTTGTAGCTGGTGTTGATGCAACTGCTGCTTTATACAGAGATGTGAGGAGGCTTCGTTGTGGAATACTATCATTAAATAATCAAATTGACAGTATTCAAAGTATTTGCAGGTGAGTGTCTCTAAGTGGGTTATGGGTAGTGGGAAAGAGATTGAGAGATTTAGTTAAGAACTATATAAAAATAAAGTACTTGCCATGTGGTTTCACTTTACTACTAAATTTTGGTGAAACAACTTACCGTAAAGCGGTCACAAATCAAGTTTAAGGTATTCTATTAATGACTGAGATGAATCTGTTTACACTTGAGTTTTTATTTTCATTTGTAATATATGACTGGGTAAATGCATATATACCCGGGCAATGCTGGGTTTAGCATCTATTTTGCCTTGTGGAATTGGTTCTGATTTCTTTTGTATGGCAGTTATTGCTTATAAAATAAATAATTCTATTTGGAAAATATTGCACAATGCAGATGCTATTAAAATACATAATACTGAAAGGCAAAAATTTGCAATACAAATGTCCTTACCTTGGATAGTACACAGTAAAACCTCGTTTTTACATTCTCGGTTTTTACGTTTTCCCGCCATTTACACCATTTTTTGTCGGTCCTGTCAAATTTCCTATGTTTACAATGTTAATTTGCCCTCGTTTTTGCATTAACATATTTACACTTTTCCCGTGTTTTATACTTTTTGAAAGCATGTTCGTGAAGAAAAATGACATAACGTACATAAATTGACACTAGTATGGCTTTCCCCTTAAAGTATAGTGCTTAAAAATTATTCGCAGTCGATTTTCTTGACACTTTGCATTTATTCAAATGTATATTTCGCGTTTCGTTGTTGACTTAAAGGCGCGCCGATTTGTGGCAATGTAGTTCTTCTTTTCACCAGTTTCTTTGGCAGAGCGCCTGGCATGTTCTCAGACAAACAGAACAATTTGTTAACGAGAGAATAACGCTGATTTGTGGCGGTGTAGTTCGTCTTTCCGCTAGCTTCTTCGCAAGAGCGGCTTGCGAGTACTCAAACAATCAGAACCAGTTGCTTTGTTGAAGTGAGAATAAATAGTTGCGTTGTTTTTGTGATACATATTTCTGGTTAATAAAGAACTTTATCTGTCACAGTTGGGTATCATAATACCCACAACTTAAAAAAAAAAAACGCTAATAGTGAGAGATGCCGATCCTATGAAAACGTCACAAAAATACTTATGCATATGTTTGTACTCGAGAACGCGAATAAATTCTCGAATATTGTCGTGTGAAACATCGAAAAATACAAAACAAACGGAACTGTATGGGTTTTACTATGTAAATAATTAATTCCGGTAAAAGTCATTAATTTTGAAGATGTGTTACATAGCCTGGCAGCGGCGTCCAAACGATATCTATCGAAGCGGTTCAGGTAATTTTGAAGATGTGTTGTAGCTCAGCAGGGGCGTCCTCGGTTATAATGAATGAAATTACGTCAAAATTTTCTACTTCCCATAAAATAACCAGTTTTTCCTGGCGCTTAAATAAGTAAAAAATTGGATAACCTTTATTGTATAATCAACTTCCTGGGTAGTATTTAGATGTCTATTACGTACATATATCACACACAAACTACGAAAATGCAAGGCTGATCCAGTAAGCATATTTTACCATTTAAAACATTATTTCCTGCATTTTACATTTTCCTGCATTTTACACCATTTCACTGAAGTCCCCTGAAAAGTGTAAAAACGAGGTTCTACTGTATGTAGCTGTGAAAAGAGGAATATTTTTTGTTTTATTTTTTTATTTATTTTTTATTCTCAGAAATTTGTGTGATTGATGAGTGGATTTTTACCCCACAATACTCAAAAACTGTCCTTCCACTCCCGGGATTGGAATGACTTGTCTTCCACTCCCTTAAAACCCACATCCTTCCCTTTTTCCCCTCCTTCCTTCCTCTTTTCCTGAAGAAGCGGGCAATGGTTGCGAAAGCTTGAATCTTGTGTTTGTGTGTGTTTTTATTTGTGTTTTTGTGTCTGTCTATGAGCCTGTGCTTTGGGTAAGTTATTGATTTCATAAACAGTCCGAATTTTAACAATGATAATCGCCCTTTATAATACTGGTACAGGTCCATATGTCTCAAGAATATTTCCCAATTGTTCAATGTATTGTAGGAAAAATGTCCAAATCAGTAATTATTAGCCAATCTTGATGGTATCGTCCACCTTATTCTTGATCTCGGGGCAAAATTTTCAGTTGTCAGGTTCGGATAATTCTTTGTAGATCTTTCAGATGTAGGCTCTTGACATTCTTAATGTATTCTTTCCTTTCCTTTGATAGGGCCAAACATTATCACAGGTAAAATTTATAATTGAACTCTTCCTTTTCTTCGTTAAGGCCCTACATTATCTTGTGCCATGTTTGTAAGGGCTTTTTCTTCCGCGTTCGCTTTTAGTCTGTGTAGGGTGAATGTGCTCTGAATTTTAGTTGGATTGTCTGTTTGAATGGTTGGTTGGTACTCCAGCTTTATTGCGTAAAATATTATCGTAGTCTCTAGCAGCCAGGTTTTCAGTTTTATTTTTCAAAACTTTCCGTGGTTCTTCTGTTATAATAAATTGATGCTCCAGAGTTGGCAATATTCTGATTTATGAGCACTCGACGTTATTCTCTCAAGGGCTTAAGTTACTGATGACATAACTTTTCTGTAACGATTAAATGCCATTTTTGAAAGCATTTTTTGGAAACAGTGATTGGATGGTTAACAGTTGCTGTTTTTCAATGTAATGATGTCACTGTAAAAACATAAGCAGGATTGGATTGCTTACTGCACTTGGAATGTGTTTTCTGTTGCTAACAAAGATTATGGAAAATGTTATCTGTCATGTAATATGCCATTTATGATTCGTTCTATGAACCATCACAGTTGACGCCTGCTCCGGCCACCGGCACCGTCCACCAACAAGGTGCCAAAGGCATGAAGATGGTCCTATAGGACTGAAACCGGTTGCCAATTAAAAACGCCCCAACGTGCGATCTAGACTGTTGTATTTTAATTATTTAAATGTTATTTATTCCTAGTTACATCTAATCTGTGGCAAAGCCTTTGATCTCACTGTATATTAAAATATTTCCTTTAAATTTGGCCTTGATTAAATATTTCGTAATTAAAAGATCATAGATGATTATTATTTCCCAGATAATACTTCCTAGTATTTCAATGATATGGGAAGCCAACACTTCATTCTTGCCTATGGATGGAAAATTGTTTAGAAAAGTCAAAGATCTCCTTTAGGTTCTATCTATTAAATGAAACTGTAACAAACTTTGCACTGGGAAAGTTACTGTCTTTTCAAAGTCGTTCAGTTCACACGAATAACACAGTATTAATAAACTTCAAATAAAATTCACACATTTATTAACTTTTTAACATAATGATTAAATCTATTCAGAGATTGCCATATCTTTAAAGAATTCCTGACCCAGTTACCTGTCCTCTATTAAAGTTACTTACTGATTAATTCATCTCTTTACTGCCTAGGAAAATTGACATGCAAGGGGGGGGGGGGGGAAGGTGACCTAATGAAGATAATTAGGAGAACTGTCTTGAACAAAAAGGAGACACAAACAGAATGGAGCTACAGTCAGAAGGGAGACAGAGACCTATCTGCTAGCTGCGGAGGATTAGCCTTGCGTGCGGCCATTCGCCTTCATGAGTTCGAGTCCCCCCATGGGTGCTTGTGTTGTCCTTAGTTTAGTTTAAGTAGTTTGTAAGCTATGGACTAATGACCACACAGTTGATTCCGATAGATTGACAAACATTTGAACCCATCTGCTAATCTTATTTATAGTAAATCTTACACAAAACAATTCTATTATATGAGGTGCTTTGAACCCTTTACTCTTCGACTTCTAACTATACTTTGGAAATATTTTTTTATCTGTCTTTGGTTAAGGTAGACCACTGCAGCTGAGCATTACATGCTGAGTTTCACTGATTGCTTCATAACCCTGGCCATCTGGATCCTCCCTCCCATTACTAGCCTTCCTGAATTCCACAGGTGGAAGTTATGCTTACAGTACCTTCTAGAGTAATAAAGTTTCATCACAACCTCATCTCCTTCGATCCCATCTTTTTCTCCTGTTCTATGTCAAACCCCGTATTACCACCTTTCTGTTAAATAATATCCATCTCCTGATGGCTCCATCTACACTTATTTCCACATTAAATCCACCAACCACCTAGTGTACCTGCATTTTGGCAGTGGTGCCCCCTTCAGAAAAGAAGAATAGATCCGTTCCCATAAAGTCTGACCACCTGCAGATTGTTCATTTTCACTGACAACTCTCTTGTCCAATATGTTGAAAGCCACACAAAGGCCTTCTCAGTGAGGCACTTTCCTCCAGACCTAGTCTACAACAAGATTTCCTGTGCCACACCCCCTGAAACCACGTCTTCCATTAGGGCTTTGAATATGTTTGCCCTGAAAAGAAAGACATCTTTCCATGATCCTTCTCAGCCCTTCTAAAATGTTCCAATGGCCGCACTCCCTCCACCTGACGCCACACCCATTGAAACCCCTTACTACTGGTCTATATCACTAAGAAAGATAGTTATAAAACCTGCACAATTTATCCACCCAGCACTCAATATCCAGTCTCATTACAGGTTTATCCTAACCCACCAAATCTGGGTCGCGTGTGAAAACAGCCATGTAATTTAGCAACTCAGCTACAACCACTGCAGTTTTACTATTGGAATTACTACTATCAGAATGAATGTTCATTGCCAGACTCTGGTTAAGAGCAACATAAGCACAAGCAATTGAGTATAACTTGGCTGCTTCACAACCCAAGCTACCAGGATCTTCCCCTTCACCACCTGCTTTTCAGAACTACACTGTATATTCTCTGGTCTCGAAATTATCTGGGCCTCAACACACAGAAACCTCTCCATCCTGCAGTTTCTACACTTTCCATACCACACATTCTTCAAATTCTAGCCTTGTTCCCTACCATCTGCACTGTTGTTCCCGTCTTATGCACCTCTACCTTTCATCCTCTGGCCCACCCCCAATTACATTCTAAGGATGTATCAAACATATCTTTCTACCATTTTGGTACCTACACACACACACACACACACACACACACACACACACACACTGTAAGGCAGCTCTGATATATCTTTCCTCCCCATTCCAAATTTTTCTCACTGTTGTGACAGAACTTGGGTACCCAGCAGCCAGAGAGCAGAAGTTGTGTGGTTTTCCCGATTAAGACAATGGCTGATAGCTAAATTGAGTGTGATTGTCTTTTCTGTGTTTAACTGGTAGATGATGTTCAAGAACAGGTTATTTGGGGGCTCAGTCACTGAAATAACATATTGTAGTGTTACCTCTGCAAAACTTGAAATTCTACAGGGTCGTGTATGGTAAATTGGTATAGCACCGTCCTACAAGAACTCTTTCTTTTGTTGTAATTTAAATAAAATTTAGTCTTCAGGCTTGAATCTTCCCTACAGTATTAAGATGTCGTAAAGTGAGGCTCAGCTACTCTGTTCCTCATGTGTTTTCTTTTTGGTATAAATATACTCGGACTCATAATAATTCCAGAGGTTACTTTTTTGGAGAGATCAGAAAGAATAATTGTAACGAGCGTTTATTACCCAGTAACTTTACCATAAACTCCTGTAGAATACACTCCTTTATTCTTCTAAAGAATACAGTATTTTCTCGAATTTGAGACCACCACTCTCATCTCACATCAGTCTCCAACAATAATCTAACAAAATCCCTTCCAGTCATCAAACAAGAGACAAGGTTCATAGAGCATGCAAATTACAAACTTATTCCTTGACCTTTAAGTTTTACATTCAAATTACTTTACATTAAAAATAATTGATAACTAATCTGAAAAATAGAGGAAAAATCAGAAGAAAATATTTCTCCATAAATGATTATTAAATAAACTATTTGACATTCTTATGTCGGTTCATTGTTATCACTTGTTACACTACATACCCCTCTTCTTGGACATAAGATGGCAAATACCACCTAACTAGAATTTAATTACATACACAAAAATATCACATCTACATCCATTAAGTTAACAGAATGATTAAATGTTGCACCCTATTATTATAAACTTATTATTCCTAAAGTTCATTCTTTTTAACACAAATGTCTCTTCATTAAATGGTATCATATTGCTGCATAAGTAATACTTCCACATAAATAATGTAAAATGTATCTATCACATTTTCTTTTCTCACTCTCTTTAGTATCACTTATTACATTAAGTAACATTTCTTTTGACAAAAACAGGTCATGTTTCATTAAAAGGAAAATTATTTACTTCTTTTTGGATCTATAATCATTATTTTGATATGGGTAAATATTTTTCTTATTAATGCCTAATTTTCATTCTTTAACTTACATGATTTTATTTATAATATAGTGAGGACAGTTTACAACTCACCGCAAAGACGTGGCAACGAGCTGCGACAGGCATATACAAAAGACATACACATACAACACATTCAGCCATCGGCCATGGCCTTCTTCAGAAAATAGAACACTCACGCAACCACACAGGCACACAACACAGTTATACAACCATCATCTCCGACTGCCGCACTTCGAATCACACTCCGCAGCGAATCGGGGACGGCAGGCGAGGGGAGTGGAGAGGGGATAGGAAGGTTACGTCGTGGTGGTGGGTATTAATTCCAACCTGGACTTTCCATTATTATGATTTTATTTATATTTCATTATATTACTTAATTTGCATCTCATGTGTGTTAGGAATTGAAGGCCTATTCTCTTTCGGTAAGAGATATGTCTCAGCTATAATTGCAAATTCTTAGCCATAATGATCTTTAACTTCTTTTTAGCCCCTCTCAGAGCCTCAGCATTAATTTGCTGGGTACGGGCTTGGCGAACCCGGGTTCCTGAGCCGTGGGCTATGTCGAGCCATCAGTCCGCTACACCATAAGCTCTGTTCGTGCTTCAACGACCATCGTTCGGCACAACGGTGGAACGTCATAAGTTTCAGAGCTCAGTGATCTTGGCTTAATCACAAGGACGGTACAAACCTCTATTAAAAACCCTCATTCTCAAGGTGTGCTACGTGCCGAGGAGATGCATGGCTGTTGAGATTGCACAGTCGCTGGTGAGGAACCTGCTGCACCTCAGTTGTATAAGGCTTACCCAGGCAAGCGGGACTCTGCGTGGGTGGACCTTTACATCCCTAGCTGCTCGTGGAAACACCATGAAAAGGCCTATAAACGTTGCCGGACGTACAACCGGTGTCTCTAAGAGAGGAAGAGGCGACTATAATGCTGCATAGTATGACCCCCAGTCGTTCCCATCCCTGGGCGCACCACGGGAGGAATGTAGGGCTCGTCAGCAAGGTGAGGCTTATGCCCCCAAATACCTAGTTTGCAGTAGGGCTGATGGAGAATCTTTCCAGGCAATGAAAACTTTATTCTTGTGGAGAACTTGGAGGAAAAGTACAGAGAGGTGGAGGGCATGTCTAAAATGCGATCAGGGGCAGTCCTCATAACGACGTCATCCCTGGCTCAGTTACAGGCATTGCTTGCTTGTGACAAGCTGGGTGATGTTACCGTTACAATAACACCTCATAAGACACTAAATATGGTCCAGGGAGTCATATTTCATAAAGACCTCTTGTTACAATCCGACGAAGAACTGAGAGCAAATCTAGAGCAGCATGGTGTTGATTTCATCCGCCGAATTTACAGGTGTCCGCAGGATAACAAGGTTGACACCGGTGCATTCATCTTGGCTTTTGAGGGCGATTTATTGCCTGAGAAAGTCAAGGTGATGATTTATCGGTGCGACGATAAACCCTACATTCCTTTGTTGCTTTAAGTGCTGGAGGTTTGGGCACATGTCCTCCTGGTGTGATGCCAACACCACCTGCCTGGAGTGCAGACTTCCACCATATCCCAACGTCCCATGTACCCCTCCTCCAGTGTGCCTCAACTGCAGCCAGCAGCATGCCCCCTGCTCACCACACTGCACTGTTTTCCACAAAGAGAGGAAAATTATGGAGTATAAGACTCGGGACAATCCGTCTTACTCAGAGGCCAAGAAAAATTACTTAAAGCTCCATCCTGTTACAATGGTTTCTACTTATGCCGCAGCTGTTTCACCAGCACCATCTCTGCCGATCAAGTCTCCATCTGTGCCACCTCCCACACAGGGCCCATAGGGCCGATCGACTATGCCTGCCCCCTGGACTGTTGTGGGCACGTCATCTTCAATTGCTCCCAAACCCACCTCGGGAGCAATACCCCCACAAACTCAGGGGATGCCAGTCCCCACCCCTCAGCTAGAGGAGCACCTGCCTTCTCTGGCACCTCTCGCTAGGAAGGAATCACATTGATCTCCTTCTTCTGAGGTTTCTCCCTCCGCAACAGTGGATACCAGCGGGTGGCAGACAGTACCGCCAACTGCTGGTCACAGGGCTTCGAGATCGTCCTCAGTCCCTGAGATTGGGACAGCAAAGGACCCCCGGTCTGAGAAACCCAAAGCACAGCGAGAGGCAAAAAAGAAGCAGCCGAAAAAGAAAGAACACCCGGTGCCCACTGTGCCCACCCCCTCCTCCACCTCTTCCTCTGAGGATGAGGTGCAGCTTCTCGTATCCTCCGAGGACCTCGCTCTTGGGGACCCCCCCAGAAACGATGGACGTGGATGCAGACACACATCCACCGGTGGATGGAGGTCATGATGAGGTGCAATGAGCCACATTTTATCGTTCATGTCATCCCAGATGACGTCATCATCCAATGGAACTGCGGCGGTTTCTTCACCCACCAGGCTGAGCTACGGCAACTTTTGAGCATAACACCTGCACTCTGCAGTGCCCTCCAGGAAACCTGGTTCCCGGCAATGTGGACCCCTGCCCTTTGGGGTTATAAGGGATACTTTTGCAACTGTAGCGTGTGTAACAGGGTGTCAGGTGGAGTATGTGTGTATGTCCTTGCCTCTGTCTATAGTGAACCTATGCCCCTTCAAACACAGTTAGAAGCTGTGGCTGTCAGGGTAAGGACACCACAGGAGATCACTGTCTGCAGTCTCTACCTCCCTCCAGATGCCGATGTCTCTTTTAATGTCTTGGCTGCACTTATATCACAACTCCCCCCGCCTTTCCTGGTATTGGGCGACTTCACTGCCCATAATACTTTGTGGGGTGGTTCTGCGATTTCTGGCCGTGGCAGAGTTGTCGAGGACTTACTGTCTAAACTCAACCTCTGCCTCTTGAATACAGGTGCCCCCACACATTTTAATGTGGCGCATGGCACGTTCTCGGCCATTGATTTGTCAATCTGCAGCCATAGCCTTCCGCCATCCATCCATTGGAGAGCTCATGATGACCTGTGTGGCAGTAATCACTTTCTGATCTTCTTGTCGCTTTCACAAGCCCACCTCGGGACCTTCACAGGGCTAACTGGGAAGAATACACCTCTGCTGCCATCATGGCACCTCCGCCACTCGACAACATCGATGTGGTGGTCGAGAGCACCACACGATCCATTGTTTCAGCTGCAGAAGTGACCATTCCTTGTTCCTCCGGTTGCCCACGGTGGAGGACGGTTACGTGGTGGTCGCAAGAGGTCAGTGAGGCTATTAAAGATCACAGACGAGACCTACAACGCTATAAGCAGCACCCCTCTATGGAGCACCTAATCGTCTTTAAGTGGCTTTGTACTCGTGCTCGTCGACTTGTCAAAAGGCGTAAACAGGAGTGTTGGGAGAGGTACGTCTCTACTACTGGGACAGGAAAGTCCGCCTCACAGATTTGGGGAAAATCTGGCACCTAAAGGGATACCAGACATCAACAAGTATGCCTGGGGTCTGCTCAGCGGAACTGTTTGTACCGAGCCCGCCACACTTGCTGAGGCATTTGCTGAGCATTATGCTCACGCCTCTGCAAACTACCCACCAGCATTCTCTTCCTTAAAGGAGCGGGCAGAACGTAAGCCCCTTTCCTTTACCGCTCTCCTCCCTGAGGCATATAACATGCCATTTACTGAGTAAGAGTTCCTCATTGCTCTTAAGCAATGTCCCGACACGGCCCCTGGGCCTGATAGCATCCACAGCCAAATGCTGAAACACCTTTCAGTGGAGAGCCAGCGCAAAGTGCATTTGGTGCGATGGCATTTTCCCATCGTGTTGGCGGGAAACCGTTGTCATCCCGGTGCTCAAACCTGGCAAACGCCCTGTTCATCTGGATAGCTATCGGCCCATTAACCTTACCAATGTATCCTGTAAGTTTTTGGAACATATGGTCAGTCGGCAGTTGTATTGGATTCTCGAGACTCGGGACTTACTTGGTCCATGCCAGGGCGGTTTCCGCCAGGTTCGCTCTACCACCTGGTGTACCTCGAGTTTGCAATCCACACAGCTTTTTCCAGGCGCCAACGTCTGATAGCCATCCTTTTCGATATGCAAAAAGCATATGATACGACCTGGCGACACCATGATACTTACCACACTACATGGTTGGGGTCTTCGGGGCTCACTCCCGATATTTATTAAAAACTTTTTAGCTGTCCTTGTTTCGTGTTGAAGTAGGTGCTCTCTGTACCACCTCTCATGTTCACGAAAACGGGATTCCTCAGGGCTCTGTTTTGAGTGTTCCCTTATTTTTAGTAGCCATTAACAGCTTAGCGTCAGCAGTTGGGTCATCAGTATCCCCTTCACTATATGCTGATGACTTTTGTATCTCTTTTAGCTCCTCCATCACCCAAGTCGCTGAATGTAGACTGCAGTAGGAAGCTTAGGAAGGCACAATCCTGGGCTCTTGCCCATGGTTTCCAGTTTTCTGCTGCCAAGACAAGTGTTATTCACTTTTGTCAGCATCAGTCGGTTCACCCTCAGCCCGAGCTGTACCTCGACGACCACTTATTAGAGGTTTTTGATACTCATAGATTTTTAGGGCTCATTTTCGACTCCCAGCAGACGTGGCTCCCCCACATCCGTCAGCTAAAACTGGAGTGCTGGCACCATCTCAATGTTCTCTGCAACCTGGGCCATACTCCCTAGGGTGCTGACTACTCCACCCTGTTGCAGCTCTATCAGGCTCTGGTTCAGTTCCATCTGGATTTTAAATGTGTCTCCTACAGCTCTGTATTACCCTCGGCATTGCTTTTGCTGGACCCCATTCACCACTGTGGGGTTCGCATCGCGACGGGTGTCTTTCGCACCAGCCCTGTGGCCATCTTACTTGCAGAGGCCGGGGTACCACCTTTGCAGATCCGACACCAACAACTGCTTGCAGCATATGCAACGCTCGCCCATAGCTTGTCCATAGCTCCCGCATCGTTGTTCATGACCAATGATGACGACCCAGGTCGGGTCATACGTTTGCTGCTACAGGAACTTGAGTCTTACCCACTACCATCTCCGAATAGGGCCCACACAAGCACGCCTCCATGGTGCCTGCGAAGGCCACGTATTTGTTTTGACTTGGCCTGAGGACCCAAAGACTCAGTTCCTCCTGAAGCTCTCTGTTGCCAGTTCTTATCGATCATAGCTATATTCCCCGGACACGACCTGGTTGACACGGATGGTTTGAAGGTTGAGAGCCAGGTTGGTTTTGCATACGTTCATGACAACCAGATTGAACAACGCTCTCTGCCAGATGGCTGCAGCATCTATACCACAGAGCTGGTGGCAATTTACCATGCTCTCGACCACATCCGCTCCTGCTTAGGTGAGTCCGTCCTTATCTGCAGTGACTCCCTGAGCAGCCTTAGAGCCCTCAACCAGTACTATCCGCGGTCTCCTCTGGTGTTACGAATCCATGACACCCTATCTGCCCTTGACAGGTCCGGTCGATCAGTGATGTTCCTCTGGTCTCCGGGTCATGTCGGTATTCCAGGCAACAAACATGCTGATATGCTGGCCAAGCAGGCTGTCGATATGCCCGTTTTAGAGATTGGCCTCTTGGATTCTGATATTCTGATCTCCAGACAGTGCAGAGACATCGAGTGTATGAGCTTTAGTCTACTGAGTGGTGTAGCCTAACAACATCCAACAAACTCATGGCTATAAAGGAGACCACGGCTGTTTGGCATTCCTCCGTACAGGCCTGCCGCCGCGACTCCGTAGTCCTGTGCCGGCTCCATATTGGCCATACTTGGCTGACACACGGCAATCTCCTTCGTGGCGAGGACCCTCCTGTGTGTCGCTGTGGTGCCAACCTGACGGTGGCACACATCTTGGTGGTATGCCCTGTTTTAGTCACTCTGCAGCAGAGTTTTAATTTTCCTGCACTTTTATCCCATGTTTTAAGTAACGGTGCCAAAATGGCTGATACTGTTTTAAGTTTTATTCAGGACAGTGGTTTTTACCTCTCCATTTAACGCTTTTCTTCTTCAGTATTCTGTTTGTGTTCGTCCTCTCATGTCCTCCGATTGGAGGTTTCCATGTGTTTCCGTGTGGTTGACTTTTCCTGTTTTTAGTCTCACGGTTGGTCAACCACAGAAGTCGGCTTTTACATTTTGTTTCTTGTCATTGCTCGGTGACTTTGTGTGATTGTCACATTTTTCGTTGTCTCTTGCCGACTTTCTTGTCCTTTTCCTGGCACAGGGGATATTCCTCCCCCCCCCCTCCCCCCTAGCTGTTCTCAACTCTGGGCTCTTTTACCCGTGCACACCTTTTCCTGTAACGCCCACTGATGGAATGAGGGACTGATGACCTCCGTAGTTTAGTCCCCTTAAACATCCAAACCACAACAACAACATATTTTATTGTGTCTTATCTACTAATACAGGGAATTCATGTGTGTGATGTGCTGTACCGAGGTGTGAACAACTCAAGTTTTAACAGCTCCACTGTCACTTTTTCTCCCACTGCTGTAACTTCCACAAATGTTTCTAAAAATGAGAGAAAAAGATTTCATTAGGCCTAGTAACATGCTGGAAAAAGAGGATGTAGACGGAGACATCAAAGTGTGGCCTTTCTTTTACTTTCTTAACCTCCACAATCACCAAAATATCTTAACCTGATGATTTTGCGCTATCTTGTGTTTCTGTACAATTTTTAATGAGTAGATTCTTATATGCAAATCTGGAAATCATGATATCTAAGAAGAATATTCTTACTGTAAACAACAGACTGCTGTAATATGCTGCTCTTATCTTATCTGAAACTGTTCTCACAATTTTGATGATTCCTTATTCACTTATTCTCCTTGCACCCCTTCCTACCACTCTTACCCCTCGCTCATACAGATTAGGTCACATTATTATTTTACATATCCAAAAGTTGGAACCTCTGGTATAATCATTCTTTGACACTTTATCAAGCAGAATCGATGGTTCCCCATAAACAGAAACAAACTGTTTCTCTTGTTTTTAAAACTCATGTGTTCTTCTGATTAATTCCATTGCCTGGCTATTTAACGACACACTGCGATGCAGTGGATTGTCGTTTGCTTGAAGACGCCATTTTGTGACATTTTTCAATAAGTAAAAAGTGTAGGCAAAGCAGTAAATTCACACACAATACTCAAGCAGACGATCGCTTAGGAAGACACAAAGCTTTTGTAGAATGCAGCAGCATGGTAGTGATGACAACAGTGACCTTGAAGGGACATGTTTCAGCAGCCCAACTGTGGATTCACTCAACGAGGGTGGCCTGACAAACCCTCGGACAGTGCATCTGACCCTCTCCATAACTATTACATCTTGCTTCTGCGACTGTCTGTCTGTGGCGCGTTGGTCCCCCTCTCTACAGACAAAGCATATCCGAGGGTAGTATTTCCTGCTTCTCTGCATCAGTGTGTCCTTCAGCTGTTACACCAGGGACATTGGGACATTTCCTCCACTAAAAATCTTGCTCGCCGACATGTTTACTGGCCAGGAATTGATGCGGACATTTTGTGCATGTTCACTTTGTTTACCAAATGTGGACAGCATTCAGCGCCCCCCCCCCCCCCTCCCCAGCTGACTCGTCCCTGTGGCGCACCCAGATGCACCCATGGCAATGGGTCCACGCTGATTTGATTTTGCCAGCCCTTGTCTGGTACTTGCTGGTTTCTTGCCATTTACACTTATTCCAAATTTCCTTTTGTGGTTCGTTGTGCGTCCCCTTCCACTGTGGCAACAACAAATACATTGGTAAAAATTTTTGGCCTTGAACGTTGTGATGACCGCCTCTTGTTCTGGTAGATACAAAATCACAATGCCGATCGCACCAAGTTGTTCATGGCTCAATCTGCAGTATCGACTGACAGTTGAGCTGAACAAAATTAAAACTGATGGACGGTCATCACCATAAATTAGTCTAAAGAAATATTTGGCCTCGATAATTTCATAGGGGTTGATCTCCACTTTGTTTTTCCCGACTGTGGAATCACACGTGGTAAAATAACAACTCAGATTTTGAGATAAACAGTACTTTTTCTTTAGATACGTCACACCAACCAAAAATAAACTTTTTGTATAAAAATACTTATTTATTAATACACAATACATAGTAACATTGCTACAATCCTGTGGAACAGCAGAGCTGTGCTGCTCTCTCCACAGCTCAAGTCAAAGAGAGCCCGTGCAACGTCTTTCCAAAGCAGTTTGTTCGCAGACATCACACTCCAACTCTTACAAAGAAGAAAATATTTATATTGAAATGAAACATTTAACTACTATGAAGTTACCTCTAGTAAAACAATACATAAACAAAGTTAATAAGTGTGGGCAGTTCTATTACAACATCTTATCCTCTACTCTTGTCACGGAGAGTGGTCCTCAGTTTTCCACTCACACTTTTGCAGATTTCTGTTACTGCCATAGTGTTTGTCATGTTACAGCACTGCTCTTCCATCTACAGTCAAATGGGGAGGTTTAGCGTATTGTTAGCACATTCAAGAGTCAGATGAAGAAGTTCCTCATTGAGTTTTCTATGGACGACGCCTAACTCAACTTCATAAGTTCTTATCCCTTTACGCCCATGGGCGATCACAGCCTGCCCGAGCTCTTTACATGATCACCCTCCTGACAAGTTCTGGATAGGTGCTCCTGTCTGGGCTCGTGGGTATGGCCCTCACTCCAAGTGGATCAAAGGAGCCATTAAAATGCTTCATGGCCAACGGTTGTGCGGCATCCATACTGAAGAAGGAATGGTTGTTCGCCATTTAACCAGATGCGTCCACAGGTGCTGGAACTGACGTTGTCTCCACTCAGGACCATTCCTACTGCTTCAGACGCCAATATACGCCATCTCTGAGTCCTAGCTTTACTGCCCACAATCCAAGCTTACTGTGCAGGGAAGTGTTCCAGCACCACAGTCACCTGCACCAGATGCATCACAGCTGTCACCTGTCGTTCAGTCGCGGGGACCTATGCCTCCAGCAGAGAGCACGCCAATGTCTCCGTCATCTGCAACTGATGCTTGAGAGATGTCACCCATCATTCAGTGACGGGTCCGTGTTCATGCAAAGGTCTGGGAGCGACTGGGGTCTGAGGTGATCAGTGTTGCATACAGTCAATGTAAAATGTTTTTTTGTGTCAATAAAGTTACAACGGAGGCTCCATGCCAGACCCATGATTCTTGTACCAAGTCCCACACCAATCACTCACTCTTCCACCACCAACACCTTTGCAGGGATCCACCCACAAAGGGTGATATTTACTTCTCAATGTACACAAAAATAGCTATGTCACTGAACAATTACTTTTGTATGAAGTGTTGATTCTTGTAACACTGGTCCAGATGCCATTGTGCAAACTGCACCTATTGATCCATGTCAGTCTTAGAGAGATGATGATGTAACTTGTACAGGATCTGAGAAGATGATGGATATTGCTGACACCTGTAGCTTATTGCAATTTAGATTTTTCACAAATGATGCCATAACTACTGCAGCACTCTCATCATTGCTGATTGTCCTTGGACATCTACTGCATGGCTTGTCCATCACAGAACCTGTTGCAATAAAGGTGCCAAAATAATCTGGATACAATCTATATCTATATATTAAAGGCTTGTGTGTTTACGTGCTGACAGACTTTTCTCCATGACCACATATTGCCACTCACTCGTGGTTGTGGTGGTAGATAGCCCTTGGTCTAATGATGTTAGTAAGGGAGTTTGGTCGCGGTGCATGGCAATGGGTGAGTGTGACGAGCAAAAATACTCTTAGGAAAAGCTATATACTCTGTGACTTACGAACTTTACGGTACGAGTCAAAATCTGTTTATTCTTTCAATCGTCAGACAATGCGGTCCTTTCAGACTTTAATAATGACGAGGAATATCAAATACGCATTTTTTTAAATAGATCACATGTTTCCGTCAACCACACATTACCGTCTATGAACAGAGAGACAAAACAAAGATAAAAATCCAGATAGACTCAAATATATAAAATACTCGCGGAACATTGATCACTGTCGTGGAAGCGTGATGGAAACACAGACATACATTAAAGAATTTCTCTTAGGCCATAGATAATGATATGCCTGTGCCAGTAAGCTCACTGGTGTGTGCTAATCAGTGATCTCTGATACATATAGCCGCGACACTCTCTGCTGTGAAACTATGCGACGTAGTCCTACTCATATCCTGGCGGCCTCCTGTGATAATGTTGGCAACAGATGTCGAATAACGAGAATCATGTGACATCATCATAAGCCAATCGCGTGACACGCAAATATTTTGTCGTGAAATCAAGCGTACAGCAGGAACAGCAGTATTTATCTACACTGTATGTGGTTCGGTCATCTTTACAACAATTTTATATTGTGTTATTGATGTTGCAACATAAAAACACGAGGCCGCCAGGATAGAAAGTAAAATTTTAGCGAATCAGATACATCCGTTGTTGTCACATCTCATTATGACCAGCTCTTTCACGCGAAACTCTATACAAAAGAGTCTCATGATTCACAGTCTTACAATTCATTCCAAATTCCTATTCAAGAAGATATTTGTTAAAACTGTTACAAATCAGTATTCACATTTATCCAATATCGTTTTCAGAAATGCAATTTGCCAGCCGCTTTTGGCGCTGTTGTTGCAATGTGTAGCTTTATGAACACAACCTAACATTGAATTTACATTGTTCCGAAGCACGGACTTAAATTAATTTCACTCTTAGTATGAAAAACTTTATGACCATTCATTGTTTTCGACAATGACTTCTACTTAAATTTGACATCTTGGATAGGAGAGCTGAGTTTATTGACAGAGAGATCCAACAAGGATCTTTTTTTCCTGACCTACGTCCGGAACCCAAAGAACCATGATATACACAGGACCTTCTTTAACAACCGTTGCGAAGCACGGGCATATAAGCTAGTCATATGTAAAATGCAATCTCTCTCAGGATGCTGGGCATTTAAAGTCAGTAGCAGTCACTCTGTACATCATCCACCAGTCATTAACAAAATTTCATTGTGTTCCTGCTGTGAAAGTGCCATTGTGGCTCACCTGCAACAATAAACAAAAATAATCACTTCTTTACAATTTCAATCATTTAACAGGTACCTGACTGCCTATATATGTTCATGACACCACTTAATTCCTTGTCTCCTGTAATTCTATCATAGGTTTCAGAACACTTGTGAGAAGAACTTTTTTTCGCACAATCATAGAATATTTTGTAAGTATATGAACATCTATAATCGCAATAACTATCACTGAGTGGCAGTCAGTCACATTCTTATAACTTAAATTTTGAGTCACATCCTTCACCAGAAAAAGATACACATTCAAGACCATCATCTCTGGACAGATTAGCACAACTAGCATCTTGACAGTGATTGAGGAGGGGAGGGCATTGGGGTGGAGGGAGGAAGGATGCCAGGCAACGACAGGGAAAGGACAATCCCCACTGCATTGTGAAGTGTAAAGGCTCTGATAGGAGGTAATGTGAGCTGCAGTTTGGAATGCAGTAAAGGGGAGTGAAAAAGAATTTGTAGTGGTGTGTGTGTGTGTGTGTGTGGGGGGGGGGGGGGAGCATGTTGGGCTCAGCTGCATACTGTGCCACAGGGTGGCCTATCTCGCTATTGGCCATAGTTTGACAATGGCCATACATCATAATGGACAGCTGGTTGAATGTCATACCAATGTAAAAGGCTGTGCAAGGATTGCAACAGAGTTGGTAAGTCAATGGCTGCTTTCACTGGTAGCTTGGCCTCTGGTGGGATGGGATAAAAACCTCTGATTGGATGGAATAGGAAATGCTGAATGGGTGATAGGGCATATTAAATTGCGATCTACCACAGAGGTGCAAGACTGGCTTCCTTACGGTGATAGTTGCCAGACTTAGAGAGTTTATTTGTCTTTGTTGTTAGATAAATAATAATTTGTCTTGTATTAAATGTCTCCGGTGCACTTGTTATGTGAACTGTCTTTATAAAATCTGAGGTTTCAACAATATCCACCATAAACTGTTTGTGGAGGTGAAGATAAAAATGTTTTACTATTGACATGAATAACCTTTGATCATTGTGAACTTTATTAAAACGTCCCTATTCTGTGATTCTGCTATTTCTTTTACAGTCATGACATTGACAATGGTGGGTATTATTGAAAGTTCATATATTTGTGAAGAATTCATACAACAAGTGCACCAAAGACTTCTAATATAACAAATCTGTTGAAAAAGTAAGTTACAGCAAACTGTCTTAGTTAATCTTTCAGGAAGGAGATTGAGAACATCGAACAATATTCACTGATGTTTCAAATAAAATATTAGTTTATGGATATTGTTTTTGGAATTCAAGTTAAAAACTAGAAATTTCTCCTCCATTTTTTGTTGATTTTAATATTAATATTTTTTTAATTATGCTGTGTCTAATATTTCAGTTGTCAGAAATTAGAGATTGATATATTTGTGTTTTTGCTTTGAGATAATTATCAACATTATTTGTTCATGTACTCTTACAGAGCTCGAATGGACATACTTCAGCTGCAGCATATACGTCGCACTTGGGATAATCTTCAATATCAGATCAATGCCCTTCAACGTGCAGTTACCCTGACACCTTCACCGTATTTATTAGGGACAGATACAACAGAGGAAGATCAGCCAGCACAGGTACCAAATGTGAGTCAGTTGTTGGAGTTGACTCGTATCAGTGACGGTGAACCTGCAAATCAGTCTTCAGAACTCCGTGCTTCTAGCAGTTCTTCTGGCAGTCAAAATGTTGCGAGAACAGCGTGTGACCAATCTGAGAGGGAAGAAATTGCTGCAGTACAAGCCTCTCAAGACTGTACTGATGTTGGAGAGAGACCAGCTAAGAGAATTAGACTAGATCCACAGAGCCCTTCTGTTCCAACTCAGAACGAACTTGGTACTAATGCGGCCAGTGTTAATAGCAATGTTCATCATAGTGTTTCAGAGTTATCTACAAGTAATTCTGATCCTTCAGTTATTGACGAGGGTTGTAAGCATGAGAGTATTTCTGGAAGGAATAAGTTGGAGAGTGCCACCAGCTCATCAAGGAGTCAGGATGTTGCAAGTAACGAGATACCTTCAATACAGGGACAATCCACTCAGGGTAAAAGTGAGAAATTAGTTGGACATAATTTGCCAGTTGTGGGGTTGATGACTGCAAGTTGCAGCAGTGCCAGTTGTTCTGCATCACGAAGTTCTGACTCTGTTGCTGGTCCTTCCAAAATATCTCGAGGTTTCAGAGCATCCTCTTTATATAATAGTGGTGGGGGAAGAACAGGAAGAAATGTAGATGATATTACTTCAAGGAATAGACTGTCTCATCAAGAACGTTTAAATGAAATGCAGAACATGGTTAGGGGTTTGCAGGAACGATTAAATCAAAGAATTGCTGATCGCCAAGGAATAGGTCGACCAGATAGAGAAAGAGAACCATCATACTGGAAATTCTGTCCCCGTCATGGGACAAATATAGCCCGTGCAGGATCATGCAGAAGTTGCGGAGCCCGTCACCCTAGACTTCAGCCTCCCACTGTGCACCTTGGCAGCCATTTGCCTCAGCCTCGGCCAATATACACAACTGTCAGACCTCAGGAATTGGTTGCAAGTTCTCACGCAAGGCCAACAAATATTCCGCCACATGAAAACATTTCATGTAAATCACTGCAGCAAACAAACAGTGAAATATGTACATCTAATTGTGGTAATGTTAAAGAAGAAGAAACATCGTGTGATAACAAAAGTGTTTGTTCATCTAAAGAAATGACAAATAAACCACTGTGTGGGGAAAAAAATGACACAAAAAATATGTCATGTGTTGTTAGGACATGCTGTATGGCTAATTCAAGTAAAAGAACTAGTGAGGAACAAGGAGAAAATTCTGCTTCTAGTCAACACAGTAATTCAGAAGAACAAGAAATTCAAGCACAGAAGCAGCCGTGTGGAGAAGTCTTCCATTCACAAAATCAGGTTATGTGCTCCAGTGTTACAGAAGGTGTGTCTAACAGTGTTACTAATAAAACTGAAGGCAAAAGTGAATCCATTTCTCAATCAAATTTGGTTGCTTCATCACAAGAAGAGTTACCAAATGACACTTCAATCAAAAATGTCACAAACAAACAGAGTCCCAGTTGTTTGGATTCAGATGTGAACACAACACACAAAGTTGAAAATAATTCTGTTGAATCAAACCCTTGTAATCCCTCTAGAAATCCAGCTGATCTTTTGTCAGAGACTGCAGCTTACCCAGCAAATATGCACCCATTTATTCCTGGGGCAGTTACTAATTTTTTTGGGAACCTTGGAGAGTCATCTTCAAGTCACCTGTACATTCAACAAAATACACTTCTAAATTCTACACCAGAGGATTTGCGCTCTCCTGAAAGACGTGCAGCTAACAGTGGTCACCAGTTACCTCAAGGTAATCCTTCTCATCAACAAAGTGATAATGTGCATGGGAATGAAAGTACCTCAACTAGCCTGCATTTTGACAATTTATCTGGTACAAGAGAGAGAGTTTCACATTCATCACGGGGCTCAGATGGCATTATCTCACATTCTGAAAGGGCACCTAATGGTCTCATGAGTCACATTGCCCAAAGACCTAATCCTTCCATAATCCCAAGACAAGGTTCTCTTATTTGTTCCTGGCCAGATCCACTGTTGGTGCCAAGGCCAGGCCCCATGCCAACAACAAGAGCAAGTCCTCTGCTGGTACCAGGTTCTGTCCAAGGTAATGTAGAGTTATATTTATCATATTACTAACTTTAATATTTAAAAACAATTATCTACAATTTTCCCTTTAATTTTAAACTTTGTTAAAATGCTTGTAGGTTATGATCATGAAGGCAAAAGATATGATCTAGTGTATTTATAAACTTTTTAAGTGTTTCTCTCAGGTACTTTTATATATGGCCCTTCCTAGTCATAAAAAGAGTGATAAGTGTGTCATAACTACACTTGCGTATTGTAATAAGTAACTACAGCAATCATTTGCTCTTATGAGCACTGCTACACTACTCACTACTCTGGATACTGAATGACACGCAGGAACTGCAAATGTTTCGTCACATAATTTGTCTCATATTTCACAATTGCTTTATAAGTATTATAGCTCATTCAGGCTACTAGACTTGATAAATTATGTATCGTAAACAATAAGAATTGTGCAGGATTTCTCACAACTAAATGAAATAAAATTTATGAAACTATATCAGTGTTCATAACAAGAATTTGCTACACGCTTGTTTACATGCTCCCATTGGACCATATAAAGTCTTAACAGAAATATTCCATAGTAATTGAGTTTGTTGATATCTTTATATTCATCTTTATATTTATATTATATATATTATTATATTATATATTTATTATTTATATTATATTATATTTATATATATATTTTTATATATTTATATTGGCTTTTTACAAATGTCTGTCTAGGTTTCGATATGTCTGAGTGTGTGTGTATTTATTTACCTTCCTTTTTTTTCCCTAAGGTAAGTCCTTCCACTCCTGGGATTGGAATGACTCCTTTTCCACTTCCTTAAAACCCATATCCTTCCCTTTTTCCTTCCCTTTTTTCCTCTTTTTCCTGAAGAAGCTGCCAGTGGTGGCGAAAGCTTGTATGTGTGTTTGTGTGTGATTTTATTTGTTTCTATCGCCGAGCTGGTCCTTTTGGTAAGTCATCTCTTTTCTATTTTTTCTTTTTCTTTATATTCATAGTAAGAAATAAATTAATGTAACACAAATAACAAAAATGACAAATTGATTTCAACAAAGAAACAGTACTGAAGGAGTATACTTCCTTAAATAATAGAAATTCCTATACTAATGTTAATATACAGACTTCTTGTGTCTGAGAATCCACATTGGAAACTATGCTAATAAAAAAAATGTATACAGTAGAACCTTGGTTTTACACTTTTCAAGGGACTTCAGTGAAATGGTGTAAAATTCAGGAAATAATGTTTTAGATCAACCTTGCATTTTCGTAGTTTATTCGTGATATATGCACATAATAGGCATCTAAATACTCGCCAGGAAGTTTATTATATAATAAAGGTTACCCAAATTTTCACTATGTTAACTGCCAGGTGGAACTGTTAATTTTATGGGAAGTAGAAATTTTTGACATTATTTCATTCATTATAATCGAGGATGCCGTTGCTGGGCTATGTAACACATCTTAAAAATTACCTGAACCGCTTTGATAGATATCGTTTGGACGCTGCTGCCAGGCTATGTAACACATCTTCAAAATTACTGCCTTTTACTGGCATTAATTATTTACATGGTATAACTCCTAAAGTTCCGTTCTTTTTGTATCTTTCGATGTTTCACACGACAATATTAGAGAATTTATTCGTATTCTCGAGTGCAAATATATGCATAAGTATTTTGTGACGTTTGCATAGGATCGGCATCTCACACTATTATTACTTTAACAGATAATGTTCTTTATTAATCAGAAATATGTATCACAAAAACAATGCAACTCTTTATTCTCGCGTCAACAAAGCAACCAGTTCTGATTGTTTGAGTACACGCCAGGCGCTCTGGCAAAGAAGCTGGTGGAAAGAGGAACTAAACCGCCACAAATTGGCTCGCTGTAAGTCAATAACAAAATGCGAAATATACATTTGAATAAACGCAAAGTGTCAAGAAACTTGACTGTGAATAATTTTTAAATGCTATATTTTAAGGCAAAAACCATGCCAGCATCAATTTATATAGATCACATCATTTTTTCTTCATGAACATGCTTTCGAAAAGCTTAAAAGGCTACAAAAGTGTAAATATGTTAACCCAAAAACGGGGGCGAATTAACATTGTGAACATAGGAAATTTGACGGGACCGACAAAAAATGGTGTAAATGTTGGGAAAATGTAAAAAGCAAGAAATTAGTTATTTGATTCTCGCAGCCATGAGAGACCAATTCATTGACTCACCATTTTTTGTCGGTCCCGTCAAATTTCCTATGGGTTAACATATTTACACTTTTGCAGCCTTTTAAGCTTTTCGAAAGCATGTTCATGAAGAAAAAATGATGTGATCTATATAAATTGATGCTGGCATGGTTTTTGCCTTAAAATATAGCATTTAAAAATTATTCACAGTCAAGTTTCTTGACACTTTGCGTTTATTCAAATGTATATTTCGCATTTTGTTATTGACTTACAGCGAGCCAATTTGTGGCGGTGTAGTTCCTCTTTCCACCAGCTTCTTTGCCAGAGCGCCTGGCGTGTACTTAAACAATCAGAACTGGTTGCTTTGTTGACGCGAGAATAAAGAGTTGCATTGTTTTTGTGATACATATTTCTGATTAATAAAGAACTTTATCCGTTAAAGTAATAATAGTGTGAGATGCCGATCCTATGCAAACATCACAAAAATACTTGTGCATATATTTGCACTCGAGAACACAAATAAATTCTCTAATATTGTCGTGTGAAACATCGAAAAATACAAAAAGAACGGAACTTTAGGAGTTATACCATGTAAATAATTAATGCCAGTAAAAGGCAGTAATTTTGAAGATGTGTTACATAGCCTGGCAGCAGCGTCCAAACGATATCTATCAAAGTGGTTCAGGTAATTTTTAAGATGTTACATAGCCCAGCAACGGCATCCTCGATTATAATGAATGAAATAATGTCAAAAATTTCTACTTCCCATAAAATTAACAGTTCCACCAACTGACATGCCTGCACTGTGAAGCCTTCTATGTGGAAATGACCACCAACAAACTGTCCATTCACATGAAAGGACACAGGCAGATAGTGTTTGTTGGTAATGAGGATCACCATGTGGCTAAACATATCTTGGTGCACAACGAGCACATCTTGGAACAGTGTTACACTGTCCGGGTTATCTGGATACTTCCCACCAACACCAACCTTGGTGTTTGTGAGTGTATATTGATTGAGTGAGTGAGTGAGTGAGTGAGTGTGTGTGTGTGTGTGTGTGTGTGTGTGTGTGTTGATGAGCTGGTGCTTTTTTGCCTGGTAAGGTAAATCATCTTTATTTTTTTTTTTATACATATTTTTCCGACCAGAAATGTTTTCCTCTAACAATATAGGGTGTCCATTGAAAACATGTAAGTTTGTGTTGAAAGACACATATGCTATCATTTTAGAATGTTTCAAAATATTTACTTTCATGAGCCCTTGCTTTACATTAATACTGGTGTAAGTCACTTTACAATATCTGTTGTTGTTCCAGAGATATTTTAGGTGAGCAAGATAACTGGGACACCCGCACACACACACACACACACACTCGTACAGTACAGGGTCAAAATTCAAGAGAGCATCAAAACAAATTCAGGGCTTAGGAAACACTGAGTTATTGCACCAAGATTGAATACTGAAATTTCCAAATCCTCCAAAATTAAAGGAACAATATATCTATTCAATAAAGCAGATAAAAATTGTTTTAACTAAAGATTGGACCTGACCCCCTGTGGTACACAAAAAATGGATTAGATCACTGTTACAGAAGCAAAGGAAAAAAAATGCCACATTTGAACAGACACAATACCCCCAAGACTGTCAGTCTTATACAGAAACTCAAAATTCAATGCGGACTTCAGTATGATAAATAACAAGATTCTTTGTCATAATTTGATAGAAAATCCAAAGTACTTCTGGTTACATAAAGTACACTAGTGGAAAAACACAATCCTTCAGTACATGATAGCAATGGTGATGCTACTGCTGATGGTGCTGCTAGAGCTGAATAGCTAAACACAGCTTTTTGAAAGTCCTTCACCAAGGAAGACAAGCAAGTCTTCCAGTTCAGACTGTAAACTAGTTAGGTTGCTTTCAGAGTATACTGTTGCAACAGTTATATACCTAGCTGCCATATACAACCACTCATTCAACAAAATATCCATAACTGATGACTGAAAAGTTGCACAGGTCACTCCAATATTCCAGAAAGGCAATAGGAGTGATACACAAAATTATAGGCCCAAATAATTGATGTTGGTTTCCAGCAGAATTTTAGAACATATACTTTTTTTGAACATTATGAACTACCTCAAAGAGAATGATCTATTGCCCCATAGTCAAAATGAATTCAGAAAATATCATTCTTCTGAAACATTTGATTCCATATTTCTAGACTTATGGAAGGCTTACTACATTGTATCTTACAAGCTGCCTCTAATCAAATTGTATGCTTATGGAATATCATCTCAATTGTGTGACTAGATTTGTCACTTCCTGTCAGAAACAACACAGTATGAGTAATTGATGGGAAGTCATTGAAGAGAACGGAAGTGATATGTCATTCCCTCAGGAAAGAGTTATAGGGCCCCTGCTGTTTCTTGTCTTTATAAATGATTTTGGAAACAGTCTGAGCAGATCTCTTTTTTGTGAATGCTCATTTATTGGTTAGTAAAGTTGCCAGAAGCTCAAAAAGTGCAAAATGATTAAAATCTAGGTATTTGCATGGGGTAAAATATGGCTGTCAATATCAGCACTAAAAGAAATCCAGAAAATATCATTTACGTAATAAAGCAGTAATACCTGCAAACTGTAAATTCAGCTAAATACTTGAGAATAACAATTATAGACTACTTAAATTGGAAAGTACACACAGAAAATATTGTAGGGAAGGCAAACGGAAGGCTACATTTCATTGTCAGAACATGGGTAGCTTGTTTTTTATTCTCATGATACAAGGGAGAGAGTATCATGGAAATGATGGACGAGTTGGAGTGAAAATCATTTAAAGAAAGCCTAACAGTGAAAAATGTAGGTTGGACTGTCAATAATAAATCACAGCTCACCCTAAAGACGATCACAGAGTCGCAGACAGCCATGTAAAATAGACACACATTCACACAACTTGAATTTTTGGCCATGACCTTAATCAGAAAACACACACACACACACACACACACACACACACACAACCCAAGATCACATGAGCACCATCTATGGCCACTCCAGCACAACAAGCACCTTGAGATAGGAGGAGAGTGGAACTGCAAGGATGCTGGGGTGTAAGGTGGGAACAGGACATTCCACATTTGATGATGGATTGTAAAGGCTCTGAATGTGGTGGGAAAGTGAAAAAGGGGCAGTGTAGAAAGTATAAGGGACTGTAGAACAATAAAATGATAAAAATAAAATACAATAGGCCTACAGATATATAAAATAAAGGGATACTGAAACATAATGAACAAATAAAAGAAGTAAATAATAAAAGTACCAGGTGTGTTTTTTAAGTAACTACCATTTTGAAATTAGAAAAGACATGCTAAGATATCTCAATAATTTTATGAGCGCTGGGTACCTACATCTGTTGTGTACGGACTGATGCCATTACCGTCTGATTCTTCCTTGTTTACATTGTGTACTGAATGTTTAAGATGCCTTCGATAATCGTGAGTCCCACCGACTGTGAAATACAGGCTGTTGTAAGATTTCTTAGTGCTATAGGCCTAAAAGTGATTGATATTCATCGTGAGAACTGTGCAGTTTACGGAGAAAACATTATGAGTGATGGAATGGTAAGAAAATGTGTGACAGCATTTAAAGATGGCCGCACAAATGTGCACGATGAACAACAGAGTGGGTGTCCTTCGGTCGTTAATGAAAGTGTGGTGCAGGAAGTGGTCAATAAGGTGAGAGAAATCAGACGCTTTACAATTTCCTCCTTGCGGGATGACTTTCCTAATGTATCTCATAGTGTTTTGTATGGCATTGTGATCAAGCAAGACGATGACTAAGTCAAAATAGTTGTGATGCAGCGGTTAACAAGTCAGGTGGCAGACTTCTATGAGGAGGGTATTCAAAAGCTGGTATAATGTTATGACAAGTGCCTCAATATTGACAGAAATTATGTAGAAAAGTAGATTAAGGTACAGGCTTTCATGTAAAAATAAAATTATTGAGATATCTTAGCATATCTTTTTCAAAACGGTACTTACTTAAAAAAACACATCTCGTAAATAAAATAGAACAGATTTTTATTTTTATCATTGTACAGTCCCCCTCCCCTCCTCCACATCTCCTGTACTGCATTCCATGCTGCATGTCACATTCCCACCTATCAGATCCTTTACGATCCATCATCCAATGTGGAATGTCCTATCCGCACCCTTATCTGGCATCCATTCTCGCTCAACACCCCTCTTCACACACTGTCAAAATACTTGTTGCATTGGAGTGGCCATAGAAGGTGGTCACATAACCTTATGTCTGAGTGTGTGTCTGGATGTAGGCCCTATCTGTTACTTTTTCTGATGAAGAGTAGAAAAAGACTCAACTTTTATCTATTCATTGTTTCAAAGGTTATCTATAAAATTAGTTTTTGAAAGTCTTTGTTTGTTCTCACATTGCGCCAAAAAAATTAACATTTTTGGCTATCAAACGTCCCAGTTTTGTGCATAGATACATCAACAGCTTTTATTCATGGCAAATCATCAAAATCTTTACAACAAATTCTTAACCTGATTATCCCATGAAGCTTTTAAAGTTTTTCCATAATACTGTCTGTTGCCAAGATGTTATTGTTAACGTACATATGCAAGTAAAATGTGCACATAAACAATTAAAAAAAAACCAAAATAAATTTTGCCTGCAATTGAAATTTTCTCTATTTTTGATTAATATGGAAATTCTCCACAGAGATGATAAATTATTATTCAAAAGAGATGGATTGGCCTGCCAGTACTTACCTTTTTGCTGTACTGCCGATAGTTACACTCAGAAAACAAAAGAGGGGAAAAAAGAATGGGAAAGGAAGGGAAAAGTAATTCACAATGTAGGTCATGAGGATGGTGTTAGAATTGTAGAAGTCAGAGATTCTGTGTAGTAGTACTGAGCCATGCCAAAGAGGTTTGTATGTATATAACCTCTTTGGCATGGCTCAGCTATGTTTAGAAGGAAACTCTCCTGGTGGGATAAACAAATATAAAAAATAGCAAACTGATGACTTACCCAAAGGACAGGCTCGTTGACAGACACAAATATAAGTGCTTTTTTTTCCCACAAGCACATTAGCTGACAGGACGTTGAAATGAATATTTAGAATTTTAGCCTGATGAGTATTTTTATTAAAACATCATTTAAGATGAAATATATACAGATAAATGTTGCAAAAGTTTATGAATGTTCAAGAAATACAAATCCAGCTAAGAGGAAGTCTTCAATACCTTCTGTACGGACCTCAACTTCACAGCTGTATTCAGCCACTTTGCAATCGACAACAAGAAGCTAAAATTGATCTTCAGTGAAAGCAGGCAATTCAGAAAAATGAAATACGACACTGTGAATGAATTCATAACAACAAGACTGAAAAACTAAGCCACCATTCTCATCCTTCTGGAAGGATGTCAGCACTATATGGGTACCCAAAAACTGCAATTTCGATGATGCACATCAGTGTAAATTATGCGTAACTAATGACTTTTTACGATGCTCCTCCCCTTCCCTTATTCCCCAATACATGTATGTATCCATTTTAATTTATTTCTTCCACAAGTATTCAAATAATCTAACCATGAGTGAGAAAAATTATCAACAATGTCTGTTAATCGCAGATAGCTTGTAATCTCTTTTAAAACTGTTGAACATCAGTTTTTAAGCTTTTTTTCTGGCATGGAATAAATTTTAACAATATATTCTGTGGACATTTAACTAGAAAAGTTGTTTTCCTGTTTTGGCAAATCTGTATTCCTTATCAAGATACACCTGAAAACTATGATTTTAGGTTATAAAAAGTCCCGATTGTCCCGGATATGGTATTCTCTATAATTATGAAACTTACCATCTGATTTAAAGAAGTCTATTTGCTGAGAAATTTTGATTTTTCACCCAGTGAAACACTGATTTTATTTTCTTTATCCATCACAGTTGCTGTATTAACCGGACAACAAAAAAGTGAAGAATTAATTTAAAGTTTTGTTTTAAGCTTGGCGAAGCACCTAAAGAAACACACGTGATGCTGGAACATGTTTATGGGGATCAAGAACTGCTCATCATGTGTGTGTACCAGTAGTTTGTCTGGTTTTGAGGATGCTAGGGAAGTGTTTCTTGAATCCCCATAGTGGACGACCAGTGACTGCCATCAGTGATTAAAACCTTGAGAAAAGGAAGACATTAATCATGACAGATCATCAATTAAATGCATGCATGATAGTGGATGAACTGCAGATTATCTGTAAATCTATGCAACATATCCTTACCCAGAAATTAAGGAAGAGGAAAACATGTTATCGACTTTTGTCACATCAGTTGACTGACGATCAGAAGCAGTCAGATGTACAGGCTTCACAGGAGTTTGTCGAAACGGCGGTTACAACACCCAATTTCTTGAACTGCATTGTCACTGAAGATGAAAACTGGTGTCCCCGGTAAGACCCTGAAACAGAACAGTAAAGCATTGGCTGGTATTCTGCGACATCACCTCGTCAGGAAAAGGTCAGAGCCGAAAAATCATGCATCAAAAAGATGCTCATCATGTTTTTCGATAGTCAAGGGGTTATCCTCATGGAAATACCTGAGGGAACGACATTGAATGCTGCAAAGTACGTTGACATTTTTGACCCATTTCGTGAAATGTATATGCAGAGTAAGAACCCTGTTCCTGGATTTTTGTTCGTGTTAACTCTTGTGAATGCGCGCGCCCATGCACGCGCGCGCGCTCACACACACACACACACACACACACACACACACACACACACACACACACAGAGCCAATATTGTCAAACTATTCTTTGCAAAAATGGGGATGATGCAGCTTGACGTCCACCATATTTGCTGGATCTCAATCCTCCAGACTTCATCCCATTCCCTTGATCCAAACTTGCTTTGATAGGAAAGAGATTTGACAATATTCCTGAAATCTGACAAAATGCGACGAGGCTTTAGAGCACCATCCCAAAGGAAGACTTCTTGTAAAGTATCCAGGCTATGTATTGTAGAGCTCAGCAGTGCATGGTTATGGGAGGTGTCTATTTCGAACGACATTAAGGTAATAGTAATTCATAGTCATTTACACTGATGTTACAGGACTATTCACCAAACTTTGCCAGAGGTTGTAAATGTGTCAAAGCATGGAAATTACTCTCAGATCTTTACTGACGTGCAGAATTAGTTTTATATCTGTTGCACGCTCTACTCTAGCAAGAGTAGAAGGAAAACAGCTAAAAAATGCTCCCGCCCAGCTAAAAAAAAAAAAAAAAAAATAATAATAATAATAAAAATAATTCGATAAATTGTTTGTTTTCAGCTGCTTCATTCCAGCTTCCACACCAAATATTTTGGCATGCAAACATATTTGCACTTTTTTTCTGAAAGAGAAGTGCAGAGAGACAGTGATGGTGGTGGAGAGAGGAGACACTAGCAGTGGGAGGCACATCAGTCAGTCATGGTGAGGGTGAGAGACAGTAAAAGTAAAAAAGCTAATTGAATGGAAACAGTAGCAGTGTGAGCCAAAGAGACTTGAGACAATTGAAGTAAAAAGAGAGATGTGTGGAGTCTGTACATAAGCTTTGGTGGTTAGGATTTCCAGACTGATTAACAAAAATGTCCACTTTCACCCTTTCCCCTATACCAACCCATTGTGTTACAGTTTCTCGATCTAGGGTTTATAAGCCCAACCAAACCATCCACAAGGATATGTGTAGTGTAGAGACAATGGCAATTGAAGAGACAGCACAGCACACTGTGAGAAAGAGACAAGAAAGTGTCCTTTTGAGAGAAAAAGAATCGGACAATGATAGTGGCAGAGAAATAGAGAGCAGTAAGGAATTTTGAGAGAAAAGTATGAATACAGTGACATTGGGAGAGACAGACAGGTGAAAGTGTCAATGGAAGAAAAAGGAGACAGTAGGAGGGAAACTTATGTAGTGCAAGAAAAATGCTTTGTATGAAAATTTCGTTACAATAAGAGACTGGGTAAAAGCATGTAACATTTTGTATGTTGAAGGTGTGTGAATATGTTTGCATGCCAAAACTTTTAAAAGGAGACCACATGGTTATTGGATTGTAGAATTTTTTTATATTTATGGTACGTGAATTTCAAAATACAAATAACAATCAGCCAAAGCCATTCGACGCAACTCTAAAAAATTCTCGAGAAAAACGACTTTGTAGTTTTGCAAGTACATGTAAGTACCGATAATTACTACAATTGTAGCATCTGTCAGTGTAGCACAGGTGCTAGTGTCCTAGCCTTACAACCACTGGGTCAGTGGTTCGAATCCTGCAGGAACAGCTTTATTTATTTATTTATTTATTTTTTCTGTTGTGTTTGGATACTTACACAATTTTAATACCGAATGATAATATTTATTAAAAATGCACATATTTTTGTTTATTCATAATTTTATATATTTTATAAAATAATGATGATGTCAATGAAAAAACATAAGTTACTTTTTTTACAGTATTGGTTCCCTATTACTTACTGACAGTAGTCTTTGGTTGTTAAGTATGTGAAGAGTTAAGACATTGTTCTTGGAAAGTCGTCTCCATAGCTACTAATGGCTTTCCAAGCAGCTAATCTACTCAACTGTCGTTTTATGTGATGACAAGGTGTTCAGCTAGTCTATATACACATAAACATGCTGACAAAACATGTGGAATTAGATATTCCAAAATGTTTTATGTAACTGAATTCATGGGGGGAGATTAGAACAACCGAGTCTTATGTTGTGAGGCCAGAACGTTATCACCTGAGCTATTCCAGTAGATATTGGAACTGTTTTATTATTAGTACATATGTATGCTTGCAAAATATCAAAGGTGATTTTTTTGAAAATTTTTGAGAGTTGCGCTGATTGACTTTGGCTGATTGACATTTAAGTTCTGAATTTCATGTGACATAAGGGGGGGGGGGGGATCTAAAATCCGATACCTATGTGGTCTCCTTGTTAGTGACAAAGGCAGAATGAGAACTGAGGCAGCTGGTTCTCCACTTTTCTGATAGAACCTTTTAAATACAAACATTTCTCTCCTTTTATTATTATTATTATTTTTTTTTTTCTTGATACGAACATTTTTCAAGATGGTCTCAAGTCAGACCCAGTGGTCATGGGAGCTCGACTGGAAATGAAGGGTTTTGGATTTGAAACCCGGTCAGGTCTAAGATTTTTCAGTCTGCATTTTAACCCAGCCTTCACCTCTCAACAATGTGAGGAGTCGCCAGAAACAACATGTGATTCAGATTCCACATTAAGCTGTAGAGCCTCTTTCCCTGGTTGGAAGACTGGGGTAGACTAGGGACACACAAGTCACTGAAGTGGCATCCAAAAGATTGGCACCAGGCCAATGAGCCACACAAAATTATTATATTATTATTGCTGTCTCATAATACTTGTATATTTTTGTAGCTCCATTTGATAGACATTGTAGGGACAATTAATAATTAATCTACATTTATCTGGTATGTCTCTCACATTTTTTGAATGTTGGATGTGTAAGTGTAATTGTCTTGTTATATTGTGTAAATAGCTTTTCGGTTTTGTCTGTTGGTGACCCACTCTGCCCCGATTCAATACCATACTGAAGACACAAATTTATCAGTCTTAAATGTATTTGTGTTTAGGTGTTTTGGTCAAGAAAGGTTATTTTTATTTTAATTTTAATATATATATATATATATATATATATATATATATATATATATATATATATATATATATATATATAAAACGAAAATTATAGAGGGAAACTTTCCCGGTGGGATAAACAAAAATAAAAAAAATAGAAAAGAGATGACTTCCAAAAGGACCGGCTCGTCGATAGAAACAAATAAAATATAATAAAATTACACACAAACACACATACAAGCCTTCGTAGCCTAGCTGCTTCGTCAGGCAGAAGGGAAGGAGAGGGAAAAGGAAATGATGAGGGTTTTAAGGGAGTGGATAAGGAGTCATTCCAATCCCGGGACAGGAAAGACTTACCTTGGGGGGAAAAAAGGAGGGTAAAAAAATACACACACACCCACACATTTACACAGACGCAAGTACACTTCGGCAGACATACTGTAGAGCTGTAGAAAGCAAAGAAGTTAGATATATATATACTGACTTATTGCAAAGGTTACACACATGATCCATCCGTGTTCATCTACAATAATACTAATCAGTTTGTTTTCATTTGCATTATTAAATACCAGTAGAGATGATTTATATTTAGATAATAGTAAACATCTGAACCTTCAGATGTCAGTCAGTCAGATTGGTACCAAATGTTGTATATCAATAGAGTAGCAACCAAAACTTCAACATAATTCATACTATGTGCTGCAGTCCAGGAGAACATGCATAAAAGGGAATTGATAAGTGTCGCCTGTTCTACAGAGCACAGGAAAAGGATATCTGTGAGTGCGTGTTGTGTTGAGCTCCTGTGGCAAAGTTGATAGAACATTTGTTTTTTGTTTCAAGGGTCATGGGTTTAAGCCCTGGTGATGCCAACATGTTTTGCTGTATTATGTATTCAAATTGTTCTATATCTAAATACACTGAGTGCCACATGGGACAAGATATAAAAGAACTGCAAAGTTTTTATAGCACTGTGCTATCAGCAGTTTGCTTTTGCTTCGTTTATTTGAAACCTGTGAAGTATACTCATCAATTTCAGAGAATAAACAAAAGCGATCATAACACAACAAGAAAGAAACAATTGCACTACATGTGCAGAGGTATAATTATAAAAATAACAACAATAATAATAATAAATAACTGCTAGATTGGCAGCACTATGCATGTTGTGGCTAGTGTGTAGTGTTTGCCCATATGAAGTGGGGTGACTATTGTTGTCCAGTTTGCATGGTACTGCTACAGCTGCAGCTGACTGTGCTGTTTTGCAATATGAACCTATGGAACGTTACTGACATTCTTGTCGAATTGTTGTGTAGCGCCAGTTGTGTGCCTACAAAAATGGAAATAACTGAAGACTAGAGAAACTATGCAGCATTCCTACTGGAGATAATTGATCAGTGGAAGACGTGGAAAGTCACCACAGAGGAAATACTATATATTTACAAGCGCACATCAATTGGAGTGGAGTCCTTCGTTTTTTACCAGTTGCATGGACTATCAGTATCGTCCCTAGAAGCATCCTTGAGTAATAGAAATGAAGAAATTCCATGAAAGGAGAAAAATGTAGTGTTTTACATAAGAAATGAGAAACTCTAAATGGGCAGATATTGGTGCAATGTCGAAAAGCAGCCAACTGTACCTGGAACATTTGCACATTGCTACCTAGTTTGCTGGTAGCTTTTTGATCACATTACTTTAGCATTCCGATGTCAGAACTTGATATGTTTATTTCTCAATTAAAATAAGCCATACTCATTGCAAGTGAATTCTCTTTTTTACTGAGTTAAAAGAAAAGTTGTATAGGGTGTCCTATGTACAAGGACTCGTGTTCAGAAATGCAAACTTTAAGAGCAATGAGCAGTTTATCTTCAATACTATGAAACAAGTTCTTGTACTGTGAGGTCTATTTGCTTTATGAATTTTTGATAGGTGATCATGTGAACTAAAACAAGCAAATAAAGACCAGTGAACAAAATGTTTCAAGTGCATACTTGAAGGCACCCTTTATAACATATCAAAGTTTGTTGGTGTTTCTTTCTTAACTTCTCATAATAAAGAAAGTTTGTAGATGCTGACATAAAACGGATCAATATTTGTTAGGGACTAAGCACGACACAATCTTTAAAAAGAACTGGAAAATCAAGAATTTCGTTTCTGATAATTGTTGGATACCCTGGAGGAGGAAGTGACAATGGTAAACGAAGTACCCATTGCCACGCATTGTGAGGTGACTTGCAGAGTATGGATATTGATGTGAACTGTTCTTTTTTCCTATCTACAGTTTATTCACATTAATTTTTTTAACACTTGAAGAAATTACTGCAAACTTTTCTTAATGTTTTTGGGTAATTATCAATGAATCTGAAGGAAACTGAAAGCCGCGTGGGAATAGCCGAGTGGTCTGGAGCGCCACGTTGCAGATCACGTGGCCTCCTGCGTCGGAGGTTCTAATCCCTCCCTCGGGCATGGATGTTTGTGTTGTCTTTAGTATAAGTTAATTTATAAGCAGTTTGTAAGTTTAGGGTCTGATGACCCCATAGTTAAGTCCCACAAACTTTACAAACAATTGATCATTTGAAGGAAGCTGTACCAAAGAGATATCAAAATCTTGTGAAGAAGATAGTGTGGCTGGCCAATACTCACACAAAATTAGCTTTCCTTCACTCCATCTTTGCTGACCTTGTGCACTAGGCTGAGAGTAAGGCAAATCCACTTTCCTTCCAATCACTGTTCCCGGTCCTTCTGTCTCCACCTGTGCACTAAATATATTTGGGAGTGTGATAAGCTGTTACTGATTTCTCATATTAAATTTCAAATATATGTATGTGTGTGTGTGTGTGTGTGTGTGTGTGTGTGTGTTCGCGTGTGTGTGTGTGTGTGTGTGTGTGTGTGTGTGTGTGCGCGTGTGTGTGTGTGTGTGTGTGTGTGTGTGTGTTTTCTTTCCTTCATGGTTATGAGGGGAGCAGTATCCTTCATATTTGTGTGCACGTGCGTGTGCTACAGACTTAAGGCGGCTTGACAAGCATGCACCTACATGGCTCAAACATGCTTGTACAAGTAACAGTCTGCTTACATCTGAAAATGTCGAGCTCAGACGATGACATGTTGGCTGTGACAACTTTTATGCTCGTGTTAAAAAATGAAAATCGTATTCACATACAAATTTAATCAGTAAAATGAGGATATATCCTCATGATTCAACACCAGCTCCTGATTTGAAACTCATTTCCCCTTTTTTGTTTTCTCTTCTGTAATTAATTCTTAAGGAATTTATTTTCTTCACAACAGTCTCTTTTGTTGCTGTTATGTAAATGTTTATATTTCACGAGTAGTATGTCATATTCAACGTTTCTCTTATTTTTATCATGATAGTCCTTACATTTAATATTCCACAAGCAGGGATGCATTTCATACAGTCTAGTAAATTCCTCTAAGAGATCATGGTTAATGTTCCTTAATTCAGACATTGCTATTACAGCACTAATTGAAACTCACTGTCAAAAGCTTGCACAATCATCTTTATTGTCCACACATGCTCAAGCAAGTGTACGCTTGAACGCTTGCACAAGTATGCATAATCAAAATTCGATTCAGCATCAAGCTGCTTGTACAAGCCTGATGATTGATGAAATGTATCCTGCACACGCTCAAGCATGCTTGTGCAACTACACTTGTGCAAGCACGCTGTTATGTGTGGGGCTGCCGTTTTGCACGCCAGTGACTTATCATCATCATCATCATTCATCATCATCAGAGACTGATTATGCTATCAGCGTTTGGTCTGGCACACAGTCCCGCTGATAAAATTGCTCCATGACATCATCTGATGTTAAGTCTTTTACTTCAGAATTACTTAATTTCTCCTATGACTTAAAAATAAAATTGCAATGAATCCATGTGATACATGAAGTATTCCTCACAATATATTGTAGCTTTTTGATGGGTATGCAATGTCGCTCATACTGTTTACTTCATGAAGTTTCAGTCTGAAACATTATGAATCAAATGTGAACTTTCTTTGTAAGTTGTAGTGTTAATATTTACATAAATATTGAGTTATTTGTAGTGCTGTATTATTTGTGGCAAATTGATTGAAAATTTATGTTCAAACAGAATCACAAAGATGTCCACCAGTGCTGCATGTTGGAGGAAGGTACTATGTGCCCAGACCACGATTTCATCATCGCACTGGACATTCTTCACGAGGAAGAATATTGTCTCGCCCAGTCATCTCTGCTGAACAATTAAGGTATGGATATATTTATCTTTATTGGAACAAACAAATATTTTACAGGCTTGAAATTGTTGTGGGAAGTTCATTCAGTGTTGCATAGTTGTCATGCAGTAAGGTGACATCCTCCACAAGCACACAGGCACAGTAAGTAAATGAAAACTGTACTTTTTATTTCTGTTTGCCTTTTGAGTATGATAAATAGATTTTCTGTAGAATTCAAACATGAAATGTGTGTTTGTTCAAGATGTGCCAAATATTTGGAATGACATGAAACTGACAATAATAGCATGTGTCACCAGTATGGAAGATCACTAAATTGCTTTTGCTGGGCGAGGGGGACACGCCCAAGGGTATCTGAGGAAATTACTTGACTTTTATCACAGAAATTATGCAGTCACTCTGATATTTAATTGGAAAAAAACTAAGAAAAAATAACTAAGGTAGAACTAAGAGATGAGAATGGGATGAAGTAACAATAATTTTGACAAATCACGTTTTCTAAATTCTACCCTTTGCAGGTATTCTAGAAATTAAAGGAAAAAATTTATTTATTAGTAGTAATACACTTTATCAATCTAATTAGGAAATAATTCCTATTGAAATTAGCCAAAAACTACATAATTTGGTTTCAAAAATAATCTAAATATTACTTACTGCAAAAGTCTTACTACGGACTTTTAGATAAAAATGACTAATAGAGCATAGTGATTAAGATTGGATTCAAATTCAGGAGTAGTAAGTTTTATTTAGATTATGGTGTCTGTGATTTTTCCTTGTTATGTTCAAGTTTGAGTTTTTCTGTTGGTCTTGTCAGTGACGGGAAATTGAACCTTATTCTTCCTTTCTTCTTTTGAAATATCATGAAATATGAATTTTTTGCATCCATTACGGTAATATCTACAATAATTGAAGCACTGAAGAATTTAAAAAGTAAATAACAAAAGTAAAAAAAAAATCATGGTTTTGTGTTTATGGCAGTATGAAGAACAGGTACACATCACTGTAGAATTTACTGATAGTGCAAGGCATATATCATGGATTTTATATTGGTTACATAGGTAATTTATTAGTGATTGTTGCTGATAATTGAAATTTGAATAATTATATGGCAAAGCATATTAACATGTTGCTTTTAGTTATATTTCAACATTGTTCCAGTAATCATTATTACATGGACCTGGTATTTTTCGGGTCGTATTATTTGTTGATCACAAACATTAATTATAATTAAATTAAGTGGCATACAGTGTTTCTACCAATTGATGGGAATTTGGTAGCAGCAATATTTCCAGGGAATTATCTCTATTACTTTATGTACATGCATAAAAGAATATGATGCATTCTCTCATTAATCACGGATTTTGCTGAGGTGAGATGGCTTGTGGGTCTCAACCTAACAGGTGGTCATACTGTAGGTTGTAGCTTCCACAATTTTATTCATTCGGTACACTGTACAAGCTTCGAAGGAAAGCAAGGAGAAATTTGGAAATTATTGAAATTCATGGAGAAGAGGAAAAACTCCAAGGTTTGCTGGTGACATTGTCATTCAGTTGGAATGAGTGTGGAATTAGCTTCACAACATTTATTAGTGACACACATGTACAATATACATTCTGGTAATAGACAAACAGAAAATCAACAAGAGATTAGTTATGTAAACCAAAGAATAAACAATATCAAAGATATTGAGTATGAGTGTAACCACTGAACTGTCACGCACTTCTACTCTGTGAAAACACTACACTGTCACTACATCCCCCCCCCCTCCTTTTCAGTGTTAACAATCTTTTCAATTGAACTTCCCTTGTCAGCCCAACGGTGGGGCTGGTGGTTCTATTGTGTTCCGGAATGGTGTAGTGACTGGTTTGTATACTTCAGTAGATGTGACACAGAAGGTAGGTTTTACTCAATGGAAACTGTTGTTGGTGTATCCATGATGTCAAGAGTAAATGTGTTATCTGCTCTGTTGAGTACTGAATACAATCCATCATACGGCAGCAGCAGAGGTTTGTGTACTCCGTCGTACCATACAAACACTTGTTTGCAGCTTCACAAGTCGTTGAAGACAAATGGGCATTGAGTCACTTGCTCTCTTTCTGCAATGGACTGAAGTTCTTGTATTTGCGTGCACAACCTGCTGATAATATCTGATGTATCAACTGTAGTCTCTGGCACGTTTCCAAAGAATTTACCAGGTAATCTCACTGGTTGTCCATAGACTAAGTCAGCTGCTATTGTTACTAGATAGTCTTACACACTTGCAAGCAGACCTAACAGAATGACTGACGGCATCTCTGCCCACCTCTGTGACTTGTGGCACATGAGAGATGCTTTTGTAGGCGTTTGCTCAAGTCGTTTGCTGTTGACTAATAGACCGTTCTTCAGATGCACTTTATGCACAACAGGGCAGCTATTGCCTGCCATGATCAGTAGTAATGTGCAGTGGTACCCCGAAGGAAGCAATCCATCCTCTGAAGAGTGTCATTGCGACGATTTCAGCGGTAATGTCAACCACCGGTAACATTTCAGGCCAGCGTATGAATCGGTCCATGGTGGTGAGATAGTAGGTACACCTTTCTTATGTTTGCAACAGTCTGATTATATCTATATGCACATGGTCAAAATGCTGATTAGGCAGGGAAAATGTGCCTAGTGGCACACATGTGGTGAGTGATCTTGTTACGTTGGCAGGCCATGCATCAATGAACAAACGTCTTGCAGTCCCTGTCAAAGTTGGTCAACATGAAGTTTCTCTTCACTAGCTGTGTTATAGATCCCAAGATGTACATATTGTGTAGCAATGCAATTGCCTTCTGCTTTGCCATGGAGACATCACAGTACAACAGTTGCATTGCATTTTTGTACTTGAAATGCATCACAGCTGAAGACTTTATGGCTGTGCCAGAAGCTCCCGCAAATAGACATTGGACTATTGTGCCTGAGCCAGTGCCACATAATCATTTGCTCTAGTGTGTGCTTCGACACAAGAGCATTGAGTTCACCCCTGATATGGACTAAATCAGTTTTAAACTGCCCTATGAAGTCTGAGTGGCTTAGGTATCATACAATGCTTTATCTGACTTTTGCTGAAAATGCATATGTCAAAGGCTTGTGGTCTGTGACATGTATGGAGTGCCCACCTTCAAGCATGTGTATAAATTTCTTTATGGAGGCATATGCCACATATAACGTGGTCATAAATGGACAAGCTTTGTTGCGGAGGCAACAGTTTCTTGCTGTAGAACCCCAGAGGCTGCCAATGGTTCTCTATCTGCTGTTGTAGAGCGGCACCTATCACTGTCACATATGGATCTACCATCAGAGCGAAAAGCGCTTGTGCCAGAGTGGCATCAGCAATAGCGACTATTACATTGTTGACAATGTGCGGTGTGGTTGACGCTTTAGGCTGACTCTTGACGTTCAGAATGCATTGACAATACAATGTGTGTACGTAGCTTGGCACGGCCATCCATTTCTTTACTCTTGACATATGTAGCAGTATAGCACAACTGAGTATTATGAATAATTAACATCAGCTGTCGCACGGTGTAACTGTCTTTATTAGTCATGTCAGCTATCCTCTCAAATCAAGTTGGGGTCATCAAAAATATTGGAATGAATATGGGATCAGTTTCACAACATTTATTGGCGACACATTTGTACAATATACATTCCAGTAATGGTCAACCAGAAAAATCAACAACATAGTAATTACTTAAACCAAAGTATAAGCAATATCAAAGGTATTAAGTATGACTCTAATCAATGAACAATTGCATACTTCTGCTCTGTGAAACACTAAACTGCTACTACTGAATTGAAGTTCAGGGAGAAGACATAAGAATGTTGAGGTTTAATGATGACATTGTCATTCTGTCAGGATAGTGAAAGACGTGGAAGAGTAATTGATCAGTGGTTGAGCCTGAAAGGAGGGTATAAGATGAACATTAACAAAAGAAAAACAACAGTAATGGACTGGTCTTATTAAATAAGATGATGCTGAGGGAGTTGCATTACAAAACAATACATTAAACATAGTAGATGAGTTTTGTTATATGGGCAGTAAAATAACTTACAATGGTCTGAATAGAAAATAAATAAAATTCATGTCAGTGAAAAGAGAGACATTTCTGAAGAAGAGAAAGTTGTTGACATTGAATATTAATGTAAGTGTTAGAAAGTATTTTTAAGGCATTTGTCTGAAATGTATCCTGGTGTGGAAGTGAAACATAGACAATAAGCTGTTCAAAGACAAAGAGGATAGAAACTTTTGAAATTATGAAGAAGAAGAAAAAAAGAAAAGAAAAATAAAAGAAAAGAAGAAGAAGAAGAAGAAGAATACTGATGATTATGTGGTAGGCCGTTTAACTAATAAAGACATTCAAGTCCATTATTGGCAAGAAAAGAAATTTGTGACACAACTTGACTAAAAGAAGGGGTCAGTTGATAGGATACACATCAATACATCAAGTAGTGGTCAAGTCACTATTAGACGTGAAGTTGGGAACCAAATATTGCAAAGACAGACCAGTAGATGAGTACAGTGCTCAGACTCAAGTGGATTTGGGTTGTTGTCATTATTTGGAGATGAAGGTGCTTGCACGGGATAGAGTAGTTGGAGAGTTGCATCAAACCAGTTAGGCTGAAGGCCGTAACAGTGACTGTTGGGTCTTCAGTTACTTTGGATGATAGGCTGACAACTTACAATATGGTTATTTAATTGCCTGATGACCAAGCTGCTGAACCTGCTGTTATATCAGCCCCTGCAACAGATTGTTTGCAATTTGCCAGTGTTTATCCTGGAAAGAGAAATTTGATGTGCCCTGTGATCTATGATTTCAGAAAATTTAACATCATCTTTCATAAAGTCACTCAACTGGAACTTGCACAGTTCAAATGTGTTTCTTACAGTAATGTATTTTATATAAATGAAACATCTGATACTACTTTGAGTTACATCACCGATGTATGAATGAGAATTCTGGAGGTATTAGCTCAAACTTATATGAACGTTCTTCACTGAATAACACTTACGGTATTGGATTGATGATCTGCCCTCAGACCAATACCGTCATAACAATGATGATCTGGAGTACACGATTATAACTATTATTTTTCAGAGCTGACTGCAGCTGTCTGGTACAGAGCTGATTGGAAGAGCTGAATCAAATTCTTAGACCAGAGGTCGGCAAATCTTAGACGGGGTCCCGAATACTTTTGAAAATTTGTATCAAGGTCCAGATGTAAAACCTCATTTTCCTTTTTTTTTTTTTTTTTTTTTTAAGTTAATTTTCACTCACAAAATAATATGAAATACAAAACACTGGCAAATTTGTAAGTAAATATCCAGAAAAAAAGTCTTATTCTTCAATGATTTTTTAATTTTCACTCTCAAACTAATATGAAGTGTAACAGATGTACATACCATTTTTTATTATCATTTTCACTAAGAAATTATGAAGTACAATGAAATGTGCGTATATCTCTTACAAAAAATCCACAGGAAATATTACAGTTGCAGTCTTAAGCAGATTCTTAAAGTTAGGTTCACTTGCAGAACAGCTGATGTGAGTAGTGTCTTCAAAGTTGGTGGCCGTTACTCGTCTCATCTACTTCAACTTGTTTTACCAGTCTGCCCAGTCTACACATTAGACACCTAAAATGAGAAGTGGCCACCCAACCACTCTACATTGTTCTGGCACTTGTTCAATACACTCACCAAAGCACTCCTCCAATACCCATCAAGTTCTGCTTATATTGACTCCCCAGGCTGTTTAAGTCTGCCTTCGGTCAATCACAGATCTCGCACTGTCCTCATTCTACTCTCAAAATGGTACACTAACTGATACATGTGTTGTGCATGTTTTACACTAGCAGTCATTCTTTGTCTGATGACACTGCTATTGCCTGGAGTAGTGTATTTCAGTAGACATTTCTGTCTATTAAATGGCAGTGAAACTGGTAATCTCTGTTGTTGGTTGTTAGATTCCCACAAAATTTAGACTACGTAGGTTAAATCAAGGTAGGCACACCGTCATAAAGAATTAGTTGAATACCATTTCATTGGAATACCACAAAACCTTACCTCTATATATAAAAATGGATGTATGTGTGTCCTTTGTGCACTCCTAAACAATCCATTCGATTGTGATGAAACTTTGATGAATTATTCTCCATGTGCTTGCAAAGTTTCCTAGCCTAAAAAAAAGAGTGTTTGTTACATAGTTTAGGAAATATGATGTCATAAGCAATTAAATGAACTTCCTGGAAATACCTAGATTGATGCATTCACAGTTTGAGTATGAGAGCACTTAGTAACAAAATTCAGGTATTATTTCAAATCTTAATGAAAATAATTCTTGTTTATCACTTACTACATTTACTCTGTATGTACCGCAGAACTTCCAAACAACTACAGCATCACACATGATAGTTTACTGTATTACTTTGTTACTACTAATGCTATTTTGATTCAGTATTGACATATATCACTAAATGTGCAGGAAAACTTGTGAAACTGTATGACATACATTTCAGGGGATATGCTGTAAATACATTACCATTTATGCAAATTGCAACACCAAGAAGGAAATGCATGAATTCTATAATTTAATACCACAGGTTAGGTATGTGAGAAGTATCAAACAATTACCTTTTCAAATCAGAAACATGTATTTTGAGCCCTACTATTTAGTATATGTCATGCAATCACCATGTGCTGCAATTACAGCTGCTATATGCTATGGCATTGAATCAATAAGGTTCTGAATATGTTCTTGTGTGATTTCCCTCCACACAGTTTGTATCTGAAACTTCAAATCCATGAGGTTGAGGACCATGACATACCAGGTCAAACCGACCATATCCGAAACATGTTCAATGGGCGACTTGTCTGGTGTGAACGTGCAGGCCAGGGATGCAGTGGTACCCATCACTCTTCGAAGAAGGCCTGTACATTCCTTGCAATATGTAGCCAGGCATTGTCCTGTTGAATGTGGTCTGGGGAGAATCTTCCTCAGGCTGTACAACCGCCATTAGGTACTGGTTGCTGTTCAAAGTGCACTCAATACATAGGTGGTGAGACCGGGTGTTGTAACCAATAGTGCCCCAAACCATCACATTTGGTGTTTGTCCGTTATGCCACGCCACAATTCAGCCCTACAAGTTGTGCTCATTGCGGTACCATGGACACGTATGCGGCCATAACTGTGGGACACATTGAAGTGGGAATCAACCAAAAAGATTACATTTTTCCACTCAGCATCCCAGTGACGGTATTCACAAGCACATTGCAGTCGGAGGAGCTTGTGGTTTGTGGAAAATGGAAGCCAACATAATGGAATGCGTGCAACCAGTTCAACCTACAGCAGACAGTGCCAAACTACCGATGCAGATAAGTTCATACCCGTTGTAGTTTTCCAGCGATGAGCCAACACTGTGGATGATGCTGTACGACCCATTATAGCTATGTGGACAAGATAACAGTCATCCCGTGGTCCAGTTTCCGCTCGTCACTGCGTACAACCTTCTCTATCCACTGCTTCCACATACGCATCATTGTCAAAGCAGCATGCCCTGTGCAAGCCGAAATGTCTTTATACGACAACCCTGTTTCTGGGAGACTGATCATTCTGCCCCGTTCGTACTCTCTCACATGATGATGTGGCTCCCTTTGATATTGACAAGCCTTACTGGCACTCACTGTGTTGTTGTCATGTTGTGTGACAGCTCTGCCCCGACTTCACAAAGTGTAACCCCGACCCTGTCAAACCGACACGAGAGGGCTGTGCTCAGCCTACACGTACCCCTTCTCATTTCAAATTGTATCACTGATTGTTTGCACACCCATCGCCACTTCCACCAAGTGCAGCACTATTTGGATAATTCCTCCTCGGTGTTGTGCGTTCCACAAATGGCAATGTATTTAGATGTGTGAACTGCTGACACATCAGGCATGACATTTTGTTTTGTATATGAAGTAATGATTTTCAGTGGAATGTTGTATCATAATTTGAAAGGAATTGGGCAAGTCCATGACTGATGGATTTGAAATTTTAATGCAACATTGTATTCCAATATGGGCATTGCAACACATTCCAGATATAGCTAGTATCTTATAAATGGCAACATTTTTGTATGTGTGTTTTATCAAGATGGAGGATGTGTTTTGAACTCCATGACTGTTCGTAATAAAGGTTTGTGAATAAAATCTGCTACCAGTCACATTAAAGATCGTATTATTTGTTTGACATGACCGGTTTCTGGCTTGTGCCCACCTTCAGGTGCTTAATACATTCAGGATTTTACATGTGTAGCATGTTGGTGGAGTTCACTGTTTCAAAACAAATTATTTAGTATTAATAATAGTGAAGCCAATTGCAGGTGGTGATATGACATGAACAAAAACTCAAATAGTGAACTCCACCAACATGCTACACATGTAAAATTCTAAATGTATTAAGCACCTGAGGATCGGCACAAGCCCGAAACCAGTCATGTTATAAATAAATAATACGATCTTTAATGTGACAGGTAGCGGATTTTATTCTCAACCCTGTATTTTTGTGTATATTTGTTACTTCTTCATGGTGAAAAGGCTTGACAGATTTGACTAAATTTTGGGCTAAAGTTCATAAGCCAATGTTTGGTGAATGATGGAGGGCACCTTAGAATAGACTTTGACTCTGTTTGATTGATTGCCATGCTTTTTTGTAGACATGTGTAATTTTCCATAGATATGGTGATGGTGGGAAAGGAGGAGATTGACTGAGATAGTTGGGGAAGGAGACGGGAGGTGTTGAGAGACGGGGGTGATGGGCAGAGAAAGAGAGCGGAAGAGATGGACAAGGAGAGCAACAGTGAGGAAGTAGATGAACAGGAAAAGGGGAAGGAAGCAAGGTGGGCAGGGAGGGGATAGAGGATGGGGCAGGAAGGGGGGGGGATGAGGTTAGTAGGGAGGATTGGGGGGAGCTAGGGTATTTATTAGGCTGCCTGATAGCATTTATATGAGGATCATGATTGAATGTGACCTGAATCTTTTATTCACTGTCAGTAATCCTTTGCCTTCACATTTGCTTAATGATTCACTAACTGCTTTGATCAGACCTCCCGTAATCTGTGTCATGCCTCAAGTAAATATTCTTGTACCAATGCAGGAGGAAGCATCAAATTATTATGAACATGCTCTTCTAATAATAATCTGCTGCTGTGTCCTTTCCTGCAACTTAGTGACCGAATGACTCAGTGTTTGTAAGCTTTTGAATGTTTACTCTTGTCTTGAATGGTTATGTAGCCATTGCCAATCTCTGTCAGTGGTTATTGCCTTCACGCTCTTGTTAAACTTCCCATCTTTCGTGCCATTTTACTATTCTTATGCACAACAGTATCAAGAGGAAGGAAGCAAAAGTTGAACATATGGGGCATGTATAGATGTAGGAGAGGGTAGAGGATGCAGAGGTGTATATCAAAGGAAAGGAGGGATCCCGCTAACAGAAGTTTGGAACTATTTAAATAACCAGGCAACATTGGATTTTTGGCTAGTGAAGCACATATTTTTTAAAGTGGGCATAAGACAACTAATACACATTTGTGAGAAATTGAGAATAATTCTTTAAATTGCATAATAACTTTGTAAGGGATTTTTTATTGACATTATTATGTGATGCAGATGTGAATGTCAGACAAGAGATTGAACTTACGCTATAGCGTGGTTATCTAATTTTATTGCTATAAGCTGTAAACTGTTGCCTAGTTTAAAATACACTGAAATTGCAAACATTTTTTTATCAACATTAGCTTAATTGTGCATGATATAGAACATAAGTTGAAAATTCACAATATTAATGCATTATTCTGCAATAGTAATCAGTGTTTTGCAGTCCATTCATACATTGTTTTGGTGTTCATTTGATAAGACCATTTCAAAATTTAATTCTAAGATAGGTACTCCTGTCAGGCAGAATGGCAGTTATTTCCAAGCCCTTGATAGCATTGAAGTTAATTAGCACCTATTCAGATGGAGAAGTCAGTCTTATTCGCACTATTAATGAACTAAATTAGAGGCCTAGAAAAAAGTGTAAATAATTAGTACATTAACCATTCTAAAAGCTGTACCACAACCCTTTTATGCTATCATGAACAAAATATGTAAAAGTGATGATGAAATTGTCTTTCTTTATCTTCCAATACTTAGTTTGCTTATAAATTCTTGTCTTCATGTAGTGCACCAGCTACCATGACTTGAAGTGTAGTATTTCATAACAGCAACACCCTTGAAAAGAAATTTACCTGGTTTCTCTCTAGTAAGGATCACCTCTGTTAAATAACGTACTGTATCAATATGTCACATTTATTTTGTTTCCTCTGTACCCAAAATCCCTATTTCTGGATAAAAAAAACTGTGTCCTTACTGTAATATTCGTGAAAAGAGCGAAATTGGCTAGCCAGTACTTATCTTAGTTGAGTACCACTGACAAAAAAAAAAAAAAAACCCCACACACCCACGAAAATAGAAACGAAAAAAAGGAGGGAACAGGAAGGTAAAAGAAGGGAAAGGTTATTCCATGATGAGATGATGGTTGATTTGTAAATGTCAGAATATACACTACCTGATGGACTGACACTCCTTTTAATGCCAGTTTGAGCATTGACAAATGTAGTATCTTAGCTAATGTTGTTGTCGTGGTCTTCAGTCCGGAGACTGGTTTGATGCAGCTCTCCACAATACGATATCCTGAGCAAGCCTCTTCATCTCCACATAAGAACGGCAACCTACATCTGTCTGAATCTGCTTACTGTATCCATCTCTTGGTCTTCCTCTGCGATTTTTACCCCACACACTTCCCTCCAATGCTAAATTCACAATTCCTTGATGTCTACGAATGTGTCCTTCCAATCTATCCCTTCTTTAAGTCAAGGTATGCCAGAAATTTCTTTTCTCTCCAATTCTGTTCAATACCTCCTCATTAGTTACGCGATCCACCCACCTAATCTTCAGCATTCTTCTGTAGCACCATATTTCAAAAGCCTCAATCCTCTTCCTGTCCGCACTGTTTATCGTCCATGTCTCACTCCCATACAAGGCAACACTCCATACAAATGCCTTCAGAAAAGACTTCCCTAGGCTTAAATCAATATTCGATGTTAACAAATTTATCTTTTTCAAGAACGCTTTTCTACCCATTGCCATTCTGCATTTTATATCCTCTGTACTGCGACAATAATTTGTTATTTTACTGCCCAAATAACAAAACTCATCTACCTCCTTTATTGCTTCGTTTCCCAATCTAATTCCTTCAGCATCACCTGATTTCCTTACACTGCACTCCATTACTCTAGATTTGCTCTTGTTAATGTTCATCTTATATGCACCTTTCAGCACACTGTCCATTCCCTTCAACTGCTCTTCCAGGTCTTTTGCTGTCTCTGAGATTATTACAATGTCGTCGGCAAAACGCAATGTTTTTAATTCTTCACCCTGAACTTTAATTCCTTCTCCAAATTTCTCCTTGCTTTCCTTTATAGCTTGCTCAATGTACAAATTGAATAACAATGGAGAAAGACTACAACTCTGTCTTACTCCCTTTCCAACCACTGCATCCCTTTCATGCCCTTCAACTCTGATAACCGCTGTCTAGTTTTTGTACAAGTTATAAATAACCTTACGTTCCCTATATTTTACTCCTGCTTGCTTCAGAACTTGAAAGAGTTTATTCCAATCAACATTGTCAAAAGCCTTCTCCAAATCTACAAAAGCTAGAAATGTAGGTTTGCCTTTTCTTAATCTATCTTCTAGGATAAGCCGTAACGTGAGTATTGCCTCCCGTGTTCCTACATTTCTCCTGAACCCAAACTGATCTTCCCCGAGGTCGGCTTCTACCACATTTTCCATCCTTCTGTATATAATTCGTGTTAATATTTTGCAACCATGACTTATTAGACTGATAGTTCTGTAGTTTTCACACCTGTCTGCACCTGCTTTCTTTGGAATGGGGATTATAACATTTCTCTTAAAGTCTGAGGGTACTTCTCCTGTCTCATACATCTTACACACCAGGTGAAACAGGTTTGTCATGGCTTCCCTTCCCTTCCCTTCCCTTCCCTTCCCTTCCCTTCCCTTCCCTTCCCTTCCCTTCCCTTCCCTTCCCTTCCCTTCCCTTCCCCCCTTCCCCCCTTCCCCCCTTCCCCCCTTCCCCCCTTCCCCCCTTCCCCCCTTCCCCCCTTCCCCCCTTCCCTTCTCCAAATCTACAAAAGCTAGAAATGTAGGTTTGCCTTTTCTTAATCTATCTTCTAGGATAAGCCGTAACGTGAGTATTGCCTCCCGTGTTCCTACATTTCTCCTGAACCCAAACTGATCTTCCCCGAGGTCGGCTTCTACCACATTTTCCATCCTTCTGTATATAATTCGTGTTAATATTTTGCAACCATGACTTATTAGACTGATAGTTCTGTAGTTTTCACACCTGTCTGCACCTGCTTTCTTTGGAATGGGGATTATAACATTTCTCTTAAAGTCTGAGGGTACTTCTCCTGTCTCATACATCTTACACACCAGGTGAAACAGGTTTGTCATGGCTTCCCTTCCCTTCCCTTCCCTTCCCTTCCCCCCTTCCCCCCTTCCCCCCTTCCCCCCTTCCCCCCTTCCCCCCTTCCCCCCTTCCCCCCTTCCCCCCTTCCCCCCTTCCCCCCTTCCCCCCTTCCCCCCTTCCCCCCTTCCCCCCTTCCCCCCTTCCCCCCTTCCCCCCTTCCCCCTTCCCCCCTTCCCCCCTTCCCCCCTTCCCCCCTTCCCCCCCTTCCCCCCCTTCCCCCCTTCCCCCCCTTCCCCCCCTTCCCCCCTTCCCCCCCTTCCCCCCCTTCCCCCCCTTCCCCCCCTTCCCCCCCTTCCCCCTTTCCCCCCTTTCCCCCTTTCCCCCCTTCCCCCTTCCCCCTTGCCCCCCTCCCCCCTCCCCCCTCCCCCTCCCCCCTCCCCCCTCCCCCCTCCCCCCTCCCCCCTCCCCCCTCCCCCTCCCCCCTCCCCCTCCCCCCTCCCCCCTCCCCCCTCCCCCCCTCCCCCCTCCCCCCTCCCCCCTCCCCCCCTCCCCCCCTCCCCCCTCCCCCCTCCCCCCCTCCCCCCTCCCCCTCCCCCCCCTCCCCCTCCCCCCTCCCCCCTCCCCCCTCCCCCCTCCCCCCTCCCCTTCCCTTCCCTTCCCTTCCCTTCCCTTCCCTTCCGTTCCCTTCCCTTCCGTTCCCAATAGCAAATGCACCAGTAGCTGCTGGGGTAGCTAAATTATGTAGGAATTAAAATGTTATTTTACACTCCATTTCTATGAGAGACAAATGATGATTCCCCAAGAGCCAAACAAATAAAAGCTCTGATTAACAGTACATTCTTTTTATGACTTGAAAAATACAATTAATTCTGTAATGACATTTCATAATGTGTGTTTCAAATCTCTGTTGGCAGTATAATAAATAATGGAAAATACTGGTTGTAATTCAACTATATAGTACGGATAGCTTACAACTCGCACGATGAGCTGCAACAGGCGCACAAAAACGAACCACACATCTAAGACTTAACCTGTTGGTCATTAGCCTTCTTCAGAAAAAGAGAGCCTTCACACATGTACATTTCAGTCACAGAACCATCATATCCGGCCATTGCATTCCAAATGGTGCTCTGCGATGAGGAGGGGGGAGAGAGGAAGGTTGCCTTATGGACCATTGGAGCATGTAAGTATTAAATGAGATACAGCTTGTGAATGGGGCAGGGAGGAAAGTAAAACACACACACACACACACACACACACACACACACTGGGAGAGGTGGAGGATAAGGGGGTAGGAACTATTGGGTGTGAAGAAAAGGGCTTATCGTAGATTGAGGAGTGGATAATTTAGATATTGGAGATTGTACTCTAGTGATAACTTCCACCTGTGTAGATCAGAAAAGCTGTTGGTGGGCATTGAAATCGAGCAAATGCTTTGCTGCATGTTGTGCCATAGGTGATGTTTTTGCTCAGTTTGGTGGTGGCCATTCATCCTAATGGACAGCTAGTTAGTGGTCATGCCAATAGCAGTGATTGTAACACAGTTGGTAAATTACATGGCTGCTTTCACAAGTGGCCCAGCCTATGATTGCGTACGATAAGCCTGTGACAGGACTGGAATAGGAAGTGCTAAGTTGGTGAATTGGACAGGTCTTGCATGGGGATATGATCCCTGTGGCAGGGGCTGGGGTGGCTTAGGAATGGACTAGGATGTTATGAAGGTTGGGAGAGCAGGAGTAAACATCTTTAGGAGGGGTAGAGTGGATATTGGGTGAATGCCTCTCATATCTGGGCATGAGGACAGAAGATCAAAACCTTGGGCAAAGGATGCAGTTTAGTTTTTCCTGCCCAGGGTAGTACTGGGTGACTAGGGGAGTACTCCTTTTATGGCTGGTTACTGGTGGTAGAGGGAGAATTTGGGATGCAACCCCCCGCCAACCTACAATTTGTTATGTCAAATATTTCCGAGTTGCAAAACGTTTATTTTCAAGCTGCGCTACAAAGTTCCTGCATAACCACATATTTGAAAAAGACATACTGTATTCACAACTACCAACTTGTAGAGAAACTCTTAAACCTTGTGCATTGTTGGTGTTGATGTAAAGAAATTTATTTTTTGTTGTTACAAATATTTGACATGCTGTTATATTCGAAGATGACCAATACTGAATTCCTCTTTCCTTTGTTACACTGAATTGATTCAGTTGTCGAAACTCTGAAAAAAGTAGTCTCATCTTCTACCATCCTTTTATTTTTTAATTATTGTAAAAGTACTGTGCCAGAAGGCCTATTTATCTATGAACCTGCAAAGCGTGCCTAGCACTGCTTAATATTAAATGGCAAAAGTTAGATGTTGTGGCTCCTAGCACCATGTTTCAGAATTTATATTTGCTTTGCACTCCACTCCAAGCTGCAGGCAATATATTTGATCCCAAAAACAGGAAAAAAAAGTTCAGCCAGATTCGAGTGAATGCAGTATACTCCTCTAAAATTGAAACTGAATTTGCACTGATACTTGATCAAAGTGAAGGAACACAATGCTTTTTAAAAATGATTCCCAGAAAAGTGCATTAATAGCTATAGACAGAGTAGGGTCCACTCTTGTCTAGGTTATTATCAGCATAGCATAGAGAGGAAAATCGTGTAGGGTTGAAGCAGAATCCGAATCCAGATAAAATATAACTTATTCCTGGTGGTGAAATTCATGGCAACTGGTCGAAAGAACAATCTCCATCATTATGGCCATTGCGCTGTTCTATCCATGTTGCTTGAATGGAGTTCAAACAATATGAGTAATCTGTGGCTGGTCAGCAGATAGAAATTTTTATCTGACAGATAGGCATGAAACTTCTTAACTGCCTAAAAGTGACCAATCTCCATTATTCAATATGAGATTAGTTGCATTGTACAGTATGGACTGTCTTCAACATGAATGCAGTAGGATGCTGGGAGCTGTCCTCTTTCTTACAGAACAGGTGAATATTGATATCAGACAAATGGAAAGATTGGTTTCACTGCCAGAGACAATTACTGCAGTCACGTCATCAAATAACTAAAGTGTGAGTGGTCCCTACAAGCACATGTAGGGGAATAATGTTAGTTTTTTCCATTTTCATCGCTCAAAAATTACATGGGCATATTCAGCTGAATATTTGAATACTAGAATTTAGAAATGGTCTAAGTGTCAAACTATGCATAAGTGAGTTAGATGGCTTACAGATATCTATATGTTATACAGAATACTTTTTTGAAGTATTTGGCTTGGCATGTAGTCCTCTTTAAACTATCTAAACCTTTTATAATTTATTCTGATAGGCAGTTGATAACCATTTAATTCGCGTTTTCTCATGTAAGCACTTTAGACAATTTGCAATTAGTAGTATTCATTTGTTGATTTATGGGTAAAATTTTCGGAACAACTATACTCTAACACATTATGGATATTAATAAAAGAACTGTTAATTGACAGCTGAGTGAGACTGAAGTTCATGTCAGGTGCTCAGTCTTAATCCCATTAAGGAAGTCACTGTTACTTTTCACATTACAATTACAGCAATACTCAGGTATTCCTTGTCCTACTACCGAATTCCAGTCTCCCATAACAATTAGCAAACTTAAAATCAGTGATTTATGGACTGGTGTCATTTTAAAAATGTGCTGTTCAAATACATATTTTGCTAACTTCCCATTCATCTGTAGCATTAATTACTTTCTTAATAATATTGCTTATTGTATCCTTTAAATTAAGTTATACTGTTAGCAATTGTTTCATTTTCAATAGCAAATGCACCAGTAGCTGCTGGGGTAGCTAAATTATGTAGGAATTAAAATGTTATTTTACACTCCATTTCTATGAGAGACAAATGATGATTCCCCAAGAGCCAAACAAATAAAAGCTCTGATTAACAGTACATTCTTTTTATGACTTGAAAAATACAATTAATTCTGTAATGACATTTCATAATGTGTGTTTCAAATCTCTGTTGGCAGTAAAATAAATAATACTTAATAAATAATGGAAAATACTGGTTGTAATTCAACTATATAGTACGGATAGCTTACAACTCGCACGATGAGCTGCAACAGGCGCACAAAAACGAACCACACATCTAAGACTTAACCTGTTGGTCATTAGCCTTCTTCAGAAAAAGAGAGCCTTCACACATGTACATTTCAGTCACAGAACCATCATATCCGGCCATTGCATTCCAAATGGTGCTCTGCGATGAGGAGGGGGGAGAGAGGAAGGTTGCCTTATGGACCATTGGAGCATGTAAGTATTAAATGAGATACAGCTTGTGAATGGGGCAGGGAGGAAAGTAAAACACACACACACACACACACACACACACACTGGGAGAGGTGGAGGATAAGGGGGTAGGAACTATTGGGTGTGAAGAAAAGGGCTTATCGTAGATTGAGGAGTGGATAATTTAGATATTGGAGATTGTACTCTAGTGATAACTTCCACCTGTGTAGATCAGAAAAGCTGTTGGTGGGCATTGAAATCGAGCAAATGCTTTGCTGCATGTTGTGCCATAGGTGATGTTTTTGCCACAGTTTGGTGGTGGCCATTCATCCTAATGGACAGCTAGTTAGTGGTCATGCCAATAGCAGTGATTGTAACACAGTTGGTAAATTACATGGCTGCTTTCACAAGTGGCCCAGCCTATGATTGCGTACGATAAGCCTGTGACAGGACTGGAATAGGAAGTGCTAAGTTGGTGAATTGGACAGGTCTTGCATGGGGATATGATCCCTGTGGCAGGGGCTGGGGTGGCTTAGGAATGGACTAGGATGTTATGAAGGTTGGGAGAGCAGGAGTAAACATCTTTAGGAGGGGTAGAGTGGATATTGGGTGAATGCCTCTCATATCTGGGCATGAGGACAGAAGATCAAAACCTTGGGCAAAGGATGCAGTTTAGTTTTTCCTGCCCAGGGTAGTACTGGGTGACTAGGGGAGTACTCCTTTTATGGCTGGTTACTGGTGGTAGAGGGAGAATTTGGGATGCAACCCCCCGCCAACCTACAATTTGTTATGTCAAATATTTCCGAGTTGCAAAACGTTTATTTTCAAGCTGCGCTACAAAGTTCCTGCATAACCACATATTTGAAAAAGACATACTGTATTCACAACTACCAACTTGTAGAGAAACTCTTAAACCTTGTGCATTGTTGGTGTTGATGTAAAGAAATTTATTTTTTGTTGTTACAAATATTTGACATGCTGTTATATTCGAAGATGACCAATACTGAATTCCTCTTTCCTTTGTTACACTGAATTGATTCAGTTGTCGAAACTCTGAAAAAAGTAGTCTCATCTTCTACCATCCTTTTATTTTTTAATTATTGTAAAAGTACTGTGCCAGAAGGCCTATTTATCTATGAACCTGCAAAGCGTGCCTAGCACTGCTTAATATTAAATGGCAAAAGTTAGATGTTGTGGCTCCTAGCACCATGTTTCAGAATTTATATTTGCTTTGCACTCCACTCCAAGCTGCAGGCAATATATTTGATCCCAAAAACAGGAAAAAAAAGTTCAGCCAGATTCGAGTGAATGCAGTATACTCCTCTAAAATTGAAACTGAATTTGCACTGATACTTGATCAAAGTGAAGGAACACAATGCTTTTTAAAAATGATTCCCAGAAAAGTGCATTAATAGCTATAGACAGAGTAGGGTCCACTCTTGTCTAGGTTATTATCAGCATAGCATAGAGAGGAAAATCGTGTAGGGTTGAAGCAGAATCCGAATCCAGATAAAATATAACTTATTCCTGGTGGTGAAATTCATGGCAACTGGTCGAAAGAACAATCTCCATCATTATGGCCATTGCGCTGTTCTATCCATGTTGCTTGAATGGAGTTCAAACAATATGAGTAATCTGTGGCTGGTCAGCAGATAGAAATTTTTATCTGACAGATAGGCATGAAACTTCTTAACTGCCTAAAAGTGACCAATCTCCATTATTCAATATGAGATTAGTTGCATTGTACAGTATGGACTGTCTTCAACATGAATGCAGTAGGATGCTGGGAGCTGTCCTCTTTCTTACAGAACAGGTGAATATTGATATCAGACAAATGGAAAGATTGGTTTCACTGCCAGAGACAATTACTGCAGTCACGTCATCAAATAACTAAAGTGTGAGTGGTCCCTACAAGCACATGTAGGGGAATAATGTTAGTTTTTTCCATTTTCATCGCTCAAAAATTACATGGGCATATTCAGCTGAATATTTGAATACTAGAATTTAGAAATGGTCTAAGTGTCAAACTATGCATAAGTGAGTTAGATGGCTTACAGATATCTATATGTTATACAGAATACTTTTTTGAAGTATTTGGCTTGGCATGTAGTCCTCTTTAAACTATCTAAACCTTTTATAATTTATTCTGATAGGCAGTTGATAACCATTTAATTCGCGTTTTCTCATGTAAGCACTTTAGACAATTTGCAATTAGTAGTATTCATTTGTTGATTTATGGGTAAAATTTTCGGAACAACTATACTCTAACACATTATGGATATTAATAAAAGAACTGTTAATTGACAGCTGAGTGAGACTGAAGTTCATGTCAGGTGCTCAGTCTTAATCCCATTAAGGAAGTCACTGTTACTTTTCACATTACAATTACAGCAATACTCAGGTACTGTGTTCTGTATCACTGTTTGTTCTTACAGACCAGTGAGAGGGGGGCTGATTAGAAAACTCACTAACCTTGCACTTTGAGTGTTAAAGACCTCTCCACGTTTTGGAGCAAATGAAAATATACCATCTTAACATTATTAACGTGTGTTCACATGAACTCCCAAGTTTCCCAGGTGTTGAAAATTCAGTAATGTTTTAACTTTCTGAGTTTTGACTTAAAAAGTTGATACTGTGACCAAAACTAAAATGAAAATGTGGTGCAGTTGTTCCAGAATATACTGATGCCATTTCCATCTATGAACATCAAATAGTTAGGGAGTTTAATGATGTGAATGAAATGTAAGATAATGTGTGTTCATTATGGCATGTGACAACTTTGTTCGGTGCATCCAAGTGTTCTTACAAAAGTTTCACTACTAAAGTAATTTTCAACTATCTATAGGAAAGTGAAAAGACACATCATACAAGTGCTGTAATCTAATAGTTAGTCTACTAAGATACTGTCACATCCTGAATCTTGGCGTACTTGTTTACCCCATCTGGCATGGTAGTCTCATATTTACCTCCACACCGTGTCTGGCCCCCAGCCTTACATTTATTTGTAGATAATATAACTCTGGTCTATCTGTTACAGAAGACCATGGTTTCTCCAGACCCTCACACAGACATATCGCAGCTGTGCTGGAAGATCAGGAGGAGAGGTATGTAATTTGGATCATAAAAAATTGTTACATTAGTTAATTATAAGAGGGGTGAGAAATGAATAAGTTGGGGAGAAGCTAAAATATGTTAAGGCAAAGGGGATGACAGTCAGAAAGGATGCGTTGGAGAGCAAATGTCCATCTTCGCAGCTCTGTTGGAAGGACCAGATTGCACATGTGTTGTAACACTTGCCGAGGTGTCTGGAGTCATATTGTAGGGTGTGCTCCATTTTGAGAAAGCTATTATGTGAAGTAATTGAATTTTTTGATATACAGTATAACCCCAATTTTGCGTGACCGCGATTTAGCGTAAATACCCATTTAACGAAAGAATTTTCAAGTTCTGAAAATTATACCATAAGTGCAATGCAATTTTATATTCGATTTAACATAACTCAAATTATGGCAAAACACGAATTTAGTGCTAGGAAATGTTGAAATTCTCAAGTATTTATTTCTATTTCTTACGGTTATGTGACAATAAAAACCTATGAAAAAGACGTCACAACCTTGTGAAGGATGATTTAAGGCCTATTGAGGTTTTCCTCCTCAAATTATAAATCTCAAATTTCATACACGTATCCTGCGGGTGGAAAACGGGTCTGTGCGCTCATAAACAAAAAGCTGATGTATGTAACACACAGAGTACAAAATCGCTGAAATGCTAGTTGTCTTGTCTAGATCAGCATCATGGTCGTACTGTACTTACGTGATTAGTTGGCAGTGGTCATTGTGCATGTCAGCAGTCACTTGTTTGTTAATGTGCATGGCATGATACACCCATGTTCTGACAAAAAATATTATGACATTAAATTTCTACCACACAATAATTTCCGTTGCTAATTATCAATGTTTTATATGATTAGTCTCTTCCTATTAAATCACGGGGCTCAGTAGGTGATGCATGAATGTAAATTGTTCAGTTTTTATTGTGAAAAGTAAAGATGCATACTTTAGAAAAATTGTAATTCATCATTGTTTGAAATGATTAGTGTCGTTAAATTAAATTATGTGGTTCAATAGGTGGATTTGTGATCGTAAATGACACATTCGTAACAAAACAAATGTCCATGCACAAACACCATTCAATCACATCACGGTGGAGTATATATTCAGTCAACAGTGATGAAGCAGGAGTGGACATGCATGATTGGGCACAGGTATCTAACAATTTACCCATCACTTTTGATGAATTTGTGGCTTGTGATGATGGTGGCACCACTACATGCATCTGGGATGTTGAGGAAATCTGCGAAGATGAATTAAAGCAGAATGATGAAGATATCACAGAAGAGGATGGTGTTAGGGATGAATAAATGCAACCATCATCATTCAGTGAAGCTGTTGCTAGCATAGATATTCTCCAGAGATTTGTCACAGGATTTAATGTGGACAACTGTTACAGACAGAGTAAATCAATTGAAGATTGACATTCTGAACCTAAAATCCAACAGTGCTAAAAGCAGACAACTATTTTTGATGTTTTCAAAAAAAAAAAAAAGGGGGGGGGGAGAGAGAGAGAGAGAGACATGGTGAAAGTCATGTAAGTATGTGTTGTATATAGGAAAAGTAACTCAACATTATATTACTGTAATTGTGTAAGTATTTTGTGGTTGTTTTAATTTTGAGTGTGCTTTGATCTTTGACTACCATATTAGTGCTACAGAAAAAGTTTTAATTACAGTGTAGTGTGTAGGGCAAGTATCTACTCGCTTTGTTGTTGTTGTTGTTGTTGTGTAAATGGTGTGTGTTGGTTGTGCAATTCACATCAATACAGGCAAACAGTGCTGAAAAAGGTTTGCTTTCTATCAAAACTTCAATTTAAAGTAAACTCCCATTTAAGGTTAAAAAATTCTGGTCCCTAGAAAAACGTCAAATAGGGGTTCTACTGCAGTACAGTCTGATTCATTTTCTTGATAAAAGACTGATTTTCTTTCTGTTGTTCATCATATTCTGAATATAAATGTATCAAACCATATAAATAAATTGTCAAATATTTACTATTCTACAGAATTGTTTACAGAAGTAACACATTCTGATCTAGCAAGGAAAAGAAGGGAACCAGCAGAAAAATGGTTCTGTCAGAGCACAAACAAGGTGAAACAATGCTAGTAAAATAATAATAATAATAAAATACAAACATATATTGCTTCCAAACTATAAAAGATTAGTAACACCTTTCCCACTTCCCTGGACAGAGAAAAGGTCAAATTTTTATCCGTTCACTATGAGCACCATGTGTTACTCAACAAATATCAAAATTGTGGCTCATTTTCTGCCATGCCCGAAACAGCTGGACTTGGGTTATCAAATTCACATATTTAACAATTCATTGTTGCTGGCATTTGGGAATGTCAGGCATATATAGGGATAAAAATGTGCTCTCTTATGTAAACACACAAATAAGTCAAAAGGGAGCTCCAATGTTAGGCATGTTATGGAGCCCTTATGTAGTTGGTTTGCAGGGCTGGAAAGAATTCCGATGTGCACTCAGTATATCTACCACCGAGCCACATCCGAGAGGTGGCCCACTGGCAGCTACTTAGTGTACAGGGGTGAATTGTCTGCAAGTTGTCGCACACGTCGGCGCTAACGAATCCTCTTGCTTGGGTTCTGTAGACATCATCAGATAGTACATTTGGCTGGCGAAACTGGTGAAGACTGCTGGCCTCATGCGCAGGGCACAAGCAGAGCTTTAAATTTGCAGCATTGTTTCCAGAGTGGATCAGGGTTCTTTGGTTGGGAGGTAAGTGGAGAGTCTCAACCAAAAACTTTGTTGACTCTTTTATGGTCATGGCTGCAGATTTCTGAACCTGTGTTATTTGTTGGGGAATTACAGTAGAACCTTGTTTTTACGCTTTTCAAGGGACTTAAGTAAAATGGTGTAAAATGCAGGAAAATGTAAAATGCAGGAAATAATGTTTTAAATGGTAAAAAATGCTTACTGCATGAGCCTTGCATTTTCGTAGTTTATTTGTGATATATGTACATAATAGGCATCTAAATACTCGCCAGGAAGTTTATTATACAATAAAGGTTATCCAAATTTTTACTATTTTAAGCGACAGGCAAAACATAATTTTATGGGAAGTAGAATTTTTTGACGTAATTTCATTCATTATAATCGAGGACGCCACTGCTGGGCTATGTAACACATCTTCAAAATTACCTGAACCGCTTCGATATCGTATGGACTCTGCTGCCAGGCTATGTAACACATCTTCAAAATTACTGCCTTTTACCAGAATTACGTAATTATTTACGTAGTAAAACTCAAAGTTCCGTTATTTTTGTATTTTTAGATGTTTCACACGACGATATTAGAGAATTTATTTGCGTTTTCGATTACAAACACATGCATAAGTATTTTTGTGACGTTTGCATAGGATCTGCACCTCTCACTATTATCGATTTTTTGATACCCAACTTTGACAGATATCGTTCTTTATTAATCAGAAATATGTATCACAAAAACAATGCAACTCTTTGTTCTCACGCCAACAAAGCAACTGGTTCTGATTGTTTGAGTAGACGCCAGCCGCTCTGGCAAAGAAGCTAGCGGAAAGAGGAACTACACCGCCACAAATCAGCGTTATTCTCACGCCAAGCGCTCTGGCAAAAAAAGCTCATTGAAAGAGGAACTACATCGCCACAAATCGGCGCGTCGTAAGTCATCAACGAAAAGCGAAATATACGTTTGAATAAATGCAAAGTGTAAAGAATCTCGACTGCGAATAATTTTTAAGCGCTATACTTTTTGGGGAAAGCCATGCTAGTGTCAATTTATGTATATTACGTCATTTTTCTTCACGAAAATTCTTTCGAAAAGCGTAAAACGCGGGAAAAGTGTAAATATGTTAACGCAAAAACAAGGGCGAATTAACATTGTAAACATAGGAAATTTGACGGGACCGACAGAAAATGGTGTAAATGGCGGGAAAACGTAAAAACCGAGGATGTAAAAACAATGTTTTACTGTATAGGGATCCCTTTGATAGATCAGGGTGACACTACACTAAGGAAGCAGCTACTCAGTTAGTAGCAGAATTCTTGTGGAAAACACAAGTTATTGTTGTTTAACCTGCCGAGTATAGACTGGGACCCCTATGGCTCCACTGCAGAGGGGTCAGACAAGCAATCTTGTGAACTAATGTTGATTTTCTGAAAATTGCTTTTCAACAGCTGAATCGTAAGCCCACACACAATGGAAATATTTTAGGCATTGTAGCTGCAAATAGGCCAAACCTTGTCACTGATGTCACTGTAGAGATAGGGGTTATTGATAATGATGTTAGCTAATAGCTGTAGTGGTCACCAAAGTCCAAAAATCAGTCAAGAAGCCTTAGAGAGTGTTTGTGCTAGAAAGAACAGATAAGCAATTGATAGAATCCCACTTATGGACTGAATGGACATCACTAAGATCTGGTACAGTGAACATAGAGGAATTACGGCCAAAATTTAAATGCATTGTAAATAAAGCACTGGAGAAACATGAGCCAACAAAATGGATTAAGGATAATGGTTTAATAGCAATATTAAAAAAATAGTGAGAAAGCAAAGACAATTGCACTCCTGGTTCAGAAACGGTCAAGCAAATCAAATTGGGCAAAAGTTAGTAGAGATTGAGGCACCTATAAACAGATTGATGCATGAAGTGTACAATAGCTACCACCATCATACCTTAGTAAAAGATCTTGCCAAGTTCCAGAAAAAATTCTGGTCCTATAAAAATCGGCAAATGGGTCAAAGGCTTCTATCCAGTCACTTGTTGATCATTCTTGAGTGGTGATAAGACTGTAAAATGAAGGCCAAAGTTAAAATTTAACATTCGAGAAATCATTCACGCAGGACGACCATGCAAACAATCCTTCATTTGATTGTAGCACTAACTACCAAATGGAGGACATAGTAAAAGGCATAGCCGGTGTAGAGAAGTGGTTGAGAGAGTTGGAAACAAACAAGGCACCAGGTCCAGATGGGGTACCAATTCTGTTTTATGAAGATACTGTGCAAATTGGCCCCTTTACTTAGGTTGAATTTATTGTGACTCTTTGATCCAGCCCAAAGTTCCAAGCGACTGTAAAAAGCTGTAGGTGACTCCTGTGTATACGTAAGGCAAAAGAAAAGACTCATAAAATTACCGACCTATATCATTAACATCAGTTTGCTGTAGAATTGTTTAACATATTCTCATTTCTACTATTGCAAATTTCCTTCAAATGGAAAAGCTTCTGTCCATGCATTAGCATGGCTTCAGGCAGCATCAGTCGTGCAAAACCCAGCTTACTCTTCTCTCTCATGACATCTTGCGAGCCTTGGATGAAGGGCAACAGGCAGACAGCATATTTCTAGAGTTTCGAAAGGCATTTGACACGGTGCCGCACTGTAGACTTCAATAGAAGTATAGGTACCCAAATATGCTTGAAGACTACTAAGTAATAGAACCCAGTGTGTTGTCCTCTGTGGTGGGTGTTCATCAGAGACTAGGGTTTTGTCAGGAGTGTCCCAGAGATGCGTGACAGGACCTTTATTTTTTTCTGTCTTTATAAATGATCTGACAGACAGAATGAGTTGTAATCTGAGGCGTTTGCTGATGATGCTATGGTGTACAGGAATGTGTTGTTATTGAATGACTGTAGTTGGAAGCAAATGTAGACCAAATTTCTAGGCGGTGTGTGGAATGGCAGTTAGCTAAAAATGTAGGAAAAAGAATCTCGTAATGTTTGAATACAGCATTATTAGTGTGCTGTTTGACAGAGTTGCATCAATTAAATATCTAGGCATAACTCAGCATATGAGGATAGTCGTGGGGAAGACGGATGGTAGACTTTGGTATATTAGAAGAATTTTAGGGAGATGTGATTCATCTATAAAGGAAAACACATATATAATGCTTGTAAGACCCCATTTAGAGTATTACTCAAATGTTTAGGATCCCCACCAGATTTGTTTAAAGGAAGACATAGAAGCAATTCAGAGGTAGATCACCAGGTTGATTTAAAAAATGACATAGAAGCAATTCAGAGGCAGGTCACCAGATTGGTTTAAAGGAAGACATAGAAGGAATTCAGAGGCAGGTGACTACTATTGGTACTACATCTACATACATACTCCACAATTCACCATAAGGTGCGTGGCGGAGCGTACACTGTACCACTACTAGGCATTTCCTTTCCTATTCCACTCCCAAGTAGAACGAGGAAAAAAAGAATGCCTATATGCCTCCGTGCGTGCCCTAATTTCTCTTATCTTGTCTTTGTGATCACTACGCGAAATATAAGTAGGCGGCAGCAAGATCGTACTACACTCAGCTTCAAATTCCGGCCCTCTAAATTTACTCAACATAAATTCACAAAAAGAACGTCGTCTTTCCTCCAGCGATCCCCAATTGAGTTGCCAGAGCATTTCCGTGACACTCGCACATTGGTCGAACCTACCAGTAACAAATCTAGCTGCTCGCCTCTGAACCGTCTCTGTCTTCCTTTAAACTGATCTGCTGCGGGTCCCAAACACTTGAGCAATACTCAAGACGTGGTCATACAAGCGTTTTATACGCGGTCTCCTTTACAGGTGAAGTACATCTTCCCAAAATTCTCCCAATAAACCGAAGTCGGCTGTCCGCCTTACTCACAACTGTCCTTAAATGTTCGTTCCATTAGGAACCCTTTGCCATGCACTTTTGTGTGGATTGTGGAGTTTGTATGTAGATGTAGAAGGTGAGAGGTCTGCAGGTCTAGAAGGCCACTGGTTGATAAAGTTGATCTACTGAACATACTAGTGCAAAATTATACTATTGACATGGTTGTCAAGATGCAATGCTTGCAATAACTGAATTTTTAATGGCTTCAGCTACAGATGCTGTTCTTGCAGAAATCACGGGTAATTACAGTAACTTCCACGAACTTGAAAAAACTGTGTAATACAGCTTGTGGGATGAATCCATAAAGGTGTGCCATTGTGGAATCTAGCAGCAACCAATGAAAATGCATCATGGCACTAGACTAGTAGCTGCAACCCTAAAGGAAAAATCATGAAGTGTGTGGGCATAAGAAACGAAGCCCAACCTATATCCTAGTTTGTTAATCTGTTTTGAGAAGTTGATGTGGTGGTTTTTATTTTATTGCATCATATCTACTAATACAGTGACTTTGTGTGTATGATGTGCTGTGCCGAAAGTGTGTACAATTCAAGAGCATCACTGTCACTTAAAGTTCTCTCCCTCCCTCCCCCCCCCCCCCCGCCCCCCTCTCTCTCCCCCCCCCCCCCTTCCCAATGCTGGAACTTTCATGAATGTGTCAAAAATAAGGAAAATGATTTCATGCTGTAAAAAGAGTATGTAGATGGAGACATCAAAATTTGACCTTTTATTTTTCTTAACCTGCACACTTATGGAAATATCTTAACCTGATGATTTTACGCTATCTTGTGTTTCTGTGTAATTTTTAATGAGTAAATTCTTATATATAAATTTGGAAATCATGAAATTTTAGATGTAAGGAAGAGAATAATTTGGTTATTTAGTTTTCCAACCCCCCCTCCCAAACACACACACACACACACACACACACACACACACACATCACTACTGTACACAACAGAATGCTCTGATATGCTGTTCCTATCTCAGCTGAAACCTTACAGAGACTTTTCACACTTTTGATGATTCCTTAGTCACTTTTCTCCTCAGACTCCTACCTACCCCTCTCCTTCCCCACTCATACACATTAAATCGCATTACTATTTGTCACATTCTAAAGTTGGAACCTCTGTAATTCCTCACCAGAAATATTAAAAAGGAAACAGAGTTGTTTATGACGGGACTTAGTGAAAGCAGAAGCATCCATCAAATGCATATGTGAATGCCCTTCTTCTTGAGAGACCTTCTAAGTCCTGCATTTAGCATGTTTTAAAGAATGCATGTCACACTTATACCGCTCAAAGAGTGATGTAATCTTCATTTCATTTTGAGGATAATTCTTGGCAAAGTACATAATGTCATACTCATTTTTATAATGAAGGTTACAGTCCAAATTGAAACTGCACCTCTATTATTATTATTATTATTATCATTATTATTGTTACGTGATCTTTGATATCTTTCAACGGCATTCCCAAAGATCCTTAATCACAGGTGATGTGACTGATTCTTGCATTTGGCTTGAAAATAGTGGTTATTTTGTAGTCTTTTTCCCAAAGAGTTAACATGTTCCCCTCATGTGGCCACTACCCAGCGAAAAGATCTTCATGACTTCTTAAACTTTTCTCCCTTCTTACAACTTCCACTTTATGCACTGTACTGCCACAATGTTTCAAATTTCTTGGGATGTCTGAATGCTTTGTCCTCAGTGTCCAAAGCACTGAATCTATTGGACACAGCTAGACTGAAGAAATCTGACATACAGTGTTTCCTGGATCTTTTTCACTGATTTTGATAGCGTGACTGAAGTCCAGTGTTCTACTTTAAACCTAACATTACTACTACAAATGGAAGTGTGCAAAACTGCAAAGTCTCCTTGCACTACTGCCAAATCAGCTTGCAAGTTATAAAATAAACTATTTTTTCTCAAGTGTTGTGTAACACTAGTGACAAATCACTGCACATCTAATAATGACAAGCAGCACTGCTCATGCAGGCTTTAGTACAATGTTCCACATGAATATAACAAGGACATATCTCATGCTGATTGCTGTTTCTTGCCATTTGACAGTCAAGTTAAGGCTTTTATTAAAAGCAAGTACATCAGGTTTGCCCCAGATTCTGGAAATTGGAATATTGTGAGGAATTTCAAATACACCAGGGAAATTTGTATCTGGATATCAGGGAATTGTCAAGGAAACTTGTAGCATCCCTGAACACCTATAGCGTTTCTAGAGCAGATTTTTTGATTTGTTTAAAATGAAACATATTTAGTGAGAATTAAATTACACAATATTGTAATTTACAATATATGTTGTGTACGTGCCTTTTCTGTCAGAGCTAATTTTTCAGTTTAATATAGAATGAAAATACAAATTTATAAGGAAAAAGAACAAAAAAACATTTACAAAATATTGCGCTGCTGTTGTAGATTTTACTGCCACAGAAACGGAATGTAGATTCAATTACAGCCCCTAAACAATCGAGATTAATAACTGTCAGAAAATAAAAACAACACATGTTTTTGTGAAATATTGCTGTTATGTAAAAGTAATTGTAAAATTTACTGATAGCTTTGTAAAATTAAATATGACTTAGTTTCTTGTGAACAATGTTGTTACAACATATCTTCTCACCACAACAAATCTTATAGGTACAGATATGTTAATATTGCTGTCACTATAAATGCACTAATATTAAAGTTTTGTTACTACAAACTTCTAAATAGCAGTGTTTAAACTGTAAATCTAAACAGGTTTCCACTTCAGAATAATACCTAAAGTTCATTTGGAATCTAGTCCTAGTAGCTGCCTTTTACTAGCCAACAAAGCTAATCACAAAAAGGAGAGTAATCATAAGAATAATTAGATTTTGTCCTTTTTTTGCATTTTAAATTGCATAAAATTATGTTTAATAGTAATTACAGGTTTGTTTAATTTTCAGCTTAGTGGGAGGTGCAACGAGTTCATACGCCAGATCGGAGCCACTCCACGCAATCCAGTTTCAAGATCTACCAGAAATTGTACAAGCCATAGCCAAGAAAGAGGGAGCCATGGAAACTCAAATCAGTGTACAGAAAATGCACACTCATCATTGAGATGGAGGCAGCCAGCAGAATCTCCCAGTGACAATTCTGAATCTACATCTCGGGCATCTTCTGGCAACCACAGCGAGGTCATTTTTGAAAATAGAGATGAGACTGCAGTGAATATGAGTAAATGCCAAGCACTCGGCAGTACTTTAGGCACGAGTGAACAGTCTGGGGAAAGTAGTCTGTCAAAACAAAGTGCATCAATTACATCAGACATGCCTGCTACCATGGATTGTGCACAGTTGCCTGAGGTAGAAGTGAAGCAACCAGCTCACACATCAGATTTGGACAATGGTGAGGCCAGTACAGATAATAAAGACGCTTGTGCTGGTGACAACACAGATTCACAACCTGTGGCTGAAATCTCTCAACCCACCCTGTCATCTTCCTGTGGAAACAATGACTCTGCACCATTTTGTGCACCTTTAGACTCTTCTGCCATGAAAGATGCATCTCATTCAACCTCTCAAACTGTTGCATGCAAGGCTGGTCATTCAGAAACAGCAAGAGAAATTGTTCCTAGTTCAAGTTCACCTTTATTTACTGGAAATTGTAGCAGTTCACAATCCACAGTACCAGGCATCACAGAAAATACTCCTCGAAAGACAGCTGAAGCTCGTCTTACTCATAGCCCGAGTGAATCCACAGCATCAGGCATCACAGAAGATACTACTCAAAATATTGTCGAAGACCATCTTAATCGGAGCCCAAGTGAAAGAAATGAGGATGCGAATGTCTCGCAGCCTCAGGAGTCTGGTGGACGCTCAGCTGCTACACAGACTCCAGGTCCTCCACTTGGACGGCCTGAATCTGTAGGGCCATCAGTTGTGTCATCCACACCTCCTTCACAAAATGGTGCATCTCAACAGATGCCAAGATATGGCACAGGACAGGTAAATGGAATTTTTGCATTAAGAGGTTAATTTGTGGATTGAAATAGTCATAGTGTGATATGTGCATTTGATACGGTAGACAATTTTTAATAGTACCATATTTACTCGATTATAAGACGAGATTTTTTCCAGATTCGTCATTCGGAAAATACAGGATTGTCTTATATTTACAGACTAGCGAAAGTCACCATTTAGGTATTGACTAAGTAAAGCTTCAATGTACCAAAGTTGCTCTTCCTTCCTGTGCAGTACAATAATTTGTATTAAATAATACATGTTTAATTAAAATGTGGAATACAGTGTATCATTTGAACAGTAGGGTGGGCCAAAAAATGTGAATTTTTGAGTATCGAGTTGTAACAGGGCTCGAACGTTGCGTATTTATGTGCTGATTAACGAAAAATAACTTAAAAAATCTAACTTAATATCTTCAGTTTGAGCAAAGGGCTTAAAGTTTCTAAAAAAATGATAAATTTATAGAATTTCCGATAGGTCATATAAAAATATATCTTTCAGTACCACGTCCTAATAGGACTCAAAAACTGCATATCCATGTATAGTTTAACATAAAAATATTTTTGATAGTTCTAGCGTGTGTAATCAGTTCACGCTAAAGGCCTTAACAATCGAAATATAACAACAAAAATAAAAATAGAAAACAGATGACTTACCAAAAGGACCGGCTCGTCGATAGAAACAAATAAAATAAATAAAATCACACACAAACACACATACAAGCTTTCGCAGCCTAGCTGCTTCGTCAGGCAGAAGGGAAGGAGAGGGAAAAGGAAATGATGAGGGTTTCAAGGGAGTGGATAAGGAGTCATTCCAATCCCGGGACAGGAAAGACTTACCTTGGGGGGAAAAAAAGAGGGTAGACAAAAAAACACACACACCCACACATTTACACAGACGCAAGTACACTTAGGCAGACTAAGTGTACTTGCGTCTGTGTAAATGTGTGGGTGTGTGTGTTTTTGTTTACCCTCTTTTTCCCCCCCCCCCCAAGGTAAGTCTTTCCTGTCCCGGGATTGGAATGACTCCTTATCCACTCCCTTGAAACCCTCATCATTTCCTTTTCCCTCTCCTTCCCTTCTGCCTGACGAAGCAGCTCGGCTGCGAAAGCTTGTATGTGTGTTTGTGTGTGATTTTATTTATTTTATTTGTTTCTATCGACGAGCCGGTCCTTTTGGTAAGTCATCTGTTTTCTATTTTTATTTTTGTTTATCCCACCGGGAAAGTTTCCCTCTATAATTTTCGAAATATAACAACATTTATAAATGTTCAAAATGTTACGGAAATTTACTGATATCTTGTATTTATATGTATGTTTTAAATATGTTAGGTTTTATTTATTGTGATTTGATTATTTAAAGAGATAACATCGTAACTTTGCAGCTCTTTGCCCATTTCACCAGCAAATTTGGTTAAATGACCCAGAACTCACCACGAGGAGGTGGCTGCAATTCGAGTTCCACCCACACCCTACCCAACCAACCAACCAACCAACCATACTAATTATATATTCATATATACAATATATACATCTATTTATATTTTTATACCTTTATTTACATACTAGTCAAAGATGTTGGCTTGAATTCTGATTTGTGTCCAAATTTTGGCATTATTGATCTTGACAGCAGAGTCGTCCTAATAAATGAATTGCAGCCACCTCCTCATGGTGAGTTCTGGGTCATTTTACCAAATTTGCTGGTGAAATGGGCAAAGAGCTGCAAAGTTACGATATTAACTCTTTAAATAATCAAATCACATATTTAAAACATACATATAAATACGAGATATTAGTAAATTTCCGTAACATCTTGAACATTTAGAAATGTAGTCATATTTAGATTGTTAAGGCCTTTAGCGCGAAGTGATTTCATACGCTAGGACTATCAATAATATTTTTATGTTAAACTATACATGGATACGCAGTTTTTGAGTCCTATTAGGACGTGATACTGAAAGATATATTTTTATATGACCTTTCAGAAATTCTATAAATTTATCGTTTTTTTTAGAAACTTTAAGCCCTTTGCCCGAACTGAAGATATTAAGTTAGATTTTTTCAATTATTTTTTCGTTAATCAGCACATAAATACACAACTTTCGAGCCATATTACAACTCGATACTCAAAAATTCACTTTTTTCGGCCCACCCTATTGAACAGCCTTAATTTTGTAAAGTGAAAGTTTAAATACAAAAACTGCGTGCAAAATTGCTAGCTTCAGAACAAAAGAAGTCAATATGTCATGTACACACGAAACTGAGTGAATTTACATCATATAAAATAAACTGTTACACCCTTGTAGTGACTGGTCCTCAGTGTACTTTTTCGATTCCCAAACTGGTTGCAATTTGTATTGGCCAAGAAATTTCATAGAATGGTCACGTCAAGAATCAACATCGGTTTTAGCTAGTAGCTACACAAATCAGCTGTTCCATCATCTTAGTTTCCTGTCACTGCTAGCGAAGTGAGAGTCGAACGTTCGATCAAGCACGCTGTCATTTCCTTCAGTGTCCACAGCTTCTAGGAAATTACCGAAAATAAAATGGAATCGGCTCACACTCACTACATCAGGATAAAGTTGTGAAACTTTGGACAATATGAGAAGGTTTTATTCTACCATTAAATAAGGCAATATGCAAATATATCACTTTTGCTCAAGTCTGTAATCATACAAATAATGACGTTTGTAATCATATGATTGCTATTCAAATATTAAACCAATACACTATCATATCACGTTTGACTGCAAGTCGATATTTTTCGTGCTGTCTTCGATACAGCGTGTGACGTAAAAATGAAGTCATGTTTGTTCCAAGTTGTGTGTTGATAACATTACCCACAAAAATCAGCTGTTCCGCCATCTTACCTTCCCATCAATACTTGTGGCAGGTGTTACCAACATAACACCCACAGTAACAGCGTGGATGGCGATTTCTAAAGTTTTACTGAGTTTATGTATACAAGGGTGTATACACACCAGCTTGGCTTAGAACTAAGGTGACAGTAGAGAGTGCAACACATTTCTTAGTGATGACATGCTTGGGATTGCATGGGGTGATTAAAAAAGAATACCACAGCTTTGAAATTCTGTATTTAATGAAAGAAACGTGCTGAAATATGAATTAACACGCTGCTTTTTGAGTTGAGGAAACAGCCAATACTGCAACTTTTACAGATAAGATTTGCCCAGTTACAGTTCCACCTTCGAAGGAAATAGATCCAAACACATAATTGGTTGAAATGCCACAGAAAACATTCACCTTAGATGAATCAGGTTCATACTGAATTGCTTCCTGCAGATTGTCAGTGCCACATAGACACACAGTGTTGATTGACATTCCCATTTGTGTACTCGATAACACAAAAAGATTTTTGTTGAGAAATCTTTTCAATAACAATAAAAATGGGCCAACAACATTCCTAGCACCAAATGGAACTTCAGAGCTTTATTAAGCCAAGACCAAAAAGAGTCCTTGGAGTCCAAAGTTGTGGTATTCTTTTTTTAAAATAACTGTGTATAATAAATACCTTCATCTAAAGCAGATTAATGTGTGGAGCACAGTAATTGCCTTAGGTTTCAAGCTTTTAGTACTAGTGCATGTAATACATATATATGATTAGAACTCTCTCCCTCCCTCCCTCCCTCCCTCTCTCTCTCTCTCTCTCTCTCTCTCTCTCTCTCTCTCTCTCTCTCTCTCTCTCTCTCTCTTTCACCCCCCCCCCCCTTCCTCACGAAACACACACACTTCAAGACGACATTATTTCAAGCCCATTGCCTGCAGGCATCCTGAGTCGTCCTTTCTGTGATTTCCTTAAATTGCTTCCGGCCAATACTGGGTAGGTTCCTTCAAAGAGCATGGCCTATTTCCTTCCCCATCCTTAACTAAAAATAATTCTGAGGTTGTGCTCTATATCTAATTACAACATCGTCCAAGGGACATTAAAACCTAATCCTCCTTCATTTGCAGCCTTAATTTGCTTATATTGCCAATTCTGTAAGAAATGTAAAAGCTTTAAGCTTTATAGAAATTGGAGCAGGTTTCTTGGCCTAACACATGTTACTCAGTACGTGACAGGAAGATTCATTCATCACTTAAGAACTGACCTCAATGTAGATACTGGGATATAGGAATTTGCAAGCCATGTGTCAAAGAATTCAAAGCAGGTGTTGGCTGGTGTGAGGACGATTGATGAGGACAACACAGCTTTTGTTATGACGTAGTATGGTGCTAATTCTGTGACTTCCTGTAGGGGTTTGTGAGAAATACATGTTAGCATCCTACCAGTTACAACCTACCAATACCTAGATTTCTTAAAGAATTGTATTCTGAAGTTTATGATGTCATATCTCCTAGACTGTGTTTTAAAACAGTGTAATTATGTGTGTGCTATGTTTGGACACTGTATACAAAATTCTGGAAGCCACTAAGAGCTCTTAATATTCTGAAATACAGGGTGAACAAAGTCTGGTTAATTTATATGCTATAATTTATGCTATCTCAACACACACAGTTTCTAACTGTAGTTCTTGTCTTGCTCTGTTAACGCTTTTAACATAAGATTACCCCTTGTACTCAGTAGATTATTACACCATTCTAAATTTTTCAAATCACTCAATTATTAAATAAAATTGTGAGTTGCACCTGGAAGCTGTGAAATCCACAACCTGTTACTGGGAATTAAGCACTACAAATACTAATGTCTGTTTATTTTATGAGCCATTAAATGTTGCTGTCAGTGTGAATGGTGTCAAAAGCATTTCAAAGTTGTAACATTGAAATGGCCAGAATAACATCAGTGTTGAGAACATCTCAATGTGAAAATTGTAACAGTACCAAATGAAAAATAAAATGCTCTCTAGTCTTAGCCTTGGAAGCAAAAAAAGGAGATGGATGTCGAAATCTGAATGATTGTTTGGAACAGAATACCAGGCCTTTGCTCCACAGAAGAAAAAATATTACTACAGTTTCTTTCAAGTAAAATCTCGCACAGGAAGTTAAAGATATCAGCACAGGTCAACAGAGATGGGGTAAAAAATTCCTGGTTACAAAATTTACAGCTTCAGGTCGTGGATGTTGTTGCCACTAGGCCCTTTCTAAGTTCACTCATGTTGACATGTGACTGGCTTCTTAAAGGAGACATATCCTCATTCCAGGTGCAAGGAGTTAACAAAACCCTCAATATTCATGCTACACTAGCAGAAGGATTAAAAAACCACTAAGTAGTGAAGGCTTTGGTTGGCTTAAAAGAAGGCATAATTGTGAAAGAGTTCAAGAATATAAGAAATACCAGTTAGCTTAGAAATGTAGAAAATGAAAATAGTGTGATTAAAATTACTCGATAGAAAACAATGTGTTGGAGCTAGTTTCTTCTAATCAGAGTGTTAACTTTATGCCCAAACTGTTTGCAGTTGTCAAACTGCTACAAAAATTGCACAGTTCACTACCAGCTGAGTGTATGCCAAAAATAATACACATACAATGATGCTAGGGAAATACCGTATATACTCAAGTAATCTGCACTTATTTTTTTCCGAATTTATGAACAAAAAATTGGGGTCTGCGGATTTCTAGAATTTAGGTTGGTAATACTCCATCTGCAACAACAAAACACACTAGGCGGGTATTAGTGCGCTTTAGAAAACAGATCCCTTTAAGCCAGTATTACATGATAATATATTCAATCAAATCTTTGACACAGAAATATTATCAAATATATGTAATATTTCTTAGACATAAATCTTTATTGTGGTGTTAAAATGGGATATTATGGTCATCATATTTCAAGCTAGTGGATAATAACAACAACTTTTCTAATTGTGTGCTGCCTTAGCCACTATCAAAACTGCATATAATTTACTTGACAATGACAGTGACATAACATAGCAGTAATTTCGCTGTAAAGGGTCTCATCACTTCACAAACCAATGTGGCGGAGTAGCGTCTCTTTCCGCCAATTTCTTTGGCAGCGCGGCTGGTGCGTACAAGCAGGTGCATTGTTGATGTAAGAATGACTAGTTGCATTTCTTTGTGATACCATCTTTCTGAGTAAGAAAGTATGTTATCTCCTTAAGTTGGGTATTATTCGGTTCAGTATCACCATATTACCCACAGCGGTATTGGTACCTGACAAAGACTATATCTTGAGGAGACAGGATTACAGCGATTTCTTGCTACTGGGTTTAAACATTAATTACAGCATGGCAATGCAGCTATGTTCAAACACGCGCACGCGTCGATTAGCAACAGTGATACTAGCGCTCAGAGCGGCTACATTTTGCTTTGCAGCGAACAGAATACAAGCACCTTTTATAATCAAATATACTAAAAGACACTACATTTGATATTTCTTTGATGAAATATACATGTATGTCAAAGTTCCGTATTACACTATCAAATATCTTTAATGTAAATACATGGCATATCTTCTTTGACAAAGATACATGACCGCGAAATATCAGTCTCAGCTCCATTTATTTATCAACTGTTCAGATTCTATAAGGATTCATTTCAGTGTGAGTTACTGTGAGTACGTTTTCACAGTAATACGTTACAAATGAAATAGTCTCAGTTCGTATGAGAACATCTAGTACGGGGCTGGGCAAATGCCATTTCGCGAGCGCTCTCAGTGGCTCACACGGCATGCTCGCGGCTCCCCCCCCCACTCCGCCAGCCGGCAGTGCCCCCCACTCACACTCGACTAGCCGCGCACGTCACTACACCACTCGTTCTCGATAACTTCGAGATGTTGGTTCAAAATCATTTTAAATAAATCCAGACTGATGTAAATTAATGCTTATTTCTTTTCTGTTCGTAGTATCTCTCCTCTGAAGTGACAATTCTTTTATGTGTATGTCACCTTGTTGTTTATCTTGAAAGGAAACTGATAGGCTTTGTGATCATAGAGTTTCTTCCCCTTTATGTTTTCTATATCTCATAGGAGCTAAGTTTAGTTATCCCTTTTACTTCCTCCAGGGAGAAGGTTTTTGTTTTACACTTGATAAATTATACTTATCTTAATAGTTCCTAGGTTTTTGCTTCCCGCAGCAGGGATAGTTTATTTTCCTTTAGCTTACAAATTTTACCATGTACTTATTTGGTTATTTTTGAGAAGTTCTTTATCGTACCACGACAACTTCGTTGTGGTACCACTGACATAGGCAGGGAACTTTTTCCATTGCTCTCAGGTCTTGAGTTCTGGAATTTTTTCCCCTTCAGAATGGTGTCAGTTTTCATCCTTTCCTAAGGATGTAATGAACCTTAATAATTGTTACTTTCTGACCGACCACCTAGTTTCTCGTCATTGTAATGAAGCAGGTTTTTAGTTGCAGAAAGTTCAGAGTTGTTACATTTTGTTAAAAAGAAAATCTACACAATTCTGTGAAAATATAACGTAAAATTTAGAATAAGAGTCTTTTCTTAATTATTTACGTCCGTGTCCTATTTGTGGCCACGAAAGTAGGTTTTATAGTGGCTCGAAACTGTGTTTCATCCTTACATGAGCAATCTTTGCATGGTACAGGATACACAATTTTCGGGTAAGCACTATTAACACTTACTTCCCACTCAAACATGCTGTGGCAGATATGATTGTACCGGTGCCCTTTTCACGGAAAACGACCTCATGTGTTTTGTACGTGCAGTGAGTATTTCAGATTGTCCTTACTCACAGCTGCACAGTTGCCCCCGGCCAGCCACAGCGCACAGTCCTGCTACCCGCACTGCTGGCTCTCAAGGCCCCTTAGCGCTGCCCTCGCGGCTCTCGCTGCTCGCGGGCAGCCGCGCGAGCAGCTCTTGTGCCCACCCCTGATCTAGTAGATAAAATATGAGAATTTTATGGGGTTATAGGGACTGATGAACCCACAGTTAAGTCCCATAAGCTTTACAAACAAACATTTTATAGGGTTGGTACAAGATTCCCACGCTCTGGATATGATATGACAACCCTCCGCGCCTTCTCTCTCTCTCTCTCTCTCTCTCTCTCTCTCTCTCTCTCTCTCTCTCTCTCTCTCTCTATCAGTGCAGCATCAATTGATTTGATATTTACATTTCATTTTGAAATTTAACAGACGTAGCATTAAAAGATGGCTACCCTTGCGTGCTTGTTCAAAGCCGACAGATGGTATCCTCATCTACACAAATCCGCATGCTGTTACTCCCTGCACTCTTCGTCAAAATTTTGGGGTGCGTGGATTACTCGAGGATGCAGATTACTCAAGTATATACAGTACACAGCACTAAGCAGAATGTAGAACATTCACACATTAACACAGGCACACAACAGTGTCACACAACTGTCATCTCCAGCTGCCGCACTCTCAATCATGCTCTATGGTGTGGCCCAATTCACATCTTGACAATGAATGAGGAGGGGAGGGGAATGAAGGGAGGATGCAGGGCAAGGGTAGGAATAAAATGTTAGACCTTTCTTAGTGAAGGGTGAAAGCACAGGTAGCTGGGAATGTGAGATGCAGCTTGGAATGCTGTGAAATGGAGGGAATGGAGGAGCAAAAAGGGGAAGTATCTTCAGCAGGATGTCTCTCATTTTAGGGCATGATGACAGATAAAGCACTAATGAAGTATGTCATTCATTTGTTACAGTCTCGGGTGGTATTGGGTATGAGGTAAACTCTCCCTTGTGGCTAGTTATTGGGGGTAGAGAGTGGATATGTTGTGTGTGACGATATGCCATGGGAAATTGATTTGTGAATTACATCTGGGGAGTAACGTTGATTTGCAGTGACACAAACTCCCCTACCCAATATACTGAATGGCTCACAAAGCCCTTAACTGGCAGGTCTCATAATGCAACAGAGCAGATGTAAAGTTGATAAATATTACCATAGTGTAAAGTTGATAAAATTACCATAGTGAGGAAGAGAAGATGTAAATAGTAAATAGTATTTTTACAGATTCTGAGTGGTACGAAGTGCAGCACTGAATGTGGATGAAATGGAGGCATTCTGATGAATCTCCATTAGTACAGAGTAATCCTAAAGAGGAGATAGCGTACTTTTCTTTTATTAATTAATTTGTTCACAAATGTGATAAAAAATTGTGTGAAATAGATTCACATAGAGCATAAAGAATGGCCATTACCATTAGAAGAATTTGATACAAGTCTTGTAATTCTTTATAGTAGGAGTGGAACAAAAGTGGACCATAATTTGAATTGACAGATGAATAATACAATTTTCCAAGGCCTTATAATTGATTCAGTAGAATAAATTTTTTGTGGGATGATCAGTCAGACATACTGGGAAGTCACAGTCAGCTTTCAAAGCATGTAGATTTCTGGTCCACATATTTGCAACAATGAACAATAGTTCCCACCCAACTGTAGATGACAGTTCACTCATTCCATGGCTTCATTCAAAAATTAGTAAGCATGGACAATAATACTGGACAGTGGTCTATAAATATTCCAGATATCTACTAAATGTTATGTCACATCTTGGTAACTATGACACGTATCCTGTTGATAAATGTTCCAGTGACTTTACTACAAAGAAACTTGTACGCATCTACCTAAATAAAAGGAAAAAATAAATACATAAAAAATCATGTGAAAGCATCTTCACCCTACCTTCAGTTGCCTGAAAAGAAACCAGATAGACTTGCTTGATATAATAGTTAAAATTAGAAGTTCCTGACTGAATGAAATGGTTACGAGAAACTGTGGAAGAGTAACTTAAAAAATGGCAACCCAGGTAACATTATAGTAATTCCCACTTTCTTAAATCCTGTAGTACAAATTGTGACTGACATGTGAAGTCAAGCCTAACAAAGTGGCCAATTCAGTGAAACTGTTTACAAATTACTAGAGACACCTGTTTGTGGTGAAAATTTTTGCTTGATTTCGTCATTTTTTTTTTTTTTTTTTTTTTTTTTTTTTTTTTTTTTTTTTTTTTTTAAAATCTGTTCCGGTATATTTTTCACTATTTTTATTTTATTTCGTCAATAAATTCACTAATTTTATTTTAATTTTTTAACAAATAAAAACTAAAGCAAAAATCAATTATAGTCACATTGCAGTGTAAGACCTTTTATTTTATTCAGAAAACATGAAATTTTGACATTGATGGAGATACATATAAAAAAAAGTTTGAGAAACACTTATCCTGCTACTTATACAAGATTTACTAGCCAAAGTAATTTACATAAGTGAGTATGTTTTATGAAAACAGTTGTATTTCTAACAACACCAAGATAATTGCTTCTCAGAAGCCCCACAATGTAACTGGCACTTTGTTCAACTCATATTGATTCCATTACAAAAAGAAAACTAGGAAATCCGATTTTAAGCCGCACTTAAAGACGAAAATTATGGATAATCGAAATGGATTTGCACACTTAAATTACTATTACATTGCAAACAATGACAGCCATGAAAATGCGGCCGTGCCTGCATTGTGCACGTAATTATTAGGGAATACTGCAGATGAGGACTTATCACATGGTGTGTGTGTGTGTGTGTGTGTGTGTGTGTGTGTGTGTGTACACAAGACTGCAGCAGTCCCTCATTATTGAGACAAAAATAAGACGCAAAAACTCGTATTGTTGTGAAAAATACGTTTTCCTTTTAATCTTAGGAGAGACAATCATATATATACGCAAGGAGGTTAACCTCCTTTTACTTCTTGAGCACTGAAAAGATTAGCCTATATTTACGTACGGAGCAGTGAAAGGGTCAAAATATTTTGGAGCTACACGCAACAATCCCATTGTGGCCTCCTTTAAAACCTTTATCTTCTGTTCTCTGGCAATTTTGTCTGTTTTCACCCGTATGATACGTGCTTCGGAACGATTAAATGTCGTTTCCACGAAAAGAAAACTTCGTGGTGTATGCTTCTTCACGATCAAATTCAAGGTAGCACATCATGAAAGTTCAACAGCAGCCTGCAAACACTACAACAATGGGTGAAATCCAGAATGTATACAATTCACAAAACTAACTTGGCGGCGTATATCGGCATTTTACGTAACTTGCATTCACGTAAATATGGTTTGTTCATCCACTCTCTGAGTTTCCCTCGTTTTGCCGCTGCATTGATGTCTGTACTTGTCTCTTGACACTTGTCGACAGCACTTTCTCCTTGTTCTTCTTATGAGACAAACTGTTATTTATATGTTTTGGGCAAATGTCCTTTCTTTGCCATTCAATACGCACATAGCTATATTTGCATAGAAGTATTTTCCTTGTTTTATGACAAACGTAAAATCCATCTGATGCGAATTCTCTTTCACGATCAAAAACTGTTACGGCCATCTTAATAATCTGCTGTACCAAAACAAGTCACTGAAAGAACCAGCGATCAGAAACGATTATGACCACGCAGTACACTACAAGTCACCAGATCAAATAAAGCGCCGGAGACGGACTTCTCCACTGCACAGGAAATGAGATTGGCTGGACTCGAAACTATATATATCGAATCGGTGTACAATCGACTGTGATTTATATCTGGAAATTCCGCCAGTATATTTAAATGACCGATGAAAAATCACAAAATTTCATGGATTATTTCGTGATTTTTCGTAAATTTCAATGATTTTGTGATTTCCCGCAAAAATTTTAAAATATCGCAAAAATTTTGTGATTTCGCGCTTCGTGAAAAACAGGTGCCTCTACAAATTGCACATTTTTTACCAGATGACAAATAAGCATAGAAAATTGATGGAAGAAGGTGACCTGTTTACACTTCTTATATTCTAATGGCATCCAGTTGAAAGACTTGCATAAGGCCAATTAGCTACACAAAATTATTATTGTTATACTCTAGATTTAGCAGCCATAAATGCTTGGGTAATCTACTGAGAAGTTACAAACGTCCAAATAATGAGACCTGATTCTCAAGCTCAGGAAGGTTCTTGCCAAACACTATATAGAATTCAATGCTGAACCTATTCTTATTGTATTGTTAGATGTAGGTGAAAAATCTCCTTTCATGTACAAATGATTTTGCACAATTTTTTTAATAAAAATTCTATATGTTACGATGATATTACAAACAATTAAAAATATTTCCTGTTTTAAGTAGATGGGGACAAAAATTAGAAGATATACAGGCCATTTGAGTCACTGTTTACTACAGAAAATAACATCACCTAAAATAGATAAATCTACGAAAGAAGCTGTAAATGCATAAACCAGAAATGTATATATAGAGGCACCTGTTTTTCACAAATCATGATTTTAAAAATTGTACAGTTTTTTTATGAAGATGGATACTGTTTACCTTAAGTAAAATCACGAAATAATCAATGAAATTGTGTCGAAGCATATAATTTGAATTTAACAGTGGAAATTGAACTCGAATTATGTGAGTGAAATCCGGATATCGATGACATTAAACTCTACACTGTTTCAATGTGTGTAGATGTCTCATATAACATTGAGTATTGCTGACATTCAATAATGTTCCGTGCTTTGTTTGATATGGTAGCTTATTGCTTGTTGGAAATTATTGGTCGTGCATTTGTTTTTGTGCAGCAGTTTATTGATAGGGTAATGAAAGTTTTTAACTGAAACAGAGAATTTTCATTGGAAGGATTTTAAAATGCTTGACACTATTAGAAAGTTGCTTACGGTATATACAAATACTGCCGTGGGCGAACTGAGTGACAAAGAAAAGACAGGTACTGTCAAATGGGGTGATATTAGACAGTTTTGAGATTATTTGAACTATAATTTCGTAGGTTTTGTCAGATTTCATGGGGGTATATGTATAACCAATATATAACCAATAAAATATCCTAGAAACAGAACATCCATGTGCATCTACTTTTGCCTGAGACGGATAAAGTGTCCAAAATCACCCCCATGGACTGGGGTGATTTCGGACACATCTGTGATTTCGGACACGTGTATTTTAATCTCTGTCTGGTGTATCGAAGTGTATGGGGTGATTTTAGACACCAACTGCCTTTTTTTATTCTAGTTTCTTTCGGTTTGATTGTACTGACTTTTAACATATTTTAAGGATGTCCATAATTAAAATAAGGGATAAGGACTGAGATAAGGAATTTTATTTATTAAAGGGTTTTCTATACATTAATTTTCCATGCTGAATATCTCAAACTGCTTTCTTTAAAATTTTTGGGTCATAATTATGCCGATCTTGAAATCTTTTTTTATACGTTCTTGGCAGTGTCCGAAATCACCCCACAAAGTACACAATTTTGAAAAAAACCTCTGTTACTTTGAAACTTTACACAAAACACGTGACAGACTGGTATAAAACTTATCACAGTGCCGCAGTCTACTGATCTCGTTGGCAACTGATGCTACATACTTTTCCACCAGTCGCAACAACAGAAAGTTTCCGCTCCATTGACAGTGAGACTGTTTACCGACGCAATAATCAGTCGGACAATTGATCCAAACGCGAGAGCTCAGGGCATGGGAATTACAGTCCGGTGCATAAAATAAGCAGCGCGTGGAGGTGCAAAGTAGCGCTAATTCGTTGCTATGCAGCGGGAAAGAGAAGATAAACCATATCGTCTGAAATCATCCCAGTGTCTGAAATCACCCTGTTTCATGGTATCCAAAATGTACTAATAGAAGAAGAACATGGAGAAAACGTTAATGATGACAGGTGTCAAAAGAAAAGTTATTCTCAGAATCATTGGTGCAGCATCAAATGAGTGAAAATATTAAAGAACAATCCTTTTATCGACTACTCCACCTTTCATTTAGGCTAAAGTTAAGAAATTATTCAAAGCTGAGAAAGTCAATGGAAAGAAATAGCTATTGGATTTTCTAAATGGAAATTCCCACACCAATTTTCCTAGTGTCTTTAAAAATAGACAGACATTGTCTTTTGTAATTAAATGCTGTTAAGATGTAAGGTAATTTTCACCACAAACAAGTGCTTCTAGAAATGGGACTTTTTATTCTGATGGCATTTTTATGGGGTTTAGAAAATCTGGCAGTTCTAGTCTTATCGGTGTTGAACAAATAAATATTTACATTTTTTAAATATAGAAAATGTAGTTGTTTCAAAGCTCATATCTTCAAAAGTTCTTGTTTAAAACCTGTCATTGCTTGACACATTGTTGCCCTGGATGATGCCCTTGTCATACTATGTATGGCAGTGGACAGTATTAATATGTTTGAAAATGCTGCATGTGAAATTGCGATTCTTACAGGCTTTTAAATTCTCTTGATAAATAAAAATAGATTGTTGTTGTTTGTCATAACCTGTATATAAACATGTTGAAGCATATTAAGGAATCATATCTTTACTGATCTAAAATAGACTTGCATTCTGGAGGATGGCACTTAAAATGTCTCCGCCCATCCAGTTTCAGTTTTCCCTGATTTCCCTAAATTGTACCAGGGAAATTCCAGGATGGTTCCTTTCAAAGGACCTATCAATTTCCTACCTCATCCTCATAGTTGCCAACTATTACGGATTGTCCATAATTGTTACGGATTTATCGTCATATTTACGGAGTTACGGGAAGTTCGTGAAAAATTACGGAAACTAGACATTGTACGATCGGAGTAGTTACTATCTACAGTTTTGGTAATAGCCGATAAAAGTTTTATATAAATAATTTATTTCATTCCTGAGTATGTAGCAAAGCTGTAGGAAATGTTAAAGATAGCATTTCCGTTGGAACAAATCTGGATCAAATCCCGCCTATAATCACCTACACACCTACCAAATGCATGCTCACACACCAAAGATCTATGTAAATTCTATGGTCTATAATGAGTATAATGCCTTTGGTTCAAGCTTAACAGCCCACGTGTTTTACCGGGTGGCGGAAGTTAGCCAGTTTGTTTCCGAAGAGAAAAGCTTTTACTGGCTTTTCTCGCGGGTACATGTTTCCACAGCAGTCTTGTGCAACTAGAATGAAATATGAGCGATGACCATTTGTGACACCTCTGTTCAGTGGTTTCATTCGTCGTTTAAAATCCAAAACCATTTTGTCTATCCTTAGCTGCTAAGGATTTTATATTTAAAAAAAATCAAGGAATTTCACACTTTTCTGTTCCTTCGGCAACTGTTAACTTTCCGTAAAGACAGTTAATTGAAACTTACAGGAATATTTCTAAGCCACTCACGGTATTTACACAAATGTGTTAGGTTCTTCCACCTAACCTCAGTCTTTTGAAACAGAATAGTTTTTACACGGTTCGTGGCAGATATTTAGGAATACAGTGTCAGTCTTAAATTTTTAAAATATTCTTGGGACACGGCCGTAGCCCCACGTCCTATTTGGTCTTGCGCATCATTACGGACAGCCAATTGTAAAGGTTGGCAGTTATGCATCCTTATTAACAATCAAAAGTGCTCTGTCTCTAATGACCACATTGTTGATGGCACTTAGTGCTAATCTTCCGTCTGTCCTTATTTACAGATATGTGTAATTTGTCTATTATAAGCAGCACATCCTGCTGTATTAACGAAGAAGAAACTCTTTGAATAATGCTCTTGTCAAAAAGAAAACACTGACAATAAAATAGAAAGGGAGAGCACATAACTATGGTAGGAGAGATACGGTGACAGTAAGAAAGGTAAATAGATGGAGATACAGTAAAACTTCCCTTAACGGACACTTCCAAATAGCGGACTCCTCTCAATAGCGGACATTATAAAATTCCCCTTCAAAACAACATTAGCTCTTATGCTAAAATTATTCCGAATAGCGGACATTATCAATAATGGACACGGACACCATAATATGTCCCCCAACAACAATCAAAACTTCCCAATAATAGACAGCGTGAAAGAATCCATTCACTCTTGCATGTAAAAAGTCTGACTGTCGTCAATTCTGACGTGTGTTGATTGAAGATTTAGCGTGTTTCTTGTTCTTATTGCGTGGTTTCATGGCACTGCCATCTATTGAAACTTCTTGGAAGTACAGTACGTACAGTATTGGTTCATGCCACGCAGTAACAGACGATGACTGCGGGGCCAAACACTTTCCGCCTGTTGGCGGTACATCAGACGAAGCCAAGCCAAGACTTACTGTTGTGTTGCAGCGTGGGCTTGGGTAGGACAGGGGAGAGCTGACAGGTGTATTGAATGTTTTCATTGGATGGCTGCCACAGCCTGGTTTCAAAAGTCAAATGCTTTGTCTAATGTGTCTTGAGTGTTTTAGATTTGAAGTTTCGTGTTTGCACTACATGCTTTAAAATGCCCAGAAATAAAAGTGGCCAAATAGCAAAAAATATTCATTCCAGTACAGGTAAAAAAAAAAGAGAGAGAGAGAGAGAGAGAGAGAGAGAGAGAGAGAGAGAGAGAGAGAGAGCTGACTATGGACGCGAAACGAAAAAAGAATGTGATCTCGTTGTATCAAAAGCTTCGCACTTTGCAGACAATTGATGCTGCTGAGCCACCCGCGAAAGTTGCTGCGGATTTGAACGTCGGTATGGGTGCGATTACTGATTCAAATTTTCAGTTATAAGAGGTTTTATTGTTGTGGCATGAACAAATAAGAGCCAAAGGCGTGCTAGTTAAGGTCGTCTACTTCGTCAAAAAGGATGACTTTTTATGAGCTCATTGAAGGAAAGGAGTAAGAATTCCTCGGAAATTATGGCTAGCTGGATTGGTTCAAGAAGCGGCGTGACATTCGCACTGAAATTCGCACGTTTAATGATCGTACTTAACGGTATTGACACAATTCGGTGTGTTTCACATGTGAAAACAGTAGACTTTGGTTTTAGCCGAGATTTTCGTTATCCGAACCGGCCGCCATAGCAATCATTTCAGATAAATGGTAGTTTACTATTTTGTATTTTATCCTTTTCTTAACAGCGGACAGTTTTATTTTCCCCATTGGTGTCCATTATTCAGAAGTTTTACTGTAGTAGCAGTGGGAGCAAAAGAGAGAGGAGACAGTGTAATGATTAAAAGACATGACAGGAGAACATACATAAGCTCTTGGGGCCTGGATCCTCCATCAACAAGAAAAATTTTGTCCACTTTCCTCATTTTTCTTACCAAGTGCGGAGAAGTTCCAGTCTAGAGATCCGAATATGGTCAATTTTTCTTACCGTATAGGACACCATCATGATGTACCCATATAGTAGAGCTGCATGTCCTCAGGAAAAGAAATGATTGTAGTGGTTTTCAGCCGCTCACAGTAAGTGTACGACAATGTCATGCTAGCTGATGTTACAAGGCCAGATCATCAATCATTGAGATTGCTGCCCTGCAACTACAGATAAGTTTGCAGCCCCTCTTCAGGAACCACATGTTTGTGTAGCTTTTCTACCGAGACCCCTCCTCTGTGGTTGCACCTGTGGTACTGCTGTCTGCATTGTTGAGGCATGCAAGCTACTCCACCTTGGCAGTATCTGTGGTTCAGCAGATAAAGTGTAATCAAAACCTTTTAGGCAGATACTTCATATCAACAAAACTGTTTGAAATTTTGGTTTATTATAGTATGTTCACAATTCAGGGAGTCATAAAAAAGGGGGCTCTAATGTTTCAGGTGATTTTACAGTCAGGTGAATAAGGTAATTGTAATATTTTATATGGAAATATTGTTTCCCCCTCTAGATTTTGGTGATAGAAGGTGAAGAGTGGGCAAAATTGTGCTGTTATTAAAACTTGGGTGAAAGAAAGTCAGTTAGTAGCATGTGACTTAAAGCATTAGGAAATGAAGATCAGAATTTATTAAGAAGACTATTGGATCTTCACATGATTTTTCCCTTCTTTCATTGTGTCTTGTTGTTCAATTTTTGGGAGAGTTTGTATTTTACTTGCCATGTATCCTAATGATCTGATCTATTGGACTGCTGCAATATAATAGGGGACTAATTAAACAAGTACTGAAGAGAGACACTTCATCTGGCATAGGTCTGGGGAAAGTATGCAAAGTCCATGGTGACTTTTCTCAATTAATACCTTAAATAGTATATTTACTAAGCTATACTTTATTCAGTGTAGATACGGATAGCTGTGATGTGATGTTAATGTTAAAAATCCACTCTGACCAATAATAAACCTTATTATTTGTACATCTGCACCACAAAGGCAGCTGATTGCATTATGGCTTGGTGATGTCTTAATAGCTATAGCAACAATGGTTGCATATAAAAGCAGTTGTTTGCTATCTCGATCTCTGATGTTCTGTCGAATTTCTGTTGGAATTGTTACAACTCAATGTAAGTGCTGGTACTGAGGTAGTAATAAAGAAGATCCAGCAATCAAACTGCATTGTAATTCAACAATGGACAGTCCACTTTGGAACATCAATAATGACTCAGTACAATTTGCAGCTCATCATAAAGACGTACCTGCCCACACTTCCAATTTAGTCAGGAGTCTCCCGATTTTTCGCTTTTTCTCCCACCTCCCAATTTTGCCATTATTTCTCCCACTTTGTAGCTTTTATTCTGAAACCTAAGATTCATTTTAATAACCCACAAATTTTTGACTAATCATCAAAAGTCCTATGCTCATTTACCCATTTAATGGATGTAGATATTGAAATTAATACAAATTTTGAGTCTCTTGCAACTTGTATATAGATTATTTGTACACTTTTCCGGCCATTTGCAGATATACGTGTACTCTTTTAGTGTTGTGCTCTTTTTGAACTTAGTATTTAGTTGTTGTGCGTAAGTGAAGTCACTTTTGTGCTTTTAGTAGGTGAAAACCTTTTGACTAGATAGTTAGGAGTGTTAGTTTCACACGCGAACTGTGCAAAGGCAACTTTCGTGTAAATGTTCAAATGTTTGTAAATGTAAGGAATTTAACTTCTTTGGTCATCAGTCCCTAGGCTTACAAACTACTTTTACTGAAACTAACCTAAGAGACAATACACACACACATGCCGGAGGGAGAACTTGAACCTCTGACAGCGCGCAACTGCGTGTTTAACAGCAAGATTTCTTAGAACGCTCAGCCACTCCACCACAGCGACTTTCGTGTAAACAGCCAATTTATGTGAACATGGGATTTCGACCTGATGGTATGTGTTCCACTATGATAAAAAAATTATAACTTTTTTGAAGCAGTTGTTGAAACTGTGCTTTGTTGAATCTAGGAGTGGTACGTTATTTGTATTTTGTACTGTTTGTCAAGGAAATATTTCCATATCACATAGTAGGGAAAAAAGCGATGTATCAAAACAAGTGCAAAGCAAAGAGAAAATTAGAAGTGTCTGAGTTAAAAAATACAGTTTTTCACTGGTTTTTTTCCACCCAAAAATCAATGAAATTACCTAGAATGGCTACAAGTAAGGAGTAGGCAATCAACATTTGGGTTAATGCAAGTTGTTGGTTTATTTTCCCCTTCATTATAGGCATTACATAATGTTGTGAGATCATAGGAAAGGTGAAAATCAGTTATTTTAAGGTTTATGCTAAAATAATCGGCAGTTTTTGATAGTACATCTCCTAATTTTTTTAACAATCTCATGATTCTTTAAACTGGAGCTCCTGGTTTTTATGTTTTGAAGGTTGGCAGGTATGTAAAGACAATCACAGAGCTGCAGACAGGCATGTAAAAATAGACACTGGCACTCTCGCATAACATTACATTTTTAGCTACAGCCTTCTTCCGCAAAAGAGTGTACACATCTATATGAACAGGCACAATTCATGCACACATATGACCATCATCTCTGGATGCTGCAACTCATCACAGACTGTGGCCAAAAATTGAATGTTATGTTAGTGTCTTTTTTTGTGCCAGTTTGCAGTTTAGTGTTTGTGTTTATGGTGAATTGCAATCATCATCTTCATCATAGTTGTATTTGACAATTGTGTTTGTAGATGTTATTCTGGGCAAAAATTGAACCACTCTTACTCCAAATTCTGGATTGAGCTTGCACAAATTACACCCCTCTCCCTACACACACACACACACACACACACACACACACAGTGCTGGATGACATTCAGCTTATTTGGGTTTGGGGAGGAAGGGGGGGGGGGGTGCTAGTTTATCTGGACTTGCATATAACACACTGTAACAGTAAGTGTACTTTAGCTTGGTGCTTAATCTAAAGTCACTAAATCTTTCCACTTTGTATGCAACAACAATGTTCATTTAGAAACTGCAGTCTGAAGTGTGTGTGTTCTTGGACATAGGAAACCATTGGAGTGCCATGTGTGCTTGTTTGTACCTCATTAGCTCATCCCGCAAGTTCTCATAGACTGACTTGACTCAACTCTGAAGTTTTTGGTCTTATAAGAACTAACAGTTCATGTACATCAAGTCTTTAATTATTTATCACTGAATACTCTGTTCTAAACATTTTCTGATTTTTTTAGAGTCCACTTACAATTACTTGCTAGTTGACATTTGTCATGTGGCACTACATTGTTGTCACATAGGCAGCTGGCTACTGCTCCGCTACAGGCAAAACAGAAACATGGCGGGTCACTTCAGAAATGCTGTTAATGTATTGTATAAGATGGAGCAGTGTTCAAAAAGGCCACCAAGTGTAAATTGCAGCAATTGGAAAATCTCGTTTGATAACTAATTTTACATGATCAATGACTGTGGTGCAACGGAAGACACATTTTGCAGTCCTCAATTAAATTCCATAATTTAAATAATGTATCCAACAAAACGGTAGTGAGCCATCTCCGGCACAATGAGATTGATTGCTTCGTTCACGGCGGTTAACACTTACCTATATGAGCAAACTCAGTCATAAAAATTTCTGGTACAGCACTAAAATCAAACTAATTTCTCACTATCATTGGTTACCTGAAAATATTCTTCCATTGGCTGGTGCTTACATGAGATGCTGTGTTACAAAATAATCAGAAGCCCTGCTTGTCATTTAATTATAGGTTATTAATGACACAAGCAGATTTCTATCGAGAAAAAATCCTGGGATGAAAAATAAGAACGAATAAAAAGGTCAATACTACCTTGAAAAAGATGTAACAAAGTATTGGAGCTTGAAAAACTCGATACACAAGTTAATTTAATAAAAATTGCAAGCAAAGTAATTTTGATTTAGAAATTAAAATATTAAGATAAGCCAGGAATGAAACCCATGATCTTCCACATGTAAAACTTGTACTTACCCCTGAGCTATGCAAACACATTGGTGAATTGCAACCTACGGAGATCTTGGTTTCATACAAAGTCATGCAAAGCTCATCTAATGTAAGCTGATAACTGTGGTATAATACTTGTGTAAATGTCGTCAACTCATGGCTTGTACTAAAGGATCCAATAGCATGAGTATGAGTACGTATTTCGTTAGCACAATTGTTCAAGTCGTGTTTCTTGTATGGTTATCATTAAGTGACGAAATGCGAAATAAAAAGGGCAGACATGAATCAGAACAAAACAATTCATGAAATAGAGCCAGCAAGGAAATGGAAGTGAATTGACTAGTTGTTAAGGCAGCTTGGCAATGCTGAACGGTTCTGGTGAGATATTGAGAACTCTGATTGGAGGAAAGCAGCTCCTGCACATGAACTGTCAACTAGCGAATAATTTTGATTGGACTATAGACATTTGACAACCAAAATTCTTCCAAATGTTTCTGTATTATTTCAGTCTACAAATTTATCACTCTTCCTGTTGATTCTGTGTCTTCTGTTTCTGCAAAAGAAGAATCACACTTTCTTGGGGGTGTGATTGCATGTCAGTTACACTTAATTCAGGCAGCATGAGCTGGAACAAAGATGAATGATAATCAACATTATTTTTTGTACTTAATTCACATATGCTGAGCTACAAAAATTTTATTATTTTAAAACATTTATATTAATTACTTTTAGTCACATTTAGTGAACTTTGATTGTGGTTTTATTCCATGCATTATTAGAGGTTTGCTCTTGTGATTATAAATTTTATGAATTTTTTACAGACAGTACGAGACATATTTAGCCGATTACAGAGGCTCTTGGATCATGAGAGGGTGTACAGACAGTCATTTATGGAAAGCAATCAAACAAACTCACAGTCAACTAGAGGAAGCAGTGGTGCTTTTAATACAACACCTGCCCACTCTAATGTAGCAACAGATGTATGGAATAGATGGACTCGTCGTCATTCTGATATTTTGCCAGGTACATTTTCCAATTGCAGAATAATAAGGTGAAAAGTTCTACCAACAATTATCTGTTGTTCAATAACTTCCATGTTGTTCTTCAGTACTAATAAGTGTAGATTGCAGCTCGATGTAAAGATAATTGCTGAGCTCAGATAGCCATGTAGAAAAAAGTCACTTTCACACCAACTTTTGCCCACTTCCTTCATCAAATTAGATCCCGTGTACATTCAGACAGCCACAAGTCGTGCACACAGAACTGCCATCTCTGGCTTCTCCAGCTCCCTAAAGGGAGGAGAGATTGTTCACTGAAAGGAGAGATATCCTACCAGAGATCTTTCGGCACCTTCACCCTTCCAACAACTCTCAACAACATCCCTATGCCATTCCCAAACCTAACCCATTGCCACAGGGATTATACCACAATAGGAGACTTGTATTTAAGACCTATTCATTGCCCCACCCAGCTCTTGCTTTTCCAGTTCCGTCACAGGCTTATCATACCCCATCAGAGGATGGACCACCTTTGAAAGTAGACATGTGATTTACCAATTCTGCAGCAATAATTGCACAGCTTTTTACATTGGTATATCTACCAACCAGCTGACCACCAATTACAGTTATTAACACATAATTCAACAAAAACTGACTTTTCGATTTCACCTCTTGGGAACATAAGAGACAGAACAGTTCAGATTTCTAGGCATTCATATGGATAGTAAGATATCTTGGAAAGCTCGTGTTCAGGATCTTGTTCAAAACTAAATGCTTTGTTGTTTACCATTATAACCATTTCTGAGATAAGTGATAGTTCAACACAAAAATTAGTCTACATATTTTCATTTTCTTATGACGTATGGTGTTTTATTTTTTGTGGTAACTCCTCTGATTCAAAATGGGTATTCATTGCACAGAAACGGGTGGTGCAAGTAATATTTGAGGTAAGCTTACACAATTCTTTTCAACCTTTGTTTAATAGCCTGGCATTCTGACATTGGCCTCTCAGTACATATTTCTTTGATGTCGTTTATTGTACAGTATAACCCCATAACCATTATGATAAATGGCTACTGCCAAACTGTGGCCAAAAACAGTGTGGACCACCCTGTGGCACAGCACGCAACGGAGCACATGCTTGATTTCAATGGCTGCTTCACAACCCGGCCATATGGCTGCCCCCACCCATCACCAACTTTTCTGAACTGCAGAGATGGGAGTTATCCCTACAGTACATTCTGCAATCCAGAAATTATCCAACCTACGATAAGTTCCTTTTTTTTCCACACTCGGAATTCGGGAGAAAAGGAGTTTCCGGCATATCCTGACTAAGAGAAGGAATATATTGGTGGGACACATTCTGCGACATCAAGGAATTGTCGACTTAGCGTTAGAGGGAAGTGTGTGAGGTAAAAATCTTAGAGGGATACCGAGGGACGAATACAGTAAGCAGATTCAAAAGAAAGTAGGTTGCCGAACTTATTCTCAGATGAAGAGGCTTACACAGGACAGGTTAGCGTGGAGAGCTGCATCAAACCAGTCTGCGGACAAAGACAACAACAACATCAACAACAACCACCACCACCACCACCACCACCACTACTACTACTACCACTACTGTCCCTACCTCCCTGTCCTATACCTCTCCTATTTTGAGTGATGTGTGTGTTTGTGCGTACACGTGCAGTGTGTGTGCATTTTATTTTACTTTACTCCCCTCACCTGCCTCCCCACTCTAACCTGTTCAGTTGGGTTTAATGTGGTGTGACAAGCGTGTTGACGGCCGTTTATGTTACGGGGGCCAAGTTTGCTTTTTATTATGTGACTATGCAATTTTGTGTATTTGATAACCCCATGGAACACCATATAGAGAGATCTACACATTATTGGTATGATTCGATACACCACATTTCCACAGGTATGCATACATCAAAAATAAAGTATATAATCTAAGATTTTTAGCCCTCAAGGGTAGCAAGTGGCAGGTACGATGATTGATCTTCTCTTTTTATAGGTATGATGATGACTGCAAGATCAGTTGAAACAGGTCATTATCGTAAATAAATAAGCAAGCTTGGCAAAACAGTAAAAAATGTTGAACATGTTTTGTTAGCACCCATCTACATAGGGAGACATGATCATCATCATCATCATCATAAAATAAGAGAAATTAGATAGGATGCAGAAAGACTTAGGTTTTCCTTTTTCCCCACACACTTTGAGAGAATGGAACGGTAGAGAAATATCATAACTGCATTGGAGAGGGTTCATGCAACTGCTGTTAAATGTTATTTGCAGAGTAATAATGTATTTTGCTTCACAACCTGGACCATCCAGATCCTCCCACCCACCAGCAGGTTTTCTGAACTGCACAGACTGGAGTTATCCTTACAGTACATTCTCCGATCCCAAAATATCCAAGCCTCAACTCCCCTCACCCACCTCCCAACTCCATTCCTAAGCTGCATCCTCCCATTTAATACATACATGCTCTGTAAGGCCGTAGTGTATCCATCCCTAACATTGACCTTCCTATCCCCCCTCCGCTCCCCTATTTCCACACCACAGAGCGTGATTCGGAGAGCAGCAGTTGATGATGATGGTTGTGGGACTGTGTTGTGTGATTGCGAAAATGTTATATTTTCTGAAGAAGGCAAGGGGCGATAGCTTAAGTGTTGTATGTTTGTGCCTTTTTTTATGAGCCTGTCACAGCTCGTCGTGTCGTCAGGGCGGTGAGTTGTAAACTGTCCTTATTATATTGTTTAATTGTGGTGTTTATTTTGCAACACACATAAATTGAATTTATTGGCTGCTTCAACATACGTGATAGTTCAATTCTTGTGTAACACTATTGTTAACGAGCTACATAGGTAGGAATCTGCTTGCAATAAATCCTCCATTCCTATAACCCTTTTGCTTCTGTTTTTAAATATTGTTGAAATGAGATAGAATGGCTGGCCAGTACTTACCATTGTGCTGTACCGCCGATAGTAACACAAAATGAAAAAACAGAAAAAAAGGGACAAAGGGACAAGCTTTCGGAACAGAGTTCCTTCGTCAGGTGGGAGAGAAGGGAAGAATAAAGGATGGGAATAGAAGGGAAAGGTGGTTCACGACCTAGGTCATGAAGGTGGTGTTTCGGAAGTGTGGGCGTCAGAGATACTGCATGTATGTACTGAGCCAAGCCAGAGAGGATAAATATAACTAAAAAGGAAAGATCAAGTAGTAAAGAGAAGAGAAGAGAGTGAAATTAATGATGCTGAGGGGTGTAGGAGGGGCGGGAGGGGGGGTGTCTAAAACGTTGATACACACACACACACACACACACACACACACACACACACACACACACACACACGGAGAGAGATAGAGAGAATGACAGAGAGAGCGAGAGGGCGGTAGAGAGAGAGGGGGGGGGGTAAGGAACGGATAATGAATAGGTGAGCTGAGGATGGAGGAAGGGGAGGGGTTAGCGTAGATTTAGGCCAGGGGGGTGGCGGGAGGAGAGGATATGTTGGAGGGCAAGTTCCCACCTCCGTAGCTCTGAGGGACTGGTGTTGGTTGGTACTATCCAAATGGCACGTGTGGTGTAACATGTAACGCATGTCATATACCAGCTGACATGTGTCCACTGTTCAGCCTTTTATGTTGGTATGACTACCAACAAATTGGCTGTTCATCCGCTCAGCCAATTTGTTGGTAGTCATTACCAACATAAAAGGCCTGAACAGTGGGACACATGTCCAGCAGGTAACTGCCAGGACCTGGTCACATGTTACACCACACGTGCCATTTGGATAGTACCAACCAACACCAGTCCCTCAGAGCTACGGAGGTGGGAACTTGCCCTCCAACATATCCTCTCCTCCCGCCACCCCCCTGGCCTAAATCTACGCTAACCCCTCCCCTTCCTCCATCCTCAGCTCACCTATTCATTATCCGTTCCTTACCCCCCCCCCCTCTCTCTCTACCGCCCTCTCGCTCTCTCTGTCATTCTCTCTATCTCTCTCCGTGTGTGTGTGTGTGTGTGTGTGTGTGTGTGTGTGTATCCATCCATATTTCCCTGTTTATGAATAACGTTTTAGACACCCCCCCTCCCGCCCCTCCTACACCCCTCAGCATCATTAATTTCACTCTCTTCTCTTCTCTTTACTACTTGATCTTTCCTTTTTAGTTATATTTATCCTCTCTGGCTTGGCTCAGTACATACATGCAGTATCTCTGACGCCCACACTTCCGAAACACCACCTTCATGACCTAGGTCGTGAACCACCTTTCCCTTCTATTCCCATCCTTTATTCTTCCCTTCTCTCCCACCTGACGAAGGAACTCTGTTCCGAAAGCTTGTCCCTTTGTCCCTTTTTTTCTGTTTTTTCATTTTGTGTTACTATCGGCGGTACAGCACAATGGTAAGTACTGGCCAGCCATTCTATCTCATTTCAACAATATTTATTATCTCTGAGGAGAATTTTCATCATTAATCGAATTTGCTTCTGTTTTTCTTAGTCTTGTCCTCAGTTACATCTCTAACTCAATATACCAACAACATTAAAGGCTGCAGTCAAAAGGAAGTATTCTTATTTAATACTTTTAAGAAATTCATTCCATAATTTTCTGTCTTGTCTTTTTTTCTTCCAGAGAGAAGTGCAGATGATGAAGGACTATCTTACTCTGGACACGCAGCAAGTGTTGCAGCTGAGAGGCTCATGTAAGCTTCTATGTATTGTAAATATTTTGACAGTTGCTTTTTTATATTAAAAGGTCCATTTGTATGAGCTGCAGTAGGCCCATAATAATTGACTGTTCAGGCATATTTTTGTGGTTTGTGAACATTTTATAAACCCATATTGAAAGAGACAGAAAATTCACAATCTGCAGCAATCCAAATGAATGTAGATGTGAATGTTGCATCAAAATGTGACAAAGCAAAATTATCTATTATACATTTTTTCCTTAGTGATCTGTATCCAGATAAAATATTACATTAGAGATAATTTGGAATAACTTTGTATTTTTTTGCTTTTACCCTTGCAGTTTGGCTGCATATAGTTCAAATTGTGGTTGCATCAAATAGTATGAGAGCTTAGACCTTACCTTCATTTATAACATTTGCCAACATTGGCAAACAATGTACAGTAATCATTCTCTAGTTCGTTGTTTTCATAGTTTGAAATGTATTAAAGTAATAATCCTGGCCCACCATATATTTCATTTACTACCTTATTAACAACTGAATGGATCAGTATTAACTTTCAACATAAGTCAGCTCTATGTTGCCAACTTCTGGTCAGGGGAAGGTGGAACATGTTGTTCTGCAACTCTCATCTCCCCTCCCCTCTGATGGTAAAATCCTATTTTGTTTAAGCTTGTGACACTAGCGACTAGGAAACAAAATCTATCTGTGTAATTTGTCCGCACCAAAATAGATCATTGGAAATTTGAATAACCCTTTTTCCGGCTCTGTTTCTACAACAAATTCCTCGCCCTAAAGTGGAAATAACGTTACTTTCAGTTCTACTTCTGTGCTAAGTGCTTCGTTGGTTTTGTCTAGAGCAGTGTCAAGTGTGGGTAGTACAGCAATGAATGTCCATGAACGGTCTAAATTAACACATTCACAACTGGCGTAAGTCACCCTGGACGGGGCAGGCGGACTGCTGTTTCTAACAAGTTTTTCAAAAATTACAGCTTTCTAGCTATGAATCCAGTAATTGAGTTGGCTGTCTCAATTGAGACAATGAAACCTCTTTTATCTATTATAAAAGAATATTAAAATTAGTAGATATACGAAATTTTGTAGCAAATCATGTTTTTATCTCCAAAGCAAAGCTATTATCTGTGATTCCTACAAATAGTCAGCTTCTCCCATCTGAACCAGAATCATCTATTTTCTCTTGTGGGACATTGAAAACAGCACTCTCATCTGAATTTGCTGTGTAGAGTTTATGCAGAGTGCGAGCACTCGGCAGACATCACACTTATAGCTGATGAAAGTCATGTTGGGCTGAACACAGGGCGGGAAATACAAAGCCCTTTTGTTGCATTCATATACAGAAGAACCTCTGAAACTCGACACAATGTGGACTTAAAGTTTGTCGAGTTTTGAGGTTGTCGAGTTTTAGGGAACTTGAATAAAAATAACTAGGAGTTGAATAAAAACGCTTATTTAGAGTATTAAAATTGTACATTTATTGATTTATTATATACAATTTTATATATTTAAATTGATGAAACGAAAATTATAGAGGGAAACTTTCCCGGTGGGATAAACAAAAATAAAAATAGAAAACAGATGACTTACCAAAAGGACCGGCTCGTCGATAGAAACAAATAAAATAAATAAAATCACACACAAACACACATACAAGCTTTCGCAGCCTAGCTGCTTTGTCAGGCAGAAGGGAAGGAGAGGGAAAAGGAAATGATGAGGGTTTCAAGGGAGTGGATAAGGAGTCATTCCAATCCCGGGACAGGAAAGACTTACCTTGGGGGGAAAAAAAGAGGGTAAACAAAAACACACACACCCACACATTTACACAGACGCAAGTACACTTAGGCAGACACACTGTAGAACTGTAGAAAGCAAAGAAGTTCTTTGCTTTCTACAGTTCTACAGTGTGTCTGCCTAAGTGTACTTGCGTCTGTGTAAATGTGTGGGTGTGTGTGTTTTTGTTTACCCTCTTTTTTTCCCCCCAAGGTAAGTCTTTCCTGTCCCGGGATTGGAATGACTCCTTATCCACTCCCTTGAAACCCTCATCATTTCCTTTTCCCTCTCCTTCCCTTCTGCCTGACGAAGCAGCTAGGCTGCGAAAGCTTGTATGTGTGTGATTTTATTTATTTTATTTGTTTCTATCGACGAGCCGGTCCTTTTGGTAAGTCATCTGTTTTCTATTTTTATTTTTGTTTATTTTATATATTTATATCAACATTTATAACTTATAATCAAAAATAACTTTGAGACAAAATGCCCAGTAGAATCTGAAAATACAGTGTTCATTACAATTATTACTGAAGTTGTTTATGCTGCTTATAAAAAGTCTATCACAGTTAGTTATGGGAAGTTTTCTGAACACTAGAAGAAAAGTGTAAAAGAAAACTTACTGAAGTCGTTTGAAAAACCCTGTGATTGAAGACTGCTTTTCTGTCTCCACACGGCTCAAAAATGTTCAAATGTCTGTAAATCTAACGGACCAAACTGCGTGGTCATCAGTCCGTAGCTTACGAACTACTTAAACCTAGGTAAACTAACCTAAGGACACACACCCATGCCCCAGGGAGGACTCGAACCTCCACGGCGAAGAACCACGCGCTCCACAGCGAGACGCTTTAGACCGCTCGGCTACTCCATCGCGGCTCTCCACACGGCGTCTTGCAGCTTGATCACGGAGTCGCCTGAGGAACAGAATCTCCATTCCAGTCGCATTTTGCTGCTCTAAGTACTGCAATATCCCTTCAATAAATTTTACAGCCTCATTGTGGCTAACTTTTCTTCCTCTTCACCTTCTTCTTCTTCTACTTCTTCTTCCGAATCGTCCCTTTCTACGTCATGCCCTTTGACAGCTGCGATGATTTCATCTTCTCCTAATGGTTCTGATGTACCGTCGACATCCATCCATTCATTGACATCATGACAGAAATCCCCGAACGTGTGCAAACAATAGACCGCCCCAGCTGGGCACGTAAAGGACGCGTTGAACGACCTTGGAAAACCCAGTAACTTAGTCTGAGTCTCTAGCGTTCTCGGTCAGCCTATGTACTGATGGAAACCTTTACGTTAAGGGCGATGTAAAAAAAATTATTAATTCACCAGCCCTGTCGAGTTTTACGGAATGTCGAGTTTTCGGGAATCGAGTTTGAGAGGTTCTACTGTTGTTAGAACTCGACTCACTATATGGCAGCACAATGCAGAGAACCTTACTTCTTCATTTTACATGGTTACCAACAAAGGGCAGGTTGTGCAATGGCAGTTACAAATTTTTTAGCATTGTATGAGTGAAACTCTGACACTATCTGTATGACTACCACTGAAGGAACCTGGCTAACGTGCCGTCCACAATGTGTTAAGGTTATGCATATTTTGTAGTTACCACATTAGATAAAAAAAGAATTAAAAAAAAAAAAAAAAACTGAAGCAACCGCATTACATCATAGTTGCATTCAGTTCACCCACAAGAAAATGCTGCTTAAATACAGACAAAATAAAAAAAACAAAGGTAATCTGGAGAAAAAGAATGTTGAAATCTTTTCAAAACTAAATGTTTAATACAGAAAATTTCTCAATCACAACATCAATTTTAACAGTCAATTTTAAAACTCTAATGTTCTGTTCTCATGCAAGTAGTCTGAAAACTATTTATTTGTCCATATTATAATTAAAAAATGTGTTTATTCAACATTTCTGAAAATAAATGTGGATTTTCAACAAATTTGTGGGTGTGTATTCCAGACACTATTTATTGAGGAATAAGTTAAAAACCTGAACAAACAATCAACACAGAAAGTCAAAAAGTGCGAAATAAATGACTTGTTAGTTGACACCCCATGCCTTGGAACTTAGCCCTCCATTCAGAATTCTCACTATTATGCACAAACTGCTTACCATTTATAACACACTGGGGCAGACTGTCAGATCATTTTTCATGTGTTAAAATGGTTTTGCACACAAGCATACTCTCTTATCTGGTACTTCATGTAATCAGTTCGTCTTTCCTTGACTGTCGCGGGCAAGGAAAATCTTCCTGTATTGACAGTCCTGTTCCTTTTGTCAAAGCATTAACTAAAGATGTGTAACAAATAGAAGTCTGAAAGGACAGGCGCCATTTTTGGCCCTTCAACCATTATGGATTAAGGCATTTAAAACATCAGCTGTCAGTGGGCATCAATTAAATTGGTGGGGAAAGCTGAAAATTTGTGGCAAGCCACGAGTCAAGCACTAAGCAGTTGGGCTGTCCAGTACACCACCTGGACACATTTTGAATCTAATAAACACCGAAGTGCACATGACAAATATCAAGTCACAGTTTATTTTAGAAATGTGGTGGTGTGCTGTAGCTGTTACTACTGCTACTAAAGGTTTAAGAAGATTAACATGTTAAGATTCATGTGTACCTTTCCTTTGACTTGGCCTGGATTTTCTGTAGTACCATTTGAATGGAAATGCCAATTGATTATTTGTTTGTTTGTAAATAAAAATGCAGATGTTTAAATATTTTACTGTCTTACATTGTATGCAATCACTATTTTTATTTTGTCCTTTGTTGACGTCTAGCACAAATTATGCCATTCATTTTTCAGTACTGCATTGCAGACTGAACTGTGTGAAACAGAGAGGTTGTATCAGCGTCTTGTAAGATCATCTGCAAGTCCAGATCAGATTCCTGGTGAAGCAGCACAAGAAACAACTAGAAGGCGGGCAAGGTAAAAATGTATACACTGTATATATAAAAAATACATGATAAACATAGATGTACTGAATATAGCATGTATCTCTTCACATCAGACTATTCTACATGTTTTATGGATTTGGTGTATCCCAGTGAAATATTTATAGTGTACAGAAGAAGAAATGGTAGTTGTATCTCATCTCAGTTAACTTATCTGTAGTTCTGCTGAATTTTATACACATTTCAATTGTGAGAGAAGTATAAACAATTTAGATGTAAGTAGGCAATGGGAAAAGCGAGATTTAAAACAGGAGTTAGCATAACTTGAATAATGAGAAACAGTTTCCTTCTTTTGGATATATGCAGTGTGGTATTGTATAAAAAAGGCTGAAAAGAAATAAGGTTGCTGTTCTACATCTTGTTGGCAGAAGTATTTATTCAGCTGAAAGCAAGCTAATATTTTAATGATTTTGGTGCTCAAAAAAATGTGCCATGTGGCTTATATTTAATATTCCGGAGAAAAAGGCTTCTAGAAACCACCACAAGTAGATTCATTGCAATGAAAATAAATCTCTTTGCATGCACACGTGCATGGACGGTACACACACACACACACACACACACACACACACACACACACACACACACATATAAAGGAAAAAAAATCATAATTGAATTTTTAAGAAATTTGCAGAATTTTGCAAGAATTTCCAGAAGTTCACAAGCGTGATACATACAGTTTTACACTTAATCAGATCCTGTTGTTTATCACCAATCTTACTTTATTTGGCAGTGTTGCTCTGAGGCAACATCAAAATTGACCATGGTTTTTTGCAAAATGTTTCAATATTTGTCCTTGGATGGGCAATAGTGGTTGAAACCAACATTTAAGCTCTCGGACACAGCGATGTTTCATTGCCTTTTGCGTAAAGTTTCGCTACAATCTGAATTTTTAGACGACACTGCAAGCATTAGTTACTGGGGTACTAGTGTCTTTCAATTTTGTGACCCTATTATTATTATTTATCAAAGCAAGACTTATTGGTCTTAAGGGAGTTATTGCGATCGTTATATGAATAAAATTCTTGAATATCCGTCTCCAGATCGCTTATATTTTCTAAAACATTACCGGTTTCGGGACAGCTGCCCATCTTCAGATCAAAATTTTGAAGTTACAGAGTAACCTGTCCTGTAATGAACGAATGTTCACAGTCGTTACTCAGAATTACATTCGTTCATTACAGGACAGGTTACTCTGTAACTTCAAAATTTTGATCTGAAGATGGGCAGCTGTCCCGAAACCGGTAATGTTTTAGAAAATATAAGCGATCTGGAGACGGATATTCAAGAATTTTATTATTATTATTATTATTATTATTATTATTATTATTATTATTATTATTTCCCTGATGGATGGAAAGACAAAGGTTTGAAGATGAGTTATTATGAAAAAGCTATGGCGAATTCTTATCTGGGACACCTCAAATGGGTTGTTGTTTTTTGGGAAAAATAGGAGGCCTGATACAACACTGCAAAATTCACAGTCTGTCCAAAAGAAGAAGAAAACAGCATCTCCTATAGCAGTGAATTATATACGATGGGATAGATATGACAATTATTGTCAGATTATGTGCCAAAATGATTATGCACATTTTGTCAAAACTCGCACCTGGAAATTGTGCGATTGTTACAAACTTTTGTACCAAAAAGGACTTATTTTCAGACTTTTCACATGAATTAATGCGAAAACACAATCATTTCTATAGCCATAATAACAACAGCGTAGTATTTATATTTTGTCACCCATGTGCTTTTTGGGGCAATGTTACTTATAGGCAGGAGTCTACATTTTGAAAAAATTCGTATAAAATTATTCACATCGTCCTAAATGTCTAATTTAAGTAATCGTAATAGTTTTTCTTCGTGTGATTTCTGTGTGTGCCAAATACAAGGATAATAAAGAAAATACACCATCTGTATTCAGGAGTGCAGTGCAGCAAGAGTTGCCTGTGACATCATAGCCCACCTGTGGCTATGTTCTTATAAAACCCTTCTGTATCATAGGGAGCTGTATCGTAACTGTTTTGTTATTGCTGTAAGTGACTATTTAAATCACATAATGTGAGAAATGCAAACAGTGCATTCAACGTTATAACCATACGAGAAAAATTCAAAATTTTCTTAGCATTGCCATTGTAATGACGCAAATCTATGGAATCTTCACTGGATTCACTGTATTTAGTATCATTTTTCTCATCACCTAAATATGTTGCAAGTACCGATTATATAAAATAGATGAAGTACACTTACCAGGCGAAGGGGCACAGGCAGTGATAGCAACAAATAAACACACACACACACACACACACACACACACACACACACACACACACACACAAACGCTAGCTTTCGCAGCCTAGCTGCTTCATCAGGCAGAAGGGAAGGAGAGGGAAAAGGAAATGATGAGGGTTTTAAGGAAGGGGGTAAGGAGCCATTCCAATCCCGGGACAGGAAAGACTTACCTTGGGGGAAAAATGGAGGGTAAACAAATGCACACACACCCACACATTTACACAGACACAAGTACACTTAGGCAGACATACTGTAGAACTGGACAGTTTGGACAGTTCTACAGTATGTCTGCCTAAGTGTACTTGTGTCTGTGTAAATGTGTGGGTGTGTGTGCATTTGTTTACCCTCCATTTTTTCCCCCAAGGTAAGTCTTTCCTGTCCGGGGTTGGAATGGCTCCTTACCCCCTTCCTTAAAACCCTCATCATTTCCTTTTCCCTCTCCTTGCCTTCTGCCTGATGAAGCAGGTAGGCTGCGAAAGCTAGCGTTTGTGCGTGCGTGCGTGTGTGTGTGTGTGTGTGTGTGTGTGTGTGTGTTTATTTGTTGCTATCACTGCCTGTGCCCCTTCGCCTGGTTAGTGTACTTCATATATTTTTTACATATATATTTTTCCTGTTAGGAATATTTCCTCTATAATTTCCCTTTTCCTCCCCTTTTTTCCTCTTTTTCCTGAAGAAGCTGCCAGTGGTGGCGAAAGCTTGTATGTGTGTTTGTGTGTGATTTTATTTGTTTCTCTCGACGAGATATATATAAACCTCACAATCCTAATCCACACAATCCTGAACCACAACATCCCAATTCAGTAGTCAACCTCTCCTCTAAACCTCTCTCCCAATCTGAAACCTCCGTCCTATCCAAAGGCCTCACCTTTAGTCCCACTCCCAAATTCAACCAAACAGCCCTTGTTAAAGACCTACTATCCTATACTCGTAGCCTTGGCTGGAGATATCACTTTGCCACGAAGAAAAATAATCCTACTCCTGATGATCCAGTTCCCCAAGACATCACTCAAATTGAACCCTGCCTGGAACAGTTCCGTCCTCCATCACAGCGAGACCCACCCGCTCTCCCTCAAAATCACCCCCTTCAAACCTTCCAGGAATTCCTTACTTCCAACCTTGCCTCTCAGTCCTTCCTGAAAAACCTTAATCCTACTCCCAACATTACCGCAGCTGAATCCCGAGCTATCCGTGATCTGAAGGCTGACCATTCCATCGTCATTCTCCCTGCCGACAAGGGATCCACGACCGTGGTACTTGATCGGCGGGAGTATGTGGCTGAGGGACTGCGTCAGCTTTCAGACAATACTACCTACAAAGTCTGTCAAGAAGACCCCATTCCTGATGTCCAGGCAGAGATTCAGGGAATTCTCAGAGCCTTAGGCCCCCTACAAAACCTTTCACCCGAGTCCATCAAACTCATGACCCCACTGACACCCCGCACCCCTACCTTCTACCTACTTCCTAAGATTCACAAACCTAATCATCCAGGCCGGCCAATTGTGGCCAGTTACCAAGCCCCCACAGAACGAATCTCTGCCTACATAGACCAACACCTTCAACCCATCATGTGCAGTCTCCCATCCTTCATCAAAGACACCAACCACTTCCTCGATCGCCTGAAATCCTTACCCAGCCTGTTACCTCCTGAAACCATCCTTGTAACCATTGATGCCACCTCCTTATACACAAATATCCCACATGCCCAGGGCCTCGCTGCGATGGAGTATTTCCTTTCACGCCGACCACCCACTTCCCTACTTAAAACCTCTTTCCTTAATACCCTAGCCAGCTTCATCCTAACCCACAACTTCTTCACCTTTGAGGGCCGGACATACCAACAACTAAAGGCAACAGCCATGGGAACCAGGATGGCCCCCTCGTATGCAAACTTATTTATGAGACGCTTAGAGGAAGCCTTGCTGGAAACCCAAGCCTGTCAACCCAAAGTTTGGTACAGATTCATTGACGACATCTTCATGATGTGGACCAACAGTGAAGAAGAACTCCAGAATTTCCTCTCCAACCTCAACTCCTTTGGTCCCATCAAATTCACCTGGTCCTACTCCAAATCCCATGCCACTTTCCTTGATGTCGACCTCTATCTGTCCAACGGCCAACTTCACACATCCGTCCACATCAAACCTACCAACAAACAACAGTACCTCCATTATGACAGCTGCCATCCATTCCATATCAAACGTTCCCTTCCCTACAGCTTAGGTCTTCGTGGCAAAAGAGTCTGCTCCAGTCCCGAATCCCTGAACCAGTACACCAATAACCTAATAACAGCTTTCACATCCCGCAGCTATCCTCCTGATCTGGTTCAGAAGCAAATTACCAGAGCCACCTCCTCATTCCTCCAAATCCAGAACCTTCCACCGAAGAATCCCAGAAGTGCCCCTTTTGTCACCGGATACTTTCCGGGACTGGAGCGGACTCTGAATGTGGCTCTCCAGCAGGGATACGACTTCCCCACTCCTCCGAGAGTGTCTTTCCGCCGCCCACCTAACCTTCGTAACCTCCTAGTCCATACCTATGAAACCCCCAAACCACCTTCCCTACCCTCTGGCTCCTACCCATGCAACCGCCCCCGTTGTAAAACCTGCCCTATGCACCCTTCTACCACCACTTACTCCAGTCCAGTAACCCGGAAGGTGTACACGATCAAGGGCAGAGCCACTTGCGATAGCACCCACGTGATTTACCAACTAACATGCCTGCACTGTGAAGCGTTCTATGTGGGAATGACCAGCAACAAACTGTCCATTCGCATGAACGGTCACAGGCAGACAGTGTTTGTTGGTAATGAGGATCACCCTGTGGCTAAACATGCCTTGGTGCACGGCCAGCACATCTTGGCGCAGTGTTACACCGTCCGGGTTATCTGGATACTTCCCACCGACACCAACCTTTCAGAACTCCGGAGATGGGAACTTGCCCTTCAGCTTATTCTCTCCTCCCGTTGCCCACCTGGTCTCAATGTCCGCTAACTCAAATTCCCTCCCACTATCTTTAGCATCTTTGCCTTGGTTCTGTGGACAGAGCCTCTGTCTCAATTGGTATCTCTGTCCAACTTCTTTGCTTTTCACATATGTCTGTCTAGGTGTGTTTGCGTTTCGATATGTCTGAGTGTGTGTGTATTTGTTTACCTTCCTTTTTTTCCCCCTAAGGTAAGTCCTTCCACTCCTGGGATTGGAATGACTCCTTTTCCACTTCCTTAAAACCCATATCCTTCCCTTTTCCTCTCCTTTTTTCCTCTTTTTTCTGAAGAAGCTGCCAGTGGTGTCGAAAGCTTGTATGTGTGTTTGTGTGTGATTTTATTTGTTTCTCTCGACGAGCCGGTCCTTTTGGTAAGTCATCTCTTTTCTATTTTTATTTTTGTTTATCCCACCGGGAAAGTTTCCCTCTATATATATATAGAGCTCGAATGGTTGTGTGTTTTTGTGTGTGTTTAGTGTTCCTATCGACCAGCCTGTACTTTAGGTAAGTCAAAAATCTTTATTTTATACCATTTTCCTACCTGGAAGGTCTCCTTCTATAATATTATATATATATATATATATATATATATATATATATATATATATATATATATATATAATATTATAGAAGGAGACCTTCCAGGTAGGAAAATGGTATAAAATAAAGATTTTTGACTTACCTAAAGTACAGGCTGGTCGATAGGAACACTAAACACACACAAAAACACACAACCATTCGAGCTTTCGCCACCAGTGGTGGCTTCTTCGGGAAAAAGAGGGAGGAAGGAGAGGAGAAAGGGAAGGATACGGGTTTTAAGGAAGTGGAAAAGGAGCCATTCCAATCCCAGGAGTGGAAGGACTTACCTTAGGGGACAAAAAGGAAGGTAAACAAATACACACACACTCACACATATCCACATCCAAACACACTTAGGCAGACATTTGTAGAAACCAAAGAAGTTGGAAAGAGATGCCACTTCAGGCAGAGGCTCTGTCCACAGAACCGAGGCAAAGATGTTAAAGATGGCGGGCGGGAATTAGAATTTAGCGGAGGTTGAGACCAGGCGGGCAACGGGAAGAGAGAATGTGTTGAAGGGCAAGTTCCCATCTCCGGAGTTCTGAAAGATTGGTGTTGGTGGGAAGTATCCAGATAACCCGGACGGTGTAACACTGTGCCAAGATGTGCTGGCCGTGCACCAAGGCATGTTTAGCCACAGGGTGATCCTCATTACCAACAAACACTGTCTGCCTGTGACCGTTCATGCGAATGGACAGTTTGTTGCTGGTCATTCCCACATAGAACGCTTCACAGTGCAGGCATGTCAGTTGGTAAATCACGTGGGTGCTATCGCAAGTGGCTCTGCCCTTGATCGTGTACACCCTCCGGGTTACGGGACTGGAGTAAGTGGTGGTGGAAGGGTGCATAGGGCAGGTTTTACAACGGGGGCGGTTACAAGGGTAGGAGCCAGAGGGTAGGGAAGGTGGTTTGGGGATTTCATATGGATGGACTAGGAGGTTACGGAGGTTAGGTGGGCGGCGGAAAGACACTCTTGGTGGAGTGGGAAGGATGTCATGAAGGATGGATCTCATTTCGGGACAGGATTTAAGGAAGTCGTATCCTTGCTGGAGAGCCACATTCAGAGTCCGCTCCAGTCCCGGAAAGTATCCGGTGACAAGAGGGGCACTTCTGGGGTTCTTCTGTGGAAGGTTCTGAATTTGGGGGGATGAGGAAGTGGCTCTGGAAATTTGTTTCTGTACCAGATCAGGAGGATAGCCGCGGGATGTGAAAGCTGATATTAGGTTGTTGGTGTACTGGTTCAGGGATTCGGGACTGGAGCAGACTCGTTTGCCACGAAGACCTAAGCTGTAGGGAAGGGAACGTTTGATGTGGAATGGATGGCAGCTGTCATAGTGTAGGTACTGTTGTTTGTTGGTAGGTTTGATGTGGACGGATGTGTGAAGTTGGCCGTTGGACAGATGGAGGTCGACATCAAGGAAAGTGGCATGGGATTTGGAATAGGACCAGGTGAATTTGATGGGACCAAAGGAGTTGAGGTTGAAGAGGAAATTCTGGAGTTCTTCTTCACTGTGAGTCCAAATCATAAAGATGTCGTCAATGAATCTATACCAAACTTTGGGTTGACAGGCTTGGGTGTCCAGGAAGGCTTCCTCTAAGCGTCCCATAAATAAGTTGGCGTACGAGGGGGCCATCCTGGTTCCCATGGCTGTTCCCTTTAGTTGTTGGTATGTTTGGCCCTCAAAAGTGAAGAAGTTGTGGGTTAGGATGAAGCTGACTAGGGTATTAAGGAAAGAGGTTTTAGGTAGGGAATTGGGTGGTCGGCGTGAAAGGAAATACTCCATCGCAGCAAGGCCCTGGGCATGTGGGATGTTTGTGTACAAGGAAGTGGCATCAATGGTTACAAGGATGGTATCTGGAGGTAACTGGCTAGGCAAGGATTTCAGGCGATCGAGGAAGTGGTTGGTATCTTTGATGAAGGATGGGAGACTGCACATGATGGGTTGAAGGTGTTGGTCTATGTAGGCAGAGATTCGTTCAGTAGGGGCTTGGTAACCGGCCACAATGGGGCGGCCGGGATGATTGGGTTTGTGGATCTTGGGGAGTAGGTAGAAGGTGGGGGTGCGGGGTGTCGGTGGGGTCATGAGGTTAATGGAGTTAGGTGAAAGGTTTTGTAGGGGGCCTAAGGTTTTGAGGATTCCTTGAAGCTCTGCCTGGACATCAGGGATAGGATTGTGTTGACAAACTTTGTAGGTAGTATTGTCTGAAAGCTGACGCAGTCCCTCAGCCACATACTCCCGCCGATCAAGTACCACGGTTGTGGATCCCTTGTCGGCTGGGAGAATGACGATGGAACGGTCAGCTTTCAGATCACGGATGGCTCGGGATTCAGCTGTAGTAATGTTGGGAGTAGGATTAAGGTTTTTTAGGAAAGACTGAGAGGCAAGGTTGGAAGTAAGGAATTCCTGGAAGGTTTGAAGAGGGTGATTTTGAGGAAGAGCGGGTGGGTCTAGCTGTGATGGAGGACGGAACTGTTCCAGGCAAGGTTCTATTTGAGTCATGTCTTGTGGAGTTGGATCATTAGGAGTAGGGTTAGTTTTCTTCGTGGCAAAGTGATATCTCCAGCAGAGGCTACGAGTGTGTGTATATATATATGTATATATATATATATATATATATATATATATATAGTATAAAATAAAGATTTTTGACTTACCTAAAGTACAGGCTGGTCGATAGGAACACTAAACACACACAAAAACACACAACCATTCGAGCTTTCGCCACCAGTGGTGGCTTCTTCGGGAAAAATAGAGGGAAACTTTCCCGGTGGGATAAACAAAAATAAAAATAGAAAAGAGATGACTTACCAAAAGGACCGGCTCGTCGATAGAAACAAATAAAATCACACACATACAAGCTTTCGCCACCACTGGCAGCTTCTTCAGGAAAAAGAGGAAAAAAGGGGAGGAAAAAGGGAAGGATATGGGTTTTAAGGAAGTGGAAAAGGAGTCATTCCAGTCCCAGAAGTGGAAGGACTTACCTTAGGGGAAAAAAAGGAAGGTAAACAAACACACACACACACACACTCAGACATATCAAAACGCAAACACACCTAGGAATAAAAATATGGAAAAGTCGCCCGGAAAGTAGGAAAATTTAGAAAAAACCTAAATCGATTATTTTTTTTTTTTTTTTTTTTTCTGTGAATAAAAATAAATTGCCACATGGTTGTAAGAGCATCACTTGAGTACGGCTTGACAGGACAAGGATTGTATGAAATAAATTTTTTGGAAAATCTACCGGAAAATTGGAAAATTTGAGAAAAACTGAAAGTGCGTTTTTCAATGTGTTTCTTATTGAATTCAGCATAATAACTATTTGCACGACGGAGAGGGGTAGTTCTTTTTTTGTTTTGTTCATTATGGTCTTTGAAAGTTTTCAGTAAATAAAAGTACAGTTAAAAAGGAGAGGCAAAATTCGAACCAAGTATCTTTTTCAATGTGTTTCTAAATGTACTCAACACTAGAAGTTGAGAACCGTTCATCCGATTGCGATAAAATTTTGATCATTTGACATTCAATAAAAGATGAATGTTCTTATGAACTAAAAATTTGGGAAAGTTGCCCAGAAAATTTGAAAATTCGCGGGAGACTGAAAAAACTTTTTTCAGTGGGATATCGATATCATTTGTCTGATTGCGATAAAAGTTTGCACATTAGACGTTCAAAGCGTGAGGAAGGTTTGAGTGAAGTAAAAGTTTGCAATAGTTGGCCAAAATATAGGAAAATTCGTGAAAAACTGAAAGAGGTCTTTTCTTTATGATATCAATATCATTCGTACGATTGCGATAAAATTTTGCACATTTGATGTTGAAAGCAATAGTACATACATATTAGCAATTGCAAAGCATTGCTGGCTCGACTAGATGACACGGTGAACTTCGTATCACTTACCTCTTAATATAGCTTTCCAGATAGTAATTATTGTTCGATATTTCGCTTTATATACTTCAAATTAAAAAATATCTTGAATTACACGCTTTGTAAAGTATCTTATCTGGTACATCAGCGCTCAAGCTATCTCCACACCAGATTTCATCACAATAGATTCAGTGGTTTATGTAATGATATATAGCCAAATCGGCTCAGCCGTTGTCGAGTTTTAGCGAGGCTACTGAATAGTAATTCATCTTTATCTTTGACAGTTCATATATGGGTTCAGATCGTGTAAAGCGAACTTTACTCTTTCAAAGTATATTTCTGAATGCACCCAACAAAACAACAAAGTAATTATTTGACATGTTTTAAATCTAAATTTTCCTCACAATTTTTCCATTATTTATCACCGTTTAAACCTTCCCTGAACTTTCACGAATGTGACATGAACATTATCCTGGACGTGCGTGTGTGATTTGCCCACTCTTCCCGCCCACTATCGAGCCATTACTTAGCTTATCTGGTGATGCCTTTATAAAGCTACTGGATCTAAAATACATATTATTTAAATTAATTTGGTTTATATTAAGAGGTACATGATACAAAGTTCACAGAGTCATCTAGTTAAGTATAAAGGGTTATTCAAAAATTGTTTAAAAGAAACTTCAATGCTAGGACAGGGTAAAGAATATGTGATATTCTGAATTGAAACGTCTCTGAAAATGTCATCTTGCAACTTTGTGACCACTACTTCATTTTTGGTACTGTGAAGCAAATCTCTTCTACTGCAAGCCCTTTGCTTTCCCTACTTTTTGAGGACATGAGATAGGTAGGCACAAAGCAAGAGGGGGGGGGGGGAGGGGGAAGCCTATCTAACATGGAATATTAACATTCATACATTAGTGCTATGAGTAGTTAACCAGTAGAAGAGATGTTTTTCACAGAATTGGAGCTGTAGCATATGACTGGACTTTTTGCCATACTGCCGCAGCCTCCTAAAATTCGGAAAGCAAAGAGCTTGCAGTAGACGAGATTTCTTCCACAATATCAAATATGAAGTAGCACTCAGAGCATCACTGGATAACGTTACCAGACAAGGGTTCCTGTAATCACTTCCTCTACAAGTGACCAAAGTTTGTAAACATGTATTTTTTAATCAACCTTTATAGGCTCACAGTGAGTACTGCTGCAGCTACACATCTTGAATGGAAACTGTTGCTGTCTTTCCGCTATTAACATTCCACAGCTTACAAGTAATAATTCAAAAAATAATTTTGACATGACTGCTTCGTTAGGTTGCCATTAATGGTTTCAGGTGATCATATCTGTTTTAAAGTGACATACATTTGGTGAAAGTAGAGTAGATAAGCAACAGATGCCTCCTTCTGTAAGTGAAACTGGCTTCTGATTAGAAGCAACATGTAGTATTTTTAATTTTGTATGCGCATTTTCGTTTCAAGTTGTAAATTTATACTGTGCTCTCATTCTCGTGCATATTAGATTCAAATTCACATTTTAACAAACAGTGCCATCTTCCTTTGAGTGTATCACAACAATAGTTTTTGTTCTCTCGGCACTGTAATAATGAATAGGGACTGTGAGTGGATGCAGTGCGAGCTGATGACACTTCACTTCAGGCTGAGTTAACCTCCGTTGCACAGCTGGAGGCTATGATTGAGGGGCGTTGTTGTTGGCCAGTAGTGGGGACCAAAGGACTCCCGTCGTATCCACCGATCGGCCTGTGGCAGCGACATGCCCTGATACTGCCAGCAATGAGGCAGACACCTTACCTGTGGTTGCGTTGGAGGTCACTCCAGTGCATGGCAGGCGGTGCAAGACATTCCGGGGGACCGATTGTGATGCCTCCCCGGTTCATATTGCAAACAGGTTTGAGACACTATCTGTTCAGGACAGTGTTCCTGAGCCGGATGGTGTCTCTCCTCCTGAGGTTACCACTGAGGCTGCAAGATCAGGGCTTTCACAGAGGTTGGGTTTGCTTGTAGTTAGGAGCTCCAACATTAGGCGAGAGATGGAGCTCGTTAGAGAGATGGCTGCCAAGGAGGGGAAAAAGGCCAATGTGCACTCCGTCTGCATACTGGGTGTGGTCATTTCAGATGTGGAACGGGGCCTTCCGGATGCAATGAAAGGTACGGGGTGCAGCCAACTGCAGGGGGTGGCTCATGTCGCTACTAATGATGTGTGGTGCTTCAGATCTAAAGAGATTCTCTCAGGTTTTGAGCGGCTATCTGAAGCGGTAAAAGACTGTCAGTCTTGCTTGCAAGATGAAAGCAGAGCAGCATACTTGACAGGACTGACTGTGGATCTCTGGTACAGAGCCGAGTAGAGGGTCTGAATCAGAGGCTCAGATGGTTCTGCGATCTTGTAGGCTGCAGATTCCTTGACTTTCATCATCGGGTGGTGGGGTTCCAGGTTCCGCTGAATAGGTCAGGAGTCCATTACGTGCAGGAAGTGGCTACACAGGTTGCGGGGGCTGTGTGGCGTGGACTGGGCGGTTTAGGGTAGAGGGCTCTGCGGAAACACTAAATGGGCTTTCTCAAAGGGTGCAGGGTGATCACAGGAGAAATACAGATCTAGGAACTATCGGTATTACAGTTGTGAATTGTCGTAGCTCTGTTGGGAAAGTACCAAAACTCCAAGCGTTAATAGAAAGCACCGAAACACATATCATTATAGGTAGCGAGAGTTGGCTTAAACCGGAAATAAGTTCAGCAGTATTTGCAAAAGATCTAACTGTGTTCAGAAAGCATAGATTAAACAAAATGGAGGAAGCATGTTTGTAGCCGTCAAAAGTAGTCTTTCATGTAGTGAAGTTGCAGTTGATAGTTCGTGTGAGCAATTATGGGTAAATGTTGTACCTGTAAAACATAAGAAGTTAATAATTGGTTCCTTTTACTGGCATCCCAACTCTGATGATACAGAAACAGAATGATTCAAAGAAAACGCATATCCACCTTGCACAATAATAGTAGGTAGTGATTTTAATTTACCTTCAATTTGTTGGCTTAATTATATTTTCAAATCAGTAGGTACGCATAAAATGTCGTGTGAAATTATACTCAACACATTATCTGAGAATACTTCAAACAACTAGTTAATGAGCCAACTAGAATTGTAAATGGATGTTAAAACACCCTTGATCTCTTAGCAGTAAATAATCCTGAGCTCATAACAAGCATCAAAACGGATACAGGTATTAGTGAACACTGAGCATTCGTAGCAAGATTGAATATCGAAAGTCCCAAAGTTACCAAAAATACACGAAAAGTATACTTGTTCAGGAAAGCAGATAGAAATGCAGTACAGTACTTCTTGAAAGACAGTTTATACTCGTTCCTAACACTAAACATAAGTGTAGACCATATGTGGCTTAAATTGAAAGAAGTGGTATCGACAGCAATTGACAGTTTTATACCAAATAAATTAATAAAAGGAGGAGGTGGTCCCCCGTGGTACACAAAACAGATCAGGACACTGTTGCAAAAGCAATGGCAAGGGCGTGCTAAATTTAAACGAACACACAATCCCCAAGATTGCCGATCCTACACAGAAGCTTGAAATTTAGTGAGGATTTCTATGCGAGATGCCTACAATACTTGCCGCACCCCTGCCCTGTGCACTGTGCGCAGCAGCGTGTGGGAACTAGCGACATACAGTCGCAGCAGACAGGTGAACTACAGTGTCCTATGCCTATGGTTGCGGGCGCGCCTGCCAGGCAGAAATGTCGTTCATGCCTGCCCTAAGAGATTTTGGTCATATGTTAAATATACTAGGGGCAAAACGCAACAAAACCCTCACTACGTGATAGTAATGGCGATCCTGCCGATGATAGCGCTACTAAAGCAGAGTTACTAAACATAGCTTTTAGAAACTCATTCACCAAAGAAGACAAAACTAATATTCCAGATTTTGAATTACAAACAGAGGCCAGAATGAGTAGCATTGAAGTAAATATCCTCAGAGAAGTGAAGCAACTTAAAGCACTTAACAAGAATAAGTCTTCTGGTCCAGACTGTATATCCATTAGATTTCTATCTGATTATGGTGAAGCAATAGCTCCTTACTTAACAGCCATATACAACCACTCTCTCAAAGAAGGATCCGTACCAAAAGATTTGAAAGTTGTACAGGTCACACCTCTATTCAAGAAAGGCAATAGGAGTAATCCACTAAACTACAGGCCTATTTCATTGACGTCAATTTGCAGCAGGGTTTTGGAACATATCCTGTATTGAAATATTATGAATTATCTTGAACAGAATGATCTATTGACTAGGGTTCCCATATTGTTTTTAATAAAATTCAGGACATTTTCAAAATAATTCCCAAAAAATTCAGTACAAATGAATAAAATTCAGGACACTATAGGATTTTCATTCATCTTTACATTGAAATATATAATTATTAAGTAATCTACCTTACTCGATTAATGATGAAAATTCTCCTCAGAGATGATAAATATTGTTCAAACAAGATAGAATGGCTGGCCAGTACTTACCTTTGTGCTGTACCACCGATAGTAACACAAATGAAGAAACAGAAAAAAAGGGGACAAAAAGGACAAGCTTTCGGAACACAGTTCCTTAATCAGGTGGGAGAGAAGGGAAGAAGAAAGGATGGGAACAGAAGGGAAAGGTAATTCACAACCTAGGTCATGAAGGTATCTACCATACTATTGGTTGCAGGATGTAGTAGTATAGTGTACACAATTTTATGTGGATATTACAACAAATTTCATATATTTTTCTCGTAAGTTTAAGTTGGTTTGCTTTGTACTTTTCAGTAAGCAGTGTAGAAAATTGCAGAAGACACTAAAAGTGAACCTAATAAAAAGTTTCTATTTTCACATAATGTTCTGTACTACTAATGACGGGTTATTAATAGATCATACAGAACAAATATAAACACAAATTTCACACATTTCTTTAAAGTTGATTATAGAGATTCAGAGGTAAATGAGTAGAACTTTGAAGTAGTATATAATTGCTTTAGGGCTTTAATTTTTTAAGTGTTCCAGATTACAGAAGGATATAACATTCATATAAGCAAAGTAATGATATAGTTTCACAAAATATACATTACTATTTATGGCAGGTTAAAAGCATTATAGCAATTACAAATTAAATATAAACACAAGCTTTACACATTTTCTGTTGAAGTTGACGAAGCAGGCTCAAGTGGATTTGAGTGGCACTTTTTAGTGCTATGCAACTGTTTTAGTAGTTTCTCTTCCTTGGGTATCAAATTGTGGAAACCCATACAACGGAGGTTAGCAAAAGTTGTTTTTATCATTGTTAGTGCTTTCATGGTTTCTAACTTTAATCTGTTTCTTTCATCTCTCTACATAGCATTTATTATTGAAAACACTACGTAATTTCCAAGAAAGGTTACATTCTAACATGTGCGGCCGAAATCGGTATATATCGAATGTCGATTACGTCAGTATTGGCACGCTAATTATTTAGTTTGGAGAATGTATTTAATTAGTGTCTTCTAATTAAGAAAGTGCATATGCAACTGGTAGAGTACTTCAAGACAAATACTTTGATCATTAATAAAGTAACTTCTTTTTTATCGGTAAATTTCCAGTAATAAAACGTATTTGTATGTTATGATACATTAGTAAATATCTGTATTTACTTCTCACGAGTGAAGTAACTTCTTTGCTATCGGTAGATTTCTAGTAATACAAAAGTATTTGTAGGTTATTATACATTCGTAAGTATCCCTGTTTATACATCTCATGAGTGAAGTGACTTTTTTATTATCGATCGATTTCTAGTAAGAAAATGTATTTGGACATTATGATATGTTAGTAAATACCCATATTTACACATCCTGCGCATGAATAGCCGTGTAATCGACATTCAATTAAAACTAAAATATAATACCTACTGCCACTGCTACAAGTACTCAAAATACCAAACTGCGATCGTACGATGAACAAATCATACCTCGTAAACAAGTATGTGACAATGTTTTTGGCTGAAGTTCTTTGCCTTGTGTCAACCAAACATTTTTCTTCCACCTATTGACTCGTAAACTTTTTTTACAGTCGCAGGAAAAATCGATGATGGTTCAATACATCGAAGTTGAATAGCAATAAAGATAAGATTTTTCGTGTGATTGCAACATTGTACTTGTATACCAAACCGTAAGGTCAACAAAGCGATGTATTATGACACACTTTTATTTTAGTAAGAACAAAAAAGACCACGCAATATATGACGAAAATCCGGGACATTTAGCTGTCCCCAGAGAAGTCTCGGGGACCCCGGGACATTATACTAAAATCCGGGACTGTCCCGGCAAAATTGGGACGGATGGCAACCCTACTGTTGACACAGGGTCAACACGGATTTAGAAAATATCATTCATGCGAAACACAAGTATCTCTTTAGTCACACGAAGTGATGGGTGCTATTGACAAGGGTTCGCAAATTGATTCCGTATTTCTTGATTTCCAGAAGGCTTTTGACACCATACCTCACAAACGGCTTTTAATCAAATTGCCTGGTTATGGTATAAAGCCCCAAATTTGTGACTGGATGGGGGATTTCCTGTCAGAGAGGACACAGTTTGTAGTAATCGATGTTAAGGCATCGAATAAAACACACATGATATTGGGCATTCTGCAGGGAAGTAATATTGGTCCTCTGTTGTTTCTTATTTATGTAAACGATTTGGGAGAAAATCTAAGCAGCTCTCTTAGGTTGTTTGCAGATGATGTTGTCATTTACCGTCTAGTAAAATCATCTGAAGATCAAAACCAACTGCAGAATGATCTAAATAAGATACTACTATTCAACATTCATAGAATATATGACATCAACTGCGATTGGGCAAAGCTGAAAATGTGTACCCAGCCGCAGTTTGCCCAATCGCAGTTGATGTTATATATTCTATGAATGTTGAATAATAACAACTGCAGGATCAGATGTGACGTCTGTTCTCTCGGAACAGACGCCACATGTATGTATAGGTACTACTATGTTGTAAAAATTGGCAATTGACTCTAAATAATGAGAAGTGTGAAGTTGTCCACATGAGTACAAAAAGAAATCCGGTAAACTTTGTTTACAAGATAAATCAATCAAATGAGAAGGCTGTAAACACCATTAAATACCTAGTAATTACTATTACATCAGACTTAAACTGGAAAGAATACATAGATAATGTCGTGGGAAAGTCAAACCAGAGACTGCATTTTATTGGCAGAACCCTTAAAAGATGCAATAGAACTACTAAAGATACTGCTTACACTGCACTTGTCAATCCTTTTTTGGATTATTGCTGCCCAGTGTAGGATGCTTATCAGGTGGGTTTGATGGAGGACGTCGAAAGAGTCCAAAGAAGGGCAGCTTGTTTTGTATTGTCACAATACAGGGGAACTGGAGTAGTATAACATGTTTTAAGCAAGGTGTCGTGTACATACTCCTTTAGTATGAGATTATTGCTGTAAATAAGTGTTCACAATCTTGAACGTGGCTGTTGTAACTGTACACAGCTTCAGATTAACAAGCACACAGCCAGTCAGTTCCAGGTATTTATCTTAACCAATATTTCTACCACTATCGATGTGTTCTTCAGAAGGAAATAATTTTTTTTCCTAAAAAAGTTTAATAAGCAGAAGTAATTAAATCTGGCTTCTAAATATCAGAACAAAGTGTGAAAAAAGTTATAATAAAAAATAATTACTTAGTTACATCACTTATACTGTTACAAATGACGTCAGTTACGTTGCACAATTCATGCTATAAAATATACATAATTATGAAACTTTCACACAGTTAAAAATTAGGTGTTAAAATTGTAATAGTCTGAATGAAAGTCCTTGGTCCACTTGAGCTGTTATTTTATTGGAGTCGTGAAGACCCGCACAACTGGTTTCGCAACCTACAGTTGCATCTTCAGGCGCTTTTTTACTATACAGGATGATGATTGTTTTAATAAAATGAATATTTAGATTGAAAATTACACATTGAAAACAAAAAATCCGAACTAGTTATGTATAAGGAAGTTACATGCAAAAAAAAATTTTATACAGAAACCAGTAGGCTAGTAATTGCACTAAATACTTTTTATGTAACTTACAAAGTTTTCCATATAAGTCATTTGTGATGGACAATGGTGTTAATGGTGAGGTCGTATTGCAAGCACCTTGGCTCTTTTCATCAAAAACATAAAAAAGAAGTCTACCGCACGGTTCTTGTCATTTTTTGTAAAAGAATAGAAAAGTCGGCAATCTGCACAGTTCAAAAGATCTATTGGTGGAGGGGAGGATCCAGGTGGCTCAGGTAGTGAAGCAGTCATTGAAATCTAGAGTGCGTTCAGCCTTGCTTTTTGCCTTAATTTGGCATTTGCCATTCATCCTGTTAGACACCTTGTTTGTCGTCATACCAATATAAAACACTGTGCAATGATTGTAACAGAGTTGGTAAATCAAATGGCTGCTTTCATAGGTGGTCTTGACCTCTGATGCGTTAGGATAAGCCTGTGACAGGACTGGAATGGGAAGTGCTGGGTGGGCGGTTTGAGCAGATTTTGCATGGGGGTCTACCATAGCAATATGATCACTGTGTTAAGAGTTCAGCTTTGGGAATGGCATAGGGATGGACTAGGACAGTGTTTTTCAACCTATGGTTCGCGACCACCATGGGGGTTGCAAAGTCTTGCTAGAGGGGTCCCTGTATCAGGAGGACGTATTTGCACTGTAAAATAACTAGGAGTTCAGTAATACAACTCATATATTTAATGTAAAAATTATGGAGTCCATCAATAGATCACAGAGTGTTTTATAATACAGTATGTTAATATGAATAAGCAAAAAGACTGAAACCTATTTTTCTGCAACCAATCGAGAGGTAAAAGAACTTGATACAATAAGTAATTCTGAAAAGTTCGAAAAAGAAAAAAGATCTACTTCTTTACAAATTGTTTATTCAGTGGGACCTTTCTTAGTGAGTGTGAGCAAAATGTATATTTCTGTCAGAGCTCATAAAAATAGGATAATGTGTTTCATTAAAAAAAAATACATAAAAAAAGTTCGCCCAACATTTTAAAACAAAGTTGAAGAAAAGGAATGAGGTTAAATTTGTTTCCATTATTTTGTTACAGTTCTCTTGGGGGGGGGGGGGGGGCATGCGTCGCCAGAATATTTTTACTTGGAAGGGGGTCCTATGTTCAAAAACATTGAAAAACAATGGGGTAGGATGTTGTGGAGGTAGGGTGGGTGACAGAACACAACTTCAGAAGAGATTGGAAGGATCTTGGGTAGGATGTTTCTGATTTCACAAATACACAATATTGTCAGATAACTATGATACCTTGGCTATGCCAAATCAGCTGTCGTTTCTGAGACAGCTTGACTTATATTAAAACAGTGACTATCAAAAATGTTCAGCTAAAGTTCTTTAGAAAGAGAAGATACAGTTGGTGAAATAAGTCAACATTATCCATGGACTTCATTACAAAGCTTGGTGGTTGAGAGAATGGATCCTTATTTAGACCAAGTTACATTTAAATACCATTTAGTCATCTTGACCTGTATTTTTCAGCAATTCTGTAAGCCATTTGTTACAAACTTGGGGGGTTGTTCTTACAACAAAGCTAGTATCCCATAAGAAATAATCATGTTTATCCAAATGGAATTCAACCGCAAATGCAAGCTGAACCCTAGAAATGAGACTCGATAGAGTGTGAATGTAGGGTACTGTCATTTCAAGATGCGCTACAAAACAAATACAGCTCATCATACAATAGGAAAAGTATGAAGTGACCTCATATCTCAAGGATTTTCAGCAATACATATGGCATTAGCCCTCCAATCATGGATGTGTTAATTAACCTTTAACTGATGATGTACTGATCTTGTAGCACTAATGCTGATGTGCAGTTTCTGAGACTGCTGTATTGTAGGTTTTGTATAAGCATCAATATGATGTGTTATTTAATTTTGCATTTATAACTACTTCAAACAAATGCAAAACAACCAAAAGAAATATTAATTTATTTGTAAAATGCATTGCTTACAAACGTTTTTGGTCATTTTTCACAAAATATATTTTGAACGTAAGCTGAGCAGACCAAAATACCAATAACATTTGTTCATATTACAAAACTTTGTTTTGAAAAATAAAGTATATAAGATAAGATGAGTAATTTATCATATGAATTATATTTTCTGATCACACAGTGAGTAAAATCACAAGAGAACATTAGCAGTGGCAGTTTTTGCATTGAAATGTAAGACATTGCAAACAAATAGACTTTTTGCATGTCTCACAGGTATAAGCTGTTTTTCTCTTCAGTTTTCATGGGCAGATGTAGCATATTCATATGTTTTTGCCACCTCCTTCAAAGGCTGGCGTTTGTTCTTCTGGAGCATTGGGTCCAGGAATGCTGGCAACTTTCATTCTTAGTTCTCATTGCAATCTGTTGTTTATGCATCTGAGGTAACACTGAAGCATATGCTAACATTTTTAGAAATATTCCTCTTTCTGTTGGCTTGGTTGAGTGTTGTGAAGAACATATGAATTTACTTCATCCATATCTACATATCTAAAGACAATTGCCATCGGCTAATGTCTTGACCTTCTGCTCGCTAAGTAATTTGTGTATTTTTTGTTCAGCTCATCTATTCCCTCTCTCATGGAACCATAGTAGGCAATAATTTTAGGCTTCTTTGTCTTCCTATCAGAATGATGCACTGATGAAACTAGCACTACCAATTAACGACCTCTGACAATGAAGTTTGTGAATAGTCCTGTAACATTAAGATAGATGAACTATGAATCACAATTACCTTACTGTCCTTCAAAATAGTCACCTTCCATAACTATACACCATTGAACTCTGTGATACTGGTTGTGGAAACTTCGCAAGAAGTCTTCCTTTGGGATGATGATCAAAGCCGTCTCATGTTTCATTGAATGTCACAAATATCTTAAAATCTTTCATTTCATAGGAAGTTTGATTTGAGGGAATAGGAGGAAGTCTGGAGGATTGAGATCCGGCAGGCATGGTGGATGTTAAAGTTGTACGACAGCACTCGCCCATACACAGCCAGTATCGTCAAACAGTTCCTGGCAAAACAGGGGGTGATGCAACTTGAACTTCCACGTTACTCACCAGATCTCAGTCCTCTAGACTTTTTGTGATATAAGGTGCTTGTCTTAAATGATGACATCCCATGCTGATATTGTGCACATGTAAATAAAAAAAAATACCTATATGATGATGTGGTTGATTGTGATGCCAGTACTGTATGTATTACCAAGAAGCACAAAAATATTTGCCACCAGACGGAGTCAACTCCACCACTCTCTTAATATGAATTTTACTGTCAAACCAAACACTGCTTCCTAATCACACTGTCACAGGGACAATTGATAATGTGCATATGGTTATAGAGCCGTATCAAAATTCCTCATTTCCTAAATGCTTAGCCATCTGGAGTTCCCACTTGGAGCACTTTCATGTTCCACCATACCCTACAGCTACCAAAAATTTGGATGAATTAAACGATGATGAGTAGGCGTTCTCTCCTTGTCAGTTCTGTGGCATCTAATTCACTGAGTTAAGACCGTGCCTTGGCAGCAAATTTTTTATTTGTCCATTTCAAAATTTAATCCATCATTTCAGTATACATTATCTTACACCAAATGGAAAGAGGCTCTTGCTTTTCATTTTTGGGCCACTTTGAGGAGGGTTATTTGATAATAATACTATGCAAGAGACTTCTAACTGCTCTGTTGTGCATTCTTCGACATCTTTTACCTGTGATTGCCATAAAATCTCATTGAGGTTCCTTGTTTGGTTTCCATGTCTAGCTCGTCATCAGATGATGAAACTTCTGAAACATCACTTTCTTAATAACAGTTTCATCAATTTCTCCTTTTACAGCTTTCTTGGATGTCTCCTCTACAACACTAAAGTCTGAATTTTCTGTTTTGTCCAACCAACTCTGCACTACCACTTCAAAATTTGTGCACGGTCTAACTGACCCCACCTCAGTAGTTAAAGGTGAAACACATTCAGAAATTTTCACAGGCCCTGTAGAGATAGCATGTTGGTTGTAATTTCTGGGCTATTTGTATCAATGAAGTTGTTGTGGAACATTAGCAGGTGTTGAGTTTTACATGTTATCAAGTCTTAGAGCTGATGGAAATAGACCTATTTGTTCGCATTGTACAATATAGACCAGACGCTATTGTAATCTACAAAAAGTTGCTAAGAATTTATGGTAATGCTAGCATAACTCCCATTGCTTCCCTTGCGTAGACTTCATGGACTGAACAGATATTTTTTTCTTTTTAATATCAGGTTTTAAGATACTTAGCTTTAGAAATGGTTTCATATGAAAGATTTCGATAAAACTAGTTATCCCCTATTTCACCCATTTGAATTTACAAGACTAATGAGGCACTTATTTAACTGAGAACCTAAATAGCAATTTCTGCAGTTCTACCTTCAAAATTTCCTTAACAGTGACATACTTTTGAAAAACCTTTCATCGCCTATTTGACCCTTTTTGGAAAGTTTTTTCTTTCTTTCTTAATTTGTAATTGAGAACTCATATATGAATTTCCATGAATTTTCTTCAAAAATGCAGTCACAAAGAAATTATTGCATGTAAAATCCTCCCTTAGTGGCTGACAGAGCAAAGGGATGCAGTGGTAACACACTGGACTCAAATTTAGGAGGATGGCAGTTTCCTTTACTTGGTTTTTGGCTTGCAAGGCCATTCTCAGACTAACTAATTAGAAATAAAGTTTTAAAACATTCGGAAAATTGTGCTTTTAATTCTATGAACCAATGGAAGAATCGGTGGAAATGACCTCATTTGCCTTTGCTTTAAGTTTCTCATTGCAATTTATTGATACTACCACCTCCTAAAGTATTTACTTTTCCTCCTGAAACACCCTGTTTGTAGACAGTAGTCAACTGCTTGATGGTGGTAGAGAAGTTTTCAGATGAAAGCATAACCACTTGACCCTCCTGGAAAGCCGATACAATTTTATTAACGTATATCACCATGTGCCCATGCATTCTACAGTCATATTTACATTCTGAAGCTAGTGGGACTTCAACAGATACATGCATCATTATCTTTCATCACACTTAAATTTCTACGTTGTAACTTTATAAAATGTTCAGTTGCTCCAATTAATAATACGACAATGTATTATCATTGTTGGGGATGAGTCAAACTTGGACATTCTCTGCAGCGAATCGGGGACGGGAGGGGAGGGGAGAGGGGATAGGAAGGTTACGTCACAGTGGTGGGGATGGGTTAGATGGGAATAATGAGATGCAGCATAGGAATGGAGAGGGGAGGCGGGTGAGAGGAGAAAAATAAAATAAACAAAATAAAGTAAAATAAAATAAATATATAAAATGCGTGCACACTGTAAGTACACTAGAACACACACACACACACACACACACACACACACACACACACACACACACACACACACACGATCGCACATTCACACACCACTCAAAATAGCTGAGGTTTGGGATAGAGAAGTAGAAACTGTAAGGTATGGGGAAAGAATAGGGAAGTTATCGTAGGGTGAGGCCTGGTTGATTTTGGAATTGGAGAATGTATTGTAGGGATAACTCCCATCTGTGCAGTTCGGAGAACGTATGATAATTTCCCTATTTTTTCCCCATACCTTACAGTTTCTACCTCTCTATCCCAAACCTCATGTATTTTGATTGGTGCGTGAATGTGCGATTGTGCGTGTGTGTGTGTGTGTGTGTGTGTGTGTGTGTGTGTGTGTGTGTGTGTGTGTGTGTGTGTGTTTGTTTGTTTTATTGTTCTCCCCTCACCTGCCTCCCCACTCCATTCCTAAGCTGCATCTCATTATTCCCATCTAACCTATCCCCACCACCATGATGTAACCTTCCTATCCCCTCTCCCCTCCCCTCCCCTTCCCATCCCTCTCTGATTCGCCACAGAGCGTGATTCGAAGTGCTGCTGCTGGAGGTGATGGTTGTATGACTGTGTTGTGTGCCTGAGTGATTGCGCGAGTGTACTATTTTCTGAAAAAGGCCATGGCCGATAGCTGAAAGTGTTGTATGTGTTTTCTTTTGTATGTGCCTGTCGCAGCTCGTCGCCACGTCTTTGCGGTGAGTTGTAAACTGTCCTTACTATATTATTAATTCCAACCTGGACTTTCCATTATTATATTTAGACATTCTCCATTGTATTAAATATTTGATGTTTGTGTTTTCACTATGTACCTAATTTGGTTTTTGATGTATGTTGAATGAACATTAAATACTGTTGTTTATTTTCCAGGCAAGTATTGTGTTCAATGGTTGAAAGCTTGACCCAAGTTTTTGAAGAAAGTGATCCTTGTCATAACTTTTCTAGAGATGGTTCTAACAGCAGAATACGAGGTAAGTGTACTACTTTTGTTATTCAGCATTTTTTGTACATTTGTTAATACTAGCTGAATATTCATGCACTTCGGTAGACAGCAGATTTTCTGACCAATGCATTGTATGTTTGTCAGAATATACAAAGTTAGTGTGTTTATTAAGGACAGCACTTTTATTACTTTTTTTCTGAAAATGCTAGCTTTTAACATCTTCCAAGTGAACTAACGTAATTGAATTACAGATATGACATTTGGTATTAGTACCGTATATACTCGAGTAATATTTTTTTCCAAAATTATGAACGAAAAACTGTGGTGCACGGATTACCCGAATTTAGGTTGGTATTACTTCATCTGCAACAACAAAACACACTAGGCGGGTATTACTCCACTTTAGAAAACAGTTCCCTGGGCTGGTATTACACGATAATATTTTCTATCAAATCTTTGACAATGAAATATTATCAAACATTCATTATATTTCTTTGTGGTGTTAAAAAGGGGTATGATGGTCGTCATATTTCAAGATAATGGATAACAACAACTTTTTATTGTGCACTGCCTTAACCGCTATCAAAATTGCATATTTACTTGACACTGACAGTGACACAATGTATCAGTAACTTCACTGTAAAGGGTTTCCTCGCATCACAACTGGTTTGGTGGAGTACCATCTCTTTCCACCAGTTTCTTTGGCTGCGCGGCTGGCACTTACGAACAGTTGCATTGTTGATGTAAGAATGATGACTTGCATTTACTTGTGATACCATCTTTCAGAGTAATAAAGTACATTATCTACTTAAGTTGGTCATTATTTGATTCAGTACCACAATATTACCCACACCAGTATTGGCACTCCAGGGTTACAGCGATTTCTTTCTACTGGGGTTAAATTTAATTACAGTGCGACATTGCAGCTATGTTCATACACATGCACAAGTCAATTACCAACAGCAATGCTAGCGATCAGAGCGGTTACATTTTGCATGGCAGTGAACAGAAGACAAACAACTTTTACAATCAAATATACAGCGAGGCGCTTCATTTTCTGATATTTCTTTGATGAAAGAAACCCGTATGTCAAAGTTCCCTATTACACTATCAAATATTTTTGATGTAAATACATGACATATCGACTTTGACATAGATATATGACCATGTAATGCCAGACTCGGCTCCATTTATTATTAGCTGTTCAGATTCTATAAGCATACATTTCAGTGTGTGTTACTGTGAGTACGCTTTCACAGTAATACGTTACGAATGAAATATTTTTCAGTTTCTCAGAACGTTTAGTAGGTAGGTAAAATAAGAGAATTTTATGGGGTTGGTACGAGATTCGCATGCTCTGGATATGACAACCCTGCACGCCTCTCTCTCTCTGTCTCTCTGTCTCTCTCTCTCTCTCTCTCTCTCTCTCTCTCTCTCTCTCTCTCTCTCTCTCTCTCTTTCTCCTTTCTTTCAGTGCGGTGACAGTAGTTTTTTATATTTATGTTTCGTTTTGAAATTTAACAGACATGGCATCCCAAGATGGCTGCCCTCATGTGCTTGTTCCAAGCTGATGGGTGGTATCCTCATTCACACAAAACCATGGGATTTTCTTTTTCTTTCTTTTTTTGCGTGGATTACTCGAGTGTATACGGTAATGTTACAGGTTGTCAACGTATAATCGTATAGCTCTTTGATGACAGAAGTGGGTTGCCATGCTTAGTTAAATGATATGGCAGCGTCAAACAATACTTGCACATTGTAATGTAGACAATATTTAGCAAAGAAGACCACCAGACACTTTCCTAGGATGAAAATGTTAAGGAAAACTTTTTAATGTGTTGAATCATGCAATTCTAAACATTATTTAATGCCAGAGAAATTAGTGAACAAGCAATAATTATATTGTGTTATTGAAACCACAATAAATTCAAAATCTAAAGGCAAGGTCATCAGTGGAGCAAAACACTTTAAACTGAAAGCATGTTTATTATTTACACCAACACACAGCCAGAGAGGAACTTATCCTAGATGAAGAGCGCAGTAATTTGACACCAAATATTCTAGAATGTTGGTATTTATACAAACATGGAATATTCCAAACTATACAAGCATTAAAATTATGAGGTATTTCAAGAGCTTTCCTGAAATGATACTACTTAAAATGAAATAACGAGTCTGACAGCTTGCGGCTTTGTTGCCAATGCTGCTACGCGGCTGTTTGTTATTACGCCGTGTCGGTCGCCGGCATACGAATATCACGTCGGAATATTTTGGAACTGTTGCTATGTACTACTGAAGCGTAAACGAATGATAACAACCACGAAGTAATGAAAAACGCTCTTTTTGCAGTTAAAAAGAAAAGGTTCAGAAATATATGTTGAGTTAAAGTAAAACTTCATACATTCCAGTATTCCATTAAATATAATTTATCATTTAGTCTTCAGCCAAAGGTTGCTAGTTGAAGAATATTGTTTATATATTTCATTTTCTATAAACATTTTCCACAGACTCGCTGTTATTACTCGCACACTGTATTGTGGCAGTCTGGAGGGTAAACAAATGACTACCACTTTACAAGTAGTAAAACCACCTGTTCCAGTGAAATGATTTGTCTTATTACATAAAAAGAAGTGTTTTTTGCGTCATTCGTTTACGGTCGCTGATGACTGCCATAGTATAGCGTCTGAGTAATTCATCAAATCAGTTTCGACAGCCAGTCTATTGGTCACAGAAGTAGAAATAAAATAACGTAATTTTTTAGTAAACGATCTTTGGCTGCGAAACAAACTATACATTAAAAATCAGTCGTGGCCAGCATCATGTCCAATTTATACATGTTATAATGCATTGATTGATCTCTTACCTGTACTTCACAGAAAAGGGTAGACTCCACAGTCTGCAAAAAGTGTGTCATCAGTAACCACATCTCCTGTGTTGCTGTCACTGTCACTGTCTTCATCAGCACCACTGCTACTGCTACTATCATTCCCTAATCTTATTGTTAATTATTCTACCCGTTCTTCTAGTGCACGTTCTCGTTCCCATACCTCTTCTAAGATGTGCCACATATGTGTGACAACATTGTTCAATTTTGTGAAAGTAATACTGCCCAGTGCTTCATGAACTAAGAATTCAACTTGTTTTAATGAAAAACTTTTATTTCTTTCTGCAATGTACGATTTCACCTGAGCCCACATGAGTTCTATTGCATTAAAATGGCAATGATATGGTGGGAGGCGCAACACTCTATGACCATTTTCTTCAGCAATTGTGTCAATTTCCTAAATGATTTTTCGGCTGTTGTTTTCTTTCACAATTTTTCAGAAGTTCAACCTTTTTCATCTTTCTATGAAATGAAGCCAGTCTATTATGTCACTCTTCCTCCTGCTGGATGTAGGGGCTTTGTTCAACTGAACAGAGTGATACGGTGCATTGTCCATTATAATAGTAGAGTTCTTTTCGATGTTAGGAAGCAGAGAGTGTACGAACCACTCTTTAAATTTCATAGCCATCATTTCCTTGTGGTAATCGCCAGATTTCTTAGATGAAAACGGCAACAAAGCGTTTGGCACAAACCCATTGATTGTTCCAGCATACAAAAGAATAAGACTACTGCCTTTTCCAATAGGAGCTTTCATTGTATCTCATACAGTGCGTTCGTTCTGGAGTGACGAGCATTCACCCAAGTTTCGTCCAGCCCGACGATTTGGTTAGGCATACACTTGGATATTTCCCTCAAAAAACGACATCTCCAGGCAACGGTATCTTCCCATTCAAGCAGAACTCTTCTACCAGAACTCTTCTACCAGAAAAGGTTTTCCATTGGAACCCTATTTCATTTAAAACACACGAGAGAATGGTTTTCCCCCTGAAAAACAACTCACTATCTCATAGTGAGAGAAGCAGTTTCTTTGGGATAGGATATTCTTTCCGCATGTAGTAGTCATATATATGACGCTGAATTGCGTCCTCTTGAAAGTTATCCAGTTCTGTTGTTTTGGCAGCACACACTCTGGCTTTTCCTGCAGTCGACAAATCAGGTGGCCCCTGTGGATCTGCAGCACACTTCTCCTTTGATACTCTCTTCACAGTGGTTGCTTCAATTTTCAGGGCTCGGCTACTCGCTGCGTGACTTTAGGCAATGGCAAAAGAGGCCCTCCATTGTCCCTCTTCTCCTCAAAATAGCACTGTAGATTGTACACGAGCTCACGGGACTGGCTCTTTAAAGTAGTACTCCTGCCGACTTTCCTACAGTTAGAGGAAGAAGGCATCTCGCACACGTCTGAAATTAACGACACGGAACACGGCACAAAGAAAACTGGTAAAACGAGAGAAACGATAAACACGCGACAGATGCTTTGCAGCGAATGAAGCATGCCGCCCCGCACGACTTTGAGTGGCAGGGTGGCAACGTGGCACTGTTACCCTGGCAACGTTTACGATTTCCAGAGCTCAGGTTGGTGCTTGAGTGTCCCCCCCACCCTCTGTGGCCCACGTGCGCGAACTGTCGGTGTCGTTCTTTTGGCGACCCGACTATAGGAACCGCCACAAGTAACTTTTCCCGTCTAATATAAGCAGTGCTACACAGGCTTGCTTTGCAGGCACAAATATAAATACTTCCCTTTTATTTTCGAATATTGAATTTTAATACACCATCCAACAAAGGAAATAGAACTTTAGTGTTGCTCAACTTCAAATGTAGCAACATTTCAAATATTAGTAGCAACAAAACAAAATTTATTTATGTAAATACCAACAATACATAAGCCTTTAGGATTTTTACATGAGTTGCTTCATTCTGATGTCATATATTGTTTCGTCAAATTTTGTGAAGTGCTGGGGTATGTAAACCGTGATGCAGCACTAGGATTTCAAGTAGAAAGTTATTTATAAAGTGTGGAAAAAAAAGTTCTAATCGGGGACCATTTAGGCTGGATGATTATTAAGGTCCAGCTTAAACACACGTACACAGACTGGCTTTCGAAAAGTGACAGACAACTGACAACAATGGGTCATGTAAAATGCATAAGTGTGCCAATTCAATGATGGTGCATGAAAGTGGGTTCCAAATCAGATTGTACAACAGTTAGGTTAGCTATCAGAGGAATATAACCAACATAATGGTTCTTCTTGAATGATATTCTTTACAAAGATAAGAACTATAGTAATATATATAAATGTCTACCTTGTTGTGTTTGCGAGTGTATGTGTGTGGTTGTGTGTGCGCTTGATTGCCTTACTTTTTATCCCCTTAAGGTAAGACCTTCCACTCCTGGGATTGGAATGACTCCTTTTCCACTTCCTTAAAACCCATATCCTTCCCTTTCTCCACTCCTTCCTTCCTCTTTTTACTGAAGAAGCTGCCAGCAGTGGTGAAAGCTTGAATGTTTGTGTGTGTTTTTATTTGTGTTTTTTGTTTCTATTGGCGAGCCTGTGCTTTGGGTAAGTCAAATGAACTTTATTTTTATACATATTTTTCCCACTAGGAAAGTTTCCTTCTATAATATATATACTACCCTGATGCTCTATATGAAGGAACTGAATAACAAGGAATCAAGTGATAGTGATTCAGAATTACCGTACCAGTATCTAATTGCTATTATAAATGTTTTGTAAAAGTTGTATTATAAGTCTAATAAAATTGCTTTATATATCCACAAATAGTTTCAAAGTTATTTCCATTCTTATTTAGTAAGTGCTCAGTGTTGCTACAATAGCCGCACCTTTGTAGTCTTATCTAAAAGCTACTACATATACCCGACTGGCTAGTCTGTGTTGTGTCAATAAGCCTGACACTATAACTTACGTGTTTTTCTATTAGGGGCAAGGGATTGTTCCTATAAATTGTGATTCATAAATTCCACACTCCCTTCACCATAAGAAGAATACAAATGTAAACCGCAATGAATAGAATGTTGACATTACCCCTCGTAATCTTCCATGTGAGCTGCTACCACATTTAAATCCTGTCCACCTAACAAACCCGAAAGACAATGACGAACATGGGAGTATGTATTATCATTATGTTGAAATGGAATAAATAGAAATGAAGCACGGCAACTGACTTCTATTACTGATTTTTAAATCTTCTACAAATACAAATTCTGTGCAGACAAGGTACGTTATCTTGAATGTTTGAAAGAATAAATAAATCTACACAATACCCTTACTTATCCCTCCGAAATGTGCAATCTGCGTGTTAAGTACTTTTCACAGTTCTGAAATGTCTTCGTGGCAATAACAGGTAGACACACATCAGATAAATGTGTAATTATCTGTGTCTGAATATCCTGTCCGTCACTCATGGAATGCCTGATGTGTCACTACACAATTATTTAACATTTACACATCCTATTTTTTAAGAATCTATTTTTTCAATTTCCAAAATATCTACTAGTCTTTTCAGGTTTTATGTTTGACTCTTCCCCTCTGAAAGAAGAATAGATACATAATCCATTCCTTTCTAGGACTGCATTATGAAATTATTTTTTATTTCATCAAAATGAAAGGGTTTGTAACAGAGGGAAGAAAGTTTCTTATTATCTTTTAGAGAATATAAACAACATATATCTCTAAATGTTTAATACAAATTTCTTTTAAGGGGAGGGGTGGGGGTGTTAAAAATCATTGAGATGTAAAATAATAATCTAACTGAAATTTTAATTTCTTTAATTTTACTATAATATTGTCATTTGGGATCAATCCCAGAAGGCTTTATCTTCATCACTGGCTGTGATAGTGTAGTATTTCTTTTTAAATACATGTACTTGAGTTGACAGATTATTTCGATTCGTGATTCAGAAGATTCGATTTGGGTTCGGAATTCGGCACGTTTTATTTAAGATTCGGTATTCGGTTTCGATTTGGTAAAATTGGGGCTTGACTCATCCCTAATTGTGGCAATGTTATTATGTAACGCATTCAAACAGGACCAATTTATTGTTGTTGTTTTTTTTAGCTGCTGAATGACAAATGCCATTAGACATATATCAGACATGAACATTGTCGAATATTGTCTATGGAGCAGCTTGTCTTTTGAAAACCTCCATTGTGGAATGGTATGCCGGGTTCTGTGCTGGCTGCAGTTTGACTAAGACACCAGTTGATTAGTAGTCAGTCTCATCCATTTTGAACACCCAGGTGGGAGACATTCAAGCACTTAATGTGCGCTCATCATCTCTCCTCATATGATTTTAATATCTTTGGTCCCTTAAAAAAACTACAGTTCTTGTCAGACGAGGATGTGCAGCAGGCATTTGCTGACTTCTTCAGACGACAGGACTTTGTATTTTATGCAATAAGTGTCTCTTACCTGGAGCATCAAGTGACAATTGCCTCCATCATGATTAGGATTTTGTCGGCTTGGCATACTTGTTGCTGACCATATAGCCTTAGATTAAAATTTTTTTGATTGCTCCCTTACACAATGTTTTATTCTTGTGGGATTCTTGTTACAATTAAAATTGACCCATGTTTTTCTTTAGTTTTTCTTTCAGATCTGTACTTTCTGCTGCAGCTGTCAGTTGAACTTGTTGATCTTCTGATGATCCAGATTTCCCGCCCATGGTAAGCCCCTAACATTTAGTATTATTGACATAAAAGTTTTCTGGGTATGGTACCGCGTCATGATGTAGGCTATTACTTACTTAACCAACGTTTCGGCCAACGTTACAGTGGCCTTCATCTGGGTAACTGGTGTGAGCTGGTTGTTACTACACTTTATATTACTTTCATTTAGACATTACGTCATAATTTTTTAAAATAAGCGATGTTATTGGTGAATGTATTGCGGAAGAGTGGAACTTTATTTTTGATAGGATGCTGAGGTGGAAGGGGTGGGGGTTAGCCGTTGCCTATTGCTTCTTGCATAGCGAGACATGATTGGTGTTCATCGGCGAATGGGGTGAGGGCTTCCGTATCTCTCCTGCTGGCCGTGGGCCGCGCGGCGGCAGTAGCTTACTGGTGACGCTCGCGTGTTGTGGTGTCAGTGCGGCCTATTACGCTGTGATGGCCGGTAGCCAAGAGGGGGCAAGCCTGAGTCCATCTTCTCTATTCATGTTATTGGGGTGTTTAACAATTTCGATGGCTTCCCTTATCTTACGTTTGACCATCCCTGGTTGCTTGGCGAGTATTCTGGCATCGTTAAATTTTATCTTCCTGCTGCAATCTCGCTGGTGTTCGGCTACTGCAGATTTATTGTGTTGGCCTAATCGAATGTAGCGTTCATGTTCCCGTATGCGTGTTGCCACTGTCCTCCCTGTCTCACCTATGTACACTTCCCCACACTCACATTCCACCTTGTATACTCCTGATGCATGTAGTGCGTCTATGTTGTCCTTTGTGGAACCAAGAGCATCCTTGACCTTGCGACTGCTGTAGAAGAAAGGCTGGATTCCTACCCGGCGAAGATGTTTGGCAATGCGATCTGTGACGTTTTTTACATAAGGTAAGCGTGCTGCTGGCTGCTTTTTGTTGACTTCCTGCCTACTGATGTTTCTTTTATTTGTGTCCATGGCGGTGTGGATCACTCTATGCTTGTAGCCATTTGCCAGAAATGTTGTTTCTAGTTTGTTGAGCTCAGCTGTTTTGTTGTCTTCATCACTTAGTCGTTGCGCGCGAATCGTCAGTGAGCGGATAACAGAGTTCTTCTGTGCTGGATGGTGGTTAGATTGAGCGTGCAAATACCTGTCGGTATGTGTAGGCTTCCGATATACCCTGTGCCCAAGTGTGCCTTGCCTAGTTCTATAAATTTCCACATCTAGGAATGGAATAGCGCCATCCTTTTCGATCTCTAATGTAAATTGGATCTTCTTGTGCAATTTGTTTAGATGTTCATGAAACTTGTGTAGTTCCATCTCACCGTGGGGCCATATTGCGAAAGTATCGTCCACGTATCTAAACCAGCATCTTGGGCGTAAAGGGGCGGAGCAAAGTGCTGTTGCTTCGAAGGCCTCCGTGAAAATGTCGGCTGCCAACGGGGATAAGGGAGACCCCATTGCTACGCCGTCTGTTTGCTCGTAGAATCTTTCTTGCCACTTGAAGTAGGTCGAAGATAAACACAACTGAACCAGGTCGCATATATCTGGCGGAATATGTTCTTGTAGGATGCGAACAGTTTCGTCTACTGGCACATTGGTGAATAATGACTTTATGTCGAAGCTGACCATGATGTCCGTGGGTAAAATTGTTACTTCCTTAATGCGTTCTATAAAGTGTGTCGAGTTCTTGACGTACGAGTCAGTTTTCCCAACTAGAGGTCTTAGTTTGGAGGCTAGGAACTTTGCCAAATTGTATGTCGGCGAATTAATTCCATCCACGATCGGTCGTAGAGGCTGGCCACTCTTGTGTAGCTTTGGCACTCCATAAATTCTAGGGGGAATTGGAACGCTAGGAATTAGTCCCTTGGCCGTGTCGACGTCAATTCTTGAGTCTTTAATTGCACTCTGCGTCTTTCGAATTATCTTAGCCGTGGGGTCCGTCTTCAGTTCCTTGTAGATGGGATCGTTTAATAATTCTTTCATCTTGTCCTCATACTGCACTGTGTCCAAGATGACAGTGGCGTTCCCTTTATCTGCCTGAAGTATAACTATTTCTTTGTTGTTCTTTAATTCTGTGATGGCTGCTCTTTCCTCGCGTCTGAGATTATGCTTCGGTGGCTTGGCACGTGTTAATATTCGGACAGTTTCCTGCCGAATTTTCTCTGCTTCTATCGTGGATGTGTGACGAAGTGCTGCTTCCACGGACACGATGATTTCTTCTGTGGGGATCCGCTGAGGTGTGATTGCAAAGTTTAGACCCTTGCTAAGTACTTCCGTGGCTGCATTGCTGATAGAGTGAGACGAAAGATTTACCACCGTTCGAGATGCATCTAGTCGTTGCGTATCTTTACGTGTCGTTTTATCGAGCTGCTCGAATTTTCTCTTCTGACGTCTAGCAACAGTTTCATTAGTAGAACATGCTTGTAAGTGAGTGATTTTGTCGACATTATCCCAGTCATTCGGCGACAGTGAAGCTGATAGCAGCAGATGAATATGTAGCAATCTTCTATTGTGGGAGTCAAGTTCTCTTCGTACTTGCTGAATCCGCTCCTTCAGTAGTGATATACTGGCTCTTCTGTAGATGGATCTTGCTTTGTTGGTGTTGATGTTCGGTTTAAGCTGCAGGAATTTAGGTATGATGTCCTGGTCCCGACACCTCTTCAGGTAGATTAAGTCGTTGATTAGTTTCCCTTTCTTCTTCCTTAACATCTCCAGCTGTCGAATTGTGCTGTACACTTCCTGCCCATACAGGTTGTTGATATAATTACGTATTGGTTAAATAAGTAATAGCCTACATCATGACGCGGTACCATACCCAGAAAACTTTTATGTCATCTGACTCTGGCCGCGGAAGCCTACATAATTATATTTAGTATTATTGCTAACCATATTGTATCAAATAATTTCCAGCCCATGGTGTACAGCAATCAGTGAGAATAAATATTCCTTCAGTAAAAAACCGCTTTGATTGCAAATTATTTTATTAATTAATGATGCGTTACGCCCTTTAGCAGGGCATCTTCAGATTATCTGCGTGACAGAATTTACACAAAATTACAAGGTGGAATTACAAACGGGTAATGGTACATGGGATTATTTTGTGTTAAGAAGACAGTATAACTGGTAAACAAAGCTTACAATGCGCTCTCCGTGGTGTGACACCGTTAGTTGTGTTCTTTTTTTTTTTTTTTTTTTTTTTACAACTTACAGTGTCATACCACGGAGAGCGCATTGTAAGCTTTGTTTACCATTTATACTGTCTTCTTATCACAAAATAAGCCCCTGTACCATTATACCCATTTGTAATTCCGCCTTGTAATTTTGTGTAAATTCTGTCACGCAGATAATCTGAAGATGCACTGCTAAAGGGTGAAACACATCATTAATTAATAAAATAATTTCTGGTAAGTTTCCCTATACTTTTTCTCCATACCTTACAGTTTTTACCTCTCTATCCCAAACCTCGCCTATTTTGAGTGGTGTGTGAATGTGCGATCGTGTGTGTGTGTGTGCGTGTGTGTGTGTGTGTGTGTGTGTGTGTGTGTGTGTGTGTGTGTGTGTGTGTGTGCGCGCGCGTGCGTGCAGTGTGCATGCATTCTCTATATATATATTTATTTTATTTTCTCCCCTCACCCGCCTCCCCACTCCATTCCTAAGCTGCATCTCGTTATTCCCATCTAACCCATCCCCACCACCGTGACGTAACCTTCCTATCCCCTCTCTCCTCCCCTCCCCTCACCTCCCATCCCCGATTCGCTGCAGAGCGCGATTCGAAGTGCGGCAGTCGAAGGTGATGGTTGTATGACTGTGTTGTGTGTCTGTGTGATTGCGTGAGTGTTCTATTTTCTGAAGAAGGCCATGGCCGATAGCTGAATGTGTTGTATGTGTGTGTCTTTTGTATGTGCCTGTCGCAGCTCGTCGCCACGTCTTTGTGGTGAGTTGTAAACTGTCCTCACTATATTATTAAAATAATTTCCTTATTGTATAATTATTTTGATAATTTAATAGCGATAATTCTCTCTTTGGAATGTCATAATACATATGTTGCTATCTTCTGAAGCCTATGGGCTGTTGTTGCAGCTATCCCTCCCTTTTTCATTGCATTTTTTGTTAATATATTGAAAATAATTGGAAAGCAATTTCATTTTTTGTGACATATTTGCACAATCTGATACGGCCTGAATCCGTTGCGTAAAAATTAACAGATACCATGACTAAAAATCCTGCTGAAATACTGTATTGATGTCCAGAAATGCAAATATACAAAATAAACTAATTATTTACTTACAATAGTATTTGAAACACCCAAGAGAATACAGCTTATATACTAAGTAACATGACCTTGATAAAATTATGCCAGGTGTTCCTAAAGTGTCCTTATAATCAAATTAGACATGTAAAAGACACCATACAGAAAATATATTGTAAAATATTGGTAATTATTATACATGCAAACAGTGAAATATTTCCCAATAATACTTGCTGATTTTGTAGCAGTGTTGACAGGTTTTCAATAAAGTAAAGGAGACAAATCTTATTTCTTCCCCTCAGGGGCTCAGCATTAATTTGCTGAGTACCTGCTTGGTGAACCCGGGGTCCTGAGCTGTGGACTGTGTCACACCAACAGTCCGCCACACCATAAGCTTTGTGCGTGCTTCAACGACCATAGTTCGGTGCGACGGTGGAATGTAGTACGTCTCAGAGCCCGCGGATCTTGGGTTAATCGCCTGGCTCGCAAGGACAGTACAAACCTCTAAAAGAAAAAAATCTCAAGGTGTGCCATGTGTTGAGGAGATGCATGGCTGTTGAGGTTGAACAGTCGCTAGCAGGCAACCTCTGAGGAACCTGCCACAACTCAGTTGTACAAGGCTTACCCAGGCAAGCAGGTCTCTGCCTGGGTGGACGTATAGTTTCTTAGCTGCTTGTGGGACCACGATAAAACGAGCAAGTAATGCTGTTGTCGGACGCAAAACCAGCGTCTCGAAGTGTGCCAAAACTGTGTTCAACATGACGACATACGATCCTAAGATGTTCCCTTCCCTTGCCACCCCATGGGAGGGAGACAAGGACAAGAACACTGGGGCCTAAATTGATCGAATCCATATTCACCACAATATCTAGTCTGTGAGCGTACTGATGGAGAGTCCTTCACGTACACTAAGCCTCAGTTCTTCGTAGACAACCTCAAAGATAAGATTGGTGAAGTGGCGTCATTGTCAAAGATGAGGAGTGGGCCATTCTGATACAGATGGCGTGTCCAGCCCAGTCGTGGGCATTACTCGCCTGCATCTGGGTGAGTATCACGCCCCACAAAACCTTAAATATGGTCCAGGGTCTCAGCTATCACAGAGATCTGTTGTTCCTGACCGATTAAGAGCTGCGAGCGAACCTGCAGTGATGAGGGGTTCACTTCATCCGGCGGGTGTTCAGGGGACCTAAAGACAATAGGGCTGCCACCGGTGCTTTTATCCCGGCTTTCGAAGGTGATACCTTGCCTGAGAAGGTCAAGATAATGATATACCGGTGTGATGTAAAGCCTTATGTCCCTCCCCCACCCCTCCCCATTTCCGTTTATGACAGTCTATGATGGCGTCTTCTGTTTACATCCTTGCCACTGTCCCCAGCGCCCTGTGTCTCTCCGCACAGCCCTTGAGGCAGTGGCTGTCCACATACAGTTAACTCAGGAACTTGCCATCTGTTCTCTTTACCTCTCCCTGGATGAGATTGTCTCTGCTGCAGACCTTGCTGCGCTGGTCTCTCGACTAACACCACCATTCCTCCTTTTGGGGGGACTTCAATGCCCACCACACTCTATGGGGTAGAGCTGAGTTATCCCGGCGTGGTAGGGATGTACTGGCACAGCAGGACATCTGCCTTCTAAACACCCATGCACCCACGCACTTCAGCATGGCACACAACATGTACTCAGCTGTTGACCTCTCCATTTGCAGCCCCAGCCTTCTCCATCTCAGCTGGAAGGTACACGAGGATCTATGTGGTAGCGACCACTTCCCCATTCTTCTATCTTTGCCTCAGTTCCAACCTGCTTACCGCCTGCCCCAATGGTCACTCCACAGAGCAGATTGGCCGGCCTGCATGTTGGCTGCTGTGGTAGCTGCTCCACTTCCCACAGGTATTGATACGGCGGTTCAACAAGTAACTTTGTCCATCGTCTCAGCAGCCAAAGCCGCAGTCCCTAGTTCTCGTGGCTTGCCAAAACGCAAGTCGGTGCCTTGGTGGACACCAGAAATCGCTGAGGCCATTCAGGAACATCGGCGTTCACTCCATTGACACCGGCGACACTCTTCGATTAAACACCTGATCACCTTTAAGCATCTCTAGGCCTGAGCTCTGCGACTAATCCAGAAGAGTAAGCAGAACTTGTGCTTCCCTATCTCGGGTGTGGTCACAAGTCTGACACATTTTTGCCACCGTCCACCCTCGGGAGTCCCGTCTCCAATCCCAGGATATGCTGTACACAGACCCCACAGCAATTGCAGAGCACATGGCAGAACATTACAAACATTGTTCTGCAGTGGCAGCCTATAGACCACAATTCCTCAGCCTAAAAGAGCGAGCTAAGGGACAGATGCTATCATTCTGCATGCACAGCCGGAGCCATACAACACTCCATTAGTGTGTGGGACTTTGAAAGTGCCCTAGCTGGATGTCTTGATACTTCATCATGCCCAGACCGCATCCATAACCAGTTCCTTCTTCACACGTCAGCGGATTCTCGACACAAACTGCTCACCCTGTTTATTTGTGTCTGGGCTGAAGGTGTATTCCCGTCGCAATGGCAGGGCAGCATGGTCATCCTGGTATTGAAACCGGTTGCCGATCCACAGGTGGCAAATAGTTATCACCCAATTAGCCCCACCAACGTTCTCTGCAAGCTCCTTGAATGTATGGTGAGTCGGCGGCTCATGTGGGTGCTGGAAGATCGTGGACTCTTGGCTCAGCAACAGGGGGCCTTCCGCCAGGGTTGCTCTGCAATAGATAACCTTGTGTCTCTTGAGTCAGCAATCTGGCAAGCTGTCACTCAGCGTGAGCAGCTTATTGCCATCTTCAGCCTTCAGAAGACTTAAGATACCGCCTGACATCACCACATACTGGCCATGCTGCACGAATGGGGTTCACGGAGTGCTCTTCCAAATTTCGTCCGAAACTTCCTTTCCCTTCACACCTTTCTTGTTAGACTCGGCACTTGTTTGAGTTCCACTCCTACTAAGGAGAACGGTGTCCCACAGGGCTCCGTTCTAAGTGTGCCCCTGTTTTTGGTGGCGATTAACGGTATCGTAACTGCAGTAGTCTCATTGGTCTCTTGTTCCCTGTTTGCCGATGACTTTTGCCTGTATTACAGCGCCACGAGCATCAGTGTTGCTGAAAGGCATCTGCAGGGAACAATTACAAAGGCACATTCATGAGCCTTGGCACATAGCTTCCAGTTCTCTGCATCTAAAACCCGAGTCATGCACTTTTGTCGTCATCGAACTGTTCACTTGGACCCTGAACTCTTGCCTGATGAACTGCTAAGTGTCGAGAAGAGAAGATGCATCACTGTCTTGGCATGCTCTTCGACTACCGTCTCACTTGGGTGCCACACATCTGACAGCTTAAGAAAAATTGCTGTCACTACCTGAATACCTAGTGCTTCCTTAGCTACACTGTTTGAGGAGCCTCACGTCCGACACTCCAGCAGCTCTACGAGGCTCTCATACAATTACGCCTGGACTATGGGAGCCTCGTGTATGATTCGGCAGCGCCTTCCACATTGCTGGTGTGATACCCCATCCTTTACACTGGTGTCCGTCCAGCAACAGGGGCTTTTCGCACAAGCCCAACGGCAAGTCTCCTCGCCGAGGCCGGGGTTCCTCTCCTACAGTTCCACTGGCAACAGTCACTGGCTTCCTGCACTGTCCGCGTTCACGCTTTGTCCCACCACCCCAATCACAGGCTTATATTTCTGACCGCTGCGCTTCTATCCCCACGACGACAGCCCAGGTCGGGTCTTCCGATCGCCATTCCCTTCTCTCGTCCGTTGACTCCCTTTACTTCACTCCTACTTTCCACTACTCTTCCCATACCCCTCCTTGGTGCATTCCTTGCCTGCAGATTCGCTTGGACCTGTCACGGGACTCAAAAGACTCAGTATCACCGCCGAATCGCAATCACCAGTTCTGAGCACCGCTGCTATCATTTCACGATGTGGAAGTGCTTTACACAGACGGTTCTCTGGTCGATGGATGTGCTGGGTATGCCTTTGTGTGTAGTGAACAGCGATTCTTGCTTTGAGGTAGTAGCGTCTTCACTGCAGAGTAGAGATGGGCTAAACCGTGATTTTCCGCTAACAGTGATTTCCGTGATTGCTACTTTTAAATCACCGTGATTCTAAACCGTGATTAATCACGGTTTAGAATCACTGTTTGAGGTTTTCACGACATGTATCCCTCCGCGATTTCTACTCCTCCCGCTATTCCGTGATTTCAGCTCTTTCCGCTATTCCGTGATTTCAGCTCTTTCCGCTATTCCGTGATTTCAGCTCTCTCCGCTATTCCGTGATTGAATCGCCGCGATTCCGGCGACTTGTACGATTTACCATGGAACTGACAAAAATTGAGTTAGATACTTTTGTGATAATGTTTCATCCGCCAGTAAGTAATTTATCGTCTCTTTGTTGTTATGAAAGTTATGTTGTAAACCGAGAAAAGTAAATCTCAACAAATAAGTCAATAGTAAGTATACTTTAAAATAACTGTACAATAAACTTTCTAACCGCATTAACAAAATGAAAGAATAGTAAATATTCTTAGTAAGTGTAAAAATTATTTGCAAGGTAGGTGTTATTTCATTGTCAACGAATATATGCCCTCAATTTTAATAATTTGTTTCTTTAATGTAATTGATACTGCAGTTATTAGAGTGTGCTGTTATTTAAATACACTAGCCTGTAATAGTTATCATATTACTTTACACGCTTTAATTACTTACAGTAATATAGTAGCAGTTTTGCTGTTAGGTGCCATATGTTTTTAAGATGTATCATGCACAGCTAACTGGATGCTTAAATTTACTGCAGTTTCATTTCCAGTCCCATACACTTTTAACTCAAAATTTATGCATACATATGAAATAAGAAGCTGATATCTTTACTATAATTGAAGCAATTAATGTGATATCAGTATTCCAGCGCAAGTCCCATGGGGAATGATTTTATGCACATGTTTTTTCGAGTTGCTCATGCGTTGGTAACGGCAGCAGAGAGCGCACAACTCGGACTCTGATTGTCACCACAGGTTTGATAGCTCTCGAAGAAGTCGGTGCATATTTCGGTTACATGGGCCTATTCATGGTGCTTCTTTAAGTTGGAGATATAAGTTTTATGTGACAACTGTATGCCGCACAAATTACATTTCGCATAGTCGCTATTAAGAGCGGTGAAATGACACATCTCGCTCGTCCTCGATCGCTTCATCTCGGCAGAAACAAGATATACACTTTTAGACGACGAACGGCGAAATGGACGAGATATATTTTTCAGTTTTTAACTTCTCCCTGCCGGGCTCTGGCTATTTTCTAGGAAAAACGGACAAGTGTATGCGAACTGGTCACTGTCCGTAATCAGCTTTTAGCCGGTACACCCGTTCTTCGCTTATCGGTGATTCGCTGCTATACCCACTGTTTGCTGCATTGATATTAGTACAGATTTCGACCCACAGATGGCTCTTTTAGCCTTTGCTGCTTCTCTTCCCTCACCTCCTCTTCGCTTTTCCGCTATTCGCTGCTACACGTGCTATTCCCTGCTGCTTTTAGTACTCATTTCGGCCACCAGATGGCTCTTTGTAGTTTGTACTGCTGTTCGCTGCTATTCCTGCTAGTCGCTACCCAACAGTGACCGTGACTGAAATCACGGTCAGATTCCAGATCGCCGCGACTGTGAAAACTGTGAATTTTCAATCACCGTGATTTTTCACGAGTACGTGATTTCTTGCCCATCTCTACTGCAGAGCTGGTCGCAATTCTATGAGCCCTTAGTCATCTCTGAGCGTGCCCCAGGGGGTTGTTTGTCACCTGTAGCGACTCACTGAGTGGCTTACAGCCACTAAACTAGTGGTTTTCTAAACATCCTGTAGTGCGGTCAGTTCAGGATGCAGTGTTCACCCTTGGCATGTCAGGCCATTCTGTCACTTTTCTTTGGATACCTGGCCACATTGGTATATCAGGCAATGAACACATCAATCAGTTGGCCAAGCAAGCCACCACTTCACGTCCGTTGGGAATTGGTCTCCAGGAAGGGGATCTCCGAAGGGAGATGAACTGCAAGATGCTAGGGATTTGGAATTCCGAATAGGCCGACTTGAGCGTCCCGAATAAGCTCCGTGCAGTCAAACACTCCACTGGTGCGTGAGGGCCTCTCAGTAGGACACTGTTGTTCTTTGCCAACTGCGAATTGGCCATACTTGGCTAACGTATGGGTACCTCCTTTGCTCTGAGGCCTCGCCCGTGTGTTGGTGTGGAACAGTGCTGACAGTAGTCCACCTTCTGGTGGACTGTCCACTTTCAGCCAACTTGCGGCAATCTTTTAATCTGCCAGATGCACTACACTTAGTTTTAGGTGACGATGCCTCCATGGCTAACTCTGTTTTAAGTTTTATTCGCACAGCTGGTTTTTACAATTCCATCTAGTGATGGGTGCTACAGCCTGACCTCTCAGGTCTGCACCTATCCCCTTTTTTTGCACTATTTTATGTCTTCTGTGTCAAATACCTAGTGGCTTTTAGTGTGTGCAGCATGTTTGGCTCATCCTTTATTATCTTTGTGATCAGCCAGCCATGGTACTCTGCTGTTCTCTTTTAACTCAGTTCCTGACTTGGTTTCTTTATCTATTGTGTGTCTTTCTTTTGTATTGTCAGTGAATTGTTTGCCAGTCTGTTCCTTATGTGTGTTTTCTTTTCCAGTGATCTATTTTTAAGCTTCTGATGGTGGACTCCTAGCTAGGAACAGGGGACCGATGGCCTAGCTGTTTAGTCCCCTCAAAACCAACATCATCATCTTATTTCTTTAATTTGATCGTCGGAGCTGTAAAAATTGAGTGGTTGGGTGTATGTTATTATTGTTCCTTGTTCAGTAGCCATGGAAGAAAGAAAAGTGCCTGTATACTTTTTCAATAATACTATACTATGAGTGTGAGGAGCTATTTCTACTGCCATGTAGGGAGCCTTATCCACCCACCGCAGACCTTTCAAAGGGGACAGCTAAGAAGCACATTGTATGCACAGGCTGTGATCACATTTGATTTTACAAAATGACATGGGCTCTCATTGAAGTCTGTTTCTTGTGAATGCACATAGCTGTCTCTTCATTTTCTTATTTTGCTTTTGGATTATGTACATTTCACAACTGGCATGCAGACAATGCTCTATGATTGTCTACGGATTAATTTATTTAGGTGAATCCAATCGCATCATATAAAGCACCACATATAGTGATAATAACCATTGGTTGTCTTCAAGAAAGACTGTTATTGGTTTCACTTTTGATTGTGTCTGACAGAATTGTTTGAATCCTTGGAAAACTGCACTTCTCCATACCATTGCAATTTTAACAGTGTTAATGAGTATATCTTTTGCGTATAATCAGTATCCTCTACTCAGAACATTAATTTGTGATCTTTAGGCTGGTACACCTATTTCAGTATCAGTACTGTGTGAAGATACATAAGTTTCACTTCCCAATAATGGAAACTTCAGTTTGGAATTAAACAATATAATAAGGACAGTTTACAACTCACCGCAAAGATTAACGACGAGCTGCAACAGGCACATAAAAAGGACACACGTACAACACTTACACAGTTTGCCATGGCCTTCTTCAGAATATAGAACATTCACACAATCAACAGGCACACTTCAGTCACACAACCATCATCTCCAGCCGCTACACTTCGATTTCGAGTGCAGCGGCCAGAGATGACGGTTGTGCGACTGTGTTGTGTGCCTGTGTGATTGCATCAATGTTGTATATTCTGAAGAAGGCCCTGGCTGATAGCTTAAGTGTTGTATGTGTGTGTCTTTTTTATGTGCCTGTTGCAGCTCGTTGTTACATCTTTGCAGTGAGTTGTAAAACTGTCGTTATTATATTTTTTAAATTTCACTTCCGATACTTCAGAAAGGGAAGATGTTCTTACTGTAGATACTTGCCTGGAGAAATGGTGAAGATACTGTTTGTGTATTTAAATGGAGTACTTACAGCTTAAGATACTATTGGTTGAGGATCTTGTATAAGTAATGTCACACTTTTTACAAATTTGTAGCCTTTCAGATCTTTGTTCTCCATGCGTGTTCATAAGGCCTGTTTGAAAGCAAGGGTACAGGTGATTTGTACTAAAGCTCATTATTTGATTACTGAAAATTTATCATATGAGTGTACAGTTGTGTTGTTTGAATTTGAATTTTCCTCTGGCACAGTGCCTGTGAACCCCACAGGTTTCATTTTGTGTGTTTTCAATGAGATACACTAAATAAGATACACATAAACTGTAACTCCTTATAGTACTTTAATAATGTTATTCTCTGGACGGTAATTATGTATTTTGAATTTCCACTTACTTTTATTTCAGGACTAGAGTTGGAGCTCAGGTAGAAAATGGAGTAGAGAGCACTTCTAATTCAAGGCAATACATGAGGGATCAAATATCACATTCCCGTCCTCGGGGAACTGGATCATTTCGCTTCTACGCACGGCGTGGCAGCAGTGGATATCGACCAGTTGATGGATACTCAAGGCCGCCATCATCTGGAGCATCAGGAACAGTTCACCCCAATCCAGTAAGAACATTATCACGGCACAGGTCTGGCAGGTCACTTGGACGTGGCTCTTGGGTCCATCGCTTTTTTGGTACATCAACTAGATTTTTGCCAGGTAATGTCAGTTATGCTTTTACACACTTTGTTATCTAGAGACAGGCAATGTCAGAAATTTGTCAGTTATTTACATAAGCTGTGATATACAGTTCTCCTGCAGACATGTCCAGTGATTAAGTTTTAGCTACCCACTAGATATTAGTAATCAATTGAGCTGGGGAATGGGTGTGTGTGTTTGTCCTTAGGTTAGTTTACCTAGGTTTAAGTAGTTTGTAAGCTACCACGCAGTTTGGTCCGATAGATTTACAAACATTTGAACATTTTGAATCAATTGAATGTGTGCTATTCTATTGATGTCAGTGTTATAGGAGCAAACAATACTGGACATAACAGGTTTAGAGATGTATATATCGACCATGAGATAACCTCTTTTATTACCACCAATCAAGGTGGCTCAGTGGTTAGCACACTGGACTCAAATTTGGGAGGACGGTGTTTTAAACCCATCTGCGGCCATCCAGATTTCGATTTTCTGTGATTTCTCTAAATCACTCCAGGCAGTTTCTGGGATTGTTCCTTAGAAAGGGCATGGCAGATTTCCTCTCCCCTCCTTAACAAAAATAAATCCGAACTTGTTTCCATCTCTTAATAAGCAACTTTCACAAACTGTCATACAAAGGTAAAATGTTAACTTTGTGATTTTTGCACATTAATATAATTGGTATTCTTCGAGATTGACATAGATATACAGTAAAACCCCACTTTTATGTTTCCACATTTTACGCTTTCCCACCATTCACACCAAATTTCCTGTTTTTGCATTAATGTATTTGCATCTTTTCCATTTTTACGTTTTTTGAAACCATGTCCGTGGAGAAAAATGATGTGTAATAGACATAAATTGAGCTTGCATGGCTTTTTGCTGTAAAGTGTACTGTTTATAAATATTACACAAGGAAGTTTCTTGACACTTTTCCGTTTATTCAAGTATATATTTCATGAAGTATTTTATGCATTTTAGCAACTGTTCAGATTATAAATTAATAAAATGCAGCAACCAGTTGCTTGTGATTATTTATTTTTAACGACCGGTTTCGGGTGCTTAAGTGCCCTTCTTCTGATCTCTATACAGACCAGAGACCAGAAGAAGGGCACTCAAGCGCCTGAAACGAGTCGTTAAAAATAAATAATCCCCAAGCAACTGGTTGCTGCATTAATATATGTATATATATTTCATATTTTGTTGTCTGCAGTAAGCGCCAAGTTGACTAATAATGCGGTGGTTGATGGGAAAATCCCATCAGTCACCACACCGAGTTGACTAATAGTTTTTCATGTCTCTAGAATTTATTCTTATTCTGAAGTGCAAATATTTAAGTGAGTATTTTTTGTGACATTTCAGAAATGGTGAAAATGATGGTTTGCCTTTGTGTGTTTTTCTGCACATTGGGGCACAGTTTGTTATAACCTCACAAAGACTGTTACAGTGTGAGGATGCCAACCCTCTGCAAATGTCACAAAAATACTTATGTATATATTTGTGCTTAAGGATGCAAATAAATTTTTGCACATTGTTAATGCGAAAAATCTTGAATAATGAATGCCAGTTAGAGGCTTGCCAACAATGCTTGCCGATTATGATGAATGAAGTTATGTAAAGAGATCTTCTTTCTATAAAGTTACCAACTCCAGTTCTGTTTGGCACTAAAAACAGTAGAAAATTCAGATAATGTTTATTACATAATAAATATTTTTGGTGAGTATTTTGAAGATTATTATGTACATATTTCATACATAAACTACAAAAATGCAAGGGTGTTCAAGTAAGGTAAATTTACCATTTAAAATATTATTTCTCGCATTTTGGCATTTCTCACCATTGTATTTGGAGTCCATGGAAATGTTTATAACCGGGGTTCCACTGTATCTGACACTTCTACGTTCGCGTTTTGATTGCCTCTTATCCTGCATTAGGTACAGAGTGCATTAAATTATCTTACAATTATCCCTCAGCTTTAATAAACACAATAATTTGGATAATGGAATCTACTTTACATTCTAATTCATGATTTTAAAAAAATTAAATTATGCCTTTTTTATTATTATTATTTAATTGTGTTTCTTTTGTGTTTCACCACAATCCCTCAGCATTTTTCCTGGCAGTGCTCAAACAACCCCTGTACATAACAATTATTTCATAAAACCAGCCGATATTGAGTGTAATTAATTTCCTGGTAATATTTCTCCTTTTATCAAAAGTTTGTTGTTCTGATCTATTCTATTAATCTGATGCAAATTCTTCAGTGATATGCAAAAATATTATTCAAAAGAGAGAGAGGGAGCGGCTGGCCAGTAGTTTCTTCAATTCAGTACTGCTGTTAATCATATAAAGAAGATGTAAAGAAATATAGATACAAGCTTTTGAAAATTAAATCCTTCATCAGGGAAAAGAAAAGGGATAGAAGGGAAGGGCTACTTATGACCTATGCTGTGAGGTAAAAGGTGATAGGTTTCTCCCACTTCTCACCCTTCACGCCATCTTTACCCTATGGCTTAATTTATCAGTAACCCTTTCCTTCTATCCCCTTTCTCCTCCCTCCTCTCTCGTACCTGCCATAGGAATAAATTTCTGAAAGCTGGTGTCTACATTTTTTATAACTATCAGTGGTATGCACTGAGGAAAGTATTTGCCAGCCAGGTGTGGTTGTTTAATGGTGTGTTTCCAGGTATAGAGCAGAGTTATTGTTTCTAATTTGTGCAAACAATTTCAATGGCAGATGATGTGATTTGTGCTGTTATTTGTACTCACTGGCTGAACTCCATCCAAGTTGGACTGTGAGCTGTTGGCACCTCACTGATATTTAGCCTATAGCTCAATTCTACTTGAGTTGTTTGCTGTGCCATTTGATGCTCTTTTTTTCTTTTAGATCCCATATAAGTATTCCCAAACCTCACATTCTCTTCATACTTCCCATCTGATAAATTGAGTTATGGATACCATCTTACTTAAATTGAAACGTTCATCACTCTGCATTACATTTTCCATCATGGGAACAAGGATGAGGTTTTCAGGTCATTCAATTTATCAGTAGCTCTCTGGCCATCAAATCCACCAAAACTAGCAAACCTTAAGAGAATGTGTGTTTGAGGGATTACCAGTGTGGGTCTCTGAATAAAATATTATTATTATTATTATTATTATTAATGGTAATGATAACACAGCAGGCATTGAGTTGAATGTGACAATAACAGTCGTGTAAGGCCAATAACAGTTAACACCTTGATTGGAGTTGCAGTAATGAGAACACATTCTACTTGCAGTATTTGATAATGATCACTAAGACATTTGTCAAAATATTTTAAATAAACTAGAAAGAACAACTCAGTTGTGTACCAAGAAACACAACATGAAAGTTTATTATTATTATTATTATTATTATTATTTATTATAATAATTATTATAAAAATACTTAATCAGCCATAAGACATTTAGGTCTCATTGTCATGTTAAAAAATCTGTCTGTCCAGTTTTACACACATACATCAAAGTTACAAGCTGTCTTTGGTAATGGTACCTTAAGTGTGTGTTCTGTCCAATAGCAATGAATGTGCAGAAATAAGCCTGATGAAAAGTGGTTAACATTTTGTGGGGAAATGTTAGCACCATTAGTGGTGGTACTAATAAGATACATATAAATTTTAAAGGACCTAAAATTATATTAATGTATGGTTTCATTATTCATTATCTAGGGATGGTGCAGAGTACAGATGCAGCCATACCTCAGGTGCATGTAGTTTCTTCAGTAGACCGTGGTGGTCATGGAGAGTCAGAAAGGGGTGGTCTACTCTTAAGATCAACCCATCATCCTGCACCCACAAGAGGTGTTCGTGGACGCTTCCAGAGACCTTCAAGTACCTCTTATCATGAAAACCAACAAAGACACAGCCATCTCTTTCACAATTTTCATAATTATTGCCGACAACCAGAAGAGGAGGGACAGGAGCAGCAGCACTCTCATCAAATCCAACACTCCAGTCAGCGCAATGAACAGCAACATCAAAATCCACAAGATCTAGAAGGGCAGCAGCAGGGGGAACAGCGACAGCAGGAACAACAACAACAACAGCAACCAGAAGAGAGGCAACAGTCACAACAATTATCCTCAGGCAGTGGGCAGCATGATGACCATTCCCAACAACAGGAACATTTAGAGCAGCCGCCACAAGATGGGACACATGTTCCTGAAAGAAACTCTGAGTATCGTAGCGAACATTCACAGAATCAGAGAGGAAGTAACAACCAACAGCTTACCACATCTACATCACAAATATTAAATTCATCTCATCAGAGAAGGCAGCAATCACAACACAACTCAGATATGTTTGCAGTTCCTGCAGTTCAACTCAATGATGTTCCTATTGCAGATGTGGGGCAGTTGAGCCAAATTGAGCCACCACACATACGTCCGCAGTCTCCACCGGCTAACCCATTTGGAGTAGTGTCCAGGCAGAGTCACCAGGTAATTAAATCAATTTCATGTCTATAGTCTGATTCAGAATGTAACAAGGTGCAGAACGATGATTGGACATTACATTACAAAACATTAATTATGCTGTACATATGTAGGCTTTAGTGGCAGTGAATTTTTCATAAAATTCTTCTTGGAAGGGATGAAGACAACTTAGTATTGAATAATAATAAAATATGTCTGAGTTGTAAATGAACATCATCATAGTATAGTGCAGTATTACGTACCATGATGAAGGTAACAGACAAAAGTGGTCAAATTGTTGCTCCTTATTTTACAGTTCTCAGGTGTACACCAGAAAGAAAAATATTTCAGACTTTCCAGCTACCTCATTTCACCCCCCCCCCCCTCCCGCCACACCTACACCTGTGTATTCCTGCTCATTAAGTATTTGTCTGAAAGCTGGCAAACCAGTTTTGCTGTGATTCAATTCTTTTATCATTTACTGAACTACTCCATTACTTCTGTATTATTGAAATGAATAACTTCAGTATTTGTGTTGTGTTAAAATGTCTGCTTATGCTGCTTGTAGCATCTGTTGGGTTTAGTTTAGTTTTGTGATGTCTTGTGACAAGAATATATTATGAGTGTGGACTTGTAAACATGGTCAAATTTTCTTGAAGTTTTAGAGAAATTTCATTCTATTTTGAGGAAACTAAAAATAGTGTTACTTTGTTTCAATATATTTTGATATATTCCATTAAATTTTATTTGTTCCAGATGTTAGGAGGATTACCTCCATCAGAACGATGGCTTGTTAACCTTGATGAAGTCTATCCTAATCCAGGATTTGCAAACAGCACTTCGGTGACTGAGAGACGGTTGTATCCACCATTTTCATTCATGGGATATGGCCAGGGATCTCAAAGTGAGCCCAGTAGTAGTAGACCATCAACCAGTAACCTTTCTGGTAGCAGTCGCGGGCCTATTAACAACAGTCCACCTGTAAATGATGGTCATATACACAGACCACAGACTGATACAGCAAGTTTGACATATGGTGCTCCTACAGGATGGCGATCGCGGTTCTTGCATCCACGATATGTTGGTCCAAATATGTTCAATGATGAAGCATTTGCATCAATTGAAAATTTTAGCTTTATCAGAGGTACATTAAATGTTTGTTCACATACAAAACTATATTTCTGTTATTCCTGTCGTCAACTGTCACTTTAATTGATAGTTACATTGAAACTCCTAAGTTGCATAATTTTTATTACTGAAAACTATCTAATTCTGCTTGTCTTGTGCAAGTTCTTATTTTATAAGAATTAGCCGTTTCTCTCTTCAGGCTTTGTGGCCAATATAATTGCTTCTTTCTGTTTTTAGGGCCTGATACTGTGATAATAACAGATGCTCCATTGTCCCCTAATCACAGAATTCAAGCATGGGACATTTCTAAATTCAACATACCCGATATAAGTAATGGTAAGTCTAAAGCTCAGACGTTTTTTCCAAGGAGTATCATTTTGAACAATCCTGACAAAGCTGTTCTAATGGAGATTATATCTTCTTAAAGTTTATCAAGATAAGCGAATATATATAAAGTATAAAATAAAGATTTTTGACTTACCTAAAGTACAGGCTCGTCGACAGAAACACCAAACACACACAAAAACACACAAACATTCGAGCTTTCGCCACCAGTGGTGGCTTCTTTGGGAAAAAGAGGAAGGAAGGAGAGGAGAAAGGGAAGGATACGGGTTTTAAGGAAGTGGAAAAGGAGCCATTCCAATCCCAGGAGTGGAAGGTCTTACCTTAGGGGACAAAAAGGAAGGTAAGCAAATCACACACACTCACACATATCCACATCCAAACACACCTAGGCAGTTAAAAGGATGGTTTTCAGAGGTAACAGGTTAGGCAAGGATTTCAAGTGGTGGGGAAAATGACTGGTGTCTTTGATGAAGGATGGGAGACTGCACATGATGGGTTGAAGATGTTGGTCAATGTAGGCAGAGATTCGTTCTGTGGGGGCTTGGTAACCATCCACAATGGGCCAGCGTGGATGATTAGGTTTATGAATCTTGAAGTAGGTAGAAGGTATGGTGCAGGGTGTCAGTGGGGTTATGAGTTTGGTGGACTCAGGTGAAAGGTTTTGTAGGGGGCCTAAAGATCTGAGGATTCCTTGAAGCTCTGCCTGGACATCAGGAATGGGGTTGTCTTGACAAACTTCGTAGGTAGTATTGTCTGAAAGCTGACGCAGTCCCTCAGCCACATACTCCCGCCGATCAAGTACCACAGTCGTTGATCCCTTGTCGGCTGGGAGAATGATGATGGAATGGTCAGCCTTCAGATCACGGATAGTTCGGGATTCAGCTGCGGTAATGTTGGGAGTAGGATTAAGGTTTTTCAGGAAAGACTGAGAGGCGAGGTTGGAATTAAGGAATTCCTGGAAGGTTTGAAGAGTGTGATTTTGAGGAAGAGCGGGTGGTTCTCGCTGTGAAGGAAGATGGAACTGTTCAAGGCAGGGTTCAATTTGAATGATGTCTTGGGGAACTGGATCATTAGGAGTAGGATTATTTTTCTTCGTGGCAAAGTGATATCTCCAGCAAAGACTAAGAGTATAGGATAGTAAATGTTTGTCAAGGGCTGTTTGGTTGAATTTGGGAGTGGGGCTAAAGGTGAGGCATTGGGATAGGACGGAGGTTTCCGATTGGGAGAGAGGTTTAGAAGAGAGGTTGACTACTGAATTGGAATTGTGTGGATTAGGATTTAGAGGTTGGGGGGGGGGTGGAGCAGGAAGTGGGAGATTAAGTAGATGGGAGAGACTGGGTTTCTGTGCAATAAGAGCAGCTTGAGGTTTATTGGAGAGGTTGTTGAGGGAGAGTGTATGGCCTTTCCAGAGGTGGGTGACCTGGAATTTGGATATTTTTTTGAGGTGGAGGGTGGCATGTTGTTCCAATTTGCGGTTGGCCTGTAAAAGTATGTTTTGAACTGTATGTGTGGATGTGGGAGTGGAAAGAGTGAGGATTGTGATTAGGGATAGGAGTTGACAGGTGTGTTCACTGGCGGAGTTGATTACTAGGTTAAGGATCAGGCGGGTGAGGCCTGTGGTTTGTTCCATTGGGAATTGGTATAAGGCAGGGTGAAAGGAAGGGTTACAGCCAGAGATGGGAACTTTTAGTGTGAGGTCCTTGGGGGTTTGATGTCACATGTTAAACAAGCCTGAGTAAATAAAATGTACGACCTCAATCTGGCCAGGGAAAAAGCATGCTTGCGGAAGGAATGTAGATAAAATATGATGGGGTCGATGTAGGGTGACATAATGTATGGGATGGGATGGAAAAGTGAGAAATCTGTGCTGAATAACTGACTTACCCAAAGTCCACTGGCAGCTTCTTCAGGAAAAGAGGAAGGAAGGAGAGGAGAAAGGAAAGGATACCGGTTTTAAGGCAGTCGAAAAGGAGTCATTCCCATCCCAGGAGTGGAAGGACTTACCTCAGGGGAAAAAATGGAAAGGTAAACAAATGCACACATACTCACACATATCCACACACAAGCACACCTAGATATTAAAAAAAAAAAAATTAAAAAATGTCTACCTGTCTGGGTGTGTTTGTGTTTGGATGTGTGTGTATTTTTTGCCTTCCTTCTTTTCCCCTAGGGTGGGTCCTTCCACTCCTGGGATTGGCGTGATTACTTTTCCACTTCCTTGAAGCCCGTATCCTTCCCTTTCTCCTCTCCTTCCTTCCTCTTTTCGTGGGGAGGCGACCAACAGTTGCGAAAGCTTGTATTTGTGTTTGTGTGTTATTTTATTTGTGTCTGTCGACGAGCCTGTGCTTTGGGTAAGTCATCCGTTTTCTATTTTTAATATAAATTTATCCCACCAGGAAAGTTTCCTTCTATAATTTTCGTATCATCAATTATATATATCCACTTTGTCACGGCTCAGTACTACTACTACACAGTATCTCTGACTTCCACAATCCTTTAAATCCTTATGACCTAGGTTGAGAATTTCCTTTCCCTTTCTTTCCCATTCCTTTTTTATTCTTTTTCTCCCTTCTCTCCACCTGAAGAAGGAACACAGTTCCGAAAGCTTGTTATTTTCCTCCTCTTTTCTGTGTGTAACTATCGGCGGTACAGCAAGAAGGTAGGTACTGGCCAGCCAATCTATCTCTTTTGAAAAATAATTTACCATCTCTGTGGAGAATTTCCATTATTAATCATTATTCCTGTCATTTTGGAAATTTTTCTGTTTATATATGGTAAAGCATTATCCATAGTCCCTTCATAATCTTTAAATGAATATACATTACCTTCTGGATCATTCATCAGATCCCATTGTACATTTTCTGGTAATCTTCTCTTTAAGGTGGAAATGATAACTAATGGCCCCATTGGCTTGTATAAATGGGTGAAGTTTTCTATTTATCTTACACAAAAATCACTCACCTTTCCCTTTCCTGGTTTATATATCTATCTCCATTTAAAAAATCATTTTGTGCTCTTAACTGCTTTAGCTTTCCCCAGTATTTGTTTAAAAACCCTTTCCCAAACTCTATATAGGTATCAAAATTATTTTGATTTTGTCTCGTCCAAAACAACGCTTCTCCTTCCTATGCCCCCTTCGTAATTTTATTCTTTTGCAAATCCCTCATTCCACCCACAAAATGGTCTCTGCAACAAGCAGTAAAGTCAGCTGGGTGGTGTTTTCGATCATTACTAAAACATTTTAAATTGTGTAAATTTATGGGCAGCATTTTAACAATATTGGCACATTGAAAACTGCAGGTGGTCTGGAATTCGAAGCCTGATCGTTAATAGAGAACAACATTTTACACTTAGAACGATTGTTGCTAACACAAGTATATACTTAGTATCGCCTGCTTCTGCTTGTAGTGCTCCAATATTTATACATAGAAAAAAATTTCTGGAACTTACAATACTATGGAACAGAAACATATGGGCAATTTTGCCTACATGTTCCTGTTCCATAGTAGTAACCTTTGACTCTATATTTTCAATTTCCTTTGAAAGCAAGGTATCAAAATTAACACTTAATTTAACACTTTGTCATCTACTTCGCTAACATTCTTCTTTACACGTAAATGACTCTTTCCACTTCCCCTTTCAAACTTTGTTCCAATTTGTACTTTTCATTGTTCATTTTTCATCCAGCTTAACAATTTCATCCCTTATCTTAGAGTTTAATGTACCACATTTGTGTTTAGTTTTATCTTTTCCACTCTTAGTTTGTCTTCCATTTCTGATAGCTCTTCATTTACTTTCTCCTCCACAGACTGAATACTGGCTTTTATTTCTTTGATGCTACTTTTAACTGTTTCTAACTTGTCATTCATTTGCTTCCCTTGAGATTTTAATTCTACATCCTGTGCTTGCACAGTACTTTGAACTTCATTTACACTTTTCTGCAGTTGATTAAGAGAATTCAAAATCACTTTTAATGCACGTACATTATATTGTTAATAGGAAGAATAACTTTTTCGTCACTTTGAATCTCATTTATTAGTTCCTCCATTAGTACAAAGAGATCGAAAATCCGATATTTGTAGCACATGACAAAATCTTTATGTGGCATGTAATTGTAGATTTACTTAACTTTTGATGTTTTCTTCTCCACTGCATGATGTGTAGCATCAGGAAGCTGCTACCATGCCGAATCTGCCATAGACGCACTGGGTGCACTGCTGCCGTATTCAAACCGACCACTGCACACATGGTCGTCCATTGCTTGGTTCTGTTGCCTGTGTTCGATGAAGTGCCGAAACATTGATAATTCTTTTCACTATATATGACCTTCGGGCATTCTGCTATGATTCAGAAATCCTGGACTTGAGCCCCCAATTCTAACACTAACCATTACTGATTTATGAGATCATAAAATTATTGCAGTTATTTAGGTTTGCTAAGGGAATTGCAATATCAGGTCAGTGTTGATGCAGATTAATTCAGTTACTTGCATGTGGTGTGGCCAAAAAATAAAAAATAAACAATCAGCAATTTCTAGACATACTTTTGTCTTCACACCACAGCTTACCAACAGAAAAGACCGTGAGCATCCATGTTTGAATCCCGTGTTACACGCACTATTTTTCTTACTTTCCAACATCTTTACAAATATTGCATAGTTCTAAAAGTATACACACATGCACAATTTGCTTGTGATTAAGAACATTCTCCACTTGTTTCCATTTTAACAGTTTCTTTGTAAAATATGGCACATTAATGCAAACAAGCTACCACTTTCCCATATTGATTATGCTGTCATGAATACAGTTACTTATATATCAACCCTGTAATGTTATAAAACAATGGAGCATATGCATAATTTTCAGGGTACACAATTTCTCATGTGCTCTGGTTCTCTAAGTGCACTTCACAGAACCTGTGCCCAGTTGAGAAGGTCACTCAGCAAGTGTATAATGAACTGTACTCCACTGTTGGGAAGGGGTGGGGGGGGGGGGAAGCAGGTGTCCTTCTGCTCAGTTTCAGGGCATGTGGGAATGTGGAGATTCGCGGAAATAAGATGGCTGATCGAACAGCCAAAGAGGCATGCAGACACTGTGATGTACGTCAGTGTGCTACTACCCTGTAGGACATCCTCCCTGTACTGTGTCAGTGGTCCATGGAGGTGTGGGAGGAGACATGGTTAGTGGTGGTGGGCAATAAGCTGCAGTTTGTGATACCAACTATTGACTGTGGTGGTCCTCTTGCCACTCTCCCATGTGGCATTACGTAACTCTGATACACCTGCAAATAGGGTACTGCATCTCAACCCATGGTTTTTTATTCCATCAGGAAGATACCCCTTTCCTGATGCTTGTAATGTAACTATGCTCCATATTTTAATTAGTGTTTTTTATATCTCACTAAGAGGGATGAAGCGAATGTTGGTGATTAACTGACCTCTATTTTAGCTGATGATGAGGCAAGTTGTGACCAGATCAATTTTGTGAATTATCTGGACTCTGGCCGTAACTTTTAGTTTTGTGTCCTTTTATTTTTGTTGTTTGTTTTCACTAGTTTAGTTTGGTTTGTTCTCACTCTTCTCTTATAACTTGTTCTGCATAAAGACCTTGTTGTGCACCCAAATCTCATATCCATCCAGCCAAAATTTTATTTAATATTGAAAGCATTCTTCAGATATTCGTTTCGTATCTGGTGGGCGAAGCAGCATGGTTTACTTACCTGTTGAAGTGATCTTGGAGGTTCTGTCAATCTTTTACAGAAATTCAAACTTTGGTGCAAACTTCTATGTGAGAAGCTTATAATATTTTCCACAACTAAGCTCTGTCTCATAATTTGATAAAATGTGACGAAATTCTGGCCATGTTGTTGTTGTTGTGGTCTTCAGTCCGGAGACTGGTTTGATGCAGCTCTCCACCCTACTCTATCCTGAGCAAGCCTTTTCATCTCCTCATAAGAACGGCAACCCACATCCACTTCAATCTGCTTACTATACGCGTCTCTTGGTCTCCCTCTGCGATTTTTACCCCACACACTTCCCTCCAATGCTAAATTTACGATTCCTCGATGTCTAAGAATGTGTCCTACCAAGCGATCCCTTCTTTTAGTCAGGGTATGCCAAAAATTCCTTCTCTCACCAATTCTGTTCAGTACCTCTTCATTAGTTATGCGATCTACCCACCTAATCTTCAGCATTCTTCTGTAACACCACATTTCAAAAGTCTCTATTCTCTTTCTGTCCGCACTGCTTATCGTCCATGTTTCACTCCCATAAAAGGCAACATGCCACACAAATGCCTTCAGAAAAGACTTACTTACACTTAAATTAATATTCAATGTTAGCAAATTTCTCTTTTTCAAAAATGCTTTTCTTCCCATTGCCATTCTGCATTTTATATCATCTGTACTGCGACCATCGCATGTTATTTTACTACCCAAGTAACAAAACTCGTCTATCATCTTCATTGTTTCGTTACCTAATCTAATTCCTTCAGCATCACCTGATTTTCTCAGACTGCATTCCATTACTTTTGTTTTGCTCTTGATAATGTTCATTTTATACGCTCTCTTCTACACACTGTCCATTCCATTCAACTGCTCTTCCAGGTCCTTTGCTGTCTCTGACAGAATTACAATGTCATCAGCAAAACACAATGTTTTTATTTCTTCCCCTTGAACTTTAATCCCTATTCCAAATTTTTCCTTGCTTTCCTTCACCGCCTGCTCGATGCACAAATTGAATAACATCAGAGAAAGGCTACAACCCTGTCTTACTCCCTTCCCAACTGATGCTACCCTTTCATGCCGTTAGAATGTAATGACTGCGGTCTGGCTTTTGTACAAGTTATAAATAACTCTCCTTTCCCTTTATTTTACCCCTGCTGACTTCAGAATTTGAAATAGTGAATTCCAGTCAACATTGTCAAAAGCTTTCTCCAAATCTACAGCCGGCCGCGGTGGTCGAGGGGACTGAGGCACTCCAGTCACGGTCTGCATGGCCACTACAGTCGGTGGTTCGAATCCCCCTCGGGCATGGATAATTGTGCCGTCCTTAGAATAAGGTAGTTGGTAAGTAGTTTGTAAGTTTAGGGACTGATGACCCCGTAGTTAAGTCCCATAAGCTTAACAAACATTTGAATTCCAAATCTACAAAAGCTAAAAATGTAGGTTTGCCTTTCCTTAATCTATCCTCTAAGATAAGACGTAAAGTGAGTATTCCCTCCCAAGTTCCTCATGAATCCAAACTGATCTTTTCCGAGGTCAGCTTCTACCAGATTTTCCATTCTCCTGTAGATAATTCGTGTTAAAAGTTTGCAACCATGACTTATCAAACTGATGGTTCTGTAATTTTCACACCTGTCTGCGCCTGCTTTCTTTGGAATGGGGATTATTACATTTGTCTTATAGTCTGAGGGTACTTCGCCTGTCTCATACATTCTACACACCAGTTCAAATAGTTTTGTCATGGCTGGCTCTCCCAGAGACTTTAGTAGCTCTGAGGGTATGTCATCTACTCCTGGGACCTTGTTCCGACCTAGGTCTTTCAGGGCTCTCTCAAATTCATCTCTCAGTATAGTATCTCCTATTTCATCTTGATCTACTTCCTCTTCCCTTCCTACAACATCGTCTCTAAGTTCATTTCCTTTGTAGAGCTGCTCTATGTACTCTTTCCACCTTTCAGCTTTCCCTTCTTTGCTGAGAACTGGTTTCCCATCTGAGTTCTTGATATTCGTAGAGTTGCTTTTCTTGTTCCCAAATATCTCTCTTATTTTCCCGTAGGCAGTATCTACTTTTCCCCTTCTTATACATTCTTCTACAGATTTGCATATGGCTTCTAACCACTCCTGCTTAGCCATTTTGCACTTCCTGTCAATCTCATTTCTTAGTCGTCTGTACTCCATTTTGCCTGTTTCATTTACTGCATTTTTATATTTTCTCCCTTCATCAATTAAATTTAGTATCTCCTGTGATATACAAGGATTTTTTGTAGGTCTTGCCTTTCTACCTATTTTGTCCTCTTGTGCCTTCACTATTTCATCTCCCAATGCTACCCATTCCTCTTCTACTGTTTTATTTCCCCCTGTTTCTGTCAATTGTTGCCTAAACCTCCCTCTGAATTTCTCCAGAACTTCATGTTCCTTCAATTTATCCAAGTCCCATCTCCTTATTTTCCTACCTTTCTGCAGTTTTTTCAGTTTCAGCGTACAGTTCATGACTAACAAGTTATGGTCAGAGTCTTTATCTGCCCCTGGGTATGTCTTACAGTTTATCACCTGGTTCCGGAATCTATGTTTTACCATTATAAAATCTATCTGATACATTCCGGTATCTCCTGGTCTCTTCCACGTATACAACCTTCTTTTGTGATTCTTAAACCACGTGTTTGTTACGATTAAATCATGTTCCGTGCAAAATTCTACCAGGCGATTTCCTCTTTCATTCCTCCTGCCCAGTCCATATTCACCTACTATTTTTCCTTCTCTTCCTTTTCCTACTACCGAATTCCAGTCTCCCATCACAATTAAGTTTTCCTCTCCCTTAACTGTCTGAATAATTTCCTTTAGCTCCTCACATATTTCTTCGATCTCCTCATCATTGGCAGAGCTAGTTGTCATATAAACCTGTACGACTGTTGTCGGTGTTGGCTTCGTATCTATCTTGACAGTGATAATGCGATCACTGTGCTGCTCATAGTAGTTTATCGCATTCCTATTTTCTTATTCATTATCAGTCCTACTCCTGTGATACCCCCAACTGATTTTGTATTTATAATCCCGTACTCACCTGACCAGAAATCCTGTTCATCCTGCCACCGAACTTCACTAATCCCCACTATATCTAACTTCAACCTATCCATTTTCCTTTTTAAATTTTCTAATTTTCCTACCCAATTAAGGGATCTAACATTCCACGCTCCGATCCGTAGAATGCCAGTATTGTCTGTCCTGATGACAACATCCTCCTGAGTGGTCCCCGCCCGGAGATCCGAATGGGGAACTATTTTTCCTCTGGAATATTTTACCTGAGAGGATGCCATCATCATATTTTCATACAGTAGAGCTGCATGTCCTCGGGAAATGTAACGGCTGTAGTTTCCCCTTGCTTTCAGCATATGTATAGTTACATATGTATAGTATACTACATATACTATATATACTATACATATGTATAGTATAGGATTATATATGTATAGTATACCAGTGATAAAACACAAGTAATACTATCACTATATGATAGCATTGGTGATGCAACTGCTGACAGTGCTGCTAAAGTGGAATTGCTAAATACAGGTTTCTGAAATTCCACTGAAGAAGAAGAAGAAGAACAGCTGCCAGCATTCCTAATTTAGAAGTAAATATCCCTGGAGAATGACATCAACTTAAAATCACTTGACAGAAGCAAGTCACCCGGTCCACATAGTATACCAATTAGATTCTTTTATGAATTTTCTCTACAGTTCCATTTTCTAATAGTGTGCATGAAAAACAAACATTTAAATCTTTCCATTTTCAATATGATTTCTATTTTATTGTGATGATCATGTTTGCCTATGCAGGTGGATGTTAACAAATTATGTTCACTTTTGGATGAGATAGTTGTGAAAAAAATTTCACAAATAAATCTTGGCGCAACAAATAACACCTATGTGTTGATATCCATGTTGATAGATCAATAGGTCATTCTCTTCAAGGTATTTCCTAATGTATGAGCAAAATACATGTTCCAAAATTCTGTTGCAAACCAATGACAATATTATAGGCCATCCAGTTCATGCTGTACTGCAATCAATGGAAATAAATATTCCTTTAGTAAGAAACCGACTTGATCGCTATAAAGACGGATTTTTACTAAAGGAACATTATAGGCCTGTAATTTTGCAGATCACTCCATTTGCCTTTCTTCAATATTGGACTGACCTGTGCAACTTTCCTGTCTTTGGATACAGATCTTTGACTGAGCAAATGATTGTACAGTAAAACTTCATTTATACGTTTTTTAGAGGACTAAATGAAAAAAAAAAAAAAAAAAAAAAAAAAATGTGTAACTGTGAAAAACGTATATGTGAAAGGAAAGAAATACAAATGACAAATACATTAAATAAAAAGGTACGTAACATAAAATCATGTATAGGGCTACAGCATGTTTTTTAAACAGGCTATTCAAAAATAGGTAAACTGCAAAGAAGAAAACATCATTTGGCAAAAAAGTTTGTAATCTTCTATGTCCTGCCCTGTACGGCGTACACCGTACCCTGAAACTGAGACAATTCCGCCATTATGTTGTCAGACACATTATGGCACGTCACAATTTATTTTATTGTTTCCAGTGCATTTACTGCATTGTTGAATGTTACAGACGAATGTTGAGGCTCGTCAGTATCGTTCTCCTTATCAGTTTCTTCCTCAAAGTTGCACGATGCAGCTTCAACAATTTCCAAGATGCTCATGGCTTCTGTCGTGATGAGATTTTCGTTAACATTTACGTAATCGTCAAATGATGCCTAATCTTGGAGTTGATTTCAGTCTTCATAATTTGGTGAAACATCGTCAATAACTGGAAGATCATTCACATAATTTTTGAAACCAGCTTTTCGGAAACAGTTTCTAATAGTTGCATCCATAACCCTCTTCCAAGAAGCTACGATGTAATGGATTGTCTATCAGAAGAAATAAGTTTGTCAATAATTTCTCAAAAGTGACACGTAAAAAACTTACCTGAAAAATGTTAATTTTCATGTCGTCCTTTTTACCGACGTTAACACATCTGATGGCATGCTCCACGAGCATTTTCTTATACTATAATGTGAAACTGTGGATTACTCGAAGATCAAGTTGCTGGTACTCACTCGTGCAGTTTGCAAGAATTCATCAGTAACATTCCTCAAATGGGAAGTAAGTGGCGGATGTGCTGCACATGTCTACAAACAACAAAATCTTCTGTCCCGTTGTACCCATTTTCGCATCAAGGCTTCTGAACAAACTTTGGAAAACTTTTCTTGTATTTAGAGATTTCTTGTTGATTGTGTATTTTGTGGGAAATGTTACAACATTTTTTAAACAATGTGGCTTTGCAAGTTTTCCGACTGTAAGTGGGGGAAGCTTTTAGTACCACCACTGTTCGTGTATAACAGTACCGTAACACTTTGTTTATTTTCCCTCCTTGGCAGTTCTCACCTTTAAATGCCATTGTAGAACAAGCCTGTCTCGTCAGCAGTAAAAATGTCTTACGGTGCATACACAGATGTAAGTTCTTTCAAATGAGTTTGTTTCCAATATCGCACTGCTTCGGAATCCACACTTCTACTTTCCCCACTCACATTATGACAACTTATACCATGTCTCACTTTAAATTTATGAAGCCAGCCTGATGAAGCACCGAAATATTCCACACCGAGAGGGGCTGCTAATTCAGTAGCTTTTTCACAAAGCATTGGGCCTCTAATAAGCATGTCTTCTGCTCTATGTTGTCAGAACCACTGCAGTAGGCAGTCTTCCACATCTTCATATTCTTGCCCTGAATGCGTATCTGCTTACTAGAAGAAACTCCGAACATACTTGCACAGTTTTCAATTTCTTTCGCCTTCATAACGATTAATTTAAAGTAGACGTTGGAATTCCCAGTTCTTTAGCAATCTCTACACGCTTCCTGTTTCTGTTTTCTTTAACTACACACAAAATGCATAATTTTTAAGCAAGCTTGATGCTTGTCATTGTCCTTCCACTCAGGGTAGCATTTCTCAATATAGAATAAAATTCAGTAGTTACAAAACTGTAGCGTATAAAGTAGGCGTTTATACAATAACTATGTTTAACCCGCGCATGCTGTTTATCTCACGGCCTTGAGCTAGTAACTAGCGGTTTGGCAGAAAACAAATGACTGCTGCACTCAGTACCAACCTTTCGTATGGCTATCCCTACCTTGCCGTAATAGTTTCAAACTTAATATTTTCATATAACATATGGTTTCTGTGATGACTGTTGTTTTTGCGTATACATCAACATATAAAAGAAAATTAAGTGTGTGACACTAAAAATTATGCATTTGTTGGCTATTTGTGCTCGTGAAATGTCATTACTGCATCTTGTTGCCAACACAACACAGGTTGTGTAGGTGGCTGGTAGGAATGAGCGCAAAAGCATTTCCCATTTATGGTCATTCCCATAAGAAGCACTGACAAATTTCAACTTAATTTCCCCATAAAACTGCTACTACATCTCTCCCCCTGTAGCACTTCCCTCCACAGTAGCGTGTTAATAGGCAGCGGCAGAAAAAAAAAAAAGTTTTGATCGGAGCTAATATTTTGCCGGGACCGAAAGAAAAAAACCTATAAGTGAGAAATATGTATAAACGAAGTTTTACTGTATATGTTAGCTAGGTTTGGAGCTATTGCATCAGCATACTCTGAAAGGAACCTAACTGGTATATAGTGTGAACCAGGAAACTTGCATTTGTTAAGTGTTTTAAGTTGTTTTAATTTTCCTAGAATATCTACTTCTAAATTACACTTGCTGGCTGCTGATGTTGATTCGAATTCTGGAATATTTGCTTCCTCTTCTTTGGTGTTAGAATTTTGGAAAGCTGTGTTTAGCAATTCTATTTTAGCAGAACTGTTATAAGTAGCATCACCATTGCTATCACACAATGAAGGTGTTGTTTGTGTTTTGTCACTAGTGTGCTTTAAATACAACCAAAACTAACATGACAGGGTTTACTTATGGAAATTACTATAAGTTCTTCCATTGAAGTTAAAGCTAAATTTTGAATTTATGTTGCCAGTCTATGGGATTTTGTGTCTGTTTAAATTTGGCAGCCTCTCTTTCTTGGCTTTTGCAAGAGTGATCTAACCTGTTTTGTGTACCATGGCAGATCAGCCTGCTGATTTGTTAATTTGTTTGGTATAAATCTCTCAGTAGCTGCTGATATTATTTCTTTGCATGTAACTCACATCTTATATACACTATGTTAGTTTCAAAAGACTGGAGGTGCTCACCCAGTAAAAAGTGAATCAAATTTTTATCACAGTCTAGATCAGGGGTTTCCAATTTACTAGGCCATGAGGGCCACATTTCAAGTTCCGAATCACAGTGCAGACCGGATAGCATATTCGGCGATTAACTGAAGAATGCGATACTAACGCCTTCTTTGATATGTGACGTCACTGATAAGGCGGAAACCCCAAAGTAACCTGTATACAGTATTATCACCATCACATCACTCTTTACACCCACAAACGAAGATCTATAATGTGTGAATTATGTTAAAATGCAGCTTAGGTGATGGCTGCTTCTGCTTAACATGTGTATATTGTTGGTGGTGGAAGTTCAGACCACCGGCAGTGGCATACTGCACTCATGTGACGATGTTAGCAGCGCTATGTGTGCAGCATACAGAGACAGTTGTGTTGCTCAGTTGTTTGTTTACGAGCGTCAAGTGAAAAAAGTCGTGTTCCGACGAGATTTATGACAACATGTTAACTTTTCACCACACTGTAATGTCCACTGCAAACAATCAACATTTCAAAGTCTTAGTATTTGTAATAAAAAACGTGGGCACTCGGTATATGGATGCAGGAATGTAAATGGATCAGTATGTACTATAAAATGTAATTACACATTTGTAAAATAATAATAATAATAATAATTCATCTCTTCACTCAGATCGGTTCATTTAATCGAATGGTCTGTCATAATGCCGCAAAAAGTAACAGACGATCAAAAAAAAAAAAAACAAAAAAAAAAAAAAAAGAAAAAAAAAACAAAAAAAAAAAAAAAACTCCCAGACAGTCGCTTCAACTCCCGCGCTATAAGCACATTCAGTCATGTCATGCCTGTCATTGGTTACATGGAAGTGACACGCCAGTGGTTACCCATGTTGGCACTGGCCCGATGAATGATAGCAAGTGAAAGTATTCAATCAGCAGTGGCGTTCAGACAGACAATAAGAATATGTCCTTCATTGACTCCTCTGCTTGTAGATCAATTATTGGCATTTGCAACACTGCAGGAACATCTTTCACTGCACAAGAGAAGGGGTTGTGTAAAATTCATATTTCCTTCGGGTGTGCATCTAAATCAGAAAACCTGCAAGCCCACTATTTTTTCAGATGACCAAGTAGGCTTAATCCACATCACAATGAGTGCGGAAAACTTGAACTACGTTCAGTGATTGGCAATTGGCAAAATGCCAAACAATTTTCTGTTTGATATGAGCTTCTGTCGGTAAACTTTTATGTGCATATAATGATCACAAATAATAATATCCTTCCCTTAAAGTTTTTTGTTGAGTTTGTTTAAATGGAGAGCGACATTAGCCAAGAAAGCTAGTTTCTATATCTACTCTTGGTCTGATAGAACTTCTAAGGGGGTGTGGTTTATATATATATATATATAAAAATAGATGAAGTCTACTTACCAGGCAAAGGAGCACAGGCAGTGATAGTAACAAATAAACACACACACACACACACACACACACACACACACACACACACAGTGTACTGCCTAAGTGTACTTGCACCTGTGTAAATGTGTGCATGTGTATTTTTACTGCCTAAGTGTACTTGCACCTGTGTAAATGTGTGCGTGTGCATTTTTTTACCCTCCTTTTCCCCCCCAAGGTTAGTCTTTCCTGTCCCGGGATTGAAATGACTCCTTACCCACTCCCGTAAAACCCTCATCATTTCCTTTTCCCTCTCCTTCCCTACTGCCTGACGAAGCAGCTAGGCTGCGAAAGCTACCGTTTGTGTGTGTGTGTGTGTGTGTGTGTGTGTGTGTGTGTGTGTGTGTTTATTTGTTACTATCACTGCCTGTGCTCCTTTGCCTGGTAAGTAGACTTCATCTATTTTTTACATTTATTTTTCCTGTTAGGAATTTTTTCCTATATATAACCCTCATCATTTCCTTTTCCCTCTCCTTCCCTTCTGCCTGACGAAGCAGCTAGGCTGCGAAAGCTTCCTTAAATCCTGCCCCGAAATGAGATCCATCCTTAATGACATCCTCCCCACTCCTCCGAGAGTGTCTTTCCGCCGCCCACCTAACCTTCGTAACCTCCTAGTCCATCCCTATGAAACCCCCAAACCACCTTCCCTACCCTCTGGCTCCTACCCATGCAACCGCCCCCGTTGTAAAACCTGCCCTATGCACCCTTCCACCACCACTTACTCCAGTCCAGTAACCCGGAAGGTGTACACGATCAAGGGCAGAGCCACTTGCGATAGCACCCACGTGATTTACCAACTAACATGCCTGCACTGTGAAGCGTTCTATCTGGGAATGACCAGCAACAAACTGTCCATTCGCATGAACGGTCACAGGCAGACAGTGTTTGTTGGTAATGAGGATCACCCTGTGGCTAAACATGCCTTGGTGCACGGCCAGCACATCTTGGCGCAGTGTTACACCGTCCGGGTTATCTGGATACTTCCCACCGACACCAACCTTTCAGAACTCCGGAGATGGGAACTTGCCCTTCAGCTTATTCTCTCCTCCCGTTGCCCACCTGGTCTCAATCTCCGCTAACTCAAATTCCCGCCCACTATCTTTAGCATCTTTGCCTTGGTTCTGTGGACAGAGCCTCTGCCTCAATTGGTATCTCTGTCCAACTTCTTCGCTTTTCACAAATGTCTGTCTAGGTGTGTTTGCGTTTCGATATGTCTGAGTGTGTGTGTATTTGTTTACCTTCCTTTTTTTCCCCCTAAGGTAAGTCCTTCCACTCCTGGGATTGGAATGACTCCTTTTCCACTTCCTTAAAACCCATATCCTTCCCTTTTCCTCTCCTTTTTTCCTCTTTTTTCTGAAGAAGCTGCCAGTGGTGTCGAAAGCTTGTATGTGTGTTTGTGTGTGATTTTATTTGTTTCTCTCGACGAGCCGGTCCTTTTGGTAAGTCATCTCTTTTCTATATATATATATATATATAGTGAGGACAGTTTACAACTCACCGCAAAGACGTGGCGACGAGCTGCGACAGGCACATACAAAAGACACACACATACAACACATTCAGCTATCGGCCATGGCCTTCTTCAGAAAATAGAGCACTCACGCAATCACACAGGCACACAACACAGTCATACAACCATCACCTCCGACTGCCACACTTCGAAGTGTGGCAGTCGGAGGTGATGGTTGTATGACTGTGTTGTGTGCCTGTGTGATTGCGTGAGTGCTCTATTTTCTGAAGAAGGCCATGGCCGATAGCTGAATGTGTTGTATGTGTGTGTCTTTTGTATGTGCCTGTCGCAGCTCGTCGCCACGTCTTTGCGGTGAGTTGTAAACTGTCCTCACTATATTATTTATTCCAACCTGGACTTTCCATTAGAAGGAGACCTTCCAGGTGGGAAAATGGTACAAAATAAAGATTTTTGACTTACCTAAAGTACAGGCTCGTCGATAGGAACACCAAACACACACACAAAAACACACAACCATTCGAGCTTTCGCCACCAGTGGTGGCTTCTTCGGGAAAAAGAGGGAGGAAGGAGAGGAGAAAGGGAAGGATACGGGTTTTAAGGACGTGGAAAAGGAGCCATTCCAATCCCAGGAGTGGAAGGACCTACCTTAGGGGACAAAAAGGAAGGTAAACAAATACACACACACTGGGATGTGGATATGTGTGAGTGTGTGTGTATTTGTTTACCTTCCTTTTTGTCCCCTAAGGTAGGTCCTTCCACTCCTGGGATTGGAATGGCTCCTTTTCCACGTCCTTAAAACCCGTATCCTTCCCTTTCTCCTCTCCTTCCTCCCTCTTTTTCCCGAAGAAGCCACCACTGGTGGCGAAAGCTCGAATGGTTGTGTGTTTTTGTGTGTGTGTTTGGTGTTCCTATTGACGAGCCTGTACTTTAGGTAAGTCAAAAATCTTTATTTTGTACAGAGAGAGAGAGAGAGAGAGAGAGAGAGAGAGAGAGAGAGAGAGAGAGAGACGAAAAATTCCTAGCAGGAAAAATTATGTATAAAAAATAGACGAAGATTACTCACCAGGCGAAGGAGTACAGGTGTGACAGCATCACAAATAAATAAATACACACACACACACACACACACACACAAATGCAAGCTTTCGCAACCCAGTTGCTTCTAGGCCTAGTTGTGTTTGTGTCTGTGTGAATGTATGGGTGTGTGTGTGTATTTGTTCACCTCCCTTTTCTTCCTCCAAGGTAAGTCTTTCCTCTCCCAGGATTGGAATGGCTCCTTACCCCCTTTCTTAAAACCCTCATCATTTCCTTTTCCCTCTCCTTCCCTTCTGCCTGAAGAAGCAAATGGGTTGCGAAAGTTTGTGTGTGTGTGTGTGTGTGTGTGTGTGTGTGTGTGTGTGTGTGTGTGTGTGTGTGTTTATTTATTTGTGATGCTGTTACACCTGTGCTCCTTCGCCTGGTGAGTAATCTTCGTCTATATATATTTCTCTACCCTGAAGCCTGATGATAATCTCATTGCCTGTCAATGGTTTGGGAGTACATTTGGCTTCATAGTCTGCATTTATTCTGCCAACAAAACCTGTAAATTTGCTACACATTTCTGCCTTCGTCGGTCGGTCGAGATATTTCAGCCTAGAAAGAGGAAGGTTGCATTTTGTGGCTGAAATTAACTGAACTTCTATAAATAAGTCATCCCCCCATTGTTGTGCCATATAGGGACATTAGTTCTGCTAGTTCTTCGGTTACTTCAAAGTTTGAGCTAACACTTCTAAAGAACAACAGAACTCTGGGGACCCCTGGTCTAGATGCTTGTGGCGCTAGTGTGGTTGGACATGGTGGTTCTGCGTGTATAGTTGTCTGAATGATTGGGTGAATGTGTGTGTGTCTTTTTCTGTCGAAGGCTATGGGCGAAAATGTAAGTTGTGTGTATGTGATTATCTATTTTTGTGCCTGTCAGTAGATCAGCAAGCCTCTTTATGGAAAGAAGGAGCTTTTATGTTCATAACAAAAATTCCTTTGTGTCACTTTTGCAGTGTGAAACTCCACTGGAGGAATGACAATTTTAAAACACACAAAATCCCCATGGCTCACTAAAAGTGCAAACACATTAAAAATATTAATGCTAAATTTGAATTTCAGAGTGCTAAATTTTCAAATTTACTTACTAATTTCACATACCTCTAGGATTAGGTTCATCCATTGCAGAAATTTTTAGAATAAAGTCAGATGTTTTCTAGTTGTCGTGAAATGTGAGCCATAATCCAGAAAAGTCAACTAAAGCAGGGGGCGAGGGATTCACTTTCTAAGGGATGCTTTTGCTTCATTATGACATTAATTTCTCAACAGCAATTATTCAGTTTTCCTCCGCTTATAGCAGGTGTTCTATTTTTACCTTATGTTCTCATTTTCTCTCTGATTTCCTTTCTTAATGCATATGTGAGGGGATAGCAAGTCAAAAGTGCCTGATGCCTCTTTCCCCATCTTTCATTTATTTCATGTTTTATGTGACATAAGTACAATGTAATTTCTTACCATTTTGAAATTTTCAGCTGAGAAGAATATTATTGTCTCTGAATGTAAAATTCACAATGATGCAAGTGTTGATGTTTCCAAAGATGGCACACTCCTTGTCACACTGTTACCATCCACTCGCATTTGTGTTACAACAATGCTTGGTAAGTATAAATCTTCAGAAATTGTATTTTATAATTATACTTCCTATACACTACAAGAGAGTGTCTGAAAAAGATGTGAACTAGTGGTCATTAGATGTGTAGCTCCTGTGCTTTTGAACATACTAGAGAGCACGTGGTAATCCATAGGAGGACTACCCAAGCAAGAAATGGCACAAATTGGTGGAAGTTTGGAAATACAGATTTTGCAGTAGCTGCAGGAGTAATGAAAAAATGTATTGACATAGAGAATTGGCTGGCTAGCACTTATCTTAGTTCTGTACCACCAATATCACACAAAAAAGCAAAAGGATGAAAACTAGGGCTGGCTTTCAGAACAGGGTTCTTTCATCAGGTATGAGAGAAGGGAAAACACACAAAATTGCTCGGGAATAGAAGACAAAGGATTTCGAAGGAAACCACAATTGTTTCGTGTGGCTCTGAAATATTTTAACCCTTTCACTGCTCTGTAAAAATATATGCTAATCGTTTCAATGTGACTCTGGATATACTAAGAAATTATTTTTGACAAGCGACATTTTAAAATCAAGCTACATTGTAAATAATTAAGTCTATTCCTGCTTTATGGCATATAGGTTATCATATGTACCCTTGTCCACTCAATAAATTAATAATATTGTTGAAACGAGATGGAATGGCTGGCCAGTACTTACCTTTGTGCTGTACCGCCGATAGTAACACAAATGAAGAAACAGAAAAAAGGGGACAAAAAGGACTAGCTTTCGGAACACAGTTCCTTCATCAGGTGGGAGAGAAGGGAAGGGAAAGGTAATTCACGACCTAGGTCATGAAGATGGTGTTTCGGGAGTGTGGACGTCAGATACTGCATGTATGTACTGAGACAAGCCAGAGAGGAAATATATAACCAAAGAGGAAAGATCAAGTAGTAAAGAGAAGAGAAGATGAGTGAACTGAATGATGCTGAGGGGTGTAGGAGTGGCGGGGCATTGTCTAAAACATTTTTCATTAACAGGGAAATATGGATGGATGGACGGACACACACACACACACACACACACACACACACACACACACACACACACACACACACACCAGGGGGGGGGGGGGGGAGAGAGAGAGAGGTAAGGAAGGGATAATGAATAGGTGAGCTGAGGTTGGAGGAAGGGGAGGGGTTAGCGTAGATTTAGGCCAGGGGGGTCTCTCTCTCTCTCTCTCTCTCTCTCTCTCTCTCTCTCTCTCTCTCTCTCTCTCTCTCTCTCTCTCTCTCTCTGTGTGTGTGTGTGTGTGTGTGTGTGTGTGTGTGTGTGTGTGTCCATCTTTCCCTGTTAATGAAAAACGTTTTAGACAACCCCCCGCTCTTCCTACACCCCTCAGTATCATTCAGTTCACTCATCTTCTCTTCTCTTTACTACTTGATATTTCCTCTTTGGTTATATATTTCCTCTCTGGCTTGGCTCAGTACATACATGTAGTATCTCTGACGTCCACACTCCCGAAACACCACCTTTATGACCTAGGTCGTGAATTACCTTTCCCTTCTGTTCCCATCCTTTCTTCTTCCCTTCTCTCTCACCTGATGAAGGAACTGTGTTCCGAAAGCTAGTCCTTTTTGTCCCCTTTTTTCTGTTTCTTCATTTATGTTACTATCGGCGGTACAGCACAAAGGTAAATACTAGCCAGCCATTCTATCTTGTTTCAACAATATTATTATCTCTGAGGAGAATTTTCATCATTAATCCAATAAATTAATAAAGCTTGTACAGCGAATATATTTTTTTAAAAATTACTCAAACCTTGGTTTCTGTAAATCTTTCCTCCAAGATTCAGACTAAATTTCAATCTCTCTTTTTTTTTTCCCTACCGTCGTATAAGATGACATTGGATTTTGGGGCCTTTTCTAATGATTCAGCTATTGTCTTACCTGCGGAACTATATGGTATTAACTTATGTGAAAAACTTAAGTTCAAAAATGTAAACACTTTTTTCATTAGTTTTTTCAAGAAAAACTATTTTTTGAATGGTTAAGTTACTCATTAATTTTGTTGTTGATGTAATAATATGATTCTTAGTTACAAGGACTCTGCACACACTCATACTTACAATATGTCTACTTCAGAGCATCAGTTGCTATCTGCCAAAGTGGTTCCATACATTTCTAAAAAATTCGTAAGACAATGGCCATTGACGTTTTCTGAACATAATGTTAATACAAATGCAACGTGTAGCTTTGTGGTGGATTGTCCACTAGTTATGACACATGCCTGAGACCGCTTTGCAGGTGTTCAGTGGAATTTTGTACAATAACAACATGCATAAAGGTGGAAAAAAATGATACTGCTAATTGCTAACATTGATTTCAGTCCCATTTGGCCATTATCATTATTATTATTATTATTATTTAATTTTTATTCAATATCTTTCTGCTATTTGTGGACACCTGTGGTTTCATTTAAGTGTGAAATCTACAGGTTATATGCCAAATAAAACTTCTATTATTGTCATGTTATGACTAATGCATGTTTTATTTCTGGTTTCACACACAAAAGTCTAGTTTACATTGCATTATAATTCCTAGTTTAGTCATTTATAACAATTCTTAGTAAAGATTATATAAATAAAAAACACTTTGATTCACATTATTTGTGCTTCATGTAGATTGTGGTAGAACATGCACTTTTGTTTAGCCCTCTGTTACTCGGGTTGTGACACCTGTCATCCACATGATTTTTACATTCTGTTTTGCCTGACTGGTTTGCTACAAGTTAGCACCAATTTCAATACCTTTCCATTACTTCTTTGTCTGTCAGCATCAGGCATTTCTGAATTTCAGTAACTCAATTTTCAGTGTTAATTAATATTATTGGAACATGGAGGACCCTGGTCATCCACACCAGCACTGTTACAATCTCAAGTGAAGTGTGTGAGCCTGCATTGTTTTCCTGGTGTCAATCCACATTTCATTTGCATAATTTTAGGCCTGCTGAAATTGATAGCAGTTAATTTCACTTTTACATAATATTCTCTCTTTATTTTCACTTTGGAGGGCAGTTTCAAATGGGGAAAAAATGTCTCACAGAATTTATTAGAGATTGTAACGTATGGCTGGAATGGTTACCTGAGTTGCATTGTGAAGATTGTGTTGGTGATGCTGCTGACTCGGAGAGCAAGGATTGTACACGTGAAATCTCTCACGGTTCCAGTGCAGAACAAAAAGTATATGAAAAAAAGGTTACAGGAAGGGGTGATTCAAAAGGAAGATTTTTTTTTCTCCTTAGTGTTATAAGGGAAAGATGGATAACTTAACGGAGGAAAATAAATATCCTCTCCAAGTTAGAACCAAATCGTGTAATACTTTACTCATGTACCTGGATCCATAATTGAAGTTTTTATAACAAAGACAGAAATAAATATGGATTTACTCTGGAATGAAAACGCAATAGGCATTATCACAAAATGTAGTAATATTTACTTCAGTGAAGTTCATGGAACAGCATGACATGAAACATCTTGTAGATGGTGTATTGCATGAAAGAAATGGGTGGGTGTGGAACATTCCAAATGTAAACTGTGTTGTTAAATAATGTGTTGTTATCTCCATTTTGTTTTCACTTTTCACTTAAATTACAGTTCATGTTATTAGTGAGGTCTGTTTCTTTTAAATAATTTTCCTGTTGTTGGTATCAATAGACAATGTTCACTCAGAAAGCAAATGTAACTGTGCTATCTGGAGATGTTAACCTATTAAATTGTACTGCTATCTGGGGATGTTAACCTATTAAATTGTACCACAAAATGCTAGAACATGCATTGTGTATGTGTATTAAATGTGTAATAATGGACAGTATACAACTCACTGCAGAGATGTAATGACGAGCTGTGACAGGCACATAAAAAAGAGAAACACACATACAACACTTAAGCTATCAGCCACGGCCTTCTTCAGAATATAGAACATTATTGCAACCACACAGGCACACTTCACAGTCACACAACCGTCATCTCTGACTGCCACACTTTGAATCACACTGTTTGATGTGGAAATAGGTGACAGGAGAGGAGATAGGAAGGTTGCATCACAGTGAGGATGGATACAGCATGGCCTTACAGAGCATGTATGTATCAGATGGGTGGAATGAGATGCAACTTAGGAATGGAGTGGGGGGGGGGGGGGGTAAGTGAGGGGAGAAAGGCAAAACAAATGACACACACACACACACACACACACACACACACACACACACACACAGAAAGAGAGAGAGAGAGAGAGACAGAGAGAGTGCATGCGCACCAATGGCACCTGATATTTCATGTCTGCATCCTAACTTCTGCATTCATTGTTTTCAAAATATTCAATATTTATTTGATACTAGCTTAAATGCCCGTGCTTCACAACGGTTGTTAAAGAGGGACCTGCATATATAATGGTTTTGTAGGGTTCCTGACCTAGGTCAACAAAAACACAATCCTTGTTGGATCGCTCTGTCAATAAACTCAGTTCTCCTAGCCCAGATGTCAGATTTAAGTAGAAGTCATTGTCGAAAATGATGAATGTTCATAAAGTTTTTCATACAAAAAGTGAGATTAATTTAAGTCAATACTCCGGAACGATGTATATTCTGTGTTAGGTTGTGTTTATAAAGTTAAGACTGAGGTGTGTAATTGTCTGTCTGGCATAAACTTATGAAAACACTCCTGTCATTGAGATGAGAAATAGTAATAATAATAACAGCAACATGTATTGGTTCTATGGCATAGTACTAAACTGTTTATCTCTCACAGTAAGTGTACGCTGAAGTATTAGAATGTTGCAGTGTTGCGCTGGGGACAATGTAGTTATTCTGTATGCAGTGCTTCCTATTATCAAAATCTCGACAAATGCTGAAAGTCTAGTAATTCAATCAACAGAGCAGTTCATGTCTGTTTAAATAAGGCGTCGTGGTGGTGGCAATAAGCGACAAAGTAAGTCTGGGTAATCGTTAGAGGAATGGCATCAGCTGATCATCTGTATAGAACTTTCCATTAAATATAGTACCGGTAGTGTTCCCAGTGAATTGTCTTGACTGTGTTAGTAGCATCGGCCACTCTTTCAGCTAACACATGTCCTCACATCCTGCAGTGATTACTTCAAAAGCACAAAGTTGAAATCGATCTTGTGTAATAGAGCTATTCAGAAGTCAGATTATAACTCAAAGTACAATTCTCTCTGCAAAAAATGTCTTTCTCTATCTTCATGTAGTCCACACCAAAAGTAAGTAATTACAAATTTTAATCACAATATTGTACCGAACAATTACAAAAGCAGTGAGTTTGTCGTTTACGTGTGTATATTATCGCTAGTGGCAGGCACAGAACAGAAATATCTATGGAGTGAGCATTCAGATGCGCAGAACAGATTTCCTGTCCTTAAGGTGGAAATATCACCTGATATCAGGAAAAATCTACTAATTGATGACTTCATCTTGGTCCTTTTTTGTTCGGTTAAGACGGATGACTAGCTGTAAATGGCCCTTTTAGCGACACTTCCTCAACTTTCTTGTTGCTTCTGTGACATTATTTCATGTTACGTAGTTGTTCTGCTAAAAGGAGGTGGGGCTTCTTTGCAGTCATTGTGGTACAAACCAATCCAAAGAGCAAATAAATGTGTGAAAAGAGTGGATGTGTCTCAGTATCACTTGGTAATTCCAGCTTAATGCTGAGAAGATGCACAGAATCCAATGCTCACTCCATAGATATTTCTACTCTATGTATAATTTAGTGGTTCTACCTGTTGAAAGATGCACTTCTTTTATTTCCATGATATTGCAAAGCATATGGAATACAGCTAGGAAGAAAAAAATGTTTTTGTATCCTGCCTGGGCTAAACTTTACTTGCAGTGGCAGCAGTTTAGTTTGCTATCATTGGCAATGAACTATTCGCTTTAGGAGGATTATTAATTTACTGACCAGAACAGCATAAATTATTTATTTCACCGTGAACATAAAGAATTATTCCCCTTGTTCTATGTGACTGATTTTTGAAAAAGTATTGAACAGCCGTTGCCAACATCAGCACACAACGCCGCTGCCTTAAGTAAACTTGTACCCCTTCTTGTAGTGTATTACACCATAGTTATGAGAATGAAGAAAACTCAGCAATGCCATAATTAGTTATTTGCTGTACTATGTAACTAACATCGCCTCACTTTTGTCCTTTCCTGTACTGTGGCGCTTTTTAGGCATTCCTAAACAGAACGCAGTCATAATGTAATGAGGATACACCAAAATCAGAAAAGTAACTACATAAATTCAATTTTCCTTGCAAAGAATTCTTAAGTAAATTAGAGCATCGGTAGACTCGAATGTCAATATGTTTTAAATTCAAATGATACCCATGGAAAGAAGCAATTTTTTCTTTCCATGGCATTTCAAGGCATGCAGGATACTACTAGTAAAAAATATTTTTTGTGCCGTACCTAGCTTAAATTTTACTTGCAGTATAAAACTTTACTAGGTTATTAAGTAATTACAGTTCAGTCATTCTACCAATTTCAAACATATCAAATACGATACTCAGCTTTTCAACATTATGATGTATGGGGGTTCTGCTCACTGCAAAATTATTCACCTGGGACGTCGTCGTAGAAATAAATACTTGTAGATACAATTTTTCACTTATTATTTAATTTGAAATTAAACTGCTTCTTATTCCAGCAAAACATTAGAACTTCGTAACTTGTGTACACAATTCACCAGAACTTAACTGATAGTATTTCCATTTTAAAACACAGACTGACATAGATTCCAGAGCACTTTACAAACACCAAAACTCGAACTACCGCACGCAAGGTGGTGAGGCAAATATATAACATTGACAATTAATGAACACACAGGTAAAACATTTCATGTACACAAAAATAATCACAATATAAAATGAAATTATTGAAAACAATAATTTTAGATGGCGCATATCTTTCTACGTCTTAATCTCGGTCCTTTTTGTTTGACAACAAAGCGCAATGTTAAATGTCAATTAATTAGTTAATGAGTACATCATACATGTTTCTAACATATATTGAACTATCAAATATCGTGGCAATTCTCAAAATAGACTCAGAATCTCAGGTTAGTCAATATATACAAAGAATCACAATATTGAAATCTCGACTATTACATTAATTAACACAATTAGCTGGTCAACACAACTTGTTTATGAGCCTAACATATATACAATGCTATTTATTTTAATGTCTTTTGGATTTACATAAAGTTTCTACAGTTCGCTGTGTAGTTCTTTAAATAACATACAATGACGAAACTATTGTTTATAGAACTGTCTGGAAAGCACATATACAAATCTCTTAATTAATGAAATCTATCACTTGTTAACTAATCACAATATCACCGAGACGCTGTCCTACACTGATTCCTAGGCTGGCTATTTCGTTTGTAACTAACTTCACACACAACATACATCAATATTAGAACACACGAGCAGACGGTATCATACGATAACATTGAGATGACAGGGCCAGCAGTATCATCACAAGTGGCAGCGGCTTAGTATGTTAACGTTGGCAACGAAATATTCACTTTAGGGGGAGTCATTAATTTATTTAGTTGTCAACACTAAGAATTACTCCCCTCACTGTAAATGACTGATTTTCCAAAAAGGATTCAATGACCGTCAAAAACATCAATACACTACACCATGGCCATCAGGAAAATCATAGCCCTTGTACTTTTGTTATGAGAATAAACAACCCAGCATTGCCATCTATTAGTTATTTGGTATGTGAGCAACAGCGCCTCTATCGGATCTTTGCTATACTATGCTGCAATTCAAGCATAGCCTACACCAGACACTACAAATTATGATATCTTTTCTTCCCCTGGTCTGATTTTGATGAAATGAAGCTTATATGTTGCGCCAAGGTACTCTCAGTTGACCAATGAAACCCCATGAAAGTTCATTTAGTACTCTTGGAGATTTGCTGTACTATACCATACTTATAAGCATAATATACACAAAAACTTCAAATTACAATATCTTTCCTTCCTCTGATCCAATTTTGATGAAACTAAACCTATGTTACTCTCCAAACTATTCTCAATTTACATGTGAAAACCCATGAAAGTTTGTGTAGTACTTCTGGAGATTACCTTCAACAAATAGACATACACGATGGCTTTTAAGCAAATTATTAAGTTATGATATCTTTATTTTCTGTGATCCAATTTTAATTATTGAAGTCTTTATGTAACCTTACGATGTTCTAAAGTTACGTGTGAAAACCCCATGACAATTCGTCAAGAATTTTTGGAGATATACTCGTTCAAAGAGACAGACCGACATAACGGTGATAGATAAAAAAATAGAAATTACGATATTATTTTTTTCCGTGATCTAAATTTTATGAAACGAAGTTTATATATTGTCCAGTTACGCTCAAGTTACCTGTGAAAATCCCACGCAAATTCATGAAGTAGTTTTGGAGATAAGAGGTTTTTAATAGTTGTAAAAACAGACACGGCAGTTACTGAAAACACTTAAAATTATGATATCATTTTCTTCTGTGATCCAATTTTGATAAAATTATGCCTATATGTTGACACAAAGTTTTCTTATGTTTCCTGTGAAAATCGCATGAAGATTCGTCCAGTAGTTTTGAAGATTGAAGAGAACAGCGACAGGCCTATATTTATAGATTTATTATTAGTATAGATTTATGCCTGTATTACTTACAGAGTGCCTGACATTCTTTCTTCTTTTCCAGGCATATATAGTTTAGAATGGGAGTCCCTGGGTCAGTGCCTATACACTACAAGTTTCGAACAGAATGCTGTCTCAGTGTCACTTTCACCTGCATGCCGACACTTGCTGGTGGGCCTTGCATCACGGCGTATAGTACTTCCAACTGATCGCCCTACAGTAGCACAGATTTTTCGTATGGAAGGTGCGAAACCTGGTCGTTCAGTAGGAGGCCGTGGTCGTCTTTGTCACCTCCGTGACATTGAACAGAATCGTGAAAATAGCTTTACTAGTCTAAATTGTATCCGCTGGGCACCTGAACCGGGCCAAGGCCTAGTTTATGGTACCAACACTGGCACATTGAGAGTGTTGCGTTAGAATTATTGTATAAAATTGCTGGTATTTTCTGTTGTAACTTGTTGATTAACATTTAAGAAGTTTATTGTGAAATTTTATTCATTTAACAGATTTAAGTTGTGTAAGTATATTATCAAATGTACTGGACAGTATGATCTTGGAGCAATTTTTGTGTCTATAGCCTGTGGTTTCACAGCTGTCTGGGGTTCATCTGTTACAGTCTTGCTTTGACACTAATTTCAACATCATTTACAAGGTTTTTGCACATATTTTAAAGATGTGCTGACATATTATCAAATGGCTACCAATGTTAGAGGACGTTTTCAAACTTGTTAATAAGTCACTTTCTTACCATATACATTATTTCCCATTCACTGATTTTGCCTTTGTGAGGGTAAATGCACAAATGTAATTCATTAGAGAGGGTAAAACTTCAAAGATTTGTAAAGTGACAAAGTGATTTTAAGTATTGATTATATTCTGCTGTTGGTGTTATTGAAGGAGGTGGCTCTGTTTAATGATGCCAGTAAGTGTTACAGGGTATATATGTGTTTGTTGCTTATAATTATTGCAAACAAACAAAAAAGTGCATTATGCTTTGCATGTAGTGTCATCTTAGTAATTGAACACACATATATTAATGTCCACTCTTCAGCATGTTCAGCATGACCCTTACTATTTGACCTGATAAGTATTGATGATTGAGTAAGAAGTGTGGTACAACTAATATTTGTGTGCATTAACTACTGGAAAATATTGGTGGGAAGTAGTAATTCCTATTCATCTCTGTTCCGTAATTATATTGTTCGTAGTCAAAGAGCAAGTTTTTAAGTAACATTCCTGGATGTTAAATGTGTTTAATTTCTTCAAATAATTAGCATTCCACACATATTCACTGTGCAAGAAATAAGTACTATCTTAGATTGTTGTTGCATGAATTACACTTAGCATTTTTTATAGAAGAAATAATTGGAAATGTGCATTCTACCCATTCATATCAGTTTCTAAATGAGTAGCTTCATACAAATTTTTTGTTTGAAAGTTATTGAAGCTGACTATTTTCTATTTTTCTGTCTTCATTTTGCTGGATATGTTACAGTATGTTTTCATGGCAGCAGTGATAACTGTAATATAAGTAATGAACAAAACTCTTAAAAATCTGCTGCATGCATAGTAGAGTAGATAACTAAATGTTTCTTATGCTACCTATTCACTCGTGAAAGGATGGCCCTGTTCCAGATATGTGATGTCTTAATTAGTTAATAAATTGTACACCATTCATACCAAAGGGTTTGTTTTAATCAATCAGTTCTGGAGCATATTTACAACTTAAATATTTAGTAAATTACTAAGAATATTATTTTTCTTTGCATCTGTGTAATGAAACTGTATTTTTACATTTGTTTTTGTGTTGTGTTTTTTGCTGTGCATGGTACATTCTGACTTAAAGTGACAAGCTTTTGCTTTATATTTTGACAACAGTATATTCCCATATAATGATTGACTTGGGATAGTTGCAATTGTGACAAACAGTAATACTAGCTCTTTCCTCTTTATGTTTCATTGCTACTTTAAGAGTGAAGTAATGGACTATTTTACATCGCAGTCTGATGTGTTTTACGTAAAGTGCTTACTTTGTTCAAGATTACCTGTGGGAGGAAACATTTTTGTATTTAAATGAAACAGATAATAGCAAAGTATGTGTGTTTCATTTGCAAATTATTCGATAGTACCATAGAAAGTACAGAACATTTTAATTTAATGCATCTGAATTTCTGAAATGTGCTTCTTTCAAGAGAGATGATGTATTTTCACATGTGATTTAGATGCTAAAATTGTACTACTTTTTATATCATAGAGACATTTACAGCACTTAATATTCTTCTCGTGTATGCAACAAAAGTAAAATAAGTTTCTTCATGTCCTACAAAAGAAAATTTATAATTTCATTTTTGCTGCCACTTGTAACCATTTATATTTATTGTTCCTGTGATATTTAAGTGCATTAATTTGTTACATATGTGCGTAATGAATGTATTATATGAACATTCAACATTTGGCAGGAGCTTCCATCCTGTTTCGTATACACACTGTTACTTGTCAGTGTTCTGTTAAGAGTGATAATATTTTATATTATTGTTGTAGAAATAAAATAAAATGATTGTATTTATTATTCTTGGTACTGTCATGTTGTTTGAGTAACATTATTCTAAACTTAATGCAAGTTTTGACTGTGTTACAGCTGTATTTTTAGTGTATTTATTACAAAAGTTGTGCACTGTGGAAAATGTGTGATAGTCCATTCTATGAACAATATTTCCAGACAGTCTAATTACCTCCTTTTTATTTTTTTATTTTTTTGTAAGAGGTACTAAGACTGCCTCCGTTCATAAAAAAACATTACAAAGGACACCTATATCTTTTATAACATTATTGATTAATCAAGTTACTTTACAACCTGTGTATATAAACAGTCTGAAACTCATTTCAGAGTATGATTAAAAAGAACAGTTAAAATTCATCATTTTTTCTTGAAATATTTCTTTTCCTGGTCCAATGTCATTGTGGATACTGTTAAATAAAATGATTGTTGTGATAATATTCTACAAAGAAAGCAAAGTCAATAAATTCCTGAAGATAACATCAAGCTCACACTATAAACTTGTACCATATCACATGATGCCATCTAGTGATGTATGTTCAATCGTGTGTCTCAAGAATGGGGGGAGAGGGGGTGTGGACAGTATGTAGTATTTATTGTTATGCAAGTCAAAATTCTACTCTGCTCTGTACAGGATGTACAAAAGTACTGACTTGAAAAATTGGCTTTGCAGGCATGCAGTCAGTATGTCTTGTTGATAGCAGGTTTTCAAATTAAGACACTTTTAAATTTTGTTATATTATATGACATTGTAGTAAGGAGTGTGTGACTGATTAATTATTTATTACATTCCACATCTATAGTGGTTAAGCCATGTCACACAAATTGAATTTTAATTTACAAAACGTAACTAGTTTCAATGAACTCTGTCATCATTATCAAACGAAAGCAAAAATGGCATTAAACATAAACTGAGAAAATAATTAAATTATAAAAAGGTGCGGTAAATGTAGCCAGGCCATCTAGGGGTGTGATAGTGACTCCCAACTGTCTGATGTGATACCATGTGTGTCTACGGCAGACAGTTGGGAGTCACTGTCACACCCCTAGATGGCCTGGCTATATTTACTACACCTTTTCATAATTTAATAATGGAAAGTCTAGGTTGGAATTAATGATATAGTGAGGACAGTTTACAACTCACCGCAAAGACGTGGCGACGAGCTGCGACAGGCACATACAAAAGACACACACACATACAACACATTCAACTATCGGCCATGGCCTTCTTCAGAAAATAGAACACTCACGCAATCACACAGGCACACAACAGTCATACAACCATCACCTCCGACTGCCGCACTTCGAATCACGCTCTGCAGCGAATCGGGGACGGGAGGGGAGGGGAGGGGGAGGGGATAGGAAGGTTACGTCACGGTGGTGGGGATGGGTTAGATGGGAATAACGAGATGCAGCTTAGGAATGGAGTGGGGAGGCGGGTGAGGGGAGAAAATAAAATAAAGTAAAATAAATACATATAGAAAATGCATGCACACCGCAAGTACACAAGACCGCATACATACACACACACACACACACACACACACACACACACACAGTCATGCTGTCGAAGATTATCGTAACATTAGGCTGTGTGATAATGGCAAAGAATACGATTTTGCACTGTCTTTGTTGTACGACTTTTAGAAATAGGGACCATTGTATATACCGAATCTGGCGGTACCTTTGGTTGCAAAAAATACGAATATTCGTGTGACAATGTTCAGCTTTACTTATTAAATGTTTCGAAGGAGTGTGAATTACGTAGCTGCATTCGTGTAAGTGAAAAATGGAAAATCGCCCTACTAGATTGGTGTGGAAAATCCAGTGCTTTCTAACTGCTTAGAAAACTTAATAATCTCTTGTTTCAGAGTTTAAGTGCAAAGAGTGGAGCTGTGGATACTGAAACTGAACCATTGGAGAAAACATTACGACTAATAAAATGTTATATAAGACCAGACATTAAGTAACCCCTACGTATAATACGGAAATTAAAAACTTCAATGCGTTTAAAAAATTACCTCATACAACAAATGCCTGCATGACTAAATTTTCAAGTATTTAGCCCAGAAGACGGGTGGGTTGAAAATCAGATTAACTGTCTGTGGCCGCTGATTGAAGTGTTACAGCGCGATGATGACCCGCAGTGAAGGCATGCAAACAGCTACTAACAGCGTCTTAAGGCTAGGTTTTTCTCTTTTTAAACAATTTGGTGTTGTGGATTATTTTTTATGAGAAATATATTGCAAAATTGCGACACATTTGTAGAAGATAACGTTTACGTTTTAACGAATTTACACTATTATGTTATTGTTGCTCCTTTAACTTGCAAAAGGTAAAACTGTGCTACTATTCAAAGATCTTAAAATATTTGTAGAAGTGCTAAAGACCTATTTGTCTTGTGCCTAAACTCCCTATTCATCAATATTTGTAGAAAATGTTTTTGACGAATTTTTGTTGTTGTTGTTGTTGTTGTTGTTGTCGTCTTCAGTCCGGAGACTGGTTTGATGCAGCTCTCCACCCTACTCTATCCTTAGCAAGCCTTTTCATCTCCTGATAAGAAAGACAACCCACGTCCACTTGAATCTGTTTACTGTATGCGTCTCTTGGTCTCCCTCTGCGATTTTTACCCCCCACACTTCCCTCCAATGCTAAATTTACGATTCCTCGATGTCTAAGAATGTGTCCTACCAAGCGATCTCTTCTTTTAGTCAGGGTATGCCAAAAATTCCTTCTCTCACCAATTCTGTTCAGTACCTCTTCATTAGTTATGCGATCTACACACCTAATCTTCAGCATTCTTCTGTAGCACCACATTTCAATAGCCTCTATCCTCTTCCTGTGCACACTGCTTATAGTCCATGTTTCATTCCTGTACAAGGCAACACTCCACACAAATGCCTTCAGAAAAGACTTCCTTACACTTAAATTAATATTCGATGTTAGCAAATTTCTCTTTTTCAAAAATGCTTTTCTTCCCATTGCCATTCTGCATTTTATATCCTCTGTACTGTGACCATCTCATGTTATTTTACTACCCAAGTAACAAAACTCATCTACCACCTTCATTGTTTCGTTATCTAATCTAATTCCTTCAGATCACCTGATTTTCTAAGACCGCATCCATTATTTTTGTTTTGCTCTTGTTAATGTTCATTTTATATGCTCTCTTCAACACACTGTCCATTCCATTCAACTGCTCTTCCAGGCCCTTTGCTGTCTCTGACAGAATTACAATGTCATCAGCAAAACATAATGTTTTTATTTCTTCCCCCTGAACTTTAATCCCAATTCCAAATTTTTCCTTGCTTTCCTTTACCGCCTGCTCGATGTACAAATTGAATAGCATCGGAGAAAGGCTACAACCCTGTCTTACTCCCTTCCTAACTGATGCTTCCCTTTCATGCCCTTCGAGTCTAATAACTGCGGTCTGGCTTTTGTACAAGTTGTAAATAACTCTCCTTTCCCTTTATTTTACCCCTGCTGACTTCAGAATTTGAAAGAGTGTATTCCAGTCAACATTGTCAAAAGCTTTCTCCAAATCTTCAAACGCTAAAAATGTAGGTTTGCCTTTCCTTAATCTATCTTCTAAGATAAGACGTAAAGTGAGTATTGCCTCCCGGGTTCCTACGTTCCTCCTGAATCCAAACTGATCTTCCCCGAGATCAGCTTCTACCAGCTTTTCCATTCTCCTGTAGATAAAGCGTGTTAAAATTTTGCAACCATGACTTATCAAATTGATGGTTCTGTAATTTTCACACCTGTCTGCGCCTGATTTCTTTGGAATGGGGAGTATTACCTTTTTCTTAAAGTCTGAGGGTATTTCGCCTGTCTCATACATCTCTGAGGGTATGTCATCTACTCCTGGGACCTTGTTCCCACCTAGGTCTTCCAGGGCGCTGTCAAATACATCTCTCAGTATAGTATCTCCTATTTCATCTTGATCAACGTCCTCTTCCCTTCCTACAACATCGTCTCTAAGTTCATTTCCTTTGTAGAGCTGCTCAATGTACTCTTTCCACCTTTCAGTTTTCCCTTCTTTGCTGAGAACGGGCTTCCCATCCGAGTTCCTGATATTCGTAGAGTTGCCTTTCTTGTCCTCAAATGTCTTTTTTTATTTTCCTGTAGGCGGTATCTACTTTTCCCCTTCTTATACATTTTCTACAGATTTGCATTTGGCTTCTAGCCACTCCTGCTTAGCCATTTTGCACTCCATTTCTTAGTCGTCTGTACTCCATTTTGCTTGTTTCATTTACTGAATTTTTATATTTTCTCCTTTCATCAATTAAATTTAGTATTTCCTGTGATATACAAGGATTTTTTGTAGGTCTTGCCTTCCTATCTATTTTGTCCTCTGCTGCCTTCACTATTTCATCTCTCAATGCTACCCATTCCTCTTCTAATGTTTTATTTCCCCCTGTTTCTGTCAATTGATGCCTAAATCTCCCTCTGAATTTCTCCAGAACTTCTCCTTCCTTCAATTTATCTAAGTCCCATCTCCTTATTTTCCTACTTTTCTGCAGTTTTTTTCAGTTTCAGTCTACAGTTCAAGACTAACAAGTTATGGCCAGAGTCTATATCTGCCCCTAGGTATGTCTTACAGTTTATCACCTGGTTCCGGAATCTAGGTTTTACCATTATAAAATCCATCTGATCTCTTCCACGTATACAACCTTCTTTTGTGATTCTTAAACCACGTGTTTGTTATGATTAAATCATGTTCCGTGCAAAATTCTACCAGGCGACTTCCTCTTTCATTCCTCCTGCCCAGTCCATATTCACCTACTATTTTTCCTTCTCTTCCTTTTCCTACTACCGAATTCCAGTCTCCCATCACAATTAAGTTTTCCTCTCCCTTAACTGTCTGAATAATTTCCTTTAGCTCCTCATATATTTCTTCGATCTCCTCATCATCGGCAGAGCTGATTGGCATATAAACTTGTACTACTGTTGTCGGTGTTGGCTTCGTATCTATCTTGACAATGATAATGCGATCACTGTGCTGCTCATAGTAGTTTACCCGTGTTCCTATCTTCTTATTCATTATCAGTCCTACCCCTGTTATACCCCCAACTGATTTTGTATTTATAATCCTGTACTCACCTGACCAGAAATCCTGTTCATCCTGTCACAGAACTTCACTAATCCCCACTATATCTAACTTCAACCTATCCATTTCCCTTTTTAAATTTTTTTAATTTTCCTACCCGATTAAGGGATCTAACATTGCACGCTCAGATCCTTAGAATGCCAGTATTGTCTTTCTTCATGACAACATCCTCCTGAGTAGTCCCCGCCTGGAGATCCGAATGGCGGACTATTTTACCTCCGGAATATTTTACCCAAGAAGGTGCCATCATATGTTCATACAGTAGAGCTGCATGTCCTCGGGAAAAGTAATGGCTGTAGTTTCCCCTTGCTTTCAGCCGTTCGCAGTAACTGTGTGGCAAAGCCACATTAGCTGATGTTACAAGGCCAGCTCAATCAATCAACCAGACTGTTGCCCCTGTAACTACTGAAAAGGCTGTTGCCCCTCTTCAGGAACCACACGTTTGTCTGGCCTCTCCACAGATACCCCTCCGCTGTGGTTGCACCTACGGTACGGCTATCTGTATCGTTGAGACACGCAAGCCACCCCACCTCGGCAATGTCTGTGGTTCATGGAAATTAACTTTGAAGAAGTGTTTTGTTTTGAAGGTACTGGTTGTTAAAAAGGTATTTATACATTGAAACAGGGGGAAGACGATGACAAAAAGTTTGAAATTTATGCATTAGTAAAAATTGCGGAAAAGAAAGCGCTACAAAACTTTAGAAAAAATACATTGAGAATCCGTTAGTACTCGGGTGTAGCGTTTTTTAAGGCTGATCTATGGCACCAAATTTTGCATCTGTAGTCAGCTCTTTTACAACTGAGTCAATAAAAACAAACATCAACCACATAGTGATAACTTTGGTCATTACAGTATGCTGGAAAAACAAAATGGTCATCTCTTTTTGATTTAATAAAAAATATTTTTTTTTCTGCAGGAAGTGTGACGATGTATTTAAATTTGTAGCAGATTATTGGTATGTTAGTAATTAAATAGCTCCTATGGCACCTACACAAGCTTGAATTATGTCTCTGAGACACACCTCCTCTGTACATAGGCAAAATTCCCATTTAAGGAAACCCCTATTTAAGGAATAAATATTTTGATCCCCTGAGATTTGTTAAAAAGGAGTTTTACTGTAATGGTTTTATTAACTTCAAGTTTTGTTTTGACCATTCAATCTATGAATGATTGTGCATCTTGCAATTCTAAGCATGCACATGCTTTGCACCTTAAGAAAGTGTGTTCTGCAAATATTATAGCTTGCTAACATAGAATTTCTCACACACTAGTGTCATAAGTGATTTCAGCTATAGTCAGATTAAACTTACTTGCTAGTTGAATTGGTGCTATAATGTTGTCAGTAGGCTACTGCTCGATTATATGTGACACATAAACACGGGTATACTCTCAAACATTGTTAATGTGTAATGTTGAGCAATTTTTGAAGCAACTGCCACAAGTTGCTTTAGATAGTGACAGCTAATTTTTAAGTTGCTAGTGATTCAGCTGGATGCATTTTGTAGTCCTGGTTTCAAACTTCTCTCCCATACTAAACGCAGCCTTTCACTGTGTTATGTAACCAAGCAAAGACAGTTAAGAATCGGCAGCAGAACTAATGCCAGAGTGCACCAGCCTCAGTCAAATAGCTAGATAATCACGTTTAGTTGATCATGGTTAAAAGTTAATTGTGTTTAAAACATCTTTGTGATGCACCAATGTTAATCGCATATCAGCTAACTGTTGTCACCCAATCGTGCATTTGTCCACGGTTATTTCTTTGTATTGCAATGGAAAGCACCCTGGCGGGGCTAAGATGTTAAAATGTACGAAATTTCTCATACAACCCATCGTGAATGACATTTTGTGTACGATCTCGGTGATGTCAACAAGCAGAAGTGATTTTACTGGTGGGGGGGGGGGGGGGAATTGAAAAAGAATTTTTTTTAAATTTCAGCAACTGAAATAATTTTAGCAACACTCGTAACTCTAACCCTCTACAGCACGAACACATATGCGTCACAACAGCGTAACTATACCAACAGTGGGAAAGGGAAAATACAGGAAGTGGAATGGTGGGCGGGGTTACCTTAATAGTCAATGCTTGTTTTACAAGTGCACATTTATTAAATTTATGTATATATTTGAAATACCTACACGGACTGAGTTAAACACAGGTCTTCCTGAATATGAGCATGAATGCGTCGACAAATCGACTTTTAAACAACAGTGGTTAAGCAAGGCAATTTTGAAATTGTGGCAAACAAATTTAAACTTTGGTTAGAATTACAGTCTCCACAAAGCCTTGAATACACAGGTTCATAAGGAACCGTAGCAAGTAAGAAACCTTAAACTTTAACTGAAGTTTAAGACTAAGTTGGCACCACAGATAGTTAAACTGCACAGTCCATAGTTATTTCAATAAACAGATTCATGACGAACGAATTTCAGCCTTGACATTAGTACCGGCCCATAGAACAAACTGCAAATTGATCTAAGATGTACAGCTCAGAATAGCAAAAATCCGATCTAACCTTGGCTGTGCTTGATCAGGTTTTACACAGTATCTAATGATAAACAATACAAGACTCATAGAACAGACTGTAAATGAGCAAGAAATCAGGTCTAACTTTGCCTGAATTGCCAGGTTTTACACAGTAGCCAACGTCATTAAATGGCGACGGAGGCAGCCACTAACAAAGGATGATAAGGACTAAGACGGCTCACTTAATTAATAAGATCAACCACACGGGACTAGCAAGTGTCCTGGTGGACCTTCAGATGCAAACACAGTCAAAACTACGACCTAGGAACGGGCCAGGCTCCCAGGAAGGAAACGGCACTGCCTAGAAAAAAATAACACTGGTCTCCGGACAGGCAACAGTCAACCAGCGGGCACACCGCCAAATAAATGCCTCAGTGGACTTTAGTCCCCAAAAAACTTAATTGAAGCAATTCACAATGTAATATCAAGACACCTCCTTTAAGTATTGCCAATCACATCAATACACTAATGACGAAGTCACGAGGTATGCCAATGCTGAGGCGCCATTGGCACACCCCACATAAACATACACAAGACAACGCCGCTCAAGCAAGAGGGAACACAGTCACCGGTGTCCTGCTCTACTTAGCAAAAGACAGAATAGAACTTAACTGTCGCACTGTAGATCTCGATGAGAAGAAACAGCAGGACTAGAAATCCCACCTGGCATAGTATGGCACCGCGAAGTTTCACGCCATCGAAGGACGGTGGAGTACGGCCTCGGAACAACTGACAACAAGGCCTTCCTCCTTGCAGTGCAACGGGCGAAGCGACCACGCCCCTGCCTCAGCTAGGCGAACAGCCAATCACCTCTCCCGAGCGGCGGCAGCGTCAGGCTTCCTCCTAGCAACACGACGGGCAAGCCGCCATGTACCTCCCTCTGGTAGCCGAGGAAGAAATGAATTCTGCGAACCGGCCACAACGGCTGATGGCCAGATGACAGGCGTCACACTACCCCAGAGACAAGCTGGAACTGACCACTCTTCCAGCCCGCACACTCCTATTTATCGCGCCAAGACGGCAACGACTTCAGACAGAAGAGACAGCAGACAAACGCGCAGAGGATTGTTGGCCATACCAACCTAAACACGACGGACTCGAACTGGCGCCAGTCCAGAAGAAAGGAAGCAAGGGGTGAAAGATGACAAAACACTAGGCGAGCCGAAATGACACGGCTCAAGCTCACCCCCTTAAACTAGTTCCCGGGGGCGGTTTCACCTCCCACGTATTTAATCTGGCTAAGATGCACTCTCTGCACCTTCCCACTTGCGTCATCTTTACTAGCAAATTCACTGGCCCTAGTACCTTAGTAATAGTATAGGGACCTTCAAAACGCAAGGTGAACTTATCCATCTTGCCCTTCAGCCTTGCCCTACCTGGAAAATTCCGTACATACACCCTATCCCCCACTTTACCAACAAAGTTCCGCCTACCTCTATTGTACCTCCCTGCCTGCCTCTGATGAGCTAATTGGATGTTGCGTCTCACCCTCTGCCAATTATCCCTAATGACCTGAGGCGTCATTTTATTGGGTAATAATTGCTGAATCCCCCACAAGTTCGAGAAAGGAGAGTTAATGGGATAGGCGAATATCGACGTCGCCGTGGTAGCCTGCAAGGACTCGTGGTGGGCAGAATTGAATACCAGGTTGATCCACGGTAAATTGGTATCCCACGTATTCGGGCTCTTCTGATGGTATATCATTAGGGCAGACTTTAAATTGCGGTTAACACGTTCCGCAAATGACCCTTGGCGATAGTAAGGAGTGGTAGTAATATGCTTGATAGCTTAGCTGAAACAAAAGCCCTTAAAGGGCGCGGAATGAATTGCCGGAGCATTTTCACTCACCAATTGCCTAGGTGGGCCAAACAAGCTAAAGATGTTAGTGAGATGAGTGACGGCAGTAGTGGCAGTAACGTTACGAGTTTGGAGTAGCCAGCAGAAGCGTGAGAAGGCATCAATCACCACTAATACATACTGATTTCCCCTCTTGGTCTGGGGTAACGGACCTAAGTAATCAATGAAAACCTTCTCCATGGGCACCCTCTCACGGTCTGAATTAAGGAAGCCCAAGGGGACCTCACTGTTAGGCTTAGCCAAGTTACATTCCTGACAGTTCTTTACCCTACATCTAATATCTCTGTCCATATAGGGCCAAAATAGGTTCTGCCTAATCTTTTGGATGGTCTTCCTGGTCCCTAAATGGCCTCCGGCCAGAAGTCATGGTGGTACTTAAATATAGGATCTTCCCATCCCTACCAGGCTTCCTACACAACACCCCCCGAGTAATCAGGGAGGGTTTATGAGCCTTCCCAGCCAAGGGCTCCTTACGTATGGGACTCCATCTCTATCCTGGCTGGCACCCAAATCACCAAACAAATGAGGGATCTCTCCAAATATTGCACCGACGTGCTGAAGAGGCTCCTCCTCAACCTCACCAGACGGTTCCTTGGTGAACATCCCACTCAAAATATCGGCCAAGGCATTATCGCTCCCCCTAATGTGCCTAACCACGAATTTAAAGGCGGAGATCCTTACTGCCCATCTAGCAATCCGACCCGTTTTGCGAAGCCTCGCCAACACCCAACTTAGGGCCTGGTTATCCATCTCTAAGACGAATTCACGGTGTTCCAGATAAAACTTGAACTTCTCGAGGGCAAACAGCACGGCCAACGCCTCACACTCATAAACTGAGCCGTCTGGATGCGTAGGCCAAAGGTCTACGTCTGTCCTCCACGTTCTGTAAGAGAACCATGGATATTCCGCTATTTGAGGCGTCAGTCTGGACAATAAAATACCGATTAAAGTCAGGTACTCCTAACATCGGCGCATTGGAAATGGCTACCTTTATGGCGTGAAACGCTGCTTGCTGGGGCTCTCCCCACCTGAAGGGTGTGTTTTTGCGGCGGAGTTCGTTTAAAGGGGCTGCCAACTGGGCGAAGTTAGGCACGAACTTACGAAAGTAATTGGCCATGCCTATAAAACGAGCAATACCGTTCTTATCCTTAGGAGGAGGAAGAGTCCTCAAAGCCTTAGACCGCTGCTGGTCAATGGTAATACAGCGTCTAGATACAATACGCCCTAGAAAGGAAACCTCTCTCTGAGCCAAAGTGATCTTGGATGGTTTAATGGTTAGCCCAGCTGCCGAGAGTTTTTCCAAAACCTGACCTAAATGCTGAAGATGTTCCTGAAAGCTCTTGCTATATACCACCAGATCATCTAGGTAGTTGAACACGCAAGACAACTTCAGATCCCCCAAAATATAATCGATAAGACGATACAACACCGCAGCTCCAGTTGCTAACCCAAAAGGAACACGGTTGAACTCAAAGAGGTTACAGTCCGTGCAAAAGGCAGTAACATGCTTCGACTCTTCCGTAAGTGGGATCTGATAATACGCCTGATTTAAATCGAGAACAGTAAACCACTGGACCCCCGAAAACCAGGTGAAGGAATTATGCAATCCGGGAGAGGAATTGATTCCAGAATAACCTTTTTATTGAGCCGCCGATAGTCAACCACAGCTCAAAAATCCGTCCCCTGGTCTTTAGGGACAAGTAATATCAGGGAAGCATATGCCAAAGTCGACAGCCTAATTACCCCTTCACAGAGCATCTTATTGATCTTCTGCCTCAAGATTTGCATCTTGGGAGGGGATAAATGGTACGGAGCCTGGCTAACGGGTTCATAGTCACTGAGGCGGATGTGATATTCCAAGATATTAGTTTGCCCTAACTCATCCCGGAACAGCTCGCTAAACTGCTCCAGTTTCTTAGCCAGGAGCTCCCCCCGTTGGGGAGTCAGATGATCGACTCGAAAATCCCCGACCGTCGCAACTAAGTGCCCTTGGTGAACTTCTTGCGCACATTCACACAGCCCAAACTTTTCAGTAGGCGCGAATTTAAAGGAAAACACCTTTCCCGCAATAACCAAAATCATCTGAGTTTTCTGCATAAAATCCCAGCCTAACAACAAGGGAACCTGAAGGCCACTGATGATCCCTAAATTTACAGGCCATGAAAAATTGCCTAATGTAAAACTCCCCCGCACCCACCCCTGCAGAGGCAACACTCGACCATCCGCAAGATGACATCTTTGACCCAAAAGGTTGATGCGCCGGAGTCTGGCAATGGACGATATTCCAATAACCATTGTAAACTAATCAAGGACAATGAGCTGCCGGAATCTATCAGTCCCCATACGGGCTCCCCGCCCAATCTACCACACACATACGGTCGTGAGATGTTAAAGACACCAGTAACCTTGCCACAAAACCGGGGGCGTTTACTTCGCTGCTTCACCCGGCCCCTCTTCTGGCGTCACCGTGCCGGATATGGTACGGGACACTGCCGAACTAAGTGCTCGCTCAAGCCGCAACAAAAACATTTTCGGATGTCCTCTCCCCACCTTCGGCGACCCTGACCCTGGTTATTAATAGGAGCCAGTTCCACTTGAATACCTACCTTGTCCCTTGATTCATCGACTAAATCGAACTTATCGATCTCTCTCACACCCTCACATAATTGCCCCCAACTGTCAGGGCGACCTAATACTAACAAGGGTGTTCGGTACTGTGGTAACAGGCCTTCCACCACCTGGGACACAACTTTGTGTTCAGACATCTCGGGGCTCAATGCCAAGGTAGCTACCTTAACACGATTAATGTAATCCCTCAGAGATTCATCATGACCTTGGATGCGCCACAGGAAGCTTTGCTGTAACTCTAAATTCCATCGAAATGGGATTTCACACTTAACTATCTGTTCTCTAACTTGTTTAACCGTTTTCGCCTCCCTCAAAGCCGAGGAGACCAAATCCCTTAAGTTGTCATCGGCCAACGGGTACAACAAAGCCCACAACACTGATAATGGAATACCAAAGGTCTCAATATGTCTTTCGATATCAACTAATAACCAGAAAAGTTCTTTCACATCTCCCTTAGTAGCTAATGATAATTTCTTAACATCATGGAATAAACCCACAATCAGGTTAGGCAAACTGGGAAGGGATCACCAATGGACAAGCATTGAGCTGCGTAGCACCCCAACTATCCCTATGATGAGATGCTACCAACCTTTCCCTAACTAGCCCTTCTTTAAATAGACCCCCACTTCCAACTCCTTTATCTGAACCTAAAGATGGCACATCCGATAGAAACTGCCCAACCCTAAGTGCAAGTTGTTTAGCACACACTAAAACATCGGTATCAGTGGCCACAGCCTTAAGGTCTTCTACTCGGTTAGTTATATGGGCGATATGTGCTCTGATTCTCCCCAATTGCCGAGAGGTAAGGAGTTCAAGATAGGACAGGGAACTCGCTAAGTCATTGATCCAGGATTCAAGAAGGGTCAGGTCAGCGGCTACCTCACCTGAATCAATTCATGGGCTTGTCCAAGGCCACCCACAGCCGGCTAACTAACTCCGGAACTCAGCCCTCTTCCTTCTCTCCACGGACCTTCAGCTCATACAACAACATGTCCTAGCGGAGCAGCTCCAACCCTGGACAAGCCCTCGCCATTTTATCACAGTGGCTAGTAACCTAAAACAAATATTAACACCGAGCACAATCCAGCTCACACTACTAATTACTAATTACAACCATCAAACAAGCATTGACTATTCAGAGGGTGGTTACACCTTCGCAACCACACTCTGCTACCAGCTGGTGGGGGGGGGGGGGGCGTTGAGGAAAAAAAATTGAAAAGGAATTTTTTTTTTATTTCAGCAACTGAAATAATTTTAGCAACACTTGTCACTCTAACCTCTACCGCACGAACACATGTGCGTCACAACAGCCTAACTATACCAACAGTGGGAAAGGGAAAATACAGGAAGTGGAATGGTGGACGAGGTTGCCTTAATAGTCAATGCTTGTTTTACAAGTGGCTAGTGCACATTTATTAAATTTATGTATATATTTGAAATACATACACGGACTGAGTTAAACACAGGCCTTCTTGAATATGAGCATGAATGTGTCGACAAATCGACTTTTAAACAACAGTGGTTAAGCAAGGCAATTTTGAAATTGTGGCAAACAAATTTAAACTTTGGTTAGAATTAGTCTCCACAAAGCCTTGAATACACAGGTTCAGAAGGAACCGTAGCAAGTAAGAAACCTTAAACTTTAACTGAAGTTTAAGACTAAGTTGGCACCACAGATAGTTAAACTGCACAGTACATAGTTATTTCAATAAACAGATTCATAACGAACAAAATTCAGCCTTGACAGTAGTACAGGCCCATAGAACAAACTGCAAATTGATCTAAGATGTACAGCTCAGAATAGCAAAAATCCGATCTAACCTTGGCTGTGCTTGATCAGGTTTTACACAGTATCTAATGATAAACAATACAAGACTCAAAGAACAGACTGTAAATGAGCAAGAAATCAGGTCTAACTTTGCCTGAAATGACTAGGTTTTACACAGTAGCCAACGTGATTAAATGGCGACGGAGGCAGCCGCTAACAAAGGAAAAGTACTAGAAAGGCTCACTTAATTAATAAGATCAACCACACGGGACTAGCCGGTGTCCTGGTGGACGTTCAGATGCAAACTCAGTCAAAACTACGACCTAGGAACGGGCCAGGCTCCCAGGAAGGAAACGGCACTGCCAAACACAGCACTGATCTCCGGGCAGGCAAAGGTCAACCAGCGGGCACTTTGCCAGATAAATACTTTAACAGATCCCAAGCTACTTGATACACAAGTTAAACCACACAATAACTACCCGATATACGGCTGCGACATTAGGTGTAAACTCAGCCAAGCTACGACCTAGGAACGGGCCAGGCTCCAGGGAAGGAAAAGGGCACTGCCTAGAAAAAAATAACACTGGTCTTCGGACAGGCAACAGTCAACCAGTGGGCACACCGCCAAATAAATGCCTCAGTGGACGTTAGTGCCCAAAAACTTAATTGAAGCAATTCACAATGTAATATCAAGACACCTCCTTTAAGTATCGCCAACCATATCAATACTAAAGACGAAGACACGAGGTATGCCAACGCTGAGGCGCCATCGGCACACCCCACATAAACATACACAACACAATGCTGCTCAAGCGAGAGGGAACACAGTCACCGGTGTCCTGCTCTACCTAGCAAAAGACAGAATAGAACTTAACTATCACACTGTAGATCTCGATGAGAAGAAACAGCAGGACTAGAAATCCTACCTGGCAGAGTATGGCGCCGCAAAGTTTCACGCCATCGAAGGACGGTGGAGTACGGCCTCAGAACGACTGACAACAAGGCCTTCCTCCTCGCGGTGCAATGGGCGAAGCGACCACGCCCCTGCCTCAGCTAGGCAAACAGCGAATCACCTCTCCTGAGCGGCGGCAGCGTCAGGCTTCCTCCTAGCAACACAACGGGCAATCCGTCATGTACCTCCCTCTGGTAGCCGAGGACGAATTGAATTCTGCGGACTGGCTGCAGCGGCTGACAGATGATAGGCGTCACACTACCCCAGAGACAAGCCGGAACTGACCACTCTTCCACCCTGTGCTCTTCTATTTATCGCGCCTAGACCGCAACGACTTTACACGGAAGAGACAGCAGACAAACACGCAGAGGATCGTTGGCCGTACCAACCTAAACACGATGGACTCGAACTGGTGCCAGTCCAGAAGAAAGGAAGCAAGGGGTGAAAGATGACAAAAAACTAGGCAAGCCGAAATGACACGGCTCATTTATAGTTCGTGCGTAATTTCCAACTGATCCAATTATTTACGATAATGGAGAATAATAAAAGATGTGCGCTGAATATTTGGCAGTGCTACTTCTAGAATTGTACAATTTCATATCTTGTAGATAATAAATGGTCTGACAGCTACACCATAAAAGAGAAGCATGCAGTATGATCATAGGAGGCACAGTTTATTTCTACTTCTGGTAAGTTCATTCTAAATTAATAAAGTTTTTCGATTTATTTTAAGTGTGTAATATGGTGTACGAGGCCTTGAGGTTGTCTCATTGCAATCAGCCTTTTTGTTATAAACTGCAAAGTGATAGGTGCCATGCTACAAAATTTTAATTTTTGTTGGTAAAATTTTACTTACCATGGCGGTTCAGTGTGCTGGTTTTAGTAATAATCGTTGCATGCGTACTTCGTTGCCAACATTAAAACACTATATTACCACTGCCATAAATAAAATTTAACCAACTTTTTGAAGTGCTACTGCATACTGTTGTTAACTAAAGATGTATGACTTTTCCTGCTAGAAGTTGTGAATATTGTTCAACAATAGCTCTAGATAGATTTCTGAGATCTGTACCACTATCTTTCATCAAATGAAATTAAACTGTTACTATTTGTAATGTATAGGCCTTCAATCCTTGGCACAGTACGAATGTAAATAATTGGCCTATAAGATTAATTTATGGGACTTTGAACTAAAATAAAATATTTATTTAATTTCAGGTTTGTCCATCAGATCAGATAACCTGAAATATTGCTATGGAAACATGAAGATAAATCTATGAAAGGAGCTGGCTGAAGAAGAGCTTCAAGTTTATAAAACTGGTGGAGGGAAACCAACTTCAAAAATGAAGATCATGGAAAATAGTAAGCTAATGGAAATAGTTGACTGCACATTGAAGCCATTAGCAAACAGTTAAAATTTGGATGCCCCATTCAATATGTTTATTGATAGAGCAGATGACAGACGGGTGGTATCCCAGTCTTCAGTTATGCCCAATTTAGTGCAATGTATGAAGATCTCCTCTCCAATTTCTTCTGTGCAAATGATTGAAGCACACTCCAGCACTTCACAGTCATATGTTGCACAATCTCCACAGAATTTTGTGAGGGATGCACATATTTCAAAGAACATTTATTGTACCACGAGCAGCAGCTGACATCTCAACAGGATGCTTACAAAACCAAATCCATTTGGTTCTGGTACTGTGATTGATAGTGTTTGTAAAATCAGGATAGAAATACTGGAGGCCCAATTGGCCATGAATAAAGTGACCATCAGCAAGAGTTGCATGTGAAAAATTTAAAAATACTCATGGTGAGGGGAATATTGGAATACTGGAGAAAGAAGAATGTGAATAGGCGTGTGTTAAGTACGTTTATGTAGATCAGTTTCTTAAGTGTTTCCCTGCACATTGTAGTTGTATAGTACAATAAAGCTGTCTTAAAATTACTATTATTTTATTTATTTATTGTGTGTTCATCCTATTAGTTACGTAGACCTGTTTACTGCCTGTATCATACATACTGACAATTTATTCAGCAGTTGTCTGTATTTTATATGAAGCTTATTTATTAATTAATACTTAGGTTATCAACTTTGCTGCTTACATGCCATACTTCAGCAGCAGTTCCATACTTGTAACTATAACAAATGTTGCCCATTTCTACTGATATTTCTTAATAATGAAGTAGTGTTCACTATTAATGGAACAAAATGTGTAGGTAGTTAAAAGTCAAGCTTTTTACTCTTAACATTGAACTGAAACTGATATATGCAGAAGGCCTAAAAGTGAATTGCAGGATGTACAATCTATTGAACTTGTTGATGGTGGCAATCCTTAACTTTTTATTGCACCATACTTGTAATTACTTGCAATCCATGGTAACACATCTTTAAAATTACCCAACACTTAACTTTGCACTTTCTATGAAAATAAGTTTGAGGCTTTTTAGTAATACTCTACACCGGCAACTGTTTATAATGGCAACTCTGGCAATACTGAAGGTTTTCATAATTGAAAGTGGGCTTCATATTTTGTGTTGTTTTTCTGTCAATATGTAGCATGTGCAAGTCAACCCATAGTCACAGCTCTTGCATTTATGGCTTGTCTTAGATGCTGCTTGTCAAACTCCTGTGTCTGCTGTAGTAATCTCATATTATGAGCATTTTTAAGAGCTTTCAATATTCTAGCACCACACACAATAATGTATTGTGAAAAGTTCTAGTACTGGCAAGGGTCAATGATTTAATTCAATCTTTGCACAATGTTGCCATTAAATGAAAAATTATGTACACACAAAAATTATAGCAGCAATCAAATTGCAAACAAAGAGAAGTGATTAATAAACACTAACAATTTCTGTAATTACATAAATTAATTTTTTGTCCAGTACAAATCAACACATTTAGCCAATCCAGACGTTAACACTGAATTAACGATGGGCTGACATCAAATGTGGACATTTTCAAGATACAGGAAAAGCTGTTAGAATATTGAAACGAGTAGGCCTGGAAGGCTGGAAATTCTGGCAGTACCAGATGAATAAATCTACTAAAACATAATGCACATATTAAAAAATCTTGATCTGTATACCACAACCAGCACAATTCATGACTGTGAAACTACATCCAGTGATGTCTCTTAATAAATGTTCGTCTGCAGCTGTTCGACAATTAAATGAAAAATATTATTTCCTATTGCAGAAAACTTACACATTTTGACCTCCATGGGAGTGAATTCTTTTGAGTACAATCCACAGTACTAATGACACCAGGAAATTCGTACAGTTGTTTAAAACCACACATTTTTCTTGAAGGGAACCTTAGAAAATGAGGAGACATCGAAGCTTTGATATCCGATACCTCAATTATTATTTCCGCTGTTGTGCGATGTACTTTACTTTTATCCCCAATAACAATAGTAAATGCAGTAGTTTTATACTGCGTGCCATTAATGTAATAAATACGCTTTTCACCAATGAAATAGGGTTTTTCATATCAGCATAAAAGCTGTCATTAATTTGGTTTATCAACCATCAAACTGTTTCTTTCGACAAACGGAATCATTGTTCAAATATCCTGTCACCATAATCTTCAAACGGGTTTCAGCTTTCCACAATCACTACTTTCCAGTTTTGGTCCCGATTTAAATGATCGCATTATAATATTTCTTCGTCAGTTCCATCCGAAACATTGAAACGCGCCGCCATCTTTATACTGTACGCTTCTAACCCTGATTATCTTGAGAAAACGGGGGATGAGCAGCGGTCAAACTTAACTTCACTCAACTCCCTCGTTTAACTTTGACTGGAGTCGGCGCACCATAATTTCGGGTTAACCACAGTTACATGCTGACTTAACCACGTTTATCTTTTAATTGAGATTGGTGCACTCAGCCATAAGAGTATGATCACCTCATTCAAGGTGATTAAAGCAACCTAAATACAGAGCACATAGAGTTTCAGTGTTAAAAGTGTACTGTAATTTCTCACTATCATAGATCTTCTGAAAATATCCTCTCACTGGCTGGTGGCTACACAAACTACTGCATCACAAACTGATGAGCAATGCTGCTTGACACTCAGTTATTGGTTAAAGAGAACTTGGGCAGTTTCTAAATTGATGAAAGAATGACAGAAAGAAAAATAAGAGAAAATATAAAATTCAATAAATTATGTGGCAAAGTATTATAAATAAAACAATCTAATTTCAACAGTTAAATGAGTGCAAATAACATTCTACATCTTTTTTATTGGATCTAGAAATTTAAAATAATAATAATAATAATTGCTACTGATAGGATTTGAACTAAGAACCTTCAGCACAAGAAACAAGCACCTTACCATTGAAACTTACCATGGTACAACAGCACTGCTCCATGGCATGGTTTTTCTTTGTTTTGATGTAGTTGTTGATATGGTTGAACTGAATTTTTATAAGAGTTTGGCTTCATGTAAAAGATAGATAACAACTCATCATAAAGAGGCTTGCTGACAGGCATGAAGAATAGAAAATCACATTCACACAACTTAAATTTTTTGTCATGGGTTTATCAGAAAAAGAAACACATACAAAACACAATCGCTCAGACAACTACACTCACACAACTGCCATGTCCAGCCACTCCAGTGCCACAAGCATCTAGACTGTGAGTAGGGTGGAGAGTGGTGGGGGAAAGATCACTTCTGGCTGCCAGAGGTGATGGTTGTATGACTGTGTTGTGTGCCTGTGTGATTGCATGAGTGTTCTATTTGCTGAAGAAGGCCATGACCGATATCTGAAAATGTTGTATGTGTGTGTCTTTTGTATGTCCCTGTCGCAGCTCGTCGCCACGTCTTTGCAGTGAGTTGTAAACTGTCCTTACTATAGTATTAATTCCAAACTGGACTTTCCATTATTGTATAAAAAATATAAAAATAAAAAAGTAATTAATTAAGGGGATATTGTAATGACTACACACAGTTGCTAGGAAGACATGAATTGTAGAGCTACATGATAGTAGTGAGTGTGGGGAATAAAGAGGGTGAGAAAGATGTTAGGTGTAGGGATGGGAAGTTATCTTAGATTGAAGCCAAGATGGTTGCACGACCGTAGAATGTGTTGAAGGTACAACTCACATCTGCACAGTTCAGAAGAGCTATTGATGGAGGGGAAGATCCAGATGGCTCAGGTAGTGAAGCAGCCATTGAAATCCACAATTCTATGTTCAGCCACATGCTGTGGCACAGGGTGGTCCATCTTGCTTTTTGCCACAGTTTGTCAGTGGCCATTCATCCTGATGGACAGCTGGTTTTATGCCTTACCAGTATTATTAAATGCTGTACAATGATCACAGCAGAGTTGGTAAACCACATTTCAGCCCTTGTTGACCAGCACCTCCAACCAAGAATTGGCCCTACCTCTGATGGGGTAGGATAAGCCTGTGACAAGCCTGAATAGGAATGCTGGGTGAGTGGATTGGGCAAGTTTTGCATCAGGGTCTTCCACAAGGATATCTTGTGGTAAGGGGTTGGAATTGAGAGTGGCAATGGAATGGATTAGAATGTTGTGGAGGTTGGGTGGACGACATAACACCACTTTATGAGGGGTCAGAAGGATCTTGGTTAGGATGTATCTCATTTCAGGGCATGATGACAGATAATCAAAGCCCTGATGAAGGATGTGATTTAGTTGTTCCATTTGGGTGTGGTATTGGGTGACAAGGGCAGTCCTTTGTAACTGGTTATTGAGGTTGGAGGGAGGATTGGTGGTATTTGAGGGTTATGAAATGGAAAATCTGTTTGTGGACTAGGTCAGGAGGGTAACTTCTGTTGGGAAAGGACTTTGTGAGGCCTTCAGCACATTGGGTAAGAGACTTCTGTCCACGGGTGGCAAGGTTGTATGGGAGGAATTTTTTACATGTGGAATGGATGGCAGCTGTTTGAGTGAAGGTACTGTTGGTAATTGCTAGGTTTAATGTGGATGGAGCCATCAATAAGATGGAGGTTAACATTCCGGAAGGTTACTTGCCAGCTGGAGAAGGACATGTGAAACTGATGGGGGAGAAGAAGTTGAGATTGTGAAAGGAGGAGGATGGGGTGTCTTGGCTCTGTGACCAGATCATATAACATCAATGAACCTGAACTAGATCAGGGGGTCGGGCTTTGGGAGGGTAGGAAGGTTTCCTCTAGACGGCCCAAAATATTTTGGAAGAAGAGAGTGCCTTACAGGTGCCCCTGGCTGTGTCATGGATTTGATTGTATGCTTTTCCTTCAAAGCAAAAGTAATTGTTTGCCAGGGTATAATTGCTTAGTTTTATAAGGAATGAGGTATAGGGCTTGGAGTATGAAGGATGTTGAGAAAAGTAGTGTTGGTGAGCATCAAGACCATGGTCGTATGTAGGATATTGGTGTACAGGGATGTGGCATAAACAGTGACAAGTAAGGATCCAGGAGGTAAAGGGGTGATGATGGTGGAGTGTCGGTGAAGGAGGTGGTTGGTATCTTGGATGTGGGAAGCTCGGTTTTGAACAATTGTTTGGAGGTGCTGGTCAGCAAGGGCTCAAATTCTTTTAGTGGAAGCACAGTAGCCAGCCACAATTGGGCATCCAGGATTGTTAGGTTTATGGATTTTTGGGAACATGTAAAAGGTGCGGGGTGTTGTTGGAGTGAGGAGAGAGATGTATTCGGGGGAGAGATTCTGGGAAGGGCTATAAGATTGTAGTAGGGATTGTAGGTCATTTTGGACTTTTGGGATAGGATAGCAAATTTAGTTCCAAATTTTTTAAACTGTGAGTGAGTGCAGTAAAAGTTATTTAATTACATTTATGGAATAAACATTATTGTTTAAGAAGTATTAAGGAATACCTTACTTCCACATTATTAATAGGGATGGGACTATGAGTCAGGGCAACTCGAGTGCAGCATGAATTTCTCAAGCTGCTGGTGGTAAAGAGATTCTCGAGAAATGACGCTGTGGTGAAGGGCCTCCTGCAGTGCACCATTTAACTGGGGCAGCACGCTTTCAGTTATTTGAATTGACTGTTGACGCGAACAGATGATGCTCAGAACTTGCAGTAATTGTGATTCAAATATGGATATGCCAAAATCGAAGTCACAGAACAGGCAGTACTTTACAAAGGTGGAGAGTCTATTGCAACATACATCTTCAGAAGTTCTGTAATGCAAAAAATACAAGATGACGTGAAATTACAAATACCTAGCAATCAAACACATACGTCCACAGATACAGAAGTGTGTTCTTCTATTGATGCATGTCATACAAGACGCCCAGCTGTTTACATATGTTATCCATTGAAACTACATTAAAAGAAAATTTGCTAAAAAGGTAGGACAGTGTCTGAAACAGTCTGCCAACATCAGAAAACTAATTTTTAATTTTCCTCCGATAACATACAACATGCATCAAAACTAACACTATACAAACTTTTGAAGAGTGGGGATAGGACAACCAGCAGTCAGTATTGTAGCTATAAATTGTGGTGTGTTCAGAAAGTACCAGTGATTTAACATTTTTATTTCTACAATAAGTAAAGTATGTATGGAATTTTTGGGTGCAGGCCTAATATAATATATTGTAGCACTAGCTTATAGGCTCATGCTTTGCAACGGTTGTTAAAGAGGGACCTGTATATATCATGGTTCTTTAGGGTTCCGGACCTAGGTCAGCAAATCCTTGTTGGGTCGCTCTGTCAATAAACTCAGTTCTCATAGCCAGGATGTCAAATTTAAGTAGAAGTAATTGCCCAAAATGATGAATGTTCATAAAGTTTTTCAAACAAAAAGTGAAATTAATTTAAGTCCGTCTTCTGGAATGATGTGACTTCAATGTTATATTGTGTTCATAAAGTTAAGACTGCGGTGTGTAATTGCTGTTTGGTGTAAACTTCTGAAAACACCTCTATCGTTGAGATGAGAAATAGTAATAATAATAACAGCACCCTGTATTGGTTCTATGGTGTACTACTAAACTGTTTATCTCTCACAGTAAGTGTATGCTGAAGTATTGGAATGTTACTGTGTTGCACTGGGGACAATGTAGTTATTCTGTATGCAGTGCTTCCTATTATTGAAATCTCGACGAATGCTGAAAGTCTGGTAATTCAATCAACAGAGCAGTTCATGTCTGTTTAAATAAGGCATCATGGTGGTGTCAATGTGCGATAAAGTAAGTCTGGGTAATCATTGATCGTCTGTATAGAACTTTCCGTTAAATATAGTATTTCCAGTGAATTTTCTTGACTGTGTTAGCAGGATCGAACACTCTTTCAGCTAATACATGCCCCAACGTCCTGCAGTGATTACTTCGTAAAGCACTAAGTTGAAAACGACCTTCTGTAATAGAACTATATATTCAGAAGTTGGATTATTACTCTAAATACAATTGTCTTTCTCTATCTTAATGTAGACCACACCAAAAGTAAGTAATGACAAATTTTAATTACAACATTGTAGCGAACAATTATGAAAGCAGAGAGCTTCTGATGAGTTTGTCGCTCGCTTGTGTATATTATCTCTAGTGGCAGCCACAGAGCAGAAATATCACTGGAGTGAGCATTCAGACGCGCAGAAAAGATTTTGTGCCCTCAACATTAAGGTGGAAATGTCACATGATATTGGGAAATTCTACTACTCGTTTAATTTATCTTTGTCCTATTTTGTTTAGTTAAGACAGATGACTATGTGTAAATGGCCATTTCAGCGACGCTTCCTCAACTTTCTTGTTGCTTCTGTGGCACATTTATTTAGATATTATTTCATGTTATGTGGTTTCTCTGTGAATAGGAGATGGGGCTTCTTTGCAGCCAATGCAGTACAAACCAATTGTAAGAGCAAATAAATGTGTGGAAAGAGTGGATTTGTCTCAATATTGTGTGCACAATTTTAATCTGCCAGGAAGTTTCATATCAGCGCACACTCTGCTGCAGAGTGAAGTTTCATTCTGAAAACATCCCTTAGGCTGTGGCTAAGCCATGTCTCCACCATATCCTTTCTTCCAGGAGTGCTGGTCTTGCGTGTTTGCAGGAGAGCTTCTGTGAGGTTTGGAAAGTAGCAGGCGAGGTACTGGCAGAAGCAAAGTTGTGAGGCGGCATCGTGAGTCGTGTCGGGATAGCACAGTCGGTAGTGCGCTTGCCCGCGAAAGGCAAAGGTCCCAGGTTCGAGTCCCGGTTCCGGCACACAATTTTAATCTGCCAGGAAGTTTCATATTCGCTTTAGGATTAATGTAATGACCAGAACAGTATAAATTATTTATTTGATCGTGAACATTAAGATTATTCCACTCATTCTATGTGATTGATTTTTGAAAAAGCATTCAACGGCCGTTGCCAACATCAGCACACAACACCGCCGCCGTAAGTAAAATTGAACCCCCTTCTTCTGGTTTATTTCTCCACAGTTATGAGAATGAAAAAAAATGCAGCAACACCATAATAGTTATTTCGTATACTACGTAACTAACATGGCCTTACTTTGTTCTTTCCTGTGCTATGGCGTTTTTAAGACATTCCCAAACAGAACACACTCAAAATTTAATGAAGATACACCGAAATGAGATTATTCCTATATGTTGACCCAAACTTTTCTCATGTTTCCTGTGAAAACCGCATGAAGATTCGTCCAGTAGTTTTGAAGGTTGAAGTGAACAGCGACATGCCTACATTCACAGTGATCGTATTATCATTGTCAAGATAGATACGAAGCCAACACTAACAACAGTAGTACAGGTTTATATGCCAACTAGCTCTGAAAGGAATGAAAGAGGAAGCCGCCTGGTAGAATTTTACCACCTAATTGACCCAAATTCACCAACAAAAATTGTGAAAGCTCGTGATGTGCAGTTTATTGAAAACTCAAAATGTCAATGTGGCAATGACTGTATGAAGAACATTAAGTCTACAGGTGACAAGCATATAAATAATGGCCCTTTGGACTTAATGATAATTGTACAGATATCATACAGCCGGCAGCTGTCCCTAATATCATTGATATGACAGTTGAACCAACACAACCAACTAATGATAAACATTTAGTTCAGTTTGAAATGACGCAAAGTGATGAAGAGCAAGCAGTTAACTGTAACTTCGATCAAGATACTGATCAACAAGAAACAATTCCCATGCAACCAGAAACTAGAAAATCAACACGCCAAAAATGTTAAAACCCAAATACTTCAATGATGATTTTGTTTGTGTTGCTAGAATTCCTGAGCCAAAATCGTTTACGGAAGCAATGACACGTGACGATTGGGAAAAGTGGAAAGAAGCATTAGATGAAGAATATAAGTCTTTACTTGAAAATGAGACATGGACTTTAACTGATTTACCTCCAGGCAGAAAGACAATCAATTCTAAATGGGTTTTCAAAGTCAAAGAAACAGCAAACGGTGACACTGAGCATTATAAAGCTCGTTTTGTAGCAAAAGGCTAGTCTCAGATACCAGGAGTAGATTTTGATGAGACATTTTCACCTGTTATTCGTCATTCTTCACTTCGCACACTGTTGGCTTTAGCAGCTAAACTTGATCTCGACATTGAACATATGGATGTTCGAACTGCATTCTTGTATGGAGATCTAAATGAAGAAATTTACATTCATCAACCTGAAGGCTACGTGAAGAAGGGGGAGGAGGCGAAGGTTTGCAAACTAAAAAAAGCAATCTATGGTCTCAAACAGGCTGCACGCGTTTGGTATCAGAAGTTAGATACAACGCTACGTACAATGAACTTAAAAAAGTCTGAATATGAGCAGTGCATCTACTACAGAACTGAGAAAGAAAATGTACTCATTGTAGCTGTTTATGTAGATGATCTCATCATTTTTTCAAACAGAAGTAATAAATACAAACAAGAACTGAAGACAGAACTGATGAATCGCTTTAAGATGAGAGATCTTGGCGAGCTAAGTTGGTGTCTTGGCATGAGAGTAAAACAAGACAGAAAACAGGGCACAATTACCATTGATCAAAGTAAATATGCAGCAAATATACTCAAGAAATTTGGAATGGAAGATTGTAATCCAGTTGCATATCCAATTGAACCTGGTTTGAAACTACAAAAATGTGATAAAAAAACTGACAGAAGAAGAAGAATTGGCATTAAAACGCATTCCATATCAGCAAGCTATTGGTTCTCTTCTGTATTTGTCTCAAGGCACAAGACCAGACATTGCTTATGCTGTGGGGGGTTGTAAGCAGATTTAACTCCAGTTATAGAAAAATCCACTGGGAAGCTGTAAAACGAATTCTGAGATATATTAAAGGTACAATCAATACAGGACTGATCTTCAAAAGAACTGGACCAACAAAAGTTGAAGGGTTCTGCGATGCAGATTATGCTTCAGAGCTCGATCAAAGGCGATCGACGACGGGCTGCGTTTTTAAGCTAGCAGGAGCAGCAGTGTCGAGGAACACAAAGTTGCAACAAACAGTGGCTCTGTCAACAACAGAAGCTGAGAACATGGCTCTATCAACTGCAGCACAAGAAGCAATGTACATTCAAGGATTACTCAGTGAATTATGTGTTAAGCAAAGTGAGAAGCCAGTGAGTGTATCCTGTGATAATAGAGGCGCTGTTGCACTCAGTCACAATGGTGTGTATCACGCTCGCACTAAACATATTGATGTAAGACACCACTACATTCGTGAGTTGATTAATGCAGGTAAGCTCACTGTAAAGTCAATTAGTACTGACAAGCAAGAAGCTGATTTTTTGACAAAAGCACTCCCTAAAGTCAAACATCAGTGGTGTAGCCAAGCTGTGGGACTTTCTGAGTTCACAAATTGACATCTTGCGAACTTGTGGGGGTGTTGGGAACAAATGTGTTATTTTTATTTTGTGCTGACAGAATCACTGTGTGACAGTTCTTTATTCTAAGTTGATTTATATCTTTGGATTTTAAACTCTTTTGTAGTAGCTTCCATGAATAAATAGTTTATTGTCTGTGTTTCTGGTAATATGGTGTACACGTTTCTAATTTCCAAAATAAGTGACTTTAAATCTCTTGAGACGACTAATTGGAGTCAATATCCAATAATTTTGCACAGAACATAATTTAGTTATAACAAACACCTGGTTCAAGAATCACAAAAGAAGGTTGTATACGTGGAAGAGACCAGGAGACATCGGGAGATACCAGATAGATTTTATAATGGTAAGACATAGATTTCGGAACCAGTTTTTACAGTGTAAGACATACCCAGGGGCAGATATAGACTCTGACCATAACTTGTTGGTTATGAACTGTAGGCTGAAACTAAAGAAACTACAAAAAGGTAGGAAAATAAGGAGATGGGACCTGAGGTTCTTAAGAATTTCAGAGAGAGCTTTAGGCAACAATTGACTGAAACAGGGGAAAATAAAACAGTAGAGGATGAATGGGTAAAATTGAGAGAAGAAATAGTGAAGGTAGCAGAGGACAAAATAGGTAGGAAGGAAAGACCTACAAAAAATCCTTGGATATCACAGGAGATACTAAATTTAATTGATGAAAGGAGAAAATATAAAAATGCAGTAAATGAAACAGGCAAAATGGAGTACAGACGACTAAGAAATGAGATTGACAGGAAGTGCAAAATGGCTAAGCAGGAGTGGCTAGAAGGCAAATGCAAGGATGTAGAAGAATGTATAAATAGGGGAAAAATAGATACAGCCTACAGGAAAATAAAAGAAACATTTGGAGATAAGAAAAACAGCTCTATGAATATCAAGGACACTGATGGAAAACCAGTTCTCAGCAAAGAAGGGAAAACTGAAAGGTGGAAAGAGTATATAGAGGGGCTCTACAAAGGAAATGAACTTCGAGACAATATTGTAGGAAGGGAAGAGGATGAAGATGAAATAGGAGATACTGTACTGAGACAAGAATTTGACAGAGCCCTAATGTGGAGATGAAGAGGCTTGCTCAGGATAGGGTATTGTGGAGAGCTGCATCAAACCAGTCTCCGGACTGAAGACCACAACAACAACATTTATCTCTCATTTAAGAATAAATACTTATGTGATGCATATTTGTTTGTGGTAAGAATGAACTACTTCTTTTGTGTGAGATATGTGTTGTGAATAATAATAGTCCCATGATTCCCCCCTAAGAAACATTCTACAACTTGTACAAACAAAAGAAAGCCGTGTACTTGACAGCAATGTGTGAAGTACAAATTCTTCCTTGCACATATAGAAAACGACGATAACGACTGCTCTGGCTCAGAGCATATTTGTAGAATAATTCCGGTCAGCCTCAGAGAGCATAGCACTGTTGACAACTTCCTCAGAGTATGCAAGACTTTTCATTTCTCGAGTGTGCTCATTTTCCATCCCTAATTATTAGTGTTATATCAATGTGCTTTTATTAGCTCAGAAATATTCACAAAAACTATTTCTTGTGCAATCTTAACTAAATAGTTCTAAAAATAATTTAGGAAGTGACACTTCAATTCCCTAGTTCACAGTCATACTAAATATGGAAAAAATGTAGTATAATTAGGACGATAGTCCACAAAACATAAAGCTGCAATTCCGTTGACAAAAAATGTAATTAGTATGATTGTGAAATAGGGTATCGAATTGTAGAGGTCAGCAGGGGCAGTAAATATGAAAATTCCCCACTGTCTTTCATGGAAAGGTTTTAACAGTTCAGTAATTACTATGATAAGTTATGTTCAGTGTTATTTGTGTCATTAAGAACTTGGCCACAAACAAATACGATCTCACCAGAGGATGCAGAAATCTTGCAGGTGTTTTGAGAGATCATAAAATGCAGTCAGGAGACATAAATTCCAGGATACTGTAAATGGAATTGGCATTGTTGTCCCCTATGCTTCCACAAACTCCCGACATTTTTAGAAGTACTTCACTACATCTTTGATAATAACTTGCAAGACTTTTCCAAAATGTAACAGTTCAGTTATTTTTCTGTGTATACTAGTATCTGCAGCATCTACGTAACATAGCTTTTCGGAATTATAAATCATAGAAAACCATTTTAGATTTTCAATAAGCAACAAGTGGCTAAGATGCCTTGCTGTAATCACAGTGAAAACACGTTCGCCCCTGAGCGAGGTGCATTGTGGTAACACACTGGACTGGTAGGATGATGGTTCAAATCCACCTCCGTCCATCCAGATTTAGGTTTTCCATGATTTCCCTACTCCAGGCAAACGCCGGGATGGTTCCTTTCAAAGGGCATGCCTGATTGTTCTTCCTTATCCAAAACTCCGAGCGTAAGATCCATCTCTAACGACCACGCTGTTGACGGGACGTTAAAACCTTAAGCTTGCTTCATTCCTTCCGGCATGTTCGCTCGAGATGGAGAAGTCGGTGAAGAATTTCGCAGCTCAAAAATAAAGAAAAGCGAAGCTTAAAGTGAGTAGTTTTTAAAATTATTTTTGTACAATTTAACAGGTCTTTCCCAGTTTTATTGTCGTTAGCCAGTCTATTTAAACTACATGATTAATTATGCTGGGAAACATCGTGAACTTTTAATAGTGCATTATCAACACTGAAAAAGCACAAGGAAAACAAAATTTTAAAATAAGCAAAATAAATGCAAAACTTTCACAGGATGCTTGTCTCAGTTATAAAAGTTCTTGGCAGACTGTCTTGAAATTGGCTGAACTTTGCAATGGAATACACTCGTGGTAGTATATACATTTTTATTGGCCCACCTTAGGTTATGGTAGTAGCACTAATAGTGGGCCATTGCGATCGCCTTTTTACAGCTCGACATTTAATTGAAAATAATAGCTCAACCATTCATCTGAGATGATTTCATTTTATGTAATTTATTTTTTTCATATCTCGCTGCGTTTCAGAGATATTTGAAAAAACAACATTGATTTGACGATGTTTGTCCGTAACGTGTTCCAACTTTTTAACCCGTAGCTGGTGCACCTGGGTCCCAGGGACCCGAACTATATTTCTTCTTTGCAGTGCCGTAATGTGTGTCGTAGTACTGACTTGCCTCTCCCTGAACTCTTCTAATACTAAATCAAATGTTCAAATGTTTGTTAAGCTTATGGGACTTAACTACGGGGTCATCAGTACCTAAACTTACAAACTATTTATGAACTACCTTATACTAAATACGGCACAAATATCCATGCCCGAGGGGGGATTCGAACCCCCGACCGTAGTGGCCGTGCAGACCGTGACTGAAGCGCCTCAGTCTCCTCTCTTCTAATACTCATTTGGCTACCAGTCCACAACATCTTTGCAGGCTTGTCTTTATTACATTTGTTTCTATAAAGGTAATCGTGTCCCGAGGACCCAAGTATACCTTTGCTGAAAGTTTTTTTTTTTTTTTTTTTTTTTTTTTTTCCGTGGTAAATGTGAAGCTGAAGATACTGCAAATACTCTGAAAGAACGAATGGCCTATGGCAGTCATCTGCACTAGGCTAGATGTTGTTATGGTCTTCAGTCCGGAGACTGGTTTGATGCAGCTCTCCACCCTACTCTATCCTGAGCAAGTCTTTTCATCTCCTCATAAGAACGGCAACACATATCCACTTGAATCTGATAACTATACGCGTCTCTTGGTCTCCCTCTACGATTTTTACCCCACACACTTCCCTCCAATGCTAAATTTACGATTCCTTGATGTCTAAGAATGTGTCCTACCAAGCGATCCCTTCTTTTAGTCAGGGTATGCCAAAAATTCTGTTCAGTACCTCTTCATTAGTTATGCGATCTACCCACCTAATCTTCAGCATTCTTCTGTAACACCACATTTCAAAAGCCCCTATCATCTTCCTCTCCGCACTGCTTATCGTCCATGTTTCACTCCCGTACAAGGCAACACTCCACCCAAATGCCTTCAGAAAAGACTTCCTTACACTGAAATTAATATTCGATGTTAGCAAATTTCTCTTTTTCAAAAATGCTTTTCTTCCCATTGTCATTCTGCATTTTATATCCTCTGTACTGCGACCATCGCATGTTATTTTACTACCCAAGTAACAAAACTCATCTACCACCTTCATTGTTTCGTTACCCAATCTAATTCCTTCAGCATCACCCGATTTTCTAAGACCGCATTCCATTATTTTTGTTTTGCTCTTGTTCATTCTATACGCTCTCTTTAACACACTGTCCATTCCATTCAACTGCTCTTCCAGGTCCTTTGCTGTCTCTGACAGAATTACAATGTCATCAGCAAAACGCAATGTTTTTATTTCTTCCCCCTGAACTTTAATCCCTATTCCAAATTTATCCTTGCTTTCCTTCACCGCCTGCTCGATGTACAAATTGAATAACATCGGAGAAAGGCTACAACCCTGTCTTACTCCTTTCCCAACTGATGCTACCCTTTCATGCCTTTCGAATCTAATAACTGCGGTCTGACTTTTGTACGTGTTGTAAATAACTCTCCTTTCCCTGTATTTTACCCCTGCTGGCTTCAGAATTTGAAAGAGTGTATTCCAGTCAACATTGTCAAAACTTTCTCCAAATCTACAAAAGCTAAAAATGTAGGTTTGCCTTTCCTTAATCTATCCTCTAAGATGAGACGTAAAGTGAGTATTGCCTCCCGTGTTCCTATGTTCCTCCTGAATCCAAACTGATTTTCCCAAGATCAGCGTCTACGATATTTTCCATTATCCTGTAGATAATTCGTGTTAAAATTTTGCAACCATGACTTATCAAATTGATGGTTCTGTAATTTTCACACCTGTCTGCGCCTGATTTCCTTGGAATGGGGATTATTACATTTTTCTTATAGTCTGAGGGTACTTCGCCTGTCTCATACATCCTACACACCAGTTCAAATAGTCTTGTCATGGCTGGCTCTCCCAGAGACTTTAGTAGCTCTGAGGGTATGTCATCTACTCCTGGGGCCTTGTTCCGACCTAGGTCTTTCAGGGCTCTGTCAAATTCATCTCTCAGTATAATATCTCCTATTTCATCTTTATCTACGTCCTCTTCCCTTCCTAAAACATCGTCTCTAAGTTCATTTCCTTTGTAGAGCTGCTCTATGTACTCTTGCCACCTTTCTGCTTTCCCTTCTTTGCTGTTAACTGGTTTCCCATCTGAGTTCTTGATATTCATAGAGTTGCTTTTCTTGTCCCCAAATGTCTCTTTTATTTTCCTGTAGGCGGTATCTACTTTTCCCCTTCTTATACATTCTTCTACAAATTTGCAATTGGTATCTAGCCACTCCTGCTTAGCCATTTTGCACTTCCTGTCAATCTCATTTCTTAGTTGTCTGTACTCCATTTTGCCTGTTTCATTTACTGCATTTCTATATTTTCTCCTTTCATCAATTAAATTTAGTATTTTCTGTGATATCCAAGGATTTTTTGTAGGTCTTGCCTTTTTACCTATTTTGTCCTCTGCTGCCTTCACTATTTCATCTCTCAGTGCTACCCATTCCTCATCTATTGTTTTATTTCCACCTATTTTTGTCAATTGATGCCTATATCTCCCTCTGAATTTCTCCAAAACTTCACGTTCCTTCAATTTATCTAGGTCCCATCTCCTTATTTTCCTGCCTTTCTGCAGTTTTTTCAGTTTCAGCCTACAGTTCATTACTAACAAGTTATGGTCAGAGTCTATATCTGCCCCTGGGTATGTCTTACAGTTTATCACCTGGTTCCGGAATCTATGTTTTACCATTATAAAATCCATCTGATCTCTTCCACGTATACAACCTTCTTTTGTGATTCTTAAACCACGTGTTTGTTATGATTAAATCATGTTCCGTGCAAAATTCTACCAGGCGACTTCCTCTTTCATTCCTCCTGCCCAGTCCATATTCACCTACTATTTTTCCTTCTCTTCCTTTTCCTACTACCGAATTCCAGTCTCCCATCACAATTAAGTTTTCCTCTCCCTTAACTGTCTGAATAATTTCCTTTAGCTCCTCATATATTTCTTCGATCTCCTCATCATCGGCAGAGCTGATTGGCATATAAACTTGTACTACTGTTGTCGGTGTTGGCTTCGTATCTATCTTGACAATGATAATGCGATCACTGTGCTGCTCATAGTAGTTTACCCGTGTTCCTATCTTCTTATTCATTATCAGTCCTACCCCTGTTATACCCCCAACTGATTTTGTATTTATAATCCTGTACTCACCTGACCAGAAATCCTGTTCATCCTGTCACAGAACTTCACTAATCCCCACTATATCTAACTTCAACCTATCCATTTCCCTTTTTAAATTTTCTAATTGTCCTACCCGATTAAGGGATCTAACATAACAATCATACAATAATTTTGTATGGCGCATGTATTTTTAAGACGAAATTTCCGATGTTTCTGTTGGCAACAAAGTGCGATGTTAAATGTCAATTAATTTGTTAATGAGTACATCATACATGTTCCTAACATATATTGAACTATCAGATATATTGTCAATTCTGAAACTAGGTTTAAAATATCACGTCAGTCAATACATACAAAGAATTACAATACTGAATTTAGACTATTACATTAATTAACACAATTAGCTGGTCCATACAACTTGTTTATGAGCCTAACCTATATACAATGCTATTTATTTTCATGACTTTATGTTTTACATAAGTTTGTACCCTTCGTCTGTCTATTTATTAAAATAATGTACAATGACAAAAGTATTGTTTATAGAACTGTCTGGATACGTCTTTTACCAATCTCTTAGTTAATGAAATCTATCACTTGTTTTGATCACAGTATCACCGAGACACTGATCCGATTAAGGGATCTAACATTCCACGCTCCGACCCGTAGAATGCCAGTATTGTCTTTCCTGATGATCACATCCTCCTGAGTAGTCCTCGCCCGGAGATCCGAATGGGGGACTATTTTACCTCCGGAATATTTTACCCGAGAGGATGCCATTATCATATTTTCATACAGTAGAGCTGCATGTCCTCGGGAAAAGTAACGGCCGTATTTTCCCCTTGCTTTCAGCCGTTCGCAGTAACTGCATGGCAAAGCCACATTAGCTGATGTTACAAGGCCAGCTCAGTCAATCATCCAGACTGTTGCCCCTGTAACTACTGAAAAGGCTGCTGCCCCTCTTCAGGAACCACACGTTTGTCTGGCCTCTCCACAGATACCCCTCCGCTAGGGTTGCCAGATCTCCGGGCGCCGCCCGGATGCGATGCTTAACTCAGATTAGTGAGTAATAACAGTGAAATGAAGAGACGATATCTAAGTTCGTTCCGTGAAGAAAGGTTGCAGGAAGAAAATTATAAAGAGTGGCTACAAAAAGTAGATACTGATGAGTGTATGTGTAAGCAGTGGCGTAGCTATCATAGGGCTAGGCGGGGCAGTGCCCCGGGGCCCCCGAGCTTCAGGGGCCCCTCGGCCTTCCTCAGCGACGATCGAAAAAAGTTACAGTAGAGCGTCGAATTTTTTATTTAGTTTTTTTTACCCTCCAACCCTACCGCCAATCATATCCCCTTCCCCTCAAACCAAGTTTCCCATAGTAGCCGCAGTGGGCTACCGGCTGTCGGAACAATGCTTCTAATTGGGTTTTCACAAGACGCCACTATGTGACGCTGCTGACAGGCGAAACTGCCAGCCAATGTGTCCAACAATCGGCACAACTTCAGTCGGCGTAGCAGCAGAAGTAGCGGCAGCATAAGAGCTGCTCACACCAACTACTGACACTGCGTCTTCCAAATGTTGCGACGTGCCGGCTCGGCGCAATGTGAAGCATCGCGCTCCTCCAGTACTTCTTATTGAGAAATAGAAGTGCACAGTTCGAATATCAGAATAAACCAGTTTTCCGAATATACATGTCCCCAAATTACTTCGGATAATAGACGTTATACTGTATATAATATTTTAGCTGAATGAAGGAATTTCGACTTTTAATTTCTCCCGCCGAAATTGACCCCAACATGGACAGTTCGCCAATTATGTAAGGAAATTATAACAAAATATGCATTAATGTGAGGTTACGGAAGTATTTACCGCAGTTTTATTCTTCTGCAGCAGCCGAAAGGTCGTTCAGCAAATTAAAAATTATCAAAACGTATCTGAGGTACAGTATGGCTTAAGCTTGACTCGGACATTTGGCACTCATATCAATCGAAAACAAGGCTGCATCAAGTCTAGATTTAACAGACATTATTGATGATTTTACGAAAACCAAATCCAGTAAAAGATTGTAAAATAATTGTTAAAAAATAACTGACTACATTTTAATTGTGTACCTATATTATTACTATAATGTACTGCAGTCACGAAAACGCTTACCGATCAGAAATAATATCTTCGCCAACATCTGCAATCTAACAGTTTGAAGCATTGTATTACTCCAGTAGGTATTCTTTCATTCTGACTTTGGTGCGTGAGGAAACACGAACGAAATCGCCACGACTTGAAAAACGCCACTCCTTAAGTTCGTGATACACAGTGAGGCGCGAAAAATAATTATGAATTTTTTTCAAGGACTAATAGTATTCGTGTTACAAGAAATAGAAAAATTCCCAACTTTTAGAAAACAATGTTTTAACACATTGAGTGCCACGTGAGTTAAATATAAGTCACAGGAAGTCTTCTCTTCGGGCCACGTGAAGTAAATACAACTCCAACGGACTTTTTCCATTTAAAGCTCCGTGGTGCAGCTGTAAGTCACAGTAGCGTGCTGTGACCTGGTGTTACAGTACATTATGGCCCCAGTAAAAAATCATGTTCGTGGCCTCCAGTTTTCAAGAGCTCAAGAATAGTTATTGACACTTGGAATCGTGAATTATATATAACTCACATGGTCCAGTCATATTGGAGTTTCCTTGATTTTATAATTTATTATTTGGTGTTACATATTACTTATACAGTAGATTGTATATCACATACAGTTTTAATTACATTCTCCAACTCTAATTGCAACAACAATGAAACAGACTGAAAAAATTGGGTAATTCCACTTTGTATCTCTAACACCTGCATTCACTGTGCTCCACGAAGAAACACTCCTCGCAAAAATATGAGTCACAATTTCTTACATTTCCATGTAGTTTGTTTACATTTCTTGACAGCTTGCTCTCGTCCAAATTCATTCTTCATTTTTTAGTAGCATCCATGTAGTTCTGACTTGCTGCTCCCATGTTCACAAGAGCACAATCTGCAGGCAGCTCGGTGGCTAAGGTGAGAGATTTCTCAGTTCAAATGTTTGTAGAACTTATGGAACTTAACTACGGGGTTATCAGTCCCTAAACTTAAAAACTACTTATCAACTACTTATACTAAAGACGGCACAAATATCCATGCCCGAGGGGGGATTCGGACCCCCGACCGTAGTGGCCGTGCAGACCGTGACTGGAGCGCCTCAGTCCCCTCGGCCACCGCGGCCGGCTCTGAATTCTGTGATTGAGATGATCTTGTTGTTGATGTATCGGTAAATCATAATTGAATTTACCAGTGCTGACCCTGTCAACTGTTCAATTGCAAACTTCCTGTACCTTTTCACACCCTGCCTTAGACAATGTAGGACTTCATTTGGTGAGAGCGATCTGTAAATGACTGATTATAGTCAGTTATCATTGCTGGTTTTTTTCTTTGTGCCCCTCTTGGTTTGAACTTCAGCTTCTTCCTCTCCATGAACAGTACTCAGCATCAACACATTCCTCTTATTTTTCCATTTCAGTAATATCTTCATCTTCTTCACTTATGACCATAACTTCATCTTAAAGCTTCTGTACATGTTTTTGTTCAGCTACATAACTTCTACGAGACACTTTCTCCTGCTACAATATCACTGTGCTACGCGCGCCTCGGCTGCACAGTGGTAGAGTGTTTTACAAAGTTATACCGACCCTTCTACAGTGCACCTCATAAACGGCAGATGACGTACTGCGCAGACAGACCTGGAGAGTGCGCAGTTTCCACAAAATGCGTTGCGCCAGGAAACAGGCATGTTTATTTTCCACAAATGCGTTAATACTGAAAGGAATGCCGAACAGAATCTACATACCTTTCTACACACTATCTTGCAATGGTGGTCGGGAAATGGATTCGGCATTCTGTGGCTTTTTTCTGGGAATGGCGCCTTCCCATACCATAACAACTATACGCTCTTCAATTTACGTTCATGCTAACACTATACCCTCTGCCGGATTCTGCTCAGTTCTTCTATGTGAAAAACAAACAACTTCACTGTGTTTTAAAGTAATGGTTAGAATTCAGCACTTCACGCAATCTTCTAAGGTACGTTTCTACCCGCACACTATTTGTTTATTCTGCCATTTAAAGGTTTAATTACATTCACGGATCGGAAGTTTCATGTAGTAATTAATTTGTCTCAATAGTGAATTGTGCGTCAAGACGCTGCCCTCTACCCCACTGTCACGATAATAAGCGAAGATATCGACTTAGTTATTTTACTTATTAATTTTTCCTGTCCAGACACTAACATACACTCCAAGAAGCCTGGTAGGGGCACGGCTCAATCCAAAGTGTTTCATCAAACAAAATCCGGCAACTTACTTTTGATGAAACCATCCTACACGAATATCTCCCCTATTTTCCTTCTTTGACTGGGCTGTCAACGAAATGAGCCAACAGCGCAGTAGTTGAGCGAGACTGAGTCGTCGGCACTGCCAAACGGCCGCCTGCTGTCACCGCTGACGAAAAATTCCCATGGGGCATTTTCATCTGTATGTCCTACCCAGTTCCAACTCTATCCCTCTGCAAAATTTCATCCAAATCACCTAGTAATTTTGCGTGGAAACATAACAAACAAACAAACTTTTACAATTACATTAGAGAGTACGATTAAATATTGTCTGCAGCGTGACACATAATAATTTACTTAGTAGTATTTAGGTTTGCAGTGGGCAGTAAAGAGCTGATGATGAAGTAGTTTTGCATCTGTGCAGTATTAGTGTAAAGAGGGCCCCGATGTCATTTTTGCCCCGGGGCCCTTGGTGACATAGCTACGCCACTGTGTGTAAGTGCAGAATATGCAATATCTCATTTACTGTTAAGTACGACGGAGTGAAAGCTGTGAATAAACATTTAAAATCAGAAAGACACAAAGCGAATATTACCACACAAAAGAAGAATCAGTCGCTTCATAAATTCTTGCCGAAACAATTTCCTGCAGAAGACGACAGAGTCACTGCAACGGAATTAACTTTGACTTACCATAGTGTGAAACACCACCATTCTTACAATTCTCAAGATTGTGGTAATAAGCTATAGCCTTATGTTTTTAGAGATTCCTCAGTGGCAACGAAAGTAAGATGCGGCCGAACAAAAAGCGAGGCATTAGTAAAAAATGTGCTTCTGCCTTAAGCTAAAGAGAAGCATTAGGTTCAGACGCTTCAAACAAGGGCAATAAAAAATATTATCCAATAGTTGTAGCACACTTCTCCAATGATAAGGGAAAATGTAATGAAGTTCTTGATTTCTTCGAAGATGTTAACGAATCTGCACGAGCCATCTCAAACAAACTAAAATCCATTTTATTGGAAAATGGTTTAACACTAAATAATGTAGTTTCGTATTCAGCTGACAATGCATCAGTTAATTTCGGGAAACACAATTCTGTCTTCACTAAATTGAAAGAAGAAAATGAAAACTTAATCAAAGCCAATTGTTGTCAAATTTTACATAACTGTGCTAAGTTTGGATTCAAGCTTCTAAAATATGATGTAGAAACTCTAGTTCTTAAAATATATTCAGACTCTTCTTCCACCGGTGGGGGGGGGGGGTGATACTTGCTGGGAGGAAGGAGATGATTAGCGGCCTTTTTTTTTTTTTTTTTTTTTTTTTTTTTTTTTTTTGGCCAAGGGGGAGGGAGGCACGTCTGGTCTCCGGGCCTGCCTCGAGTTCAATCTAGCAACCCTACCCTCCGCTGTGGTTGTACCTACGGTACGGCTATGTACATCGTTGAGGCACGCAAGCCACCCCACCTCGGCAATGTCTGTGGTTCATGGGGGTGGAGGCTAGATATAGCAGGTGTAAATGCTTTTGTTTCGTGTCGTGGGAAAGGAGATACTGATTGTGTGACGTGCAGAGAATTCCTCATTGAGGTAGGGTCACATCTCATAAGTGATTTCTATGAAAATAAGATTGGATTAACTTTTTTTTTTTTCATTTCAGAAAAAATATCTGAAATTCTATGTTTGATATACTAGACATGACTCCTTCGAAGGAATCAGGAACATCCCAAGCTGACAGTGAGCCGGCCGCAGTGGCCGAGCAGTCTGCGGCGCGCTAGTCACGTTCTGCACGGCCACTACGGTCGGAGGTTCGAATCCCCCCTCGGGCATGGATATTTGTGCCGTCCTTAGTATTAGCTAGTTCATAAGTAATTTGTAAGTTTAGGGACTGATGACCCGGAAGTTATGTCCCATAAGCTCTACAAACATTTGAACATTTTGAGCTCACAGTGAAGCTTGTGCTACTAAATCAAAGATGAAATATGCTCCGAGTGACCGTGTAAGAAAGACAGGAGTGTATCGTGGGAGTGCGCTGATCTTCCACACTACTGTGTTTGGGATGATCCACTGTTTCATATTTTGACGATACTGCTGACCCTCTCATCCCATTGTTATTGTACGATACCGTCTGCGTCGGACCCGGAATCGTGTGGTGTAATAGTGATATATTTTGCGTGTGAAGTTACAAACGAAATAGCCAGTCTAGGAATCAGTGTAGGACAGTGTCTCGGTGATACTGTGATCAAAACAAGTGATAGATTTCATTAATTAAGAGATTTGTATAAGACGTTTCCAGACAGTTCTATAAACAATACATTTGTCATTGCGTGGGGGAGTTCGAGTTGTGGCTTTCGCAAAGTGCTTTGGAATCTATGTCAGTCTGTGTTGTTGTTGTTGTTGTTGTACGCAAGTTTGAATTTGTAATGTTTTGGTGGAGACGTAGTTTGATTTCAAATTAGAGAAGAAGAGAAAAATTGTACATATCGAGTATTTACCACGACGCCCCAGGAGAATAATGTTGCAGCGAGCAGAACCCCCATACATCGTAATGTTGAAAAGCAAAGTATCTTGTTTGGAACAGGTAGAAAGGAACTGTGATTCCTTAAATAGAATATAGTAAAACATTTCAATATACAGAATGGTTACGTAGTTTGGATGAATGAAGTAACTGAAATGACTCGTAAAGACGCTAAACAATTTAAAACTGAAGTTGTCCCAGTTCCTGCTATTGTGTACTGTTTTCATAAATCACGTAGTTATTCGGTTGAAAATGTCATACTAAAATTTTCCAAACGAGGTGCCTGCAGAAATTTTTACACTGCTTTTGAACTTTTCTTCCGGTTTATAGTTGCTAAGCATATTCCATTTTGTGTTTAAATGTGAAGTTCCAGTTGTGTAGGTTATACTGTAGTTTGTAACTGATGTATAGGACATTCGGAATGTATGCATTTCACATTTCATATTTTATGCGCCTCATTGTCCCAATTTTTTTTAATTTTTTTTATTAATTTTTTTTAATCGTCTTTAAGATGTGACCATAGTTTTAAAGCAGTAGTAATATTTAAATTTCACCTTTTTTTAACAAAAACATACCAAAACCCTGTGTGGGTCCTGAGGGCCCAGGTGCACCTTGTGTGTTTCAATTTTTTAGGTGTACCAATTTCGGGTTAAGTAGAACCGTTCAACCGACCGGCACCAAATTTAACAGGCATAATTGTTGGTCGTCAGAGACCAGAGCCTCCATTTTTCAAATATTTCGGATAAAAAGACCGTTTGTGATGGCCTTCTGACAGCAGGACATTTTATTGAAAATAAACCGTTCATCTAAGACGAAAATTGAATGTTTCTTTCATAACTCGCACCATTAGAGTGATATTTGGAAAAATAATGGTAATTTGACACCGTTACTTTATTTTACATAAACCAGGCATTAGGAAATGTCACTGGACATTCCTCGCCCAGAGCTCTCTCTGGCATATGCCATCTTGCTTTCTGTATTTTATGATTTTCGTATTATAACTCACGCGTCCAGGGTTGCCAAATTAGCGGAATTTCCACTAAATTTGACGGATTTAACTCACAGTCGGCGGGTTAAAATTGTCATTTAGCGGTCAACGGATTTTTTGACGGATTTGTGTATTCTTGTCTCCAATAATATTTTTCTGTTTAATTCATTGTTTCTCTTATACTTCATATCATCCATGTACTAATTGCATACGCGTGAACTTTAATAATCGATTTCGATTTATGATTCCCCTGCCTCAACACAACAGAACAGTCCTTCCCAGTCTTGCTTTTATTATTGCATGTGCAAGTTACCCTGATCACCGAAGATCTATTGTCGCGTCGGAACAGTGCTAAGCAATAAAATTTTAATCTTTTACCCTGGACCGAAGTTTAGCTGTCGCGTCGGTACTGTGCATAGCGCTACAGTGTTAATCTCTGCCGGCCGAGGTGGCCGAGGGGACTGAGGCGCTCCAGTCACGGTCTGCACGGCCACTACAGTCGGGGGTTCGAATCCCCCCTCGGGTATGGATATTTGTGCCGTCCTTAGTGTTAGCTCGTTCATAAGTAGTTTGTAAGCTTAGGGACTTATGACCCCGTAGTTAAGTCCCATAAGTTCTACAACCATTTGAACTTTTTTTTTTTTTTTTTTTTTTTTTTTTTTTTTTTTTTTTTTTTTTTTGTTAATCTTTATGGTGCAGTTGATCGCAATGTAAAGAGTGATTATATTTTTACTTGTTTACTAATTGTGTCATAAAACTGAAAAAGCAAAAGGACAATAAATAAACCCAAAAGTTTAGAAAAGAGTGGCTTAGCAACAAAGAATAATTGAAAGCCTGGCTTGTTGAGATCCCCGCCGATCCTTCTAGTGCGCCAAGTCGATTTTGCCAGTGTAATTTAAATTCGCGTCTGTCGGATTTATTGAATCATTTAAAAAGGAAAAAGCATATGATAACTGAAGCACCCTTTGCTTCAAAGGGGCAGTTGAAACTAGATTCACATGTCGTTAGGCAATCTAATGAAGTTTCTGTTTCAGAAGCCACATTAAGTTTATTTGTGGCTAACCGTTGCGCAATAAGAGCTGTGGATCACCTCTGCAGTGCCGGCCGCGGTGGTCGAGGAGACTGAGGCACGTCTGCACGGCCACTACGGTCGGGGGTTCGAATCCCCCCTCGGGCATGGATATTTGTGCCGTCTTTAGTATAAGGTATTTGATAAGTAGTTTGTAAGTTTAGGGACTGATGACCCCGTAGTTAAATCCCATAAGCTTAACAAACATTTCAACCTCTGCAGTTTATCAAAAAGGTGTCGTCTGACAGGTGCAGAGCATGTCTCTCAGATGCGTTTCCATAGAAGCAAGTGTAGTGGTGTCATTAAAAACATTATTTGTCCACATTTCAAGGCCAGTTTGAGAAAGGCTGTAGGAGACGGATATTTGAGTGTACTTTTAGACGAATCCACGGACATGTGTCAGCAAATTGTTAGCTGTGTGTGTAGTACACTTTTCTGAGTCCCAACGTCGCGTTGTTTGCACATTCTTGGGAATGATATGGACGAAGGTACCTCAGTGGCAATAACCATCGGTTTGAAATCTTTGCGTAATGAATATGGCATTTAATGAACGGTTTGGTAACTGACAACGCAGCAGTCATGGTAGGTATCAATAACGGTGTGTATCAGAATTTAAAAAGAGAAGTGCCTCACCTGGTCTTAATTCCTCGCGTCTGCCATTCCGTGCAGCTGGCGGTATCTTCTGCTGCACTTGAAACTTTGCCTCGGAATTTCGATTTTTTGTTATCAGAAACGTGTTCATGGTTTTCTAAGTCTCCATCTCGTCAAATTGCTTATAGAAAGTTATTTAGCTCAATAAATGACGGAGCTAATCTACTGAAACTAGTTCAGAAGTGTAATACACGAGGGATGTCCATTTCAGAGGCTGTTTTTCGTGTTTTGTCTCAGTGGCATGAGCTCAAAACACACTTTGAGATAGCAGCGCTCGATGAGAAGTGTTATACTGTCCGACTTCTCCGTAATATGTAGCGTGATGACGGAAACAAAATTTATCTTACTTTTCTGAAACCTTATTTGGAAGAATGCCAGCTGGTAAACAAGGCATTTCAGTCAAATTCAACGGACCAACCACGGCTCCTAAACGATATTATCTCACTAATAAGTGGGGTTAATAGCGGCGTTTACACGGGTGCGCCTGCCCGGCCGCTCCTGCCGGCAGGAACGCCGGCGGAACCGCGGGGGTGGCGCGCCGCTCGCCGCGCAGGAGCGGCCCGGTCTGGCGTTTCCGGCGAGTCCCAAAGTTCTGCGCGGCGCGGCGGCAGGGCAGCGAGGCGCAGCTGCAGGGACACCGTGTCCGTGCCATCGCTGCAGCTGGGATGTACGTGGACTTGTAATGAACCGAAAGACATCAAAGCGCCGTGTTTGGGTGAAAGAATACAGCCACCGCTATAGTCATTTGCCTTTAATTACTGAACTGCGCGATCATTTCCCCGATGATTTTAAAAACTATGTACGGATGGATTGTGCCTCGTTTAACATTTTGCTAGATTTGATTAAGCACAAAATTACCGAGACAGATACAGTTACGAAAAAAGCATTTCCGCAGAAGAACGCCTAACAGCGACACTCAGGTTATCTCCTGACCGGAATGTCGTAGAAAATGCTTTCGGCATTATTTCTTCACGATTTCGAGGGTTAAAGAGAGCCATTAATATGAAACAAGAAAAAAATATGTTATGTTGTTTTGGCTATCTGTGATTTGCATAATTTTATGCGCAGAAACAGTCATGGCTATTTATCACCATCAGCTGTGGATACAGAGACCTTCTTACTGCGCAAAGCAGATTGGCGACAAACAACGGAACTATATAGTTTACAAAATATGTTACGTAGAAATCCAAACAAAAATGATAAAGCGAATAGAGAGTTATACAAGAAATATTTTGTTTCAGAAAAGAGTGTTTCTTGTCAAAACGAAATGTTGAAATTAGGAAGAGCCTAAGAATTTTTATTTAGATGTTTGTTAATTAAGTACTGTAATCTCACAACATATATTTTTGCCTTCCTTTGTTACATCTGTGATTACGTCTTTTTGAAAAATAAAACAATTTAACACTAACCTGTTCATTTCCTTCGGTACGTTGCTGCTCCTCAATTACAAAAACCTCTTCTACAGCGATACTGTCATCGAGATGCTCTTCATTCACTGCACACTTATCGGCGTCACCCACGCGTCTTTCATATTCTCCATCCATATTCGATATGCTTGACGACGTAAGCTCCTGATCCGTTATGAATGTTAGGTCATAATACCATAGATCAGGCACATAAACTTCATCACTCGACCTACCACATCCATTGCTGTCCAAAACCTTTTTCTTTTCTTTTCGGAACAAACCACGTAAATCTTGATTTTTTTTTCAATTAATTCCCTATCAGCGTTATAAAAAATTGGTTTGCATAAAGTTACCAGTCTATCGTATGCCTCGTTTTTTAGGTTTTTATTTGTGTAGTCCTTACTGCGAATTCGCCAGAAACAAGGCTGTTGCCGGTATAATTCAATAAATTCGTCCAACAGCGTGAGTCTGCCACGGTTCTGTACTGCAAGCGCGGCCGTCTAAAGCTGTACTGCAAGCGCGGCCATGTAAATGCGAGGACGTTCCGCGTGGCGGTTCTGCGCGAGGGACGGAGTGGCCGAATCCCCCCCAGGACCGGCTTGGCCCGGGTCGGTACCTGCGTGGCGCGGCGCGGCACCACAGAGTAACATATAGAGAAGCAGCCCCCTGTAAACCACTGTCCTACACTCCCCTCGTAGTTCCGTAAGATGCTAGCAGGTGTCAGGCAGTTCCCTGGCTTAGTACTGGTAGACCACACTAGAGGCACTACTGAGGGTGCCTCTCGCTCATCAGAGGGTAGCGTGGAGGGGAGGCTGAGGGGAGAGCTCTTGCCGCCTGCCACGAGGCCACGGCTGTGTCCGGCTTGCTGGCGTTTGAGGGGAGGTGGTGGTGGGGACAGCCACTACCTGCCGCCTGCTCTGGCCAGTTTAAAGGGCTGCTTCTGACTGCAGCACCATCATGGGACATCTTACGGAACTGCTTCAGTACCCCCCGCCCCGCAGCCCAGAGCGTAGGACCGAGCACTTACGGAGGTTTCCCGTCTGTATATTTTTGTCTGTGGCGGCACAAATCGGGCCGGCAGAACTGTCTGTGTAAAGGCCGCTGTGAGAATTGTCGTGCCAGGGCACAGACAAATATATACAAACAGGAAACCTCCATAAGGGCCCGGTCCTACGCTCCGGGGTGCGGGGAGGGAGGGTTTCCAGCAGTTCCGTAAGATGTCCCATGATGGCGCTGCAGTCAGAAGCAGCCCATTAAACTGGCCAGAGCAGGCGGCAGGTAACGTCTGCCCCCACCACCACCTGCCCTCAAACGCCGGCACGCTGGACACAGCAGTGGCCTCATGGCAGGCGACACGAGCTCTCACCTTAGCCTCCCCTCCATGCTACCCTCTGACGTGCGAGAGGCACCCTAAGCCAGCGAACCGCCTGACACCTGCTAGCATCTTATGGAACTACGAGGGGAGCGTAGGGCAGTGGTTTAGGGTGGGCTGCTTCTCTACATATGTTACTCTGTGGCCAGGGTATACAGGTGATCTTTTGACAGAAGATGTTCACAAATATAAGTCGCCGAAAGTATGCTTAGGTCATGAGGTCTTACTGAAAGATGTGAAAACTTCCAACAGAATTTCATTTGAGGTTGAGTATGTCACAAGGAAACGATGCAAACATTTCCTCGTTTCCCATGCTTCTGAGCTGCATCGTCGCTTGTCCCACAATGTAAAAGTGCTGAAAGACGTATCTTTAATTGCTCCAAGAGAATGCTTGAGACTGCTGAAATAACCAAAACTATCCCTGGCTAAGGAGATGGGTTTGTCAGGCAGTACAGTCACCAAAATTGATTTTCAGTGGTCAAAGCTCACTACTGTGGCTTTCTGGAATAGAATTAGATCATACAGAGATGCCAGCGGCTTAAATCCATTCCAAGAACTTTCAGATTTAACTCTTATGCTTTTGATTCTACCGTGGTCCAATGCAGAGGTGGAAAGGGCCTTCAGCCAACTAAATTTGTTAAAAACGTCCCCCGGAACAGACTAACTACTACTCTGGTCAACACCATTGTTACAATAAGAGCTGGTCTTACTCGTCTTGGCAAGTGCTGTCACAATTACGAGCTGCCAGAGAATGTTCTGCAAGAAATCGGCGCCATGAAAGCATACAGCGCTGATATTTCTATATCCGGACCCAGTACTTCAGGACCTTCAGCAGGGGGCACGCAAGCCACCATACTGCAGGAGGAGGAGGAGGAGGAAAATGAAATATTGTGCCCTGAAGTACATTAATGTGGTGAGTGGGATCGAAACTTAGTAATCCATCCTTTAGAAATAGTAGTAGTATTAATAATATTGGTAGGCTAGTAGTAGTAAATGTTCAAATGTTTGTATAGTCTATGGGACTTAACTACGGGGTCATCAGTCCCTAAACTTACAAACTACTTATCAACTACTTACGAACTTGGACGGCACAAATATCAATGCCCGAAGGGGAATTCGAACCCCCGACCGTAGTGGTCGTGCAGACCGTCACTGGAGCGCCTCAGTCCCCTCGGCCACCGCGGCCGGCCCCTAGTAGTAGTGGTAGTAGAAGTAGTAGTATACAATGGCGAAGAAAAAAAATTTCTTTGGAAGTTATCAGTGCATTGAAATTTCAGTTTTAGAAGGGTAAATAACAATAGTAAGCATTTAGCGGAATTTTAACTCCAGTATAGCGGAGTAAATTTTTCTGAGTTGGCAACGCTGCACGCGTTGTTACATCAAAGCAATGGTGCACTGAAGAATTAACAAAAACACGTCGTTCTTAGTACGATAAATTATAAACTAGTGTCGAAAATGTGATATTAGCAGTTGAAAAATGCCATCAATAGTACGAGAATTAAAGAACAGTTTCGCAATTGTTCGCCGTAGTGTACCTAGTGGGCAGCGCGTTAGGTTGTGATGCATGTGGCCGGTAGTTCTAAACCCGGCACTCGGAATCTTGCAGAATATGCTGTGTTCAGGGGCGTAGATGCGGTGGGGGGAGTTCAAAGCCCTCCCAGAAGGTTTTTTTTGACACTTGTAGTAAAATTAAAATGGACAATAATTTGTGTAATGAATATGAGAGTTAGACTGAAAACTTTGCCAACAAAGAGAGGTACCCGAGCTGTAAGTTGTAATCGATGCTTAGTTGAGCTTTGGCTTCTTACTTATTGTCGGGACACTTTGTCTCGAGTGTCTTATTGGTGGTCTTCGTGAGGCCTAGGCAAGCAGGGCACACAACTTTCACGACTGTAAATCTAGCCAATTAAAGAAAAAATGTTGCTCAGGTAACCAACAGGTAACCTTCAGTAACAACGAACAAATATTGTTGACTTCTAGCCAGAAACACGATCCACAGATTATTTAAAGTACTGCGCGAGGCTTTCGTAGCGTTTAACGAAGGCCACCATGTCTTATGTTTACTACTGCTACCAACTTCAGTGATCTTCTAACTCTGTTGCTGCAGTAGGGCAGCAAACTTGTACTTAACACAGACAAATATATTTTTTAACGAGTGTGTTTAAAAGAGGACAAATGTATGACTTCACAACATTATTACTTCCGTATATGATTTATACCCCAGATGCTGATCATATGCACGCACACATGCCCAAAGTGGCAGCATTGTATAGCAGACACTGTAGTGTTACATGCGCCTCCACATACAAAACAATATTTATTTGCCCATATTTAAATTAATTATGCTTATATTTGTATATTTTTCCTGTAATTTCGTATCATTTTCAATGTGTCACTAAATTCGTAAAGACGCAATATATTCTTTGAAAAACTTAAGTCAAAGACTAACTCTGAACAAAGAGCAATTAGAATAATACATAGATTTAACTTTTTTTTTTTTTTTTTTTTTTTTTTTTTTTTTTTTTTTTTTTTTTTAAAGAAAGGAGAAGTGACGCCAGTCTTCTCTTCTGCGTTATGCTCTCGTCTAGTAAACTTCTCTTCCATATTACACTTGTATGACCTGATGAATTGTGAAAATGTCTGTACAATATATCTCAATGAGTAAGTTGTAATTGAAATGATGTACTGAATTTATGACCGGATCCTGACTGTATGAATTTAAAAGGTAACTGAACTTTGAATGTGATGTATATGTAGACATGCTTCATTTATTTCAATAATAATTGTTTCGTGAGTTTACCGAAATTAGTCCGAGTACTTATTTGTACTGAGATTGGAACCTTATTTTTTCCTTTCACATTTTTCATTTAACTGTATATTGCAATTTATTTTTCAGGACAAAAGTATAATGAATTACACTGATTTACGAATCTAATTGGAGATGTGTATCATAGGACCCATTTTTATCACGTTCTTTTTTTAAATAATTATTCTAACTGCGACCCTGAGATTACGAGCGACTTGCCATTTTCGATTAGTAACAGATCAACTAGCCGCAAACTTAGTTACAAAATCAGCAATAGTGATAATGTCTCCAACAGTTAGGTTCACGTTACTTATCAGTATCAGCCAGGTTAGAAAAGGATTTTAACTACTTTCTTGGTGCGTAGCTCATTAATTTCTCTAAAAGTACAGCATAGTAGATTCATTTCAATAGATAGATGGCTTTGCTACGTAACCAGTATTGAAATATTTCTCCCAACCACTCTTTACAGTTATTCTATTTTGTGCTCACATTAACTTCCAAAAATTTATACTAACTTATAATTTAAATTAAAATAAAAAAAGGGAGAAATGTTTCAACACCTGAAATTCTCCCCTCTTGTTGACAGATATTAATCGTATGAAAAGGAAGTGTTAGTTTCGACGTTTTGGATCTAATTTTCGAGTTTGTATTTTATTGAAATAAGTACCTCTATAGGTTGTCAGTGATTTTTAATACTCGTATACTCTGTAGATATTTAACTTCGATTTCATGTCTCTAACCTAATTGTTTCGCAGAATATTGGGCTTTAAATCGACGTTCTTAGCCATATTTTGCAACTGGGGCAATGACGCCATGATGGGGAATTAAAGCAAAATGAAGTGTACTGTAGATGCACATACATTTTGTGAAATGGGCACTTGCAGAATGTAGAGAATGTAGCAGTTTTGAAGTGCCAAAAACTGTATTTCTAACTTTTGCGTTCTTAAGTCTAAATTATAAAATCTACTTTCATTCCAATTTTACATCGACATCTAATGGAAGCTTTATAAATGTTTAATACAGAAGAGTGATAAATATAAATTACAACAGTTGTAACACTTATTTAGTATTATTCATTCATCTTTTCAATTGTACGGCGTCATTTCCACGGAACTGAGGCCTATGAGAATGACAGGCCGCAGCGCAGTCGTCATGCCATGTAAGCAAGGTAGTTCCAAGTCGGCGCGATCGCTAGCTGATTGGCCACCCGCTGGGGCACTATCCACTACGTCATAGCGGGCAGCCAATGAGCTAGCGATCGCGCCGGCTCGGAACTACCCGAGGCCAACGAGAGAGACAGGTCCTGGCGTGCCTGTCAAATTACGTAATCAAACTAGGCCTGAGCCGGCACGATCGCTAGCGGATTGGCGGAGCGCTAGGGCACAGCCCACTGCCTCGTAGCAGCGGGCCACTCAGCTAGCGATCGCGCCCGCTCAGGCCTACCTTGCTTACGTAATTTGACAAGCGCGCCAGGGCCTGTCTCTCCCGTTGGCCTCAGGAACTACCTTGATTACGTGGCTTGACGACTGCGCTGGGGCCTGTCTTTCCGAGCTGGTGGGATCGGTAGCCGATTGGCCAGCCGCTGGGGCACTGCCCACTGCGTCATAGCGGGCAGAGTCTGAGCTAGCGATAGCGCCAGCTCGGAACTACCTTGCTTACGTGACATGACGTCTGCGCTGGGGCCTGTCTTTCTCGTAGGCCTTGCACGGAAACCAGGGTAATGGCGCCACAATATATTTTTAACAATAAAACTTAATAAAATACATGGCTGAAAAATATTATAAATAAGTAGTATTAGCTGGCAAAGCTGTGGTATTATTCTATATGAAACAGGCTCAGTTTTAAAAAGGTTAAGAAAAAAGAAAGAAAAAACTGGTTTCCCTTAAGGTGGCCCCATTCCCCAGGTCTCCCCTATATGTTATTTGTGTACATGTTTTCAATTTTTTACGATTGGTGACAACTTATTACTTGAGCCAGATGTGGTAGTACGAAAGTTATTTCTAATTTATTAATCCCTACAGCTATTACTTTTGTTCTGAAAATTTGGCTTATTCTGTATGTTATGTTCAAATAATTTACGGGAGTATAGTTGGACAACGTCTTTGACAACAGCCAGTATTTCGACAGGTGAACGCCCATCATTTTCAAGGTATAACAGAAAAGACTGCTTTTCATGTCTACTTAAAACAAACTACCAAAGCAAGACATGTGATAATATTTTAACGAAAAAATATTATGAAAATGTGGGAGAGATATTAAAATAATAGTTTAAAGTGGTAAGGGTTCAAAAAAGAATATGTCTGTCAAAGTTAAACTCAAATATAAAATAATTTGGGCTCTTTGTTAAAATGCGGTCAGAAAGAATATTATGTGTTGGATGCTTAGATATTATCAAATAGTCAAGTCGTAATCATATCGTCGATAATTTTTTATTATTTATATTTTTATCAAATCAAGACCTATTGGTCTTCAAGGAGTTTCTGCGATCATTATATGAATAAAATTCTTGAATATCCGTCTCCAGATCGCTTTTATTTTCTAAAACATGACCGGTTTCGGGACAGCTGCCCATCTTCAGATCTGTTAAATAAATGTTACAACTGAATATAAGCTACTATTTACAAAGTATGATATCATAAAGTTAAAGGAAAAACATTAAAAACGTACCAAATTTTGAAGTTACAGAGTAACCTGTCCTGTGATGAACGAATGTTCACAGTCGTTACTAAAACATAGTAGCTTCCTGAGGCTTTATATAATGTACTTAAAATCATCTGATTGGTGGGGATCATTTTTGTTAAAATTATTCTCAATAAGTAATTATTGACTTACATATAAAAGCAATTCTGAGGTCAAGGTGTAAGATAGTAGTCAAGTATAAAATAGCAGTTACAAATGAGATACACAGCTGTCAAACTATAAAAGGACGTAGAACTAAGATAAAATTGGGTTCTGGATACATATAATAACATATAATAACCTCAGCGACGCTACTGCTACCTGACACACTGAAGCCTCATCCGCAGACGGGAAAGAAGACATTGTCCACAATATTTTTTTATACCTTTTTAAGAAATTTTAATATTTTACCATATTTTTTATATATTTTTTTATTTTTTTAACTCAATAACAGTTTCACTTAAAAAACGTTATTTTATGTATCCAGAAACCAAATTTTATCTTAGTTCTTTTATAGTTTGACAGCTGTGTATTTCATTTGTAACTGCTATTTTATACTTGACTACTATCATACACCTTGACCTCAGAATTGCTTTTATATGTAAGTCAATAATTACTTATTGAGAATAATTTTAACAAAAATGATCCCCACCAATCAGATGATTTTAAGTACATTATATAAAGCCTCAGGAAGCTACTATGTTTTAGTAACGACTGTGAACATTCGTTCATCACAGGACAGGTTACTCTGTAACTTCAAAATTTGGTACGTTTTTAATGTTTTTCCTTTAACTTTATGATATCATACTTTGTAAATAGTAGCTTATATTCAGTTGTAACATTTATTTAACAGATCTGAAGATGGGCAGCTGTCCCGAAACCGGTCATGTTTTAGAAAATAAAAGCGATCTGGAGACGGATATTCAAGAATTTTATTTATATTTTTATTATTTTTGTTCGAAATGTTTGCAAAAAATCATAAAACTACGGGAAAATCTAAAGTGGGTCATAAAACACGACAGTGTGATTTTTTAAATATGTTTCTGAAATTAGTTCTAATATCTTCAGCAGTAAAGAAAAAATTAACAAAAATCATGCATATGCAGCAGTTTTTTTCGCATCTTAGTGTTTATAACCACTCCCATGAACCACAGACATTGCCGAGAGGGGGTGGCTCGCGTGCCTCAATGATACAGATAGCCGTACCGTAGGTGCAACTACAGCGGAGGGGTATCTGAGGAGACAAACGTGTGGTTCCTGAAGAGGGGCAGCAGCATTTTTCAATAGTTGCAGAGGCAACGATCTGGATGATTGACTGAGCTGGCCTTGTAACATCAGCTAATGTGGCTTTGCCACACAGTTACTGCGAACGGCTGAAAGCAAGGGGAAACTACAGCCGTTACTTTTCCCGAGGACATGCAGCTCTACTGTATGAAAATATGATGATGACATCCTCTTGGGTAAAATATTCCGGAGGTAAAATAGTCCCCCATTCGGATGTCCGAACGGGTACTACTCAGGAAGATGTGATCATCAGGAAAGACTGCACTGGCATTCTACGGATCGGAGCATGGAATGTTAGATCCCTTAATCGGGTACGGAAGCTAGAAAATTTAAAGAGAGAAATGGATAGGCTGAAGTTAGATATAGTGGGGATTAGTGAAGTTCGGTGAAAAAAAGAACAGGATTTCTGTTCAGGTGAGTACAGGATTATAAATACAAAATCAGTTGGGGTATTACAGGAGTAGGTATGATAATGAATAAGAAAATAGGAATGTGGGTAAACTACTATGAGCAACACAGTGATCGCATAATTGTAGTCAAGATAGATATGAAGCCAACACCGACCACAGTAGTACAGGTTTATATGCCAACTAGCTCTGCCGATGATGAGGAGATCGAAGAAATATATGAAGAGCTAAAGGAAATTATTGAGACAATTAAGGGACAAAATAGCTAGGAAGGCAAGACCTACAAAAAATTCTTGGATATCACAGGACATATTAAATTTAATCGATGAAAGGAGAAAATATAAAAATGCAGTAAATTAAACAGGCAAAATGGAGTACAGACGACTTAGAAATGAGATTGACAGGAAGTGCAAAATGGCTAAGCAGAAGTGGCTAGAAGGCAAATTCAAGGATGTAGAAGAATGTATAAATACGGGAAAAATAGATACAGCCTACAGGAAAATAAAGAGATATTTGGAGATAAGAAAAACAGACCTATGAATATCAAGAACTCAGATGGGAAACCAGTTCTCAGCAAAGAAGGGAAAGCTGAAAGGTGGAAGGCGTATATAGAGAGGCTCCTCGAAGGAAATAGAGGCAATATTGTAGGAAAGGGAGAAGAAGTAGATGAGGATGAAATAGGAGATTATATACTGAGAGATGAATTTGACAGAGCACTGAAAGACCTAATTCAAAACAAGGCCTGTGGAGTCGATGATATTCCCTCAGAGCTACTGAAGTCTCTGGGAGTACCAGCCATGACAAAACTGTTTCACCTGGTGTGTAAGATATGTGAGACAGGCGAAGTACACTCAGACTTTAAGAAAAATGTTATAAGCTCCATTCCAAAGAAAGCAGGCGCAGACAGGTGTGAAAACTACAGAATCATCACTTTAATAAGTCATGGTTGCAAAATATTAACACGAATTATTTACAGAAAGATGGAAAAGGTGGTAGAAGCCGACCTCGGGGAAGATCAGTTTGGGTTCAGGAGAAATGTAGGAACACGGGAGGTAATACTCACTTTACGGCTTATCCTAGAAGATAGGTTAAGAAAAGGCAAACCTACATATCTAGCTTTTGTAGGTTTTGAGAAGGCTTTTAACAATGTAGATTGGAATAAACTCTTTCAAGTTCTGAAGCAAGCAGGAGTAAAATATAGGGAGCATAAGGATATTTACGACTTGTACATAAACCAGACAGCGGTTGTCAGAGTTGAAGGGCATGAAAGGGATGCAGTGGTTGGGAAGGGAGTAAGATAGGGTTGTAGCCTTTCTCCTATGTTATTCAATTTGTACATTGAACAAGCTATAAAGGAAAGCAAGCAGAAATTTGGAGAAGGAAATAAAGTTCAGGGTGAAGCATTAAAAACACAGCGTTTTGCCGACGACATAGTAATTCTGTCAGAGACAATAAAGGACCTGGAAGAGCAATTGAACGGAATGAACGGTGTGCTGAAAGGTGCATATAAGATGAACATTAACAAGAGCAAAACTAGGGTAATGGAGTGCAGCATAAGAAAATCCGGTGATGCTGAAGGAATTAGATTAGGTAACGAAGCAATAAAGGAGGTAGATGAATTTTGTTACTTGGGCAGTAAAATAATAATTGATGGTTGCAGTACAGAGTACATAAAATGCAGAATGGCATTGGGTAGAAAAGCGTTCTTGAAAAAGAGAAATTTGTTAACATCGAATATTGATTTAAGCCCAAGGAAGTCCTTTCTGAAGGCATTTGCGTGGAGTGTTGCCTTGTATGGGAGTGAGACATGGACGATAAACAGTGCGGACAGGAAGAGGATTGAAGCTTTTGAAATATGGTGCTACAGAAGAATGCTGAAGATTAGGTGGGTGGATCGCGTAACCAATGAGGTTCTGAGCAGAATTGGGGAGAAAAGGAATTTCTGGCATACCTTGACTAAAAGAAGGGATAGATTGGTGGGGTACATTCTTAGACGTCAGGAAACTGTGAATTTAGCGTTGGAGGGGAGTGTCTTGGGTAAAAACCGTAGAGGAAGACCAAGAGATGGATACAGTAAGCAGATTCAGACAGATGTTGGTTGCCGTTCTTATATGGAGTTGAAGAGGCTTGCTCAGGATAGGGTATTGTGGAGAGCTGCATCAAACCAGTCTCCGGACTGAAGACCACAACAACAATAACAGTGTTTATAATTACGTTTTGTACAGTGATATAAATTTACCAGGATATTTATTTATATAAGTCCGTACTATATGCAAAATACATCGTAAAAACAGATAGAAAAACGAAGTAATACGACGAAAATTTAGGAAGTTTAAAATTTCTTTTTTCATCACTTAATGGCGGTTGTCACCGAGAAAAATTGTCTTGGAAGTTTGAAATTTTATTCAAAATGTTTGAGGTCGCTAATTCTCAAATAGTGATTACAGAAATCTGCTACTTTCACGTGGTGGCATATCGCTGTAAGGACAACATTCCTAAAATATTTCAGAGAATAGTTAATATTTCACTAAAACATACGAAATTAAAATCAATTCAGAATAGGTTTAGTAATACTGTTATGTCGGAAATGCCTAATTAGTTCTTATATTTCTACTTTTTTCCAACTCCATTTAGTGTTGATTTTGGCTACGGGTTCATTCTTTTTAAGTGCATATTCTGAAAATGGCTAAAATTGGTTATTGTAGTTTTGTCCACAAGTACAGTAACTTTGAGCCTTTGGATTTCGGTAACGGAGAAGAATAACAAAAAATGTAATACTTAACTTGAGAATTTAAACTTATGAACATGCTGTAAAAATTTCGACGGTTTGCAATGAATAAAATGGATAGAAGGGACAACCACCACAATTTGCTGTTTTTGTACCTAAAAACGTGGTTTTCCTTGGATTCTTGGTTTTCTTAGGAATGACCAGCGAATGGTCCTTTCTTATAGAGACTATAAGTACTGTGCAAAAACCAACTGGTTTGCCCAATTTGGCTGAGTTGCAGAAAGTGTGTAATTTTGACACTGTACTCTGGAATAGGTACAGCATGCCATCCGTTACATAATATATCATATTCTTGTAATCCATATAGAAAAGCGGATAAGAAATTTTTATGAGCAGTTGAGCGTTCTACTGTGTCGCACTGGAACTGATTCTTTAAAGACTACAACGAAGAGAGCCAAATGAAAGAGGCTACGGTCGCAACGTATTAATTGTTTATTTGGGAGATTATAACCTAAAAAGTTCTATGGTTCGAGCTATAATAATTTAATGGAGCTATGAGTTTGATCTAAAAATGGAGTCATAAACATGGAATACCATTTTGTGATTAAGCGACCAAAACATTCATTAAAAAAGTGTGTAGTTACCTAATCAGAAGTTAGAGGAATGAAATTCATGACGAACTTGTTTGAATACTAGTACTGCTACGGCAAAATTATCCGCCTCCGTAGCTCAGTGGTAGCGTCGCTGACTACCACGCAGGGGGCCCGGGTTCGATTCCCGGCAGGGGACTGGGTGTTGTGTGTTGTCCTAATCATCATCTCATCATCATTGGCACGTAAGTCGACCAGGCGGCGTCAACTAGAAAGACTTACACTAAGGCGGCCGAACAATCCCGCAAGGGATCTCCCGGCCAAGAAAGCCATACGCTCATTTCCATTTCATACGGCTAAACTGAATTGCCCCGTTGGGGGGCAGTTTGGGGCTGTTTCATTATGGAGCTGCTGAATCCTCTTATGTTATGTAGCCATACATTTCTTAAGAAGACGCCGTAAATGGCGAGTGAGACAACTGATTATGCCGGTCTGGAACTGCGACAGTAACTTTCTTTATGTTGACACAATGTTTACGTGTCACGCTGAAAATGAAGGAATGATATCTTCTCTTCGTAAGTATTAGCATTTATATTTGTGACCTTGGTCTTTCATACATTAATGATTTTCGTTAGACAAAATGAAACTATGATTTCTTATTTAAAGGTATGATGGTGAGATGGTAGAAATAGTAACAGAAGGGCAAACAGCTAAGCTGAAAAAGCCTGTGCTGATGGAATAATGTTAATTTGAGGCTTTGGAGCTGTTTCGAGAGATTTACTTGCAAAAACTTAAATGAACGATAGAAGCTAAGTCGTCGTATACGATTGTTGCGGCCACAATCTTATAAGCTGGAAACGTCTATGAGACGACAATGCCAGTTTTCTCGGATATCCAGTCGAGGAAAGAAGTAACTCGGGCGTGTCCAGCGGGATAGTCGCGCTCACAGCCATAGATGGAGCCATAGCTGACGACTCCCAGGAGGACGAAGCTTCCATCCTCGCTGGTCCTCATCACGGGGCCTCCGCTGTCACCCTGCACAAAACAGAAGACACTCTAGTGTTCACCAGTTAATGGGCGGAGCAAGAGAGAGAGAGAGAGAGAGAGAGAGAGAGAGAGAGAGAGAGAGAGAGAGAGAGAGAGAGAAAGAGGTATTTAACTGGAAAATTCATTCGTTGTATCAAAGAAAGGCCGGATCTTTTTTCTCTAAAATTGTTATTCTTATTATTAACACTGGTGGGCATTTTGAAATGTCACTGTTGGACCACGTGTCCACCAGTGGGCACTCTCTTTACCTTACTTCCTGTCTTTGTGTACATCAGTTGACTTGTTTTATATGTCATAAGCACACACGAGATGATTTCTTGGTTCCAGTAGACAATGAAGTGATACGTAGACCGGGCGGAATGTGCATAATAATACCGACTTTTGAGGATCGAAAATTTTAAAAGTGTTCTGGTATTAGTTTTATATTTTGTTACGAATGGAACATAGAAAGTTACAGAAATGTTTTTCAAACACAAATACGATTTCTTAAATAGATCTTATAACTAATAACACATTGTTTATAAACAACATTGAAATACTTGTCCACACAAAACGTGGTGGAATTTGAAGAAAAAGAAAAAAAAGAAAAATTGTCACACATAAATTCATGATTTTTTCTTTTTTGTGTTTTGTTTGTCGTTTTTTGTTTTGTTTTGGAAACATTCAAGGCACGTAAAACGAATTTTTGCGAGCATAAGCAGCATTCTCTCGTCGTGTCATACGTTTGTAACATGGGCTGCACTGTTACCTTGTAACGCTCTTCTGTCCCTCGCCGGCCGCGTTGGCCGAGGGGACTGCGGCGCGCCAGTTACGGTCTGCACGGCCACTACGGTCGGGGGTTCGAATCCCCCCTCGGACATGGATATTTGTGCCATCCTTCGTAGTAGCTAGTTCGTAAGTAGTTTGTAAGTTTAGGCACTGATGACCCCGTAGTTAAGTCCCATAAGCTCTACAAACATTTGAACATTTCTGTCCCTTATGTTCTTTCAGTAAATTTTTTGGTTTGCAGCTGGAAGGTCTTGCCAGGTTGGGATCCATTGTAGGATAGACGAGTGCTTCCACAAGAGATTCTTTGAAATCACAGATGCCCATTTTCCTACCGTTTATTTTATTGTACAAATGCAGAGCATTAATACATTTACAACTTATGACACGGAAGACAAGTCTCTTGTACCATTTCACAGTTCTTATTATGTGGCATATGACGAGCGCGATAGGGTGCTCACTGGTAGTTGTATGTGTCTGGAATCTTGTACGTGTAGCGGCCGCGCCATTTATGCTGCTCGGGGAACTGAGATCATGTGTGTTTGGCTGCCTATGTGGTAGGCTGTATCTGATACACAATTGAGGGGTTTAGTCAGAGAGGGGGGGGGGGGGGGGCTATGCCACATTACATGAAATATTGAGATTTGTCCATTTTCAGTATTCTGGTACCATCTTTCATCTATCCTGTTAATTAGGGCAGTTGTTGTAAGTTCTTGAATGTACCCTTGCGATCATTTTGAGTGAGAGAAGCTACGCCACTTACTTGTAGACTTCCCTACGTGTTAGTGTGCATAAGTAGCTAACCAGCTGGGATATGGGGCAGCGATGGTTGCCTATCCTCCAGGTGTCAATTCTCAGACTATTTATAATTCGGCCATGAACGGATTAAAGTAAGGTGCTTACAGCGCCATCTATTGCTACTATTTATTTTTATTCTGCCATACGTTTTAAGAGCGGCCACAAAGTGCAGTTGGTATGATTTCTAAGAGAGAGCGGGCAGTGGCCTGTCTGTCTTTCTGTCTGAGTCCAGTCAGGATGTGTTAACTTAGAGACTTACAGATATGAATTTAGACGCATCCCTAGGTGTGTTTCCTTAAGCTCACAATAGCAGGTAACGATGGCTGACTGACAGAGCGGCTTTCACTATGTTCGGTAAAATGCAGCCCATGTGTGTAAGCTGCAGTATTGATAATCTTTAGTTTATACGCAGATGTTGTGCTAGATGTGATGCTGATTTTCGTGATTTTCGCCAGAAAATACTATTTTTTTCATAAACAATATGTCTTCTGCTGCTGTTGTTGTTACCGAAAGAGTGTTTGACATACAAGTTTGTGGCGTTCTTTACCGTTATATTCCGTATATTATCTAACGCGCTCTATTTTTAAGACGACATCGGCTGTTGCAGACATATTCTAAACGGAGAGATATATTTATTTTGCTTATAGATCTAAGGTGGTAGTCGAGCTGCGAAGCAGAACATTTTCTTTTAGGTAGTCTCAAATGTTTGACTCTGGTTAGAACTGTTTTTAAGTTACGTGGCGTGTCCAGAAAGTAAGTTCCGTTTCAATTTATCTCCGCTGCAGCGCTGCGATTGCAGTTCCGCACATGCGCTGTAGATGATCTGTATCAAGGAGAAGAACGTGCGCCATTTGGAGATCGCTGTCAGTTACGTACGCTTTGTTGTGCTTGTTTGAAATGTCGGCGTTGATTGAAAATCCCGCCGCCTGTGAAATCGGCAAATTTGCGATGGCGAGAAGATGGGTTCGACAGTTCCATGGCGGGCGTAGTGATGTGCACGATGAAGAACGAAGTGGGCGTCCACCTTTGGTTACGGAAGAACTGGTTCACGCGATTGATGACAAGATCCAGGAAAACCGCAGGTTTACAATTAGTGCTCTCGCTATGGACTTCCCCCAAATTTCACTTCACCAATGACTGATTGAAGACACAGGCGGCAGATTTCTATGAAGAAGGTATACAAAACCTGGTGCCACGTTATGACAAATGCCTGCAAAATTTTGGCAGTTATGTGAAAAAGTAGTTTAAGAGTTGTAGAATTTTGTGCAATAAAAATTTCTTCTGTATCTGTGTACAATTTCATTTTATTAGCAAACGGAACTTACTTTCTGGACGCGCCTCGAATATGGGCATCAAAAGAGTATTTGCTAAGATGGATACGTAAGTTTGTGGCGTTTGTTACCGTTAGCCGGCCGCGGTGGCCGAGGTGACTGAGGCGCTCCAGTCACGGTCAGCACGGCCACTACGGTCGGGGGTTCGAATCCCCCCTCGGGCATGGATATTTGTGCCGTCCTAGTTCGTAAGTATTTTGTAAGTTTAGGGACTGATGACCCCGTAGTTAAGTCCCATAAGCTTAACAAACATTTGAACATTTTGTTACCGTTACATCCCGTTTATTATCTAATTTGCGCTATTATTAAACACGTCCGTCGGCTGTTGTATATGTAGTCTATGGAAAGAGGTTGGAGAGAGAATGCTTAAAATAATAAAACGTTATGATATTTTGCTTAAACATTTAGCGTATGTTTAGGAAACTCTTGGGTACATGTTCGATGTTACTATTCCAGAAATCTGTACTGTCCGAAGTACAAAATAATTGGCTCTTTTTCTTTCAATGGTGTTGTATGTCGATTAGTAATAACTTTCGTAAAAAAAAAACTATTTTTATTTTATTTTAGGGGCGCGGGTTTGAGTCCCTGACCTGGTCGCACCGGGACCGCAATCTTTAGGACTGTCGGTGAAGGCAGCGTCAGGGGCGATGGCGGGGATTGTTAAAAATTAATTGCAGGTGGCATTCGCACAAGTATCCGGCCATCGGAGGTGGGGGTGAGCTGTGGCGGTTAAGTTGCTCAAAATTAATTTGAGATACAAATTTAGTAAAATTAATGGAGACGGTTGGTGGTGGGTACGACTGATGTGCGAGGTGCAGCATGCGGTCAGCGACGCGCGTTTCTCTCGGGGCGCTTAATTAAATAATTCTGCGCAACGTCAGGAAGGTGGCGAGCGGCGCGCTTTTGTCGTACCACGGTCACCGTAAATGCACTGCGACAGTTCTTTAGTGTATGCGCTCTACCACAAGTTCACGATCGTCAGGGGTGGTGGGGGCGGTGACGAGCTGGCGGGGATGGACAGGTCTGGATGTGTTAGGGGTGGTGGCAGGGAGGCAAAGGGGGTTGGGAGCTGGGGGAGGGGTGGGGGTTAGTTGTGCTGACATCTAGTGGCGGAAATGATAAGCTATGCCGCGGCATGATAGTCCTCATTAACGAAACCATCCCATGAGTGTGACGCTGAAGTGGTTTACCATGCCGGACGCATAGCTACACCCCGGCACCAGGCATAATTCCGTTCTATGGTTACTGGGCCACTCTGCCTTCCCAATAATCACCCTTCGCCTCGGGGATAGTGTGGAGTACATGACATATTTATGTAATGCCCACCACCAAGCGAAAGCGCTCTGCTCTTATGACGAACTCTACGCCAAGTTTCTCACGCTGGCCCTTATCCATGGCAACGTGCCATCAGAGAGTAACGCGCATCTATTCCATTTAATGGAATACCCGTTAAGTATGAAAATGTCATACATGTTCTTTCTTCGTCTTGTCTGTTTCTTTTCATGTCGCGGGAAGTAGACCTCCCATTTACTTTAAGACCTATTGGAGCGGGTCGATTTGTCTTTTCTTATTATTTTCACTTGCGGGCCATTACGAAGAAGGTGTATCCCCTCGTCTTTAGGTGTGGCATATCCTGCTTACAGTTCTTATTCCTTTATGCCCCTTATGGTTTGACTAATGGTTCCGCTTCTTAATATATATTTGGTTTATATTGCAGTGTACAACAAAACAGGACCGAACTTATTAACGATGTCAGTGTAGAGACAGGAATTAGTGATCATGATATCGTCGTAGCGTCGTAGGAGCGTGTTATTGTTAGAAAGAGCCGATAAGCAATTGTCAGCATCTCACTTAGAAAATGATGCGCGAAGCATACGATAATTACCACAGCCGTACCGCAGCAAAAGATCTGTCCGAGAACCCGAAAAAGCTCTGGTCCTATGTAAAATCGAGAAGCAGGTCAAAGGTCACTATCCAGTCACTCGCTGATCATTCTGGGGCAGTAATAGAAGAAAGTTCTTAATTTAACCTTTAATAAATCTTTCGCGCAGGAGGACTCACCATCATTTGATCAACGCACTAACTCCCAAATGGAGGACATAATAATAATTTCCGTCGTAGAGAAGTAGCTGAGAGAGATGAATACAAAAAAGTCTCCTGGTCCGAATGGAATACCAGTTCGGTTTTACAAAGCGTATTGTGCGGCATTGGCCCCCTACTTAGCTTGCATTTATCGCGAATTTTTAATTGAACGCAAAGTTGCTAGTGATTGAAAAAACGCGCAAGTGACTCCCGTTTATAAGAAAGAAAAGAGAACTGACCTACATAATTACACGACAACAGCGTTGACATCAGTTTCCTGTAGAATTTTGGAGCATATTCTCAGCTCGAATATAGTAAATTACTTTGAGACGGAAAAGTTTCTATCTATGAATCAGCAAGGGTTTAGGAAACATGGTTCGTGTGAAACTCAGCTTGCCCTTTTCTCACATGACATCGTGCGAGCCATGGATGAAGGGCAGCAGCAGATTGTGTTTTTCTCGAATTCAAAAAGGCATTTGACGCGGTGCTACACTGCAGACTGCTAACGAAGATACGAGCTTATGGAATTGGTTCACAGATTCGTGACTGTCTGGAAGACTTCCTAAGTAACAGAAGACAGTACGTCGTTCTCGACGGCGAGTGTTCATCAGAGACGAGTGTATCGTCAGGCGTGCTCCAGGGGAATGTGATAGGACAGATATTATTTTCTTTTTGTATACGGTAAATGATCTGCTGGACAGAGTAGGCGTAACTTGTAATTTTCGGCCGTTTGCTGATGACGCTGTGGTGTATGGGAGGGTGTCGTCTTTAATTGACCGTAATAACATACAGGTGACGTTCGGATTACGAACCCGAGCCCTTACCGCTGCGCCATGCCTCTGTACAATATTACTAATCGCAGAGATCGTAGAGAGTATTTCACCGCAACGGCTTTTTTTAATCGTCTATTTTCTCGACAACGGCTGAGAAGTGCATCTTGGTGCTTTGCCAAATTACACCTCTGGCCATGAGCTTTAATTATGCGCAGTATGAATCGAATCTGAATTTCACAATTGGCGGCCTCCCCTTGTTAGACAAAATTTTTAGTTGGTTTGAAGAATGGAGCTAGCTCTAAGTATAGAAAAATGTAAGGTGATGCGCATGAGTAGGAAAAACAATCCCAGAATGTTCGAACACAGCATTAGTAGTGAGATTCTTGATGTTGTCGCGTCGTTCAAATATCTAGGCGTAACATTGAAGAGCGATATGAAATGGAACGAACATGTAAGGGCAGTTGTGAGTAAGGCGGACAGCCGACTTCGGGTTATTGGGATAATTTAGGTAAGATGTACTTCATCTGTAAAGGAGCCCTTGTACGACCACGTCTTGAGTATTGCTCATAAGATATATATATATCCGCGGTGGAGTAGCCGAGCGGTCTAAAGCGTCTCGCTGCGGAGCGCGCGGTTGCTCGCCGTGGAGGTTCGAGTCCTCCCTGAGGCATGGGTGTGTGTGTGTTGTCCTTATGTTAGTTTACCTAGGTTTAAGTAGTTTGTAAGCTACGGACTGATGACCACGCAGTTTGGTCCGATAGGTTTACAAACATTTGAGCTTTGAGCTATATATATATATATATATATATATATATATGAAGTTTCTATCAATAGCCAGTCCTGAGGAACAAAGTGGAGGTTTTGTAAGCTGAAACGCTGGAATTTATGAGCATGCGGCTGGAGATGGGAGTAGAATGCTGTCAATCGCAGAAAGTGATGTGAGCGGAAAGCTGTGAATCGCAGGAAGTGCGTCGCTCACCCCGCAGGTGCCCCTGGCGGAGGCACCGCTGGTGCACAGCGTGGAGCTGAGCACGCTCTCGCCGTAGTACAGCTGGCACACCGCGTTGGACAGCACTGGCACCCGCACGAACATCAGCTGCGCCGACACGCTGTACGAACCTGCCGACACAAGGAACGACAGCTTTGTCTCGACGTCATATCAGTAATTGTCAAAGTACTCAGTTTAGGCTCGCCACCGTCTATATAAAGGTATGGATTAGGTCTGCAGGGTATCGTCATGCCAAGAAAAAAAGAAGAGCGTTTTTACTCACCATCGGAGGTGTAGCCCCACCCACTGATGGTCAGAGTTTCTCCCACGAACCTCTCAGCTGACAGAGAGCGCGGCGGCAGCTGTATTGGTCGGATGTAGTCTGCAACACCAGACGGTCACCACAATTACAAGACTCTTGATTTCCTTGTCAGGGAAATTCTAACAGTGCTATCTTTAGTCGTATAATTTTATACGAACATTTTAAAACCACTAACAGAGGAGAAAAAGATCTACAGTTGCTTCCAAACGATGGCTTAACCGACACCACCTAGAAGACAAGGCCTTACAACAGGCGGTGCCTACGTCACACTTAGAGGCCGCGGCCGCCATCTGACTGGTCGGCCGCTGTGCGGCGGTGGGCGTGCCCCAGCCAACAGCCAGTGAGGTGGCGGCCGCGGCCTCTAAGTGTGACGTAGGCACGGCCTGTTGTAAGGCCTTGTCTTCTAGGTGGTGTTGGCACAACTGCCCATACAGCCGCCCGAACCTTGGAGCATCTTCACGCTTGACGGAGTCCGTGGAAGACGTCAGTCTGGTGGTGGGTCTAGCTGGGCACCCAGGCCACCAGATCTGCCAGTGTGCCATTACTATGTGTGGAAAGCCCTCAAGTCTAACGTGTATCGCAACAATAGTTGCCGCAGAACTTTTCGGTTGAGATGGTAGCAATTCCAACAGACCAGCTTCGACCTGACTTCAGCAACTTGCTGTCCAGCATCCGAACGTGCCAAGAGATGAATGATGGTCACTTCCAACAAATGTATTTCCTTTTCTCTGCTGTGTTTCTCTGTTCTCTAGAAATATGCTCTCCGGGTCACTTTTACTTGCCACACCCTTTACTTCTAAATCAAATGGGACTTAACTACGGGGTCATCAGTCCCTAAACTTACAAACTACTTAAGAACTAGCTAACACTAAGGACGGTACAAATATCCATGCCCGAGGGGGGATTCGAACCCCCGACCGTAGTGGCCGTGCAAACCTTGACTGACGCGCCGCAGTCCCCTCGGCCACCGCGGCCGGCTACTTCTACTAACAACTTCGATGTCTTTGAGAATGTAACTTCTTTGGTTTATACTCTTTAGAATTATTTTATATGTAAACTAGCTTAAGGCCCACTGCTTCGCATATATTCTACATCTGTTATCTTTAATTCGTAAGGTTTTCAAGCAAGGTGTTAATATCAGAGGTTCCCCACTTAAACGATTAGCACATTAACCAACCTCAATACCTTCCAAGTTTAAGCCATGGCTAAAGTTGTGTTCTACGTAGTTGTGAATGTACTATGCCAGAGCTAAGAGAATACGAACGTGGACAAATTGTTTATGATCGTATGGTTTGTTCACCCATAACCAAGGCAGCCGGTGTGTTTAATGCTCAAAGAGGCACCACATCGAAAATTTAAACCACGTACAGGGGAATCGGAAAATCATCATCCGTTTACTCTCAACGCGGACAAAAACGTGTGTTGAGTGATTGTTTCAAATCGTCATTGAATTGGAATGTGACGAAAAACAAGACGACGACAGTTGCCGAAGTCACTGGGGAACTGACTGCTTCACTCGCAATCTCCTTCAGCATCGAAACAACAGCGAGGATGCTCCAGAAGCAAGGAATGCCAGGGGTAACTGGAATTTCGTTTAGCTGAAGTAGTTTGTAAGTGTAGGGACTGATGACCATAGCAGTTTAGTCCAAAATATTTGACATTTGATTTTGAATTTCAAAGAATGTCATTTGGGCTGCTTGTAAATATTAGCACAGTAGTTCCAATGGCGCCCCGTCAAATGCGTCATCAGGGTATTGTCTTACTGACAGTGCCTACCATTAGGTAGTCTGCAATCAGTTATGTCTTTCGAGTCTTGTTTATTCTTCTTAGTTTTCGTAAGATAGTGCCTACGGACCGATGACCTTAGCAGTTTGTTCCCTTAGGTTTAAAAACATGTGTACACTTTTATTTATTTATTTTTTGCCAAAACAAGTGGGTAAAAATACCTGAAATACAACTAAAAGTGCAGTTATGCAGGTTTATTATTTCCTGTCACATAAACACGCTGGCACGTTACGTTTTGCAAACTTACCTGTGAACTCGACGTCCTGGCCAAGGTTGATAACGGCGACATCGCTGGTGATGTAGTAAGGGTCGTACTGCTCGTGCACCACAGCGTCGTTTGAGGTGATAGTGATGCGGCCTTCCTCGGAAGCTAAATCTGTCCGCAGGCCACCCAAGTAGATTCTCCACGTCGACGCCCTAGAGCCACAAGCGCACTTTTAGTGTTTGTGCTGGTTTGTCACAAATGATACTTACTTTTTACTATACTGCAGCTCGTCTTAAACTGAGATGCTACGCAAGAAACAATTCTTTATCTATACTATTACATAAACGCAAGCAATAGTTTAACATTAAAACCAAAAATATCGAAACGTTATTAACCGATTTACTCCTACTTTTTACACAAGGCTGAATAAACATTCGCACGGTCATGAGGTGTATATTTTCTTAATAAATGTAATACATAAATATTGAGATCTCAGAACCATTCGACATCAAGACAGGAGTGAGACAGGGAGATGACCTGTCACACATTTTACTTAACGCAGTTTTAGAGAAAATAATCAGGACATGGGACAAAGGAGTGAATGGGGTAAAGATGGGAAGACACAAAAATAGAACTATCAACATAAAAGTCTGGCTTTTGCCGATGATGTAGACATCATAACTAATAATAGAAAAGAAGCCAAAAAAGCCATAGAGACACTACATGAAATCGTAGCCAGAACAGGACTACAAATTTCGTATGAAAAAAAAAAAAAAGAAAAAGAAAAAAAAAACAGTAGACCTACAAGGACACTATATCCACAGACATAACCCACTGGTAACTAAGTATGGAGAGATAGCACAAGTAGATTGTTTCAAATACCTGGGAGAGATTATACAGAAAACAGGACTAAATTCGAGAGCCAATGAAGAAAGAGTTGCAAAGCTACAAAAAGCTTACAGACTTACATCGAACCATTACAGCAAAAGAAGTATCTCTGTTAAAGCCAAATTAAGGCATTAGAAAACAGTAGTCTTCCCAGAAGCCTTGTATGCCGCAGAAACAACAGTAATCAGGGCAAGAACGAAAATCAAGGAAATGGAAAAGCAAGAGAGGAAAATTCTAAGGACGATGTTAAGAGACAGGGGATCTGGATAAAAAGACCGACAAAAGAACTGTACACACAGAGACAATTACAGACAACGTCAGAAAAAGAAGGGCAAAAAGCTATGGCCACATTTATGGGATGAATGAAAATAGACTGATCAAGAAGATTTTTAACATTGTGATGGCAGTCCCTAAACTTACAAATTACTTGTGAACTACTTTATACTAAAGACGACACAAACATCCATGCCTGAGGGGGGATTCGAACCCCCGACGGGGAACGGTCTCGCGCATCGTAGCATAGCGCCTCAATGCGCTCGGCCGCTCCGCCGCGGCTAAATATCTCTACAGAAGAAATAATAAACAGAAAAAAAATACAGAGAAAAAATCAGGAAACAGAAATTCGAAGAAACATCAAAAGAGAAGAAACCAGGAAAGAAGTGGTCAGAAGAGAGAAAGAAGAAACAACGAAAGTGCCGCTGTGAAAATATTTATGTAGATTTTAATGCAAGTACACGGTGTAAACGAGTTGCGAAACATACATTGAGTAGTACTTGTTATGACGAACAATCATGGCCATGGATTTGCATCTGTTGTTAGTGTGTTGTAACAACTGCTTTCATGAAGTCTAGTATACATTTTTCTTGTGTTTACTAAATCTATTAAGTCTACAAACTTGTAAATTTGCTGATAAAGGGTTTTGTTGTGACCTTTAGTTGACAAAATTTGCGTACAAAGACGAAAGTGACAAAATACTGCAGTTCAAAATGCGCCTGGGTCATCTGTCAAAAAAGCATTCCACGCCGAAATAACGTATCATTAATAACTTCCGTTGTTGCCACGCTGGAATAAGTACATATTTGTTGCAAAGAACACAGACATATGCAAGTGAAAAAATTCTGGCTGTCACTACTGCTTCCATACTTTGTACTGATTGCATGTAACCATGCTCGGTCTAGTATCGTCAGCAACAAATGAAAATACTTTTAAAGGGTGGTTTCATCAATCACAGTAGTGACAAAAGAAGAAATATCTCAAACCACTCTAGGCAGAAAACTGAGCAATTTTTATGACTTCAAGGGAATTGCAAGATAGGTTATCTGAAGCTTCACTCTTGGGGCAGCTAAGTGCCTTCAGTCAGGAATTTTGTTTGACCATAGACATAATGCGATCAAACAAGGCAAAACATTTTGTGTTCTTTGACGAAGTAATTGTCGTTTTATCACTTTGATTTGTGCGCATTTAAATGCTGAACACACTTTAGGCAATTTCAGCAGGAAAAATTGTATAAGCAATACACACTTAATACAATATACACTAAATACAACACTTGAAGCTCAACAACAACATGCGATAGACCTACTCCTCTCAAGTGTAGTGACCACCGAAAATATGGCGGCCGAGTTTAAAGAAGTTGCCGCAAAGAGCGCTGTCACTCGTGTGTTAGCAAGCCCCAGCAATCGCGTAAGCGGCCGACTGCGAACAGCGGACAAATTGAAGAGCGCCTCGGCGGCCATTGTGGCGGCAAACGTCCGCGCGAACTTTAAATGTGCTGAAGATTCTTTTGATTAGAGACAGTATTCGTTTGCGTTAAGTCGCGAAAACTGTGTCTAATTGAAATATATAACTACAAAACAACTAAAGACTCCTTGAATATACAGCAACTATCGGTTGTGTGTGCATTTATTAGACATACGGTGTAGAAATTGACCGACAGGCCGGCCGCGGTGGCCGAGGAGACTGAGGCGCTCCAGTCACGGTCTAAACGTCCACTACGGTCGGGGGTTCGAATCCCCCCTCGGGCATGGATATTTGTGCCGTCTTTAGTATAAGGTAGTTCATAAGTAGTTTGTAAGTTTAGGGACTGATGACCCCGTAGTTAAGTCCCATAAGCTTAACAAACATTTGAACATTTGACCGACAGCTTTTCCTCTTCCTAAAGAAACCGAACTATAACATGTAGTTTTTTACCGTTCTAAGTGCAGCACATGAACGGAATTTAACGTCAGACACGATTTTTTGGCACTTTCTCAGTATATTCTACGATTTTGAAACTATTGTACAAACATTAATTTCGAAAGAGTTTCACACTTTACGTCTTTGCTTTAGTGCTGTATTCTCCAATATTTAAATATTTCATAGCATCAAAAACTCAAACAGGGCTGCCTGAAACAGCTAATGTTAAAAATCGATTTTTAAAGTGAAATATTCCATCAGATACATAACTGAAAAACAATGTCTTACTTTGTGAGTACAGCAACCAGCCACTACCAAATTCTTTTAAGAACAGAAAGTATGCCGTAACTTTTTCTTAATTAATGCAGCTAACATTAGGATTAGAGTATCTACCAAGAAAATTAGCATTTTTAATGCTGTAAGTGTAATACCCTACAACAGATTTAACTGCTCAAAAGTCAGCAACTATCATCACAGGGTTGAAGTTCACAATGTGCATCCAGTGTGGGTATGTGTCATTCATAAATGGAACTATACACAATTCTGCAAACCCCTTTCAGTTGTTATACCTATATGTAAAGCAGATTACCTTTAAATTCTGCGTTACAAGTTGCTATATTAATTTCATAAATAAAAATTCGAACTGCAGAGAGGCAACTAATTTCGGGACCCCAATAGTTATTTTACACAATAATAAAATGAAACTTTTTGAAGTTCCTGTCCACCAGTACTGCTACCAGTATTGTAAAAGCCTGTTATTTATTTCATTCAATCCTATATTGTCTTGACCAACAGTCTGTTAAGCAAGAGTAACTATCTCTGAACACAAATAGGAGGGCTACTTGTATTCCTGTGAAACATAAATGGGAAGACAGTATTAGATCTTTTTACTCCTTTCTTAAATTGATTTATGTATTTAAACGGTGAGCAGCTCTTCAGCATCGTGCTTCATGTACACTGCAGTAGTGAAACAATACAGACGTGACTATCAATTGTGTATATATCCCGCAGTAGTTATGTAGTACACGATTTGCCTGCTAACAACACTGGTATTTATCTGACGCTGTGCCACTATCATGGCGGCCGGGCGAAGGTTCAAATTATCCCGCGACAGCAGCGTCTCCAGGGAGTGTAATTATTTTTACAAGGTCTTTGTGTGTTAGCCACTGTATGAAATGTAAGCTGGTTGGTGTGTGTGGTGTGGAGTACTGACCCGTAGGCGCAGTGCGCGGCGGTGATGACCCAGCGCGCCGCCAGCAGCGAGCCCCCGCAGAAGGCGGAGTAGTCGATTGTGAGCGCCGCCTGGTGCGGGAACTGGCCCCGGGACGCCTCGCTGCCGCCCACGATGCGCTGCCCGCCGTACGCCACCGCTGCAACAGCCGTGTGTTACAAAAAATGTTCAGATGTTTGTAAATCTATCGGACCAAACTGCGTGGTCATCAGTCCATAGCTTACAAACTACTTACACCTAGGTAAACTAACCTACGGACAAACACACACACACACTCATGCCCCAGGGAGGACTCGAACCTCCGACGGCGAGCAACCACGCGCTCAGCAGTGTGGCGCCTTAGACGTCTTATGTTTTTTTTTCTCTCTTTTTTTCCCCTCCTACTCCTTCAGCCCGGCCTTGTGCTCACCAATAACGGCTATTACACGGACAGTTCAGCCAGCGCGATTTGTGCTGCGCCGCGCCACAGACATATCTGTGGCCGCGCCACGCAGGTACCGACCCGGGCTAAGCCGGTCCCGGGGGAATTCGGCCACTCCATCGCTCGCGCAGAACCGGCGTGCGGAACGTCTTCACATTTACATGGCCGCGCTTGCCATACAGAACCTTGGCAAACTCGCACTATTGGACGAATTTATTGAATTATACCGGCAACAGCCTTGTTTATAGCGCTTTCGCGGTAAGGAGTACATAAATAAAAACCTAAATAACGAGCAATACGATAGACTGGTAACTTTATGCAAACCAATGTTTCATAACGCTGATAGGGAAAAAAAACACACACACACATAATCAAGGTTTACGTGGTTTGTTCTGAAAAGAAATGAAAAAGGTTTTGGACAGCAATCGATCTGGTAGGTATAAATTAGCTGTTTAATAAGCAAATAAAAAAACAATTTAACAAATTAAAAACATGAAAAATAATGAAAACCAAATTGACTGTCATGTAATATAATGTAAAGGCACCTTTTACTAAACTGACACGTTCCACATCCTTAACAAATGTATTCATGATGTACGGAAGAAGTATTAAACTAATTTCTAAACTGGTAATTATGATAGTTGTATACACTTACTTTCATGTAGTCTGGTTTCAGAACATCGTATACTGCTTTGCATATCTCTGGGATAACAGCACATAATGATGGTTCTGAAATCCTGTGCTGCATTTTAAGTCCTCAACAGAGCGACCAGTTGCTAAAAACCTGAGTGTCGCTGTTAGGCGTTCTTCTGCTCAAATGCTTTTTCTCGTCTCTGTATCTGTATCAGTAATTTTGTGCTTAATCAAATCCAGCAAAATGTTAAACGAGGCACAATCCATCCGTAAATAGTTTTTAAAATCATCGGGGAAATTATCGCGCAGTTCAGTAATTAAAGGCAAATGACTGTAGCAGTGGCTGTATTCTTTCACCCAGACACGGCGCTTTGATGTCTTTCGGTTCATTACAAGTGCCTCGCACATACCAGCTGCAGCACGGCCTCTCTGCAGCTGCGACTCGCTACCCTGACGCCGAGCTGCGCAGAACCTTAGGTCGCGCCCGAAACGCCAGGCGGGCCGCTCCTGTGCGACACAGAGTTAAAGAGAAGCAGGCCCCCCTAAACCACTGTCCTGCGCTCCCCTTGTAGTTCCGTAAGATGCTAGTAGGTGTCAGGCGGTTCCCTGGCTTAGTACCGGTAGACCACACCAGAGGCACTACTGAGGGTGCCTCTCGCACGTCAGATGGTAGCATGGAGGGGAGGCTGAGGGGAGAGCTCTTGCCGCCTGCCACGAGGCCACGGCTGTGTCCGGCTTGCTGGCGTTTGAGAGGAGGTGGTGGTGGGGAGAGCCGCTACCTGGCAGCTGCTCTGGCCAGTTTAAAGGGCTGCTACTGACCGCAGCGCCACAATGGGACATCTTACAGAACTGCTGAAACACCCCCCGCCCCGCACCCCTGAGCGTGGGACCGGGCCCTTACGGAGGTTTCCCGTCTGTATATATTTGTCTGTGGCAGCGAGCGGCGCGCGACCCCCTGCCGGACTACCGGCCGCCGCTCCACGCGGCACGCCGCGGTTCTGCCGGCGATCCTGCCAGCCGGCAGGCGTGCACGTGTAAAGGCCGCTATTGTTCACCTCACCTTCTTCGGCGCCGGCTTCAAATGCCGTAAACCAGGGGCGGGCAAACGCTGCACGCGGCACGTGTGCACTTAGCAGTCGTGGACTGGTATGGGGCAGCGGCGGCAACTCCCAGTGTGACAACAGGAGTGGCTCGGACGTTCATACCAAGCGATCGTCACACTTCAAGCACCAGAAAGTGCACAGTGAATCTAAGAAACGAAGCAGTGGGGATTTGCCGTCTTTTAACACTCCGAGTGTCAGTCACGTCAATTGACGGGATACGGAAATTTCTGTAGAATGCCAATCACGTCATTTGACGTGATCTTTGTTTTCGTGCTTTTAAAAACAGAATCAAGTTTATTGACCGGCTAGATCTACCTTAAATACCTTACTTGGTAAACCTAGTGTTTTTTTTTTTAATTTTTTTTAAAATTTTTTTATGGGACTTAACTACGGGTCATCAGTCCCTAAACTTACAAACTACTTATCAACTACCTTATCCTAAGGACGGCACAAATATCCATGCCCGAGGGGGGATTCGAACCCCCGACCGTAGTGGCCGTGCAGACCTTGACTGGAGCGCCTCAGTCCCCTCGGCCACCGCGGCCGGCAAACCTAGTGTCTAAACCAGCCTATAGATCTTTAATTTAGTTTCTAAATCGTCCGACTGGTCGCATTATTTGTATGAAACGGGGCAGGTAGAAAGTGGTGTCCGCTCACTCAATAGGGCCGGCCGCGGTGGCCGAGGGGACTAAGGCGCTCCAGTCACGGTCTCCACAGCCACTACGGTCGGGGGTTCGAATCCCCCCTCGGGCATGGATATTTGTGCCGTCCTAGTTCGTAAGTAGTTTATAAGTAGTTTGTAAGTTTAGGGACTGATGACACCGTAGTTAAGTCCCATAGACTATACAAACATTTGATTTCACTCAATAGGTAAATCAACGGACATGGCTTCACTCAAATTATTCTCCCCGAAAGTACTGAGTGGTGACTATGACAGAGGTGTGACACAGCAATATATCGTAGTGACTCTACAGACTGTTTGCGAAGTTTTTAGTGGGGCCTTTGGCGTCGGAGTTGTATGTGATTTAGATGCTCTGTGTTCAGTTCTGGATTTATTCCAAAGAGCAGACAATTCTTTACGCCAGACTGAAGATAAAGAAACTAAGTGCAGCTGGGGTTACTCCTGCAAGCAGAATGTCCGGCATTCTAAGGGATGGAAGGGTTTACATGGCCGGCAGTCAAAGTGTTAAAAAGGAATGAGAGTATTAGTATTTCTTTGCGGAGAAAGACGAAAATGCGAAATGTTTTATATGTGGCCGTATTCTCGTTGATCAGCGGAAATTTACTGTTGAACGCCATTACAAAATATTTCACAAGGACGAGTATAGCTTATTGTCGGATTCTGAGCGGATACGGAAAGTGACTGAACTGAAAAACAGCCATCAGACGATCCCAGATCAATCCGACGTCAGTTTGCTTTTGTTATGAGAGGTCTACAACTTTATTTTGTCATGTCTTCCATGTAACTACGCAAAGCGAATTTAATTGATTTGGGAAATGAGCGAAAAAGTGATAGCTTTCACCAGAAACTTTGCGCTGTGGGAACGACAGTTCGAATCAGAGAACGTGGTGCATTTCCCTACTCTGTCTTCTGTCCAAGAAAAGACCTACACCGAATGTTTCGGTAACTATTGCCATAAAGGAGAATTTTTGCAAGCGATCTGGGGATGTATCAGTTGTATCCCAAGCTTTTGAATGGTTTTCGAGACCATTTGCTGTTCTGTAGGTGATATTCATCCTGATCTGCAAATGGAACTAATAGATCTACAGCGTAATACGCGTCTGAAAGGCAAGTTCCTGTTGGAAAGACGTATAATAGAATTTTATCAAGACTGTCCACAAAAAGAGTTCTCCCGGCCGGCCGCGGTGGCCGAGCGGTCTGGAGCGCGCCAGTCACAGTCTGCATGGATGTTTGTGTCGTCATTACTATAAGGTAGTTCATGGCAAATGTTTGTATAGCTTATGGGACTTAACTACGGGGTCATCAGTCCCTAAACTTACAAACTAGCTAATAATAAGGACGGCACAAATATCCATGCCCGAGGGGGGAATCGAACCCCCGGCCGTAGTGGCCGTGCAGACCGTGACTGGAGCGCCTCAGTCCCCTCGGCCACCGCGGCCGGCAAGGTAGTTCATAAGTAGTTTGTAAGTTTAGGGACTGATGACCCCGCATTTAAGTCCCTTTAAGCTTAACAAACTTTTGAACATTTTTTGAAGTTTCCCCGTCTCCATCGTGAACCAGCGAAGATCATGTCAGTGTTTGGATCGAAGTATGTATGTGCGCGACTTTTTCTGTAATGAAACGGTTACGAGCAAACCATGAGTGATGAAAATATGCGTAAATGTTTGCATTTGTCGGTATGTAGAAATTTTGTAACAGATATTAACAATTAGTGATCATTACATAAAATGAATCGTAGGTAATAGGATTCAAACCACGATTTATTTTCAGCTATACTATTAACCCTGTTCCTTTATTTAATAAGGGGAGCTAGCAAAAAAAAAAAAAAAAAAAAAAAAAAAAAAAAAAAAAAAAAAAAAAAAAATAAATAAATTAATTAAAAAAAAAAGCATTACAGAAAGATGCGCTGTGAGAGGACAGGGAAGGGTATGACGGGGAGGCGAGGGCCGCGGTGGCCGAGGGGACTGAGACGCTCCAATCACGGTCTGTACGGCCACTACGGTCAGGGGTTCGAATCCCCCCTCGGGCATGGATATTTGTGCCGTCGTTAGGACAAGCTAGTTCGTAAGTAGTTTGTAAGTTTAAGGACTGATGACCCCGAAGTTAAGTCGCATAAGCTATACCAACATTTGAATTTGATTTGGGGAGGCGAGACAAGAGAAGCGGATGGCCGTCTTGCCCCTACGTGCACGCTTCACACAGTTAACTGCACAAACGAGCACAATTCCTGCCGGCCCCTGCCATAACAAAACATTCCTCTTCTGTAGGTACCAGTGTTGTATTGCAAATCAAATCAATTGCGTCTTCCCTTTAAATCATAATACGAAACTAAAATGATGGTCTATGGAATGAATAAGAACTACCCACTCTTCGCCTATCAAGAAGAAAAAAATAAGCTTTTAATTCAAACAAATGAAAATGATATTCAATACGTAAGCGAAACCTTTAAAAAGTTTTGGAACAAATTCCTGTATCTGGAACGCTTTTGTAGAACGAATGCTGGTCGTTAATAGAGAGTATGAAATCTTGTAAGGTAGAAGCTTTCCGGTTTATCTCATTGTAAATAAACTGTCCAAGAAGCCAAGTGTAACTATTACGCTTGGCTTCAGAGTTATATTTCCAATCAGGGCGTAATATGTTGTGCACAATAATGTTCAATGCATTGGTGCGAGTCATAAGAGCTAGTTTTCTTCTAGGCCACGTCCAGATTTCAGTCTGATCTCGACAGACAAATGCGTGCGCTAACGTGTCCAGCAGCTGGCACCGAATGCAGTACTGCGTGGCTCTTAATTTGAAATTGTACATCTTTTCGCCAGAAGGGATGACTTCATTTACAACGTCATACCAGTACTAAGTACTGGATTATGGATGTTTTCCCATATAGCAATCCAGTTATAAAGCGGATATTTCAGCTCGATTGTATTTTGTAGCACTATGTCAATGAATTTGCGATATAGGGATGCAGTATCGAAGTCCGTTGATGTGCTCGTATAGAGCCAACTTATAAGTAAAATTTTCTGACGTGTTCCAGTTCCGGATTTATACAGGCGAGCTTGACTGGCACAGCCTTGTCCGCAAGTTCTAAGCGGCGAAACAAAGTTTTGGTGATCATTTTGTAATCGGCCTGCAAAATTTTGATGGTTCTCCGCTCGGCTACTCCACCGCGGAAAGTAGCCGTGTTACTGATTCAAGCTACTCTGATCGCGTAGTGGACTCCAAAGCCGACCTCACACGGGACAGGTCCTACGTGGCGCATGCTAGACGTGCACTATGTCTAGCTACAGCACTCTCTGAAAGGACCTGCTACATCCCTCCTGTTCATTGTGATTTGCGTCCACAGCATGATCAAGCGCCTTTTGCGGGCTGACGCGTAGATCAATGTACTTACAAACATGGGTGTGTGTGTAAAATTGCACGGTATCTCTGTTAGCGATCGTCGTAAAAGACGATGCCTCAGGCAGAGCTGTACGTTTGCTTGCACGTGGCATGGGATACGCTTCCAGAAATTGTCCTTTTTTCAAAAAACACAAAGATGGTACACACATCTGAAAGCTATTGATAATGATAGCAAAATCTGCCAAAAATCATAAACTATCCTAGTGAAATACATCATTCGCACCAGTTCACTTTCTTGGTCTCTCTTTAATATATTCCTATTTTCCACGTTGTACATATTCCGCACATTCAAAAATTTACTTTGCCATTTCTTCGGAGATACTACGAGGTACATCCACAAAGTAAGTTCCGTTTCTATTTCTATCCGCGGCGGCGCTACGATCGCAGTTCCAAGCATGTGGGGCAGTTACTCTGACTCAAGGAGAAGACATGTATGCCGTCTTCAGATCGCTGCTGTCGATGTGTGCTTCGTAGTGCTTCTTTATAATGTCAGCCGTAATTGAAAATGCCGCCGCATGTGAAATCAGATCTGTGATTCTTTTTCTAAATGCAAAGAAAGTCAAAGCAAAGGAAATTGATCGGCAAATCTGTGAGGTTTACGGACAAAATGTTATGAGTGATTGAACGGTTAGAAGATGGGTCAGACTGTTCTGACGGACGTGATCAAGTGCACGATGAACAACGAAGTCGACGCCCGTCTGCGGTTACTGACGAACAGGTTTATACAATTGAAGACAAAATTAAGCACAACCGTAAGTTTACACTTAGTGCCCTTATTATGGAAGTTCCGCAAATCTCACGACTACTAATTCATGAAGGAACATGTTCAAAATGTTCAAATGAATAAGATATCACAATTGTGTACAAATTGGCAATTGACTCTAAATAATGAGAAGTGTGAAGTAGTCCACATGAGTACGAAAAGAAATCCGTTAAACTTCGTTTATAAGATAATCAAACGTGAAGTCCGTAAACTCCACAAAATACCTAGGAATTACGATTACTTCAGACTTAAAGTGGAAACAACACGTAGATAATATCGTGGGAAAGGCAAACAAATGACTGTGTATTATTGGCAGAAGCCTTAAAAAACGCAACAGAACTACTAAAGAGACTGCATACACGACGCTTGTCGTCCTTTTTTGGAGTATTGGTGTCCAGTGTGGGATCCTTATCAGGTGTGTTTGACGGAGGACATCGAAAGAGCCCAAAGAAGAGCAGCTCGTTTCGTATTGTCACGATACAGGGGAGACAGCGTTACGGAAATGATACAGGATCTGGGATGGGAATCATTACAACAACGGCGCTTATCTCTACGGCGTGGGCTACTTGCGAAACCCCAATCGCCAACATTCTCCTCCGAATGCGAAAATATATTGTTGACTCCCACTTACATATGTAGAAATGATCATCAGAATAAAATATGAGAAATCAAAGCTCCCGCGCGCTATTCGAGAATGGAATGGGAGATAAATAGTATAACGGTGGTTCGATGAACCCTCTGCCAGGAACTTAAATATTATTTGCAGAGTATCTCATGTAGATGAAGATGTAGATGCCCTTACACCTTTCAGCTCTCTTTCGTTCCAGTTTTCAATCCGTGTACACGCCATAAGTCGTGCTGAATGTCGGTGTTTCTTACCTTTCGAGTGGTTTCTGCTGGCGACAGCGTCAGGCTTATACAAAGTCGCCGCAGACGCCTGCAACAACAGAGAACACAGCTTTCTCAAAATATTCAATTTGAACTACCAAAGTGGCAAATTTCCTAACAATTTGGCCACTAATGACGACAGAAAAAGTGTTCAAATGACAGAAATTGGTGCAGGCCAATCCCATTTTTGCCAGCCAAAGCAAATATATTTGTACCATATCTAAACTTACTACAGAAGATTAATTTTGTCCATTATGGATTGGGCCTACAACTGAAATATTGTATTAGATTGAAGAAAGTATTTTTTTTTTAAACGACAACAGTTGTCGATTGACTCCTGTCATGTATGGACTAAGAAATTTACGGTTACCGGAGGTAATGGCTATCGCTTTTAAATGCACTGTTACTTACGACAGTTGCACGACGGGGGCCTGAAGATGGTGCTAGTGAACCACTGAAACAGGTCCCTTAATTAATTAAAAAGATTTAAACACAGCTGTTGATACTTTCTTCAATCTAATACTACAGAAGAAGTGAGTGTAATGCAAAGTTTTTCTTACAAAACTACGGTACTATAATTTCTGCACTTTTGCGAAACACTTCGAAGGGATTTTTTTAACGAATTCGTACCTTATGCATAAAATCAGCCCCCCCCCCCCCCGACCACACACTCATACTTTCCTAAGATAAAATTATTTCTGTTTCAAAGCCAAGATATACATTTGGATGCTCTATGTCCCCTCAGTCCAGTACTCTCTGTACAATTCGTGGAAAATTTCGAGAAAACAGTTACTGGAAAATAGCCAAGTGGACGCATCTACACGGTACGCGGCAGACGTCACGATGCATCACGGGTAATCTTGTAAGTTCTCACTTTCCGTGTAGATGGGGCTTTAGAGTTTATTCCGGACACGCTGAATGATGTTACTGTGCCTATTCTCATCCCATTTGATTTCAGCTCTACGGAGCCTCTACACACTTCAGCAGACAAGCGAGGGAACATCTCTAGGCAACCCTTCCTATGGATTGTTCGCTGTGGGTCAGTTGTATGGTCAACACTGTCATCCAATCTCCCCCCACCCACCCACCCACCCAATCGTTTCTATTTTTTTTCTCTGTTGGAGTTTGTGAAGAGCATTGCGTGTGAAACATCTGTTACATCGCCGGCAGAGCTATGGTAGGCAGAACTATTGCGGCAACAAGATGTTTTCGATATATACTAGGTATCTTTGAAAGACAGTGATGTTCAATGCAGCGTCGATGCATCTGGACGAAACCTTGAACATGTCCTGCAATGGGTGTCCGTTTGAAGCATGGAGCTAAATAAATAACTGCAACGTCGTTTAGTACACCCACATGGCGTTTGCGAACCCTGGTTCATACGTGACTACTGATCCTTGTTGCATGTCCAATGTGCCATGTGACTTAGTAAACGTTTTTTGATTCACCCCGTGTTTTTTAAGCAGTACAGCGGCATTTTTGGTCTCCGCCGTGATCGAAAGAGCAAAACAAATGAACGATCCTTGAAACCCGATGCACTTGCACCAAAAACAACAGGTCCAGTTGAAATCCCGCGCACGGCCGTTCACCGTCGGAGGTTCGAGTCCTCTCTCGGCCATGTGTGTGTGTGTGTTGTTCTTAGTATTAGTTGAAGTAATTACAATAAGACAGTCTAGATCGCAATTTGTTGCTTTTATTGCTGGCAACCGGTTTCGGTTCTATAGAACCACCTTCAGGCCTTTGGCACTGTAATATACCAAAGAGAGACTTAAGTGATACCAATAATTACATTATACACTTAATAGTAAAATGGTTAATAAAATGACTATTTTACTATTAATTGCATAATGTAATGATTGGTATCACCTAAGTCTCTCTTTGGTATATTATAGTGCCAAAGGCCTGAAGATGGTTCTGTAGAACCGAAACCGGTTGCCAGCAATAAACGCAACAAATTGCGATCTAGTCTGTCTTATTGTAATTATTAAAATTTTTAAGATCGCTGTTCCATTAAAAATTAGTTTAAGTAGTTTGTAAGTTAAGGGACCAATGGCCATTGCAGTCAAGTCCCGTAACTTTACGAGCAGTTGAACATTTTGACATCTCGCAAGAGTTTTATTGACACAACTGAAGAGTTCGTTATCGAGCCAGGAATAAGACGGCTAACTCTGTGGAATGAAATGGTGCCACGGTCCACGATGGACATCCTTGAGGAGAGGTCCAACTTGGAAGGCATTAAACTGGCTGCGCTCTGGAGTAGCTAGGAGCAAATCAAATCAATTTAAATGGGGCTATAGCGATAGTGAGAGGTGTGAATGCGGAGAAGTAGAGAATTTTGACCATCTACTGACTTGTCCAAACATTGGTCGGCCGCGGTGGCCGAGGGGACTGAGGCGCTCCAGTGACGGTCTGCACGGCCACTACGGTCGGGGGTTCGAATCCCCCCTCGGGCATGGATATTTGTGCCATCCCTAGTATTAGTTAGTTCATAAGTAGTTTGTAAGTTTAGGGACTGATGACCCCGCAGTTAAGTCCCATAAGTTTTACAAACATTTGAACATTTTGTCCAAACATGTCAATAACATGTATTACGGACGATATTCTTAACATTGATGATAAAGCAACCTACGTTGCTAATTACTGAAGAGGGAGGATATAATTGGTGTAAGAAGAAGCAGTCAACGCACATGCACAAGCTCATATATAAATATTCTGCTTCCCAGGTCAACTCTGTCAGACCTCCCCGCCAAAGAACCATCAGAAGTCGGCGCCTGATGCGGATTGAATTACTTGGAATATCTATGAGCAATTGCGACAGCAGCTAAAACTTAGGTGCAATGTCATCTCCAGAGATGATACAAGAATTGATCACACCTTATACGATTTCAAGACAATATTTTGGCTAAAGGAGTCTATACAAGATAATGAAACTGCTGTCGATACCAACATTTCCTTAGCAAACATGTCTACCCATTTGATCATATTCAGGGCACAAAATTCACAATATGAGAAGAAATTCATTAAATTAGACTATTGGTTCAGAGCACATTGTCAAGCTGATCCAACTTTTAAAATTGAACCGTATGTTAACCTCACCCTTGATCCGAAACAATAGGTACAAAAACAGTTTAAACCGACGGGTATTGTTTAAAGAAGGCCAACGACGCTGCTTGTGTGAAAAATGTTTTGCTCCTTACCGAGACGGCCGCCCATCCAAGCAGCAACAGCAACAACTGGAGTGACAGTAGGAGCCTCATAGTAAAAACGGACTGCCCATCGCAGAGATACATTCTTTATATACACGCGACATTGGCCGCTTATTCACCTCTCAGTTTGGTGTTCTCCCACGGCGTCAGAATCATAAACCTGACATCTACAGCTTTGTTAATTTATTGCCCAATGCAGCATAAAACCAAGTAATCCCTCGAAGAGGGCTTTCCGTGAAAGTTATCAATGCTCTGTTGAGAGGAACTACAGCGCAGGATATAGTCATTCTTCGTATGCGATGTATATTCCATCACTTTGTTACCATTCTGTAGTCCTTTTTTAAATATAAAACCTATGTTTTAAACATGATTGCGTCTCAGCAACGGTTACAGTATAACAAATTAATAATCAGCTAACCAGTTGCAACGATAGTAGTTTAATAAAGACAAAGGTTTATAAACCCGTCTTTTTCAGAAATACATGTGATAACTAAAGACGATGTGACAGCATAAATTACAAATTCATAACATTATGTCTGATATATGCGTCATTCCAGGCCTAATGTCTAAAACAGTGTTCCTCAACCTTCTCGAATATGCGACCCCTTTTCAAATAAAACAACAACCCCCTGCCCCCTTACTAACCGTAACGAAACTATATTATCTCGAAACAAACATTTTTAATTTTCTTTTTTCTTGAGTTTTCTTTTAAATTGTTGGACGAAGTTTTTTTTTTTTTTTTTTTTTTTTTTTTTTTTTTTTTTTTTTTTTTTTTTTGTAATGGCAAAAATTACCCTGTTCCTACAAGATGTCCGACAAAAAAATATATTTTGCTTCACAAGCAACACTCAGAAGCGAATTATGGTAATTAATAAATGTCCCACTGTATAGACAACATATGAAGAAGTAGATCTTTTTTCGAATTTTTCTGTATTACTTATTCTATCATGTTGCTTTACCTATCGATTGGTTTCCGAAAACAGTTTTCAGACTTTGCGCTTAGCCATCATTAACACACTGCATTGTAAAACATTCTATGATTTACTCGATTCATAATGAATGATACACGAGATACTCCGTAATTTTAACATTAAATGAATTTCACGTACGCATACGTTTTTTTATTACTGAACCCCTACTTGTTTTACGGTGCTACTACGAGGCGTGTTTTTTTAAAGTAAGAGTCGTTTTGAAATTAAAAAAACGACGTGCTAAGATATTTCAAGGTATCCCGAATAAATTAAATAAATAAAATTAAACGAAAATTTAGAAGGTATCTGTACTAGATTAATGTTTAATGGAAACGCGTCAGCCCTACGTACTTGCAAAACTGAACTTTGACCAATACTGAACTTTTTAAAAAACCGAACAATGCGGTGACAACGACCACCGAGGTAAGCGTTAGAAAACATTAATATGCGCAACGGACACGCACGGGAAAGGGGAACTCAAACCCTAGAATTTATGGCCCTGTCTAAAGTACTCCCAAAGGGTTCAACGAAACTGATGAACTTGAATAATAAAAAGGGGGAAACAATCTGACTGCGACACAGATAAAAATAAATTGACTTACTTCGTATCTTCTTATTACAAAACTGGAAACAGGAAACAGCAAGTAGCTCTTGTCGTGCACTATTTCGGTATTAAAAATTTTCTAAAATGATATGTGGGTAGTAATTAAGTCCCACAATAATCATAAATAAAGAAAATGAAATGAAGGGGAAACTAACTACCAAATGGGGACGCAGAACGCAAATTGAATATTAGAACTTATGTATTCTAAAAAAAATATTAAGTAGAAAAATATTACAAAAAATTAAATTACAATACTGGCATGCTGCTACGTATACTTAACAACTGCCTTCTCCAACAGTGACCTAGCGTTACCTCACCCAACAGCTCTGCAACTCAGCTCGCAACTGACTGGCTGCTGACTGCCTCTCTCGAAGCCAGAGCGCTTACTCTACAATCGAACTTCCAAAGATTACTCTGCCATTTCAATATACTTCTGTGGCCAATTTACATATGTGCAAAAATTTACATAAAACCGACTTACGTCGGGACCATAGGGACCTTACAATATCTCAATAATTTTATTTTTACATGAAAGCCTGTACCTTAATCTACTTTTCTACATAATTTCCGTCAATATTGAGGCACTTGTCATAACGCTGTACCGGTTTTCGAATATCCTCCTCATAGAAGTCTGCCGCCTGACTTGTTAACCACTGCATCACAACTGTTTTGACTTTGTCATCGTCTTGCTTGGTCACAATGTCATACAAAACACTACGAGAAACATTAGGAAAGTCATCCCGCAAGGAGGAAATCGTAAAGCGTCTGTTTTCTCTCACGTTATTGTCCGCTTCCGGCACCAAACTTTCATTAACGACCGAAGGACGCCCACTCCGTTGTTCATCATGCACATCTGTGCGGCCATCTTTAAATGCTCTCACCCACTTTCTTACCATTCCATCCCTCATAATGTTTTTTTTTCCGTAAACTGCACAGATCTCACGATGAATATCGATCGCTTTTAAGCCTTTAGCACTAAGAAATCTTACAACAGCCCGTACTTCACAGTCGGCGGGAATCACGATTATCGGAGGCATCTTAAACACTTAGTACACAACGTAAACAAGGAAGAATCAGACTGTAATGGCGTCAGTGCGTAGACAACAGATGCAGGTACCCAGTGCGCATAAAATTATTGAGATATCTTAGCACGTCTTTTTTTAATTTTAAAACGGTACTTGCTTAAAAAAAAACAACCTCGGAATTCCTCCTGTGACAGCGACCCCCCCCCCCCCAATAAGACTTTGCTCTCCCCCTTCCCCCTCCGGGGGTCGCACTCCGCGGGTTGAAAACCCTGGTCTGAAACATAGCGAAATACTGTTATCAGAATAAAACTTGTACTTACTATAGGGAATTTTCTACTACTGTGATATGCAACTATAGTAAGTACCAGTTTTATTCTGATAACTGTATTTCACACTTTTAGACAACAGGCTTGGTATGACGCATATATCAAACATAATGATTATGAATTTGTAATTTATGTTGTCACATTGTCTTTAGGTAGCACATGTTTGAAGAAGACGGGTTTATATCCGTGGAAACCTTGGTCAAGTTTATTAAACTACTATTGTTGAAAATGGTTGGCTGATTATTAATTTGCTAAAATACATGTAAGTCTTATTGTTTGCACGAACTTTGCAATGATGAGTCAGTTGTGTAGCTATATCATAAAGGGTGATTTTTTTTCTACCGTGTACAAACTCTAGGGATTGATGGAGGAGAAAATATGGAACTTATGTCCGGAAATGCGTGGTTTTCGTGCTATTCAGTCATGGTTTGATACAGAGACTGTGGTCTAATATTCACAGTAGCAAGCAGACACAGTTACAGTAAACCTGGTTTTTTTCTAGAGGGTGGCGCTGTTCCTCATACTGTGCCAATGTGCGAAGCGTTATGTGGCTGCAACAAGATGGTACTCCAACCCATTTCGCCGTAAACGTCCGACGTATCTCAATCCGACAATGCGCGGGCGCATACAGCGCAAGCTGTGGATTCTCTGTTCGGTCGATAAGACTGGAAAGTACTGTGTCATCCACCATACTCCCAGGACTTAAATCCTTGTGACTTTGATTTGATTCCGAAGATGAAGGAATCTTTCAGTGGCATTCGCATCAGAACTAGAGATTCGACAGGCCGTAGACCGCTCCATTCGCACCATCAACAGAACAGGCTCTGCTATCGGTATACTACGCCTTCCACATCGCTGGCATCGGGTTGTACACTACGTTGGTGACAGTACTTTGAAGGTGCAAAGGCCGGCCGCGGTGGCCGAGGCGACTGAGGCGCTCTAGTCACGGTCCGCACGGCCACTACGGTCGGGGGTTCGAATCCCCCCTCGGGCATGGATATTTGTGCCGTCCTTAGTGTAAGGTAGTTGATAAGTAGTTTGTAAGTTTAGGGACTGATGACCCCGTAATTAAGTCCCATAAGCTTAACAAACATTTGAACATTTTTGAAGGTGCAAAGATGTAACGCTTTTGCATCGGTTGTGAACAAATAGTTGTAACCATTTAAGTTCCAACCCTAGAATTACGACGTATGCAGAAATTATTATTTATGGCGAACAGCGAAAGCCAGTTTCACAAGAGTATCCTCTGGTACAGAGGAGATTTTAGGGTCTCTCCGTCAGTGGGTAATGATCAAGTGCCGCGTTGGAGTAGCCGAGCGGTCTAAAGCGTCTCGCTGCGGAGAGCGCGATTGCTCGTGGTGGAGGTTCGAGTCCTCCCTGGGGCATGGGTGTGTGTGTGTGTGTTGTCCTTAGGTTAGTTTACCTAGGCTTAAGTAGTTTGTAAGCTACGAACTGATGACCACGCAGTTTGGTCCGATAGATTTACAAACATTTAAATTCTGTAAATTTTTAAAATGATCAAGTGGTAAGCATTACTGCATCTACACCGTGGGGTCCCAGATTATTCATCACAAAGAAGCGCCAGTGGCCGACGTGGCTTCAGAGTGAAAGACTTGCCTCAGGAGAAGAAGAGAAAAATGTTCAAATGTTTGTAAAGTATATGGGACTGAACTACGGGGTCATCAGTCCCTAAACTTACAAACTACTTATGAACTACTTACGAACTAGGACGGCACAAATATCCATGCCCGAGGGGGGATTCGAACCCCCGACCGTAGTGGCCGTGCAGACCGTGACTGGAGCGCCTTAGTCTCCTCGGCCACCGCGGCCGGCGAGAAGAAGAGACTAGCGCTCGCTGTGGTGTGTATACCAGGCCTACTAGAAACAAGAAATGGATTCGGTTGAAACAGTGAATTCAACAGCTGAGGTCCTTATCTTTCCAGTGTTGGATATTTAAACTTAATCTAGGGATTAATGGCACTTGGCTTAATCTACTCAATTGTATGGCAATATGTCTGTCACTCTGATAGCAACAGTCAAGTTCCCGAAGATGATTTATTGTGTCGGTTGTTACTTGAAGTGGATAAACATGGCTCTAACGCAAATTTTGGGTTCATAATGTAAAGAAATTAACAGAAAACGTTTAAGGGGGTCAGGACGTCAAGCGGGTCGACTTGAGGCAGGAGAGGCACGACCGGACATTTTAATTTCCACTGTCTATACGTTTACAAATAAATCCACAACATTTCATCAGCGTGCTGGGAAGGATTCAGAATTTACACTCATAAGCAGTGGCAGTTCTAAAACATAACGAAATAATTTTTATTTACGTGTGAAGTGTCATTATTTTTGCAGTTACTATTGGCTGCATTTGTTGCTATAGGTACACTTTTTTTCACAAGTAAGAGAGAGATTCTTCGATGAATTTTACACAGCATAAAACTATATTTACAGGTGTATGAAACTCTGGAATTTATTTAATTTATGAGAAACTGAATGAGCTGTTACATTAAAAATTTTATGTTTAGAAAAAACTTAAACGTTATAGTATACAAACTTAACAGTATTACACCTTTTAATATATTTGGAAAATTCTAGAGTTTCATACACTTGTAAGTACGGTTTGTATGTTGTGGAAAAATCATCGAAGAATCTCTCTTACTTATGAAGAAAAGTGTACCTTTAGCAACAGATGCAGCCAATAGAATGTGAAAAATATCGAAATTTCACATGTAAATAAAAATTATTTCACTATGCAGAATGAAACTTCCACTCTCCAGCGCAGTGTGCGCTGACATGAAACTTCCTGCCAGATTAAAATTGTGTGCCGGAACCGGGACTCGAAGCTGGGACCTTTGCCTTTCGCGGGCAAGCGCTCTGCCGCAGTGCTAGTCTTGCAAGTTTCGCAGGAGAGCTTCTGTGAAGTTTGGAAAGTAGGAGGCGAGGTACTGGCGGAAGTAAAGTTGTGAGGCGGCATCGTGAGCCGTGTCGGGATAGCTCAGTCGGTAGAGCGCTTGCCCGGGAAAGGCAAAGGTCCCTGGTACGAGTCCCGGTTCCGGCACACAATTTTAATCTGCCAGGAAGTATTATTTCACTACGTTTTAGAACTCCCACTCCTATGAGTGTGAATTCTGAATCCTTTCCGGTCATGCTGACAGTTTTGTGAATTTATTTCTAAAAGTATAGACAGTAGAAATTACAATGTCCTGTCCTGCCTCTCCAGGCTCAAATCGGCCCGCTTGACGTCCTAACCATATTCACATGGCAAGTGCATTAGCATGTTGTGCAGAAATGATTAGCATTTCAACCACGTGGACTCGCGGGTTCAAGGTCAACATCGATATCGCAACACTACCTACCGGTGAAATGTGTGTGACGCTCTGGTTGTAGGCATAAAACGAATGTAGTGTGGCATCGCTATTCGCCATAACGCCGGCGGTCTACACAAGCTGCCGCGCCATTGCAAGAAGAGGCAGTAAGTCGCTGCACAGTACTTCGGCAGCCGAGGGCGCCCGCAGTCTCGGTACCTCTTTGCCTGCTTCGCGCGCCGGCTAATAGGAAGAAGGGGGCTCGGCTGGACGTGCCAGTGTACTGCAGAAACGGGAGAGTACAGAAGTTCTAGTCAGTATGAGGCTACCTCAGGAATACTACAGTTCCGGAAGTTCATAATAGAAGAGCCGGCCTTCTGTGTATGCACCAGCAGTAACAGTTTTCTACTGCGTAGCGGAACTATGTAATAATACAAGAAATTTGTACCAACACAAGCAAACCAAAGTTCAGTATTGATTTCTTGTGTCAGTAAATCCATTGAGAACTAATCACTTGTTTTAGTTGCAGACCTTGTTGACATCCTAGCTAGCCACAGCCCGCCTCCTTCTACTACAGCCATCAGAGAGATGTAACATAACGGATCACTATAACTTCATCAAATGTATGCGCGAACCTTGCCATCAAATCAGTGAGTTTGAAAGAGGGCGCGATATTGATATTAGAGAAAGTAATGCGTCCATCCAGAGAATTGATGCTTGTGTGGGACACACTCCTGGCCATTAAAATTGCTACACCAAGAAGATGACGTGCTACAGACGCGAAATTTAACCCACAAGAAGAAGATGCTGTGATATGCAAATGATTAGCTTTTCAGAGCATTCACACAAGGTTGGCGCCTGTGGCGGCACGTACAACGTACTAACATGAGGAAAGTTTCCACCCGATTTCTCATACACAATCAGCAGCTGACCGGCGTTGCCTGGTGAAACGTTGTTGTGGTTCCTCGTGGAAGGAGGAGAAATGCGGACCGTCACGTTTCCGACTTTGTTAAAGGTCGGCTTGTGGCCTATCGCGATTGCGGTTTATCGTATCGTGACATTGCTGCTCGCGATCCAATGACTGTTAGCAGAATATGGAATCAGTGGATTCAGGAGGGCAATACGGAAAGCCGTTCTCGATCCCAACGGCCTCGTATCACAAGCAGTCGAGATGACAAGTATCTTATCCGCAAGTCTGTAACGGATCGTGCAGTCACGTCTCGATGAGTCATATCAGATGGGGACGTTTACAAGACAACAACCATCTGCACGAAAAGTTCGACGACGTTTGCAGCAGCGTGGACTATCAGCTCGGACACCATGGCAGCGATTACCCTTGACGCTGCATCACAGACAGAAGCTGGGTGCACGAATGAAAAAAGGTCATTTATTCGGATGAATCCAGGTTCTCTTCACAGAATCATGATGGTCTCATTCGTGTTTAGCGACATCGCTGTGAACGCACATCGGAAGCGTGTATTCGTCATCGCCATACTGGCGTGCAGGTATGGGGTGCCATTGGTTACACGTCTCGGTCACCTCTCGTCCGCATCGACGGCACTTTGAACAGTGGCCGTTACATTTCAGATGTGTTACGACCCGTGGCTCTTACTTCATTCGATCTCTGCGAAACCCTAGATTTCAGCAGGATAATGCGCGACCGCATCTTGCAGGTCCTGTACAGGCCTTTCTGGATACGGAAATTGTTTGACTGCTGCCATGGCCAGCACATTCTCCAGATCTCTCACCAGTTGAAAACGTCTGGTCAATGGTGGCCGAGTAACTGGCTCTTCACAATACGCCAGTCACTACTATTGATGAACTGTGATATCGTGTTGAAGCTGCATGGGCATCTGTACCTGTACACGCCATCAAAGCTCTGTTTGACTCAATGCCCAGGCGTATCAAGGCCGTTATTACGGCCAGAGACGGTTGTTCTGGGTACTGATTTCTCAGGATGTATGCACCCAAATTGCGTGCAAATGTAATCACATTTGTCCAATGAATACCCGTTTATCATCTGCATTTCTTCTTAGTGTAGCAATTTTAATGGCCAGTAGTGTATTTCGGCAGCGCAACGTGTGTGTGCAGAATGATCTTAGAAACCACGTAACATCACCCAAACCACTCCCCGAGAAGATCCATGGCTCATCTGAATGGTATTGCAGGGCCGATCTGTGTCGTTCTCAGGTCTGGCGTAACAGTGGAACAGTGCAACATACCGTACATTATCAGAAGAGACAGCCCGACGCATATTTCTTACATCAAGGGTTACATGCACGTAGTTCATTTGTCCGATTACGTTTGACCATGCATATTTACACATATAAACACAGCTTAGCCATAATGTATCCATTCAAAAAATTATGGCATATGATGGACAACAAATACTTTACTTAGTCTCTCCCGAGGACTTGCAGTTATACTATTATTTACAGGAGGATGGAAATGCTGATAGATGCTGACTTCGGAGAAGATCGGATTCAAGAGAAATGTAGGAACGCAGGAGGCAAGACTCACCTTACGACTTATCTTAGAAGATACAGGTAAATTAAAGAAAGGCAAACCTACATTTCTAGCTTTAGTAGATTTGGAGAAAGCTTGTGACAATATTAATTGGAATACACTCTTTCAAAAATGTTTCAAATGTTTGTAAATCTATGTGACTTAACTACGGAGGTTATTATTACCTAGGCTTACAAACTACTTAAACTAATTAGAGTAAGGACAAAGACACACACCCATGCCCGAGGGAGGACTCGAAACCCCGACGACGAGCAACCGCTCGCTCCACAGCGAGGCGCCTTGAAACGCTCGACCACTCCACCACGGCTACACTCTTTTAAATTCTGAAGCAAGCAGGAGTAAAATATAGGGAACAGAACTTTATTTACAACTTGTACATTAACGAAGTAGCTGTTTGAATAATGTAGGGCATGAAAGGCATGAAAGGGGTGCAGTGGTTGGGAAGGGAGTAATACAGGCTTTGTAGCCTTTCTCCATTGTTACTCAATTTGTACACTGAGCAAGCTGTGAAGGAAAGCAAAGAGAAATTTGGAGAAGGAATTAAAGTTCAGGGTGAAGAAATAAAAACATTGCGTTTTTTTATAACATTGTAAGGACCTAGAAGAGAAACTGAACGGAATGGACAGTGTGTTGAAAGGAGCATATACAATGAACATTAACAAGAGCAAAACAAGGGTAATGGAATGCAGTCTTAGAAAATCGGGAGATGCTGAAGGAATTAGATTATGTAACGAAACAATAAAGGTGGTAAATGAGTTTTGTTACATGGGTAGTAAAATAAAGTATGACGATCGCAATACGGAGGATATAAAATGCAGAATGGGAATGGGAAGAAAAGCGTTTTTGAAAAAGAGAAATTTGTTAACATCGAATATTTAAGCATAAGGAAGTCCCTTCTGAATGAATTTGTGTGGAGTGTTGCCTTGCACGGGAGTGAAATTTGGACTGTAAATATTTTAGCCAGGAGGAGGATAGAAGCATTTGAAATGTGGTGCTACAGAAGAATGCTAAAGATTAGGTGGGTGGATCGCGTAACTAATGAAGAGGTACTGAACAGAATTGTGGAGAAAAGGACATTTTGGAGTACCTAGACTAAAACAAGGGATCGATTAGACGTTAAGAAACCGTAAATTTAGTATTGGAGGGAAGTGTGTGGGAGAAAATCTCATAGGGAGACAAATAAAGTACGCAGATTCAGATGGATGTGGGTTGCCGTTCTTATGAGGACATGAAGAGGCTTGCTTAGAATAGAGTGGGATGGGCAGCTGCATCAAACCAGTCTCCGGACTGAAGACCACAACAACATTTCTCAGTGATATTGCTATAGCGTTTAGGTATAACAAATTTTAAACTATCACATGATGATATTCACCTTTATTTCCTTACTAGATGACCCGGTGAACTTCGTATCACTTACCTCTTAATAGAAAACACATTGATTGAAATCATATGTATTTTAGACCCAGTAGCTTTATAAAGCCATCATCAGATAGTCTAAGTATCGGATCGATAGTGGGCGAAAAGAGTGGGTAAATCACGCACATATGTCCATGATAATGTTCATGTCACATTCGTGGACGTTCAGTGAAGGTTTAAACGGTGAAAAATATGGAAAAATTGCGAGGAAAATTTAGATTTTAAACGGGTAAAATAATGACTTGGTTGATGTGTTGGGTGCGTTCAGAAATATACTTTGAAAGAGTAAAGTTCGCTTTACACGAAAAGGACCCGTATATGAACTGTCAAAGATAAAACTGAATTGCTGTTTGTTAGTCTCGCTAAAACTCGACAACGGCTGAACCAATTTCGCTGTAAATCATTACATAAAACACTGAATTTATTGTGATGAAATCTGGCGTGGAGATAGCTTGAGCGCTGAAGTACCGGATAAGATACTTTAGGAAGTATGTAATTCAAGAAATTTTTTGATATGAAGTATATAAAGCGAAATATCAAACAACAATTACTCTCTGGAAAAGGTATTTACTCTTTGACTTCTTAACTATTTTTCAAAAGTTATAATTAACTTTTAAAAATGCATTGTCCCTTTTGTAAAAAGTGGATAGAACGGCAGAACAACAGAAGTACCTGTCGTTATTTCACATGTTTTAACTATAAATTTTCCTCGCAATTTTTCCATATTTTATAACCGTTTAAAACTTCCCTGAACTTCCACGAATGTGACATGAACATTATCATGGATATGTGTGCGTGATTTGCCCAATCTTTCCGCCCACTATCGAGCCGATACTTAGACTATCTGATGATGGCTTTAAAAAGCTACTGGGTCTAAAACACATGTGATTTAAATTAATATGGTTTATATTCAGAGGTAAGTGAAACGAAATTCACCGGGTCATCTAGTCGACCCTGCAAACCTTCAATTGTTAATATCTATGTACACTTGCTTTGAAAGTCAAATGTGCAAAATTTTATCGCAATCATATGAATGTTATTGATATCCCAAAGAAAAGAACTCATTCAGTTTTCCACAAATGTTCCTATTTTCCTAGCCAACTATTCGAAACTTTTACTTCACTCAAACCTTCCTCTCGCTTTGAAGGTCAAATGTGAAAAAATTTATCGCAATCAGATGAATGGTATTGATATTTCATAGAAAAATCTCTATTTTTTCGAAAGTTTCCAATTTTCCGGGTAACTTTCCCAAATTTTTAATTCGTAAGAACATTCATGTTTTGTTGAACGTCAAATGATCAAAATTTTATCGCAATCGGATCAACGGTTCTGAACTTAAAGTGTTGAAACACATTGAGAAATGAACTTGGTTCGAATTTTGCGACTTTTCTTTTTAACTGTCACTATTTTTTTTAATTTAAAATTTTTCCAATATAATAACGAACAAAAAAACAATTACCCCTCTCCGTCGTGCGAATAGTCAGTTATAGTGCTAAATTCAATCAAAAACACATTGAAAAACACACTTTCAGTTTTTCTCAAATTTTCCAATTTTCCAGTAGATTTTCCAAAAAAAAAAAAAAATTATTTCATATAAGCCTTGTCCTGTCAAACCGTACTCAAGTGATGCTCTTTCAACCATATGGCAATTGATTTTTAATCATAGAAAAACATAGCTTTCGGTTTTTCCTAAATGTTCCTACTTTCCGGGCGACTTTTCCAAATTTTTATTTGATGCGAACCTGCCTCTTGCTTTCAACATGCAATGTACAAAATTTTATCACAGTTGGACGAACGGTATTGATAGCTCACTGCAAAAAGGCTTATCAGCTGCCGGCCGCGGTGGCCGAGGGGACTGAGGCGCTCCAGTCACGGTCTGCACGGCCACTACGGGCGGGGGTTCGAATCCCCCCTCGGGCATGGATATTTGTGCCGTCTTTAGTATAAGGTAGTTGATAAGTAGTTTGTAAGTTTAGGGACTGATGACCCCGTAGTTAAGTCCCATAAGCTTAACAAACATTTGAACATTTTTAGCTTATCAGTTTTTCCAGATTTTCCTCTTTTCCGAACAACTTTTCCATATTTTCTGACCGTTTAAACCTTCCCTGGACTTGCACGAATATTTCAAGACTAAAATTAGCCAAATCGGTTCAGCTGTTCTCAAGTTTTAGCAGCAATATATATATATATATATATATATATATATATATATATATATATATATATATATATATATATATTCGCTTTTCCAAGGACTTTAAATATCACGTAGCTATTTTAAATGTTCTATAGATGAATGGAGGAAACAGTCAGTAACAATGCCACCAGGAACGTTGGATATATTGAAAGACGCAGCAATGATGACAATCTCTAACACTTTAATTCTCATTTGTTTCATTAAATTTTTAATTCATCCTTTTGAAACAATATTAATATTTTAAATTTTGCAATCCGGTAGAACCTCGTGAGTCTCGTGCTCATCACGCACTTGTGCCAAACCACAGACACACCCTGCGGCTTGGCTCGACTGCATGGATTTAGCCTGGCAACCCTCTCTCCTCTGTCCAGTTAAGGGGGAACATCAAGTGGGTTAGAGACTTTGGATTGAGATGGAAGTGTGTCAGGGAAAATCCATACGACTGTATAAAGCCACAGGTCTGTAGTCGTTGGCATACCTCCACCCGGAGAGGAGAGCCAGGTTAAAATCTCGTCCTTGGTACAAATTTACATATGATGCCTATAAGGGCCAGTGCTCAGCGATGGTCTTTCTTTTATTGTTTTATTTTTATTTTTATTTAATGTAATGAACGTCTGCCGCGAAAATTGTTTTACTTCAGAGCTATAGACTTTAACGGTTACACAGTTCCTACAATAAGCTGTCAGAACACCCCCAAGACTATAATAACAATACATTTGTAAGCTACTTTAGTACGAACTGGCTCGAAGATATACCGATTCAACCCCGCCCCCTCCACCCCCTCCCCAAATCTGAAATAACGAAGCTGACGGGAATCTCTATATTTTAAATAACGTATTTTTAATTTTCTTTAATTTAATATGTTCTTGTTTGTCCTTATTTGATTAATTATGCCTCCCGTAGTTTAAAAACATTCAAATGGACAGAGTAATATAATTAATTCTTATATAACTTGTAAATTAAAATGTACGACTTGCTCTATAACATTAGGCAGAAGGTCTCAAGAAAACAGAAAAAAACAGGAAATTAAGAATAACTACAATGTATACACAATAAGAAGAAAATGTTCATATGAATACAGCAATAAAACTGCATAATCAAATGTTCCAATGTTTGTTAAGATTATGGGACTCAACTGCGGGGTCATCAGTCCCTGAACTTCAAACTACTTATACTAAAGACAACAGAAACGTCCATGCCCGAGGGAGGATTTAAACACCCGACGGGGAACGGCCTCGCGCATCTGGGCATAGCGCCTCAATGGGCTCGGCCACTTCGCCGAGGCTACTTCATAATCATATATGTGCAATTAGTCGTGTTATTTAAAAGGAAAGAGCGATCGCGATATTTAGATAGGAGCTCGATTTATGCTCTACATGGATTGTGAAAACTGGGTCATTGTCTACAATTAGCGCACACACCGCAAAATAGGTCATTAAGGGACAGTAGTGCCCCCTATTGGAGTTCATTTCATATAATTACAAACCATAATTTCAAAAATAAAGTACGTAGGTTTTCTATTACATATTAAGAGTGTAAACCCTAGAAAAGAAGGAATTAAATTTACAAGATTTCAAAGTATGACCCTAATATATAATCCTGTACTAATACATTTTTATTGAAAAAAAATAAAATGATAGTTTGCAATCCTTTTATAAGTACGTGATTTAGGAAAGTGAAAGAATGAAAAGATCTTATAGAAATGTATGAAACAGGCACATTGGAATACGCATCGCCAGCTGTGGGGAATATTAACTCTTCAACTTTTTCGTTAAAAGACTAATGTTTACATTATTATTCTCAATTTTGGTGTAGTATTTATTGTAGCATAATGTTCACATACATACATGGTTAAGAGCTCTTACGATTGTAATAGTTCACACGTTATTATAACAATAAAAATTCAAGACGTGCGAGTCATATAAGAAAATTTTCAACATAAAAAATTATAAACACTTCGGAAAATCTTTAGACGGGTTTTCTTGCGTACGACCGAGGTAACACATAAATTAATATTAGTACCATTATTTTTATCTGATGCTTATTATTTCCCATGAGACTATAACTACATGGATATCTACTGCGTGAGGAAATGTAATGATTTGTGCAGTAACAGTAACTTATTTTTATTTGGGAGTTTTGTGTCCCAGCCTCGTCGCCGCTTTTGTGTCTCGTTTCCGTCGTAGGTGTCGGTGGCCGAGTGGAATGAGACCGACACAGGAATAAAGATAGCACGCTGGTGCAGGTACGGAGGGGAGCAGCCAGAAAGTAGAAACACTAGAGTAAATTAGAATGAGATATATATTGCACAGAATTTATACAATACTTAACTTTTACACAATTCAGTACTGCAGAGTGCTGATACATAGTTGAGTTTGAGGCCTGCCTAGTGCCTGTCCAATAGCCAAGTCTTCACTGGTGCCTATCTGATTCCGAAGGTCCTAACTGGTTCCTATCTCAGTCCCAAGTGAACGATGTCGTTCAGTGGTGGCCACGAGCGGAGTTGTCACAGAGGGCGCTCGTGGCTGACGTCGTAAGAACGCCGCGCCGTGCGTGCATGACGGCGCGCGGCGAAAGTAGGTGGCGCGCACTTTGTACTTGTGCGACACCACAGGGAGAACAAGTGTTTTATTCTAATTTGACTTCCTGATTTGTTTGTGCTTTGTTTTCCTCAGTTTTTCCCAGCTTTGTCCAAATGAGATACAGCTCTCGATATAGACAGGAGTTTAAACATTAACTTTTATTACTTTATTATACTAAATAGAGCATTATAGTAATGACTGTTAACAACAATACATGTTGGTCAAATTAAATCCAGATTTGGCAGATACTGAGGAGTGTGGCTTTCCGATCATGCTCTATGTTAGCCATCATTGCTGAAGTGAATTATCTTGAGAACATTAGGGTTTTGAAATAAAAAGGGCTTCATTATCATTTGGTATAAAGGACTTCGGTATAGTTTGTATGAATAGAACTATCGTGACATGATGGCCAAGGAATCAGCGTTTAGTTATAAATGGAAATATCCAACTTCACTTAAGGCCACGATCGGGATAATTTTTTGGAACGTTATCAGTAGATATGTGTTACTGATATAGCTTGTTATCTGTATGGTCGTTACCACTGTCCTTCATTTAATCACGTGAATTGTTGTGCAAGCTTCCAACGTCTGAATGGCTTAATATTCAAAGAATGTGAATCCTTTTAATAAAATCTCTATTTTCCAAGGTCGCAAATATAAAACTCATATTGTATACGAACACCTTAAGTGATCTTAGGGCTTTGCTGTCACATGTCAGTACGGATATTACATAAATTACTTTGCTTGACATCACTGCTTACATGTACTTACAATTTATTCACATCACAAGTATGTGATCGAAGCCCACGTTAATTAACAACCATCTGATAAGTGTCCGCTGATCGTAGACACTTCTTTGTACTTTTTGATCTTAATGTGACCGTAACGGCTGAAACCATCAAATTTATAAATGATATTATGGCAAATAAAGATTTTACAATAAATATACTTCCTTTGAACTGACAGTATCTCTTTACTCATGAAGACAATTAATTGAGACGTAATTCTATTCCAAATTCAGTGAAATGCGGATGACATACGGCTAACGATACTGACGTCAAGAAGTACATATTTCATGATTTGCATCATTTCTTTGGGAGTGATCACATTCACATTCATACGAAAGCAGGAAACGGACAAGGAGGCGTATATCACTCACTCACCCGTGTTACAAGTTAATTGAGCCGATAAGCCAATCCCACACTCGTACTATGACGCACGCACTGTCACAAATGTTGAGTACGATTAGACTTGTATTCCACTGGAGGAAAATGTTCAAATGTTTGTAGAACTTATGGGACTTAACTACGGGGTCATCAGTCCCTAAGCTTACAAACTACTTATGCACTAGCTAAGACTAAGGACGTCACAAATATCTATGCCCGAGGGGGGATTCGAACCCCCGACCGTAGTGGCCGTGCAGACCGTGACTGGAGCGCCTCAGTCCCCTCGGCCACCGCGGCCGGCCCACTGGAGGATCAGACTGTCGTTTACTCTTCAAACCTTTGCGGCATCCATTCAAAAGCCACTATCTTTCGACTCCTAACTTGTGCTGTAGAGACTTTACACCACAATACAGACCCAAAATTGAATACAATGACCAGACATGTCAAAGACAGGACGGACGGTTGATAATTCGTGAAACACAAAACATGAAGATATACAGCACGACAGTGTGTTGAACATTGATCTCCAGTCTCTTAGGCCAACACCTTGGCCACATAACCAAGACGAGGTGGCTGTTGACACTTCCTCCATGTTGCACATCACGCGCTTGAACACCAGAATGATTACAGGTTTGTTGTTTTTTTTTTTTTTTTTCCCACAGTTCCTCACAACTTCTTCCTGTTTTCTGCTCGATCTGTGATCAGTTTCTGACGGGTTACCCACTGCGCTAATTTCCACTAAATCTGAAATCTGAGGCGTGTGTTTGAGTGTGTGTCCTCCTTGTGAGACTGAGAAGGGGAGCACGAGCGTCCATAGTGCCCACACTACGACAGTCACGCCCGCAGTGTTCGAGAGCAGCTCACGTGCCCGTACCTGATCTACAGTATACCTGCACTTACGGTATCAGCTGTGTATAAGATTAAACGGTTAGGGCGATGTTGGTCGTGAGAAAGTGAATTACGAACACTTGAGCGTTTCATACAGGTAACATATTGTCACCACCCTCATGAACCACAGACATTTCCGAGGTAGGGTGGCTTGCGTGCCTCAACGATGCAGTTAGCCGTACCGTAGGTGCAACCACAGCGGAGGGGTATCTGTGGAGAGGCCAGACCAACGTGTGGTTCCTGAAGAGGGGCAGCAGCCTTTTTAGTAGTTACAGGGGCAACAGTCTGGTTGATTGACTGAGCTGGCCTTGTAACATCAGTTAATGTGGCTTTGCCATGCAGTTACTGAGAACGGCTGAAAGCAAGGGGAAACTACAGTCGTTAATTTTCCCGAGGACATGCAGCTCTATTGTATGACTATATGATGATGGCGTCTTCTTGGGTAAAATATTCAGGAGGTAAAATAGTCCCCCATTCGGATCTCCGGGCGGGGACTACTCAGGAGGATGCCCTCATCAAGAAAAACAAGACAGGCATTCTATGGATTGAAGTGTGGAATGTTCTAACCCTTAATCGCGTAGGTAAATTAGAAAATCTGAAAAGGGAAATGAATAGGTTAAAGTTAGATGTGGTAGGGATTAGTGAAGTTCGGTGGCAGGATGAACAGGATTTCTGGTCAGGTGAGTACAGGGTTATAAATAGAAAATCAGTTGGGGGGTATCACAGGAGTAGCACTGATAATGAACAAGAAGCACACTGATCGCATTATCATTGTCAAGATAGATACGAAGCCAACACCGACAAGAGTAGTACAGGTTTATATGCCAACTAGCTCTGCCGATGATGACGAAATCGAAGAAATATATAAGGAGCTAAAGTAAATTATTCAGAAAATTAAGGTAGATGAAACCTTGATTGTGATGGGGAACTGGAACTCGGTCGTAGGAAAGGGAAGAGAAGGAAATGTACTAGGTGAATACGGACTGGGAAATAGGAATGAAAGAGGAAATCGCTTGGTAGAATTCTGTGCAGAGCACCAACACTTGATTTAAACATCATGAGAGAAGGCTGTATACGTGGAAGAGACCAGGAGACACTGGACGGTACCACATTGACTTAATAATGGTAAGGAATAGTTTTAGGAACGAGGTTTTAAATTGTAAGGCATATCAAGGGGCAGTAAAACTACGGCCATAACGTATTGGCTATGAACTGCAGATTGAAACTCAAGAGACTGCAGAAAGGTAGAAAAGTTAGGAGATGGAACCTGGACGAATTGAAGGAATCAGAGGTTCAGAGGTGGTGGAGGGTTTTAGAGGGAGCATTAGGCAAGGATTGGCTGAAACACAGTAGAAGAAGAAATGGGTAGCTCTGAGATATAGGGTAGTGAAGGTTGCAGAGGATCATATAGGCAGAAGGACAAGGCCTAATAGAAATCCCTGGATAACGCTGGATATACTGAATTGATGAGAGGTGAAAATATAAAAATTCAGCAAATGAAGAAGGCAAAAGGTAATACAGATGTCTGAAAAATGAGGTTGACAGGAAGTGCAGACTGGCAGAGCTGGAGTGGCTTGAGGAGAAATGTAAGACCATAGGAGAATGTATAAATAGGGGAAAGATAGATACCGCCTACAGGAAAATAAGAGAGACATTTGGAGACAAGAAAAGTAGGGGTATGAATATCAAGAACTCGGATGGAAAACCAATACTAAGCATAGATGGGAAAGCTGAAAGGTGGAAGGAATATATAGAAGGTCTGTACAAAGGGAAAAAAAACTTGAAAGCAGTATTCTAGAAATGGAAGATGATGTGGAGGAGGATGAGAGACGAGATACTATACTGCGAGAAGAATTTGACAGAGCACTAAACGATTTGAGTAGAAACAAGGCCCCTGCAATAGATGACATCCCGTCTGAACTGCTGATATCATTAGGAGAGCCAGTCATGAAGAAATTGTTCCACCTAGTACGCAAGATATGTGAGACAGGGGAAATACCCTCCGACTTCAAGAAGAATATTGTAATTCCAATTCCAAAGAAAGCAATCGCAGACAAGTGTGAAAATTACAGAACCATCAGTTCAATAAGTCATGTTTGCATAATTTTAACACGAATTATCTACAGGAGAATGGAAAATCTTGTAGAAGCTGACCTCGGGGAAGATCAGTTTGGATTTAGGAGAAATGTAGGAACCCGGGAGGCAATACTCACATTACGACTTATCTTAGAAGATAGGCTAAGGAAAGGAAAACCTACGTTTTAGCGTTTGTGGATTTGGAGAAAGCTTTTGACACTGGAATACACTCTTCCAAATTCTGAAGGTAGCAGGGGTAAAATATAGGGAGCGAAGAGTTATACCGAACTTATACAAAATCCAAACAGCGGTTATTAGAGTCGAAGGGCATGAAAGGGACGCAGAGGTTGGTAAGGGAGTAAGACAGGGTTGTAGCCTTTCGCCATTGTTGTTCAATCTGTACGTCGCGCAAGCAGTGAAAGAATGCAAGGAGAAATTTGGAGAGGGAATTAAAGTCCAGGGAGAAGAAATAAGCCACGGTGGAGTAGCCGAGCGGTCTAAAGCGTCTCGCTGCGGAGCGCGCTGTTGCTCGGCGTGGAGATTCGAGTTCTCCCTGGGGCATGGGTGTGTCTGTGTTGTCCTTAGGTTAGTTTACCTAGGTTTAAGTAGTTTGTAAGCTACGGACTGATGACCACGCAGGTTGGTCCGATAGCTTTACAAACACTTGAGAAGAAATAAAAACTTTGCGGTTTGCCGATGACATAGTAATCCTGTCAGAGACCGCAAAGGATCTGGAAGAGCAATTGAATGGAATGGACAGTGTCTGGAAAAGAGGTTATAAGATGAACATCAACAAGAGTGAAAACGAGGATAATGGAATGTAGCGTCAGAAAATCAGACGATGCTGAAGGAATTAAATTAGGTAATGAGACAATAACAGTAGTAGACGAGTTTTGTTACTTGGATAGCAAGATAACTTCTGATGGCCGAAGTAAAGAAGATATAAAATGCAGAATGGCTATGGGAAGAAAAGCGTTTCTGAAGAAGCGATACTTGTTGACATCCAATATCAGTTTAAATGTTAGGAAGTCCTTTCTGAAGGCATTTGTCTGGAGTGTAGCATTATATGGAAGTGAAGCGTTCACAATAAGGAGTTCAGACAAAAAGATGATAGAAGCTTTTGAAATGTGGTGCTACAGACGAATGATGAAAATTTGATGGGTAGATCACGTAACTAATAAGGAGGTGCTCAACAGAATTGGGGAGAAAGGAATTTCTGGCGTATTCTGACTACGAGAAGGGATAGGTTGGTGGGACACATCCTGAGACATCTAGGAATCGTCAACCTAGCGTTAGAGGAGACCGAGGGATGAATACAGTACGCAGATTCAAAGGGATGTAGGTTGCCGAAAGTATTCTCAGATGAAGAGACTTGCACAGGGCAGGTTAGCTTGGAGAGCTGCATCAAACCAGTCTGCGGACTGAAGACCACAACAACAAACATATTGTCAAACCTTGCACGCGTCTATGTTTCACAACACTCCACTAGCAGATGGGTGTACAGCTATTGGATTAATAATAGTCTGGCTGTTGATTTTTTTTTAACTGAACGTTACAGGAACACCTAACAGCAAGTAAACAGACATAAGTAACATTTCCGTAGTCACTGGTAGTTTCAAATAAACTTCTTTTATGAAAACGTTACATACCACTGCCAGTAAAGAAGTATTTTCGACTAAGATTATTAAATGACTACACTTATATCCATATGACTGCAAGAAATTATTCGGAAATTAGATCGTCTCGCCACCTATTTACTTAAATTAGTACTGATTCTGTAAAAGAAAGGCGTTAACTGAAGCGTCTTGTTACAAGTCCAATATGCGAATAACATTCTGGCTGCCAAATGTTACTGGGGGCGGCGAGAACAGCAGCTCTGAGGAGACAATTCAGAACAGGCGCGCGATAACTTGAAAAGCTCTTCATCGGCTGAGACTTTAAATATATTTTGCGATATCAGTGTGGTAAGATAGTACGAATAAGCATTTATCTCTTTGGTCATGTTCATTTCGGATGTTCTCGAAAAATCAATGGATCGCTTCAAGTGATTATGTTAGCTTTATCGCCGGCCGCGGTGGCCGAGGAGACTGAGGCGCTCCAGTCACGGTCTGCACGGCCACTACGGTCGGGGGTTCGAATCCCCCCTGGGGCATAGATATTTGTGCCGTCCTAGTTTGTAAGTAGTTTGTAAGTTTAGGGACTGATGACCCCGTAGTTAAGTCCCATAAGCTTAACAAACATTTGAACATTTGAACATTTTGTTAGCTTTATCACAAAATTAATAGTTCCACTTAAAAAGCTCAAAGCTCATCTTCTGGTTAGAATTCGAGTCTATAAAAAGGCATCTCGAATATGCTTTTGGCAGTGGACGTCAGGAGACAAAATGAGAGCGTTGGCTGTATTTCTGTTTGCCGTAACAGTTGCCGTTCAGGTAAGGTTGTGTTTGCCGGAATTATCATTATATGTAGACACCGAGCATCACACTATTAATGTACACATTGAGCTCTTCATCATTATTGAAATATTATATGCAGGCACTCAGATTCATATTGCTTATGCTAATCATCCTAACTTTAATTTGAATTTTGATAGTTTACACGTACTTTACAGTTTCTTAAGTATTGATCATGTAAACACATACTGTATGTACGAATCTGATGAGTACTTTTGGTTATAACGCCAGTTGTGAATGTCATACGAAATATAAAGAACTTAATGTGTGCTCTATGTGTAAACCAATATTGTAATTTCATGATATAAATTGTGAATTGTGTTTTTCAGGCCTGCCATTTATAATCTTAGTATGTCGTTCTATATAAAGATTACTTCCCAAAGATATTTGTAAACTATGTGACGTAGGAACTTTCAGCCAATATTATAACATCTTTCAACTTTATACAATGTAACATCTTAAAAAGGACGATCCTTGCTTTTTTATTATATGCCACCACGAAAGATCAGTTAATTAGTTGGTGCTCAGTTTATGATGGAATATTACATAAGTGTCATCCAAATTCCAATCTATATCAATCTGTTCAAACTGCATTGGAACATTGATCTTTTACTCATTGACGATTCACATGGTTGTGCTTATGCAAACCTATTACTCTCAAGAATGACGACTTCGTTAGGTACATGTACCTATAGTTGCAACTAATGTAAGTAAAATAAGTACCTAATTTCACGTGGTGTTCTGTACCTATACTGGAATGTATAAATTTGCTATAAACTTTATAATCATTCCCTTTACGTGTACACTCGAAAGTGGTTCCACAGCCGAAATCTGGTATGTGATTAATATAACAAAATAATACAGTCAAATAGCGATGAAACGTTTAAAATATAGTAACCGTTAATTTTAACGTAGATCATAACTTATGTATATGGAATAAATAATCATAATAGAGGTTTTTAACGCTGCTACCATGTTGTGTGTCTCTGTGGAGGAAACGATGTTGTGACATCTCTATCGTAATAAATCAAGATAAAACATACTGACCACAGCCTCAGTCAGTAAGCCTTTACATACGTCTTTTCTTCTAAATTACATCTTCATCTACACGGGATACTCTGCAAATCACATTTAAGTGCCTGGCAGAGGGTTCATCGAACCACCATTATACTATTTTATCTCCCATTCCATTCTCGAATAGCGCGCGGGAAGAAAGAACATTTGAATCTCTCCGCTCGAGCTCTGATTTCTCGTATTTTATTCTGATGATCATTTCTACCTATGTAAGTGGGAGTCAACAATGTATTTTCGCATTCGGAGGAGAATGTTGGCGTAAGTAGCCCACTCCGCAGCCGTAGCCCACGCCGTTGTTGTAATGATTCCCATCCCAGATCCTGTATCATTTCCGTAACGCTGTCTCCCTTGTATCGTGACAATACGAAACGAGCTGCCCTTCTTTGGACTCTTTTGATGTCCTCCGTCAAACCCCCCTGATAAGGATCCCACACTGGGAAGCAATACTCCAAGAATGGACGGACAAGCGTAGTGTATGCAGTTTCTTTTGAAGTTCTGTAGCATCTTTTAAGGGTTCTGCCAATAAAACGCAGTCTCTGGTTCGCCTTTCCCACGACATTATCTACGTGTTCTTTCCAATTTAAGTCTGAAGTAATAGTAACTCCTAAGTATTTTGTGGAGGTTACGGCCTTCACTTTTGATTGATTTATCTTGTAAACAAAGTTTAACGGATTTATTTTCGTACTCATGTGGACGACTTCACACTTCTCATTATTTGGAGTCAATTGCCAATTTGTACACCATAGTGATATCTTATTCAGATCGTTCTGCAGTTGGTTTTCATCTTCAGATGATTTTACTAGACGCACCACCTTATTACATCTGTTATCTTTTAGCTACTAACAAACTGTTTTGGTGCAACACTTTCATGGTACACCATCGTATTTTACGGCAAAGTTAGTATTTATTTAATACATAAAGATTTACAATTTCATTTCATATTTTAGGGTTGTTTAAGCATGTTGCCAAGGAGAGAATAGTAAAAGATGTCTTACTTGGTATTTGGAAACATATAAGTAATGCGTGTTTCTTTGTCTGCAGGCTCTGCCGCAAAATGCGACGCCACAGCGCTTCATCCCTATGAGGAAGACGATGCCGCTAGTGGGTAAGTTCTATACAAAACATCACTGCAAGTAAGTTATTCCACAAAATCTTTTCTCTCTGCTTACCTAGAAGACTTATGTCATAATGAATGGTACAGCTCATAATTTATCTGCGTTTATATAATAAACATTTTTTTAGTTCGTTTCGGCCTACTAGGGACCACGAGGCTCGTCTTAACTTTCAGCTAGGGTCTTCTGCTTTTTCTTGGCCCAATACGCCTTTATCTTCTGGCTGTGAGCCTGCTTCCTCTCATCCATCCATTTAGGTCAGGTAATGCCTGTACACTTCTTGATTGTGAGAGGTAGTGGGAAGACTCCATGTAGAATGGCCTGACGGTACTGCGTTCGGTTCTCGGTTATCTGTAATGGGTTCTGCAGTTCCTTTAAGTCTGATCTAACAGAGGTGAAACACTTCGCTTTTGACGCCTATCCCCTGCTTATCACTGTAGGTCAGTCGCCTTTTCCTCATACATGTGACAATGTCTTCCTGGTGTTCATACAGTTCGTTATTGTGCCTGATTCTGTAAGTACCGTCTCTCTCTCTCTCTCTCTTATGGGTCCTAATATTCTCTCAGGATCTTCCTCTCTTTACGTTCTAATTTCCTGAGTGGGCCCTTTCGAATCATCAAGAGGCACTCTGAGGCATAGAGCACAGAGGGTCTTACTACTGAGTTGTAGTGCTTCAGTTTTAAGTTCTTGGATAGGTACTTGTAGGTGTAGATATTCTTACATGAATGATAGGCTCTCTCTGACTTGGTGCACCTGGCGTCTATGGCCAAGGTTTCGCTCTCACTTGCTGAAATCCATTCTTCCAAGTACTTGACTGCAGGAACTTTACAGATATTATTGTTTCCTAGTGGGAATGTAGAAGATGCCTGATTGATATTGGTGATGAACTCCGTCTTCTGTATGTCTTTAAGCCGGTTTTTACTGCAACATTGTAGAGGCTCTGTAGTTGATGAGTAGCCTCCTCCATGCTGTTGGACAATAGGGTGAGATCATCAGCAAAGGCTAGACATGGTACAATGAGGTTATCTTTCTTGTAGCCAAGCTTCAGTCCTGCTTCTGATGACAATGTGGAAGTCCATTCTCTGATGATTTTTTCCAGAACACAGTTGAAGAGGATGAACGAGAGGCCATCCACCTGCCTCGCTGAGAGTTCACCCCTAAACTTGACTTTGGAGGTGGTGTTATTCATGGTAGCCTGGACCACTCTGGTAGTTTTCTTATCTACGCCTAGTTCCCACAAGGTGGAGAAGAGGGTTTGTCGATCTATTGAGTCGTATGCCTTTTCGAAATCTACCATAATGGCTACCAAGGGATGTCCCCCTTGGCTCCTACACGAGTGGATTGTCTTGAGTTTTTGAATCTGCTCTGTGTAGGACCTACTCACTCGGAAACCAGCCTGGTATTCGCCTAGTTGGGAGTCTAGCTATTTGATGACTCTCAGTTTTCAAGGCTTTAGAGAAGATCTTATAGGTTATAAGCAACAAGGAGATGCCTCTGTAATTGTTGAAGTCGGTCTTATTTCCTTTCTTGTGTAATGGATGGATCACAGCTGAGGTCCATCCCTCTGGCAATACCTCCGTTCTCCAAATGTCCTCAATGATCTGGTTCAAAATGTTCAAATGTTTGTATAACTTATGGGACTTAACTATGGGGTCATCAGTCCCTAAGCTTACAAACTACTTATGAACTAGCTAAGACTAAGGACGGCACAAATATCCATGCCCGAGGGGGGATTCGAACGCCCGACTGTAGTGGCCGTGCAGACCGTGACTGGAGCGCCTCAGTCCCCTCGGCCACCGCGGCCGGCTCAATGATCTGGGTGGTAGTCTGTATGCACTGATCATCTACATGCTTCCACATTTCTGCAACTATACCATCTTGACCTGGGGCCTTGTTGTTCTTGAGGTCTTTGATTATCTTCTCTATTTCTTCCCTTTTGGGTGGTACAGAGTCCTGGTTCCTGATAAAGGCTCCTTGAAAGCAAGTCTCTCTTTAGGTTGTTCTGCATTGAGGGTTTCCGAAAGTATTCTGCAAAGGTGTTTGTGCAGTCACTGTTATTTATTTGGAGCTTCCCATCAGGTCCTCTGAGATGTAGGGTTGGGGCTGTGTATGAAGTAGTCTGTTTCTTGAGTCCTTTATAGAGATCTCTGCAATTGTTTTTCTTGAAGTCTTCTTCTGCCTTTTGTATTTGAGACCTGTTATATAATAAACATTTATTTTTAACTTTTCGCCTCTTGTAAAACAGAACATATTCCTGCTTCTGACCATCCTAATATACATGGTGTAGCATCTGTAAGTGCAAACGTTACTATAGGTGACTAAGAGTAATGTATAGAAGAAATTTATATAATAGTGTTTTGTCATTTAAAGTCAAGGAAACAAAGTAGTTTAGACAGGTGATTTTCATCTAACAAGCAGAATTAAGTCATTATTTTAGTAACAGGACTAATTTGCTTGTCGGGGTCGTAACTGAAACTTTTTGTGGATACTAAAAGACTTTCATTTTCTCTTCAAAATACCACCTTTGTCTGAAAAGTTCGAGGTCAGGGATTATTTTTTTCTAACTTTGTAATATTAAAAGCGAAATATTGTTTTTTTAGGTTACATGGCACGTGCGATGTCTGTTCAAAAAATTCCGGAAATTTGTGTATAAAGTGCACATGTCTGTGTTGAGAGTGTAACTGCCGGAAGTTGCATCATTGTATATCTGTTAGTTATCGTTCAATGTTGTATTGGGTAGAACCTTGTGTCGCACAGTTTGAGACTTTCAAGATGACAGAGAGGAGTAGCATTAATTTTTTCGAGGAACAAAAGAAAACCTTTACAGAGATACACTAAATGACGCAGTAAACCCACTGTGATTAAGCCGTAATTGGTGTTTCAAATGGTTCACACGATGTCAAAATGGGCGGTCGTAATTTGAAGATGACCCTCGTTCGGGATGCCCTTTTACCTCTACCAGCGAGGCGAAATTGTAGGTGCTAATCGAAGACTCACTTTCAGATAACTGTTACAAAATATCCATGTTTGACGCAAGCGACCTTTCAGTACTGGCACTTAATAAATATGTAGAAATGTATTGGTCGCAAAATACATTATTATGTATGACGCGTTTCGGAAATCCATAGTCTGATACAAAATCACATTCGAGATATCAAGCTCAACATTGTGAGCGAGAATAAGAAAAGATACAAAAATATGTATGCGTGTTGGAAGGTGTGAATGCACGAAAGTCATGTGCCAATGAAATTTATTAAGTGCGAAGACTCACTGTCCACTGTCCCAGATATTGCGGAAGAATTTTGGAAACGGTGTATAAAGTGCAGTGAAGTCTATTTCGAAGGAGACCATGGGCAGTAAGTATAAAGTAAAAGAAGAAAGACGTAATTGCACCGAACGGAGGTACCGGATATCTGGAGAGTGGAATCGAGCCAGAGTCACTTATATATGAAGATGAGCCATTAAAATTGACTGATTTACTGTTGTTGTGCTCTTCAGTCCGGAGACTGGTTTGATGCAGCTCTCCACGTTACCCTATCCTGAGCAAACCTCTTCATCTCCACATAAGAACGGCAATCTACATCTGTCTGAATCTGCTTACTGTATCCATCTCTTGGTCTTCCTCTGCGGTTTTTACCCCAAACACTTCCCTACAACGCTAAATTCACAATTCCTTGATGTCTAAGAATGTGTCCTACTCAGAGGCCGTCAAAAGCTGCCTGGCTCCCGCTCGTTCCCGCCAGAGGGAGCGGCTAGCGTGACCGCCATACCCGGGAGCCGGCAGTGCCGGTAATGCAGTCTCGGGAGCGAGAAGACTCGGACTCCCGGCCGACAGCAGTGCGCATGCGCTCGGCCAGCCCTCCTCACGAAACCGTTAAATATTGCGCCCGTCCGGCACACGTCTACGCCTCTACGGCGGTGCACTCACACTGCCGGCCGGGCCGAGCCGAGCGGAGATGTGCCAAGACGAAAAAGAGGGGGAAAAACAACTTTTTCTATTTTCAAGTTGTAAGAAATTATGACGGTATATAAGACCACATCGCATCGTTTTATAAACTTATTTTTTCCTTACAAGCTTTGCCTTGCCTGTGAAAAAAATAAAAAGTCTACTTTTCATTCCGCACGAGTTTTCAGTTTCGTAAAGCTCCTCACTCGATTCTGATGAAAGTTTTCGGTTAAAAAATCTAATTTTTGTACACAGGGTAGTGCAACATCTTAGCTTTCCAATAAAACATTCACCTTTTCGACATTCGTAACAATCGTTTTCAAATGATGCTTTTTTGACAGGTATGCGCACTTGATTTACAAATCGTGTATTGAAAAAGTTCGATAGCGGGCAGCTTACTGTACTATGCATTTTAGGCCATACATTACAGCGAGTGAAATTGAGCTAAAAGAACAGAAAAGTTTTTGAAATGGTACTCGCACTGATATCTACCTTCTTTCTCAAGTAATTGTGAGTTATCTGAGCGGCATCATGCAGCAACCACAAGTCTACGAACTCGGCGTGTGTTGAGCGTAGCGTGAAGCACAGCAGCGCCGAAAATATTATTTGCTGGCCACGTATGTTGGTCCATCGTAATGTGTTAATAATTCATAACCAGAAAATAGCTATACCCTAATTTTTCTTGGGTGGCAACCGATTACAATGGACAATGATCTGCTATGGTTTTATGTAAGGTAATACTTCACTTAAGAGGTATGCAAGTAATTTGTTGTCCACATTGCACAATTGATGGAATACATATTTCGTGTTTCAAACTTCAAGAGAAGAAACAATTACTGTAAACTGCGAATTTGCTGTTGATGGACTGAAATAAAATTTCTGAAATTCTACTCAATGACTTTCAAGTTGAGGATAATAAACGGAAGAAACACAGAAATATACTTACATTTATTGATGCATCTACACCTAAGATTATACTATTTAGCCTTCTCTGAAGCCGGCCGCGGTGGCCGAGGGGACTGCGGCGCGCCAGTCACAGTCTGCACGGCCTTTACGGTCGGGAGTTCGAATCCCACCCTGGGGCATGGACATTTTTGTCGTCTTTAGTATAAGGTAGTTCATAAGTAGTTTGTAAATTTAGGGAATGATGACCCCGCTGTTAAGTCCCTTAAGCTTAACAAACATTTGAACCTTCTCTTAAAATGTTCTACCACAAGGTGAAACAATTTATATACAGTGTCTCACATAGAAGAGCTATCCCTCAGACCGAGACTGAAGTAGGATTACATAACAGTAAAATTAAAGACATTTATTTACCTCCTGATAAGGAAGCTGCAACTTATGGTCATGGGGGTTCGTCAGATGTGCCAGATTTATGTGGTACACGCCGTACTATGTTTCAGCTCATCTCCACTTTCAAAGAACTCTACACGGTTCTCAGAATTTTTATTTATTTTATTAGGAAGCTGTCTGATGGGAACTGCTTTTCTATGAACATTTCCTGAATCTCACAGTTTTCCTTGTCTCCATGGTACTTTCATATCGATTTTTATACTTTAAATGAAAGGAAACCTCGCAGATTTAGTTTAGCCTCAGACACTGCAGATCAGTAAAGGATGAGAAGCAGGTGTCATTTGTTTCATGTTGTGATTTGTTTTTTCGTTCTTAGTGACCAGTACTTGTTCACTGCCATGTACTTTGAGCCAGCTGTTAATTGATTTTGTAATTTTATTACAATTGTTTGCACACTGTAGTGATAGAATTATAAACACATTAGAAATATTTTGTATGGACCCATCCCATTAATTTCGACCAACATTTAGGAGAGTTTTTCCTTATGTGAAAAACTAAACATTTCTTAATTTTTTAATTCATATTACAGAATTAATAGTAATAGAAGGAAAATAAACATATTATCATAAGTATAATTGATAAAAAAATCATGCAGAGAAGCTTCTGCTGAAAACAGGCTGGAGACTTGTAATACTTGTGCTGCAGAAGCAACACCATACCCCAATCGGTTCGTGCCGGCGCCGACTCGCGCCGGGAATATTAAAGATATCGCATGTTAAAAATACTTTCCTAAATGTTAGTCTATATGGATGGAACGAGTGCATTACCACCTATTTCTTATGTTCATAAAATTCGACGGTTCACTACAGTGTGAGAACAATAGTAATAAAACTAGGCGACCTGTGCAAATACTTTGCAGCATTAGTGGCTAGTCATGTGAAACGGAAATAAGTAAAATTAAATATCTACCATTTAAAAATATTTATTATAGATAGTAACAATATACAGAATATTATATAAGCTGGTGTTTTCTTAAATTCTTATCAAAACAATTATTTAAAATCAATTATAATTATAAAATAGATTCTTTTAATATATAAGAAAGATAGAGGACCCGTGCGAATACTTCGCACCGTTAGTGGAATGACTAAAACGTTGGGAAAACATGGAAGTAAAGTTGAATGTTCACGCATAGCTTTCTTCAGAATCAATCCGTGGAAGTGTTTAAAAGCGCAAATGAAAGATATTGATCCGTGGCTGTTTTTAGGTCAAAGAGAACTGTGTACTTTATTTAGAACCGAAGATATCCTTAAACAAACCGATTAATATATTCAATGCAAGGACAGAAGAATCCCGCGTTTGCATGAAAGTAAAGGAAGGAGAGACTTAAGTTAATTATGATACTTGATGACAAATCTGCTCATAAATACCTTTCGTTTAAAGTGAAAATGAAGGAAATGGGGCCGATAGAACGGCCTGACCGAATGACTTTAGTTTACAGCCAGGACATCCCCATAAGAAATATACAGAAGGAAATCCCGTTTGAGTGTAGAAAAAGTGGATGAATACCTTTCTTTAGTTTTACACAAAAATGAAGGAAATCAGCCGGGTAGTTTAGTCCGTCCCACTGACTTTAGTTTTCGTAGATTCTTTTAATATACAATATAATAAAATCAATGAACTGTTAGCTCGATTTTTGAAGTGGCCAGCAATCGATCGTCTGCTGACAGTGTGTTGGGATTCCTTATAGCTCTCCCCTTCCCTCGGACAAGCTCTCCCCTTCCGTCGGAAAAAAAATTAGAAAAAAGTGACAGACGCTTCTCATCCTTTACTGACCTGTCCTGCAGTGTCTGAGGCTAAAGTAAACCAGCGTATGTTGAAAATTCGAAAGTACCATCTTGCAGACAAAGAAAATTGTCTTCAAATGATACAGCAAAATGTTCTTAGAAATGTTGTTCGTCTCAGACATATTACTAAAAGCAACTCAGTTCATTCTTACTTTCATCTCAGACTTGAAAGTATCGCATTTATCTCGGACACACTGCATACAAATTTTCACCCTGTGGGAAATTTTCTGAAAGCTACAAAAGCGAAAAGGTATATATTGTGTCTTAGGAGTAGATGCATCTGCAACTAGAAAGCCTTTAACTGTAATATCACAAAATTTTATTTCAGACCATTAAGAGCAAAGTCGCAATTTAGATTACTTTGTTCTTCTCTTGTAGTTCCAAACACGAAGTATAAAATCCATGAATTGTATTATGTGGAAAAAACCAGATGTATGCCTCTCAAAGTCAAGTATGAACTGCTGTAAAACCGTAGCAGATAGTTGTCCATTGTAATTGGTTGCCACCCAAGAAAAATTAGTTCATTATTATTCTCTGATTATGGATCTTTAACACATCACGAGGTACCGACAAACGTAGCCAGCAATTCAGATTTTTCGGCACTGCAGTGCTTCACGCTACGCTCAACACAGGCTGAGTTCGTAGACTTGTGATCGCGGCCCGAGGGCGCTCAGATAACTCGCAATTACTTGTCAAAGGAGGTAGATATCAGCGCGATTACCATTTCAAAAACTTTTTTGTTCTTTTAGCTCCATTTCACTCGCTGTAATATATGGTCTAAAAATAATAGTACAGTAACCTGCCCGCTATCTAACTTTTTCAATACACGATTTGTAAATCAAGTGCATATACTTGAGAAATAGCGTCATTTGAAAACGACTGTTAGGAATTACGAAAAGGTGAATGTCTTATACGAAAGCTAAGATGTTGTACTATAATGTGTCCAAAAATCTGATTTTTTAAACGCATAGTTTCATCGAAATCGAGTGAGGAGCGTTACGGAACTAAAAACTCGTGCGGAATGAAAATTAGTCTTTTTATTTTTCACAGGCAAGGCAAAGCTAGTAAGGAAAAACTAATTTCATAAAACGATGTAGCGTGATCGTCTATATCATCAACAATTTTTACAGCGTGAAAATCGAAAAGTGTATTTTCCCCCTTTTTTCGTCTCGGGTACGTCCGGCACACGCAGCCGGCGGCGTGCGCCGACTAGGCTGAGGCGGTGTTGGCTCAGCCAAGCTCAGCTCGTCCCGGCGGGCGCGCGTGAACGCGGGAGTATCGTGACTCGTCCTGCCCGAAACGTCTCGCTCTCACGAGTGAGACGTCATCGCTCCCCCTCTACCTACCCTTTACCCGCCGTCAGCCGTCGAGAGCGACGCGCGAGCGCTGCGGGAACCGAGCGGGAGTGGCGGCCCTTTTGACCGGCTCTAGTCCTACTAATCGATCCCTCCTTTTAGTCAAGGTTTGCCAGAAATTCCTTTTCTCCCCAATTCTGTTCAGTACCTCCTCATTAGTTACGTGATCCACCCACCTAATCTTCAGCATTCTTCTGTAGCACCACATTTCAAAATCCTCTATCCTCTTCCTGTCCGCACTGTTTATCGTGCATGTTTCACTCCCATACAAGGCAACACTCCACACAAATGCCTTCAGAAAGGACTTCCTTAGGCTTAAATCAATATTTGATGTTAACAAATTTCTATGTTTCAAGAACGCTTTTCTACCCATTGCCATTCTGCATTTTATATCCTCTGTACTGCAATCATCATTTGTTACTTTACTGCCCAAGTAACAAAACTCATCTACCTCCTTTACTGTTACGTTACCGAATCTAATTCCTTTAGCATTACTTGATTTTCTTAGACTGCACTGCAATACTCTTGTTTTGCTCTTGTTAATGTTCATCTTATATGCACCTTTCAACACACTTTCCATTCCCTTCAACGCTCTTCCAGGCCCTTTGCTGTCTCTGACAGAATTACTATGTCGTCGGCAAAACACAATGTTTTTAATTCTTCACCCTGAACTTTAATTCCTTCACGAAATTTTTCCTTGCTTTTCTTTATAGCTTGCTCAATGTACGAATTGAATAACTCCCTTCCAAACCACTGCATCCCTTTCATGCTCTTCAACTCTGACAACTGCTGTCTGATTTTTGTTTGTTGTTGTGGTCTTCAGTCCGCAGACTGGTTTGATGCAGCTCTCCACGCTACCCTGTCCTGTGCAGGTCTCTTCGTCTGAGAATACGTTCGGCAACCTACATCCTTTTGAATCTGCATACTACATTCGTCCCTTGTTCTCCCTCTACGATTTTTACCCCACATAATGCTAAGTTGACAATTCCTTGATGTCTCAGAATGTGTCCAACCAATCTATCCCTTCTCTTAGTCAGTATATGCTAGAAACTCCTTTTTTCCCCAATTCGGTTAAGCACCTCCTCATTAGTTACGTGATTTACCCATCTAATTTTCATCATTCTTCTGTAGCACCACATTTCAAAAGCTTCTAACATCTTTTTATCTAAACTCCTTATCGTCCACGTTTCACTGCCATACAATGCTACACTCCAGACAAATGCTTTCAGAAAGGACTTCCTAACATTTAAATTAATATTGGATGTTAACAAGTTTCGCTTCTTTAGAAACGCTTTTCTTCCCAAAGCCATTCTACATTTTATATCTTCTTTACTTCGGCCATCAGAAGTTTTCTTGCTACCCAAATAACAAAATTCATCTACTACTTTTATTGTCTCATTACCTAATCTAATTCCTTCAGCATCGCCTCATTTTCTGACATTGCATTCCATTACCTTCATTTTACTCTTGTTAATGTTCATCTTATATCTTCCTTTCAAGACACTGTCCATCCCATTCAATTATTCTTCCAGATCTTTTGCGGTCTCTGACAGAATTACTATGTCATCGGCAAACCGCAATGTTTTTATTTCTTCTCCCTGCACTTTAATGCCCTCTCTGAATTTCTCCTTCCATTCCTTCAGTGCCTGCTCAATGTACAGATTGAACAACATTGGGGAAAGGCTACAGTTCTGTATTACTCCCTTCGCAACCTCTGCTTCCCTTTCTTGCCCTTCGACTCTAATAACCGCCGTGTGGTTTTTGTATAGGTTGAATGTAACTCTTCAAATGTTCTAATGTTTGTATAGTCTACGGGACTTAACTACAGGGTCATCAGTCCCTAAACTTACAAACTACTTATGAACTACTTACGAACTAGGACGGCACAAATATCCATGCCCGAGGGGGGATTCGAACCCCCGACCGTAGTGGCCGTGCAGACCGTGATTGGAGCGTCTCAGTCTCCTCGGCCACCGCGGCCGGCGATATAACTCTTCGCTCCCTATATTTTACCCCTGATACCTTCAGAATTTGGAAGAGTGTATTCCTGTCCACATTGTCAAAAGCTTTCTCCAAATCGACAAACGCTAAAACGTAGGTTTTCCTTTCCTTAGCCTATCTTCTAAGATAAGTCGTAATGTGAGTATTGCCTCTCGTGTTCCTACATTTCTCCTAAATCCAAACTGATCGTTCCCGAGATTGGATTCCACAAGTTTTTCCATTCGTCTGATTTTTGTACAAGTTGTAAATAACCTTACGCTCCCTATATTTTACTCCTGCTTGCTCCAGAACTTGATTGACATTGTCAAAAGCCTTCTCCAAATCTACAAAAGCTAGAAATGTAGGTTTGCCTTAACCTATATTCTAGGATAAACCGTAAAGTGAGTATTGCCTCCTGTGTTCCTACATTTCTCCTGAACCCAAACTGATCTTCCCCGAGGTCGGCTTCTGCCAGCTAATTAATCAGTAATAAAAGGTCGTGAATCTGCCGACCAAATTGTCAACAATTTTGAATATTCACATGCTGTTGACGGTGACCTTTTGCCGAACCTCAGCAGCCACGTGCCCGCAAGTCCCCAAACCGCCTGTGACCTCCCGCCGCGTGTTGCAGCTGGACACCCAGCAGCTGGTGAAGCTGACGGCGACCGCATCATCGGCGGCAGCAGCGCCTCTCTGGGCCAGTTCCCGCACCAGGCCTCCGTCAACATGGACAACTCCCACGTGTGCGGCGGCTCGCTCATCTCCACCAGCGTCGTCCTCACCGCCGGACACTGCGCCTCTGGGTGACTTGCGCGCCATGTCCTCCATTTACCATCCTGGCTACCAGTAGGCATTGAAATAGTGGGGGGAAAGTTGAATATATATACTTACAGGGTGTCGCAATTGTCTTGCTTACCCATAATTTCTCTGGAACAAGAGCTATTGTAAAACGACTTTCACCGGTATCAGTGTAAGGCAGGGGCTCATAAACGTAAATATTTTGAAACATTGTAAAACGAAAGTATATGTGTTTGTTTTACACAAACTTATGCCTTTTTTTTTTTTTTTTTTTTTTTTTTTTTAATTGGACACCCTATAATATTTCATCAGCAATCTATAGCACGACAAATCACATAAACATTGGTGTTGATTGCATCGCACGTCCTGACACTCGGTGAGCCTGGCTTGAGTCTCGGGAAGCGCTACCTGTGCTCTTCCAAGTATTTCAAGCGTCAACTTCGCTTCGCAATATCTCGGGATGTAACTGGCGTATTGCGATGCAATCAACACCATTATTTATGTGATTTGTCATGATACAGATTGCTGATGAAATATTATAGGGTGTCCAATAAAAAAAACATTAGTTTGTGTTAAAAAACACATATACTTTCGTTTTAGAATGTTTCAAAATATTTACATTCATGAGCCACTGTCTTACATCAATACCTGTGAAAGTTGTTTTACAATAGCTGTTGTTGTTCGACAGATACTTTGAGTGAGCAATACAGAGTGTTTCACTAAGTGTGTTTTTCTCTGTAACTTGTAAAATAATAGGTGACGGTAAATTTTAATGCAGTAGGTCAACACAAGAAATGTTACACTTTCTGCGGAGCTATGAACATAGTTTATTGTATAATTTTCCAAAGTGTTACAGCACAAAGATATAATTTTTTAAATGGAACAATAGTTTTTCTATCGTGCATTGGATTCGTTGAAACCAGCTGCGTACAAATCAAATTAAATTACATTCCTATCACTGTTAGTTTGGGAGCTACAAGCCTTCAAAGTTCCAAGGGCGGAGGCTGCGATAGCGTAGCTGACTGGCCGAGTGGCTATCCCCTGGGTCACGGCCCACTGTCTCATGACCACCAGCCAGTGAGCTACGCTGTCGTATCCTCCGCCCCCTAATCTTTGAAGGGTTGTAGCTCCCAAACAGTGATAGGAATGTAGTTTAAATTGATTTGGACGCAGCTGGTTTCAACGAATCCAATGGACGATAGAAAAAACTATTGTTTCATTTAAAAATTATATCTTTGTGCTGTAACTCTTTGGAAAATGATACAATAAACTATGTTCATAGCTCCGTAGAAAGTGTAACATTTCTTGTGTTGACCTACCGCAATAAAAGCAAAATCCAAGCTTCCAACAATTTATTTACACAGCACTTTCACAAACGCACAGTTAACACAAGTCATACGTCGGTTGGTCTTCATAGGTACGGCACGCCAATCTCGTAGAAATGCCCAAGGAATCTAGAGCCGGAAGTGGCAGCTCACTATTGAAGTCCTCGTAGCACTACGTTCGGCACGTCAATAAACTCAGTCTTCCTGCTAGCAAAGGTATCACTGGCGAAGACGAGAGTACACTGGGTTGCTTACTCGCTGCATAACGGAAGCAACTGTGTTTCCGAGTGTCGGTGGAGTTCAATCCGTTAAGCTATGTCTCCAAAATGACGTGATTGGGTGGTCAGTGTCCTGGCGAGTTCGGTTGTCCTTTCGTTTGCAGTCGTGGTGGTGTTTGTCCTGAGGTGCTAACCACACCTAATCAGCGAGGAGCAGGTGTGGCCATCTCGTGGCGTTAAGCCGTTGCACTCTATGGCCGAGAGCCCGAATGAGGGCATTGGTTGACCGAGCTGCCTTCTAGTAGAACACTCGCGCAGCTTGCTGGAATCGAGACTTGATGATGGGGACTCCAGAGATCCTGAGGAGGACTTCCGTTGGGAAATCCCGTGGGAGATGTAGGGCTAGCCGAAGCACCCGGCTTTGTAGCCGGTTGATGTGCGCCGCATATTCAAAGATGGGGTGGCCGAGGGTGGTGTAGATGGCAACACCAAGCTGAGGCGAGAGCGTAGAGTCCGGGTTCAGGAAGCGGTACAAAGCCCACGGTCTTCCCCGAGCCTTGTTGATGACGTCATCGACGTGTGTTTTCCACGTGAGCCGCCTGTCCAAAGCCACGCCGAGATATGTAGCTGCCCTGCCCCACACTGGGTTGCTTAGGCAGGTGCGGCCGCCTATATTCGGTTCTGATAGTTCGGGTTTGAGCCAGGCGGTGGCGCCGTGGACGTCTAGTGTAGACTCACTTCTAAATCGCAACACTAGCCCTGTAGCGGTCCAGTCGAAATGTACCATGCGGCCGGCCGGAGAGCCTTCGGTCTGCGCGCCTTACTTTCTTGTGTGGCTTGCGCTGCAGGCCGTCTACTTGGCGTGGCGCCAGCTGCTGGGTTGTCGGCCGGTGGCGGCGTAGTAGTGGATACCGCACCCCTTCCCCCTCGGGAAGCTGTGAAACAGAGGCTGGAGATGTAGGAAGTCGGAGTCACGAGGGAGGGTCGTGCAGTAAGGGCGGAAATGACCTCGACGATGATGTAGACAGCATGGCCGGCCGACCTGCGGTGAGCAGGGAGGCGCTGTTGGAGAGGCATCTCTTCATCGAGCCGGGAAGGGCGTCGAGCCGGAGAGGCAGTGGCGTCGGTGGAAGTTAGCAGCCCTGGAGAGGGTGGTCGCGTTCGTGGCACCTGGAGCGGTCGGAACATCGGCTGCCGTCGTAGTCAGTGACCTGTCGGTGTGTGGAGGAAGGAGGGTGAGAGGTACGCCACCCGGGGGGACGAGCAGGTCTAAAACAGTAGGATCCCTCTGGAGGGGAGCCGAGGGCAGTGGGGAAGACCTGGACCGCAGCTGATTTGTATGCTGGAGCACCTATCTGTCTTGAACTCTGACGCGAAAACACTTACGACCGTGCTGCTGGAGGATTTCACCTGGCAACCACTTCGGTTGGCGCCAAAACCCTGGGACGGAAGGTGTTGTTGGTCTGGTAACAGGGAAGAGAAGACTGAGCAGGGTTCGAGGCTGTCTTCCTTGTAAGAGCTCTGATCTTGTCACCCTGTGGCGTAGTCCTGCAGGAACTCAGGAATAATGTGAGAGCATTAGCGGAGGAATGATCCCGGAGATACTTTTGCATTTGAAGGTCCTCACCATCCGTTCCGCCTCGCCATTTGCCTGCGGGTGAAAAGGAGGTGTAGGAACATGACATATGCCGTGGTTTTGGCAGAAGGTTTGGAATTCGTGGCTACGGAACTGGGAACCATTGTCCGTAAACACCAGTTCTGGAAGGCCTTCAATAGCAAATATTCATTCCAAAGCTGGCACTGTGACGGACGTGGTAGTATGGGAGTTACGGACGACATATGGGAAACGGGAGTAGGCATCAACCACGATGAGGTACGTGGCACCATGGAAGGGTCCGGCAAAGTTCAGGTGAAGGCGTTCCCATGGGTGTGACAGGGAGGCCATGAAGAAAAACTCTGGTGAGGGGCCGCTTGTTAGTTCTGGCAAGATGGGCAGGCTCGAATCTTCACTTCAATGGCTCAGCCCATGCCAGGCCAGTATACGAAGCGACGACTGAGGAGTTCTGTGTGGGTGATACCCCAACGGCCTTTATGAAGGAGTTGCAAGACTTTGGGGCACAATGCTTTCGGAAAAACCACACGTGGCTCTCCCTCTTCAGGGACTAGGAGGATCACCCCATCAACGGTCATCAACTGCTGGCGGATGGTCAAAAAGTGTTGGCGGGTGAGAGAAGACTGAGGAGGTGGCTGCTCCTGCCAGCCATGGAGAATGCTGTTGTGGACCCACTGGAGGTCGGCATCCTGGCATACAACATCGGCCACGTGGAGCTAGTCATCGCGGCTTGGGTGTCTTCATCAATCTGGAGAAAGAGACCCTCTTCTTGGTCAATTCAGGATCGGGCCCACAAGGAAGACGGGAAAGGGTGTCAGGTTTGCATGTTCAACGGTACACCGAAAAAGAATTTCATACTGGTAGCGGGACATGAATAGAGCCCACTGCTGGAGATGGTGAGCCGTACGATCAGGAATTTTGTAGGCAGGGTTGGAGCGGTTTGTGGTCGGTGAATAAGTGGAATTTGGTCCCGTAAAGAAACATATGGAATTTCTTCAGTGCAAATACAATGGCCAGGGCCTCCTATGGCCAGGGCCTCCTTCTTGATCTGAGAATATTTTTTTTGAGAGTCGGCATCCTGGCGTACAACATCGGCCACGTGGAGCTAGTCATCGCGGCTTGGGCGTCTTCATCGATCTGGAAAAAGAGACCCTCTTCTTGGTCAATTCAGGATCGGGCCCACAAGGAAGACGGGAAAGGGTGTCAGGTTTGCATGTTCAGCGGTACGCCGAAAAAGAATTTCATACTGGTAGCGGGATAGGAACAGAGCCTACTGCTGGAGATGGTGAGCCGTACGATCAGGAATTTTGTAGGCAGGGTTGAATACAGCAATGAGCGGTTTGTGGTCGGTGAATAAGTGGAATTTGGTCCCGTAAAGAAACATATGGAATTTCTTCAGTGCAAATACAATGGCCAGGGCCTCCTATGGCCAGGGCCTCCTTCTTGATCTGAGAATATTTCTTTTGAGAGTCCGTAAACGTTTTTGACGCATACGCAATTGGGCGTTCAGAGCCGTCATCAAAGCGATGTGCCAAAACGACCCCAAGGCCGACATCTGAGGCGTCTGTGGCCAGGGCTAATTGTCTCCGTGGGTCAAAGCGGACAAGGCGTGGGGCTGTAATCAGTTGTGATTTTAGTTGTTGGAAGGCTGCACATGATGGAGACCAAAGGAAAGGCACGTCTTTTTTACAGAGGTGTGACAGAGGAGCTGTAGCCATCGCTGCAGCCGGGAGCAGCAAAACAATTATCGAATAAAACAAACGTGTTATCAGGCGTACAGCCCATAGAGCCTAGGTCTTTTAAAAAAGATTGCTTTAAATTTTGTGACGTAAGCTTTACAGCTGAGTTATAACTTTTATTATGTGTTTTGTTTTAATTTATAATTTCGGATGAAGAAAATCATAGTTATTGCCGAAATAATTTTAATTTGCGACCGAGGGCTGCATTTTTATCCTTTGACGTTGTAACGGTCGCTGACAATAGCAGCTATGTACAAAATTTTAATTAATTTTTTTCACTTTGGATGCCTACATCCAAATCCACCGTCCTGAACACGAATGTGTGTGCAGATCCCATGGAAATGCCAACTTCGGAAGTGATGTGTTCCATAGTCCTTGGGCAACCGTCCACTCGGTCGATCATATCGTTAGACTATCTTGGTGTGACGTCATAGGACGTTCTAGCTTCTCTGAACTTTCGCACCCACGAATGCACACTGGACACATCCAAAACACTATCACCACGTATCACTCAAATGGTGATGGATTTCCAGCGGTGGCACATAAAGAAAATAGGAAAAAAATCTTGTACTGATTTCAAACCCTACGCAGAATTGCCGCGTGGTCTAAAGCGTCATGCTAAGGACTGGGCGGCCGTTTCTGCTGGAGGTTAGAGTCCTCCCTCAGGCACGAGTCTTTGTTGTCCTTAGTATAAGTTAGTTCAAGTAGAGGCTAGGGACTGATGACCATACTAGTGTGGTCCAATAGATTTAAAAAATAAGTGTCAATAACAGGACTCTCTTCGCTGATGCTAGTGTGTGCCGTACAGTGCTGCCATCTCTTACACGCATTCGAAATTACGTGACTATTTTAAAATAAATCACATGGTTATCTCTCTACCCAGTCCTGAGGGAAAAAAACCTGAGGTGTTATAACTTGAATGTAGCTTGTATTATAATGTAAAAGTTTATCACGCAGGAGTTCAGGGATATATGAGTTGGCTATCATGCAAACAAAGGCAGTTTTGCAGTGCGAAGAGATCTATTAGCGAAATACCAGTTACCATCTTGTTGATCAGTACTTGTATAGAACTGGAATGCTATTCGAGATTGAATCAACGGTAGAGAAATGGTGTGACAGTGGTTCAGTGAACTTTCTGCCAGGCACTTTAGCCTGAATTGCTACGTAGATATGTACATGTACGAGGGGTGTTCAAATGAAAAGGTACAATACGACACATGGGTATAATTGAAGTGTTTATTCAAAAGTAATCACTAGAGGCCGGAACACAACTATCCCACTCTTTAACGAGCCGAAGGATTCCCTGTTCCCAAAATTCCTGTGGCTGTGACAAGAGCCAGTCCTGACTGGGTCCCTCAGTTCGTCGTCCAAGTTCCCTTTGAGAGATTTTTTTTATCGGACTAAACAGGTGGAAGTCACAGAGCGACATGTCCGGGCTGTAGGGCGAATGCTCAAGCTGTTCCCACTTGAACTTGGCCACTACACTTTGTGCGACCCTGGAGAGACGTGTGGACGCGCGTTATCACGGAGCAGAATCAATCCCTTGATGAGCATACCAGGCCGTTTGCTGTTGAAGGACTTGGTAGGCTATGGAGTGTCTCACAGTACACCTCACTGTTGATGTCAAGATTACCTGACATAGTCGGGTTTGGAGGCGATCTGATTGTTTTATAATTTTCAAAATGAGAAGCCAAGATCGCATATTAATAATTTATTCACTGACGACCGGTTTCGGTGAACTGTGTCACCATGATCTGCTCAGATACATATTACAAGCTGGTCATCTTGTTAAAAATTTGTTATAAAACAACAATTGCAACATTGCACTTAGTCACTATATAAAAAATACACAAGTTAAAAAAATGAGAGCTTACAAAGCTTTGTAAGTTGTCATGTTTCTAACTTGTGTACTTTTTATACAGGGTGTTACAAAAAGGTGCGGCCAAACTTTCAGGAAACATTCCTCATACACAAAGAAAGAAAATATATTATGTGGACATGTGTCCGGAAACGCTTAATTTCCATGTTAGAGCTCATTTTATTACTTCTTTTCAAATCCATTCATCATGGAATGGAAACACAGCAACAGAACATACCAGCGTGACTGCAAACACTTTGTTACAGGAAATATTTAAAATGTCCTTTGTTAGCGAGGATATATGCGTCCACCCTCCGTCGCATGGAATCCCTGATGCGCTGATGCAGCCATGGAGAATGGTGTATTGTATCACAGCCGTCCACAATACGAGTCTCTACATTTGGTACCGGGGTTGCGTAGGCAAGAGCTTTCAAATGCACCCATAAATGAAAGTCAAGAGGGTTGAGGTCAGGAGAACGTGGAGGCAATGGAATTGGTCCGCCTCTACCAGTCCATCGGTCACCTAATCTGTTGTTGAGAAGCGTACGAACAAGTGGACTGAAATGTGCAGGAGCTCCATTGTACATGAACCACATGTTGTGTCGTACTTGTAAAGGCACATGTTCTAGCAGCACTGGTAGAGTATCTCGTATGAAATCACGATAACGTGCTCCAGTGAGCGTAGGTGGAAAAACATGAGGCCCAATCAAGACATTACCAACAATTCCTGCCAAAATGTTCACAGAAAATCTGTGTTGATGACGTGAATCGAGGAAGTACAGTACATACTAACGAAACAATTGGGTATTTTCACAATTGTCTGCACGAATTATTTCAATTCACAGTTAAAGAGAAATACTAAAATGAGCTCTAACATGGAAATTAAACGTTTCCGGACACATGTCCACATAACATAATTTCTTTCTTTGTGTGTGAGGAATGTTTCCTGAAAGTTTGGCCGTACCTTTTTGTAACACCCTGTATAGTGACTAAGTGTAATGTTGCACTTGTTATTTTATACCAAATTTTTAACAAGATGACCAGCTTGTAATATGTATATGACCAGATGATGGTGACACAGTTCACTGAAACTGGTCGTCAGTGAATAAATTATTAAAGTGCGATCTTGGCTTCTCATTTTTAAAATTATATCACTGTTAATGGTTTTTCCCTTTTTGAAGAATTCGATGAGTATCGGACCTCGGACGTCGAAAAAGACGGTGAGCATTACCTCGCCTGCTGAGGGCACAACGTTGAATTTTTTTAGGGACATAAATCAATCAAATGTGAAGGCCGTAAACTCCACAAAATACCTAGGAATTACTATTACTTCAGACTTAAATTGGAAAGAACACTTAGATAATATCGTGGAAAGGCGAACCAGATATTGCGTTTTATTGGCAGAACCCTTAAAACATGCAACAGAATACAAAAGAAACTGCATACCCTACGCTTGTCCGTCCATTTTTGGAGAATTGCAGCCCAGTGTGGGATCCTTATCAGGTGGGTTTGACGGAGGATATCGAAAGAGTCCAAAGAAGGGCAGCTCGTTTCGTATTGTCACGATACAGGGGAGACAGCGTTACGGAAATGATACAGGATCTGGAATGGGAATCATTACAACAACGGTGCTTATCGCTGCGGCGTGGACTACTTGAGAAACTCCAATGGCCAACATTCTCATGCGAATGCGAAAATATATTGTTGACTCCCACTTACATAGGCAGAAATGATCATCAGAATAAAATACGAGAAATCAGAGCTCGAACAGAGAGATTCAGATGTTCTTTCTTCCCGCACGCTATTCGAGAATGGAATGGGAGATAAATAGTATAATTGTGGTTCGATGAACCCTCTGCCAGGCACTTAAATGTGATTTGCAGAGTATCCCATGTAGATGTACATGTAGACGACGCATGCTTCGCGTCCCTAGACGTCGCACTACGTTATCCCAAAGCGGCATATTCGGATTTCAACCGGTTTGGTTGTTAAGACGTTTCGTACGTTTTCATTTCAACGCCTCTCGCAGATGTAGCACAATACCAGAGGTGTCAGAACGAAATATCAAAACGAAATGACGTAGCGCATTGATATGATGGAGATGTAATTTATTACGTAAGTTGGTGAGTGCATTACAATTGCAGACATGCTTTGGCTGGATGCTGGGTGTGCTGTGGGGCTGCTGTTGCTAGAGCAGGTTCTGTTTTCGCTGCGGCAGGTTCAGCACATGGGACGTGGGCCTGGGAGGCATTCTGTTGGAGGGTGCCGAGGCGAACCGCGTGGTCGTCTCCACCAGGTCGGCGACCGTCCACCCCGGCTACGACTCCTACACCCTCATCAACGACGTCGCCGTTATCTTCCTGGGAACCGACGTCGAGCTCAACAGTAAGTCTACCACGATGATTCTAAACTGCAAGTCTAGAGAAACTGCATTAAATTGAGTTGATGGAAGGAGGATAGAGAATAAAATTTTTATGGCATTTACTCATGTCAGGAATGTAAAAAGTAAATGGTGAAATTGATCCTAAGCTTAACTAAATAAGTCCATGTCCCATTATCCCCGTTTTGTAATTCCGCCTTGCAATTTTGTATAAATTCTGTCTCGCAGATAATCTGAAGACGCCCCGCTAAAGAGCGAAACGCGTCATTAAATAAGGAATAAAACAATTTGCAATCAAGACTTTTTTTTTCTTTTTACTGAAGGAATATTTATTCTCACTGATTGCTGTACACCATGGACTGGAAATCATTTCAACGTTTTTGGGAAAGCGAAGATGGTTATGTGAAAAAGCTAGAACTTTGACAATAATCACTTAACGATACCGCTCGGTGTTTCTGTGCTGTAGAGTATTTTCAGAAAGTATTTCACTTCTTTAAAGGGAAACACATCTAACCTTTGCTCAAGCGGTGTGAGGTCTCTGTAGCATTTTATCACATTTAGTTGCCACGATAATACGTTTTTATGATATGACTAATATTTATATCCAATTTATAGAGTTGCCAAGACTACAAATAGAGTAAAAGACAAATCAGTGACCAGACGGACAGTTCATAATTTTTTTTGGGGGGGGGGGGGGGAAGAGGAAGGCAGCAAGATCTCAAATGACTTGCAAAATCTATTAAAAACAATAGGTCCTGTATCCACAATGGATCTTTCATGACCGTTAAAATTTTGTCTTTCATTTCGAGAAACAACATTAATTCCACCAAAAGCAGATAAAACCTCTTTAATCCTCTGTGCCAAAACAACCAACGAACTCAAGTATGTTAAGGAAGCTCTTCAAATTCTCATTCTAAATCTTCAAGAAATGACGAAAATTGGCGATGGTTAAGTGCTTTTGATCGGCTAAAATTGACAGTCTTTCTTTTTTGGGAACGTGGTTTATTTTTAACAATTTTGAACAGAGCACTTGTTAATGAATAAAGCAATGAAACGCTCTAATTTTCGGTTTACCTGGATACATATCCTATAATTTTCTCGATAGTCATAGCACAAATCCCTTAAATTCATTAATAGAAAGTGAAAAGAACTGAATTGTGATGGAAATGCCTGCAGTTGTGAACTGCTGTCATCTGCCATATCAGTAATTCTTTCCGCCACCTATTCATTGATGATAAGGTGTTTCGAAATACCTGTAACTTTTGTGGGTAGACGAATTCTGCAAATTTTATCATTCAAAAAGCACTATCACTGAATGATTTGGAATGCTTTGCTAATAAATAACTTATCTCGTAACATGCTCTTGTTGCGGGTTCGTTACTCTTTTCTAATTTTGTAAGCATTCGATGTTGGTTACCTAATGAATTCTTCATCTTAAATACACTACTGGCCATGAAAATTGCTACACCAAGAAAAAATGCAGATGATAAACAGGTATTCCTTGGATAAGTATATTATACTGGATCTGACATGTGATTACATTTTCACTCAATTTGGGTGCATAGATCCTGAGAAATCAGTACCTAGAACAACCACCTCTGGCCGTAATAACGGCCTTGATACGCCTGGGCATTGAGTCAAACAGAGCTTGGATGGCGTTTACAGGTACAGATGCCCATGCAGCTTCAACACGAGCAAGTGACGAGCCACCATTAACCAGACGTTTTCAGTTCGTGAGAGATCTGAAGAATGCCCTGGCCAGGTCAGCAGTCGAACATTTTCCGTATCCAGAGGGGTCCGTAAAGGACCTGCAACATGCGGTCGTGCATTATCCTGCTGAAATGCAGGGTTTCCCAGGGATCGAATGTAGAGCCACGGGTCGTAACACATCTGAAATGTAACGGCCACTGTTCAAAGTACCATCGATGCGAACAAGAAGTGACCGAGACGTGTAACTAATGGCACCCCATACCATCATTCCAGGTGATACGCCAATATAGCGATGACGAATACACGCTTCCAATGTGAGTTCACCGCGATGTCGCCAAACACGGATGCGACCATCATGTTGCTGTGAACATAACCTGGATTCATTCGAAAAAACGATGTTTTGCCATTAGTGCACGCAGGTTCGTCGTTGCGTACACTATATCAGGCGCTCCTATCTGTGATGCAGCATCAATTTTTATGCTGCTGCAAACGTCGTCGAACTGTTCGTGCAGATGGTTGTTGTCTTGCAAACGTTCCCATCTGATATGATTCAGGGATCGAGACGTGGCTGCACGATCCGTTACAACCATGCGGATAAGATGCGTATCATCTCGACTGCTAGTGATACGAGGCCGTTGGGATCGAGCACGGCGTTCCGTATTGCCCTCCTGAACCCACCGATTCCATATTCTGCTAACAGTCATTGGATCGCGAACAACGCGAGCAGCAATGTCGCGATACGATAAACCGCAATCGCGATAGGCTACAATCCGACCTGTATCAAAGTCGGAAACGTGATGGTACTCATTTCTTCTTCTTACACGAGGCATCACAACAACGTTTTACCAGGCCACGCCGGTCAACTGCTGTTTGTGTATGAGCAATCAGTTGGAAATTTTCTTCATGTCAGCACGTTGTAGGTATCGCCACCGCGCAAACCTTGTGTGAATGCTCTGGAAAGCTAATTATTTGCATATCACAGCATCTTCTTCCTGTCAGTTAAATTTCGCGCCTGTAGCAAGTCATCTTCGTGGTGTAGCAATTTTAATGGCCAGGAGTGTATTAAAAGAATCTACGAAAACTAAAGTCAGTCGGCCAGACCAAACTACCCGGCCGATTCTTAATTTTTGTTTTAAACGAAAGGTTATCATCCACAGATTTGTCATAAAGTATCAGAATTTACATAACTTTCACCTTCCTTTTTTTATACTCAAACGCGATTTCCTTCTGTATATTTCTTACGGAGATATCCTTGCTGTAAACTAAAGTCAGTCTGTCAGGCCGTTCTATCCGACCGATTTCCTTCATTTTTTCTTTAAACAAAGGTATTCATCGACAGATTTATCATCCGGTATCAGTCTCTCCATACTTTATTTTTATTCAAACGTGGTATCCTTTTGTTCTTGCACTGAATATTTTAATTGGTATGTTTTACGATATCTTTGTTTCTAATTAAGGTATGCAGTTCGTTTTGACCCCACAACACACAGTGGATCAAGCTCTTTCATTTGCGCTTTTAAACACTTGCGTTGGTTCATTCTGAAGAAAGGTATGTATGAACATACAACTTTACTTCCATTTTTTCCCAACTTCTTTGTCATTCCACTAACGGTGCGAAATATTTGCACGGGTCCACTAGTTGTTTTTAATTTGGCTTCTCTTAATTTCCTGAACATTGTTGTTCGTGATTTCTTTACTAATTAAACACGTAATAATACAGCCACTCAAAAATAATTGAACCCACATTTGTCTTTAAATTTTCGTCCCTCGTCACTAACCTTTTTCCGACTACGCAGTCCAACACGATGGTCACACAACCAATACGTTGTTACTCTTCGAAGTTGCTCTAAATTGCAGGTCTTGAGATTCGACCGTTCACTATTTTGTTTCTTTTTACACACTTGTGTACTTTCACTGTATATCCGTGCTCAGTGTTTAACAGGCTATATGCACTGGGCCCTCTTAGGACTAAATCTTAGGGGGATGCGATGGGGAGTTTCTTTCGTAAGTAAGGTTACAAGCTGACCACTGTACGTAACAAAAACTTAATTCTCCTGGTAGGAGGTACCGAGATAAGAGTTGACTGTTATAAAAAAGCTTAATTTTAGCAATAAAATTAGCAAAAGATCCGTGTGAGCTACCGGCTACTCCCTGCACTAAAACCTTGTTCCTGCCGAAATTGAGAACTAACTTGGTTCAAATTACTCTAATAACAGGAAGTTAATGATACAGTGGCCAATATACGTAGCAGCTCACACGAAATTACACACAAGCATTAATAAACAAACCAACACAATTGAAGTTATTTCATAAAGGTGGCTGAGAAAACATTTATGACGCAATGGAACTTAAACATAAAAAAATTTCATCTGAGCTTGTTCTCAGAACTGGTGAAAACAATATTAAATAAAAAGGGGGAAGGTGCTCGAAAACTACTATTTATAGCAAGTCAAAATTATACTTGTTTATTCAGGTCGAACGTAAGCAAAATGGGGAACCAATTTTGTTAATGCAATATAAATGCAACCCCCTGAAATAATGTACTTACGTTAACCTATCTTACACATACGATGCCCAGCATTGAATTTAACATAAATTACACAGAACTGGGGGAGGATTTACAAACAACACTCACTCGCTCACACAAACGCAATGCAACTGCGAAACTCACCAAGATCAGCGTGCTGAAGCGAGGCAGAAGCAGGCGCCGCTATCGTAGGCGAAATTCAGCAAACCTGGAGATACAACACAACACAATATACAATAAAACTGCGAAGATGGCTCTGGTCTGTCATGCCTAATTTGAGATGGTGCGTGAGTGTAGCAAAGTTAAGTTGCATTTAGATTAGACCGCGAGCAAACACGCTAACGGCGACACACGGATACGTTACATGATCGCACTCCACTGAAGGTGAAATGGTTAAAAATCGGATTCATTGCACAAAATCACGGCGGACGGTTAAGTTGCAGTGTGAGAATAAACCATCTAGGCACTGATTTTATGAGAAGTGGCGTGAATTCAGGCGACTAGCTGGAAACCCCTGAAGTCGGAGTTCGGACCCACGTGGTTACGAAAACCGATAAAAATGTATAAATTCAATTTTCGAAAAATAAAGAAAATTAACTACGGCATGCAAACCCTAGAACTGCGTAGAGTTTCATAAGGAAGCTACTGAAATGCAGCAACATACGATTGGGAGCGTTCACAGAGACGGAAAAAGTCCAGTCTCAAAATCCGGAAAAGAGAAATAATTACATAGTTGGAAAAATAAAAATAAAAATTACTGCATGCAACTCACAGAAATGTTTAGAATTTCATAAGCAAGCTATTGAAGGAGGTTGTACAAGGCTTGGAGAGAATTACTGACAAAGACTAAGTGCATACTACAAGTTCAGAGAAGAAACAGCAAAAGTAAAATAGGCGTTGAAATCAGAAGGATACACGCATAGTTACTTGCCTGATGGGAATGGAACAAACAATAGTGGAAGATGAAGGCTTTGTACTAAGAACGAACCACGTGGAACACATATCACTCACGGAAGGAAACGATAAGAAACATTTTACATACACCATACAAGAATGAACATATCGTCTGTTAGAAATTGGGCCCCACAAAGCTAGAGAGAATTTACACAGAGTTCGTACACTGTCACATAATCACAAAAGGTTTGAATATACATGGTGTAACACATACACCACGTTTATCTGTTGGAAATCACTGGACTGAAAAACTAGAACACATTTCCGCGCACGATCGGAAGGAATATTCCAAAAAAAAAAATGAATCTAAGAGTCTAAATTAAACATGCTAGAGAACGAATCGCCACCACGGGCACAAGAGCAGAACCAATCTTACCTCACCGCGGTCCGATCACAAAGTGAACATCAAGCGGCCAGGAGCCGCAGGAAAGCTACCAGAAACTGAAAAATCCAAGAAAACAGTGGTGGTGGGGAGAGAAGATCTTGTGACTCGCCCTGTAGAAGGCTCGTCGACTAGCTTGTAACCTGAGGGTGCAGAAACCTCTTTGGTCACATCAGCAGCAGGGGTGGTAACGACTAACTATTGACTCTGATCCAGAGAGAATCATGCAAAGCGAGCTATTACCACCCACTTTTAGACAACCATTAGATCCTCGCACATCCACTTAAAAGTAAAACAAGTACACATTCTCACAGGGACAGTGACTAGCGGAGAAGCCACATTCATAACCACAATAATAAATTATTAAAATAACAAAATCCTAGCAATATTAACTAACATTTCAGAAACTAATATTTTAAAATATGAAATAAAAATGCTATTCCTCATGCCTTGAAACGAGTGGGGTTCTAGTTCTAGTTTTAACGAATTGCTAATTTAGCGACATCAAATAAATTACAATTTTATAAAAAATATATGGAAGACGGCAGACGGTCGCCTTTCAAGGTCACTTCGTAAGGAATGATATTTTAAAATCATTGTACTCAATTTCACATTCATGTTTAAACTGATCTCTCTTTCGCCGAAAAGTACATGTGTATGTTTAAGCATCATACATACAACCTCCGACATTAAAGTTCGGTGAATAGTCCAAATGTTCAAATGTTTGTTAAGCTTATGGGACTTAACTACAGGGTCATCAGTCCCTAAACTTACAAACTACTTATGAACTACTTACGAACTAGGACGGCACAAATATCCATGCCCGAGGGGGGATTCGAACCCCCGACCGTAGTGGCCGTGCTGACCGTGACTGGAGCGCCTCAGCCACCGCGGCCGGCGGTGAATAGTCCTGTAACAATTATGAACTACAGTTGCCTTACTGGCCTTCGAAATAATCTTGAAATTGATCCTGTTCTCAGTTCAGAACCAACGCACTGAACAAGCACATCGTCCAACAGGTCTAACACGGAACACACACGATGCTCACCTAAACTAAGGTGGGGGCCGGTTGTCCAAACCGGCCGCTACGCAAGTGCAGCGTTGAGAGTCGCCTGTGTTGACAGATCGACCGTTCTCACTTCATTCACCGAACTTTATTGTCAGAGGTTGTATATTTGCTTCCAATTAATATTTGTAGATAGCAGGCCCTTTCCTTCCAGAGAAATCACAGTAAAGCCATTGTTTTTCTAGAGTTCCTTTTGTACTTGTCACGTATTTCTCGTTCTTTCTTGCAGGCAACATCCAAGTGGTGAAGCTGCCTTCGCTCTCACAGGCGGATAACACCTTCGAGGGCGAGTCGGTCACCGTGAGCGGATGGGGCTACATCTCCGACGGTAAGTAACACACGCTCTGTCTCACATGCTCAGGCGCCACGACCAGATGGCTCCACAGCGTATGCTTGTCCAGTAGAGAGCCTACAGCGTTATAAAGGTTGCAGTAAGACAAATATAGGGATGCGCTCTTCTGCCTAGTCTTCAACACACTGGTACAGTCTTCCAGCATGTAAAGCCCAATGGCGAGATGTCTGCTTGTACGATACGCATACTGAAATGCGTGAACATATATTTTTATTTAAGAATCATAATTATTTTCAGACTAATCAAGTACATCCTCTTAATCTACACCCTTTTAAATAGAGTCTCCATTTGATTGCGCACACTTTTCCAGTCGTTCTACAAGCCTGAAAATTTCCTTACGGTCGAAATCCATACTGCTTTTAGAATATTCTCAAGAGTCTCAAAGCGTTTCCCTCGAAAGTGTTCCTTCGCAGAACAGAAAAACTGCTAACCGGAGGGTGGCAAGTTGAGCGTTAGAGGCCTGATCTTCTCCACAGTGGCACGAGATACGTGAGGATAGATGTTATCGCTTTGTAGAATGATCTTTTTTGCAGGACGTTTGTCGCACAATGCATGGCGGAGCTTCTAGAGAATTTGGATTAGCGGGCAATATTTATGGTTTTACAGTTTCAAGAAATTCAACCAGAATGCAACCCCGCCCCTCCCAGAAGGCACTGCCCATAACTTCCACAACTAACCGCACTGTCTTCGCTTTTTTCTTTGTGGCGAATCCAAGTGGCGCCTTTCCATGCTGTGTCATTTTGTTTCATGTTCGTAACGATGTAACCAGCTTCAGTCTTTTGTCATGTGGCCACGTGGTCATGCTACGAACTATGCGGCCGCCGCTATAGGTTCGAGTCCTCCCTCGGGCATGGGTGTGTGTGTTGACGATACCAGTTTCGTCCAATAGCTTTACAAACCTTTGAACGTTTTTTCGTTTGTCATAATATTCGTCAAAAATCATTATCTTCATTACAAAATCTCTGAAGAAGGTTATCAGAGATAGTTGTTCTTTGAAGTTTATGATCTTCTGTCAACAAATGTGGCACCCAAATTGTGAATCATTTCTTGCATTCCATTTGGTCCTCCTAGAACTTTTGCAGTGATTTGATGCACAGCGACACGCATGTCGACCTTAGTGCGCTCATCATCTCTTTCCTTGTTTCGCTCCGTGCAGGCAGTGCGTGCACAACCGCTACGAGATTCATCTTGGATGCTCGTGTCTCCGTCTTTGTAATGTGTCACCCCTCTCCTAACACTGACTACGCCCATGCTAGCATCTCCATACGCACCTTTAAGTCAGCGGTGAATGTTATTCCCTTTTAACAAGGAATTATATGACAGCACGTTGAAACACTGATGCCTGCCATTTTGTCACGCGATAGACCCAATGACGTCAGAACATGACAACACATAGTGGTTCACGACTTTCACTATGCCTTTTGTAGTAGAAGAAATAAGAAAATAACAGCAACCAGTCACCTTTCTTACATATTTATTTACCACAACCGGTTTCGAAATGCCTGGAAGTTCATCATCAGGCGGTATACATGTTTTATATGTTGCTCATAACATTGTGGAACTCGTTCGGCTGTGGTGAGATAGAACGGCAACAAGGTGAAGTTTTCAAGCACGATTTAATGTTCTAAAAGGATCCGATGCGAAAACCATTCGTACGCTCTTCGCAAAATTTCAACCAACAGGCAGCGTAAATGATGATCTACTGGGGCATGTTGGCCGCAACCAAACCGCAGTTACGCCTGAGAATACCGTCACAGTTTCTGGAATTATTCAGCAAAATCCAATGTCATCCGTCCGTAGAATTGCATCTGAGGCTGGTTTGAAGCGTTCCAGCACGCAGAAAACACTGAGGAAGAGCCTACACATGTTTCCATTCAAAATTCAAACGCACGAGGCTATACCCATACTAGTTGTGCAACAAAGGGTTGCCTTTGCTAATCAGATGCTCTCAATGATTGATAGTGAAGGATTTGATTTTGGCTGCATCTGGTTTACAGATGAAGCACACTTCCACCTGAATGGATACGTAAATAAGCATAACTGGCGATTTTGGGGTTCCGAAAAGCCATATTAGTGTGAAGCAAAACCCCTGTATTCTCCTAGAGTTACTGCGTGGGCTGCAGTATGCAGCAGAGGCATTATTGGCCCTTTTTTCATTCGAGAAACGGTCACTGGTGCACGTTACGTTGCAATTTTGGAACAATTTGTCGCCACACAGCAAGCATTAGAGGAGCGACCAGGTACTGAATGGTTTATGCAAGATGGAGCCCGACGACATCGGACCGAACAAGTGTTTCGCTTTCTTGAGGAATACTTAGGGAATCGAGTCATTGCTTTGGAATATCCCAAATTTACTGGTGCAGGCATGGATTGGTCTCCGTATTCGCCGGATTTGACTCCCTGTGACTTTTTTTTGTGGGGCACAGTGAAAGACATGGTCTACCCGAATCATCCCGCCACGCTGGACGAGCTTGAATCGGCGATCTCTGTGGCATGTGAATCCATTTCAGTTGAGACACTATGAAATGTGATGGAGAATTTCATTCTGTAGTGCCAATGGTGAACATTTTGAAAACATTGTGATGTGATTGTTTGCAAAGAGTGTTTTCATACGATTATTTCACTTATGTATACTGATATAAGCTGTACAGTGAACAGCGCCATCTGTTAGCAGCTTTTGTAACTATTATATTAAACTGCTGTATACACTTCTTACAGCTTTCACAATAAACATACCGTTTACTGCATTCCTCTATCGATCTTTGTTTTCGAGATATATAATTTTGAAATCATGGAGCCCTTTTCTGGACACCCTGTAATTTGCATTTGGAAACTATCTGCTCTTACCTTATATGTTGACTGATAGGTTTTATCTGATGATGACCACTGTATTTTTAACACTTTTAGTTATACTGACTCCTGTTTGACTCAACTGGATGTATTTTATTTGATGCATTTCACTATTAAGTTTTAACACCATTTTATCCATGAAGACGGTCTATTGACCGAAACTGGTTGATATATAAGGTTTATAATAAACAGCCGATGGTTTTAAAAATGAATTTCATGAAACATAGTTTTAATCCGCTAGGAAACTTTCTGAAGAAACTTGTTCTCTCTCTTCCTCGACACACTGAAACTAATGTCAAGTCTGAAAAGGACGTAACGCGGTGTTACCGTGATGTTTTCCAGGGCAAATAATTTTTCATCCAACGTGCTTATTTGATGTGAAATTCTGCATACGCGCATTCCAACTGTTTTAGGTTACGTACCAACTGAATCTCAATGTGAGTCTGTAGTCGATTCCTTTAAATTCGCGATTGCATAGCAATTGTCGAATATTTTTTCACATTCTAATTTTAATCAAGCAACGCTGTGAATACATAGTGATTCGCTTTTGCCTCAGTACATTTACACCTACATGCATATTGTTCAAGTCGTCTCAGGGTGTGTGGTGGGGGATATTGCGTGATATAGTCGCTATGGGTCGCGGAAAAGAAGATTAATGTCAGCCTTCCGTGTGTTCTTTTTGACAATATAGTATTTTCGCTAGATATACGTAGAAGATAGGAAAGATTCGGTTGACTCTTTAACGGTAAACCACATTGTGATGCAGAATGCCACAGAGCATCAAGTGACACTTTTGCTCTTACTAAATGAGCCTGTAACGAAACATGTTGCTGTTATTGCATCTTCTCCCATTCTCAATTCTATATGAAACGTAGTTTCAGGTGACCAATTTGTTCAAGTACTGGTCTAGAGAACGTTTTGAAAGCTACTTTCTTTGTATGTAGATTACGTTTTGTGAGTCTTCTTCTAATGAATCTCATTTTAGCAACTGTCTGAGCGGCGGCGGAGCGGCCGAGCGCATTGAGGCGCTGTGCTACGATGCGCGAGGCCGACCCCCGTCGGAGGTTCGAATCCCCCCTCGTGTATGGATGTTTGTGCCATCTTTAGTATAAGCTAGTTCATAAGTAGTTTGTAAGTTTAGGGACCGATGACCCCGCAGTTAATTCCCTAAGCTCTACAAACATTTGAACATTTGCAACGTTCTGATCCTCGATTTGTTTTCTGTGGTCGTTCCACTACCATACGCTCCGTACACGTAACATCTAGACTTCTTTCAGTGAATGTTCTGGAATCGAATAATCATACAATAACTGGTTTCTCTGCCTATTTATTCATGAGCTGCCAATTCCTACACCAAGAGTGATCTTTTTCATGTTTTACTGCATTTTGCTACAACTCCCTAACGTTGCGACTTATCTTTACGTTACCATATCATATGTGAACTGTCTAAGGGTACTTACAACGTTATCTGCAAGGTCTTGTCCTTCTTTTCGGTTCGGTCTACTCTTCTGCTGATTGCAATTTAAGAGGTAATATCTTGCTCATCCTCTTCAGCTCCGCACACTCTTCTGCTGATTGTATTTATCTGATCGTATTGTCTTCTGACCTCTATAGCCTTACCTCAGGTGTTAAGTGAAATTCTTTGATACTTTGGTCTTTCTTCTTTCTGCCTCCATGGCCGAGTGGTCTTCGCGACAAACTATTATGCAGGGTACTCAGTAGAACGATCGGGTTTCATTCAGCCTCATGATGCCAATTGAGGAGATAGCTGATTGAGAGGTATCGGCCCTAAGGTCTGATATTGGCAACGGAGTGCGGTGTGCTGACCATATGCCACTCCAAACATTGGCTGATGATGATACGTCAGACGGTCGACAATGTTGTTGACTTAAGGGCATGATCAGAGGGTTTCCTTTTTAGAATAGTATTACACGAACATTGGAAACTTTTCTCATGAGCGAGACAACAATCAGTACCAAAGTATTTACTAGTAATTGTGTACCAACAAAAGGATTCACTGGCTATGCGTTTTACACTTTTTAGACGGATGAGGAACAGAAACAAATCTCGTTTTCTCTTGCGGGACTTTTAATTATTCCGCAAGTTTATTCTGCGCAAAACCCAGGAATGGAAATTGTGAGAGCGCGTTACACAGAACGACAAAAGCGACATACCAGAATATGTCGTATCTATACATCTTACAAAATAGACTATGTGTGAGTATGTATGTTCCACAGCCGGCCGCGGTGGCCGAGGGGACTAAGGCGCTTCAGTCACGGTCTGCACGGCCACTACGGTCGGGGGTTCTAATCCCCCCTCGGGCATGGATATTTGTGCCGTCCTAGTTCTTAAGTAGTTCATAAGTAGTTTGTAAGTTTAGGGACTGATGACCCCGTAGTTAAGTCCCATAGACTATACAAACATTTGAACATTTTTCTGTATGTTCCACATCACCACTACTGGACAGATTTCAACCAAGCTTAGTACACATGTTCCTTACAATCAGGTAACAATCGCTGTCGGGGTAAGAACCATCTATAACACGTACATTAGGAGATATGACGTCATAAATAATGACAGTCGTGGGAAACGGCCGCATCATGCGACAATATTCTACGTTTGCTCCTAAACTAATGGACCGATGTCAACTAAATTTGGTACAAATATTTTTTAAAGTCAGGAATCATATGCTATTGTTACAAAAACCACCTACGATGCACCGTTCATACGCTATCACGTCATAAACAATAAAAACTGCCCCATCTTGTGGCACGTGGTAGTGTGATTTTATTCGTCAAATATTTGACTATGAGAGCACTTAGCGACTTGCCAAAAACTTTTAGCATAATTTCAAATCATTACAAAACTTATTCTTGCTGACAACCCCAAGAAAATGATGAAACGAAAAACGTTTATCGCTTACTACTTTTCCGATGTTCATGATGTATATCTACGGCATTTGGCATGACGTTACAAATTATTACTTCTACACTGTAAATTGTATTCGCGAGATAATTCACACACAGTACACATGCATAGCACTGAATGTTCCTTCGGTATTATATCACAGTTCGAGATATAGTTCATAAGATATGAATTCATAAACAATTTGGTTCATGGAAAACCGCAAGAGGTTTCGATTTCTTACGTCTTTACTACTAACACTATCAACGATATATTTTGCAGAGATCAGTCACGTATAACACTGAAGGTACCTTCAAATTTACATGATAGTACGACACATGTTTCGGGTGATATGACTTCATGAACAACGAAATTTCCGAATAACTGATACATCAAGTGCTAAAATAATGGACCAATTTTAACTAAATTTGGTACACATATTGCTTACTATCAGACAACACTTGCTATGGGGTTAAAAACTACCTACGACAAATAGTTCAAGATATATGACGTCGTAAACAATGAGTCATAATAACTTTCCCATCACTCTACCCGTGATTTATGAGCTTTCGTGCATCCACTATTTATTCATTTCAGACAGTTTTCTAATAATACATTCTTCAAATCCGAAAAATTATATATTGTAGGACACATAGTCAAGAATATAAGATGTCATAAGTACTGCATGAAAACGAAACTTAAATGGACAGATAGTAAGGTAGAAGCACAAGGACAGAAAGAGAAAAACGAGATGGACTAAATATTGTTCATTGTAAAGTTGTGAATTGAATTAATGTTATACATCATTTGCATTTTATTCCTATTTTTCTTGCTTTGGATACTGTACTTATAATTTTATACAGATTACATTACATTAATACTTGTTCCATAGATCATATATACGACATTTCGTAATGATGTGGAACGTATCAGTTTAGTAAATGGTATCTACTTATACATGACAATATTTTAAGGATTTTTTAGCTATAATTTTATACTTTTTAATCTTTTAAGTGCAGAAGGAGTTGCCATTCAGAAATTCCATTTATTTATTTTTAAATACCAGTGGGCTATCTGTCAGATTTTTGATGCTATATGGTAAGGGACCGAAGACTTTTGTGGCAAAGTTAGATTTAACTTTGAATAGTTAATATCTCTCATTCTCCTAGTGTTGTAGCTATGCACACTGCCATTACTTTTGAATTAGGTCGAATTATTAATAACAAATTTAATGAGTGAATATACACTACTGGCCATTTAAGTTGCTACACCAAGAAGAAATGCAGATGATAAACAGGTATTCCTTGAACAAATATATTATACTAGAAATGACATGTGATTACATTTGCACGCAATTTGGATGCATAGATCCTGAGAAATCAGTACCCAGAACAACCACGTCTTGCCGTAATAACGGCCTTAATAAGCCTGGGTATTGAGTCAAACAGAGCTTGGATGGCGTGCACAGGTACAGATGCCCATGCAGCTTCGACACGATACCACAGTTTATCAAGAGTGGCGTATTCTGAAGAGCGAGCTGCTCGGCCACCATTGACCAGACGTTATAAATTGCTGAGAGATCTGGAGAATGTGCTGGCCAGGGCAGCATTCGAACATTTTCCGCACCCAAAAAGGCCCGTACAGGATCTGTAACATGCGGTCGTGCATTATCTTGCTGAATTGTATGGTTTCGCAGGGATCGTATGGAGGGTAGAGCCACGGGTCGTAACACATCTGAAATGTAACGGCTACTGTTCAAAGTACCGTCGAAACAAGCAAGAGGTACCGAGACGTGTAAACAATTGCACCCCACAGTATCACGCCGGGTGATAAGCCAGTATGGCGATGACGAATACACGCTTCCAATGTGCGTTCAACGCGGTGTCGCCAAACACGGATGCGACCATCATGATGCTGTAAACAGAACCTGGACTCATCCGAAAAAATGACGTTTTGCCATTCGTGCACCCAGGTTCGTCGCTGCGTACACCATCGCAGGTGCTCCTGTCAATGATGCAGCGTCAAAGGTAACCGCAGCCATGGTCTCCGAGCTGATAGTCCATGTTGCTGCCAACGTCGTCGAACTGTTCGTGCAGGTGGTTGTTGTCTTGCTAACTTCTCCATCCGTTGACTCGAGGGTCGAGATGTGGCTACACGATCCGTTACAGGCATGCGCATAAGATGCCTGTCATCTCGACTGCTAATAATACGAGGCCGTTGGGATCCAGCACGGCGTGCCGTATTGCCTCCTGGACCCACCGATTCCATATTCTGCTAACAGACATTGGATCGCGAGCAAAATGTCTCGATTCGATAAACCGCAATCGCGATAGTCTACAATCCGACCTTGATCAAAGTCGGAAACGTGATGGTACTCATTTCTCGTCCTTACACGAGGCATCACAACAACGTTTCACCAGGCCACGCCGGTCACCTGCTGTTTGTGTATGAGAAATCTGTTGGCATCTTTCCTCACGTCAGCACGTTGTAGGTGCCACCACCGGCGCGAACCATGTGTGAATGCTCTGAATAGCTAATCATTTGCATTTCACAGCATCTTCTTCCTGTCGGTTAAATGTCACGTCTGTAGCACGTCATTTTCGTGGCGCAGCAATTTAATGGCTAGGAGTGTATATATCGTGAAGCTACAGTGAAGATCCCTAGAGCATTAAATGAATGTCTGCAAGATGATCTTAGGTGGGCTCCAAGCACGCTTTTGTGCAATGAATACTGTTTTATTCAATGTTGAATTGCCCCAGAATATGATAGCATATCACAGCAGTGAATGAAAATAGGCATAGTAAGCTAATTTACTGAGATGTGAATCACCAAATTTTGCAATGACCCTTAAAGGATAATTTGCTGAACTCAAACGTTTGAACAGATCTTCAGTCCCTCGTCAATTATGCGTATTTCATTGTTTTACTGTTTCATAATTTCTAGTCTGTTTTCATGAATACATGAACAAGAAATGGATATATACCCGGGTAACACCCGGTTTAGCAACTGGTTACAAATAAAATTCTAGTAACTGAACGGCAGCACTGTTGCAAGTACAGAGTGTGTGCCCGGATTGCAGACAGGATTGCCAGCCCCGCTGTGTTCTATGTTTCACACTACGATATCTCGGACGTTTTGCAGTACACGACGCTGAACGTCATCTCCAACGAGGAGTGCGCCCGGTACTACGGAGACACAATCTACTCCTCCACGCTGTGCGCCACGGGCCCCAACGGAGAGACCACCTGCAACGTAAGTACATATACATCTACATCTACACGGAATACTCTGCAAATCACGTTTAAGTGCCTGGCAGAAGGTTCATCGAACCACCGTTATTATCTCCCATTCCATTATCGAATAGCGCGCGGGAGAAACGAACACCTGAATCTCTCCGTTCGAGCTCTGATTTCTCGTATTTTATTCTCTTGGTCATTTCTACCTATGTAAGTGGGAGTCAAAAATATATTTTCGCATTCGGAGGAGAATGTTGGCGATTGGAGTTTCGTAAGTAGCCCACGCCGCAGCGATAAGCGTCGTTGTTGTAATCTTAGACTGTTTCATTAATTTATCTTGGTATTCTATAGTCAATGACAGATCCGGTTGCCTTGCCTTCCTAAGTATACCGGTGAATGTTCCTCATGAAAATTAAAATACACAATTTTGTGTTTGTTCTACAGGTTTGTTTATTTTGTTAATCGAATTTCGGCTTATTAGGTCTTCATCAGACATTTACTGAAGTTCAGTCAAAGAACTTGTGTTGTCAATAAACCAGAAGAGATGTTATATACAGAAAAGTAAATTAACTTCTTTGATGGTGAAGTAACAGTGTAAATAACTATTGGAATGAGATCTGTAAATTAATAGTACTGAAAAAAGGAAACATAAATACTATATATAGAGAAACAGTGCAAACATACATTCTTATTTTTATTCACTCTAGTCATATTGTAAGAATTTATGTTTGTACTGTTGCTCTGTGCATAGTATTTATGTTTCCTTTTTTCAGTACTATTAATTTACAAATTTAATTCAAATATTTATTTACACTGCAACTGCTCCATCAAAGAATTTACTTTTCTGTATGTAACATCTCTTCTGGTTTATTGACAATACAAGTTCTTTGATGAACTTGAGGAAATGTCTGATGATGGCCTAATAATCCGAAAATAAACAAAATAAACAAACCTCTAGAACAAACACAAAATTGTGTATTTTACGTGTATAATGTGTATAATGAATTTGTTCTAACAAGAAACGACGGAAGAATCATTTAACGAGAATGTTTTTATGCTTGTAAAAGGAGTTTCTAATAACTAAGTCCATACTGGGACAGAAATCTAAGAGCTGATTCCAGTTGCTGTTGGACCGCATATCGTTTCAAAACTTACCCATAATGTTTTCACACTCATTCGTTCTATTTCCTATCTTTGCACTGAAATCACCCATCAGGAACTCACTGTCACCGCAGCAAGGCACCTTGGTGCGCTCTGCTAAACGGACACGGCCAGTCAGATGGGACACTGACTGTAATATAATGAAAAAGTTCAAAGGACCCAATATCTTTATTTATTTATTATAATTTTTATGCAAGACGTTCGGTTTCGACAGTCAAGGGTGTCATCTGGTTTGTTGGAAGAGAAATGCGCATCTCTCCTTGTCCAGTTCGTCTTTTAGCACTGTTTTTCACTATGTAAAATTTTCTAGTCTCGGTTCTCGGGTTTCGACAGCAACGAATGTTATGTCGTGAAAATAGAGTAATAGCACTTTGTAGTGGTTAAATAAAAAACTTTACATCTACATCTACATATACATGGGATACTCTGCAAATCACATTTAAGTGCCTGACAGAGGGTTCATCGAACCAAGATTATACTATTTATCTCCCATTCCATTCTCGAAGAGCGCGCGGGAAGAAAGAACACATGAATCTCTCCGTTCGAGCTCTGATTTCCCGTATTTTATTCTGATGATCATTTCTACCTATGTAAGTGGGAGTCAACAATATATTTTCGCGTTCGGAGGAGAATGTTAGTGATTGGTGTTTCGTTAGTAGACCACGCCGCAGTGACAACCACCGTTGTTGTAATGATTCCCATCCCAAATCCTGTATCATTTCCGTAACGCTGTCTCCCCTGTATCGAGACGATACGAAACGAGCTGCCATTCTTTGGTCTCTTTCGATGTCCTCCGTCAAACCCACCTGATAAGGATCCCACACTGGGCAGCAATACTCCAAAATGGACGGACAAGCGTAGTGTATGCAGTTTCTTTAGTACTTCTGTTGCATCTTTTAAGGATTCTGCCATTAAAACGCAGTCTCTGATTATCCTTTCCCACGACATTATCTACGTGTTCTTTCCAGTTTAAGTCTGAAGTAATTCCTAGGTATTTTGTGGAGTTTACGGCCTTCACTTTTTCATTGGAAAAGTTGTAAACAAAGTTTAACGGATTTCTTTTCGTACTCATGTGGACGACTTCACACTTCTCATTATTTATAGTCAATTGCCAATTTTTACACCATACTGATATCTTATTCAGATCGTTCTGCAGTTCGTTTTGATCTTCAGATGATTTTACTAGACGCTAAATGACGGCGTCATCTGCAAAAAACCTGATTCTTAGATTTCCCCCTAGATCGTTTATGTAAATAAGGAACAGCAGAGGACAATAACACTGCCCTGTGGAATGCCCGATATCACCTCTGTTTTAGTCGATGCCTTACCATCGATTACTACGAACTGTGTCCTCTCTGACAGGAAATCCCCTATCCAGTCGCAAATTTGGGGCGATATACCATAACCACGCAATTTTATTTATGTTTAGGTGTAGCAACTACGTAGTGCTGTTATCGTATTTTCACGACATAACATTTCTTTGTTGCCGAAACCCGGGAGCCGAGACTAGAAAATGTTACAAAGTGAGAGACAATGCTAAAAGTCGATATCAACAAAGAAATGTACGCATTTATCCTGCACCAGACCAGAAGATGACACACCTGAGTGTCGTAACAGGTTGTCTTGCATAGAAAAAAGTTAAATAAAAAAAGCAAATAAATAAATAAATAAATAAAAAAAACGGTATAATACTATGAGAAGATCGCTTCCAACGATGTTCAAATTAAGGGACACTGATTGGTCTAGCTAGAAATTCACTTACGAGCAGCAGGCCCTGTTGCCTATAGGAATACGTGTTGTTGGCTGCCAGCACTCACAAGGAAAGTACTTGGGCCGGCTGCGGTGGCCGAGGGGATTGAGGCGCTCCAGTCACGGTCCGCACGGCCACTACGGTTGGGGGTTCGAGTCCCCCCTCGGGCATGGATATTTGTGCCGTCCTTAGTTGTAAGTAGTTCATAAGTAGTTTGTAAGTTTAGGGACTGATGACCCCGTAGTTAAGTCCCATATACTCTACAAACATTTAAAAAAAGTACTTGGGCTCGAACGAACACATATACACGAAAATCGTATAAGAGGTAATGTAAAGGTCTCTTATTGCACTAGTGATACTCCTGCATCTGCAAAACTCTGCAGTCGTCTGTTAGAGGCCTCTGCGTGTGCCATGCCGCATTGCACTTTGACCTGTCGATTCGCCAGTAGGGACGGCGCAGTATACCTTCGAAGTTGCGTTTTGTGACGTTATTTGTGTGGAGAAGCGTCAGATGGGGCGGCGATTGGTAATCAATCCTGCTAATGTATTGCGATTGATTGAGATGAAGTTACGAAGAACCCTTCTTCGTGAAGAAGGTATTAGTGTAGAAGCTGAATCATTCGTATGATTTCTAGTATCTGTCATGGTACAGAAATATGAGCATAAGTTAGATACTATGGTAACAGTAACACATAAAGATGATAATAGGGATGATAATGACGAACAACTCATTGCAAGCGGTAGTGCTACGGTAAGTGCGGGAAGAGGCGATGGAAGCAGTGGCAGTGAATACTAACAGTCTTCCGAAAAGAAGGTTATAGTTGCAACTATCATCACGGCTTTTGATGTCAATACGCTAGAGAACATGTACGGTGATTATTACATAAATTATAGTTAAGATATCAGCATTACGTATGGCGTCTACAATTACATCTACAGTGCTATCTAGGGCGTGATTGCAGAGTTTTGCATAAAAACGACACCCGCTAGCACATTGAGGTGTACGTAGAGATCCTCTAAGCAAACGTTCATACAGTTATGTTTGTTCGAGCCCATGTACTGTCTTGTCAGACGGAGATAGTACGGTGTTTCGTCTGATGTTGCAGGGTGACAGTGGCGGCCCCATGGTGATCGGCTCCCAGGGCGACTACACGCTGGTCGGCGTGGTCAGCTTCGTGTCGAGTTTGGGCTGCGGCAGCGGATACCCATCCGGGTACTCCAGGGTCACCTCCTTCTTAGACTGGATCTCCAGCACCGCCGGCGTCACCATCTCGTGAGCGCGCAACGTCCAGGCCGTTTCTGACACCCAAATTTCTGACACTCAGATCGGTACCAAACGTTATATGTCGAAATTCCCATGTAATTCTTCCTATGTGCTGCCATCCAGGAGAACGAGCATATAAACTGTAATAATAAGTGACACCTGACTTACGGGGTGGAATAAACGCACACCTGTGAGAGCATATCACGTTGAGCTCCTGTTTCTTCATTATACCGAGGGTCCTGGCTTCAAGTCCTGTTCGTAGTTCTTTTTTTACTACAGTACGTTGGCAATTGTTATGTGGGGTAACGTGTTCCTGACATGTAATAGGACTGTTCGGATTTTATAGCAGTGTGTTTTCAGCAGTTTGCTTTTGCTTCGTTAATTTGAAAGTAACCAACCTGTAGAATATCTTCGTAGTTTCAGAAAATAATCAGAAGCAAATGGAACACGTGAATACAGAAACAATTGCATCATCCATATGAAAGTATTGATAATAATAATAATAGCTGTAACAAAAATAATAATGATATATTATTGCAAAATCGACAGCACTTTTAACTCTCTCATGCACGAATTATTAACCCGACAATGAACAAAATTTATTTGGTAACTTAATACCTATCTTGTGCAGAATTCATCATAATTTATCTAAAAAAAAGTTTCATAGACCAATATGGAGGTGTCCTCAAATGAGGACAGTGAGTACGAAAACTGCAACATTTTACACGCAACATCTATCAATAATATCAAAGAATACATGATGAGTGTATATTGTTTTGTATTTTTCACACAATGAAATTCTTTCAGGCACTGAGGGAGCACAGCAAGATGACACTTTTCTCAAATGTAACGTGTTTTCTGTCGGCAGTCCCGATCATGACACCTCTTTGGCGTAAATAGCATTGCGATCACCTGAATTGGTTGGTCAGTGTTATACCCCATCGAAGGGTAATTTGTTGAGTACAGAATGACAGGCTTTCATTTTTTTTTTTTTTTTTTTCTACGTACAGACAACAGAGTGTTTCCACCAGAAGGCCTGCCTCTACTCTTTTTGTAATATCTACTTTCCATTTCTTTGTTAACCCAAGACAAAAGTGCCGTCTAGGAAACATTCTAGCATTCATTATTAATGTGCTTTTACTGTCACTTCAGATGTAAAATATGGCAGAAATGAGACAAAATTTAAGCATCCTCATCTGAGGACGCGACGCATGAGAGGGTTAAATATCAGAAACATGTTTGTCCAGTAGAACATTCGGTGTGTATAGATGTAGAACAGTTTCCAACCAGGACCCTTGAAATGACAAACTAAGCTCTAGCGATTTCCCAAAGGGATCTCCAAACGACGCACTCTCACAGATACGTTGTTCCCGTACTCTGCGGGACAGGTGTTCGTTATTACTTGTCGTTTACGTACGTTCTCCTGGACGGCTGCACACAGCACGAATTATATCGGAGTTTTGGTTGATACTGTATCGTTATACAGCGTTTGGTATCGATCTGATTGACGTCTGAAGGTTTGGGTGTGAGGAAGGCAGTTCTGTGTCATGTCTCCAGCTACATCAGTAGCAGACGGCTGTAAGCTGCAAATAATTCACTGCTCAAAATAAATAAAGTATTTAAAACAGTAATGAGACCAATTATTTCCTTTTTTATTACTCAGTACAACAAACCGCAGTCACACATAACCATATACATAATTTGCAAACGAACAGTTCGATTCTCAAATAAAAAAAGTTAATTGTTAATACTAACTTTTCTCTCACCGACCCAGGAAGAGATGCGGATGGACATAAACAAAACTATTCAATCCATGTCTTGGGTGAAAGAAACGTGCCGCTTTCTCCAGACGAAAGCAGGTAAAGTACGGTTGATGACACAAATTTCGGAAAGGAATGAAGATCAGTGTTAATCAATTTTTGGAAATCACGGGAAACCCAGATCTGAAGGTCGGGACGTGCATTTGAACTCCTCTTCCATCGAGTGTACTCCAGCGTCTCTATCCCACGTCTGAAGTACTATGCTGTCTCGCTAGTTATCCAGTAATCTGACACTCCAAATACACGCTGTGGACACGGAGATATCGATAAATTATTTGTTGTTCCTGTATTTACAAGGAACAATTTAGCAGTTTACATCGACAGTATAAGATTATATAGAAGAAATGTTTGCAATTGGATAAATGAATCAGCATCAGATGTATATTTTAATGGTGACATACGACATAAATGTTCATATGTCACTATCATTTCAAACCTCATAAACCACAGACATTGCCGAGGTGGGGTGGCTTACGTGCCTCAACGATACAGATAGCCGTACCGTAGGTGCAACCACAGCGGAGGGGTACCGGCAGAGAGGCCAGACAAACGTGTGGTTCCTGAAGAGGGGCAGCAGCCTTTTCAATAGTTACAGGGGCAACAGTCTGCATGATTGACTGAGCTGGGCTTGTAACATCAGATAGTGTGGTTTGCCATGCAATTACTGTGAACGACTGAAAGCAAGGCGAAACTACAATCGTTAATTAATTTTCCGGAGAATATGCAGCTCTACTGTATGAATATATGGTGATGGCATCCTCTCGGGTAACATATTCAGGAGGTAAAGTTGTCTCCCATTCGGATCTCCGGGCGAGGACTACTCAAGAGAATGTCGTGATCAGGAGAGACAACACTGTCATTCTACGCATCGGAGCTTGTAATGTTAGATCCCTTAATCGGGTAGGGGGGTTAGAAAATTAAAACGGGAAATGGATATACTAGGGATTAATAAAGTTTGGTGGAAAGAGGAACAGTATTTCTGGTCAGTTGAGTACAGGGTTGTAAAAAGGAAATCAGTTGGTGGTAACGCAGGAGTAGGTCTAATAATGAATACAATAGAAATGTGGGTGAATTACTAAGAATAGCATAAGCCAGCACCGACCACAGTAGTACAAGTTAATATGCCAACTAGCTCTACCGATGATGAGAAGATCGAAAAAATGTATGAGGCGATAAAAGAAATTATTCAGTTACGGGAGAAGAACACTTGATTGTGAACTCGGTAGTAGGAAAGGGAAGTAAAGGAAATGTAGTACGTGAATACGGACTGGGGATGAGGAATGAGAGATCAACTGGTGGAATTTTCTGCAGAACACAATTTAGTCATAAAACGCTTGGTTTAATCACCATGAAAGAAGGTTATATACGAGGAAGAGACCAGGGGACTCTGGAGGTACCAGATTGACTTTATAATGGTAAGGCAAAGGTTTTAACCTGTAAGACATACCCAGGGGCAGCTATAGACTCTAACCATAGCTTATTGGTTATGAAATGTAGATTAAAACTTACGAGCCTGAAAAAAAGTAGAAAATTAAGGAGATGGAGTCTGGACAAAATGAAGGAACCAGAGGTGATTGGCTGAAACCGCGGAAAGTAATACATTAGAAAAAGACTGGGTAGCTCTGAGAGAGTAGTGAAGGCCGCAGAGGATCATAAGGACGAAGGAAAAGGCCTAATAGAAGTCCTTGGATAACATAGGAGATGCTGAACTTAATTGATGAGAGGAGAAAATATAAAAATGCACCTAGGGGATCAGGGAAAAGGGAGTATAGAAGCCTGGAAAATGAATTTGAGAGGACTGTAGACTGGATTAACAGGAGTGGCTTGAGTAGAAATGCAAGACCATAGAAGAATGTATAACTAGGGGAAAGAGAGATATCGACTATAGGAAAATAAGAGACATTTGAATACAAGAAAAGCAGCGGTATGAATATCAAGAAGTTAGCTACAAAACCAGTACTAAGCAAAGAAGGGAAAGCTGAAAGGTGGAAGGAATATATAGAAGGCCTGTACAAAGGAAACAAAGGCAGTATTCTAGAAAAGAAAGGTGAAGTAGAGGAAGATGAGATAGGAGATACGACACTGCGAAAAGAATTTGACATAGTACTAAAATATTTGAATAGAAACAATGCCCCTGGAGCAGATCATTTTCCGTCTGAACTGCTGATATCGTTAGGAGAGCCACGCTTGAAGAAATTGTTCCACCTGGTATGTGTCAGACAAAGAAAATACCCTGTGATTTCAGGTTATAGTAAATCGAATTACTCAGAAGGTAAGTGCAGACAAATGTGAAATTTACAGAACTATCCGTTTAATAAGTCATGGTTGCAAAATAATAACACGAATGATTTACAGACGAATAGAAAAACTGGTGGAATCCGACCTTGGGGAAGATCAGTTTTGAGTTGGAAGAAATGTAGGGACACGCAAGGCAATACTCACATTACGACTTACCTTAGAAGATAGGTTACGGAAAGATTCTGAAGGTATCAGGCGTAAAATACAGGGAGCGAAGAATTGTATTCAAATTGTGCAAAAACAGAATGCAATTATTAGAGTCGAAGGACATGGAAGGGTCGCAGTGGTTGGGAAGGGAGTATGACAGGGTTGTAGTCTTTGACCAATCTTGTTCAATCTGTACAATTAGAAAGCCGTGGAGGAATGCAAGGAAAAATTTGGAGACGGGATTAGAGTGCAGGGAGAAGAAATAAAAACTTTGCGGTTTGCCGATAACATAGTATTTCTGTCAGAGACAGCAAAGGACCTGGAAGAGCAATTAAACAAAATGGACAGTGTCTTGAAAGGAAGGAATAAGATGAACATGAGCAAGAATAAAACAAGGATAATGAATTGTAGTGTTAGAAAATCTGGCGATGCTGAAGGAATTAGATTCGGTATTGAGACGAAAAAGGTACTAGATTTGAGTAGCAAAATAACTTCTGATGGCTAAAGGAAATATAAATGCAGAATGGCTATGGGAAGAAAAGCGTTTCTGAAGAAGCGAAATTTGATGACATAAATATTAGTTTTAATGTTAGGAAGTCGTTTCTGAAATCATCTGTCTAGATTGTAGCATTGTATAGTATGAAACGTGGACGATAAGGAGTTCACACAAAAAGAAGATAGAAGTGCTGGTGCTGTAGACGAATGATGGAGATTAGATGGGTAGATCACGTAACTAATGAGGAGGTACTCAAGAGAATAGGGGAGAAAGGGAGAAAGTTTCTGGCATATCGTTAGAGAAGTGATAAGTTGGTGGGACACAGTCAGAGTCATAAAGGAATCGTCAAGTTAGCATTAGAAGGAAGTATGTGGGGTAGAAATCGAAGAGGGAGACCGAGGGACGAATATAGTAAGCAGATTCAAAAGGATGTAGGTTGCCGTTGGTATTCTCAGATGAAGAGACTTGCACAGGACAGGGTAGTGTGGCGGTGAGCTGCATCAAACCAGTCTGCGGTCCGAAGACCGCAATAACAACAAACATTATATTGTACAGCTGATGCTGATTAATGTTCATAATTGCGAATATATTTCTTGTGTTTAATGTGACAGTTATAGTCACCGCTGCGTCCGTTCCTTCAGACCTGCATGTATTTCCGAAAGACATTTGCATTATTTCAATCAATAAACACGAATTCCGAACGTAGTATATTATATGCTTCCTCGTCGCTGAAGGATTGACGTAGCATAAAGGAAACCGAATATTTGAACGCCTAACGAATGGAGCGTTGGGAAAGTAAGCTCTGTTTGGATTTTTCTCCGCGGTTCCGCTACCGTCGCAGTTCTAAAGCGCTGTATATAGAAAGTAGCGACAACTTTCGTCTGTGGTTTGCCGACAATCGCGCCTCGCCATTGGTTAGTTGCACATCACGTGGTACTTGACAGCCATTCCTGGGCCAACCTAGCCACTACGTATATTGCAGAAATGTGCTAATTTAAGGTTTATTTTTCGTAACGGAGGTTCTGTGTCATAAATGTTCTTTTCCTATTAATTAAAAATTTTAATGAAATGTTTATGGTTTAGAATTGTAACCTACACACTGTGGCTTCGTATTTCAAATGTTTGTGAAGCTTATGGGACTTAACTACGGGGTCATCAGTCCCTAAACTTACAAACTACTTATGAACTACCTTATACTAAAGACGGCACAAATATCCATGCCCGAGGGGGGATTCGAACCCCCGACCGTAGTGACCGTGCAGACCGTGACTGAAGCGCCTCAGTCTCCTCGGCCACCGCGGCCGGCGCTTCGTATTTAAATTACTGTAGCGCAGTGAGCGATATCATTCGTATTTCTTTGTCTACGAAAAACACTACTCAACTAACGTCTACTTCAAGTTTAATATAATATCTATGTGTCGTCTTCCTGCATAAGAAACAAGTAAGTGTGGAATTCTATCGGCTCATTCAATAACTCTTCCTGCATAAGAAACAAGTAAGTGTGGAATTCTATCGGCTCATTCAATAACTCTTCCTGCATAAGAAACAAGTAAGTGTGGAATTCTATCGGCTCATTCAATAACTCTTCCTGCATAAGAAACAAGTAAGTGTGGAATTCTATCGGCTCATTCAATAACTCTTACAAAGCCATGGTTACAGTACGAAGTAATAGGCCCTACTTTATATTTGTCGCATAGTCCCAGGATTGTTATGGCGTAAAAGCGTAAATAAAACTGTGGTGTCGCACAAGTCCAAAGTGCGCGCGCCACCTACTTTCGCCGCGCGCCGCCATGCACGCATGGCGCGGCGTTCTTACGACGACAGCCACGAGCGTCCTCTGCTGCAACTCCGCTCGTGGCCACCACTGGACTGCATCGGCCACTTGGGACTGAGATAGGAACCAGTTAACACTTGGGAATCAGCTAGGCACCAGTAAAGACTTGGCTATCGGATAGGCACTAGGAATTATCAGTAGGCAGACCTCTATATAAACTATGTATCAGCATTCTGCAGTCAAGAACTATGTAAAAGTTAAGTATTACTAAGTCTCTATGAAATATATATCTCGTTCTAATTTACTCTAGTGTTTCTAGTTACTGCTGTCCCACTGGCTGGTCACCTCCGTACCTGCAACGAGGCTGACACACACACACACACACACACACACACACACACACAAGCCACAACAAAGAAAACAAAAAACAAAACAAAAAAAACAAAAAAAAATTATGTTTGAGCGACTGGTATTACACCTACCAGTAAGGTAATACGACTTATATCTCAGTCTTATTATTCTCCCAGGAATAATGCCACATTGCCCTGACGTTGGTTGTAGTTCAACTCCAGATTTTGTATACAAATAATTCAACATACCACAAAGAAAAAACATTACGGAATGTTACAGGGCGTGTTTGCATATATTTGCTGATGAATCAGCCAAACTTTGTGAGCTAAGAGAACACACCTCCGTAATCCTCTTATTATTACATCATTAATGCTCGATTAATGTCAGCCATTCTGCGTGGTCAAATCATCCTGCAAACCAAACACGAACAACTGTCGTCCAGCATCATGGAACATTGTCACCCATAAAAATGCCTTCGCTGTTTGAGAAAATTAAGTCCATGAATGGGTGCAAATAGTCTGCATGTAGACGAACAAGACTACATCCAACAACATTATGGGGTCATCACGAGGTCGCACACATTGCCTTGTTGATAAATCTGATCCATGCGCTGTGTCCGGCAGACTACAGGAAGCGAGACTGCCTGCCCTCATCCCCGCGAGGTCTGCCAGCTCTTAAATGAAAATAAATAAATAAATAAAAATAAAAAATTTCAAAAACATCGTATCACTCAGAATCATTGGTTTTAAACTCTGTATTTTCATACTTCATGCAAAAATGTTAAAGCAAGCGCACACAATAACGAGTAACGATAACAATAGGTAATTTTACATTTTAGATCGGTAAATAACACCGGTACAAGCGTATTATTTGTAGTAGTAGGAAGTAAGAGTAATAGCAACAGTAGTAATCGTAGTCCTTGCTGTCATAACATATCGTTGACTATAGTTCGGTAATTTCCAACAATGATTGCCTTTCGAATGCGCGACCCTGAAACGATATGTATGGGACGTATGCATGCGACTCTATTTCGACCACGCGACTTTCTTGACACTAGTTATGGTAAGTGTTAGCACACATATAGTCACGACACTGGCGCAGATTTTTGTTATACACTGCAACAGTAGCGCACCAAGCGGCCGGAAAGATACATTTCGGAATACGATATTGAATTTTTACATACTTTTTACATTACGTATGTAGTGTCATAAAATAGGTAATAACTTAAAAATAGCTCCACCATTTTCTTTCTTAGGTTTCGTAAGATCCCTTACAAGGTACGAAAGGCTACACCAGCACACAATTATCTCCTAACCTATAGGTTTTTATTGAATAATTTCATTTACTATTAAAAATATAAAAATGGCTTGGAAACACCAGACGACCTGCCCTTTGGCTGAGAGTCATCGCTTTTCTACTCAGGAACTTTAAGGGTTATTGACTACAATTTCAGTAAAATCGGTGAGGGTGGAACGTAGGAAACGAATATAGAACGCAATAACTACAGTATTTAACATACCAAATCAGCCATCACAACTGTAGCTGAAGGAAAAATCTCACAGACGCGGCAAGAAAACGGAAAAAGCAATCAAACCATTGTCAACAAAGAAGAACCCAATTCGATAATTGTTGCCACAGCTGAACCAGAAGCGGCAAGAACTTGTATTTTAAGCTAAAGGATTTACATTCAAAAGAATATGTGCGTGAAGCTTAACAAATTAGTATCATTAGACTCCATAGCGAATTGATACGTGTCAGAAAACTGTCTTAGTAAGAACAGACAACTTTATGTTCCTCTTACGCTTATGTTCTACTTATTTTCAGCGAAATCAGCTGCAAATATACACATATTCGTAAGTATTGGTTCATGACGAAGTTGTTCGTTATACCACTTAATCAGTTAAGTTCGACTGTTTTACATTAATTTTCGTATTATGTATGCCTCTTGATATTTTACTAATGCTTGAACATAAAAAGTATACTAACTATTTCGTTAATTACCTACAGAAATAATTATAAACAAAAATCACTCTCTCGGTGGCTTGCCCACCGCTAGGTGCGCTAGTGTCGTTGCAACTGTTAGATGGTAAAAACTTTCATAGCAGTGAGTGTTGCGAACTGTTTATGTTAGACTGTGATGTTACTAAGTTTACGAGGGCAACGACAAATTACGAACGGTTACTTAGCTACAATTAATTACAAATGTAATTAATAACTTTACTTACGTCACACTTCAGCCTCAGTTTCTACATGCTACTATATATTGATCACATAACAGTAGAAACTTTGACAAGACAGACGGCAAAAGACGAACGTATTTTAAATTTAAATGAAATTATAAATGCCATTGTAATATTACTAGCTTCACTTTCAGAAATGTAATAAAAAATACTACTTTCGGTAATTTCCATGAACGCTTGCAAACAATATATATCGAAGACGTGACTGTTTCACAGACAGATACCGATATTGATTTAACAGCGATGACAACTACAGTGACAAAAGATGAACTATATGGATTGTGTTTATAATGTTGGCAACCACATTGAACATACATGAATATCGTTCTATATAACTTCACTTACCTCGGTCATCATCGACAATTATTGTTTGCCTTAGGTCTGCTCATTGATCTCTATACTACCTGGATGTTGAAGTTCAGTTATTTGAGCGTGTCAGCCATAGGTGCTGATATTTAGTTTCTTGCCAAATTAAAATATGGCTGCTATGAAATGTTACGAGAACAACGCATTAAAATACGTGTCGATTTCATTGTCACACCATCCTGTTACGTCACACAGTGACATAAAGTTCAAAACAAGAGGTAAGCAAGTAATTCTTCTCGCGTACAAAATACTGGTCATTCGTTCACCATATTCAAACATGGCGGACGACGCGAAATCGTGTACAAAACATATTAATGTGGGGGCACGCTGCAGCTCTGTGCTTAGAGACCAGAGTTATACACCCAGGTTGTATAGAGATCACTGGGTCTGCTTGGCTATGCACAGTTTAAATGTTATCTTCGGCCGAAGAAAAATTTCAGCATGTTTAGCGAGTATCGTGTAATTTACTATCATACAAGCGTTCAAACTATCGAATGCCCTCGTAATTAACGTACGATATGGTAAATTTGCCTACCGCTGTACTACGCCTGCTACTTCCATACTGACCATCCACAGGTAAGTGTTAAGAGCAGTGGCATATCCAGGGGGGGGGGGTGTCGGGATGCAGGCCCCCCCTCCCCGAAGATCATGCTACTCTCCTAGAGACAGAAAGAGAGAGGAAAGAAAAAAGAGATTAATCCTCCCAATATAAGTAAATGAGGAGCCCCCCCTTTTTTTTCCTTCTTTTTTTGAAATCACGTCGGTGATTGACCTCAGCCGCCACCAGACCACGATCCTGGATACGCGACTGTATTAGAGGGACCCTACCTATTTTTATAAACGATTTAGGAGAAATCTGAGCAGCCGTCTTATGCTGTTTGCGGTTGAAGCTGTCATTTATAGGTTAGTAAAGCCATCTGAAGATCAAATGAAACTGCAAGGTGATTTGGATAAGAATCTGCATGGTGCAAGGATTGGCAATTGGCTCTTATTAATAATGTGTGAAGTCATCCATATGAACACTAAAAGAATTCAGAGAATTATTAGGTGGTTCTCTGTAAATGGACTCTCTTTAAATTTTGAAAAAAACACAGTATATTCAGTTTCACACAATAAATGGCATCACACCATTAATTAATATTGACTTCAACCAGAAATCTATAGCTAAGGTAGAATATTCAAAATTTTTAGGTTTATGCATTGACGAGGGGTTAAATTGCAAGAAACACATTGAAGATCTGCTGAAACGTTTGAGCTCAGCTATTTATGCTATTAGGGTGATTGCAAACTTTGGTGATGTACAACTTAGTAAACTAGCATACTATGCCTATTTTCATTCTCTGCTTTCTTATGGCATCATATTCTGGGGCAATTCATCATTTAGTAAGAAGGTATTCATTGCCCAAAAGCGGGTCATCAGAATAATTGCTGGAGACCACCCAAGATCATCCTGCAGACATTTGTTTAAGGATCTAGGAATCTTCACAGTAGCTTCACAATATATATATTCCCTTAAGAAATTTGTTATTAACAATCCAACTGAGTTCAAATGTAACAGCAGTGTACATAGCTACAACACTAGGAGAAAGGGTGACATACACTATTCAAGGTTAAATTTAGCTCTGTCACAGAAAGGGGTTAATTATTCTGCCACAAAAGTCTTTGGTCACTTACCTAGTAGTATCAAAATTCTGACAGATAGCCAACTAGCATTTAAAAATAAATTAAGAGAATTTCTGAATGGCAATTCCTTCTACACATTAGATGAATTTCTAGATAAAAGCTAGTACTTTAGGAAAAACTTAAAAAATAAAAAAAAATAAAAAAAATAAAAAAAAAATAATAAAAAAAAATAATTCAAATATTGAGTGTCATGTAATATTATGTATAGACACACTTCATTTAACTGACACGTTCCACATCATTACGAAGTGTCGTATTCATGATCTATGGAACAAGTATTAATCTAATCTAATCTAAAATCCGTTAAGTTTCTTATACAATAAATCACTCAAATCTACGGCCGTAAATTCTACTGAATACCAAGTAATAAGAATTGTAAACAACCAAAATTAGAAATAATAAACACAAAATATTGGAGAGAAGGCAAACCGGAGGTTATGTTTTATTGGCCGAACACTTAGAAGATGCAACAGTTCTACAGTTCTACAGAAACCCTATACTACACCTGAGCGTCCTGTCGTGGAGTATTGCTGCGCATTGTGGGATCCACAGCAGGTGGGACTTGACGGACGATTTAGAGAAAGTTCAGAGAAGGGCTGCTCGTTTTGTATTATCGCGATATACGGGAGGATTGTCACGAAAATGATGCACGAGTTAGGGTGGAAATCATTAAAAGATCTATTAGCGACGAGATGTACGAGATATATTTACGAAATTTCTTTCACCAACTTTCTCTTCCAAATGCGAACATATTTCGTTAGCACCCAACTACATGGGCGGACAGGATCAGCATAATAATGAAATAATAGAAATCAGATCGAAAACAGAAAGATTTAGTTGTTCCTTTTGAATGGAACTGTAGAGAAATATCATAAAAGGGCTTCGATGACCCTGAACTCTGACTTGCAGAGTATTTATGTAAATGTAGATGTAACTGTGTAGAGAAACTGGGGCGGATCATATCGCGTGAAAGCAGACACGAACCAAAAATTTCAATGGCTCTTTGAAGAATCTATTTTTAGCGGGCCCCTCTAAATGTTGTAGTAATAATCCATATCACGTATAACCTGCTGCATACACTGTCGCAACCTAAACCCATCTACAAGGATCCTATATCCTCTAATACCTGACGAAGGCAGCTTTGCCTTTGAAAAAATTTACGAGGTAGTATCTGTTACCTAATTTTTCCTGCAAAGTGTCGCCCACACCTCTTCCATGGTTCCTACCTAGCAACAGAACTTCCATCCTAATTTCTACTCTTTTTTGTTTTTTTGTTTTTGTTTTTTGAAACGTTTGGTTTCCTGGTGGAAGTCTGTTGGTTGTTCGCTACACCTGGAGTCTTTTCCTTACTTAAATGTGGTAGCAAGGCTAATCTATAGTTCGTGCAACTTTTGTACTGTATTGTTTCAAGCACAACTCGAAGAGTAAGGAGAGAAACCACGGAAGCTGCTTTAAACTAAAAATCACATATAATTCCTTATGTGTGATATAATATCTTCAATAGCAGAGACTGAATCAATGAAAGAAAGTGTCTCATTACTGTAGTTACTGAAACATAATTTTATAATCTTCGAAAAGTAGAATTTTATATGCTTTAATTTTAGTATATATCAAAAATAGTGTCATAGAAATTCTGGGTACAGAAATTGATCATAACACCAACTAAATTATTTACTCGTTTGGCATATACAAAGGCAAACATTCTTTAGTTACTTACAATGTCCTTATATAACTATTCTTACAATACAAGTGCACTTATAGTACTAAACTACATTGCATATTCTCTCAAGTCACTTTCAGGCCGAATGACTGAGTCTCTATGTGTCTTTCAAATCACCATTATAGCCGTACACATCACACACGAGTAAATGGTCCATTGTTTGGGTTTCATCACACCGACATTCCGAGCTGTCTGACAGGCTCCATTTCTTCTTTAGTTGCTTATATCTGCTGACACCTGTTCTTACGCGGTTCAAAGTTGTCCACAGTTTCCGTGGAAGAGTGAATCCTTCGATCTTCTTTTTGGGGTCGTCCACCAAACTGCAGTTCTTGTATGCACTTGGAGCCCATAGCGCTTTCCAGACTGTTTTAGAGTTGAAGTCTTGAAGCTCTTCGCCGGTTTTCCAAAAAGCTGTTCTGGATTTAAGCCTGTTTGTAGCTCTTAGATTTTAAGCACAGGGAGTGGCCTTGTAGACAAGAGCTAGTCCTGATGTCCTCAAAGTGCTTGCTCCACATCCCCAAAGTAGTTCCCGCTAGTTTCGATAGGATAGCATTGCGGGATTTCAGTTTCTGTTTTGTGTCCTCTAGATGTGAGTTGTGTGATAGACTGCGAACTAATTTCACTCCCAAGTATTTAGATTTATTCTCATGTGGAATCTGCTGACCATTCATAAAGAGCGAATTATGGTGCTGGTTGTTTTGTTGGGGTTTGGGTGTAGGTGCATACAAGTTATAATATCCTAATTCGTAACATTTGATTGCATTTTCAGGAAATTTGTGCTCGACGACCAAACAATGATGAATAAACCGAATGTAATATGCAGCATTGGTCGTTACTAGAAGCTTTATTACTGTAGCACAGATCGATTTCGATCAGATAGAATCATTTTCAATGCACCTTGAAGCAGGCATTGTGAATAAAAATCAAAATTCAAGTGGAAATAACACATACAACTGTGGTAGGTTGGAAATAAATTTCCGAAAATTACAGTGCACTGCGCAGTTGTACGTCTTATTTCCGCTTGAATTTTTATATTCATTCACAATGCCTGCTTGAAGGTGCACTGAAAATGGTTACTATGTGATCGAAATCGATCTGTGCTACAGTAATAAAGCTTCTAATAACGACCAATTCTGTATATTACCTTTGGTTTATTCATCCTATTTCGTGGTTGAACTTCGTATCTGTCTCAAGATTTCGTAGTAGTAAAGCAAACAACTCCAGTAACTTACTCAATGAGTCTGATGAAACATAAAAAAGTACAATTTTCTTTCAGAAATTAATGTAACGCAGCGTATATCCTCATATGTTATCTCGCCATATCTTAATCACAAATACTTCACAGTGAAGGCCATCTATATGATCACTTCCTTATCAATTGTTGGAAACTCCATCAAAACGATTAACAATATTTCGAGACGAGTGTATAGTGATGCATGGCAACTATCAACAGTCCTTTTCATTATATAAGTGCGATATTTCTGGCAATTAGTCTAACACTCATCATATCTTCTCTGCATTGTGCTGCACATTAGCTATGTATCATTGTACTTTCATGAAATTTGAAGAAGGTACATTAAAAATGTTATACACATCTATTTGCACATTAAAAAAGTGAAACAAAAAACAGAAGGATCATAAAAGGCATCAAGAGTAATGAGACCAAGACTTTTCTCTGGATTCCAATTTCCGTATTTGAACAAGCCCATTATTTCTCAAGTTTTCCTCTTGTTGACTGTAAATATACTCAAATTGCCGCGGTGGAGTAGCCGAGCGGTCTAAGGCGTCTCGCTGCGGAGCGCGCGGTTGCTCGCCGTCGGAGGTTCGAGTCCTCCCTGAGGCATGGGTGTGTGTATGTGTTGTTCGTAAGTTAGTTTACCCTAGTTTAAGTAGTTTGTAAGCTACGGACTGATGACCACGCAGTTTCGTCCGATAGATTCACAAACATCTGAACATTTGAACATATACTCAAATTTTCATTCTCGTAAACTAATGCACGCGTATCATGGGTGAAAATCAATTTTTTGTGAAGGAAGTTGACGTCACCGCCAAGGACTTTTTAATGTTGTTTATTCTTGTTATCTTGTACAACTGGTTTTCGTTACTCGTCAGACAACACTTCAACTGTGTTGTACCTGTAATTGAGTTTGTATATGTTAGTACCACTACAAATTTAAAATAAACAATGCCTCTAATTTTTTAGTTATAAGAAGCCGAGCCAAGCGGTGTGCAGCGCGCCAGTCACGGTCTGCACGGCCACTACGGTCGGGGGTTCGAATCCTCCCTCGGGCATGGATATTTGTGCCGTCCTTAGTAATAGCTAGTTGGTAAGTAGTTTGTAAGTTTAGCGACTGATGACCCCGTAGTTAAGTCCCATAAGCTCTACAAACATTTGAACATTTGAATTTAAAAAGCGGAGAGTCACTTTTTATTTGCCTCCATTAGCAATAATTGAATTTGTCACATTCATTGGTGACAATGAAGTGTACATTTTTTAAATAACAACACATTTTTAATATGATTCTCTGAAGTAACTAATTTTTACCGTATATTTTCAATTGGGATTTGGGTGTAGGTGCCACTTTTTACTTTGATACGCGATGGCCAAGTCGTACGCTGACGAATTAGGATATTATAGCTTGTATGTTCCGAATGGTGCAGACAAAGAAACGATAAAGTCCTAACGTCACACACTGTTTCTTCGTGAATGATAGGTTCATCCAAGGAGAGTATGAAAGTTTTTCTTTCGATGAATTTATTCGTAACTTTACTTAAAGTGTATGTGTGCTCTAGAGTAATTATTCTTTACGGGGCACAATGTTCTGTAGGGTTTGTCTCATAGGTCATATGATAATATGAAGGACTATCTATTCTGAAATTGGAACAACGTAACCCCGCGAAATGTGTTACTAGCCAGGTTTAGCATACAAATTCGTAATTGTACGATATTCAAACTCCAAAGTTGTCGTCACACAAATATCCCTCTAAAGAATAAGATGGGTAACTATAGTTTCAGACCACGAACGTGATGAACGGATGTAACATGAACACACAAGGAGATCAGTTATGGCTATGTTAAAGGAAAATTCTGGGTATTCTCCTAATACGATTTAGAGACTCTACGGGAACCTAGGATCAGGTTGTCCGATAGGGAAAAAGAACACCATTTTTACTCTGAAAAAAAAAATTCATTAAGAGTGAAAACTCTCACTCAGCGAATAGCGCGTGGTCTTGATTTCTTACGAGTTAGAATGTAAAAAAATTCTGCGAAGAAACAGAAAGTTATTGAATCAGAAACTTACTACGTATAGAACAAAATCACTACTGCAAAGCTTACATTGTACCATATTATCCAGACAGTTGTCTTCGTCACCAACAGTATGTTTGGGCTAGACAGACAGCTAAAATCTCAGATGGGAGAACGATATTTTTGTACAGCAGCTATACAGGGATCGACTAATCTTACGTAATGAACTGTACGATGTACGATACTTTTTTCCGACTGAAAAATACTGTGTTCCTTAGTACTAAAAAAAAAAAACAGTCAACAATCCGAAGATTGGTTTGAACACCACAGTGCTTTACTAGGCATGGTCCTGTTTGGAGGTGGTATGCCGTTGTCTTCCTCCGACCTTCAACTGACTTACCTAGCCAGGTATAGGGGGACCTACAGTTTAACGTGGGTTCCGAACCACGGCCTTAGTACTACGTACACAATATGTTACATATTCCTATATCTCAACCTTGTTTTGCAGGAGTCCAAGATCATGTTCTACTCCAACTTTTTTATGTCACGGTCTTTCCACGTACAATTCTGCCTTCAGAAGCACCAGAATCTACTCCTTTACGAGATAGCTATGAATTATCAAAATGCAAAATGAACACTAGATTACACCAGAAAATAAATGAAGTCAGCGTAATCTAGTCTGGTGTGAAATTCAGCTTTTGTTAACAGACTGCGAGTAAAAAAGGCTTAGTTTACAATTGTCCAAAAGAAACAGAGGTAAACAAGATATATAACGAAGGAACAAGAAGCGCATCAGGAAATAAAATAAAAAATAAAAAAAGCGACTCACTGACTCTGAGTAACTAAAAATTTCGTACGTTTTGCATATTTTTTCTAACGATAGCAATCGCAATTACAATATGGTTCAATGTCCAAAGCCTTTTCCTGACACTGAATACAGAACTTGTTCCTTCGCGCGACAGTCTGCGCGAAACTTTTTTTGTGGACACCTGGCATCGACGTATTCCATTTCATCTTTACTACAATATGTATAATACTTCATTCTACGCCCAGAATAAAGCACTTGATCTAATTTCATTTGTTTTATTTGCTGAAATAGAGGGTCTACTTTCCCATACGCAAATAAAATCCAACAGTTAAATGCGAATACGGCATTTAATAGGAATGGTTTAGGCTGGAGGAACAAAGATAAAGAAAACTGAGATGGCCATGTCAAATGAATGCAGTCGTTAGCTCCATTATTAGTTTTGCTCAACCAAATTCGCATATCACTTGTTCGTGGGAGCATTGTCAGAAATGATCAGACCTCCTTTACTTTTTATATTTTTCCCAGTTGCTTAATAGGGAAACAGAGTAAACCATCTTAGGAAATGAACCAATGAGATACTTTTAGTGACACTCAAACTCGATGTCAGCAAGTAATTGACAGAATTTGGGGTTTTAAAACTAAACACAATCTAGTTCATTATACTTTATACCGAAACATATTTCAAGACATTTGTTTCCAGTGGATCACATTCGATTCGGTTAAAAATCTAAAGTTAGTGACTGGTGTTCTATTTTACGCCTAAACACTAAAGTATGAGAACTTTTTGACTGCCCGTCTAAAACTATGTTAGTTGTGAATTTGTAATTAATTGTACAGCTGATTTGCCATTATACGTTTTTACTGCTGACGACTCCATTATGGGTTGTGTGTCCAACCACCAGAATATTATAATAATAACAAATTTTCCCATTCCCGTGAACCACAGACATTGCCGAGGTGGTGTGGCTTGTGTACCTCAACAAACGTGTGGTTCCTGAAGAGGGGCAGCAGCATTTTTCAATAGTTGCAGAGGCAACAATCTGGATGATTGAGCTGGCCTTGTAATATCAGCTAATGTGGCTTTGCCACACAGTTACTGCGAACGGCTGAAAGCAAGGGGAAACTGCAGCCGTTACTTTTCAGGAGGACATGCAGCTCTACTGTATGAATATATGTTGATGGTATTATCTCGGGTAAAATATTCCTGAGGTAAAATAGTCCCCCATTCGGATCTCCGAGCGGGGACTACTCAGCAGGATATGATCATCAGGAAAGACAACACTGGCATTCTGTGTATCGGAGTGTGGAATCGGGTAAGGAAGTTAGAAAATTTAAAAAGAGAAATAGATGGGTTGAAGTTAGATATAGTGGGGATTAGTGAAGGTCGGTTGAAAGAGAAACAGGATTTCTGGTCAGGTGAGTACAGGATTATAAATACAAGATCAGTTGGGGGTGTTACTGGAGTAGGTCTGATAATGAATAAGAAATTAGGAATGCTGGGAAAGTACTACGGACAACACAGTGATCGCATTATCGTAGTCAAGATATAAACGAAGCCAAAACCGACCACTATAGTAGAGGTTTATACGCCAACTAGCGCTGCTGATGATGAGGAGATCGAAGAAATGTATGAGGAGATAAAGGAAATTATTCACACAATTATGTGGAATTCGTTAGTAGGAAAAGGAAGGGAACGAAAAATAGTAGGTGAATATGGACAGGGCAAAAGGAATGGAAGAGGAAGCCGCCTGGTAGTAATTTGCATGGAACATAATTTAATCGTAACAAACACCTGGTTTAAGAATCACGAAAGAAGGTTGTATACCTGGAAGAGACGAGGAGACACCGGAAGGTACCAGATAGATTTTATAATGGTAAGACATAGAGTTCGGAACCAGGTTTTAAACCGTAAGACATACCCAGGGGCAGATATAGACTCTGGCCATAATTTATTGGTCATGAACTGTAGGCTGAAACTGAAAAGGTAGAAAGGTAGGAAAGTAAGGAGATGGGACTCGGATAAACCGAGGGAACCTGAAGTTCTTAGGAATTTCAGAGGGAGCTTTAGGCAACAATTGACAGAATCGGGGGGAAATAAAACAGTAGAAGAGGAATGGGTATCATTGAGAGTCGAAATAGCGAAGGCAGCAGACGACAAAGTAGGTAGAAAACCAACACCTTCAAAAAATCCTTGGATATCACAGGAAATACTAAATTTAGTTGATGAAAGGAGAAAATATAAAAATGCTGTAAATGAAACAGGCAAAATGGAGTACAGACGACTAAGAAATGAAACTGACAGGAAGTGCAAAATAGGTAAGCAGGAGTGGCTAGAAGGCAAATGCAAGTCAGTAAAAGAATTATAAATAGTGGAAAAATAGATACCCCCTGCAGGAAAATAAAAGAAACATTTAGAGACAAGAAAAGCAGCTTTATGAATATAAAGAACTTAGATGGAAAACCAGTTCTCAGCAAAGAAGGGAAAGCTGAAAGGTGGAAAGAGTATATAGAGGTACTCTACAAAGGAAATGAACTTACTGACAATATTGTAATAAGGGAAGAGGAAATAGATGAAGATGAAATAGGAGATTACTGAGAGAAGAATTTGACAGAGCCCTGAAAGGTTTAAGTAAGGCTCCTGGAGTAGAGGCATTGATCTCTATATTACTTGGATATTGAACTTCTGTTGTCTGAGCATGCCAACCATAGATGCTCATATTTAGTTTCTTGCCAAATTCAAACATGGCTGCCTTGAAAAATCACAATAAAAAGAAAAGAAAATACGATTCGATTCCACTCCACATCAACCTATTACATTGCATATTGACATAAATTCCAAATCAAGATATAAGCAAACAATTCTTTGTCACGTAATAACTGATGGAAACACGTTTGCCAAATTTAAACTTGGCGGACAACGCGAAATCGTGTTAAAACACATGAATGTGCAGGCAGCTGCATTTCAATACTCAGACACCAGAGTTATACATCCAGTTTCTGTACATATCACTGAGTAGATGACATTCCCTTAGAACTACTAAAGTATCTGGGAGAATTAGCCATGACAAAACTATTTTACCTGGTGCGTAAAATGTACACGAGACAGGCGACATACCCTCGGACTTTAAGAAAAATGTAATATCCCCATTCCAAAGAAAGCAGGTGCAGACAAGTGTGAAAATTACAGAACCATCAGATTTATATGTCATAGTTGCAAAATTTTAATACGAATTATTTACAGAAGGATGGAAAAGCTAGTAGAAGCTGACCTCGGGGAAGATCAGTTTGGATTCAGAAGAAATGTAAGAACGCGGGAGGCAATACTCACTTTACGACTTATCTTAGAAGAGCTTTTGATAATGTTGATTGGAATACACTCTTTCAAATTCTGAAATCAGTAGGAATAATGGAAGGTTATTTACAACTTGTACAAAAACCAGACAGCGGTTATATCGGAGTTGACGGATATGAAAGGGATGCAGAGGTTGGGAAGGGAGTAAGATAGGGTTGTATCCTTTCTCTAATGTTGTTCAATTTGTACATTGAGCAAGCTGTAAAAGAAAGCAAGGAGAAATTTGGTGAAGAAATTAAAGTTCAGAGGAGAAATAAAGACATTGCGTTTTGCCGATTACATTGTAATTCTCTCAGAGAGAGGATAAGATCTGGAAGAGCAGTTGAACGGCATGGACAGTGTGCTGAAAGGTGCGTATAAAATGAACATTAACAAGAGCAAAACAAGGGTAATGGAGTGCAGTCTAAGAAAATCGGGCGATGGTGAAGGAATTAGATTAGGTAACGAAACAATAAAGGTGATAGATGAGTGTTGTTACTTGGGCAGTAAAACAACATGCGATGGTAGCAGTAGAGAGGATGTAAAATCCAGAATGGCAATGGGAAGAAAGCGTTTTCGAAAAATAGAAATTTGTTAACATCGAATATGAATTTAAGTGTAAGGAAGTCCTTTCTGAAGGCATTTGTGTGAAGTGTTGCTTTGTATGGAAGTGAAACTTGGACGATAAACACTGTGATCAGGAAGAGGATAGTAGCTTTTGAAATGTGGTGCTATAGAAAAATGCTAAAAATTTGGTGGGTGGATGGTGCAACTAATGCAGCGGTACTGAACAGAATTGGGAGAAAAGGAATTTCTGGCATACCTTGACTAAAAGAAGGGATCGATTGGCAGGAAAAAATTCTTAGACATCAAAGAATCGTAAATTTAGTAGTAGAGAGAAGTGTGTGGGGTAAAAATCGCAGACAGAGATGAATACAGTAAGCAGATTCAAGTGGATGTAGGTTGCAGATCTTATGAGGAGATGAAGAGACTTGCTCAGGATAGAGTAGGGTGGAGAGCTACATCAAACCAGTCTCCGGACTGAAGACCACAACAACAACAACAAATTTTCAGCTTGGTGCTATGATATAAAATATTTATTTAAAAATATCGTATATAGATATCGTTCAGTGATTGATCATCATCAGTTGCGGTGTATATGAGTGTTCAGGACTCTAAACTGCACTGATGATGTTAAATAATTGAACGAAATCGATATGCGACATATTTAAATAAATATTTTATATCATATCACCACGATGAAAATATGTTATTTTTATAGCTTTCCCACTGAATTCATGTCATCCGCAAAGAAATCGAAAGAATTTTCTTTATGGGCTACATAAGTATTTTTGGATACTTTTTCGACGGTAGCACGGTGACTTGTATTTACTTAATTTTCTCATCGTATTGCAAATATTTGATGTGTATTTTTATCTTGTTTTATCTTGGTTCTAAATATACTTGCTCTTTTTCGCACCATTTTCATTTCGCTCTAAACTGATATATTTTTCACATGGACAAGAATGAAAGAAAAAGTATTTTGCACAGTCATCGAGAGAAACGTCGTTCCTGGCCCTATCCACTTGTTCATCAATTTTTGTTGATTCAGTGTGGCACTAATTTCAAATGTTTCAGACAGTTAATTAGAAACTGGGAGAGTTTAGAAACTAGAGATAAGCTAACCCATTCACCTCCAGGAATTACTTTACCGATGATGTGTTAATCCGCACTCATTTATCGTTCAGTTTTTATCTAATTACTAGCTGAAAACCCGGCATTGCCCGGGTATTTATTTATGTATTCCTGCTTTGTGTTAGTACTTCTCCTATCCCTTCTCTCTCTTTCCAACTCCTTTTTTTTCTAAAAACATGTTATATTTATCGGAGAATATGTTAGAAATAAGGCTGTCTTCCATAATGTACAAAATTATAAGTGTAGTCTCGAAACAAAGAAATATAGGAATCAAAATACAAATTACATATAAAATCCGTACAATCTGACAATTATGAGTTATATGTAGTACAACTGTTTAATTTTTCAGGTACATATATTCATTTGCATAAGTGCTGACTGTCTGTAAAATCTGTTGCTAATAAAATTAGTAGTAAAGAAGTAATAGATTAAAACTCTGTGTGTGATGGGGCGGTTTTCCGTGAACGTTACTTTTTATGAGTAATATCTCATAAAATACGTGTCATACAGTCATAAAATTTCTACGGTTCATTCAGCTATATGTGTGTATATTGTCTGTAAAATTTCTTGCGGCTACAATTTCTAGTGTAGAAATTATAAATTGTGACGTCACACCGAACGACGTAATTTTAGTTCATGAACAGCGGAAAAGTGGTAAGCTACAAACTTTTTTCCTTTCAAAATTTTGATATAGTTCTCAATGAGAAAAAGTTGAATTAAGGTTTGAAATTTTGTTTAAACTTTGTTAGAAGTCGCTAAGTATTCTGATTCTCATATACTGTATTCATAAAGTCTCGTCGCATTATGAGGCAGTTTCTTGCAACTCCTATTGTTTATGGCGTTATACCTCCTGAACCATGTGTGATATGTGGTTCTCACTCCTACGGCAATTTTTAATTCACGTAAGGAACATGTGTTCCAAATTTGGTTGAAATCGCTTCAGTGGTTTAGGAGAAAATGAGCAGCATTGTCACGTAATGTAGCAGTTTTTCTCGCCTCTCATTGTTTATGACGTCATATCTCATAGATTGAAGCTTACGTGTACAAAATTTCATGGAATCTTCACCTTAAAACTGTCCAACAAAAAGCCCTCTCCCGCCTTAACCTTCTCAAGCTCCTCTCCGGCCGGACATGGGGATTGAACCCCTCCGCCATCCTCTACACTTACCGTTCCCTAATGCGTCCTGTCTTGTGTAGCTTTCATCTCGCCTGGATATCCGCTCCGCCCACCTCGAGATCCTAGAACGCCACGCCCTCCGCCTCGCTTACCGTATTCGCCTCCCTTCGCCCACACGGATCCTATATGATCTTTCACCCATCTTCTAAAATTTCTTGAACATCTCCGCATCCTATATACCTCCCGCAAAATAGAATCTCGTCACCACGTGGTCTCTCCTCCTCTCCTATCCTCCTGAATCCCGGGCCTCTGCCACGCCTTTACCAGCATGTTCCTTCCTCTTTCCACCTCCATACTCTCCACAACCTATCCGAGAGTAACTTCCATCAGTTTCCTCTCCCGGATGACGCCCTCCGTCCTGACATCTACCCCTCCAATCAACCTTAGCCTTCCTTATAGATTAGTGTCACGTCCCCCTCCACCCATCCTTTTCCCTTCCTCCGCTTGGATCCCACCACCCCCCTCCCCCCCACTCCCCCCACTCCCTTGCAGTCTTTCCCTCCCATCTCATCCCATCCCCACTCCGCTCCCCTCCCCTCCTTTTCTACCCACCGCACTTTCCTTCCCCTTCCCTCTCCACAGCGGGGCCTGCTCAGTGATTTTAATTCAGTTTCGGTGATTTTAAGTGTGCAGTGACTTAGTTCTTTCTAGTGTACGTGTGTTTTTAAAACATCAGCAACCGCCGCACAGGCAGTTGCCATCTGTTTTAAATGTGCCTCTTCGTCTCGTCGTCATCGCTCCGTTTTCTTCAACATTCACCGAGTTTTTTTTTCTTTTTTTTTCTTTTTCTTTAAGTTATAAATATGTACATTTTATCACCCTTTTCACAGTCATTATCATTCCACCCATTTCTCTCACCCTGTGCATTTTTAAATTCTTCATTTATTGTCACCTGGTTTATTATTTCAAATCTTCTGTTGCCATATTTGTTTGCTCTCGGCTGAAGAGCAGCATGTTCGCTGCTGCCAGCCTGCCCCTTCTGGGGGTTTTAAAACACAATAAAGGAAAAAAAAACAACTAATAATCTTCAGTGGAACGCACTCACCTGAAGATGACTGAACGGTTGTCAGCCGAAATATCGTGGCAAGAAGTCTACGGAATCCGGCTGCAAATGGTATTGTTATTAGTTGATTAAAAATAATATGTATCGAAAATTCGTTACCAGCCATAGACTACTATGATCCACTAGTAGAAAGTTATTGTTATGTATTTATTAAAAATGTTAGTTTGTGATTATTTGTTTTCCTGACGAAACAATATTTGAAATTGACATCCATTCATCAAGATTGCGACCACTGTAAATAACTGTAGCGGTACTGCACGAACGCTGTTAAGTCCCTTAAATAACAAGTCATCATGAGGTAGAAAAATGGATTCATTGTTTCGCGTTTACGTCGGCCCAGCATCACAAATCAAAAGTGCCATAGGTACATCTTATACCTGTCACTCTTTTGACGTCTCATTAAGAGCCACACAAAACATGTCACAACAAAGCCTATTTTGACTTGTTAATTAAGCGACTTTCGTGTAACCCCGTCAATTGCGTGTGGCACTTCTGACACGGTAGCAGATCACCACGAAACGTAGACTTACTATTAAACACGCTGCTACTGCATCCTCCTGCGACGGCGACCGCCATTATTTTCACTCTACTTAATGCTTCTCTATCAGTCACAGTGAAGTGGGTGTCTGCTGAAAAGTGCTGCACTGCCAGTATGAGACAGTATCAATGGGAGAAGACGGTACTTGACGTATCTTTGGGAACTTTACTGCATGTATCTGGAGAGGAGTCCCATCACACTCGTTCACAGTAGCTTCCAGTTGGTTGGAGCAGTCACGATGGTTTCCAGATGCTTAAATGCAGCAATTAACTCATCCGATAATTGAGATCAGCAATCACGGTGGAGCTGCTTAGTGTTTGGTGCAATATTTGTTTTTTCATTAACGCAAACAAATACCTTGAAATCAAGTTTGATATCGTGCAGTAGTTAAATATCCGAGCCCCACCAAAGGTTGGTGATGTGTAAGATCAATATTTCAGTTGGGTGAACAGTATAATGGACGTCAAGGTGTTATGGTTGTATAATTTACACCATGCATTTTGCTTCCTTCCTTTGTGTAGAAAAGTCTCACATTGTTTCTTCAAAAAAATGTTCAAATCTTTGTAAAGCTTATGGGACTTAACTACGAGGTCATCAGTCCCTAAACTTACAAACTACTTATGAACTACTTACGAACTAGGACGGCACAAATATCCATGCCCGAGGGGTGATTCGAACCCCCGACCGTAGTGGCCGTGCAGACCGTGACTGAAGCGCCTCAATCTCCTCGGCCACCGCGGCCGGCCTATTTTTTCTTGATAATATCTTAAATATTTTTTTTATGAACTTGGTTAACATAGCGAAAAGTACCAAATTTCCACAATTATCTAAATAGATTGTCTTTCTGGTCCGTTCCGTTGTTAATCAGAAACGTTCCTATATCATGTTTGAAAAATGTGATCGGTCTATGTCTACAACAAGAAATGAGTAAATCCGTGCGAATTAGGTCCAAGTTTATAGGTACATGGTTCAGGCCGCAATAAGTAATGGGCTCAAGTGTCAAAGATCACCTACAGAAAAGGCATATGCTACAGTTCCAATTCTCTTTGATCGATAGGAAACTGCTCAAACTATCTCATGCGGTTTTATCGCTCAAAAGTGGTCGTTCATGGATGAAGTAATACGCTGCCGTTGTGACCACACAACTACGAATCTCTCTCATTACACATCTGGACTTTTCCAGCACAATACCTCCTATCGTTTTTCATTTGCTGATACGTTTTATAATCTGTACTGTATTTTTTTCTGAGGAGATATAGGAATGAGGCACAATGTGGCACAGTAATGTCCCTCAGGCCTTCTAACCACGTTTTTATAGAACATGTTGATATTGAGCGTTCATATTTGACGATTGGAGGACAGATGAACAGTCTTATTTTAAAGGAGGTCAGCCGTCTCAGCTAACACTCTGAATCCAGTACGCCGGTTGCTTATCTCACTGATAGTCAGCAGCAACACCTTGGGTAGCAAGTGCCCTTGAGATTAGATTAGTTTTGCACTTAGGTTGGTTCCAAGGTTCTCGGGTATACTGACGGATGCAATTATGGAAGTTTCACGATATTTTGGCGAACAACTTCTCTGTCATCACCAGGTGGTTCTAGTTGGACGGAGGGTCTGGTGTACGCTCCCGCTCGTTGCTATGAAACACGGTGAAAAAATTTAGTTATTTAAAACCGTGCTAATTATATTGTTTCTAGACTTTTAAGTGGACAGAGAGGAGGGTCAATGATGAAGGGGTTGCGAGAAGGTACAATTCTTATTTTGATGCCTGCTCTTGACACATTCAAGTTTTCCCGATCACCTATGTTGGCAACAACAGAACTGGTTTATCTTTCGCGAGCGTTGTATACCTACAGGCAGGGGGCTTCGAAAGTTAGTTTAGAGTTGAGAATGGCACTGAGAGAGAGTAGTAATTGTGTAGATAGAGGAATAATATGTTGCGATTGCAGAGATAAAATTTGTGGAACGATGTGTATAAAAAGGATGGAGTTAAAGAAGTTGGAAGCATATGGAATTTTGATACGGTTTATATTGACATTTAGTCATCTATCAGATTCACTAATCATGGAATTAAGTTTACTTTTCATGTCACAGCATTGCGCAAAGCTGGTACTTATGTTGATTTTTAGCGTAATCGTTTTTCGTACGGAGAGGACATGTGTGCGTTTCCGCCAGAGCAGATTCAAATCTTATTCGTAGCCTAAGAAATATATTTTGTCTGATTAAATCATTGTTCTCGGATTCGCGAGCAAACGCTTTCAAAAACTCGTCCGATCAACCCGATTAGGATTTTCGACGGTTTGTATCAGTCTCGGCGAAAGCATCCCCAAACGGCCTTATTGTCGACGCTGTGTTAAATCACTGTATCTTCCATTCTTATTCATTCGTTTAGGTATCATGAATTGAGACGAGGGTAGTTTTGAAAGTTCGCACAAACGCCATCAATTTCATTACTAGGACAATGAGGTTTTGACGAGGTTCGTTCCCTGTAATATTAGGTAATTCTTCATGGATACAGACGTAATGCGTCAGTGTTGTGGGTATATATCTGTGCTGCGGAAGTCTTTCTGTTGATGTTCCCGTATTGTTATTTGTGAAGACAGAAAAAAATGAGATCTGAGCAGTGCTTAACTACTTTGTAAAGAAGGGTGAAAGCAAAGGAAATTCGTATTTATACAACACACTGGGGAACTGTGCTCCTTCATAGTTAGCAGAAGCCAAGTGTACAAACGACTTTAAAATTGTTCGAACGGCTTGCTGATGATCCACACAGTGGTCAGCGAAGTTGTACCAGAAAGTATTGAAAATGTGTGTTAAACGGTAACGGAGGATCGCCAAATGTAAGAGTTGATGACATTGTAGGGTTATCATCTGAGCGGGCATTCATATTTAAGATCTGCAAACGAGAAAATTATCTGCCAAATCAGTGCTGCGTCTCTTAACACAGGGTCTGAAGTGCAATAATGTTTGATCTATTTTCAGAGATTCGACAAGATTTTTTGCTGCGGTTTGTGACCACAGATGAAACTTGGTCAGTTACTGTAGCCCAGAGACAAAATAAAGGTCCAAGCAGTGTAAACATGTTGCTGCTTGACCACCATCACCACCAAGGAAGGAAAAGAAATAGGGGATACAGGGAAGGACATGACGTCAGTTTTCTGCGATGCGAAAGGCATTCTGCTGACAGATTATATTCCCAGAGGGAAAAAAAAATTACATGGCAGTAACAAAATAGCCTCCTGGACTAGCTGCAATAAATACCATGTGAAAAAAGACTATGACTGAGAAAGAAGTAAGGGAGAGTTGCCGAAGATGGACCGTTGCCTAAGTTGGACCACCTACATATTTCACTGTGTGTTGGTTGGTAGCTTAAAGTTCTAAATTCGCTCAACTGGTGAGAAACATTGTCGAAGTCACGTGGCTCATTCGCCAGTCGACGATAGTCATTGGAGCGAGAACAGTTTCAATTATTGCGTTTTCTTCCATGTCGCTGTAAGTTTTCTGCTACATATCATAAGCTTTCCTCTGCTCTAAAAGTAAGTAAGAATATCATCAGCACTATAGTTCAAAGTGCCATTCATTAGCTAATAATTTAATATCGTAAAACAAGAGTTTAGCGTTTTTTGTCACTACAACGTTATCTTTACTTATATGGCGTCGAGTTACCGAAGTTGGACCAAAGGCTGCTTCCTAATTTGGACCGGTCCAATTTAGGTATCAATCGTAACAAATAACACTTAATGTCATGCAACAATAGGTAATAGGTAGATGTTACGTTTTTAGGTTTATTTTTCTACGCTGCAATACAGTTTAAAAAATAAGGAGTAAGTATGGTAACCTTTTTAGATTTGGAAGATTCAATAAGGGGAATGTATGGGAAATGGACAGAAGATGAAGGTAGCTGTGGAAACATAAAGAAACGGTAACCATGAACTTAACGAGTGTGCTCGTATATACCGAGTACCAAAAGCTACAATTAAAGAGATGCTGATGGTAAAAGCATGTTCTGAAATTAAGTTCAGTTATTCGGAAGACAATCAACCTTTACAACTGAGATGGAAAAAATTGTCGCAGATCACCTTTTTTATTTGAAGAGAGGTTTTTTGTATTCAAAATCAAAGATGTTCGTACTTGCATTCGACATAGCACAGACATATCAACTGCCTCATTCTTTCAACACAGAAAATAAAATTGGTGGTAAAAGGTGGTTTTCTTCATTTATGAGACGAAATACTCAGCTTTTCCTCCGTCAGCCAGAAGGTATATCAATGGCGAGATGTTGAAATGAAGCTTTTCTTAATATTACGGGTCTTATTTCCTTTTTAGTCATTGTTTCACCACGCGGTTCAATTTAAGCAACTGAAGGTCCAAATTAGGCAACCGGTTTCCTAACTTGGACCGTTTATACATTTTTAAATTTTAAGTAATATCCATTAATGTTTTGTTTTTATTCACGGTATAAAACTAACAGATGGAAGTGTACAACATATAGCTTCTTTTAAAGTATATTTTGTTTCGATTAGATAGATAATGTAGACTAACATCTTAGTAAAGCTTATGTGAAGTACCTACAGATCACACTGTAGATAACAAATGGTTTGAAGCCAACAGCGCTGATTTCACTTTAATTATGTTGAACGGTTTTGAGGCTCTAATTGGCATCGTCATCTGAACTTTAAGACTGAGCTTTAAAACAGAAACCGGTCATAGTAATTAAAACAAAATCAGCGGTCTTGGCTTTAAACCATTTGTTACTAAATTATTTGATCGTCTCAACTAGTACCTAACACGTGCACACATAACATTTTCTTAAGTTAAAATGTAAGGTCCTTCTCCTGCACCTACTGCGACCACTCGCTGGATGATCTGTGAAGTAACAGGACTGGGCATTTTCTGGACGGAAAGTCGCTGAGATCAGCATCAGTATTGTTGGAACCGTTACCTCAGCAACTGGTTCTGAGGCAACTCACATTATACGAGGGTTGGAAGTTAAATAGTGGCAACACTGCTGTGGAAATATTATGCAGTGGAATCTATTACACTGATAGCACACGTTGTTGACATACGTACCTTACCTCCGAGCAAATGGACTCGTCCGTCCCACGTCATCGGCGTGCACATAATCAAGGGAGCGGACTAACACTGGATGAGACACGAGCTACCTCGTACGAGCCAAAACTGAAACGCCAATCCAACTAATGGCGTCATTATAGGTCGCTGCAAAAATCTAAAGTGCGCCAGAGCCCCAGTATGGTGATCTCGTGCACGACTGTGATGGTGTGTTCCTAACGTATTACATTCCTGCACGGCAGACCCTCAGTGCACAGTATTACTGTTCGTTTTTGGAGCATCACCTGTGACCAGCTTTGCGAAAGAAGCGGCAACACTCTCTGCGCCACCTACCCATCATTTTGCGCGACAATATGCGGCCGTATACATCGCAAGCTGTCGCTGCTCTGTTCAAAAAAATGTTCAAATGTTTGTATTGCTTATGGGACATAACTATGGGGTCATCAGTCCCTAAACTTACAAACTACTTGTTAACTAGCTAATACTAAGGACGGCACAAATATCCATGCCCGAGGGGGGATTCGAACCCCCTTAGTGGCCGTGCAGTAGGCAGTAGATCGCTCCATTCGCACCATCAACAGAACAGGCTCTGCTAACAGTATACTATGCTTTCCACATCGCTGGCAACGGGTTCTACCCAACGCTGGCGACTACTTTGAAGGACAGTAACAGGTGAAAACATGTAACGCATTTATCTGTTGTGAATAAATAGTTGCCACTTTTTAAGTTCCAAACCTCGTATTTCGCCTTCCACCTTTTTCCCGGAATTCTTTCCCCCTCTCACTTTTTTCCTCAGTTCCTGCAACCTTTTCCCACCTCTCTCTTCTTTCCCTTAGAACTGCGGCCAACGACGCCACGGCTACGTCTTGGCGCTGTCATGAGGGGTCCAAGGCCACGAAATGCCTCCAAAAGTTTTATATTTCAATTGAAGACACATCATGCCCATCGACAGGACATGTGCCTTGCAATTTAAATAACTTTCGTGAAGATCTTTTCGAACAGCGAACACTGACCAACTGTGTCTGCATGCAGAATGTTGCAAGACGCGTTCTTTTGCAATTCTTGCAACATAAAGCCATGTGTTGTTTCAACAGGGTAATGCTCGCCACACACTATGCGTGAAACCCAACGTGACAGAAGTGCCCACAGGGGGGGATCGTGACACAAACTGCGACAGTGAAATTTACGGGGTGGGGGGGGGGGGGAGGGGGAGGAAATTAGTACTTTTGGCCAACGTGGGAGGGAGGGGCTTTATAAAACAATATACAAAATGCCAAATAAAAACAATAAACCAATTTCTATAGGTTAGGTAACCGTCTTATGCAACTGTTAATTAGTCTAATTTAGACCAGACTCATATCGCTTTATTCTAAAGCATCTTCAGTGATAAAGTGTTTTGATGTTGTCCTCTTCATGTGTGTTTTGTAGCACATTGCCACTTGCTGTAGATTAGATTAGATTAATACTTGTTCCATAGATCATATATACGACATTTCGTAACGATGTGGAACGTGTCAGTTTAGTAAATGTTGTCTATACATGACAATCAATATTTTAAGGATTTTTTATTTATATTTTTATTGTTTTTTAATTATTTTTTATTTTTTTAAATATTTTATCTAAAAATTCATCTACATTGTAGAAGGAGTTGCCTTTCAGAAATTATTTTAATTTCTTTTTAAATACTAGTTGACTATCTGTCAGTCCTTTGATGATACTTGGTAAGTGACGAAAGACTTTAGTGGCAGCATAATTCACTCCTTTCTGTGACAAAGTTAGATTTAACCTTGAATAGTGAATATCACTCTTTTTCTAGTGTTGTAGCTATGCACACTGCTATTACTTTTGAATTGGGTTGGATTGTTAATAACAAATTTCATGAGTGAATATATATATATATATATATATATATATATATATATATATATATATATATATATTGTGAAGCTTCAGTGAAGATCCCCAGATCCCTAAACAAATGTCTGCAGGATGATCTTGGGTGGGCACGAGCAAATTATTCTCATTACACGCTTTTGTGCAATGAATACATTTTTACTCAATGTTGAATTGCCCCAGAATATGATCCCATATGAAAGCAGTGAATAAAAATAGGCGTAGTGAGCTAATTTACTGAGATTTATATCACCAAATTTTGCAATGACTCTGATAGCATAAGTAGCTGAACTCAGACGTTTCAGGAGATCTTCAATATGTTTCTTCCAATTCAGTCCCTGGGCAATGCAGACACCTAAAAATTGTGAATATTCTACCTCAGCTACAGATTTATATTCAAAGTCTAAATTTATTAATGAAGTCATGTCATTTACTGTATGAAACTGTATATACTGGGTTTTATCAAAGTTTAATGAGAGTCCATTTGTAGAGAACCACTTAATAACTTTCTGAAAGATATCATTTACAATTTCATCAGTTAATTCATGTTTGTTAGGTGTGATAGGTATACTTGTATCATCAGCAAAAAGAACTAGCTTAGCATCTTCGTGAATGTAGAATGGCAAGTCATTAATATATATTAAGAACAGCAAAGCACCCAAGACCGAAACTAGCGGGATCCCATTTTTGATAACTCCCCAGATAGAGGAATTAATTGTTTCTTCTGTATTGTGTGAATTGCTTATTTCAACTTTCTGCACTCTTCCAGTTAAGTATGATTTAAACCATTTGTACACTGTCCCACTCATACCACAACACTTAAGCTCATCTAGAAGAATGACATGATTTACACAACCAAAAGCCTTTGAGAGATCACAAAAAATCCTAACTGGTGATGTCCGGTTATTCAAAGCATTGTTTGCATTTATATTTACACCTTCTTATAACATTTTTTTAAAATCACCATTTCTATGACCTGGCAGGCTTTGTGTGTCGACATACAAAGCCCGCCAAGCCGTAGAAATGGCGATTTTTCAAAAACTTTTATAAGAAACTGTAAATGTAAATAGTGTAAACATAAACAATGACAGCAAGTGGCAATGTGTAACAAAACACACATGAAGACAACAACATACAAATACTTGACCACTGAAGATACTTTAGAATAATGGAAACGCGTCTGGTCTAAATTAGACAAATTGTATAACTGCAACTGCGGAGAAAGGAGGCCAAAAACACAAAGAAGAATTGTGTAATAAACTAATGTTCATATACAAAATAAATTAATCTTTCGAATGGTGGATCTAATATCTCGCGCGTATGTGTGTGTGGGGGAGGGGGGGGGGAGAGGGGGGTTGGTCGCTATTAAGGGGGGGGGGGGTCATTGGGCAAGGGGGAGGCACCTCTGTAACGTCTCTGCAAGAAGTACAGCAACTTCCCTGAACAGCGCCATCTCTAGACTTGTCTCCAATCGACAAAGTGTGGCTAGGATAGGACAGCTGAGACGTACAACTCGCGCGGAACTTCGTGAACAGGTTGAGAAGGCGTGAAATACAGTATTCCAAGACAGTATTCGCCATCTGTCTGATCGAATCCATGGCAGAATCAGCGCCTGAATTGTCGCCCGAGGAGACTAGACCTCGTTATCAATATGGGGGTATCAGAATGGATCGACACCTAATATCCCAATACCGCTTGAGCTACTGATCTGTAAATGTAATCATTTCATGTAACCGTATGCACTGCATCATCCAAGTGAACTGGAAAATTGTACGAGAGCGTGCTAATTTTTATTTCCGGGATTGTAACAGCCTTACTGAGTCCCTTCCACAGATATTCATAAATTTAGTACGTTACAAAGATTTACTGCTTTGTGGCTCTTTCTTCAGCTAGAGCCACATAACGGAGTCCTTACACTTAAAAAAAAGAACTGTATGTTTGCTGTTTCTAAAGCGCCCTTGTTCGGAGTCTCAACTCGTGAGTTGTTCTTTGGATCATGATTCTTTGTATTTCAAGTGGGGATGTAGGAATCAACGAGTTTACATTGGTCGTCCCATGAACGATAGTTTTTAGGGAGGATCACGTTTTTATGATTAAATGAGCAAATCAACATATAATACGTAGCCTTACATTTTTGTTTTTTTCTCAGTTCAAGCGAGATCATGTATGATCAGAATGGTCGAAGTTGATGCACAGGGATTTGTTGTAGTGTTTAATAGAATGTGTTTTAACAAGTGTAACAGATTTGTGTTGTATGAGTGACAGCGGGACAGTATTTAGTAACCTTAATTTAATTCATAATTTTATCTATTAATTACCCTCGGTGAGCTTTCACGATTCATTATAACACGGTACCAATTGCCTTGTCAAGGTTTTACTATTAGCCCTGTATGTTGACGACTAAGACATGATCAAGGCACATTCTCCAGTGACCCAGTTTTATAAAATTATTTATTAATATAGGTCCGGACAAGGAACACAACTGATTTACAAACAAACAGTTAATTTCAGTCAATGAGAACCATCATTAGAACTGCAGTATATTTTACAATTCGCGTCACTGTGTGTATAGTCACATTAATTAGCCTCAAAAGCTTCGTCATAATTACAAATTTTGAGTACAATAGACACATGGAATACATGTGGACACTTTAAGGACAGGAGATATATTTTAATACCATACACACTAAGCCATATATGTTGTTCTTAAAGAGTAAACATATATAGTGTAATGTCCCTCGTACTCAAATTTTGTAATTTTGACAAAGGTTCAATGGATAGTTAAGACCACTGAATCACATACATACACATTAACACGAAAATACTGCTGGTCTGAAGAGGCTTATCTTTGACCTAAATCAGTTAGTCGTTTCTCAAACATCGTCAACCGTCACTGGATATATAATAAAAAATATTATATTCTTCTCAGATTGGACAAGTTCTTTTTTTTTTTACTTTGGATTCTTCATATTAGAAGACTGAGGAAATTTCATGTAATGCATTTTATCGAACTTATTGTGTTTTTTGCAGGTTTTCTCTAATACCACTGTCTGTCCTTAGTTTTCTTCTTTACTCCCATTTTACTATTTTTATTTAATATGTTAATGATTACTTTTCCTCATGCTATGATTTATAAAATTAACAGGGTTTTCTGAGGTCTAATAGACTGCGCTACAGTTTGTGACATACTATAATGAAATGAGTCTTCTTGTATTTCCGTATTTCATCCACTTATGTGGTTTATTATTCCGTGCATTTCAAAATTACTCATTTTCAAACAATCCCGAACGACGTATCTTACACTATACTTAGAGATCTTTAGTTTTGACTACACTAGAGATGAATATAACGCTTTAAAACGAACTACGTAAAATCACTACTTGCCCACAATATATCAACAATATCTTTTATGTGCTGATAATTCCGCTGTAATAGATATCCACATTTATCAGATATGCTCTTCTGTTAATTATTTGCCAGTCACACTAAGTTTTCCTATGTTGTCTGTGTTATGTTCAGTGTTCATAAAAGAATAATCCCTACAATACACTACTGTCCATTAAAATTGCTGCACCAGGAAGAAATGCAGAGGATAAACGGGTACTCATTGGACAAATATATTATACTAGAACTGACATGTGATTACATTTTCACGCAATTTGGGTGCATCGATCCTGAGAAATCAGTACCCAGAACAACCACCTCTTGCCGCCGTAATAACGGCCTTGATACGCCTGGGCATTGAGTGAAACAGAGCTGGATGGCGTGTACAGGTACAGATGACCATGCAGCTTCAACACGATAACACAGTTCATCAAGAGTAGAAACTGGCGTATTGTGACGAGCCAGTTGCTCGGTCACCATTGACCAGACGTTTTGAATTTGTGGGAGATCTGGAGAATGTGCTGGCCAGTGCAGCAGTCGAACATTTTCCGTATCCAGAAAGGCCCGTACAGGACCTGCAACATGCGGTAGTGCAATATCCTGCTGAAATGTAGGGTTTCGCAGAGATCGAATGGAGGGTAGAGCCACGGGTCGTAACATCTGAAATGTAACGGCCACTGTTCAAAGTGCCGTCGATGCGAACAAGAGGTGACCGAGACGTGTAACCAATGGCACCCCATACCATCACGACAGGTGATAGGCCAGTATGGCGATGACGAATACACGCTTCCAATGTACGTTCACCGCGATGTCGCCAAACACGGATGCGACCATCATGATACTGTAAGCAGAATCTGGGTTCATCCGAAATATAACGTTTTGCTATCCATACACCCAGGTTCATCGTTGTGTACACCATCGCAGGCGCTCCCGTCTGTGATGCAGCGTCAAGGGTAACCGCAGTCATGGTCTCCGAGCTGATAGTCCATGCTGCTGCAAACGTCGTCGAACTGTTCGTGCAAATGGTTGTTGTCTTGCAAACGTCCCCTTCTGTTGACTCAGGGATCGAGACGGGGCTGCACGATCCGTTACAGCCATGCGGATAAGATGCCTGTCATCTCGACTGCTAATGATACGAGGCCGTTGGGATCCAGCACGGCGTACCGTATTGCCCTCCTGAACCCACAGATTCCATATTCTGCTAACAGTCATTGGATCGCGACCAACGCGAGCAGCAATGTCGCGGATTGATAAACCGCAATCGCGATAGGCTACAATCCGACCTTGATCAAAGTCGGAAACGTGATGGTACTCATTTCTCCTCCTTACACGAGGCATCTCAACAACGTTTCACTAGGCAACGCCGGTCAACTGCTGTTTGTGTATGAGAAATTGGGTAGAAGCTTTCCTCACGTCATCACGTTGTAGGTGTCACCACCGGCGCCAACCTTGTGTGTATGCTCTGAAAAGCTAATCATTTGCATCTTACAGTGTCGGTTAAATTTCGCGTCTGTAGCACGTCATCTTCGAGGTGTAGCAATATTAATAGCCAGGAGTGTATAAATTTTCCAAAGATCACGGCATGAATTATAGATCCACTTAGATTCGTTTGTTACTATTTATTTACACAAAAATCATTTCGTTTTCCCGTGCACGTCTAAATATTTGCTCATAAATTTGTGTTTTCAAAGTTTAATATATAAATGTTATCGTGGTATCGTGTGATGTTGCGCATCCGATAAAAGGCGATAAGATTGAGAAATCTGCATGTTCGATCAAAATGCATGTCATACCATTAAACAAGCAATTCTGTAAAGAATGGGAATTTACGTTATGAAAGAAGGAAAGTCCTTGAGTACCTCAGTGATTTAACAATATAAATAAAATTATGTGAATGGTGGAAGGAACCGCTTTTATTTTGGGATGCGAACTAGTATCAACCTTCTAAGAATAACGTGGCACGTTTACTCCGATTGTAGAAATCCCCCATGATGAGTGTCGGACGACGCATTATCTGACTGGCTTCTTTCCACCAAGGTTGAGGTTATGGTGAATAAATGTGTCCTATTTCTAGGTATACGACTTAAGCACTGGTAATGAGTATATTCTGAGAGCTTGAGCCCTGGGTTTCTACTGGTGAACCCTGGTAATGAAGATGTTATTTATACTACATTGTGACTAATATTTCTGCTTAGTTGATACTATTTCGATATGTGAAGTGATACCGAAATTTCTGTGGATGGAATCCACACAAAGAGTGACGGCCGGGCGGAGTGGACGAGCGCATTGAGGTGCCCTGCTCCACTGCGTGAGGCCATTCCCCGTCGGGGGCTCGAATCCTCCCTCGGGAGGGGATGTTTGTGTTGTATTTAGTATAAGGTAGTTCATAAGTAGTTTGTAAGTTTACAGACTCATGACCCCGCAGTTAAGTCCCATAAGCTTAACAACATTTGAACATTTGAAAGGTTGACGTTGTTAATTTTCACCATAAGTTAAGATCGTTTTCACCTTCGTGTCTTGTAGCTTTTACAGGGGTGTCATTTCGAAATTTTAAAGTGTAGTCTCTTTTAAATCGTCTTTTATCTTTAATATTTGGTCGAAGATGATCTTTTTGGTTATTATTTGGCTCTGTAAAGAATCGTGTGGATTAGGATAATGTGTCATGAACTGAATCGTATTTGCTGGGATACCCGTAAAGAGGGGATTGATGACCTCGCAGTCTAGTTCCCTCAAAATTCCAACAACCTATACCCGTAAAGCAGGGCCAAAGGTTCAGCAATTCGAGCCATTGCGTACCTGGGAGACACGTGTAACGAGTTTCAAGTTATTCTAGAGATATAAATCAACGTTTGTCTCCATGGCTAGCTAATTGGAAATCACAGTTATCTTAGCACTTTTGTAGATACCAAATGACGCCGTAGAAACACTGAGTGTTTCAAAGTCCTTTTCTCAGCCTTATCGTAACTCCATAAGTAGAATCTGATAACTCAGAGAACACGTATAAAAAGGACTGAAGTGTCTGATTTCGGCAGCTGACGCAGGGAGATAACAATGAACGTGCTGGCTATATTGCTGTTTGCCGTGGCGGTTGCCGTTCAGGTAAGAAAGGACTGGATTTATCCTATAAATGTAGCTACATCATTCAATGGCGATTTTGAGAGGGCTCCGCGGTAAATGTCGATGTAATGGTCACGTTAAACCAACCGCGATAGCGGATGCACGTCGGAGGTCATCAGACTGCTTGAAGAAGATAATGAAGTTATTAGACAGAAAAAGACTACACTTTTGGAAACGCCAGTACTGTGTTGTAGATCGTAGCTGGTGTAAGAGAATCTATTATATAATGATCAACTGTATGAAATGCATCAGTTACGCTAAGCTTGAGGTTATGTCACTTATCACTTACGTTTTCCACCATAATATTGTAAATTATCATGCAAATTGGTGACTCAACGGAGGAATGACGTTTTGAGCAGTTATCCTAATAACCTAAAATTTAAGAAACTTCAGAATAAAATTCGAGGTCTTTTGAGGGTATTACATCAAGGTTCAGTACAAGAAAAATTCTTTATATAGCGCAATGTAAATCTGATTTACAATTTAACCTTCATAAAATGAATATGTCTAAGATTTATAGAACACGTATTCCCTCAAAAACACACAACTGAATGTTCTACAGTGTAGTAAGCAGTACAATGTTTTCAAAGATTCTGTTTGCTAGGAAACATGTCAGACAATCGAATTTCACTTACTTTGGTATGAACTAAAAATGCAGAATTCGTACTTAACAAATTATTAGTTCTAAGCGTAAGAGAATATTGATTGCTTTACGAAAGTCTTATAATTTTTACCATGTCGACGGGACGTTGAACCCTAATCTACTTTCCTTTTATAGCTACTCAAATTTATTGAAATATGATGCAATATTATTTATTTATTTTTCCAATATCCTGAAGTACCATAGAGTCTAAATGATCACCGAATATGACGAGAGCAGTGTATTAACTTGCATCTTCTCACATATTATGTTGGTGCACAAGTTCGAAGCGTGTCTGTTATGCTTTTTGATATTCCGTTTGCTGTGTGTGTTTGTTTACCGATTGTCCCATTTTAATTGTAGTTCACTGTTTCTAATTGAGGTAACACATCGTCATTTTATCGTTGGACATAATGACTGGAGCTGTGGACACTAGAAAATGGAGTGCTGAGAAACGTTTCGAGATATTCTCCTGTTTGAGTTCAATAGAGTTGTGACGGGAGCGAGACAGCCATTGTACCGTCTATAGCGCTATTGCCACTGTACAGAGCACGGCAAAAGAACGGTTTTCTATTTTGAAGAGGGATCCTTTTGATCTTAGTGATTTTTCATGTTCAAGAAGGCTTTCTGGGGTTTTGTGAAGATCATTCAAACGCATTATCCTCGATGATCCACGTCAGTGTGAACAAGAATTGCCTCAAGTCTCTGTTACGTGTATCTCTCATGTTTATTAAACTCATAGAAAAAATGCTACGAACTTCTGCCCTAACGTAAAATAAATTATTGTGTATAGCGTTGTAGCGTCGGTAATGTTGGGCGAAGCTGTAACTGTGAGTTACCTGACTGGCAATTCACCTGCAGATCTTCTGTCTGTCCCAGCGGTCGGACTTCGTCTCTTACAGCAGGGGTTTCAGCGCCTGGTAAAAGGTTTACAAAAAGGGACAGTAAGGGAGGCTACAGAAAAATGAAAGTCGGGATAGCAAGTCGAAACATATATTAACAACAAAGCACAAAGAGGCGAGGTAGGCCTGTCACAAATTTCCATAAACTCTCACACACTGAATGCAGCCACTGGGCGTGTAATAGACTTACTGTAGGCCAAGTCGCAAAAAACATTAAGAATAGAAATAAGAACCAGTCCTTAGATAGAGTTTAAGACGAAGGGTAAGAAACTAGCCATGAGTTCGCGTACGATTACAAGAACATGCTACATACCGGAATAGCAGTTCCCGAAAAGACAGCGCAAATGCAGAAGTAAGGCGATCGCGTCCACGGAAGATGCAATGTATGTCGTATCGGTGAACATGTCGAGTCCGGCGCGGACGTCTAGGACAGGTATTGTGAAGATGTTACAATTTTTACCATTTTCAATAATTTCACTAAATCAGAAGTGAGTAACACATCACTCCTATGAGAATCAAACAAGTCGTTACATATTTTATCTGCAAACCATAGCTGAATCTATGGAGGATTGGGGGGGGGGGGGAGGGTGAGAGTTGCTATCGGGCTTCAGACCCTTCCGAAGACCCCCAGAACTGCACCTGTTTTACACAAAAGAAAAAAACCAAGAGGGACTGAAGTGTTCTTAATATAAAATAAATATTTGCAACTTCTCTTTTGCAATGTGTAGCTGGACTCAGGCCGAACAAATTCTGCTCCTCACGCCATTCCTGCGACGCCCGGTGTAGCTGTAAAGCGTCGTTTTATTTCCCGTCACGAACAAAAAGACTTTAAAGCGAAATTTTGTGTGCTCAATCGATAGAGCAGTCCCAAATTAGTGTGATATTCGGTTTATCGAAGTGTTGTACAGCTACAATGTCGTACAGCACTTGTCGTACCGGTAAACGTGTGTACGCACCGTCTTCATTGCCCGAGTTGCCCCGTCGCGTGTGCCGCCACGCCTCGCGCCGCCTGCTACTGCCTTATGGAAGCGCTACACAGCCGCTTCAGCAGTACTGGTTAATTGTCGTGTTTTACTGTTAATACATTTCGATAAACCGAATATCACACTGGACTAGTTTGGGACTGCTCTATCGATTGAACACAAAAAAATTAGCCTAAATGTTTTTATTCGTGACGGGAAACAAACCGACGCTTTACATCTACACCGGGCGTCGCAGGAATGTCGTGATGAAGAGAATTTGTTTGGCCCGAGTTCAGCTTCACATAGCAAAAACGAAATTGCAAATATCTGCTCAAACACCCGAGAAAACGCGCCTGACGACTCTTAGGTGAGACACCCTGTATATATGTATATACTGGTACAGGATTTTCGTTTCATGAGGGATTTTCTATGAGATTAGCCTTCCCCTCCCCCCCTCCCCAACCTCCTCTACCGGTCAAACACCTGCATTCGTCACAGCTGCACTCTCGCAATCTTTTGTACAACCTCTTTGCAATAAAGTTCGATGAATACACCTGTAATATTAACGTAGTTGAACTATGAACTACAGTTACCTTACTGTCATTTGAAATAGTCAACTCCCATAACTATGTACCGCTTGGATCAGCGATACACGTCCTGGAAACTTTCCACAAGGTCTTATGGGATGATGTTCAAAAGCCTCGTCACGCTCCGTTAAGTGTTAGGAATATCGTCAAATCGCTTTCCTTCCCAAGCGAGTTTGAGTCGAGGGGACAGGAAGAAGTCTGGAGGATTGAGGTGCAGCGAGTATGGTGGTGGATGTTCAAGTTGCACATCCCCTATTTTTGCCAGGAATCGTTTGACTGTTGTGGCCGAGTGTGGGCGAGCGTTGTCGTGAAACTTGACCAGCCACCATACTCGGCAGATCTCAATCCTCCAGACAGCTTTCTGTTCCCTCGGCTCGGACTCGCTTTGAAAGGAAAGTGATTCGACGATACCCCTGACATCCAACGAAACTGGACGAGGCTTTTGAACACCATCCCGTAGGAAGACTTCGTGCAAAATTATGTATCGCAAATCTCAGCGGCACATAGTTATGTGAGATGACTATTTCCAAGGACAGTAAGGTAACTGTAGTTCATAGTTCATCTACGTTAATATTACAGGACTATTCAACGAACTTTATTGTCAGAGGTTGTATTATAAATCCATGTGAAATGTCATAATCTTCAGTCCCTAAACCTACAAACTACTGTTGAACTAACTTATACTAAAGTCAGCACAAACATCCATGCGCATCGTAGCATAACGCCTCAAAGCGCTCGGCCGCTCCACCGAGGCTATTCTTGTATAGCTTCATAAACAACCTTGATCAATAAAGCCAAAACAAAAACACTTAACCGTCCACATATTTCAATTGAAACTGCTGATGGTATGTTCCACATAATGAACAGCCAGATAAATCTTGAAGGCGGTGAAATACAACACCAACGTAGCGTAATAACTGTACTGAAGTTTTCAAGAAATAACTATGGTAGAACTACTGTACTGAAAATATTAACAGGTGACAAATTCCAGTGTTTGAGGGTATCAAATCGAAATTTTCCCTTCTTTATATTAATCTCCCTGTAGTGCATTGGAGATTCTTTTGTACGAGATTGATTGATGATAATTGCGAAATGGAATTGAACAGAATTAATTGACAATGAAATTGATGGTATGGGGTGGGGGTTCGAGAGCTAGTGCACGAGAAATAAAATCTGTGAAGGCATCAAGTATTTAAGAACACAAACGAAGTAAAATAATTACTTAATACACATGCTCAACGGCAGCCAACGAAAGCAAACCCTTGAACTTAACAAACATTTGAACACTACAGGAATAATGAACATAAATCATGATAACTGGTGAAACAATATTTTGCTGTAAGTGGGATCCTACTCGATTTTGATATGATTTACTTTTTTAGTCTATTATTTTAAAATTATGTATTTACATTTTATGATGTCTACATAACACCATACCAACAAAAATACGGTTTTGTTTGTTGACAGGCACTGCCCCAGAATGCTACGCCGCTGAACACCATTACACCTATGGTGAAAACAATGCCACTTGTGCGTAAGTAGTCCATTAATGTAAGAAGATGGTAGTGTATATTTCACGCTTTTAAACATTTGAATAACAGAAGAAAATCATTTTTATTTGCAGTATTTAATTTTATCTTAGTAACGCTTGCATACATGCCTTTTTATGATTGGTAGCTTACGTACCGGCGATCTTTAATTAAGCATTACAAAGGACATATTACGTAGCAAAATGTTATTCCTTGTAATTTGTGACACTGCACTGCGATCGTGATAGTACGACTATACCAATTTAATAAATTTTAAATTATTTTACGAGACAGAGTTTATTTTTTCATAATTCAATCAAAATTAAAACGATTTTCAGAATATTATAAAAGACAGAGAGTTAACGGGTCAAAGCACCCTAAATGAAAATGTATAAATAGGAGTTTCAGGTAGGTTTCTGCCTCTCTTGGCAGTCACAGCTCTTTCGAGTCACAGTGGCCTTTCGATTCAGTCGCAGTTCTTTCGTTTGTACTATTTCGAGTCAGTTAGCTTTTTCAGGTAATTTAGATTAGCAGATAATTTTCGTGTTAGAATGTATTGGAATATATCGAAGGTTACATTGATCCAGGACCGGGAAATATTATTTTGATGAATAATGAATGTGTAAGATTTGATTGTGAACTAATTGTTGATGAAGACTGAAGGGTAATAAATATTTTGTGTATGGAAATCGACTATTAAGTCCTTCCTATACGGTACGTGTGACACGCACAAGAAAGTCGTTGTTAGCTGCAGCGCTCCTTGCGATAAAACATTGAACTACAAAGCAGTGTTTACACGGTACATGTTTGTAGAGTTGTCTGCTTCACGTGTCTACTTCGTTTGTTGTCAACTTACAGCAAATGAATCGCCGAGTAAAGATCACTTTTCGAGACTGTCAGATATGCTGCGATTATTGTAATTATTAAAACATTTGTGTTTTAGACTGCCACAGTCAAACTGTAATTAATTGTTATCGTACAGTTCACGCGTAACTACGTCGCTCACATGTGTAAACGTCCTTATTTATAAAGTCGATTAAATACTTCCAGGCCGCGCGGTTTGAGGCGCCTATGCATATGATGAACAATCTCAAGTGTCTATGAAAGTCTGTCTATACTTTAGAAGATGGTAATACAAAAGCGGTATACGTGTTTACAACAATTCCATATTACATATGTATAATTTTAATTGGGTACAGAGATATAGCTCTTAGTATGTAAACCGAACAAACTTAAAGCAAATGCAAATTTGGATATTTTGAATAATTCTTTCGTCGCATTTTGGTAGATCATCATATTGACTTTTATTTTAATAACCGGTTTTCGACTTGATTTTAAAGTCTGAAGATGACTTTGTAAGCTGAAAACCGGTTAACTAAATTCAAATGAACTTGTATAACACACAAAAAATTGTATTTTGAAGTCAGTATGATGTTGTTCTGCCAGGAACCGACGCAAAAATAAGTGAAAATATCTTCATATACATTTGCTCTAAGTTTTTTTGGCTTTCACATTAACAGCTATATCTCTATACTCAATAAAATTGTACACGTGTTATATGCAATTTTTATTGCAATTCGTCTATTAGTATCACACCCTAAAATATTTACGACTGCTCTTGAGACTATATATATATATATATATATATATATATATATATATATATATATATATATATATATATACAAAATATTTTGTAAGCTGTCATGTTTTTAACTTGTGTATTTTTATATAGTGACTAAGTGGAATGTTGCACTTGTTATTTTATACCCAATTGTTTTTTTAACAAGATGACCAGTTTATAACATATATGAGACCAAATGATGGTGACACATTGCACCGAAACCGGTCGTCATTTAATAAATTATTAATGTGCGATCTTGGCTTTTTATTTTGAAAACTATAAAACGATCAGATCGCCTCGAAACCCGACTATGTCAGGTAACCTTATATATTACGTTCCTCTGAACAGGAGATGAGTACACATTTCTCAAACATATTCGCCACTTGGCTCCGTTCGTCAGCTGGTTTCCCCACTTCCATACGCGAGAGAATAAGACCCATCCTGTTCCGTCTACTAGCGATCGTATTCGTGCATCTTGTGCAAGTGGACGCGTCTACACCGTACGCGTCCCGCATCATGGGTAATCTTCTGCGCTATCACTTCCCGTGTAGAAGAGGCTTTAGTGAAAATATGTTCAGGTCTATTGTGCTACAACTTCGAAATTTTCATTTACTTGATCGACTAGATAATAATGTCTCTGAAGTATTTAGAGAAATGGATAAAGAATATCTCTGCTTTCTTACGAAAACAACTAAATGTTACGAGGCTTCGAAGACAACAAAATTTCTTGAAGAACTTCAGCCATTCTTAACATCGATAATTTTGTACACCCAGTCTCCAGAATGTAAATCTATTGCCGGTTTCATAATTATCTATGGCACCAGCACCAATGATTACCACAACTTAACATATCCAGTCATACACTCACTGCTGTGAAAGTTGTTACCAACTGACAGTTGCAACGACACTAGCGCTTCTAGTGGTGGGCAAGCCGCCGAAAGAGTGATGTTTGTTTATAATTACTTGTGTACGTAATTAACGAAATAGTATAATTTTTGCGCTATAAGCATTACTAAAATATCAAGAGACATATAGAAGACGGAAATTAATGTAAAAACAGCCGAACTTTACCGATTCAGTGGTATAACGAAGAACTTCGTCATGAACCACGACAAAGAGTTTTCTGACACGTATCAGTTCGGTATGGAGTCTAATCATTCGCACATTTTTAGGCTTCACTCGTCTTTCTTATACGCGCATATTCTTCTGAGTGTGAACAGCTTAAGAAGACAATGTCTTAACCATTCTTGCCGTTTGTGGTTCATCTGTAGTAGCAATTGAGAAATTGCGGATGTTTTTTGTTTGAAAACAGTTTGTTCGCTTTTACTGTTTTTTTTTTATCATGTGTGTGACGTTTTTCCTTCACCTACAGCTGTGGTGGCTGATTTGGTCCGCTAAATACTGTAGTTTATATACGTTTCCTAAGTTCCATCCTCAGCGATTTTAATAGATAATCACGGAATGTAGGACATTACCTGCGAATGGGTTAACTTGAAAATTTGTACCCAGTCGGGATTCGAACCCGGGTCTTCTGCTTTCTAGTCAGTTGCGCTGACCCCTACACCACCGGGGACACAGCGATCATCGCACCTGCACGGAATTACTCAAGCATGCCTTCCGTCAGATACAAACCTGCAATTTTACCCTGCCCACTAGAACTCAAACTCGTAGTCACTTACTACTGACTGCCATAAGAGTAAGGGCCTAGGAGTGCCTCCGCACTGAAGAAGAAAGGATCATTGCCCGTCATCGGCAAGTATACGTCATATTTATGTGGTGTCTGTTCTTTCGGGCATGTCCGAAAGAACAGACACCACACACACACACACACACACACACACACACACACACACACACACACACACACACACATATATATATATATATATATATATATATATATATATATATATATATTTTAATAGAATTGAAATGAAGAAAACTTAAATTTCCTGAGCGGAAAAGGGACGTGTTTATCTCAAAGGACTTTCTTGCCGTTTTTTTATTTTTTAATAGAAGGTTGAATTATTCATTAGAAGCCTGTAGGTTACTAAATAACTGTAAATAAACTGTGCTGCAATGTACAGTTTTGTACCTTGTCAGGGATCTTACGAAATTTAAGAAAGACGAAGGTGGAGCTATTTTTAAGTTTTTATCTATTTTATGACACTACATATGTCCTCTAATGTAAAATGTATGTTAAAATCAATATAAACGATACTATTCGCACTGATCCAATATCGTATTCAGAAATATAGCTTGCTGGTCTCTTGGAGCGCCGCTGTTGCAGTGTATGACAGAAATCTGCGGGAGTGTGGTGACTGTATGTGTCAGACTATGTGATTACTCTGAACTGATACAAAGTTGGTGGACCTGGAGCGCCAGAGCACAGACAAAAGTATACAGACGGAAACCTCCGTAAGGACCCGGTCACACGCTCAGGGGTGCGGGGAAGGAGGGTTCCGTAAGACGTCCCATGATGGCGCTGCAGCCAGAAGCAGCCCTTTAAACTGGTCAGAGCAGGCGGCAGGTAGCGGCTCTCGCCACCACCACCTTCCCTCAAACGCCGGCACACCGGACACAGCCGTGGCCTCGGGGAAGGTGGCACGAGCTCTCCCCTCAGCCTCCCCTCCATGCTGATGTGCGAGAGGCACCCTCAGAAGCGCCTCTAGTGTCGTCTACCAGTACTAAGCCAGGGAACTACCTGACATCTGCTGGCATCTTACGGAACTTCGGGGGGGGGGGGGGGGGGGGAGCGTAGGACAGAAGTTTAGATCTACATCTACATACATACTCCGCAATTCACCGTAAGGTGCGTGGCGGAGGGTACCTGTACCTATACTAAGAATTTCCTTTCCTATTCGACTCCCAAATGGAACGAGGAAAAAAATAGAGCCTATATGCCTCCGTAGGAGCCCTAATTTATCTTATCTTGTCTTTGTGATCTTTACACGTAATGTAAGTAGGTGGCAGCAAGATCGTACAACACTCAGCTTCAATTTCCGGCCCTCTACTTAACACAAATTCACGGAAAGAACATCGTCTTTCTTCCAACGATCCCCACTTGAGTTGCCGGAGCATTTCCGTGACACTCGCGCATTGGTCGAACCTACCGGTAACAAATCTAGCTGCTCGCCTCTGAACCGCCTCTATGTCTTCCTCTAAACTGATCTGCTGTGGGTCGCAAACACTTGAGCAATACTCAAGACGTGGTGGTACAAGCGTTTTATACGCGGTCTTCTTTACAGGTGAAGTACATCTTCCCAAAATTCTCCCAATAAACCGAAGTCGGCTGTCCGCTTTACTCACAACTGTCCCTACATGTTCGTTCCATTTCATATCGCTCTGCAATGTTACGCCTAGATATTTGAACGACGTGACAGCATCAAGAAGCTCGCTACTAATGCTGTATTCGAACATTATAGGATTGTTTTTTTCTACTCATGCACATCACCTTACATTTTTCTACATTGAGAGCTAGCTGCCATTATTGGCACCAACTAGAAATTTTTGTCTAAGTCATCCTGTATGCTATTACAGTCAGTTACAGACGACATCCTCCCATACACCATCATCAGCAAACAGCCGCAAATTGCAAGTTACTCTGTCCATCAGATCATTTATATAGATAGAAAATAATAGCGGTCCTATCACACTTCCCTGGGGCACGCCTGACGATACACTCGTCTCTGATGAACACTCGCCGTCGAGAACAACGTACTGCGTTCTTGTAAGATGGGTAGATATCATGGTCGAGGACATCATCTGGGAGGGGGAGGGTATGGAAGCTGGGCTGACAGTGGAGGAGAAAAGGGGCAGGAGGGGAGGGGAGGGATAGTCGGTCCCTCAGGGAGAGGAGGGGGAGAGGGAGCAAGGGGAAGGATCACAGCTTGTAGGATGGGTAGATGTCATGGCCGAGGGCATCATCTGGGAGGGGGAGGGTAGTCTTCCAGCCAGTCACAAATCTGTGAACCTATTCCATAAGCTCGTATCTTCGTTAGCAGTCTGCAGAGTGGCACCGCGTCGAACGCCTTTTTGAAGTCGAGAAAAACACAATCCGCCTGTTGCCCTTCATCCATGGCTCGGAAGATGTCATGTGCGAGAAGGGCGAGCTGAGTTTCACATGAACGATGTTTCCTAAATCCGTGCTGATTCATGGAAAGAAGCTTTTCCGTTTCAAGGGGGTTTCCGTTTTAGGGGGGGCTTCTTCTCTGTATATGTTACTCTGTGGCCAGAGGCGGCAGCTGACCATTGGTCTGGTGTTGCAGCCGGCCACCCGGAGAGCCAGGAGGCGGGCGATCGCATCGTGGGCGGCAGCGCGGCGTCGCGCGGCCAGTTCCCGCACCAGGCGGCCGTCATCATGGACGACTCCTACCTGTGCGGCGGCTCGCTCATCTCCACCAGCGTCGTGCTCACCGCCGGGCACTGCGCCTCCGGGTGAGTTGCACCGACGCTCTACCACCATCGCCATCTCCTGCATAGCCTCAAAACCCCAAGTATATCCGCGGCAGTATTCTAGAAATGGAAGACGAAGTGGAGGAAGGTGAGATAGGAGATATGATACTGCGAGAAGAGTTTGACAGAGCGCTGAAGGATTAGAGTCGAAACAAGGCCCCTGGAGTAGCTGATATTCCGTTTGAACTACTGATATCGTTAGGAGACCCTGTCATGAAAAAATTGTTCCACCTGGTATGCAAGATGTATGAGACAGGGAAAATACCCTCTGATTTCAAGAAGAATATCGTAATTCCAATTCCAAAGAAAGAAAGTGCAGACAAATGTGAAAATTACAGAACTATCAGCTTAATAAGTCATGGTTGCAAAATACTGACACGAATAATTTACAGAAGAATGGAAAAACTTGTGGAATCCGACCTCGGGGAAGATCAGTTTGGATTTAAGAGAAATGTAGGAACATGGGAGGCAATACTCACATAACGACTTATTTTAGAAGATAGGCTAAGGAAAATGAAACCTACATTTTTAGCATTTGTAGATTTGGAGAAAGCTTTTGACAATGTCGATTGGAATCCACTCTTCCAAATTCTGAAGGTAACAGGAGTAAAATATAGGGACTGAAGAGCTATATTCAACCTATACAAAAACCAGACGGCAGTTATTAGAGTCGAAGGGCAACAAAGGGCCGCAGAGGTTGGGAAGGGAGTAAGACAGGGTTGTAGCCTTTCCCCAGTATTGTTTAATCTGTATATTGAGCAAACAGTGAAGGAATTCAAGGAGAAATTTGGAGAGGGAATTAAAGTTCAGGGAGAAGAAATGAAAACTTTGCGGTTTGCCGATGACACAGTAATTTTGTCAGAGACTGCTAAAGATCTGGAAGAGCAACTTAAAGGAATGGACAATATCTTGAAAGGAAGATATAAGATGAACATTAACAAGGGTAAAACGAAGGTAATAGAATGTAATGTCACAAAATCAGGTGATGCTGAAGGAATTAGATTAGGTAATGAGACAATAAAAGTGGTGGACGAATTTTGTTATTTGGGCAGTAAAATAACTTCTGAGAAGTAGACAAGATATAAAATGCATAATGGCTATGGGAAAAAAAGCGTTTCTAAAGAAGCGAAACTTGGGAAGTCCTTTCTGAAAGCATTTGTCTGGAGTGTAACATTGTATTGGAGTGAAACGTGGACAATAAAGAATTCAGGTAAAAAGAGGATAGAAGCTTTTGAAATGTGGTGCTACAGACGAATGATGAAAATTAGATTAATAGATCACGTAACTAATTAGGAGCTGCTTAACCGAATTGGGAAGAAAAGAAGTTTCTGGCATATCCTGACTAAGAGAAGGGATAGATTGGTTGGACACATTCTGAACCATCAAGGAATTGTCAAGTTAGCATTAGAAGGAAGTGTGTGGGGTAAAAATCGTAGAGGGAGACTGAGGGATGAATACAGTAAGCAGATTCAGAACGATGTAGGTTGTCGAACTTAGATGAAGAGGCTTGTACAGGACAGGGTAACGCGGAGAGCTGCATCAAACCAGTCTGCGGACTGAAAACCACAACAACAACAATCTGCGGCGCAGCGGCTGAGCGCATTGAGACGCTATGCAACGATGCGCGAGGTCGTTCCCCGTCGAGGGTTCGAATCTCCCCTCTGGCTTGGATGTTTGTGCCGTCTTTAGTATAAGGTAGTTCATAAGTAGTTTGTAAGTTTAGGGACTGATGACCCCGCAGCTATGCCCCATAAGCTTCACAAACATTTGAACATTTTTTCGCCAAGTATATCCATTTACATTACGACCATCAGAAGCGTAAATATCGGATTTTGATGGGTCTCGACTATGTTGTATAGGGACATACCCTGAGTATGACTTCCTCCTTTTTTAGCGACGGCCCTTGGTTTTCGAGAAAATTGGTGTTGAGAAGTTCCCTACCCGATGTACGACGCTTAACGTTAGCCACGTTTCTACATCTACATGGGATACTCTACAAATCACATTTAAGTGCCTGGCACAGGGTTCATCGAACCACCTTTACACCATTTATCTCCCATTCCATTCTCCAATAGCGCGCGGAAAGAAAGAACACCCGAATCTCTCCGTTCGAGCTCTGATTTCTCGTAATTTATTCTGGTGATCATTTCTACCAATGTAAGTGGGAGTCAACAATATATTTTCGCATTCGGAGGAGAATGTTGGCGATTGAAAGGTAAACAGTAAAGAACTGGCCGAAGTATAATTGTGGTGACAGGGCGAGAGTCATGCTCGGGTAGCTCAGTTGATGGAGCACTTGTCTAAGGAAGACAAAAGTCCCAGGTTCGGGTCTTGGCCGGGTAAACAGTTTTAATCTACCGGGAAGTTTCCGAAAATTTGTCATTGAATGGTGGAGTTGAGCCCACACTACACGAGATGGGACATGGCAAATCGTCGAAGTTGGTTAAATTGAGAGACTAGCCACTGAAACACACATTATCATAATATTAATACATTAACATGAAAATTGAATTTTTAATACCATTTATATAAGGGGGCTAGTGAAACTTACTTAATAAAAAGGTCCTTTGCGATAGATGTCTACAGGGGTTCATCAAAATATATGCTTTTATATCTGTAACTCTAGTGTTAAGTTTTTTTTATCTCGCAGTAAAATCTCCAACTGAAACTGGAAAATGGAGTTGCAATCGAATCAGGTGCTATGATAGAAATGACACACTAGTATAACTACGCTGATCTCATTATAAGGACGTTTATGTTTAAATGATTAATTTGCAGAAACGCACACGAGGACCGGGGGCTACACTGTCGCAATTGTCGCGTTGATGAGGTTGGCAGCTGTGGAAGCAGAACATCGTAGTAAATTAATCTGTAAATGACGTTGTCTATTGGCGTCATTATTTCGCTTACTTTTTTGCAGCAGTAAATATGTGGTCATTTGCCATTGTCATCTGAAAATTTGAATGAAGCTCCAAATTTTTAATTTCTTCATTTTGAGTAGGCCTATCTGCGACGAGGGAAATGTGAATTGGACAGACAGAAGAAACTGGAGCTGATTGCGAGGGGTTGGGAAGTACATGGACGGAATGTAGAATGCGATTGCTTCAACAGCAGTTATGAGTCACACGCTCGAGAGTTGGCAAACAAAAATTTAGATTGGCCACTGGCATTACAATAAATAGTAATTTTCCACGAAAACTTATTTTATAACTTATCTTTCATTCCACACAGCAACGCAAAGCAGGGTATTTACACGATTGATGTGTTTCCTCAGTGAGTTTATGTTCGCATGAATTATTGTATTTTTTTAATTATGAGATTATAGTGATGCACAGAAAATTCTTTTATTGTCGAACACATGGCAGATGTGCCCTATATTTGTCTCCTATTGGTTGTAATGCCTCATGCTAACGAGTAGTGAGAGACCGGTTGTCACATGATGTATATAAAAAGCTAAGTGTGGACCATCTGAACTGTCTCACTTATGTTACAGAAGCTAGCACGTTGCACTTGCAAGATTTTACAGGATACACCGAGACAATAAATGGAAATCTCGCTAAATTGGCTGAAATGGTGACATGGCAAGAAACTTGTTTTATTAAATTGTTGTATGTAATCCTGCGTCATCAAACGGTCTCACCATACTTACTTTGTTTGTACCTTGTCATTACAAATGATGGTCACATATGATATGTGTATTATCTTGGAGTAGACATTTCCTCAGAGCTACTGAGGTCTCTGAGAGAGACTCATGACAAAACTATTTCACCTGGTATGTAAGATGAATGCGACAGGCGAAATACCCTCAGACTTTAAGAAAAATACAATAATCCCCATTCAAAAGGAAGCAACCGCAGACAGGTGCGAAAATTACTGGTAAGTTTAACAACTGAAAGTGCCAAATTTTAACATGAATTATTTACCGAAGATGGAAAGTCTGGTAGGAACTGACCTCAGGGAAGATCACTTTGGATTTAGGAACCGGACAGCGGTTATTAGAGTCGAAGGGCATGAAAGGAAAGCACTGGTTGGGAAGGGAGTAAGACAGGGTTGTACCCTTTCTCCAATGTTATTTAATTTGTACATTGAGCAAGCTAAGAAGAAAATCAATGTGACATTTGGAGAAGGAATTAAAGTTCAGATTGAAGAAATAAAAACACTATGTTTCCCCGATGACAGTTTCATTCTGTAAGAGACAGCAGAGGACCTGGACGAGCAACTGAACAGTGTCAACAGTGCGTTGAAAGGAGTTTATAAGATGACTGTTAACAAGAGCAAAACAACGGTAATGGGAAGTAGTCTAAGAAAATCAGGCGATGCTGTAGGAATTAGATTAGGTAACGAAAAAATAAGGATGGCAGATGAGTTTTATTATTTGGGCGGATAAATAACATACGATGGTCGGCGTACAAATGATATACAATGCAGAATGGCAATGGGAGAAATGGCGTTTCTTAAAAACAGGAATTTGTTAACATCTGATATTAATTTAATGTAAGGAAGTCTTTTCTTAAGTCTTTTGTCTGGAGTGTTGCTTTATACGGAAGTGGAACATAGTTCAAACAGGAAGAGGAGAGAGGCTTTTGAAATGTGGTGCTACAGAAGAGTTCTGAAGATTAGGTGGGTAGATCACGTAACTAATAAGGAAGTACTGAACAGAATTGGGGAGCAAATTTGTGGCATATCTTGACTAAAAGAAGGCATCGATTGGTAGGACATAGTCTTAGACATCAAATGAAATCTGGATCAGCACAACTGGCTGGTGGGTGGGAGGACTGGAACCCGAGGCATAAATAAAATTTTCTCGAACATTGTGAACAAAGCTTTATTATGATAAAAATTAAAATGTGATATTACCATAGCAATAAACAAAGACATTCACTATGTAAACAGGGCTTGGCAAAAACTGAACCACATTCATTAATATATACCAAGTTAGGTTTACAAATTTATATCACCAAGCTATAATGAAAATCAGTTAAAGAAAATAGGGAATTAATCACTCAGAACAAATTGTATTAAGATAAAGGCAACTTCCAAACAACATTCTTTTGGTTTCCGGGATTTATCAAAACATCGCCAGTACCGATTAAGGAGAAATTTAAGAGTACTGGATCGTGAACACACAGGCAGAAACCCGAGGTACGGTTTAACGATTGAATTCATAAAAACAAATCATTAAATTAGAAATCAAGTTCATAACTTGGCTCAGGCACTCAACAAGACAATGTAACATTAGCTACTACACAGTAACCAGAGTACACAATTACAAGAACTCAACCGTGTCATTTAAGGAAGATTAGGTACAACAACCTTATTACTCGTTAGGTTACACTTAGTCCACATGGGCCACGGTCCCCCACGGACATTGATCAATCACAGTCCACCAGGACAGTCAGGATACCCGGAAACCTGGTCTAGAACAGACTAAGACTTCGGGTGAGAATCTGTTTGGTACTTAACGTAACACATGTCACAAATTTCACACTGCAATTACATAATCAGCGCATTATCTGACACTGACAAGGAATAATACAAAAAGGCCACACAGAACAAAATATTTATCCGCAGACGGGGTTGAAATGTTCGCTAAATGCTGTTCCCGACAACCGGGTAGAAGCTTATGATCAGCAAACGCAAGGAACCGGTCGTTGAAAGACAGCCACAAATTTTGATGCAAATCTCAAGTACAGCCAGCGCGTTCCAACCCGTCTACAATTAGCATGCTATCCTATTCCACAACACCCTCCAAAAATAACACAAGAAATTACAAATCACTTTACAACATCCGCCCAATTTTCAAATGGCAGTACCAATTCTCTCTTAAAATACTACAGTACTTGACCAAGTTTCCGAGACACCTTCACAAATGACCAATGTTTAGCACAGAATCTGAATGAGGCAAGGTTTTTGGAAATCTCTTAATAAGTATACACCAAGCCTGGCTATACCATCAACGAAAATCCAAAATCTTAATGTGCCTTAAGATAAACAGAAACGCAGGCACTGGTTTCAAAAGTATGTAAAGCAGTCAACCCCTTCACACAACATCGTACTGACAAATGCCACTGCACAAAATATCTTTCAAGGTTCAGGCTACCAGAGCAGAAGGTATTTAAAGGAAGCTACTTATTAGTAGTTTTTCGCGAATACAGGCACAGCTGCCACCAAACTTACTAACTAAATATTTACAGAAGCCTGGATTTAGCGAGGCGGCATTATGAAACTGTTACTTGCAAACACCGACATCACTGTCATCAAACTCGCAAAAGGAATAGATATAAACATAAAAGTAGCTTTAACGCGGCGGCCTGATAAAACAATTACCTTCAACTCACTTCAAGCTTCGAAACATCAAAGTGGGCTTTTATAACAGACGATGCTTAACACACATGGAACAACCGGCGAGCAGTACACAATGCCACAAGTTAGAATCTCAGTTTCTCACCAGATGAACTTGTTTAAGAGCCTCCCGTGTCACCGACCAGCACTTCAGACCATCCAAGGTGCGCTTAATTCCCGTAGTCGTTCCATCAACCAGCAACAGCGACTGCACCATTAGGCTCCGGCCCCGTGCCAGACACTCCAACACCCATTGCCGTGTTCTTCCTGATAGGTCACACGCGTCGTACTCACTCCATTGACAGAGCAACCGCTTCGAAGCAGCCCCAGAGCCCAACTGGCCACACGAGTCTCCACGCCCGGTATTTCAAATGTGAAAATCCCGCCAAATGCGACTATCACAGATCCTCGCGTCAGGCCGCGAGGAACGATAGCGGCCGTATATCGCTAGGCCTTGGCTCTAGCCCGTCTGTGGCGCCAGCAACACGTGAGAGCCGGCACGGCTCATCAATGAACCGTGAAATTAACATTGGAGGGAAGTGTGTGGGATAAAAATCGCAGAGGGAGACGAATAAAGTAAGCAGATTCAAATGGATGTTGGTTGCCGTACTTATGAGGAGATGAATAGAGTAGATCAGAATGGAGTAATGTGGAGAGCTGCATCAAAGCAATCTCCGGACTGGGACTGATTGACCTAGATGTGGTGCTTTATTTAAGCCCACAATACCGGTTTCGGCCTCCATGTTAGGCCATTTTCAAGTGTGACAAACCTGCATATAAAGTGTAGCAATAAGTTTACAACAATTACATGATACAAGATAGAATGTTACATATATTAAAAAGTACTGTACAAAAGCAGAATGAAACTTACGTTATGCCGTAGAGAAAGCAACGTCAAGTAATTACAACAATAGAACTCAGATAATTTAAAACTTTTGGCGCCCAATGGCGTGTCTGAGTTCTATTGTTTTGATTACTTGACGTTGCTACGGCATAACGTAAGTTTCATTCTGCTTTTGTACAGTACACTTATATATGTAACATTCTATCTTGTATCATGTAATTGTTGTAAACTTATTGCTAAACATTATATGCAGGTTTGTAACACTTGAAAATGGCCTAACATAGAGGCCGAAACCGGTAGTGTGGGCTTAAATAAAGCACCAATAAATGCAACTGGAGCTGGACTTTCATTAAATAAATGGATTTGTTTATAAATAACAATACTGTTACCAGTCACGATTTTTTTAATTTGTCGTGACTGGTAGCAGTATTGTTATTTATAAACAAATCCAAAAATAACAATCTCCGGACTGAAGACCACAAGAACATCTTTATATTTTTGTTTTCATAACATTAGTTATTAGATAGTAGGCATGTGTGATTGAAATAACCTTGATTTAAACTATGATGTCTTAAAAAATGCTCAGTCTCTGTTGCAATATTTTATTATCCAATTCCGCGTTTCGCGCTGTTAGCGCATCGTCTGATTGGGCGGAGATGGAGCCACAGAGCTATCTATAGCTGTGTAGGAGGAATCTTAACAAATTGTGTTGTCATTGGGCTCCATAGCAGTAGAGGAGTCGCTGTCGCGGCAGGTCCACGTTTACAACGACAGCGACTCCTCTGCTGCTATGGCGCCCAATGACAACACCAATTGTTAAGGTACCTCCCACACAGCTATAGATAGCTCTGTGGCTCCATCTCCGCCCAATCTGACGATGCGCTAACAGCGCGAAACGCGTTATTGGAGAATAAAATATTGCAACAGAGACTGAACATGTTTTAATTATTCAACACTGTTGCTGCACCAGCCGCCACCACCACCACCATCATCGAATGGAATGAAATGTATGATGTCTTACTTCTTTTCCGTGTTGTAATTTGTATTAGAATTAAATAGTTTAAATACATTTGAGAATAGCGAAACAGCTCGCCGAAACTAATTATGCAAATTAAAGAAGCTTGTGAAAAAAGTGACTGACTATTGAGCACATTTAGTTAGTTGTAGTCTCAACTTGGAAAATTATTTAATTTACTTATCGAGTCATTTCACATCAGACTGAGCTACAGCGAGCGTGGCCGGAGTTAGCTAGCTGTTATTGTTACGCTAAGAAAACGAAGGAGAAGAAGAAGAAGAAGAGAAAAAATTCTCGTACTTGCTGACTATGAATAGACAGTGTTTGCTCAACGATGGTCACGTGTGCGGCGGCAGGTTCAGCACGTGGGCGGTGAGCCTGGGAGGCAACCGCCGCAGCGGCAGCGAGGATGGCCGCATCACCATCACCACCAGGTCTGCCACCGTCCACTCCGGCTACAGCTCCGTCACGCTCACCAACGACGTCGCCGTCATCTTCCTGGGAACCAACGTCGACCTCACCAGTAAGGCTCCCACATTATAGACATTTAGAGTCCCTGCAAACTTATAAAAACTAAATGTCTATAATATGAGCATAATAATAATAATAATATGAATTTATTGTAATTGAACTTTTACAAGCAATAGACAAAGTCAATGTTAATAATAATACATAAGTAAAATATTGTATGGATTAGTTTATACAGTAAGTAGTTAAAATATTCAATGGTATCTCCCCATTCACGTTAACACACTGAAATTTCACATAGAATCACATTCAAAAAATTCAGTAACAGAATAAAAGGGACTAACCACTAGCAGTTATACACCGTGCACTATGTGTATTTGACTAAGCCCGTTTTACACGATCGACCTTGTCGTGAAAATTAACTGCTCGATTTGCGTGCGCCATTCGTGCCTGTGTGTAAATCAGCAGCCAACCTCATCTCGAGTGCGTCTATGACGTCAGTGATCTATAGATTGTGCCGAGTGTGGAGTTCTAAATTTTCGAGTGTGCTGCAGAATGCGCATGCGCAGAAGTAAGGAACAGTAGTGGTGTGTGCTAACATCGGAAGTTAACCTATTCTGGTCGATCTCATTCATTTTACAGAAATGCTTTCCCGTCTTTTTTAATTTTATTCTGTTGTTTGAGCTGTGTTTCCATCACACCAAAAATGTTGCGCCAGAGCTTAGTGTCCTTTTTTTCTTCGTGTTCTCCTACAAAAGAGACGAAATGTCTTAGAAAACTATTTTCGTTTTACTGGGAAAAGGCCGACACTATGTATAAATACGAACGCAAATGTATAAACGTGTTTCAACGACAATTATTTCAACAGTGAAAGAGTCAGAATAATTAGATGAGAAAATTATTTTCCATGTTATTTTGACAGTCAGCAACAAAAGAAGGTATAAACAGTAGCTTTTTAGTACATTTTCACTGTTTGATATGTTAAGTCAGCTCGAAGGTCGGAGGAAGGCAACGGCATACCACCTCCAAAAAGAACCATGCCTAGTAAAGCACTGTGGTGTTCAAACAAATCTTCGGATTACTGACTGCTTTACCTTTTTTTACCTTACGTAAAAAGTGCCCTCATAACATCACTTTTTCATTCAGATGCGAAGCTACACAGCAGACAGCTCTACAGTTTTGGTGTTTACGTATAAACAAAGATGACTACTCGAGGCAGGCGAGACGCAGTACGGGAATCACACGCCAGGGGCGCTTCAATAGACACATTCGTCTTGAGTAGTCAACTGAGACAAGAAAGTTCATCGCGTAAAAGGGGTTTAAAAGCCCTAAGTTCTCCCCGACTTTGAACAGTAATTAAAATTTTAAAAAAATCCCATGATAATAACTTTTTGTGATTAATCATTTATTATTTATTTAAAAGTGTTGACGCGACTATTATGGATAAAAATTAGGAAATACGGAAACATTTTGTTTGGCTCATTTTCTTGCTATCATTCATTCCTTTTTTTCTATTCTCGCAGCTTACATCCAGCTGGTGAACCTTCCGTCTCGCTCTCAGGCGGGCAACACCTTCGAGGGCCAGTCAGTGACGGTGAGCGGCTGGGGACTCACCGCCGACAGTAAGTACACCAGCTCTACAATGGCGGCGGCCGCATAAGCTCGGTAGAAACTCTGTGCACGTGTGTCAACAGGCAGCAAGTCTGCGAACGCAAGTTTCCTCTATTGTTAAGGTTGTTTCATGCAAGGTGTGTGCTGAATTTTGAATGATATGAGTGAATTCGGAATCATCCAGTTATCCTCCCGAACACAACAATATTCATTAGACCAGAACTGGGTCAATAAAATTAACACTAAACGTACAGTCAGAGTCCAAGCAACGACACAAAAAATTAGAAGCAGATAAAGATGGTCAACAGGAAAAGGCAATCTCAAAATTTCCTAACTAGATGAATGGACCACTTGTTGAAAACAACAGACTGGCAGGGTGAGATCAAAATAGGTGAAAACAAAATAAGCAGTCTCACAAGTGCGGACGACTAAGTGGGGATGGCAGATTCTATTTAATATTTCAAAGCTAGATCAGAAGTGTAAAAGCTATGGTATGAAGATCAGCATCTCCAAAACTCATTTTTGTGGGGAAGAGATTTAAACAGATTAAGTGCCAAATAGGAGGAACAAAGCTAGAACAAATGGAAAGTTTTTAAGTACTTAGGATGAATTTTCTCACAGGATAGCAACACAGTTAAAGACTTTTAATCAAGGTGCAGCAAAGCAAATCCAGTGAGTGCTCAGCTAAAATCTACTCTCTTCTGCAAGAAGGAAATCCGTACCATGACTAAGTTAGCAGTGCACCGCTCTATCTTTCGGGCAACTTTGTTGAATGGTAGTGAAAACTGGGTGAATATAGGTTATTAATAAAGTTGAGGTTACAGATATGAAAATAGCAAGAATGATGGAACAATGGCAGGAGGACATCCGTAATGAGGAAAGCAAAGAAAAACTGGAAATGAACACCATAGATGAAGCAGTTAGAGGGAACAAGCTGAGAATGTGGGGTCATGTTACATTCATGGGAGACGCAAGGTTACCTAAGAGACTCATGGGTTTTAGAGGGTAAGAGGAGTCGAGGTAGACCAAGGAGAAGTACTTGGATTCTGTTAAGGATGATTTTGAAGTAACAGGCTTAACATCAGACGGGGCATCAATGTTAGCATTGCATAGTGGATCATGGATGAATTTTATTAGGCGGACTATGCTCCAAACTGAACGCTGAAAGGCTTAATCACTCTCTATTGATCATGATGAATGTAAAGATGAATAAAGAAGAATAAAAAGCAATTTTAAAGAAATGCTCATGGATAGCTGTGAAAATTTTTCAATTAACATCTCACAGAACAAGAGACATATAATTGTCTTACACACTGTTTTCTTTGGTGAATGGCAGAGTTTACCTTATAACAGACTTCGACGCTTTTTTACCGATTACTATGAAAGTTGGCTGATTTATGTATAATATGAAAATATCAGTCTAGTTCGAAAAATTTTTTAGCATTTATTTTATAATAAGGTATCCGGTTTCGATCTTATACTAATCTTCAGACCGGTTTGTCTACAGTTGGCGCTGAGTCAAATCGGTCTGAAGATGATCTTAGTATGATCACCTTATTATAAAATAACTTTTAAAATTTTTTTTAGTATTTTTTAACATTTTTATTTTATTTACTTTATTTTATTTTTTGCGAAGCAGACTGATATTCTTATATTAAAACGTTATACCAGTTCGCTACCTTCCAATAAGAAACAATGTTTTCCAAACTCATTGACGTACGTATGATATCATGGGAAATATTTTTATAAACCGCAAGCCGCCGTTTGCTGCATGGCAAGGGTACCTCACAAGAAACTTCAGTACTGTTTCACTGATCACCACGAAATCAGACAGATGTGTGGGGAAGGGGGGGCAATGGGATAATAGAGGGAAAGGGAAGAGTAACGGAGAGAGGGGGGGAGGAAGAATTGGACAAAATGTTCAAATCTTTGTAAAATTATGGGGCCTAACAGCAGTGTTCATCGATCCCTAAATTTATAAACTATTTAAAGTAACTTATCCTAAGAACAACAACCACACACACACACACACACACACACACACACACACACATACACATACACATACACACAGACACGCACACACACACACACACACACACACACACACACACCACCACCACCACCACCACCACCACCAACAACAACAACAACAACAACACACACACACCCATGCTCGAGGGAGGACTCGAACCTCCGACGACGAACGGACGCGTGAACCGCAGCACGGCGCCTCAGCGCGCACGTATATTCCGCCGCGGCAGAGGTGGACAGACAAAAAGATAGAGAGAGAGAGAGAGAAAGAGAGAGAGAGATGGATTGGGTTGTTTGGGTGGGATAGGGGACTGACCTACTGAGGTTATCAGTCCCCCTGTGGGAAGGGGAAGGAATGAGGATAGGAAAGGATGGGATGGTGAAGGAAATGCAGTCGAGAAGTAAAGAAGGAAGGAAGACTGCATTAGCTCGGGGCCCCGTGCTCGCCACGCTCATACTACTCACGAAAGAATCGTGAACCCCCTGGGGGGGGGGGGGGAGAAGGAGAGATAGTGTAACGAGTCAATGGGACAAATAAATACCCGGGAAAGACCGGGATTGCAGCTAATGGTGAGTACTCTCTGAAGTAACTGTAATGTATAGAGCGTAAATACAATTTAAAGTCATGTGCGAACAATGAAGACATTTTTTTTATATTTGGGACAAAAAAGTAAAAACTTTGTATTTACGAAAATTGTGTTACTTTAGGATACCAATGTAAATATCGTCCTATCGGCTCAGTCCCGAAACTAGTAACGGTCCAATAAATGAATTAATCTACAAAAAAAAGTGTGTCAGGTTGCAGTATTTATCTACTACAGTATTATATAAATAATGGTTTTACTGGTATCTTACCAATGAAAATTTCTTCTCTCAAGTATTTGTCTAAGATCTCCCGTTCCTCTCAGCATGAGACAATTAACAAATAATATAAACTACATCAAATTAGTTTGTCTTTGACACCTCTCTGCATTACATTATCTGTGCAACATCGTGATGTAACAAGAAACTTTCTTGGTTGATTTTGTCCGTCTTGTGTATGGACGATGGGGCTTCAGCCGTATGTATAGTAATGAATAAAAGCGCCGCCAGCTGTATTTTCATTTTGTTACTTATTGACAACCAGTTTGAGTGGACACGAGCTGTGTTCTGCTTGCAGACGGTAACACGGCGGACGCGCTGCAGTACACGACGCTGAGCGTCATCTCCAACTCGCTGTGCAGCTCCTACTACGGCTCCTCCATCATCTCGTCGACGCTGTGCGCCACCGGCTCCAACCGACAGAGCACATGCAACGTGAGTACCTTCTGTCGACGTAGCTGGAATTGGGACTGCGGATGGTCTAGTTTTAATTCCACATAATTAATGTATTCACCAACACCTGTAAAGGTCATGTTGTTTTCTCTTAGTGAACGACCCGTTTCGGTAGTACACTAATACAATCTTTAGCCTCTATACAAATAAAATTACAAATTAGTGTTGTATCTACAACATCATGCTCTACATATGTCATATAAAATATAAAGAACAACAAGTACAAATGAAACTTCCTGGAAGATTAAAATTGTGTGCCGGAACCAGGACTCGAACCTGGGACCCTGGCCTTTCGGGTGCAAGCGCACTACCGACTGTGCTATCCCGACACGACTCACGATGCCGCCTCACAACTTTACTTCCGCCAGTACCTCGCCTCCTACTTGCCAAACTTCACAGAAGCTCTCCTGCGAGAGGAGAGCTTCTGTGAAGTTTGGAAAGTAGGAGGCGAGGTACTGGCGGAAGTAAAGTTGTGAGGCGGCATTGTGAGTCGTGTCGGGATAGCACAGTCGGTAGTGCGCTAGCCCGCGAAAGGCAAAGGTCCCAGGTTCGAGTCCCGGTTCCGGCACACAATTTTAATCTGCCAGGAAGTTTCATATCAGCGCACACTCCGCTGCAGAGTGAAAGTTCCATTCTGGACGTACAAATGACCCAACAATCGCCATTGAAACAATATAATAAGGTATTCTATCTATATAGGTGATCTGATGGACAGACTAACTTGTAATTTGCGGCTGTTTGCTGATGATGCGGTGTTGTATGGGAGAGTGTCGTTTTTAACTGACAGTAACAGAATACAGGATGACTTAGACAAAATTTCTAGTTGGTGCAAAGAATGGCAGCTTGCCCTCAATGTAGGAAAATGTGAGGTGATGTGCATGAGTAGGAAAAACAATCCCATAATATTCCAATACAGCATGATGCAAGTCGCTTCTTTCAAATATCTAGGCGTAACATTGCAGAGCGATATGAAATGGAACGAACATGTAAGGACAGTTGTGAGTAAGGCGGATAACCGACTTCGGTTTATTGGGAGAATTTTGGGTAGATGTACTTCATCTGTAAAGGAGACCGCGTGTAAAACGCTTGTACGACCACGTCTTGAGTATTGTTCAAGTATTTGGGACCCGCAGCAGATCAGTTTAAAGGAAGACATAGAGGCGGTTCAGAGGCGAGCAGCTAGGTTTGTTACTGGTAGGTTCGACCAATGAGCGAGTGTCAACAGAAATGCTCCGGCAACTCAATTGGGAATCGCTGGAGGAAAGACGACGTTCTTTTCGTGAATTTATGTTGAGGAAATTTAGAGGGCCGGAATTTGAAGCTGAGTGTAGTACGATCTTGCTGCCGCCTACTTACATTACGCGTAGTGATCACAATGACAAGATAAAAGAAATTAGGCCTCGTACGGAGGCATATTGGCATTCTTTTTTTCCTCGTTCTATTTGGGAATGGAATAGGAAAGGAAATGCCTAGTAGTGGTACAGTGCACCCTCCGCCACGCACCTTACGGTGGATTGCGGAGTATGTATGTATGGATGGTATAATAAAAATAAAATGACATTTATAAATAACATAAGGATCAAAGTATCTGATAGATATTACTTCTGTAAGCAACGGTTTTAATTGTATGTAATAACATTTCTCCAGACTGTTTGCGTTCTATGATATCTTAGGCAGTAGTAGATATGTATAAAATATTTTAAAATGCTGTAAGAGGGTGAAATATAAAATATAAAGCCTTAAATAGACAGGATACCTTGATCATTAAGATAGTCAATGAAGTATGTGTGGACAAAGTCCAAGTAAAACCATGGTTTTGTGTCCCAGCCTCGTCGCCGCTTTTGTGTCTCGCGGCGAAAGTAGGTGGCGCGCACTTTGGACTTGTGCGACACCGCACATGGAACATAGAATAAAGCGTCGGTCAAAAACCACAGTGTACGAAATGGGCAAAGATTAATTTAATTTAATGATCCTGATTTACTCAGTTTTTGCCCATTTCATATTCTGTTGATTTTAACTGACACTTTATCCTATGTTCCATGGTTTACTTGGAATTTATCCACACACAATTCATTGACTATCTTAATGATGAAGGTACGTTGCCCAGATATGGCTTTATATAACTGTTGTTGTCAAACAGAAACAAGTATACAGTTGAAAGAGTTTACTGCGAAGTACCGCTAGTGTAGGTAACTTGCGAAACGGACAATTCTCTAAAAAAAAAAAAAAAAAAAAAAAAAAAAAAAAAAAAAAAAAGGAATCCACAGTCTTCTATAGATCCAGAGAAATGTGCCAATAATCGAAATGATGGAAAACAAAATTCTCAGAAATGTCAGTGCATGATTATTTTCAGATATATTTTTAAATAGTAAATAATGGAATATTTCAGTAAAACCAAAACCAAATTAAGCATAAACATCCATATTGTTAATTTGGATAAAAGTAAAAAATGTGAAATTTTGTCATTTTGGGCGGTACGACTCCCCTTAGACGGGGAGTTTTTGATTCTGTTGAATGCAGATTTAATGATATACTGATGTCATCGAATTACGTATCATTTTACTACTATGGCACACATATTTTATTACTTTCTTTCTGTCCGTGAATATGTCGCTTGTAGTAGTACGTAATCTTTTACATTGAATGACACAGACCTCCGTTTTTCTTTATTTATTTGGCCAATTGTTATTCTAGGCATGGTTCGTCCGGTTTCGACATGAAAGATGATCCATATTAGTGGTAAACAAGTATTAATTCTCGGCAATTTTTGTGCTAACTACGCGGTTCATTGCTACAAACAAGAGTAAAGAAGAATAGAATGAAACGTTTAACTGATTATTTAAAAGTTATCCTGGCATTTCCAGAGCTTCAGAGTTTATCCTTACGCTCGGTGTTGTAAGGTAAGGATGTGGAAGGAAATCGGCCGTGCCCTTTCACAGAAACCATACAGGCATTTGCCTGGAGTGATTTAAAAAAATCACGGGAAACCTTAATCTGGATGGCCGCAGTTGGATTTGAACCACCGTCCTTGTTAATACGAGTTTGGTGTGTTACCACTGCGCCATCCCTCTCGGTGTAAAATTGCGACGAAGAATGCAGGTTACATAGAATGTAGCTATATCCATTCTCATTTTAATGTACATATGATATGAAAAGTAGATAGTGCCTACAGGAAAATAAAAGAGACATTTGGGGACAAGAAAAACAACTCTACGAATATCGAGATCTCAGATGGGAAACCAGTTCTCAGCAAAGGAGGGAAAGCTGAAAGGTGGAAAGAGTACATAGGGCAGCTCTACAAAGGAACAAAAAATTAAATAGAAATTAAGACACAGTACATAATACAGAACATCATTCTGTGGCTCGTAAGAAATCCTTTGTGGGGAAGGTGAACCAAAGGTTACGTTTCATCGGCAGAACGCTTCGAAGATGCACCAGCTCCACAAAAGAGACTGCCTACATCACACTTGTGCGTCCTCTCCTGGAGTACTGTTGCCCCTTGTGGGACCCTCACCAGGTGGGACTGACGGAAGACATTGAGACGGTTCAGAGAAGGGCAGCTCGTTTTGTTCAAAAAGTTCAAATGTTTGTATAGTCTATGGGACTTAACTACGGGGTCATCAGTCCCTAAACTTACAAACTACTTATGAACTACTTACGAACTAGGACGGCACAAATATCAATTCCCGAGAGTGGATTCGAACCCCCGACCGTAGTGGCCGTGCAGACCGTGACTGAAGCGCCTCAGTCCCCGCGGTCACCGCGGCCGACCAGCTCGTTTTGTTTTATCACGTTTGGGGGGGGGGAGCGTCACGGAAATGTTGCACGAATTGGGGTGGAAATCATTAAAAGAAAGGCGTTATTCATTGCGGCGTGATCTGTTTGCGAAGTTTCACTCACCGACTTTTAGTTCTGAATGTGAAAATATTTTGCTAGCACCCACCTACTTAGGGAGACATGACCATCCCAATAAAATAAGAGAAATCAGATCGAAAACTGAACGATTTAGGTGTTCTTTCTTCTCGCGCGCTATTAGAGAATGGAACGGTAGAGAAAAGTTATGAAAGTTGTTAATGAACCCTCTGCCAGGCACTATAATGTGATTTGCAGAGTATCTATGTAGATGCAGATGTAGACATATGAAATTAAGCTTCCGTAAGAGAATGACAACTCATTTCTTGACACGTCTTCCACTGGGGCACTGCGGCCGGCCATAGAGGGAGACCGAGGAACGAATCCAATAAGCAGATTCAAATGGATGTAGGTTTCCGTTTGTATTCTCAGATGAAGAGACTTGCACGGGACAGGGTAGCGTGGAGAGCTGCATCAAACCAGTCTGCGGACTGAAGACCACAACAACATTGTCATTTTTTTTAGAACCTTAGTGTGTTCCTCGTTTTCCTGTGGTAGTGATACGTGTCTAGGGCGGTGTCAGGCAGACTGTTGAGCGAGGCTTCTTGATGTTGCAGGGCGACAGCGGCGGCCCCATGGTGATCGGCTCGCAGGGCAGCTACACGCTGGTGGGCGTGGTCAGCTTCGTGTCGGGCAGAGGCTGCTCGAGCGGAGACCCGTCCGGCTACGCCAGGGTCACCTCCTTCCTGGACTGGATCTCCAGCACCGCCGGCGTCACCATCTCGTGAGCGCGGCGCTCTGACGCTGCTTCCAAGGGCAGCACACGTCAGCAATACATTTTTACAAATAAATAATTCACTACACAAAAAGTGCTGTTTACTGATTTATTGCTCCTACAACGTACTTCCATTACCTCACTGTATCAATATATAAATAGGGGAAAAAATATAAAATATAATAATGGAAAGTCCAGGTTGGAATTAATAATAAAATCGCACTGACGTGTTTTACGGCTCACTTTAGATTTGTAGTTATATATGTTTCTGCAAACATTTTGGACCAAAATAGTAATCTAAATAATAATAAATTAATTAATAAGAATGTCTGAAACCCTTTTAGGGAAAAAAAGGTGGTGGTGGGTTTCGAAACAGCGACCTTTCGCGTCGCAGTCCAGCAGCTTGCCCACTACGCTAAGGCTGTAAATCAAAACATGGGTTCTTTAATCTCATACCATTAATGGCCGTTGATAACTGATGTTAATATGGCATTTGTAGACATTAGATTATCATTTATCGTACGAAGAGCGATGTGTTTTTGTTAATTCCGCAGTGTGACGTTGCTTTGAAATGACAACGTGTAAGTTAGAATAAGAAAATCATCAAATACGCGAGGAATGTCACGTGACGTGTCCGAACGGCTGGTTTTCGTTAATTCAATGGAGGGTGTCAAATCTCCGTTATTTTTGCAAATATGTCTCAAACGATGAGAGGTATGAAAAAAAAAACATAAGGGAGCTAAGTTGTAGAGAATTTTCTCCTCTACCAATTAGGTTATTCAATTTTCGTGTCAGATGAACGGTTCGTTTGCAATGAGAATTACATTACAAACGGATTTTTTTGGTTTTACTACCGTATTTGTTGTCCGAAACATTTGAAAAAGGGAGGTTCTGGTCTCTGGCGGCCTACAACCATGTCTGTAAAATTTGGTGCTGATCGGTTGAACGGTTCGTCTTAAAAACAAGGAACACGTTACGGACGACAGACAGACAGACATACATGCCAAAATCGCCATTATTTTTGCAAATATCTGTGAAACGCTAAGAGATATGAAAAAACATAGGAGGACAAAGTTTTGTGTCCCAACTTCGTCGCCGCTTTTGTGTCCCAGCCTCGTCGTAGGTGTCGGTGGCCGAGTGGAATAAGACCGACACAGGAATAAGGATAGCCCGCCGGTGCAGGTACGGAGGGGAGCAGCCAGAAACTATAAACACTAGAGTAAATTAGAAAGAGATATATATTGCACAGAATGTAACAATACTTAACTTTTACATAGTACTGCAGAATGTTGATACATAGTTGTTAGAGGCCTGTCTAGTGCCTGTACGATAGCAAAGTCTTCAATGGTGCCTATCTGATTACGAAGGTCCTAACTGGTTGCTATCTCCGTCCGAAGTGACCGATGTCTTTCCGTGGTGGCCACGAGCGGGGTTGCAGCAGAGGGCGCTCGTGGCTGTCGTCGGAAGAACGCCGCGCCGTGCATGCATGGCGGCGCGCGGCGAAAGTAGGTGGCGCGCACTTTGTACTTGTGCGATACCACACAAAGTTGTAGAGAATTTTCTCCTGCCGGCCACGGTGGCCGAGGGGACCAAGTCTAGTGGCGGACAGCGTGGAGGTAACACACGCCGTGCTGTGCGCTGCGCTGCTTGCTGCTTTCGCGTGGTAAGTCTCTGCGCTTGCTGTTGCGACTTGCAGTTATTCGTGTTCAGTTGTAGAAGATGAATACAGAACAGTGATGACTGATAGGAATAGAAAGGATACCCTGAAGTTTACTTTTGAAAGAGAATTTGCCCGACCGAAATCTTTTGAAATTGAGGAATGGTTAGAACAATGCGTTAAAATAGGAATCGAGGATATTATTGGCATCCATCTATCGATTGTTAGCAGCGTGGTTTTTGTGAAACTCGCTAGATCCGATATGTGTGCCAAAATAGTCGAATCCTGTGGTGGAGTTATGAAGTATAAATACAGTGATGGCAATGTTGGAAAGGTTTTCGTTTCTCATGCAGGCCTTGGAATAAGAACTGTGCGCATTTTTGAACTGCCTTTTGAGATAACAAGTGCCGATATAGACGCAGTGATCTCGCCATACAGTAGAGTGATTAGTAATATTGCTGAAAGGTGGTCTACTGCTCATCGCTTTCCGGTACTAAACGGCGTACGACAGCTGAAAGTCGACTTGCATAAGCACATTCCGTCATACATTCAGGTCTGCGGGTACCGAGCAATTGTGATGTACGATGACCAGCCTAAGACGTGTGCCGCGTGCAACTCTACGGGCCATGTGAGAGCCGAGTGCGTTCAGCGGCGCGTGGCGCAGCTGCCGGCCGGCGAGGCGGCCAGGCCGCCCGTGTTGTCGACTCTGCCGGTGACGTATGCGGCCGCGGCGCGCGGTCTCCCTGCTGTCGCCGGCCCCGAAGTCAATGCTTGTCTTAAAGTACCTGAGGTAGAGATGACGACGGCGACAACTGAACCAACTGCGCAGGCCCTCCCTCAGACTTCTCAGACACCGCCACCTGCTGTAGCCGTACAAGAACAGGCCCCTGCAATACAAGCGACGGAATCGACAACCTCTGACGTCCTACCAGAGGCCCCTATGGAAATTATTCCAACGTTTGTACAACCCGCACCGTCAGTTTTAGAACAACTAACACCTATTGAGAGTATTAAGGAACAGCTCTTTGTACCAAAAACTGTAGCGCACCCACCAGCAGAGACTCCTACACCGACAGAAGCTCCGCTCGGAAATGACCAAAGTCCGTCAAGAGGCTCATCTCCCAAGAGAAGACGGAAACGGAGGCTTGCGCGTCAGGGAGCGGAGGTCACTGCACCGCCCTTACGGGAAAAGGCAAAGCAGATAGGTGCTCAACTTAGGAGCTCAGAACACACGTCCACCAATGTGTCAGGAACAATGGAAAAGGCCACGACTTCTGTGATATTCAATACTGAATACACCTCACACCCCGATTCCGGACTTGATGACCAGACTGTCGCCGAACTTTCTCCTGCCAAGGTAATCAGCACGTCGGAAAATTTAGTACCACCTACTTGGGCCGAAGAAATGGGGTCTAGTACGGAAGAGGAGATGGATACCTCTGTAACCGAAACTCCCACAGCTCCATTCCAAACGGACGGCGACTGTCAATCCCTCCACGATGGCTCTACAGAAATTAACGCACAACAAGCAAGTTCGACTGATCCATTCCCTAATGACGAATACTATTAAACAGCTCTTGATGTACCTGGTGGTAGATTTTTACACAAGCATCTTTCTATATGCGTTTAGAAACCTTCCTTTAGACTCACTTCATGGTTAGTACCACGATCCCTTTTTCTAAGCTTAATTTGCGTATAGCCACCCATCATTCCACTACAGGCCTATAGGCTCGCAACGGTAAATCTTAATAAGATACGTAGTGAGCTGAAATTACAACATCTAAAAGACTTCTTACATGCTGCAGACGTTGACATAGCATTCCTGCAAGAAGTAACAGAAATCAGGCTTGACTGCATACCAGGCTATAATGCCTTCATTAATCCTGGTATGGGTTCTGAAATGGGTACCGCCTTACTTGTGAAGGAAGGCGTAATTATCAAGGATGTCACGAAATTACCCAATAGTAGAGGTATTGCTGGCACCTTCCATAACATCAGACTAATTAATGTCTATGCTCCATCTGGGTCCAGTAATAGACGACTACGAGCAGACTTCTTTAAGGAAGACATCGTACCTCTGTTTGGTGCTCAGAACGAACAGTCATTTTAGGAGGTGACTTTAATTGCGTCCTCAGCGCTAAAGATCAAATTCCCAACATGAACAAGTCGATTGAACTGGAGCGCATAGTCCGAGACTTACGACTCATTGACTCGTGGGAGTACAAACATGGAGTGGCACCTGGGTTTACCCACATCACCAATCATTCAGCAAGCTGTTTGGACAGGATATATGTCACGTCAGCCTTGAGCACTCACATTCTGCAATCTGAAGTTTGGCCAGTGGCCTTTTCCGATCACGCAGCATATTTATGTACTATAAATATGGAACGACAAGGCACGTGCAGATACAGAGATCTGTGGAAATTAAATGTTTCACACCTACAAGACCGGGCATGTCAAGAGGCCTTCCTGAACACCTGTAGGGAGTGCGAGCACAGATTCGCCTCATATACTTCGGCAATAAAATGGTGGCTAAAGTGTGCAAAACCTACAATAAGGAGATGTTTTATTAACTACTCTAGAGATAAAAGTTCATGGCATAAAAAACAATAGAATTTTATTTTCACTGTTTAAGAGAACTCTACATGCTAGGCACGTCAGATACTGGTTACTATGAACAAATCAAAAGAATACAAGCCAAAATCTTGGCCCTGCGCCGCAAACAACTAGAAGGATACATAGTTCGATCACGGGTCCAAACCATGGCACAACAAGAAAATACGTCTATTTATAATGTCATACAAGAAAGGAAACGAGGACACAGCAAGATACTGACAGAACTAACAGCGGCAGATGGTACTACATTGTCCACACATAGACATATCAAGGAAGCAATATTAAGCCATTTCACAGCCTTGATGTCTCATAAAGAAGTGGACGAAGAAGCACAAAATGTTCTACTGCAAAATGTGCAAGGTAGAGTCAACCACACGGAAGTAGAGAAACTTGTTGCACACGCAACCGAAGAAGACGTGGAAAACGCAGTTAGGGAAAGTGCCAAAAATAAATCTCCAGAAGCGGATGGCATCCCAGCGGAATTCTACCAAGTGTTCTGGGATCAGATCAAAACAAAAATTACACTCATCTGTAACGAACTGTTAGAGCCCATACATGAGATCCCACAAGAATTTCGCGAAGGCATCATAGTATTGATTCCAAAAAATCCTGTTAGTAAAAAAATTGACAATTTGAGTCCTATAACGCTTCTTAACAGTGACTATAAAATCTTTGCTCGACTTTTAGCACAAAGGCTTAAATCGACCATCAACAGCATAACTGGACCCTACCAGACGAGTGTGGGCAAAGATAGGAGACTCTTACACACCCTGTGTGACTACCGCGATCTCATATCAACTGCCGAGGTCTGTAAACTTAAATGTGCCATAATATCATTAGACTTTGACAAAGCCTTTGATAGGGTCAATCACAAGTATCTCCTCCGTACCATGCATGCGATGGGCTTTCCGCCTCGGTTCGTATCTATTTTGCAACATATGATAACGAACAATACATCCCAAATCATCATCAATGGACAGCCTACCAGGAAAATAGAAGTAGCCAGTTCTGTTAGACAGGGTTGTCCAGTTTCTATGGCGCTCTTTTCCATCGCAATTGAACCCCTGCTTGCCACGCTGATGCAGCGTCTACAAGGATTACAAATACATGGAAACAAAATAGTTTGCAAGGCCTATGCGGATGATGTGGGTTTCCTTGTCATCAACAGACCTGAAATAGAGACCGCTTTGCAGATCGTACAATAGTATGAACGTGCATCTGGCGCGCTGCTCAACAGAACAAAATCTGGAATTTTTAATATCGGCCGTGGTTTAGGGCCACATACATCTGGACATCTACGTGAGCTGTCGGTTTTCAAGTGCCTAGGTATTGACTTTCACAATACCATTCGTCGTACCATAGCAGCAAACTACAAGGCACTGTTAAATAAACTACGCGCCTGTGCACAGACATACAGTATCAGGAAACTCAATGAAATCCAGAAAGTAACAGTAGCCAACATCTGCCTAACTGCAAAACTAAATTATGTCGCTCAAGTCCTGCCCATACCTTCAACTATGACAAAACAATTCATGTCCGCACTTGGCCACTTTGTCAGTCGCGGTCACATTTTCAAAGTGCATTATGACACACTAACGCTTCCGCCAATAAGTGGGGGTCTCAATCTCACAGACATTGGTAAGAAGGCACAGGCGTTATACATCGCTAAAACTACTGAACAATGGAAGAATTGTGCCAACAGTCTTGTTGCACACTTGTTGGATGAAATAGCTCCGGCTGACCTCAGTCCACCCATCAGTGTACAACATGTCCCGAACGAACTTTATCACTTGAAATACTTTCTATTAGAGTATAGCTATTTACAAGCACGAATCCCCGATATCAGAAAGAAGAAAGTTAAAGACATATACCGTGAATTAATGAAAGATAAAAAGAAAAACAACATAGAAGACAAATACAGATCTCACAACTGGAAGATAATTTGGGAAAATATCCATTGTCGTAACTTATCTTCCACGATGAAGACTACGTGGTACTTAGTTGTAAATCGCAAAATTGCAACTAACACAAAACTTTACAACATCCACCTGGCAAACTCACCACTTTGTGTCACGTGCAACGTATTGGATACCGAAGAACACCGATTCGGATGCGACAAAGTCAAAGAGATATGGATGTATATAAGACGGAAATTGGCATCCATCAGCAGAACGTCGCCAAACTACATAACAGCTTCCGATTTTCTTTTCCCAGAAGACGTACCGTTCCCCAAAACAAAAAGAAACGCCATCAACTGGCTAAAGGGGGCATCGGTCCACTACATTTTTTCAAACACGGACATGAAATTGGAAGATTTCTGGGTATACCTAACCACGGAGCATCACAAGCTGATGAAAACAAGACATTACAAGAAACATTACGCTAATTTCTTACTAAACACATTACCAAACAAGGAAGGAAGGAAATTTTTATTTACACAAGATTCCTTATATGTTAGTTTCGAAGCCAAATTTATATATCGACATTGTTTTACCTTTCCTTCAGTTCAGGAGTCAAAGTATTATGTTTTAATATTGAGGACAGGATGGTCCCCACGTTTTACCGAAAAATAGGACATGCTTTCAATTTCTGTTGGTTTATTTTGAACAGTAAATGGCAAAATTAACAAGAGAAAAGATTTTAGGTTATAGACGGCAATGGAGCCATAAGACCTTTCAGGTCAACATTAATATGGAGGCAGAAATAGTTTTTTTTTCTTGAAAGAAGACATTTATTTACTTAAGAAGGCACTGTTTTCCTTTCTGTACGGCTTTGAAGCCCACGTCGAGGAAGGCGATTTATGGCGAGCGGAAGGACGGGCTAAAGGGGAGAATGGAGGCCCGAAAAAAAAAAAAAAAAAAAAAAAAAAAAAAAAAGGGGGGGGACTGAGGCGCTCCAGTCACGGTCTGCACGGCCACTACGGTCGGGGGTTCGAATCCCCCCTCGGGCATGGATATTTGTGCCGTCCTAGTTCGTAAGTAGTTCATACGTAGTTTGCAAGTTTAGGGACTGATGACCCCGTAGTTAAGTCCCATAAGCTTAACAAACATTTGAACATTTTTGAATTTTCTCCTCTGCAAATTCGGTTATTCAATTTTCGTGTCGATCAATAGTTAAGCCGTTATTGTCATTTAAATTTCGAGCTGTCAAAAGACGATCGCAAAGGCCCACTTTTAGTGTTACTACCGTAGCCTAAAGTGGGCCAATAGTAAGGACAGTTTACAACTCACCGCAAAGACGTGGCGACGAGCTGCGACAGGCACATACAAGAGACACACACATGCAACACATTCAACTATAGGCCATGGCCTTCTTCAGAAAATAGAACACTCACGTAATCACATAGGCACACGACACAGTCATACAACCAACAGCTCCGGCTGCCGCACTTCGAATCACGCTCTGCAGCGAATCGGGAGGAGAGTGGAGGGGAGAGGGGATAGGAAGGTGACGTCACGGTGGTGGGGATGGGTTAGATGGGAATAACGACATACAGCTTACGAATGGAGTGGGGAGGCGGGTGAGGGGAGAAAAATGTTCAAATGTTTGTAAAGCTTATGGGACTTAACTATGGGGTCATCAGTCCCTAAACTTACAAACTACTTATGAACTACTTACGAACTAGGACGGCACAAATATCCATGCCCGAGGGAGGATTCGAACCCCCGACCGTAGTAGTGGCCGTGTAGACCGTGACTGAAGCGCCTCAGTCCCCTCGGCCACCGCGGCCGGCAGGGGAGAAAATAAAATAAAATAAAATAAAGTGAAGTAAATATATATACAAAATGCGTGCACACTGCAAGTACACAAGACAGCATACACACACACATACACACACACGCACGCACGAGCGCGCACGCGCGCGCGCACACACACACACACACACACACACACGCACGCACATACACACACACACGATCGCACATTCACACACCACTCAAAATAGGCGATGTTTGATATAGAGAGGTAGGAACTGTGAGGTATGGAGAAAAAAAAGGGAATTTATCGTAGGTTGAGGCCTGGTTGATTTCGGGATCGAAGAATGTATTGTAGGGATAACTCCCATCTGTGCAGTTCAGAAAAGCTGCTGGTGAATGGGAGGATCCAGATGGCCCGGGTTGTGAAGCAGCCATTGAAAAATAGATAATGCTTACAGGAAAATAGATATATTTGGAGATAAGAAAAACACCTCTATCAATATCAGGAACGCAGATGGAAAGCCAGTTCTCAGCAAAGAAGGAAAAGCTGAAAGGTGGAAAGAGTATCTAGAAAGGCTCTACGAAGGAAATGAGAGACAATATTGTAGGAAGGGAAGAAGAAGTAGATGAGGATGAAATAGGAGATACTATAATGACAGATGAATTTGACAGAGCACTGAAAGACCTAAGTCGAAACAAGGCTCCTGGAGTAGATGATATTCCCTCAGAGCTACTGAAGTCTCTGGGAGAACCAGCCATGACAAAACTGTGTCACCTGGTGTGTAAAATGTATGAGACAGGCGAAGTACCCTCAGACTTTAATATAAATGTTATAATCCCCATTCCAAAGAAAGCAGACGCAGACAGGTGTGAAAACTACAGAACCATCAGTTTAATAAGTCATGGTTGCAAAATATTAACACGAATTATTAACAGAAGGATGGAAAAGGTGGTAGAAGGCAACCTCGGGGAAGATCAGTTTGGGTCCAGGAGCAATGTAAGAAAATGGGAGGCAATACTCACTTTACGGCTTATCCTACGTATCTAGCTTTTGTAGATTTGGAGAAGGCTTTTGGCAATATTGATTGGAATAAATTCTTTCAAGTTTTGAAGCAAGCAGGAGTTAAATATAGGGAGCGTAAGGTTATTTACAACTTGTATAAAAACCAGACAGAGGTTGTCAGAGTTGAAGGGCATGAAAGGGATGTAATGGTTGGGAAGGGAGTAAGACAGGGTTGTAGCGTTTCTACAATGTTATTCAATTTGTACATTGAACAAGCTATAAAGGAAAGCAAGGAGATATTTGGATAATGCATTAAAGTTCAGGATGAAGAATTAAAAACATTCCGTTTTACCGATGACATAGTAATTCTATCAGAGACAGCAAAGGACCTAGAAGAGCAGTTGAACGGAATGGACAGTGTGCTGAAAGGTGCATATAAGATGAAGATTAATAAGAGCAAAACTATGGTGATGGAGTGCAGTCTAAGAAAATTAGGTGATGCTGAAGGAATTATATTAGGTAATGAAACAATAATGGAGGTAGACGAGTTTTGTTACTTGGGCAATAAAATAACAAGAGTACGGAGGATATAAAATGCAGAATGACAATGTGTAGAAAAGCATTCTTGAAAAAGAGAAATTTGTTAACATCGAATATTCATTTAAGCATGAGGAAGTCCTTTCTGAAGGCATTTGTGTGGAGTTTTGCCTTGTATGGGAGTGAAACATGCACGATAAACAGTGCGGACAGGAAGAGGATAGAGGCTTTTTAAATATGGTGCTACCGAAGAATGCTGAAGATTAGGTGGGTGGATCGCATAACTAATGAGGAGGTACTGAACAGAATTGGGGAGGAAAGGAACTTTTGCTTACCTTGACTAAAAGAAGGGATCGATCGGTAGGACACATTCTTAGACCTCAAGGAATTGTGAATTTAGCGTTGGAGGGAAGTGTGTGGGGTAAAAACCGCAGATGAAGACCAAGAGATGGATACAGTAAGCAGATTCAAATAGATGTAGGTTGCCGTTCTTATGTGGAGTTGAAGAGGCTTGCTCAGGATAGGGTATTGTGGAGAGCTGCATCAAACCAGTCTCCGAACTGGAGACCACAACAACAACAATCAATATTACAATGATATCACACACTGTCGTTTGCGAAAAGTCCATCACCGAGAAAATATTATCCGAATAGCGCCACACTTGGTGGAAGTGGCGACGGGTGTGCAAGCAATAAGTGATACGCTTTGCAGCGAATTGGGATACACCCGTGGTCTATATAGGAGACTTCTGGTCACGCTACCGTGATCCTTTGCGATGGCGGCCATTTTGGTTCTAAAATGCTGCTGTAGCATACTGTATTAGAATAACGTGTGTCACTGGAAAGTGTTAATTGCATAAAGCAGTGAATATAAAATTGCGGAAGGAAGGAAGGAAGGAAGCTTGGAGTTTAACGTCCCGTCGACAGCATGGTCATTAAAGACGGAGCTTTCGCTGGCTGTTGTAGGGTAAGGATGTGGAAAGAAATCGGCCGTGCCTTTTCAAAGAAACCATGTCGGCATTTGCCTGGAGTGCTTTAGGGAAATCACGGAAAACCTAAATCTGGATGGGCGGAAGTTGATTTGAAGTACCGTTCTTCCGAATACGAGTCCAGTGTGTTACCAGTGCGCCACCTCTCTCGGTGTAAAATTGCGACGAAGAATGCAGGTTACAGAGAAAGTAGCTATATCCATTCTCATTTTAATGTACATATGATATGACTAACGATACAACCATCATTGTGAGGGAAAAGTAGCCTTATCATTAACAGAATTCTGCTTTTTCTTGTATCTGTGTAACATAAGCCTGTACTTGTGTTTTCCTGACATGCATTTTTTTCTTTCCTTGCCAAATTTCCATTCGGTATGGTATAGACGAAGGATCAACAAAAGTGTTGACCTATCCGAAAACAGAATGTCAAATGGAATGTCGGCTTCCATTCATATGAAATTTTCCTGGTGTGACCGTTTCTAATGAGTTGACATTAAGTAAGTAGAAGAAATTTTGGGATACTGTGTCTCAGACAAACGTAGAGCAGATGCTGAAATTAAGTTGCAAACGGTAGGAGACATATACCGGTATAGTGCATATACCGGTATTAGTAAGAAATTGTTCATGACCAACTTGTTCTTTATACCTCTGAATCAGTTACATTCGACTATTTCTGTGTTATGTATGTCTCTTGATATTTTACTAACGCTGATAACGCAAAAATTATACAAACTGTTTCGTTAATTACGTCTAAATTAATTATAAACAAACATCACTACTTCGGTGGCTTGACCACCGCAAGGAGCGCTAGTGTGGTTACAACTGTTAGTTGGTAACAACTTTTAACTTTTACAGCAGTAAGTTTCGCGACTGTATATGTTAGACAGTGGTAATACCGTAACATTTCGGCTCGCACAGGGCATGCTGCTACGACAGTGATGCGTTTGTGGAAGCAGTGGGCAGAGGAAGGTCGTACGCAGCGACGAGCGGGAACTGGACAACGGGACATAACCACAGTACGGGATGACCGTATCTTGTCCACATGGCCATAACAGTCCCTACAGCTTGATCCACAGTGTTGGCACGTCGCTGGAACACTGTATCACGTATGAACTTGTCTCTGTCGACGGCTCGTAGCCGTCTGCTGCGGACTGGACTGGTTGCAATCGTATCATTACGTCGACTTCTATTGTTCAGAAAGCACAGCTCCCCCAGATCAAAAAAATTGTATCGGAAAGAGAGGTTGCTACTATTGAAGAAACCCCCTCCTGTGGCAGAGAATTTAGGCGCCAGACTCGAGCTCTTATCCCAAAATTCGACAAGGACTTTGTTATCAACACCGATCAGACAGGTAAGCAATACGTTTTATCTGTCTGCGTTTACATTTGAATCATCTCTTTCCAGGCTGCCAATATCAGTCGACGTATGACCGAACCCTAGAACACCAAGGGTCAAAAGTAGTGTGCGTGAAACGAAAGTGTATGAACTAAGTAACACACTCCTATTCAGCTCAATATGGTATGAGCCTCTCGGGAAAACTATTGCCACATGTGCCTACAGGAGAGTACTGGCAATTTTGGACCGAGGGTTCAAAAATCAGTACATCTACATCTACATGGGATGAATACGTTGCAAAATATACAAATGTTATCACTTCTTCAAAATCCGGTAAACTGACACAGACTTGTACAAAAATATTTAACGCATGTGATGAAGTCCTACGTGCAAGAGAATAAATGTCTTCTGTTGATTGACTCGTGGGGAGGACAAACAAATACAAGGATATATGACGAACTAAAACTTCCTGGCAGATTAAAATTGTGTGCCGGAACCGGTACTCGAACCTGCGACCCTTGCCTTTCGCGGACAAGCGCACTACCGACTGAGCTATCCCGACACGACTCACGATGCCGCCCCAGAACTCCACTTCCGCCAGTACCTCGCCGCCTACTTTCCAAACTTCACAGAAGCTTTCCTGCGAAACATGCAAGACAAGCACTACTGGAAGAAAGGATATGGTGGAGACTTGGTTTAGCCAAAGCCTAAGGGATAGCTGAGTCGGTAGAGCGATTGCCCGCGAAAGGCAAAGGTCCCAGGTTCGAGTCCCGGTTCCGGCACACAATTTTAATCTGCCTGGAAGTTTCATATCAGCGCACACTTCGCTGCAGAGAGAAAGTTTCATTCTGGAAACATCCCTTAGGCTGTGGCTAAGCCATGTCTCCACCATATCCTTTCTTCCAGGAGTGCTAGTCTTGCATGTTTAACAGGAGAGCTTCTGTGAAGTTTGAAAAGTAGGAGGCGAGGTACTGGCAGAAGTAAAGCTGTGAGGCGGCATCGTGAGTCGTGTCGGGATAGCTCAGTCGGTAGAGTGCTTTCCCGGGAAAGGCAAAGGTCCCAGGTTCGAGTCCCGGTTCCGGCACACAATTTTAATCTGCCAGGAATTTTCATATCAGCGCATACTCCGCTGCAGAGTGAAGGTTTCATTCATATGACGAACTGTTCGAAGATGATAACGGATTGCCAACATGCAGTATTAAAGTAATTCTCACCAAATGTACGCCACTAGTGGAAGTATGCGATGTATATTATCGTCAGGTAAAAAATTAAATAAAAAAATTCAAAACTGCAGTTTCCTTATAGAGAAAGAAGAAGAAATCATTTCCAGAGAAGCTTGCATCAAAGTACATTCCATTATACATCATCAGCTGTCCTCGCAAGTATTCAGCGCCATGCTGCGTTACGTGGCCGAGCGGTCTGCGGCGCGCCAGTCACAGTCTGCACGGCCGCTACGGTCGGGGGTTCGAATCCCCCCTCGGGCATGGATGTTTGTGTCGTCTTTAGTATAAGGTAGTTCATAAGTAGTTTGTAAGTTTAGGGACTGATGACACCGCAGTTAAGTTAAAATGTTCAAATGTTTGTAGCTTATGGGACTTAAACTTACAAACTACTTATGAACTAGCTAAGGACAGCACAAATATCCATGCCCGAGGGGGGATTCGACCGTAGTGGCCGTGCAGACCGTGACTGGCGCGCCGCAGACACCTTGGCCACCGCTGCCGGCCGCAGTTAAGTCCCTTAAGCTTAACGAACATTTGAACATTTTGAGCTGCGTTACGCGTGTTTTGCTGCTGGACTGTGCTATGAAAGAAGCTGTTTTTAGAATATCAAGTTTGTTTTTCTATGGAGACATTTAAAAAATGTAACTGCAAAAGGGCGTCGTTCATAACGTGCGCAAGATGCGGTCAAAATTATTGCTTCGCCTGTTTCTTCGATGAATATCACGCCGGTACATGTAATTGATAAGTTTCAAAAGAATGGAAGTATCGACTTTAACATATACGACGTCCCCAAGTACGCGTTAACTACATTCCCTTTTTAAATGTTTGTAGTCCGGAATTTCATCCAACGATATATTAATAAAAAAACCTATATGATGTTGCGGTTAATTGCCCCGTCAATCTACATCTACATCAATACTCTGCAAACCACTCTGAAGTGCATGGCAGAGGGTACGTCCCACTGTACCAGTTATTGGATTTTTTTTACCATTCCTTTCACGTATTGGGTGTTTTAATTTCTCCGTGGGTGCTGTAATTAATCTAATCGTGTCCTCACGATCCCTACGGGAACAATACGTAGGAGTACGCATTACCAAGGAACAGAAAAAAATTGCTGCCGGGTGGAGATGAACCAGCGAGCCTCTCAACACAAATCCGATCTTTTACCGCTGAGCCAAACACCGCTTCCTATATACGCCCTCACAGGGACAGTTGATAAGATGCAATATGGTGGTAGACCCGTACCAAAATTCCTTTTATTTCCTAAACGTTTGGCCATCTGGAGTTCCCACCAGGGGCACTTTCGTGTCTCACCACGCCCTACAAGTACCACAAATTTGGACGAATTCGGCGATGACGAGTAGGCGTTCTCTCCTCGTCAGAAGCTACCTTATACTGACTTGTAATAAAACTTCAGAATCAGGCTTTTCGTTTTCATTTAGGAGTTCTATATGTTTTGCAGACGTTATCCACGTATATCACTAGATCTACCTCAAAAAATTACATAATGGTACAAAAGATATGACGTCGCAAACCTTGCGACGCATGAGAAACTAGCTATTCTTACAATGGAGCGCAACTAAACCATATATTCATCTCCGAGGTGAATCCGGAAGTAGCAGTCATCATCCACGTCCGAACAACTTCGCTTTGGTTACTCCGAGATGTCTAGAAACTTCCCTTGAATAGAGTTTCTCCTGACATTAAGTAGCAAATGCGATCAAACTTCGCAATTGACCTTCTAGGCACGGCAGAACTACAATCAATAGAAGCAGTGCTTCCTTCTTGGGGTTATGACTGGACCTGGTAGGCCGTCTTACCCACTCCGTCGCATTTGCACTGCTCAGGCGTGGTTCCTTTCATCTTTGTGTAGTTGAGTAACATCTATAAACCTTCTAAGGAACCGAGTCATTGATGCAATACACACATTCAATGTCAGCGTTCTGGAGATTTTGGAACAAAGCTGATGCAACAGATTTTTTTCTGTGTGTATAATACATCAATTAATTTTTTAAAGTAATCAATTTTACAAGCAATTCTGTAGATCTTCGTAGAAAATCGATTCTTTATGTAATCGTGAACTTTACTAATATTTTCTCAGAACGACCTGACTCGTAACTTTTGAATAATTCTGCGATGTGTATTAATGAGTTCATCCCTTGATAGAAAAAGCCTATGACTGTGTATGGCATTCCAATCTCCTTTTCACACTCCACTTCTACGGCCTTCCTGTTAATTATGTCCGCCTCATTGCTTCCTTCCTCAACCGCCGCCTCTCAGATGTCACTGTCTGCAACTCCAACTCCCACTCGTTCTACCCCTCTGCTGGAGTGCATCAAGGCTCCATCCTCTCTCCTCTGCTTCATCTCTTCTACTTCGCAGATATGCCCCAACCCCAGCCTCCCGTCCATCTCCTACAATATGCTGACGACACCGTCTTCCTTGCCCTCACCGCCTCCCTAGCCCATTCCCAGTATTTGCTCCAGTCGCACCTCACTGAGTTTGCTGCATGGTGCAACCAGTAGATCCTTTCCCGACAAGTCCAAAGCAATAGGTTGTACCACCCCCTCCATCTGCTACCCCAATTTCTACCTCACCCTCCACAACCGTCCCATCCGCCACACTCCCACCCTCAAAATACCTCAGCCTAACTGTTGATCGCTCCCCTCTCCTGGATCCCACACCTCCGCAACGTCTGCCAGAAAGCCCTCTCCTGCCTCAATTTCCTCAAACTCCTTACCGACCGGACGTGGGGTCTCAACCCCTCCACCATCCTGTACACCTACCGCTCACTTATGCTTCCTGTCCTCTGCAGCTTCCATCCCATCTGGATTTCCGCACGCTCCAAATACTAGAACACCATGCCCTATGCCTCGCCTACCGCATCCGGCTCCCCTCCCCCATCCAGATCCCATATGACCTTATTCCGTTTCCACATCTCCTCCAATACCTCAAACACATCCGGATCCTATACTCCAACCGCAAGATAGACTCCTACAACCCCCTGGTATACCCCATCCTCACCAATCCACTGCCTCTGCCATGCCTATACCGCTCTATTCCTCCCTCCATCTCCACACTCTCCACATCCTTTCCCAGGGTAACTTCCGCCATCTCCCATCCCAGATGACGCCCTCTGTCCTGGCCCCTGATTCCCTCCCGTGGATGAAGTGCCCCCTCTCCCCTCCCCTTCCTATTCTCTCCCCACGCTTGGTTATTTCTCGTCCTGCCCTGGAGTCCCTATGCCTCCTCTCCACCCTCTCTCCTATCCCATCCCCCGCGCTTCCCACCCTCCCCTTCCCTAACCTATGGAGTCCTGCGACATCAGTATTAACAGTGCATCGTTGTGTTTTGTGTAAAATGCTTCAGTGTGATTTTATTTGCGTCGGCCGTTTACAAACAAGCGTCGCATCGTTTCTTTTTAATACAATGTTTCTGAGAGCTCACAGTCTTGTTTTGTTGTCATAATGCATGTTTTAACGTCACCGTGGCTCTTTGTTTCGACTGACTATATAGGTTTTTATATATCTGTCAATACTGTAAATGCTTCAAGTTTTTCTTCTTGTCTATATTTTAATTCACCATTGTTTTAACTCCATTTCATGTTCTTAGTCTTCACGTCCATGTTTTTCTGTTTCTCTTGGCTGAAGAGCAGCACTTCATGCTGCTGCCAGCCTACTGGCATGTTTTTGCTGGTGTGGAATATTTCGTAGTGAGCTCACAGTGGAAAAATTGGTGAGGGTGATTACAGAGGTTTATGTTCCTGATAAAAAGTTCAAAGACTGGTGAAAATAATCTTCTTTAACGATAAGCATTGTCGAATGAATACTCCTGATAAAAGTTAATCCTGCTTAGTTTCAACGTCGAATGGAAGGTACGTAATCCGCGTCTTGTATGACTAACTACTTTTTTCAATACAGTTTTTATTCTACCCGCCACAATAAATGCAGGCCACGTGGACTCAGCTGGCACACGAGTGAACATACGCGTTGTTTGTATCAGGGGGCGGACAGTGCTGTGAGGATGCAGCTGGTGCTGTGGGTTTTGCTCTCTGTGGCGGCAGCCGCTCAGGTGGGTCCCTAACTGACGTCGGTGCCATTTACGCTCGCATTTTGATTGCTATGGTGTCAGTTCGGAACTCTATCGAAAGCCTGCTTGTACGAAGACAGCATCCATCTAAATGCCTACATTTACTGGTTTCTAGATCTCGTATACAATCAGAGAGAGCTACGTTTGTTATTATGCATGTTTTCAGAATTCATATTCATTCTTACGAGGGCCACTCCAAAGGAAATACACACTATTTTTTTAAAATACAGTTTTTATTCTGCATGCTTGAAAGTTTTACAGTGTGTAGATACATCCTTTCCGCTTGTTTTCATAGTTCAACCTGTTCCTATGAGTGGTGCTGTCACTGCATGTCTTCAAGATGGCTGCTACATTTGACGTTCGTCAGAAGCAACGTGCTGTCATTGAATTCCTGTGCTATGAAAACGAGACAGTGGGTAACATCCACAAGAGGTTGAAAAAAATTATGGAGATCCTGCTGTCTATCGCAGTACAGCTAGTCGGTGGGTAAGCAGATTACGTGATGAAAACGGGCACGGCAGTATTGAGGATTGTCCTCGCAGCGGCAGGCCTCGTACTGCACACACTCCAGACAATGTGCAGAGGGTTATGTTCGACTACATCGGCAAAAACAGGATGTTTTGCTGATGTAGGACAATGCTCAGGCACGTGTCAGTCAGAAAACCATGGAAGCGATCACAAAACTCGGATGGACAACCCTGAACCACCTGCCTTACAGTCCTGACCTGGCTCCATGTGACTATCACCTCTTTAGGGAACTGAAAGACTCTCTCCGTTGAAGAAGGTTTGAAGATGATGACTTCCTTGTGCACGCTACCAAACAGTGGCTCCAACGTGTTGGTCCAGAATTTTACCGTGCGGGTATACAGTTGCTGGTTCCAAGATGACGTAAGCAGTTGAGAGGGATGGGGATTATGTAGAGAAATAAAAATATTGTTCCTAAAGGATGTATCTACACACTGTAGAATAAAAACTGTATTTAAAAAAAAGCAGTAAGCATTTCTCTTGGAGTGACCCTCGTACTTCTCTTTACCTGAAGCATTTGTTGTCTAATGTTCAAATGTTTGTTAAGCTTAAGGGACTTAACTGCGGGGTTATCAGTCCCTAAGCTTATAAACTACTTATTAACTACTTACGAACTAGGACGGCACAAATATCCATGCCCGAGGGGGGATTCGAACCCCCGACCGTAGTGGCCGTGCAGACCGTGACTGGAGCGCCTCAGTCTCCTCGGCCACCGCGGCCGGCCATTTGTTGTCTGTCTGTTCTCTTATAACTCAAGATACAGACAACCAAATAACGTGAAATTTGGTACACGTATACAAAATTACAAGGGAAAGGTTCTTAAACAGGTTTCGTTCTAATTTTTTTTGAAAACCAAATGTACATTTGAGAAAAAGTGAAAGTGCGTTTTCAATGTGTCCGTGTAAATCTATATCTTCGAACTGATCTTGATGAAATTTTACACAATTGACCTTCAAAACAAGAGGAAGGGTACTGTCTACATAAAATTTCGTTCAGTGCATGGTGGAGGGTACTTATGGATTTCGCAAAAATCCACAGTTTTTCTCCGAACTTGATGAAATTTTAATGGAACTGCCAAAATGTTGTTTATCACATTGATTTAACATAAATGTACCATTTTATTACATGCAAATAACGGTTTTGTACGCTTCTACAGAAAAGCTTGTTTTAAACCCGGGCAAAACCGGGTACTTGCAGCTAGTATTAAATATTCCGTCTCCTTAAATGTAAAACGTGAGCATAGAACATGTTACACGTTTACCTTTTAGAAGACATCATAAATAATTACAAAGAAATTCGGAACTCGAAATACAGAAGTATAGCATTATTAAATTACGCACAGTCTAACTAAAAACAAATGGTGTGGACGATAATTCATGGTTGTGCGCCTTTTTTCATGTGCGCCAGTTACTGAGAGGCCGGATTCGGATTACCAGACTGGGAGACTAAAGTACCTGGAAAAAATTTCAAAATGTTCTGATTTTGGAGTTGTTATCGGAAGAAATAAATATTATAAATGAAAATGTTACTTTTTCATTTTTGAGATGAAGTGCCTACAGAAAGACTTAACATTAATGGGACATAATTAATTAACAATTAATTTCTAATTTTATGTAACATTAGAATTTATAAGAATCTACCACCGCGGTGGAGTGGCCGAGCGGTCTAAGGCGCCTCGCTGCGGAGCGCGCTGTTGCTCGCCGTGGAGGTTCGAGTCCTCCCTGGGGCATGGGTGTGTGTGTGTTGTCCTTAGGTTAGTTTACCTAGGTTTAAGTAGTTTGTAAGCTACGGACTAATGACCACGCAGTTTGGTCCAATAGATTTACAAACAAACAAACAAGAATCTACCAATTGGGATGCTAAAGCAGTATTCAGAAACGATTAAGAATTCAAACAATTTGCATCAAAGTTCAGCATAATTATTAACTGGGTGTTCATTACATCAAGTCCGCTCCGAAGCTGAGTGATTAACGTAACAGGCCCTCATGCGGCGACAACGTAAATCATATAATTTTTCTTAAATTTCAGTCTTTTTGAGCGTATTACAGAAAAGTCCAAGTTTTAGGAATTGCGATGTTCTTGTAGATAGTGAGATGCTTGCTCCGTCATACAACGAAGCGAATCAAAGTGCGTGACAAAATGAAATTATAATTTTTATAGAACTTCACGAGAGATTTTTCCTGTGTCGTGTCTGGAAACCGTACAAAATGTCGGGAGAATCCAGTCGAATACCGACGTCCTGACTACCCCAGGCTGGTCTAAAGATTGCGCATTACTGAGGTTGCAGTGTGTCTATACTTTTAAGACGCTTTTCTTGTCTGTCTGGCTGTTCTCTTATAACTCAAGATCCAGACAACTAAATAACGTGAAATTTTCTACACGTACATAAAATTACATGGGGAAGGTTCTTAAAAGGTTTTTTTTTTTTTTTTTTTTTTTTTTTTTTTTTTTTTTTTTTTTTTTTTTTTTTTGGACAAGCAATCAGACAGTTAGAGAAACTGAAAGTGCGTTTTCAATGTGTCAGTGTAAATCTATAATCTATATCTTCGCACTGATCTTGATGAAATTTTGCACAGCTAACCTTCAAAACAAAAGGAAGGGCATTGTCTACAAATCATTTCGTTCAGTGCGTGGTGGATTTATTATTTAAGGGATAACTTCTTGATAGTTGTTTTATTTTACATTAATTGGCACATAATGTAGAATTTATTAGGTTACTTATCCATTCCGCCAAAAGCCACATTTTGCTCCGATCTTGATGAAATTTTGTACACTTGACCTTGAAAACAAGATGAAAGTTACTGTCTATATAAAATTTCGTTCGCTGCATAGGGGAGAGTACTTTACTTACAGACTTCGATTTCAATCTCTATACATATAAGACGCATTTGATGTCTACCTTATTTTAAACCCGGGCAAAGTCGGGTACTTGCAGCTAGTTTTCCCTGAATAGTGATTTTCCTAATTTATCTGATCCTAAAGAGACCACATTAAGATCACAGGATGCATTAGGACTGAATCAGGAAGGGTAGACCCATCTACATATCTTTCCTTGCTACACCTGTTATCATACCAAACTAACTTTAATTTTGGATCACCGATTATTAGATTCCAAACAGTCTCTTTAAATCCAACAAGAAGAACCATAGAATTTTGCTCAGTGTAGGACAGACCCACTTTAATTAACTGAATTGACTTGTTAACACACACAGGAACAATTTTACAGTAAAATAAGTTTGATTAATAAACAAGGTATTAACAAACATAACAGATTAACAAACAGATAAGCTTAGCTTCCTCAAGGTACACCCTAATTTTCAAATAATCATCCAAAACAAGATCAATAATTGACCACTATAATTTGCCCATTTAAAATTTACACAGTATAGGAGAGTCAACACCACTTTAATTGAATTAAAAGGGTTAAAGAACTTGGCAAAATTTTCTTGTTTGGAGGAATACAAGAACAATCTTCACTAAAACAAGTTTGCAAATTATAGCACACTGCTTAATAAACCAGACATTTAAGTATCAACAACAGACGGGTTTAGGTTGCTCAAGATATACCTAAAATTCAAACGATTATCCAAAACAAGAACAATGCTTCCCAACTGTAATTTGCCCTCTTAAAATTTACACTGTATAGTTCAGAGCAAACGGTTATCGAAAACAAGAGCAATGCTTCTCAACTCTAATTTGCCATTTAAAATGTACACTGTACAGTTCAGAGCAACCCAACGTTAAGTGAATTAATAAAGTTAAAAAACTTGGCATAATTTTCTTGTTGGGAGAATACAACAACAATTTTACATTAAAACCAAGTTTTAAGGCAACAAACTTGAAACTAGCTTAAGGAGGCTGAGAAAAACCAAACAGGGAAGCACTCAGTTAGGAAATTTGACGCAACGGACGGTATGTCCCTCACTCAACGACAACTTAACTTGAACGAGGAAGCAGTCCCACGGCGGACACGCAGACATTGGGCTACGCCCGCCGCGTCCTGATCTCCAGGGAGGAGTCGCTCCAAAGAAGGTGTTGCCGCCAGTCGTTGCTACGATCACCACTCCAGTGTCCCAGTTCAGTCGGGTAAACAACCTCTAAGGAACACTAAATCACACAGGCCTATAACTGCTTCTGCAACACAATAATTTATCACGAACATTCATTACTCTTTCAACACAAGAACTCCACTAAGTGTGCCTTTGCACGCCAAAATATAGACATAAACAGAAGCTCCACTGGAGTGCAGTTCCTGAATTGGTGCTTGAGCAGACATCATTCACGGGTACAAATGTCCAGGGTTTCTTCAAACAACGTAAGGAGCTAGAAAAACACTAGGCCCCTTTCTTTAACAAGATGTGACATTTACTGTCCTCACCATGGGCTCTAGCAACACCATGCAAGTTGTCACGCAGAAAAAAAAAATGACCATCGAGCACACGGGCCGTTACTAACCGCCGCTGGCAGCCACACCCTCTTTTTCGCGGTTTCGCTCGATCGCCCGTCCTCTCACTTCCACCATCAACCGCCAGGGCGCATATCAGAGGCCAAGGAATTTACAAAACCAAAGATAATCTACTCCTGGCAAGCGGAGATATCGAACCTCACGGTTCAATCTCTCCCACGCAAACCACAATCCCGCCCCCCCCCCCCCCCTTTATGGGCAACGTTCATGCTCTGATTTGGCTGACATGTACTCGCTGAGTCTTACGGGAGGTAGGATCCCGGACTAACAGATTCACGGGACTCAGAATTTTGATGATGGTGAAAGGGCCTGGATGACGAGGGATTAATTTTCACCGCCCGGATCATTACCCTTTTGTCGACCAGGGGTATTAAAATAAAAATGTTCAAATTTTTGTAGAACTTGTGGGATTTAACTACGAGGTCATCAGTCCCTAAGCTTACAAACTACTTATGAACTAGCTAAGACTAAGGACGGCACAAATATCCATGCCCGAGGGGGGATTCGAATCCCCGACCGTAGTGGCCGTGCAGACCGTGACTGGAGCGCCTCAGTCTCCTCGGCCACCGCGGCCGGCAGGGGTATTCCTCACGAAAACAGTATCACCCACCTTCCCGTGAAAGATAGTTCTACCCCGATCATAACGACGTCGCTGACGCAGATGGGCCAAACGGATATTTCTCCGCGTGCGTGCCCAGTTGTCTCTAATAATTTGCGGAGAGATGGAGGCAGGTATAAGATCATTAATATTCCACAAATTAGATAGAGGGAAGTTTAACGGATACACCAGCAGGAGCGAGGCGGGTGACGCGCCGGTAGCTTCATGTTGGGCGGAACTGAAGACTAGGTTTAACCAAGGATTTGTTTTATCCCATTTATGGGGGGATTTAGCATGGAAAATTACCAACGCCGCTTTTAAATTACGGTTTACCCTTTCCGCAAATGACCCCTGGGAATAGTAGGGGCTGGTGGTAATATGTTTAACTGCGTTATTAAAACAAAAGAAGCGGATCTGCCGAGAAATGAAAGCAGGAGCATTATCCGTAACAATTGCCCTTGGCGGACCAAAACGAGCAAATATATCAGTTAATTTATGTATGGTAATTGGAGCAGTGACGCCACGCGTCAGGAATAACCAAACAGTTGGAATCGAGCAGGGCGTTCCGTATTGCCCTCCTGATCCCACCGGTTCCATATTCTGCTAACAGTTTTTGGATCGCGGCCAACGCGAGCAGCATTGTCGCGATAGGATAAACCGCAATCGCGATAGGCTACAATCCAATCTTTAGGTAAGTGGGAAATGTGATGGTACGCATTTCTCCTCCTTACTCGAGGCAACACAACAACGTTTCACCAGGCAACACCGGTCAACTGCTGTTTGTATATGAGAAATCGGTTGGAAACTTCCCTCATGTCAGCTCGATGTAGGTGTCGCCAAATGCACCAACTTTGTGTGAATGATCAGAAAAGCTAATCATTTGCATATCACAGCATCTTCTCCCCGTCGGTTAATTTTCGCGACTGTAGCACGTCATCTTCGTGGTGTATGTTAATCGCCAGGAGTGGAGTTTTTGTGTTTGGGTACTATGTTGTCAGACTGGAGCACAGCATTCAGCAACTCGGTACACTAGCGTCAACAGTGTAGTGCGTAGTCATTGTGTCAGCACCTCGGGTTGTATAGCCAGTTTCTTTATGGTGCTTCGGATCTTTAACTTTCGGCTTTTATTTTCCAAGTGTCTGTTGTATGTTAGGAACCGATTGAGTGTCACGTCAAGGTATTTTAGGCTGCAAAATCTGTCTAACCCTTTGTTGATGGAAGTTCACATTGAACTGTTGTTTTGCAGTTCTTTGTTCAGATGTGAAATGTCGAGCTAGCACCCACACCCAAGGCACTCTGGTATCCAGGTTTGAGGGTTTTTGTTTCCATTGTGTGCCTTTAAAGGTTTGTATTTTCTCCTGCAGCCTGTTAACACCTTGTTTGTGCGCTCACAGTATTTCCTGGGGCGATTTGATTATTTGCACGACACATTTACAGCCAAAAGTCGCTGATACCCATGTTTAGACCTATGTAAATAGCGTTTTACTCAGTCATTGTTTATTCCGCAATCTGATGTGTTCTGTTCCTGATTCTTCATCAGACATCCGATGTACCAAAAAGGGTAAATAACTGTGGAATTTCATTGATAATTATGCCCCACTGATCGAAGCCTCGAAACTCGCAGACAAATCAACATATTTCTCAATTAAGAAGCTATTTCGTATATTTGAACTCTTAAATTTTTTTACATATACTACACGTGTGGCCGGCCGCGGTGGCCGAGGGGACTGAGGCGCTCCAGTCACGGTCTGCACGACCACTACGGTCGGGGGTTGAAATCCCCCCCTCGGGCATGGATATTTGTGCCGTCCTTAGTCTTAGCTAGTTCATAAGTAGTTTGTAAGCTTAGGGACTGATGACCCCGTAGTTAAGTCCCATAAGTTCTACAAACATTTGAACTACGCATGTGTAGTAATAATTGGTAAATATTTAGAAAATAGTGTCTTTTAGAGTCTTTGGATTGTTCTGCTTCTCAACGAGTTTTATATTTATTATCATTTAACCTCCTCTGTTACGTTGAAATACGGGAAGAACAACAATCAAGTAGTGGAAGGGCGGGGCAAAGTTTATGTGAACCAGTTGCTATTTAGTAGAACACTTGTTTATTACACCTAAATCAAATTTAGGTAATCAGTAATAACATCCATTAAAAACCTTTTAACAACAATAATTAAGGAAGGAGACAATAAACCCATTCAAAGACAGAATATTTAATAATAGATAAATAAATTTTTGAAGGAAATGCTTACACGACACGAGTGCAACAGACTTGCAGATATAGCCGGTTGACTTGGAGGTACAGTTTGATTAAATTCCAATAATCAACACAAGGTACAATATTCACAAACGAAGAAAACCATGAAAGACATATTTACATCAAACTTCAGAGCGCAACAAACTTGCAAATACTGCACTGGCTAAAGAACTCTTAAGAAAAGCAATCAACTAGAGGGGCAATAGTGCCACGCAAGGTATCTCTCTCCAACGAGTTCCAAATTATTTAAAATCTGCAATAGTAGCGTGGCAAATGAACATTTTTTAAATCATTTATATAGCAGTTAACACACTACAATGATTAAAAATGTCACAGTAACATGAGTTTACAATACTGAGCACCTAACGTAAGGCAATTTCCAGAAGTGGCTCTAGGACTCTACAACTAGATAGTTACCTACGAATACGTCCTATGCCGAAACAAGTGAGAACACACATTTTGGGAAAGATTGCTTAAGTAAAAACTTTCTTAATAGGTTATAAAGATGTCACAATAAACAAGGAACAGGTGGAAGACACACCTGAAATCTGCTGTTGGGCAGGATGGATGCACGGCGTTGCCTTGGTAAATAAATCAGTTGGACAAGACAGTCACTTAGCGTATATTTCTAAATCTCCATTGCCTCTCGGTGGTGACACCTCGCTTACAGTGAAAATAGCGACAAAGGAACTAGTCAGAATCTATTGCGTAAGGTAGGGATAGTAACGTTTTCGAGCACACTTACGTTATACGACGCCACATGTACTTTAGGTGGTTAATCAGATTACAATACATTTACACGGTGCAGAGTAATAATAATAACTGCAAGCTATGACCAGGCCCTACGTACCAGGAAATAGGACACGGAAGGAAAGAGCCCTATCTGCTGTTTCATCTGCGGCTTGGGTGGGCAACGAACCCACAGAAGGCTTCTGACCAGATAAAGGTAGACAAAGGAAGTACTAATACAGAAAAAAAGGATACTCGAAATTCAAGATCAAACACGGCATGCAACTGCAGAATTACATCCACTCGCCAGGCTGTGTCAGTCAAGGGAAGGAAAAATGCATTACCATTACATACACAAATTGTTAAAATGTTTGTAAATCTATGGAACGTAACTGCTTGGTTATTAGTTACAAACAACTTAAACTAACCTAAAGACAACACATACACCCATGCCCGAGGGAGGACTCTAACCTCCGACGGCGAACGGCCGTGCGCACCGCAGAACGGTACCTCAATGTGCACGGCTATTCCGCTGCGGCTATACATATGCCTAAGGCCAGGGAAGGCATCTGACACGCGAGTTGGCTACAAAGAAGAAGAAACCGTCGGTTGCTCACAGAACTGGTTGGGAAAGTATCAATTAGGAATTGCGACACTTAGAACCCGACATGGAAATCCAAGTGCATACACATCCGAAGTGTTGTCGCACACGCCTCATGCTCTGACGCCCTCCTCTTTGTCTCTGGGGTCAAAAGCAAACAACGTCTTTCTGCCTAGAAGACGGCCACGCGACCGACCAAAGATGCGCTAGCCAAGGCCTAGCCACAGAGTAACATATACAGAGAAGAAACCTCCCCCATACCACTGTCCTACACTCCCCTCGTAGTTCCGTAAGATGCCAGCAGATGTCAGGCAGTTCCCCGGCTTAGTACCGGTAGACGACACTAGAAGCGCCTGTCGCACATCAGAGGTATCGTGGAGGGGAGGCTGAGGGGAGAGCTCGTGCCGCCTGCCACGAGGCCACAATGCCAGTGTTAGAGGGGAGGTGGTGGTGGGGACAGCCGCTACTGCCGCCTGCTCTGGCCAGTTTTAAAGGGCGCATGTGACCGGGCCCTTACAGAGGTTTCCCGTCTGTATATATTTGTCTGTGGCCTAGCTTATAGCGCCATCGCCGGAGGAAACAAGGAAGGAGGCGAGTACGAGCGACTGGTAACTGGCGCCAGTGCATAGCAAGGAAATTGGAACGAAAGTCAATTCAACACGGCTCACTCCATAACAATTCTTCTCATTTATTCCACAGATCCGAAAAGAAAGTAAGAAGTCGAAATACGTAATACAAAATACGTTTTGCATAACAATTGCTGTATTGTAGGGTGATAGTTATCATGTTAAGTGGGTACCCAACGTCGATAACAATGTTTACGTCGTAATGTAACATTTCAAATTAAAACAGATCTTCAGTGAACTGTAGTAACTGTAGTAGTGACTGTAGTAACGTAAGCCCTTAATATTTTATTACATCAAATAGAGACATAATGAGGTTCAAATTTAGCCTTGATTTCTACATTGCCATCTCTTGTTAATACTAGCAAATATTTGTTTTCTTCTAGGAGCTGCCGATAAACCGCACGATTTATGGGATTAATGACGATGTGTGGGGATATGAACCACGTAAGTTCCTAATATATACATATAGAGTTAAAATGAACGATACGTGTAATATACGACAGCGCATGATATGAAACTTAGTATGGTACCTTGTCAGGATACACAGTTTCCGATCCTCATGATAATAGGTGCAATGTTCACATTTATATGCGTCAGTTAAATGCATTCTCCATTTCGAACGAGCTGAGACGCCAAGTGCAGACCTCTAGTTTGTAGGTATAGGGACTGATGACGATAGCAGTTTGGTCCAGCATTTGAAGATTTGACAGTATGGTGTGTTGTTTGGAGCAGGCAGAGCGGGCGGGCGCGTGGTGGGTGGCGTCCAGGCTTTGCGTGGCCAGTTCAAACACGTGGCCTTCGTCAACGTGGAGGAGGCGGCGGCGTGCGGCGCCGCGCTGCTCAGCGACAAGTGGCTGCTCACCGCCGGCACCTGCCTCTCCGGGTAGGTCCGCCAAAGCTCAGTACAGTCAAATCATAAAGACTCCACTGTGGTACAACACTCTTTTGCGTGCCCCAGTCTCTACTTGTTACAAGCGAGGCTGCTGTTGGAGATGTGTAAATCCGTCACAACTCGCAGTTGTTTCTGATGGCCAGTAACCTTTCGTCTTCAAACCAGTGTCAGAATAGCTTCAATGAATTCGCTCTACACAGACTCGTTCTGAATCGGTGGATGCAGCTGTAAGTATAAAAATTGGGTACTCCTTGTCTATTCCCCTTGTGGTAAATCGCGTACAATAAAGCTGTTTATGGATACCTTTGTTTATTTTCACTTGTACTCTTTCACCACTTCTCTTTCGTACAAAGTTGTTCAAATGTTTGTTAAGCTTATGGGACTTAACTACGGGGTCATCAGTCCCTAAACTTACAAACTACTTATCAACTACCTTATACTAAGGACGGCACAAATATCCATGCCCGAGGGGGGATTCGAACCCCCGACCGCAGTAGCCATGCAGACCGTGACTGTAGCGCTTCAGTGCCCTCGGCCACCGCGGCCGGCTCCAAAGTTGTAGAGGAACCTTAATAAGCATATTCAACACTTACCACACTTCGTCTTCCTAACATCTTAAGAACGACCTCTAACATAGCCGACCGTGATGGCTTCGGTCGCCTCAACCGCTTATCATGAGCGCCTTCGATGGCTTCCGAGAACCCAACTGCCGGATGTGGTTCTGAGCACTTCGGCCACTGAGCAGGCTGGCTTTTTCTCGTGCCCATATTTGGTCATACTGCCAGAATCCTGCCGTTTACCTCCGTAACCAGTCCAGAGCCGGAGTCAGACTCATCCTCTTATATGGAAGCCTCCAGCTGGTTTCTCAAGACGCACCAACTACGCCGTCTTAGACATTCAAGTATTACAGTGGTTCATCCAGCAAGATGATAGTGTCTGTTGGAGTTTCGAAATGCGCAGTGTATAAGTAGCGACCAAAAAGTTTTCGTTTTCGGGTGTTTTTGCATCTTACATACAACGTAGCTCGAGTCCAATGTGGCTGTAGCGCTAAGCACCGACGTGAAGGCAAGGGATTAGTGCGACATTACCAACTGTACCAATTGCGTCCTAACAGGACGAACTAACTGTTGTTTTTTTTTTCTTGGCTACCGAAGGACTAACACAGGTATATATCCATCGGATGATGAATGTGTACGCGGCAGCGTGTCTGTTGAAAATTCCCGTTGCAGAACGGTGTGACAAATTCAAATGCTAGTCACGATTCGACCCAAGACGCAACCAGATCTGGAAGGCCACCCTTACCAGGAAGGCACTCGAAGACCCACTCCATATCCTTCATCTCTGCCCATGAGACTGTTACTCTTTTAGTCCTTGAAAACGGAAAGTAGTTACGCTATTTTTTTCCATGAGGTAGGATATGGTATTGTACCGAACGGCTATAGCCATCCTGCTGCGTCGCTATCAATTCTTTGCTTCAGTCTCGCGCTCATTTTGCTGATTGGCACACCAAGTCTGATCTACGCAGTCTTCGATCAGGATTTTTTTAAATATAAGGAGAGGCATTGAATTAAATTTTTTTCTGTGGCCGGGATTCGAACCCGGCCGCGGTGGAGTGGCCGAGCGTTCTAAGGCTCCTCGCTGAGGAGAGCGTGGTTGCTCGCCGCCTGATGTACGAGTCCTCCCTGGGGCATGGGTATGTATGTTGTCCTTAATGTAAGTAGTTTGTAACTCTAGGGACTGATGACCATAGCTGTTTGGTCCAATAGGTTTACAAACATTTGAACATTATAATTCGAACACGGGACCCCCAGGCCCTTTAGACCGTTCAGCTAACTCAGCATTACGGACAAAATGACTATACGCACTGTCTTCAAGCACCTGTCCCTCTAAGCCACATACTTATATTTAATACCTTTGGTATAACGAGATATTATTTGAAGACAGTCTTTGTACTCGCTTTCTCCATAACGTGTGTTAGCTGAGCAGTTTAATGTGCCTGTCTTATAGGCAGGAGGTCATGGGATCGAATCCTGGCCACAGCAAAATTTTTTTAACCAACATCTCTCCTCATATTCCATATCTTTGGTATAACTAGACAGTGTTTGTCTCTAGAAACTGAATTATTGTTGCAATTTTTTAATCGTTCTTTAAAAATATTAACCATAATCACGTTCAGTTATAGACATATTGGAGGCATTCTGCTCTTCGAGTGTAATAACCAGAGAAATATACACATAAGATCATTTAACATTTACTGCCCACTGTGTTGAGTAGTTTGAGTCTCTAGTACCTCACATACCAGTACCATCAGCAATACAGTGCAATGCAGCAGTGTAGTTCCGCGTCCGGCCGCTTGGGGTGTTGTGTTTGTTATGTTTTGTAATTTTTGTACTATGATATTTACTATTTCATTATGTTGTGTTTTAGATTTTGTAGCGTTTTTTAATCTCTATCTGCTTGTTCTTGCTACGCTTAAAGGCAGGTTGTCTAAATAAATGTTTGACAGGCTCTATAGCGTTACATATATAGCGTATGAATCTCTGCTTATGTTAATACACGGTCACAATAAAATGCCCGAAATATCAAGGTTGTGTTTCTTCCTCAGAGCTCACACAACTAAGTTGTACAGTCACCTAATGAAGTGTATCCAACAAGTGACGACCCCGACGTGATTTATGCTACACTGGCGCGTCTTTGCTTGTAACAGGGTGTGTACTATATAATGTAAAAGTAAGATAACAAATTACCTTTTACGCTGCTTTATGAACTCTATTATGTTCATTATGAATTCATTTCGACCTTAAGCTCTTCTCAGGAGGTCTGTGAATACAATATACTGGTAATAGTTTAGATGGTTTGTAATGTACACTCATAAGAAATTTTCAATGTTCATTTGTTCAATACTTTACTGACATGCTGTATCTTTGTTATTAGCTCTGCTTGTTTGCTTAATCATTGATTGTCAGCTCTGTATGTGCTGTATTATTAAATTTTCGTAATTCTTCTTATCTGGTGCAATTAGTTCAGTAATATTACAAGCATACTTAGTAACAAAGAGCTATATGGACTACAAAGACTGGATAAGGCCCTTTAAAAACTTACCCACAATGTTTTGAATGTGTTAAGTTATACAGTCGTCTCCTACCACGAAATCATTTTGTTCCGTTTGTCTCACGATAACATCTGCTAATGCCTGTCGATCTTTTATTTTATTTATTTCCCACACGAAGCATTTCGGGAAATAATTGCTAAAAAAATAATGTGCATTTTTCATATACTATGGAAACTCAAAGCAATATATTTCGATGTTAGAATTGATGTTTTACTGTCGTAGCTTTAAACATGCGCATTGGTGCAATAACCGATGTCTCATACCGTGTAGATACTGTCGAATTTCTGTATAGCGCCTACTCGCTGTTATTACACCTTTGAGTTGGATTACTTTAGCGAGTTTCACACTATTATTATTTACGCATTTCTCAAAGAAATATACTGTATTAAATTGGTTGGTATTTGTAGAGAAAGCAGACGATAATAGTCGTAGATAAACACTTTAATACTTGATTCGAAGGCTTAATTGTCCTTTCTGTTGCAGAAAATTATTGAAACTTAGTTTGCACGAATCATGATTTTTGTGTGTCTTCCAGCAGTTCTAATACAAACTAGTATTGTCATAGAAAGGCAAGGGTCCCAGGTTCGAGTCCCGGTTCCAGCACACAATTTTAATCTGCCAGGAAGTTTTAGTATTGTCATATTTCATCGCATTTCACGTTAATATTTACCAGAACCTCTAAGACGGGAACCGCATACAAAACCACTCTGAGTAGACCACTACTTGTTTCACATTACAAGTATACTTAATAACAAAGACCTATATGGACAAAATAGTCTGGACAAAGCCCATTGAAAACTTACCCACTATGTTTTGGAACCATTGTGGTGCTCGTGTTTTTCAACGGAATTTTGAAAGAAAAAAACCCTAGCTTAATTACAGTTGAAATACCTGCATGGTCCATATGCTTTGAAGGGGGGAGGGCGGTAATGTGCCTCTGGACATACCCATTGAGACACACTAAATGCAGTACAGACGTGTACTTCAAGAAAGTCGACCGTCTAAACATGGCAGTGACTCAGAGAGCAAGATAATACGCTTTAAAAGTATGACACGTATGTAAAGGATCGTCAGAAACTAAAAGATGCTGTTACGCAGCTAAAGTACAACTTTTGACCTATATGTGAATGCAGACTTTGTCAGCAGATCTCGATGAGAAAATCTTCTCGGGTTGACAGCCGAGTCAATGCCTCGTTATCTGGCAACGTTTCGGCAAGTTGCTTACTTGCCATCTTCAGGCGAAGTGTCGGGTTCACGCTTCACTTTCTTGACGGACCTCGAAATTGGTCCCATGGTTGTGCAGGCTAAGCATTTGCTGCTATTCCTGCTGTACCTGAAACATAGGAAAAAGTATTAGAACCTGGCTGTATGAGTGGACTTAGACTGTCAGATTACTGATGATGTAAAGTTGTCGGGTTCATGTCCTGTCTGGGTTTATATAGCTGCTGGACCCGCAGCATCCCTGCGCCTGCCGCGCCGGCCGGGCCAATCAGGCACGCGCGGAATCGGCGACGCGGCGCGTCGAGGGGGGGGGGGGGGAAGTCGGGCCCGGTGGTGGGGGTACTCGCGCCGCCTCACAGAAGGTCCCGGCGTCTCGTCCTGGTGCGGCTGCGGCCTGTTCACTCCCTCCGACGCTGCCGTCGTGGGTGCGTCGGTGCGCTGTAGGCGTATATTTGACAATATTGCGTGCCACGCGGTGCTCAGGTGGAAACCGCTGTCACGGTTGACCAAGTTGTCGTTTTCCTTATCTCCAATGCTTCTTTATGGATGGAGTCCCAGAAGCCGTTCGCTCGACACAGCAACTTGGTTTTTTCAAACTGGAAAGTGTGCTCCTGGCTGAGGCTGTGCTCTGCTACTGCAAATTTCTCAGTCTGTCCCAGGCGGACACTCCTCACATGTTCCGAAAGGCGCTGCGTGATACAGCGCTGCGTCTGTCCGATGTACTGTTTCCCACATTCGCAGGGAATGCTATAGACCCCTGGTCTTCTGAGCCCTAATTTGTCCTTCATGGAGCCCAGCAAGTTCTTGATTTTAGCTGGGGGCCGGAAGATGGTGTTGATTTTATAACTTGAAACATATAAGTTCATTAATTAAATGGCAGATGTCTTCTTATTTGAGTTCCCACATTGTAGTGGCGTAGATAGTTCATAAAAATTGCATGTTATGGAATTGGACGCCATTACGACTGATGAATAACAGTGCAGTGATTGTAAGCATTTTATTACCATTAGAATTCAATCTTCCCCCTTCACAATAGTATTCAATTTCTTAGAACCTGCAGTTATTTATATTAAGCTATAGTATATGACAAAGTCTGGATTTTACCAAATTCAAACGTGGAACCCTCTAATAATATTTATCACACGGTCCACAGCACATAAAAATTACACCCCCAATTCCGGATCACGTTGGTGTTTTACCTTCAATTATTCTGATTTTAATTTACAGATTTCTGGGCTGATATCATCAAAAAGATGTATGGTAACCATGAAGGTAAGGACTGTCGACTTTTTTATGATGTATTTGCCGCCAACATTTCCCTTATTTCTGGCGTTATATAAAATTAATCAAAGAATATTTAAAATCATACCCTCAATTTATCCTCCGTTTCTCCATGATTCAAAGCTCTCACCCGAACAACTGATAGGCGCCACATTATAACCATTCACTGACATTCCTGAGAATTTTCTTTCCGCGTACTGGCATTTTTCTCTGGAACTATATAGCCTAGAAGGCTATGGTTTCTTATATATATAAGAGAGAGAGAGAGAGAGAGAGAGAGAGAGAGAGAGAGAGAGAGAGAGAGAGAGAGAGAGAGAGAGAGACTGTCCCAACCTACTTGGACTGTCCGTTTCGTAAGTTGCCTGCACTAGCGGTACTTCGCAATAAACTCTTTGAACTGTACATCTGTTTGTGTTTGACACCAACAGTAATCAACTAATCGTGTTTTAGTTTATGGGTTTCCTGTGACAGTTTTCTTCATGACTAAACCAAAATTGGTGTTATTACTTCCAGTGACAGATATCTGGAAGACTAAAGGTTTTGGAATAGTTTGCAATTCATACAGGTTACAACTCCACTAGATGTGTGATGGACTTGGACCAACAGCGAATCATAAAGACAGATACTGCAACAAACAATATGTCAAAAGAAGCCAGATACAAGAAAAGGAGTACTGGGTGAGGAAGATTAAGGAGATGACGACTACCATCCAGGACGATTCTAACATATTTTTTAAGTATCAGTTGGCTGTATATTAATTTTTTTCCTTAAACGCAATTTTCTCAGAAATGACATTTTTCAGTATAAATGCCCTTTTTCTGAAAAACTTCTGAATTTACATCAATGAATTATTCACCACATTTCATAAATAGTACAATGATGTAGCAGCTCTACTTTAGTGGTATTTACTGTAACAGTTAAAATTCAAGAAATTAAAGTTGTTATGGTGTACACCTAAAAATTATATGTTTAGGGGAAAAAATCATAACTTTTTTCCAGCTGTTAGTTTAAAGTGATTGTAGAGAAATACAGCCACAAAACTTGCGAGAACGTGTGATAAAAACACCACATTTATACACTCAACAATTGCTGAGAAAACGGGGCATTTATATAGCCAATTTAATAGTGTCGAGATTGGGTGGTACGACTCCCCTTAACCTGTTTATAATTTGAATGAACTTTTTGATGTATTGTTTATGTTTTATATCGGTTTATTCGTTTAGTGTATCGTTGTGGTTGTTGTGCATGTTTGAATAGATTTAGGTTAAGTAGGTAAAATTTTATCTAGATTTCTCCCAGAATATTCACTATCATTCCGTGTTCTATAATATTTCAGATTTCAGGTACTTCTTCTATTGGGATTACTTCCTGTTTTCTGTGATGAGGAATTGGTAGAAATTAGATTGATTGTTTTTTCTATCCCTGGTGTGCTGCTTGTATCTGTGTGTTTAGTCTATATAAGATTTGGGTAAATTTTACTTACCGGTTCCGCCGTCCCGGAAGATGATGTTGGCGACGCATGCTGAATGCCGGGAAGTCAGCTGACGATTCGCGAGGCTCATGCATTCAGCCATTTAGATTCCACCCGGTAATAAATACTTTTTACTGAGAATGAACAGAATTCGTTTTATTATTTTCGCCCGCAAAGCCAGCTCCACGACGAGGTTAAACCAAAACGTTTGAAGGGCAGTTTATGAGTCCGCGACTGGTGCTTGATGTGTAGACGTTGGCAACGGCGCGATGGAGGCGGGAGGTGAAAGCAGCCAATCAGGAGTCGCATTCGGGCGCCCAATAAGAAATAGCTTCAGTATTTATGTTTTGTAAACATGTAGTTTCTACCAAGATAATTAATATACTCATCGGACAAGAGTACATCAAGAAACTGTCAACCAAAGAGCAGGAACAACATTATTTATTTATTTCATAGTGGACACAAGCTATTAATTCCTTCATTCTCTGTCAATGGCTTTTGAAAGAGCATGCACCTTTTCTTTTCACCATGAAATAAATTATTAATGCTGTTCCTGTCTATAGCTGACAGGTTGTTGATGTATCCTTGACAGATGAGTGAATTAATTATCCTCATTAATTCTAAACGTAAATTGTCGGTTGTTCGGTATATCACTCCGATACAATCGTACCTTCCATATATACCGTAAAAACCTTTAAAAAACACAATTACTTCGAATTATAAATGAAATATCAATTATGTTGCCAACGCAGCACTCAAACGCCAGAACAAATTGTAAAACTCACACCAAATTTATTAGTCATCAAACATTTACTCCTATTGGGCGTCCGAAGACGAATCCTGATTGGCTGCTTTCACCTCCCGTCTCCATCGCGCCGTTGCCAACGTCTACACCAGTCGCGGACTCTTAAACTGCACTTGAACCATTTCTCCTTCGTTGTTGTAATCCTATGTAATGTGTTCCCTGTGGTTTTTCACGTGGTACAGTTTCAGCATTAATAATGGAGTCGTAATTTTTTTTTGTTGTGCTATGTACTTTAGGGTCTTTATATTTTTTGAATGGCTTTACCTTCTATTGATAAACTTATTAAACTCTAAATCATAGAGTAAGAGAAAGATATCTGTGACTTTTCGAATGACAGGAACATGCATTTATTATAATATAGGTAGTGATTGGTTTTCTACAAACTTCGAATTTGTTTTGAGTGGATATTCTTAGGGCCGATTGTATAAACATTGCTGACTGTAGATCAATTTTGACCTTGGTCAAGAAAATGAACCAAGTTCATGAATGAAATGTGTTGTATAATACTATCCATGGATCAACAGATCAGGTGCGTTAGCACGAAACATACTTGGCAACACAGAAAAATTCAGCTATCGACGCGTTTGTCACGCTTCGATCGTAATTTATCGACACCAAATATAAACACAGTATAAACACATAGCATATACGGATCTTTCTTTGTACATTACTTGGTAGTTTTTATTGAAAGTGTAACGTTTTGAAAATTGAGGAAAGTAAACAGAAAAAAACACATATGCGATTTTAAAAGCAATTTAAACAAATGTTTGGGAGGTAAAAATTTATTACAATTGTATACTTACTGCTATTTTTGCCTGGACCTCACGTTTGTAAAAGATGTTCAGGGGTTATTTGCTACTTTCATTTTCACAACGGTAACAGTTAGTGCCAAATTTTTTAGATGTCCCTTTTCTATTGCCACTTTTAAATTGATTATATATATTACATGTCGTATTCAAGAATTATGAGATCAATAATGATTATCTGGAATCTCTGTTTACATAGCCGCTAATTTCCCTAATCTAATTTTAGAGATTTAATACACGTTTGGAATTTCAAAAGCCTGGTAGTGACGTATTCACATGTTTACATATTACATATTCAAAAGCCTGGTAGTGACGTATTCACATATTCACATATTTACTTACCATGTTTTTCTATAATAACTTTTTATCATTTATTAGAATTTTCTGTGTACACTTGTACAAAACAGATTTCGTAACGACGTTACGTGGAAATCAGACGATTAAAGCTGTAGTTTTATTTGATCGGAGAAATTCGTCCAGACAAAGATGACACGATGTAATCGAAGATCACCGTTTATAAGTGATCTCTACACTACCTGGATGTTGAACTTCAGTTATCTGAGCGTGCCAGCCATATGTGTTCATATTTAGTTTCTTGCCAAATTCAAATATGGCTGCTATGAAGTATTATAAGAAAACGAGAAGAAACCACGTTTCTATTGTGCTTCCATTTTAGAATATTACATAAAGTGTTCACACTAATTTGAGATCAAAAGATAAGCAAGAACGTCTTTCCAACGTAATAACTGATGGAAATTCGTTTGCCAAATTTAAACATGACGGACAGTACGAAAACGTGTGGGAAACATCTGAATGTGCGGGCACGCTGTAGTTCTATGCTCAGACACCAGGGTTATACATCCGGTTTGTATAGAGATTAGAGCTGGGTTTTAACATGACTCGATCTGCTCGAACAATCAGGAAATCTCGCTATCTAGCAATGTCAGGAGGTACTATCTCTTCGATTTACAACGATAATATTCATAAACGTTTTCCGTGCTGTGCAGTATACGATTTGTAACGAAGATAGGGTGTCATTAATGTAGTATGGGGATTAATAAGTGTGAAATTCGGACTATAGTAGCTTCTAGGGTACAGGTCATAAGTAAAAAGTAGCGAATATAGGCTATAAGTAAACAATAGCAATCGTGATTTAAAATTACAGTGCTGCAATCTAGCGACACCCGTTGATACTACGTACAGAGCATTATGTGCACTTATTTTGAGGTTGCAATTGCACTTTATTTTTATATGACTTATTTCCTTTATTGGGTATTAAATTTCTAATGTTTTCCCTATTTTATGTCTTCTAATCTTTTCAAGGCGATTAAAAGGTGGTAAAATTTTTATCTGTTACTGTACCGTATGAACAGGGTATGGAATGGTCATTTGCAACCTAACTGTTATAATGACATTAAATGTAATATCTACTTCTGAAGGGTTCACATTTTTTTTCCTTTGAATGTTAGCCGTCAGTAATGAGGTGCAGTAGTTCTGTTCTAGTAGCAGATATTTTGTTTATCAATGGATCATATCTTTCAGTGACACCAGACACGTCACGTACAGTATGCCCTGTTTTAAACAAAACATACAGTTTTTCTTAGTGTTGACTTACTTTACATGTAATTGCACTTTCTATGAAATTAGTTCTGAGCAAAGCGATAGCCTGCTAATTTCAAAATTTCCCGCGTATCGTTGGCAGATTAGCAGCGCCAGGCATTTATTATGTGTGTTAAAACAGTTCGATACTGTATCGAGTTCTCTGCTGTATCGGGAAATCACGAACATGTTTGAACGCGAGTATCATTTGCCCAGCGCTAGTACAGATCAATTCCGTTTATACGACGCAAATTTCCGAGCTCAGCTTGAACAGATCATTTTCTACGTTAATCTAAGATCAACTACTTTGTACAATCGGCCCTCGATGGTTAGATTTAGGTGGTTAATTGTTTTGTTAATTCCGTCTTTTACAATAAATCTTATTGTTATAGTTACGTTAGTAGCAATGTCTCTCAAAGACATACTCCACGCTGCGGGCCCCATGGAAAGAAAATTAGTGTACCTATACACTTATACATAATGTTGGCTCTCGCGGCAGGTACATGGAGTGGACAGTGTACCTAGGAGTTGCGGACCTGAGCACCTCGGACGACTACTCGCTCGTCTTCCAGAGCAACACACGCCTCGAGCACCCCGGTCTCAACACCACCACCGGCTTGCATAACATTGGCCTCATATACGTCCCGTCCAAAGTTAATTACAACGGTAAGTAGCAGAATATTTCAAGTAACGTTCATATTATTCTATTTTTCCTTACCTATTTGAAAGTATTGTTCAATAGAGTTAGTGACATTACGAAGTTCACAGTTGAGCACCAAGTAATCGACAGCAAAAAATTTCTAGATCTGGCCAGTAGAGCAACGAATAATAAACAGCAATCTGAAACTTACCGTAAACATACAGCAACACACCCAATATCCACACTTCTCTTGCCGACTCATAATGCACAAGTCGGCAGTATACTGAATCAGAGGCTCAGACGGTTCTGCGACCGTGTCGGCTGCAGATTCCTCGACTTGCGCCAAAGGGTGGTGGGTTTTCGGGTTCCGCTAAATAGGTCAGGAGTCCACTACACTCAGGAAGCGGCTACACGGGTAGCGGGGGCTGTGTGGCGTGGACTGGGCGGTTTTTTAGGTTAGATGGCCTCGGGAATACACAAAATGGGTTTCAGTCTCAAAGGGGGCAGGTCAGACACGGAAAGAAAGTAGACATAAAAACCATTGGTGTAACAGTTGTAAATTGTCGTAGCTGTGTTGGGAAAATTCCAGAGCTCCAAGCGCTGATAGAAAGTACTGAGGCACAAATCGTTATAGGTTCTGAAAGCTGGCTGACGCCTGAGATAAATTCGGCCGAAATTTTCTCAAAGGGCCAAATGGTCTTCAGAAAGTATAGAATAAATAAAACAGGGGGTGGCGTGTTTATTGCTGTTACAAACGGTTTATCCTGCAACGAAATTGAGACAGATACTTCCTGTGAATTGGTCTGGGTAGAGGTTATACCTGACCACCGAAATAAATTAATAATTGGATCTTTTCATCGGCCCCCTGACTCAGACGATGCGGTTGCAGAAATGTTCAAAGAAAGCTTGAATCATATTTCAAATAGGTATCCGAAGCATACTGTTATAATCGGTGGCGACTTTAATTTACCCTCGATATGTTGGCATAATTACGTATTCAAAACCGGGGGCAAATGTAAAACATCGTCCGAACTAGTTCTGAATGCTTTTTCTGAGAACTACTTCGAACAGTTAGTTCATGAACCCACTAGAATAGTACGTGGTTGCGAAAATACTCTTGATCTCCTAGCAACAAATAATCCCGAGACAGTAAAGAGCATCAAAACAGATACAGGGATTAGCGAACATCGAGTTGTAGTAGCGAGACTGAATATCGAAATTCCCAAATGCACCAAAAATAAACGAAAAATATATCTATTCAATAAAGCAGATAAAAATTCGCTTCACGCTTTCCTGAGTGATAGTCTCCAGTCCTTCAAAACTAAAAATGCGAGTGTAGATCAGTTGTGGCTTACATTCAAAGACATAATATCAGTAGCAATCGAGAGATTTATACCAAATAAATTAATAAAAGAGGGGGCTGACCCCCCGTGGTACACAAAACAGGTCAGATCACTGTTGCAGAAACAAAGGAAAACGCATGCAAAATTTAAAAAGACACAGAATCCGCAAGACTGGCAATCTTTTACTGAAACTCGCAACCTAGCGCGGACTTCAATGCGAGAATCTTATAGTTGTTTCCACAACGAAATCCTGTCTCGTAATCTTGCAGAAAATCCAAAGAAATTCTGGTCATATGTGAAGTACACTAGCGGCAAAACACAAACAATACCTTCACTACGCGATAGCAATGGTAATACTACCGACGACAGTACTGCTAAGGCAGAATTACTAAACACAGCTTTCCGAAATTCTTTCACCAAAGAAGACGAAGTGAATACTCCAGTATTCAATCCAAGAACAGCTGCCAGCATGCGAAACTTAGAAGTAGATGTTCCTGGAGTAGTAAAACAACTTAAGTCACTAAACAAAAATAAATCTTCCGGGCCAGATTGTATACCAACTAGATTCCTCTCAGAGTATGCTGATGAAATAGCTCCGTACTTAGCTATAATTTGCAACCAATCACTCAGCGAAAGATCCGTACCCAATGACTGGAAAGTTGCCCAAATTACTCCAATATTCAATAAAGGCAATAGGAGTGATCCCCAAAATTACAGGCCTATCTCATTGACGTCGATTTGCAATAGGATTTTGGAACATATACTTTGTTCGAATATTATGTACTACCTCGAAGAGAACGACCTATTAACCAATAGTCAGCACGGATTCAGAAAGTATCGCTCTTGCGAAACACAGCTTGCCCTTTATTCACATGAAGTGTTAAGTGCCATCGACAAGGGATCTCAAATCGATTCCATATTTCTGGATTTCCGGAAGGCTTTTGATACTGTACCCCACAAGCGGCTTCTAATGAAATTGCGTGCTTATGGAATATCTCCCCAATTGTGCGATTGGATTCACGATTTCCTATCAGAAAGGACACAGTTCGTTGTAATTGACGGTAAGTCATCGAGTAAAACAGAAGTGATATCTGGCGTTCCACAGGGAAGCGTTATTGGTCCCCTACTCTTCCTCGTGTTTATAAACGATTTAGGAGATAATCTGAATAGCTCCCTTAGACTGTTCGCGGATGATGCTGTCGTTTATCGGTTAGTGAAGTCAACAGAGGATCAAAAGCAACTGCAAAGCGATTTAGACAAAATTTCTACTCGGTGCGAAAATTGGCAATTGACACTAAATAAAGAAAAGTGTGAAGTAATACACATGACCACTAAAAGAAATCCGCTGAACTTCAATTACGCGATAAATCAGTCAAACCTTAAGGTCGTAAATTCTACCAAATACCTAGGAGTTACAATTACGAACAACTTTGACTGGAGAGAACACACAGAAAATATTGTGGGGAAGGCGAACCAAAGGTTACGTTTCATTGGCAGAACGCTTAGACGATGCACCAGCTCCACCAAAGAGACTGCCTACATCACACTTGTGCGTCCTCTCTTGGAGTACTGTTGCCCCTTGTGGGACCCTCACCAGGTGGGACTGACGGAAGATATTGAGAAGGTTCAGAGAAGGGCAGCTCGTTTTGTTTTATCACGTTACGGGGGGAAAGCGTCACGGAAATGTTGCACGAATTGGGGTGGAAATCATTAAAAGAAAGACGTTATTCATTGCGGCGTGATCTGTTTGCGAAGTTTCAATCACCGGCTTTTAGTTCTGAGTGTGAAAATATTTTGCTAGCACCCACCTACTTAGGGAGACATGACCATCCCAATAAAATAAGAGAAATCAGATCGAAAACGGAACGATTTAGGTGTTCTTTCTTCCCGCGCGCTATTAGAGAATGGAACGGTAGAGAAAAGTTATGAAGGTGGTTAATGAACCCTCTGCCAGGCACTTAAATGTGATTTGCAGAGTATCGATGTAGATGTAGATGTAGATGTAGATACTGGCATATAAGCAATATGGCGAACCAACAAGCATATGTGAAGATGAAGGCAAACAAGAAATTGGTTACAAATAAAACAAACAGCTGTTGCAAACGGCTATAACAGTTGCACAGTAGACTAAGAATGACAATGGGTGGTCGACATTTCTTGACTATAGCGGTCATTTCTGCATTTCATAGTGCTGTCGGATACTTTTGATCCTGTCGTTACAAGCAGTATTCCAGTAGGCCATTGCGAGCCAACATGGGCTACCTGCATTCATCGTTTCCCTATTCACATGACAGTCATTGAAATCTGAACAACGCGAAGGGCAACAACATGGAACAATTAGCCGCCGTTCAGACAGATCGCTGTCCTGTCAATCTCCAGGTCCGACCTGACCTTACTTTCTTCTTACAGGAGACTTAACATGACGTATTCGATTTTCTTTGTATACAGTATCTAGATGACGTTACTCCTCGACAGTATGTATGGTTGCTTTTCTACATCTACATGGGATACTCTACAAATCACATTTAAGTGTCTGGCAGAAGGTTCATTGAACCACCATTATACTATTTATCTCCCATTCCAATCTCGAATAGCGCGCGAGAAGAAAGAACACCTGAATCTATCCGTTCGAGCTCTGATTTCTCGTATTTTATTCTGATGGTCATTTATACCTATGTTAAGTGGGAGTCAACAATATATTTTTGCATTCGGAGGAGAATGTTGGCGATTGGAGTTTCGTAAGTAGCCCACGCCACAGCGATAAGCGCCGTTGTTGTAATGATTCCCATCCCAGATCCTGTATCATTTCCGTAATGCTGTCTCCCCTGTATTGTGACAAACGAAACGAGCTGCCCTTCTCTGGACTCTTTCAATGTCCTCCGTCAAACCCACCTGATAACGATCCCACAGTGGGCTGCAATACTCAAAATACGGACGGACAAGCGTCGTGTATGCAGTTTCTTTTGTAGTTCTGTTGCATCTTTTAAGCGTTCTGCCAATAAAACGCAGTCTCTGGTTGGCCTTTTGCAAGACATTATCTACGTGTTCTTTCCAATTTAAGTCTGATGTAATAGTAATTCCTAGATATTTTGTGGAGTTTACGGCCTTCACGTTTGATTCATTTATCTTGTAACTAAAGTTCAACGGATTTCTTTTCGTACTCATGTGGACGACTTCACACTTCTAATTATTTAGAGTCAATTGCCAAGTTTTACAGCATACTGATATCTTATTCAGATCGTTCTGCAGTTGGTTTTGAACTTCAGATGATTTTATTAGACGGTAAATGACGGCGTCATCTGAAAACAACCTAAGAGAGCTACTTAGATTTCCCCCTAAATCGTTTATGTAAATAAGGAACAGCAGGGACAATAACACTATTTCATAAAATGCATTTTTATAAAAACCATCAGCTGTTTATTAAAAACCTTATTCATCTATTAATTTCGGTCATGGACCATCTTCAAGGATAAAAAGGTGTTAACAGAGAATGGTAAAATACATCAAATAAAATAATACAACTGAGATAAACAGGAGTCAGTACAACTAAAAGTGTAAAAAATTACTATGGTCATCTTAGATAAAATCTATCAGTCAACGGTCTATGAATTATTCTATGAATAATTCATAGACCGTTCTCACCTTTTATGTCATGTTTGACTGATAGATTTTATCTAAGATGACCATAGTAATTTTTTACACTTTTAGTTGTACTGACTCCTGTTTATCTCAGTTGTATTATTTTATTTGATGTATTTTACCATTCTCTGTTAACACCTTTTTATCCTTGAAGATGGTCCATGACCGAAACTAGTAGATGAATAAGGTTTTTAATAATCAGCTGATGGTTTTTATAAAAATGCATTTTATGAAATATATTACGGCTGTTGACTCTCGCCTCACCAAAGCATTCACAATAACACTACCCTGTGGGACGCCCGATATCACTTCTGTTTTAGTCGATGCCTTACCATCGATTACTACGAATGCTTAACGTTTACTTAACCATCATGTAGTACAGTTTGACATTCGTTGCATTGTGTCTTCACATTGATGCAATTTTAATATTCAACTCCAAGCTGTGTTGGCTTGGTAGTGTAAGTAGTTTGTAAGTCTAGGGACCGATGGCCAAAGCAGTTTGGCCCTTTAAGTTTACAAACATCTGAATATTTTATTATTATTATTATTACTGGAAGTCATTTTTTCTGAATTAGGTTTCTTTTACTTACGTGTTTTTTGTTGCAGACTATATCCAGCCCGTGCAGTTGCCGCGGTATGCAGACTTGGACAGTACCTTCGAAGGGGTCGACGTCATGGTCAGTGGTTGGGGTGCGCAGGCCACAGGTGAGTGGAAGCATTAGATTAGATTACATTAATACTCGTTCTACTCTCATGAATATGAGATTTCTGAATGATGTGGAACGTGAAAGTTTAGTAAAATGTAATAGTACGTGACATCTTTTATTTATTTATTTAATTTTATATTATTACTTGCTGAAAACCCGGCGTTGCCCGGGTATTTATTTATTTATTGTTATATTTCCTTATTCGTATGCTTATCCTTACAGAGAAAGAGCTGAAAACATTGTAGCACGCATAGATCAAAGAGTTTCGCTGTATCTTATCTCTTTGCTATAGAGTCGCAAACGTCATCGCTGGCCTTCAGTCCGATTTTTTTTTTTTTTTAATAATTTGACGACTTTCAACCACCATATCTTCCACCCCCTTATAGCTATGGGCATCGAACTGCTATGGTGTACAGCGGGACACCTCGGACAACAATTACACACAGACCATTCGTTTGCGTTCTGTAGTTTTCGCTGCAGTGCGAAATGTTAACACACATGCACGTAGAATTTTATATACACCGATAACTTTCCATCCCAATATACTCCACCCTTTTATCATTATCAACCCTCAAGCAACAATGAAACCAATAAAACCATTCTCAAAGAGTAAATATAATTTTCAAAGAGTAATTATTGTTCTACATTTCGCGTTATATTTTTCAAATTACTAAATATCTATCATATCGCTATAAAACCGTACTTAAAACATTCCTCAGGCATAAATTGGTAACTGTACAAATATTTAAGTCTCTGCGTCTTCTCGTTAGGACGTGATAAGCGTACACCGAACAGACATTCGCATTAATATATATACAGATAAATAGCTATCCGATCGCCATAAAACCGTGCCTAAAGCCTTCCCCGGGTAGACATTAGTAACTGTACAAATTTTTAGCTCTTTATGTCTTGTGGTTCAGATGTGATAAACGTACACGGAACAGACATTCACATTTATAGATATAGATTATTGTAAAATTACTAATTTCTATGTTAAATTCACCTACTGAGTAAAAAGAGTTGTAATTAAGAAATTCTTTCAATTACTTTTTAAATGCTGTTTGGCTATTTGTCAGACATTTGATTTTATTTGGTAAGTGACCTAAGACTAGTGGCAGCATAAATCACCCCTTCGGTGCTAAAATTAGATTTAACCTTGATGAGCGTAGATCATCCTTTCTCCTAGTGTTGTAATTATACACTCTGCTATTACTTTTGGATTGGGTTAGGTTCTTAATAAGAAATTTAATAAGTGAGTGTATAGATTGTGAAACCACTATGAAGATCCCTAAATCGTTAAATAAGTGTCTACAGGGTGATCTTGGGTGGTCTCCAGAAATTAATCTAATTTCACGTTTCAGTGCAATAAATACTTTTTGCTCAATGATGAATTGCCCGAAAATATGATGCCATATGAAAACCGTGATTGAAAATAGGTACAATAAGCTAATTTACCAAAATTTGCGATAACCCTAATAGTATAAGTTGTTGAATTCAAACGTTTCTGAAGATCGTTAACGTTTTGCTTCCAATTCATCAGTGCACACGCCTAGAACCTATGGGTATTCTACCTTAGCAACAGATTCCATTTATTAATGTTGCCTTATCATTTACCGATGGAACTGTATATACTGTGTTTTATCAAAATTTAAAGAATCCATTTCCAGATGACCACTTTACCACTTTAAGGTCTGTTGTATGCCCAGGGACCACAAACTTAGACTTTTCTTGTGACTTACTGAACACTTGTACTGGCATCACAACTTCATTGCGTGCACCAAATTCATATAGAAGTGGAACCCAGTGTTAAAGAAGAAGAATAACACAAAAGAATGACTGGTGAATTAGTTATATTATTTATAGTAACATCGAGTGGTATATTTTTTGTTTAGACAATTTCACTAATCATTATGGGATGATCCACATATATGTCGCTCTAATAGGATATCGTACATCTGCCGAACGTTCACGAGAGACTTGGGGGTTTTCATCAGTAGAATTAGTAAAAGCACGCTATTGATGAATAACGCACGTGCCGTGCTTCGTGCTGCTTTTAGCCACATAGCCGGCTTGCATGTCAGTAGCTGATGATCCTCACCAGAGGACGAATTGATTATGGCAGGTACAAGCTATTAAGAAGCGACAAGAAGCATCAGGGACGTCAGTGATGGTTCATAGTGTGAGCCAACCCGCTTATAGGCTGCGTGAGTAATTATGCAGCATGATCTGGGACTATGTCACAAACTGGTAGAAGCGATTAATCGAGTCACAGCCACACATGTTTAATTTATATATTATAACAAATTGCAATCTGCATTTAGTAACATGAAGATATTTTGATATTTAAAAACAGTAAATCAATCAAACAATTAATTATTTTAAAAACATTTATCAAAATTAAGAAGCAAAACTTTGATATTCAAACCAGGACAATGTGAACAGACAAACACTTGATGCATTTCACTATCAACAGGTTATCAATCACTTTTAGAGATCTATTGCATACCCATTAGATTTCTATCTGATTATGCTGAAGTGATAGCTCCTTACTTAACAGCCATATACAACCGATCTCTCATAGAAGGTTCTGTACCAAAAGATTGGTAAGCTGCACAGGTCACACCTATATTCAAAAAAGGCAGTAGGAGTAACCCATTATTTCATTGACGTCAATTTGCAGCAGGGTTTTGGAACATATCCTGTATTCAAATATTATGAATTATCTCGAACAGAATGATCTATTGACCCAAGGTCAACACGGATTTAGAAAATATCGTTCATGCGAAACACAACTAGCTTTATTCACACGAAGTGATGGGTGCTATCGACTAGGGTTCGCAAAATATATTCAGTATTTCTTGATTTCCAGAAGGCTTTTGACACCGTACCTCACAAACGGCTTTTAATCAAATTGCGTGGCTATGGTATATCGCCCCAAATTTGCGATTGGATAGGGGATTTCCTGTCAGAGAGGACACAGTTAGTAGTGATCAATGGTAAGGTATCGACAAAAACAGAGGTTATATCGGGCGTTCCACAGGGTAGTGTTATTGGTCCTCTGCTGTTCCTTATTTACATAAACGATTTAGGGGAAAATCTAAGTAGCTCTCTTATATTGTTTGCAGATGACGAGGTCATTTACCGGCTAGTAAAATCATCTGAAGATCGCAACCGACTGCAGAACGATCTAAATGAGATATCACTATGGTGTAAAAATTGGCAATTGACTCTAAATAATGAGAAGTGTGAAGTCGTTCACATGAGTACGAAAAGAAATCCGTTAAACTTTGTTTGCAAGATAAATCAATCAAAAGTGAAGGCCGTAAACTCCACAAAATACCTAGGAATTACTATTACTTCAGACTTAAATCGGAAAGATCACTTAGATAATGTGGGAAAGGCGAACCAGAGACTGCGTTTTATTGGCAGAACCCTTAAAACAGGCAACAGAACTACAAAAGAAACTGCATACACTACGCTTGTCCGTCCATTTTTGGAGTATTGCTGCCCAGTGTGAGATCCTTATCAGGTGGGTTTGACGGAGGACATCGAAAGAGGCCAAAGAAGAGCAGCTCGTTTCGTATTGTCACGATACAGAGGAGACAGCGTTACGGGAATGATACAGGATCTGGGATGGTAATCATTACAACAACGGCGCTTATCGCTGCGGCGTGGGCTTCTTACGAAACTCCAATCGCCAACATTCTCCTCCGAATGCGAAAATATATTGTTGACTCCCACTTACATAGGTAGAAATGATCATCAGAATAAAATACGTGAAATCAGAGCTTGATTCAGGTGTTCTTTCTTCCCGCGCGCTATTCGAGAATGGAATGGAGATAAGTAGTATAATGGTGGCTCGATGAACCCTCTGCCAGGCACTTAAATGTGATTTGCAGAGTATCCTATGTAGATGTAGATGGTAACTGAATTCCACTAATAGTTAAACATAAAATAGTTTAGAATAGTATGCACTAGTGAACACAAAATAACATTAATGCTTGGTACAATTAGTTTTCGTTTTGCATAGCTTGCTTCAGTGCAGGACGTCGCCCCTCTATAGGCAAGGTTTCAGTTATCAGTCTTCATGTTTGTTCATACGACAAATAATGAAACAATATGCCATGTAGCTGAAAGAGCTCTTTATTAGACACAAGTAGTACACATCCTACTGAAGCAGATACCCAGCACGAGCTTATTAAGAATTAGGAATCAGCATTAAACACTGTAGTGTCTAAAAGACATATCTAAACCATATCACACAGAGAAATGAATAGCATTAACATATCACATGGCACAGCAAATATATCCAGAATTTCGTGACCAAATTACCGTTTCGAAATCTTCCCACACAAAAAGTCGGTGATACGGCAATGAGGACACAGTAACCAGTATCCAACACAATCACGACACGCACTACCAACGTGTCAGTCTCATTCGCATTCTGTACGTGTAAAGTATGTCCGTACTAAGTGTACGGTACGCAAGCAGCCTCTTTATCAAACAGATAGAACAACAGCGCCGCAGCGCGCCAGCTGTTTCTCACCAGACAGGCACTTCCAGCTTTTATTTGATCACGTTTACTGTCCTATCTCCCCATCTCGTTCTCTGGGCGCGCAGATAAACCCCTTCTTGCCAAAGACGTCAATGGCGATATAGAACGAGTTGAGACCAACCTTTTCGGAAGGTGCCAGCTGTGTAAGGTGTTTCTGAAAAAAGAAAAATAAAGTGCACTAACAATGCCGAATGATACCGATTGTTCCGAAACAAGTCGAAAGGCTTACTGATCACGAGCAATTCGAAAGAAGTAGCATCCAATGGCAGATGGAGAAATACATCCCAAAGGCCAGTCTGGGTGAACACCTTACCTCCGATGAGCTTAGCCAGCTTAGGCCCTAGGACGTACACGGCACAGACTCCCGTTTTCTGCAACCTGACAAATGAACCCCCAAGCAGGCTCGCAAGCAGGGCGCAATGTAACTTTTCTACTACTAATGATAGTCTTAATAATAACAAAATAATTCTTATAATTATTATTAATATTGTTGTTGCTGTGGTCTTCACTCCGCAGACTGGTTTGATGCAGCTCTCCACGCTACCCTGTCCTGTGCAAGTCTCTTCATCTGAGAATACGTTCGGCAACCTACATCCTATTGAATCTGCTTACTGTATTCGGCCCTCGGTCTCCCTATACGACATTTACCTCACACACTTCCTTCTAATGCTAAGTTTATAATTAGTTGATGTCTCAGAATGTGTCCAACCAATCTATCCCTTCTCTTAGTCAGGATATGCCAGAAACTCCTTTTCTTCCCGATTCGGTTAAGCACCTCCTCATTAGTTACGTGATCTACCTATTTAATTTTCATCATTCGTCTGTATCACCACATTTCAAAAGCTTCTATCAGCTTTTTATCTTAGCTCCTTATCGTCCACGTTTCACTCCCATACAATGCCACACTCCAGACAAATGCTTTCAGAAAGGACTTTCTAACATTTAAATTAATATTGGATGTTAACAAGTTTCGCTGCTTTAGAAACTCTTTTCTTCCCATAGCCATTCTGCATTTTATATCTTCTTTACTTCGACCATCAGAAGTTATCTTACTAACCAAATAACAAAATTCATCTACTACTTTTATTGTCTCATTACCTAATCTAATTCCTTCAGCATCGCCTGATTTTCTGACATTGCATTCCATTACCTTCGTTTTACTCTTGTTAATGTTCATCTTATATCTTCCTTTCAAGACACTGTCCATCGCATTCAATTGCTCTTCCACATCTTTTGTGGTCTCTGACAGAATTACTGTGTCATCGGCAAACCGCGATGTTGTTATTTCTTCTCCCTGCAGTTTATTGCCCTCTCCAAATTTCTCCTTCCATTCCTTCACTGCCTGCTCAATGTAAAGATTGAACAACATTGGGGAAAGAGTACAACCCTGTCTAACTCCCTTCCCAAACTCTGAGTCCCTTTCTTGCTCTTCGACTCTAATAACCGCTGTCTGGTTTTTGTATAGGTTGAATATAACTCTTTGCTCCCTATATTTTACCCCTGGTACATTCAGAATTTGGAAGAGTGTATTTCAGTCAACATTGTCAAAAGCTTTCTCCAAATAGACAAACGCTAAAAACATAGGTTTCCCTTTCCTTAGCCTATTAATAATAATGGTTAATAATATTTAATCTTAATTATCTTGCAACGTCAAGTGCACAAGTGAAGTTGTGAAACAGCAAAGGAAGATTCACGTAAGTATTATGAAGCTTCAAGTCTTGTAAAGCGTAGTAGATGGTGAACACTTTAATAACATACCTAAATCTGAATTTCTACAAGGATTTCCATATTGCCGCGTAGTTGTAAATAAATAAACCAGAGCAGAAAAAATTTAGCTACAATATGGGTGTATCTGGGCTATTTTGCAATAGAAGTGAATACTGTAAAAAGATATAAAATAGCCAAGATCGCTTATCATCAATTTTTATTAACGACGACCGGTTTCACTGAACTATGTCAGCATCATCAGGTCAAATAAAATATTTTACAAGGCCATAATCTTGTAATGTCAAACAGTTGTTATATAACAATTTACAGTGCATAGATGCACTATGTCATTATAGTAAAACATAATTATCACAGTGAGTGATTACAAGATTATGGCCTTGTAAAATATTTTATTTGACCTGATGATGCTGACATAGTTCAGTGAAACCGGTCGTCGTTAATAAAAATTGACGATAAGCGATCTTGGCTATTTTATATCTTTTTACAATATTATAAGTGGATCGCCTCCTATAACGTAAACCAACTCAAGAAGTGAATAATCTCAAAGTTATGTCTTTGTTCGTAAACTTGCGAAGGTAAATAGAGCTCTTTCAAGTAGAATGGTTTTAGCTGAATGGGTGACATGGAGATTAGTAGACTCAGGGCCGGTTTTAAGGTTTTACAAGAACTGTAGCTGCTCTGGGCACAAAGATTTGGAGGAGGGATGTACCAAGAATGACGGGAGGGGGGGGGGGAGGGATGTAGTTTGAAGGGGGAGACAAATTTGAGGGAGCCCCGAAATCAAGTACTGCTAATATTTAACTTTACGTAAGAGCTGTTCGGTTTCTTGCTAAAACAAAAAAATTCTTCACGTGTTAATAGGCAGTGTTCACATTAGTCTTGCTGTTGAAAGGATCCTAATAGTTTATTTTACTTTTTCTTAAACCAGACTTGAGGGATACCGCGACAGTCATTGTACAAGAGATCTAGTGACAATATAGATTCGAATATCTCTCCTACAACGATATACAAAGTGTGGCATATGTATTATGATTATTTTACAGCATATAAATCTGACCGCCATCTAAAAAATGAAATTGTCGCCAATAATGAAGTGGCAGGTATGCTTAAGCCGCTAATCTTCCACCACACATCTTGAATCCAGTGCAAATAAACCTGGTTTTCTCGGATGCAATTTGTTACCTAATATTTTCAGCAAATTCCTTGAGAATCTCACTGTTTGATAGTTGTGATTCCGCTGTCCACTAGTATCGCTAGATTGTTTACGAAAGCCAGGAAACTGATGTTAAGTTCGTCTATCACTTGTCCAAACTGAGTGGGTTCGTAGTAGTTCTGATTTTTAAGTTCTTTCTCCCATTCTAAAATTACTTTGTCATGGTTGAAGAACAGTGGTGAAAATCCGTTACCGAGTCGTACGCCGCTCTTTATATCAAAATAAATTTCATCAGTACGAGTTTGTTTCATGAGGAGTAGTGTTTTATGCCCAGTCTGTGATGTTCTAGGGCATTGAAGAGCGACTGTCGATTGATTGATTCATACTCCTTTCTGAAGTCAAAAAACATACAAATGATAGTTACCTTATACATTTGTTTTCAGGTTGAAAATGTGCTCTACGCGGGATCATGCTGGTCGGAAGTCCGCTTGGTATTAACTAATCTTGAGTTCGAGCTGTTGTTCAGTTCTCTGAAGAAGACAAGCTGAGGTCTTGTAAATGATTTAAAATAAGTAAATTCCACTTCGATTATTAACATCGAACTTGGTACTTTTTATGTATTGCGCGGATAAGTGTACATTTCCTACCTTCGGATAGATGTTTCATTTATAGGATTCCGTTTGACGCATGTCTATTAGGCTTTCTGTGAGATCGTCAATTAGATCTTACGCAGTTATGCCATTTCCAGATGGTGTGTTATTTTTGAGTCTGATATGCAGAAGGTTTACTTAGGCGCGTGATATCGGGATTACAAGGATCCGAAAGTGGTACGCTGCTGAGCGATCAAACAAATCAGCATTCGTTTAATATTCATTGGACGACAAGCAAAATAATTTTACGCGTAGTACATCGGTATTAGATTTACAACGAATACACTCCAAACAGGTACACAACCAAAATATCTAGTCCACCCAAAATATCTCTGGAACAATAACAACTATTGGAAAACGACTTTCACCGGTATCAATGTACGGCTGGGGCCCATGGATGTACATATTTGGAAACATTCTAAAACGAAAGCAAATGTGTTTCTTAACACAAAATTATGTTTTTTTTGTTTTTTTTTCTTTCTTTAAATGGACACCCTATATTTTTTCTTCAGCAATCCATAGCATGACGCTAGCGCGTCCTGAGACTCAGGCGAGAAGACCACGCTGCTCAGGACATGCGCTAGCCGCGCGTTTCGCGTATTTCAAGCGTCAACTTCGCGTCGCAATATCTCGGGATGTAATCGGAATATTGCGATGCAATCAACGCCATTGTTTATGTGATTTGTCATGCTATGGATTGCTGAAGAAAAAAAAGACATAAGTTTGTGTTAAAAACACATTTTCTATCGTTTTAGAATGTTTCCAAATATGTACATTCATGTGCCCCAGCCGTACATGGATACCGGTGAAAGTCTTCTTCCAATAGCTGTTATTGTTTCAGAGATATTTTGGGTGGACAAAATAGCTGGGACACCCTATATATATATATATCCTTGCAGACTTTTACCTTAAACAACAAGGGCAATCGATCTTTCAACATAATAAAGAGTCACGGTCCCTCCCCCTCCCCACCCCCGCCAGTCCAATAGTTCCGAAAATCCGTCACTATAGCAAAAAAAATGTTCAAATGTTTGTATAGTCTATGGGACTGAACTACGGGGTCATCAGTCCCTAAACTTACAAACTACTTATGAACTACTTACGAACTAGGACGGCACAAATATACATGCTCGAGGGGGATTCGAACTCCGACCGTAGTGGCCGTGCAGACCGTGACTGAAGCGCCTCAGTCCCCGCGGCCACCGCGGCCGGCTCACTATAGCAACTCAGTATCTCCTACAGGGGAGCAGTGATCGTAGTTGTATTACTAACACATAACAGGTTCTACTCTATGATTAACTTATGTGGGTAAGAATAGTATAATGGTCGATATAACTTCCCATTCACTGCTCTGAAGCAATTGGTACACAATATCACACGCTTCAATGTGTCTCACCAACCCACGACCGCCATGCACGGGATTTACAAGAAGTACTTGAACAGTGAACAACTTCTGGAAATTCAAATTGAGAACCCAGCGCTCATAACTGAACCTGCTCTTCAATAGCAGGATGCCGAAATTATTACTCAAGTACAAATCAGCACACAACGAGATCACAAATGAAAATACCTTGCAGTCGGGATAACACGGAGCGAGGCAACCCAACAAGTTCAGCCCGCATGCACCGAGTACGTATGTATTGGAACTTTCCTTCCGGGTACAACCTCTGCCAGTACAGCCCACAATCACCCCGTTTACATGGGCTCCCAAAACCAGATTTCGTAAACCGATTTTACAATTCTACTTTTGGTTGGCCATGTAAACACTCCAAAATAGATTCTGGAAATCCACTTCTCTAAAACGGTTTTCCAGTTCCACAATCGATTTTCTAGCAGAGGATACCACTCGTCGGCGTAGGCGTGTTGTGCTGTAGGACGTCATTGTGTCCCTGATGTTTGGAATATAAGTAAATAACATCTTTGGAAATTTGTTATTAATTTAATTTCTTCGGATAAATTTTACTGTATGTAAATGTCACTTCTAAGTACTTTTCGTCAGCATACTTTCTCTTAAAATGAGTGTTTTGGAAATATCTTTAATGCGATGTTTCATTTTCCCTCTAAATTTTCGTACTAAGTAAGATTAAATACGAAATCCGTCAAATACGGTACAGTACCTTAAATAAAAGGTTAGGGTAAAGTGAGGTTAACTGGTCATGGAGGTTAACTGAACCACTCTATTAAAAATTAACAAGGAGGGAAATTTTAGTCTCAGGAAAATTTGGTTATCTGAAGTTGGCAGCCCTTCATCACTCCATGTGATGTTTTGCCCTCTAAAGCTTGTTACTGCATTGTTGTTAATCATAGTTGTGTTTTGAAGATTCGAGGTAAATATTTTGCTATTTTTGTTTTTCTTCTGGCTGCAGTCATTGAGTATCAAATAAGTTGGTGATGCTTTCATTTAAAACTATGTTTTTAAAGGCTTCATTACGTATCTTATTTCCAAATGTTCTTTTGGTTGAGGTTATGCTGTTGCACAGTATCTTTCATGAGTGCATATGGGGTTAAGTGAACCACACATTTTGGGGTTAACTGGTCAGTGGGCCAGTTAACCCCACTGAAACCTTTTCTTTTAATTACCCTTATACTTACTACTGTATATCAACAGAAGCTTTATTAAGCATAATAATTACCTATTCTGTGAATTGCAGGGTTCATAATGCCAAGAATAAGGCAGCGAACTACCAGTCACAGAGATTATCCACCAGAACTGCTGAAAGATACAGTCAATCAACATATCCATGAACAAGTGTCTTTGCGAAAATTAGAAAGAAGTGTGCATATTCCTAGATCAACCCTTAAAAGATACATAGAAAAGACTGTTCGTCTAGGAGTTGACAATATAAATTTTAGGCCATCAAATGAACATCTACGAATTTTCACAGAAGAGGAGGAAAAATCACTTGCTGACTATATTACTACTGCATGCAATATCGATTATGGCTTAACCACAAAACTGCAAGGATTCTGGCTTATGAATATGCTAAGAGGAATGGAAAACCTGTACCACAGAACAGGGAAAGAGAGAAAATGGCAGGACTGGAATAGCTCAGGGCATTTATGAAACGAAACAGACTTTCATTACGAACACCAGAACAGACAAGTATATCTAGGGCCACTAGCTTCACAGAGGCAAATGTGAAAGTGTTCTTTGTCAATCTGATTTACCTTAAAGTAAAATACAAGTTTGAACCACAAGAGCCGGTCGCGGAGGCCGAGGAGACTGAGGCGCTCCAGTCACGGTCTGCACGGCCACAACGGTCGGGGGTTCGAATCCCCCCTCGGGCATGGATATTTGTGCCGTCCTTAGTATAAGGTAGTTGATAAGTAGTTTGTAAGTTTAGGGACTGATGACCCCGTAGTTAAGTCCCATAAGCTTAACAAACATTTGAACATTTTTGAACCACAAGACATATACAATCTGGACGAGACTGCAGCAACCACTGTGCAGAAGCCACCTAAAATATTGGCACAGACTGGGTGCAGAACAGTTGGACAAGCTACATCTGCTGAAAGAGGGTCACTTGTGACAATGGTTGCAATAATCAGTGCTTCTGGAACAGCTGTGCCACCATTCCTTGTGTTTAATAGGGTGCATTTTAAAGCTCACATGCTGCATAACGCCCCACCAGGCTCTGGAGGTGGAGCCACTGCCTCAGGCTGGATGAACAGTGAACTATTTTTACCTGTCCTGCAGCACTTTGTAAAACATGAAAAGCCTACAAAGGAACATCCTAAGCTCATGATTCTTGACAGTCATGAAAGCCACACAAGCATATCATATGTAAAATAAAATGGAATTATTTTGCTTACTTTGCCTCCTCACACAAGCCACAAGCTCCACCCTCTGGATGTGGGAGATTTTGCATCTTTCAAGAAGTTCTATAATACAGAATGTTGTGATCTTATGGCAGATACAGGAAGATCTATCACAATCTATGATGTTGCAGGACTGGTTGGCAGAGCTTTTCCTCTTGCATTCACCAGCCAAAATATATGCAGTGATTTTAGGGCATGTGGTATTGAACCACTAAACAGAGACATTTTTCGACCTGAAGACATCTCCCAACTTATTTAACTAATCAGCCTTTGCCCACTGAATCTAACCAGAGAAATGATGTGCCATCTACATCCACTGTTGCTGTTTCTGACAAGACTATAACTGCAGATTTAAATATTCCTCAGCCTTGTAAAGAAGTCAAGTTGAATGACAACAGAACTGAACCAGTCTTTCCAGAAGACATTCGGCCTTATCCCAAAGCCCCTCTTTCAAGAAGAAAACAAACCAAGAAATCAAAATCAATGATTCTGACAGACACACCTGTAAAGAACATTCTTGAAGATGAAGTTAGATTAACAGAAGAAAAGAAAATGAAGAAATCTAATAGAATGTTAAGGAAGAAGTCTGATCAGAATAAGAGGGCAAAGAGAAAGCTCTGAGTTAGAAGAATCTGAAGAGTCTGAAGGATCTCTTCTCTATGATGACTCTTCTTCAGCAGTGAGTCTGTCTTCAGATGAAGACAGTACAGTGTATTCTTCAGGAAACTTTGTGATTGTGAAAGTTTATGGTAAAGATTCTACTACTTTCAGACATTATATTGCTAAGGTTCTTAAAGTCCTGAAAGATAGAGCTGAAGTGTCATTTTACAAACGCTTGACTGGAACAATGAAATTTATGACAACAGATGAAAGAAGTTTTGTATCAGAAACTGATGTTGTATTGAAATTACCTAAGCCATTCCAATTAAAATCAGCTCGATATGCAAATATGTGTTCTTTCAATTGTGATTTGAGTAACTTTACATTGTATTAGCTGTTTATCAGTCTTTGGTTGACTGCTTTGAGCACATAATTAATTGTTTGCATTTCTTTATCCTGTATAAGATAGTATGAAACACTATCTGTTGTTGTAATATATATTGTGTTTTTTTCAGTGCATAGCAATAAATGTCAGTGGTCTAGTTAACCATACTGAATGGCTCAGTTAACCTCCTCCAGGGGGTTAAGTGGACCACTTGCAACTATGTTACATTTTGGTCTCTGCTTTTTAAAATATCTTGATTAGGCTCTTAATATTTTTTTTAAACATTCAGTAAATATCAATAAAAATAATGGTGTGATAAAGGTTTACTTAATGTGTAAAATATAGATACAAAAAAAAATGTAAAAAGTGGTCCAGTTAACCTAACTTTACCCTACGCTACGCTATGTTCCATTGTTACGCTAACTGAGCACAGGCACGGGATGTAGTCAGCCAACCACAGCACACTGTAATAGCATTAATCAGCGAATAGTATTCATTCAATACTACATTTTCCTGCCGCAGTAACATGCAAATACGATTGCCCGAACATCAATCTGGGCAATCCTGTGATTGCAGTAAAATATAGATATTTATGCATCCTGTAAGATTTTTTTTCTTTTAATTAACTGAAACATAAAGATTCATATCGTATTTAAACGCATGCGTTTTTGGAAGCGGTTGAAATTCTATCAAATTTATGGTTTTCCGAGGGCAGTCTTACACGAGAGTTAAATTGTACGACGCTTCTCGCCGGGCTGCAGTGGTTATGTTGGCACCAATGGTATTGACGGCAACTCACATCACCAATAAATGTTTTTTCGTGACAACTGCAATTAAAACGAAAATTATTTTTTTTCTGAACGGACAAGGGTACATAAAAGAAACTGTCGACTATTGAGCAGGTACAGTATTGAATTTGCTGCGAGTGAAACGAGCAGCAATAACATTTACTATGTTGCTCGTGAAAAATATGAACTTAATTCTACACTTCATTGTTCATCTGTTGCCAACATAAGCACTGGACCCTGGCGAGAAGTGTCGTAAAATTTTACCGAAGAATTTATCGAGAAGAAGACGCGTTTGTCCAAAACCAGATACAGTGTCACATCGATGTTCCATATTTTTCGGCTTTAGTTGACAGCCAGCCTTCACACAGAAAGAGATAATTTCGTAAAAAGAGACAATGAAGAGGTATGCAGAGTAGAATGCTCATATTAATTGTGATACTAACCTTTAAGAGTGCACTTAGTGTATTATTTGCCGTGAGCTATATAGGTCAATTCGAGTGTCCGATCCGATCACATATTATCTATCCGGTCAATTATTATTATTTGATTTAAAAAAACATCGATTTCTATGAAACAATTTAAATTCGCAAATAATCTACTACTGGTATCCTCTTCTCCAATTGAGCTATATAGATCAATTCGGCCGGCCGCGGTGGCTTAGGGAACTGAGGCGCTCCAGTCACGGTCTGCACGGCCACTACGGTCGGAGGTTCGAATCCCCCCTCGGGCATGGATATTTGTGCCGTCCTTAGTTGTAGCTAGTTCCTAAGTAGTTTGTAAGTTTAGGGACTGATGACGCTATAGTTAAGTCCCATAAAAAAAAGGGGGGGTCAAGTCGAGTTCAGGATATCATTTTACTTGGCCTTTTTCTTTACTTTCCAGCAGTGGTATCCCTGCTTGTGAGCGAGCTATATAAGTCAATTGCAGTTTTCGATGGGATTTTTTAAAATTATTTTCGGTAGTCGTACCCCTGTCTGTAATTCAGGTACATAGATCTATTTGACTATCCGATACCCTTTTAAACGATTTTTACGCCATTACAGCATTATTTTTCTCTTAACCTTTTTTTATAATTTATATTCTCTTGGTATTAGTTTATTTATATCGTCATTTTACCTATTAGAATGTCCCCGACCAAAACCCCCATGCCGGCCCGGTGGCCGAGGAGACTGAGGCGCTTCAGTCATGGTCTGCACGTCCACTACGGTCGGGGGTTCGAATCCCCCCTCGGGCATGGATATTTGTGCCGTCTTTAGTATAAGGTAGTTCATAAGGAGTTTGTAAGTTTAGGGACTGATAACCCCGTAGTTAAGTCCCATAAGCTTAACAAACATTTGAACATTTGAAACCCCCATATTCCCGCGCTAGTCCCGTTAATGTCATTTTCTTCATTATCCACCATGTATAGTGTGTTTAAATGTGTGCGTGATTATGTTCAAATTCAAATCTTTGTTAAGCTTATGGGACTTAACTACCGGGTTATCAGTCCCTAAACTTACAAACTACTTATCAACTAGCTAAGACTAAGGACGGCACAAATATCCATGCCCGAGGGGGGATTCGAACCCCCGACCGTAGTGGCCGTGCAGACCGTGACTGAAGCGCCTCAGTCCCTTCGGCCACCGCGGCCGGCCGTGATTATGTTTTTCGTGTTTTTTTAATTATTTATCTCCACATTCAAAACACCAATTTTATTACCATATACTCGATACAGTGATTTAATTTTTTCCGTGTGATATTTATTTTCCGCAATTTCATCATATGAATATCTACAATAAATTCATTGTATATATATGGCGTAGGTAATGTTAGCTTATAAAATTACGTTATTTCCAGAGATATTTATATATTGGTTTCATCAATACTCAATTGTTCCGAACCACGTACATTAATTTATGTCTTTCATTTACCTCCATGATGTCTTTGTTCCTAAGAGCATATATCAACTTCTTTGGTATATATATATATATATATATATATATATATATATATATATATATATATATATATATATATATATATATATATATATATATATCCTCTGAATAATGACGTCATTGATCAAAGCTGACGGGTGGTATCCCCATCCCGAATTATGCCAAGCCTTCTTGGCTTGTCAGTTTGTGTTTTCTGGTTAAGAAATTTCTGCACATATGAAAAGAGTGATATTTCCTAATGTGAAATAAAAGTATAAATACTAGAGTGAACATATACCTGTGTATTTAAATAAAGAAAAATAGCGATTGTGCGAACTAAATCAGGAACTGAATCAGCTGTTTTTTAGTCAACATATTAAGTGGCTAGGAAATCCGATTCATGCTATGCCATGTAAACACGACAGCGAAAAACGGTTTTCGTCTTCCGGAATATGTGTTGCATGTAAACGTAGTGAAGAACAGTTCTCACCGTTAAACGACGGCATAGTTTGAAACGTGTCCATAAAAAATTATTTTTGTAAGAAAATGTCTAATATTGTGCCTCCTGTTTTGTATCGAGTAACTTGCTTGCCAGAAAATGTATAATATCGCTTCTACTGTATGTATCGATATGTGTGAAGTTTCATCTTTGGCAAAGATCATGTATTGCATAGCATTGTAGCTCGCAGTGAGAGAAAATAGCACTTGTGGTTCAGCTCGCTTAGAGAGCGGTTGAGTTGTGTGTATGGCTCCGATGTAGAGCAGAGGCTGCTTTGCCAGCAAGTCAGAAGTTATATTATGTAGGTAATGTAATGCTGATTATTAATAATAAGTAACTTGACCTTTCCTTCCTGTTTCATTTACGTAGTTAGAAAATTAACCTACTTCCTTCATTTAATAATTAATTATTAGTGGATTTAAAGTGCAGTATTGATTTGAATAATATTGTAGAACAGATTTCGTTATTGGTGCCATAGTAAATGATAGTTAATTTAAATTTCAATAATCAGAAACTGATCTGCATAAAAATTCTCACAGTCAAGCATTAAGAAAGTGATTTGTGGTTTTTTTAATATCTTTCTCGCAGTCAAAATTTTTGAGTGTAGTCAGTGTCTGCTTCAAATGGTGACTTGTCACAGTTGTTTTGTGTTTAAAATATCCGTTGCGCACATAATCAGTTTAATGCACTGTTTCTTATTTAATAGTATATACATCAATATCAGGGCCATAATTAAACCAACTTGCTGTGTTAATGAACATTTTGCTGTCTGATTTAACGATAGGTTCAACATCCACAACACACGCACAGCTTTTAAGTTCCCGATGAGATTTAGGCACCTCAGCACTCTCGGCGCTCCCTGAGTCTTACCCAACCTCATCGGACGTGACAATGCCCGAGTGGAAATTTTCTGCCACCCAATATGTTGACCACCAATTGCCGATCCTCGGGCGGACTTCACTCCTGTTACACTTCCCTCCCGCATGCACCACACACTCTCTAATGACCGACTGACTCCTTCCTCCTTTGCCAGGGGGTGCTCGCTTTACAGTCGCGAGACATACATGGACGATGAATCAGAGTCTGAGGATATGTGTTCAGATTTCGTACTCGGTGAGTGGTTGAGATCCATGATTTGAGTACGTAGGAGTCCCTTCATAAGATTTTGGTGGTGATACTGGAAATTTGAGTAGCTTTGAGAAATATATAACCGTCTATACAGTTTTCTTGGTTAATCAGGACAAGCCTTGCAACTTTTTGTCAGAAGCACATATTTTAGGAAATGTATCTATGGGTCTTTCCTGGGAACGTCTTGTAGAAGTCTCATTTGTTTCTACCTCTGCTTCTTCATATGGCACCACTTTCTTTGCCTGATTAATTTTGTGATTTATTGTCTTTCTGTAAGGCTGACTTACATCCATGCAATTCCACCATGGAAGTTTCGTATTTTTCTTGCTGTATTTGTGGCTATAACTGTGTCTAAACAAAATTATATTCTTGAGAAAAAAGTAACTGGCTTTCAAAATCAGATTTCTCAGGGGGCATTGAAATTCATTAAAAAATTCCTGATTAGGGAAAAGTAAGAGTGGTATTTAAGTCATTGTCCAATCATATTAAAGAAAGCACCTCCAACCAAATAAGAGAGTAAAGGCAATAGCCCGGAGCCACTTAACTAGGAATTTTTCATCAATTAACGTGTAAGACAGTTATGATCGTGTTAGCGACTGAAATCAATGAAGAAATGTTCAAATGTTTGTAAAGCTTATGAGACTTAACTGCGACGTCATCACTCCCTAAACTTACAAACTACTTATCAAGTACATTATACTAAAGACAGCACAAACACCCATTCCCGAGGGGGTATTCGAACCCCCGACGGGAAACGACCTCGTGCATGGTAGCACAACGCCTCAATGCGCTAGACCGCTCCGCCGCTGCTTCATTGAAGAAGGCATAATGTTGATACTGAGTCAAATGCATATCACAAGTGCGAATTTGCCTTGGAACACAGTGTTTTCAAGTATAGACAATGTTGTTTTCAAGAATAGTAACTAGGTTTCCGAATCGCAACATCGGATAGAATTCGTATTCATCCATTCAATATAACAAACATGATAAGACTCTCTGATCTTACTTCAGGGTCGCTTTTCCACTGTCTAGATAATTTACAAGGGAAAAGCACGACCTGGGTAATTCATTGAGGATAATCCTAGGTAAATTAGTAACACTTGAAGGATGAGCACTCATAGAAGGGCTACAGCACACTAGCCAACAAATTCCGAGGGGTAAAAGGCTGCCGGCCGCGGTGGCCGAGCGTTCTGTGGCGCCTCAGTCACGGTCTGCACGGCCGCTACGGTCGGGGGTTCGAATCCCCCCTCGGGCATGGATATTTGTGCCGTCCTTAGTGTTAGCTAGTTCATAAGTAGTTAGTAAGTTTAGGGACTGATGACCCCGTAGTTAAGTCCCGTAAGCTCTACAAACATTTGAACATTTGGTAAAAGGCTGTAAAATTCAAAGAGCTGCTTCGTCTATTTCAAATATTTTTATGCAGTGTAACCTAATAAACAGTGTAGTTCGATACACTGTTGCAGACTAACGTAGGTGACCAAATTAGGCGATGAGTCTCCCTTTCGACTATTAATGATAGATTTTTGCGACTTTATTAAATAAATAAATAAAAATAAAAAACCATGCGACCATTGTCATTTGAGAGATATTTTGATGATCAGTGCGATGTTTTGGGTGACAGAGGAAAGTGTATTTGTGGGGTCCTGATTTTAATTGAATGATGTTTGTAATGATTTGTATAGCACCACTGGCTTTAGGAAGAGAAATACTGCAACTCAAATTCCATAATACATAACTGATAAACTCAAACTACAATTTATGCACAATATTGGCGATCTGTATTTACGTCAAGAACTAGCGACGCACTATAGCTAGCAGGGTGGCATTTATTAATGAATAAAATGAGAGGTGTACTTAACGAAAAAAAAACAAGTATAATATTTCATAAGATGTGTATATCGCCAGTAGTTATCTGTCATTCAGGCAGTCATTTCATCTAGAATGGATTCATCCAACAGAATCTTTCCTAAAATTTGGAACAAAGCCAATTCAACGCGATTATGACTTTATTGAAACGCCTAAATCTGATTTAAAATTAGGAAGCTGCCTCTGTTGAAGTGGAGATTGCTTACTCTTATGAATTAAATAAGAATTATTGTAGGCAGTCATTTGTTGATGTCCTTAATGCTCTGATCACAACATTAGTTGCTAAATGCCTTTCCTTGCTTACTATTTGGGTATTTTGTTTAGTCTTCTGTTGGTCCATCAACACTTGACTCCACTCACTATCCAGCTCCTCATTTCCTCCTGCTGTTAATGATGGTGCGTGGAAAGTACATCATTGCACATTATCATTTCGTAAATTTTGTATTTATTCCATATTTCTTTCAATTTCCTTCTTCTTTCTCTGTCTGCTCTCCTACGCCTTCCGTCTATATATCTGTTTCCACTTGCCGTTCTGTTTATCGTTTCATCTCTTCCTCTCACCTGACCATACCCTCCTGCACCCTCTCTCTATAAATAGCACCCCAATAGGAACCCCCCCCCCCCCGCCGTATTGACTTATTAGCCGCCGGCCGCGGTGGCCGAGGGGACTGAGGCGCTCCAGTCACGGTCTGCACGGTCACTACGGTCGGGGGTTCGAATCCCCCCTCGGGCATGGATATTGGTACCGTCCTTAGTAAAAGGTAGTTGATAAGTAGTTTGTAAGTTTAGGGACTGATGACC